>CM038480.1:559788-1978818 GCA_021464305.1 Kandelia obovata
CCTATTTTGACCCTTGATTGTTGTTAAAAGCATTTTGATATTGCTAGAATATGCATGAAAGAACCAACACCAAAAAAAAAAAAGAGTACGTATTAAAGAAATTGTTATGACTTAGATTAATTATATTTGAGTTAGCTTTTTGGTCATATGTTTCTTGAAGTGAACGTTGTGTTCTTCTGCTCTTTGCATACTTGTCTTGTATAAGTAGGCAAATTTATTGACAGGTGCGTGAATGTTGATGGCAAGTCAAGAATGGTGCCGTTTTATAAAGTTTTAAGGGATTTCCTTTTGCTGAATAAATCATTTAAATACATTTACAGTGTTTCCTTTGTGGGGAAAGAAAATATTTATCTTGATCTGCAGCAGTGTTATAACAACTAAAGAAAGCAAGACAAAACAGAGCAATATTACATATCACATTTCAACTTGCGCAAATGTCATTACTAAAGTTGTTAACATTAATTTGTTAATAGGAACCGAGTTTAAAGATAAAAAATTTGTTACTGAATTATTTTTTATATACTGGGATTTCAATGCAGCTACTGACAACATGCGATACTGTGTCAGCAAATATGCTTGTGTTGCCATATGGCTGAGTTTTCTTTAATTTGTCCTTTTCAGGCAGGGTCAGCTGACTCTCTGGGCTTGGAATTAGGATGCAAATGTCTTTGACTAAGCCTGGTTTATGGTGAATCATTCCGTAAGATCTTGGGATCACATACACTGTCTCTACTTTCTTTAATGCATTGAGATCCAGCAAGGTACGGGCTATCAATGGAATCTGTTTGAAATGTATTCTTCAAATTTCCAGAATCAGTTTCATATTGTGCACACATCACTTTGTTGCAATTTTCATCCCATTTTCTGCAGTTGTCCACTTCTGTTTTGGAATTTATAGTAGTTATTAACATGTCTTTTATTTTTCCATCAGCAGCATTTATATTTTCATAGATTAAAGTCTGATGGATACCAATAATTGGAGACCTGCTGTCTCTGGAGAACCTGCCATGGAAGCAGGTGATTGGAGAGCTGGTTTGCAGCCAGATTCTCGGCAGAGAATTGTTAACAAAATGTGAGATTTTTTGTGTCTGGAGCTTTTTGCGGCTCAACAATCTTTATGAGCATAGCGTATTCATTTAGTACTTTTGAATTACTTTTTCTTTTAATGGCTGGCTGCAAAATAGCTCTTATCATTTATAATTTGACAATAAAAGGAGGGAAAATTGAAATAAATTATTGGTTTAGTTTTGCGGATAATGAAGACTTAAGATGAGGCAGCACCATAAGTGAGTGACATTTCTTTTTGCCTTATATTACAAGTAATGCAAATGTGCTCTTTTGACGCTGACTGCCTGGAGTGTTCATTGTCTATATGCTTAATCTTCTACTTGATAATTCCTGATTGTTCTCATTATTTCCTGAACCCATTATACAATATGTTGACCTTCAGTGCCTGTTGTAGTTGTAGAAAACCCTACTATAATGTGAAAGGCATTATCAATTTCTGAAATTGTAGAAAATAAAAGTTCCATGATAGAAGTTAACGCATGTCATTCTGTTATGTGCAAAATTTCAAGTGCAGTTTTTTTTTCATGTACTGTGTACTTCAGTGAATAATCAAAGTGGAACAATTGTGCCCGAGTTTTTTGTCCACTCTCTGTTATTTGATTCAAGTTGTATATTCCTGAAAGTGGCATTATTGACCAACTGAGGTTCCTTTTGCTTTTAACTAACTTTTTCTACTTCGATGTTTGTGAAATGTGGAATACTTTGCAATGCATTCATAGAATGGAGACCTTAAAGAGACACCTTCCACTTTCTGGCCAAGAAGGATTACAAGAACTGAAGAAAATTGCTTTGAGGTTTGAGGAGAAGATTTATTCTGCAGCCACAGACCAGGCAATTCTCTAATGCTTCAATTTCCAAATTTGTTCTTTCTAGCATGATCACTTTTGCTGGAACCCTGGAGACTTTAGCAATCTTTTCTCTTCCTGGGTAACTAATTTGCCTTGTTCGGCATGGCAAAGTGCTCTTCGAGAAGGGAAGTGTCTTTAGGTCAATGTTAGCGAAAAGCATGGGTTGGGCAGGATTTTTTTAACCCTTGGGTGTGGGGGTTGGAGAAGCAGTAAAAGAGCTGAAATCAGCCATATCAATGAAATTGAGCTTTTGTACTTCCTGCTATTTTGTATCAGTGGATCGTTTCCAAGTTCTAATCTCTTATAATGATTTCTGATTGTAGTCTGATTATCTGCGAAGGATATCTATGAAGATGCTGACAATGGAGACCAAGTCTCAAAGTTCTTTACCCAGTAGTTTGCCATCTGGTGCTGTTGTCAATAGCAACAAAACTCCTGATGCAGGAGGTAATAATATCACAGAGCCTTGAAGACGTGTATGTGATTGGAGAAACATTTATTTTAGTTGTAACTTGCTTCATTGCTCTCCAATTGCGACCTTTGTCTGAGTTACAGATATTTGTCTGTGGTTTAGCTTCTGACAGTGAGCATTTCTGGTGAAACCTCTAAAATCCTGAGGGAAACTTTTAGAAATTTTTAGTTATTGGAGAATTTGATGTGAGATAAATATCATGCGTATCTTTCTTCTTCTGCTCCTGTCTTTATGGTGGGAGATCATTTTGTTTGTTGATTAAACTAATCTGAACTGAATTCTTTCTTCAGTACTAAATACCTCTACAGGTTAATCAGCAGGTTTTTGATGGGTTTTGCTTTCCAGGCTGTTGTGCCTCTAACATGCCTTCTGTCTTGTCTTTTCTCGAACAGGTTCACACAATTTGCAGCACCAAGTTAACAATTCAGGGCAGTCAATTCCTATTCCCTTGCCAGCTAATCAATCTCAAGGGCGCCAGCAACTGGTACCTCAAAACATGCAGAATAATATGACATCTAGTGTAGTTCAAAGCTCTGCTAGCTTACCATCTGCACTGCCAACCGTTTCGGCTTTAAACCAGTCTCCTATATCCAGTGTTGTTGGCCAGAATACTAACATGCAGAATATTTCTGGCATTGCACAGAACTCAGCAGGGAGTTCAATGGGACAAGTTGTTCCTTCTAATATTTTTGCCAATCAGAGACAAATAACTGGTAGGCAACAGATAACGCCACAGCAACAGCAACAGCAGTCCCAAAATTCTCAACAATTTCTTTATCAGCAGCAGATACAACAGCGTCTTATGAAGCAGAAGTTACAGCAAGTAAATGTCCAGCATACACACATGCAGTCTCCCATCCAGCAGCAGCAACAGCAGCAGCAACAAAACCTACTCCAATCAACTCAGTTGCAGTCTTCTCAGCAACCTGGTATGCAAACATCATCTGTTATGCAGTCTTCCATAATGCCGTCAGCCCCTTTGTCTAGTCTTCAACAATCTGCACAATCAATGCTTCAACAGAATCAGCCATCTTCTGTTCCGCAATCATCACAATCGATGCTTCAGCAACATCCACAGTCAGTCCTGAGGCAGCCACAACAGGCTTCTGGTCTTCATCAGCAGCAAGCACAGATGATGCAGCAGCAGCAGCTAATAGGACAGCAAAACAGCACAAGCATGCAGCAAAATCAGCTGATTGGACAGCAGAACAGTGTTGGGGATCTGCAGCAGCATCAGCAGAGACTGCTAGGCCAGCAGAATAATCTCCAAAATCTACCACAGCAGCGACAACTGCAGCAACAGCAGCAGCAGTTAATGCCTCAGCAAAATAACCTCTCGAGCATGCATCAGCAACAATTGGGCCCTCAAAACATCCCTGGTTTACAGCAGCCACAACAGCAGCAGTCATTTGGCTCTCAGTCTGGAAACGCAAGCATGCAAAATAATCAGCATTCTATGCACATGTTGCAACAGTCCAAGATTACACTGCAATCACAGACTCCTCAAAATGCAACTAACTCGTTGCCAAATCAAGGGCAGCAATCACAACCACAGCCTCCACAGCCACAAATGATGTCACAGATGCAATCACAACCAACCCAGTTGCAGCAGCAGCCAGGTTTGCAACAACAATCCAATCAGTTGCAGCAAAGGCTTCAGCCATCAGGTCAGGCATCAGCTTCCTTGCTTCAACCACAGAATGTAATGGATCAGCAAAAGCAGATATATCAATCTCAAAGAGCTCTTCCTGAGACATCATCAAGTATGTTATAATATTTGTTCTCTAGTCTTGCACCGACTATTATGTTATATTTCATGTTCCCGTGTTTTGCCATGCACTTCTAGTTCTATACCACTTGATATTATATCACATTGTCAGTAACTAAGAGCTCAGAGTTTACGAGTTTGCTAATCTCTGGAAAATATTTGAATGATTCAAACCATTGCTTGCTCTTTACTAGCATTCTTTTCAAAAGATTTTTTCATGGTGCAATGCTTTCATGTTTGTTTCTGAGTAGCAATTCACAGAGAACCAACAAACTACCCATTAATTAAGGTCAACACACTGCATCTGCCGCCATTTCAAGGCATAAATAGATGACACTGCTTATTAAGTTCCATTTCTTTTAATAGCAGGAATTAAATTTTCCTCATAATAGCACACTGCTCTGCATCCACCATTAAACAGATCATTCAGCAACTACACTGATGCATTAATGGCATGACATATTATTAAGCCTATATTTCTTTCAATCACTTGAATAGAACAGTTTTGTGAGTCATATACTTGGAAAACATGATGGTGCTTGCTTTTGCCATGGGGTTATTTCTACTCATGGAGAAGCTTTTACAGATATCATATGTCGATGGTTAGCCTTGGTTAGACAATGATACTGACCCATTCACGCTACTACAATTGATATGTGATTATTTCTCGTGTGTCTTACAATCAAGGCTTCAAGTGGCATCCCTTCTTGTATGTCGGGTGCCTCCAAGCCTGATAAATTTAATTAAATGTTATCGTTCTCATACTTTCCACAGATTGCTATGTTTATTCCTCTTTCCAAGGTAAAATATTGTTTCATCTTTTTTAAGTGTGCTGGAAATTGATTGTTAAAGTTTCCTGGCATTCCTCTACCATATTTCCCCTATTATAGTTGGTAATTATGTTGGTTGTGGCATTCCAATTTATTTGTCAAGCTGGTGTGTAGTGCTATTGGGACCCGTAGATTAAGATATTGCTTTCTTTCATATTTCTTTATGTATGAGAATAATCATGTAATTGTTACAGCTTCATTGGATTCAACATCACAGACAGGGCATATAAATGGAGGAGATTGGCAGGAGGAGATTTTCCAAAAGGTAATTTTCACAACTCATTCTTTTTACAGAGAAAATTGTCTTCTTAGGTTTTTCTCTTTTGTTTTGTTCTTTTCTTTTTGTCATTTGTTTGGAAAATTTAAGTCACTGCACAGTTGCAATAGATGGATAAATATAAGATCTTTCTCAACTCACAAATAAATTTCATGGGTTTCCCTAATTGAGCATTCATGAATGATCAGTAGGAAGGCAGATCATGGTACTGAGTGATTAAAACCATGACCATATCCACCAAATTTTGAACAAATGAGGGTGAAATATTGAATCTTTATTTTCTCATACATCTTCATTACTGCATATTTGAAGTACACAATGATATTTTGCGATTAGGCAAAGCATGACAAAGCAGGAATGAGCACTTGTGTTTATGATATGTAGAGAACCACTATTAGTCTTCAAGACTTAAGGATACCTTTTAGTTTTTGGAGAGTTGATCATATGGTCTGTGTGAAAAATGTAGTAATGGATCATTTTGTCCAGGAATAATTTCAAAGAAGTCTTGAAAGACACACAAAGTAATTGAACTTCTTTAAATTCCAAGAACTCCTTATATACCTTCTTAAACTGACAAGGGATAGCTTCCATGAATTCTTTCATGCCTTGACCTTTTCATGTGTTTAATGTCTTGCTTTGCATTAATGGTTTATTTTTTATGATGGTGGTTGAATCATTTAACTTTCTGTCTTGCACCTAAAGTGATGAAGTATTCAATTGATTGTCTTCTATGTTTATTTCCTAGATCAAAGCCATGAAGGAGACTTACTATCCTGAATTAAATGAAACATACCAGAAGATTGCTGCTAAGTTACAGCCGGTATGTTAAGTGCACATTTTGTCTTGAATTCATTGCCTAATCACTCCTTGAAATCACATTGATTAGTTTATTTTGCAGCTTTCATATATATTTAAAATTCAAATTTGTGGTAGACCAAAACAAACATGTGTGTGTGTGTGTAGTGTATCAAATGTGTTGCCTTTCTGTCACGAGTTGTTGGTAGACCATCTGATTGTTAGGGGAGGGAGGGAACCATATCATCTAACATTTAATTACCCTACATCCTCTGCCCTCAGGCACAAAAGGGGAAGGGACCTATGCACCAATGTATAGGAAGGGCAATTGGAAAAAGAAAATTATTTTAACAAATGAGCGAGAGAGAGAGAGAGAGAGAGACCCATTCACCACTGCTGGAAGTGTGATTTGGACCAAGATTCCAACAAATGTTTTGATTCATGCGCTTAATAATATAGCTGAAATGTATATGCTTCTCATTTCCCAGCATGAGTCTCTTCCTCAACAGCCAAAGATGGATCAATATGAGAAGGTAAAAAAATTTAAGAGTATGTTGGAGCAGGTGATAGCATTCTTACAGGTCTCAAAGAGCAGTATTACTCCTGCCATGAAGGACAAGTTGGGTCCCTATGAGAAGCAGATAGTTAATTTTATAAACACAAGTAGACCTAGAAAGCCTATCTCTTCTCCAATGCAAGGACCACTTCCCCAGCCTCATATGCAACCCATGCAGCAAACACAGTCTCAAATTCCTCAAGTGCAGTCTCATGAGAATCAAATGAATCCCCAGTTGCAGACAATGAACTTGCAGGGTTCTGTACCCACAATGCAGCAGAATAATATGTCAAGTTTGCAGCATAATCCTCTATCATCTTTACCTGGGATTTCTACCTCACAGCAAATGATGAATACAATACAGCCAGGCTCCAACTTAGATTCGGGACAAGGTAACACCCTGGGTTCATTACAGCAAATGTCTATGGGCTCTCTACAACAGAATGCTGTCAGTGCGCCTCAACAGGTAAACATTAATACCATGTCATCACAAAGTGGTGCAAATATGCTGCAACCAAATGTACCCCTCCAGTTAAATTCCACTATGATTCAACACCAGCATCTGAAGCAACAGCAAGAACAGCAGATGTTGCAGACTCATCAATTGAAACAACAGTTCCAACAGCGCCAGATGCAGCAGCAATTATTTAGGCAACAGTTGCTGCAACAACAGCAGCAGCAACAACAGCAGCAGCAGCAGCAACAGCAGTTGAACCAGCAAGCCAAGCAGCAGCTGCCTGCACAGATGCATTCACACCAGATATCACAGCTACACCAAATGCCTGACGCAGATGAGCTAAAGATTAGGCAGGGCATTGGTATTAAGCCAGGAGTTTATCCACAGCATCTCTCAATGGGTCAGCGGACAGCTTTTTCCCACCAACAAATGAAATCAGGAGGCTCCTATCCTATCTCTTCGCCTCAGCTGCTTCCTACTCCCTCTCCTCAATTACCCCAACATTCTTCTTCACAAGTTGACCATCAAAATTTATTGCCATCTCTAACAAAAGCTGGAACCCCTTTGCAATCTGCAAACTCTCCTTTCGTTGTCCCATCACCTTCAACTCCTTTAGCTCCATCCCCTGCTTTAGGAGACTCTGAGAAACCCATTTCTGGGATTTCATCCCTCTCAAATGTTGGAAATGTTGCACACCAACAGACAGTTACTACACAAGGAACTGCTCCCTCCCTTGCAATTGGCACTCCTGGTATATCAGCGTCACCTTTGCTCGCAGAGTTTACTGGCCCTGATGGTGCTCATGGTACAGCTTTGACAACTGGTTCTAGCAAGTCAAGTGTCACCGAGCAACCACTTGAGCGCTTGATTAAAGCGGTAGTAATGCCTTCTTTTCTTTGGTCTTCTTTTCTGTCCAATCTTACATATTTTCTCTTGGTATTTAGTGTTGGTTATGATGGAAGTGTTTAGCCATACCATGACTGCATCTCTCAGGTTAAGTCTATGTCTTCTAAAGCACTGGATGCATCTATCAGTGATATTAGCTCAGTGGTCTGTATGACTGATAGAATTGCGGGATCAGCCCCGGGTAATGGATCTAGAGCTGCAGTTGGTGAGGATTTGGTTGCCATGACAAAGTGTCGTCTTCAAGCAAGAAATTTCATCACCCAAGATGGGATGTCTGGCACCAGGAAAATGCGGCGCTATACAAGTGCCATGCCTTTGAATGTCGTATCATCAGCTGGCAGCATGAGTGATGGTTATAAGCAGTTGAATGGTCCAGAGGCATCTGATTTGGAGTCAACCGCAACATCCGGTATCAAGAGGGCAAGAATTGAGGTAACTTTAAAGTAATACATGGTTTTGTGCTACACAGAATATTTTTGGACATAGTTTCTCACTGCATCCACAAGAAAATCATTTACTAATTCTTGCTGACAGGAGATCTTGTTCTCTTGAAACTTTCATATCATTGGATCTCATGCCATGTCTTTTGTATTTCTGTGCTTCAATATTTGCATGTGATTTTAGAACAATGTGCCATACCTAACAAAGGAGGAAAAAAAGCGTTATCTTGCCGTATGTTGTATCAGGTGTTATATGCTGAATTCTGGATGCAGAGAACAACTAAATTTGACCCAATGTTATTATAATGCAATTATTCTCTGCAATCAATGAGAATATAATTTCCTACTTTTGTAGTGATTGTTGAGTGGTAAGTTGTGTTGCTTATTTTTCCTTCCAAATCATTAAATTTATGTGGCAGATCAATCATGCCCTTTTGGAGGAGATAAAGGAAATAAATCAGCGACTTATTGACACAGAGATCAAAATTAGTGATGAAGATGTTGATCCCAATGCAGCAGCTGCTGCTGCTGCTGAAGGGGGTGAAGGAACTATTGTCAAATGCTCTTTTATTGCTGTGGCTCTGAGTCCCAATTTAAAATCACAGTATGCCTCAGCACAAATGGTGGGCTTTCAGACCTTCTAAAATTGAACAATATATTTCTTACCTGAATCATGCTTCAATGTTAATTCATGTTTTATTGTTGTCTAGTCACCGATCCAGCCCCTTCGATTGCTTGTGCCTACAAATTATCCGAATTGCTCCCCAGTACTGCTAGACAAGCTTCCAGTTGAAGTCAAGTAAGGGAAACGTGCATTCTGATCTTTATTACTCTTCATATCTTTTTGTTATGTCATTAGGATGTTGTTTATCTATCTCTCAAGAAAGGCCATTTTCAGCACTAATGTGCTTTGATTTCTTCTCTCAGTTTTCAGTCCCTATCTTGAGAACATAGACCCACGCAGCTTCCTAGGATGCATAGAGTGGGGGCTTGTGCCTTTTTTCAGTGCTGAGGTTCATGATCTGTGGAAATAACCTGAGTGTAGCAAAGCCTGCCATTTGTACTGCATAACCAATTATTTCTGCAAGTTAATTCACAAATTTTCAGAATGAAGGGTCCTCACTTCCTAAGTAGGTCATTGTGATCAAGAGATCCTTTCAATAGATTCCTGGTGCTATTTTCTTTCTTCATAAGCTGGCAAGCTTAAGCATGCATTTGAGAATTCTGCCTACTTCCCAAGTTTAAGTTCAGACACAAGTTTGTCAGCGCCCCTAACTAATGTTGTTATACAAATATAAGATGTTGCTAGGAACCAAATAGATAAACGTGTGTCCTATAGAAAGATGGGGAGGTAAAAGGTGAAGGATATTTGTTCTATTGTTAATTAGATTACTACATCTGATGGGATCATTACATAAGAAATCTGACAGGTTATTTAAAAGTTATTTCTTGTCTTTGTTTATATGTTTTGTTTTGTTTTTCCTCCTTTTATTGTATTAAAAACAGTGTAGCCTCACTGTAGTGCTTTTTTTTTTAACCATTCTCTTTATGATTAGGGCTAAATATAAATAAGGGTGCCACAACATCCTAAGATTACCACTTGCCCTGCTAGCCCAGGGAAAAGGCTGCTGAATCTTAAAATTGTAGTGTCGTGTCAAAGTTGGCAAGCTTTTGTTGAGCTCAATCAAATGAGATCTTCCTATTCCCAGAATTGTAGGATGAGAATCCTCCTATTGCATCAAGAAGTGATGTGGCCTTTTGGGATGAGGGTTACAGTTTCTGTGTTATTTTGAACCAGGATAACAAATAAGACATGTTATATCTGATTTCTGAACCTATAATGCCCATTAGCCTATATCAACAGCATTTGAACATGATAAACCAATGAGCTCCTCAATTCTTCCTTTTGTAGTTTCAAGCTTAGTAACGGATATCTCCTGATTGTCGCTGATCTGGGTGTTTTTGTATACTGCAACAGTAGGGATTATGAGGATCTTTCTGTAAAGGCCAAGTCAAGATTTAGTGTATCTCTCCGAAGCCTTTCACAGCCTATGTCACTCAGTGAGATAGCAAGGACCTGGGATGTCTGTGCCAGAGCAGTTATCTCTGAGTATGCTCAACAAAGTGGTGGAGGCAGCTTCAGCTCAAAATATGGGACTTGGGAAAACTGCTTGAGTGCAGCTTGATTTCCTTTTACAGCTGGTCAATAGGACTCTTTCAATGAGCCTCGGTGAACCATTGGACAAGCTTTTTCCTCAAGGTGATTAATGTTTATTGTCCGCAATGAGGTTTGTACCTGCGAGGACCTCTATAGGATCATTCTGTAACGTATACCACAGAATAATCTTGTATGTTGTTTGTAACGCAGAGACTGGCTTTTTATGGTGCACGAGAGATGTAGATGTAGTAATCTCCATATTTGTACCGGTGCTAAATCCTGTTAGTTGTAACTTGGATAACAAATTGTGTCGATTTGCTTGCAGCTAGTGCAGTTCTCAAAAAAGTGATTCGTGTCTGGTAAATAGCCACTGGTTTCACTAGCAGAACCATTACAAAACACAAGCCTGTAACTTTTATTTGTAAGAATCACCTGAAGTATTTTCTATGTAGTACATAGACTGAGCCACTTAAGGCTCTTAAACCTTATGATGATGGGTTATGATGTTCTAGTTTTTTTTTTTTTTATATCACAACTTCATTTTTGGTTTGCCGGGTCCATGATTTGAACCTTGGATATGAGGCCGAAAGTTTAATTGCTCAATCACGAAACCACGCCATTCGTTGTCTCTAGCACAATGGTTGACGCATAATTTTCTATTGGGTATGCCCTTCAAGTCAAGTCAGATTGTTTACGCAGGTTGGAAGAATTGAATAGGTGGAGGAGGCTACAAGGTCTGCCTCATTTTAAAAATGAGACGGAGATTTTCTAATTGTGAATCAAAGTTGGTGGTATTAACTTTTTAAAATAATTAAATAAATAAGTAAATAAAAGTGTCTTAATAATCCTGAATTGTGAATTTGAATTGGAGCCAAAAATATATACATAACAATTATCCGATTAATTTTCGGATACGCTGGGGGTGCTCCTCCACCTGCAGTGCTCAAACTCTCAAAAGGTACTGATGGTTTATGGGAAATTTATGAGAGAAAAGGAGAATAGGATTGGTCCTCCGTAATGATGATTTTAGCATCTTCATTAAAAAAATAATAATAAAAAAAAAAGAAGGAAATAGGTAATGTTGCTTCTTCAGCTTGGAGCATAAACTATAAGAGACAAATTGATCTATTTTTTTAATAAATAAAATTTAAAATTTGAATTTCAAATCTCCTCTTAAATTTTAAATTTGTTAACCATTAAGCTATATCTAGTGCTTATTGAAACAGTAACATGGTATTAAGTTTTAAGCCTTCCAACTCTAATGAATTCAAATCAATAAATAAATAAAGCAAAGAGAAATATGTTATACTTATTACTCCATATGTTGACACCTAAAACAATCGAACCTCCTCACAACGGCAATAAGTCTTAACCAGCTGCTTGCGTTTCTACAACAAATGAAAAGAACACACCCAACAAAAAAGCAGGGGAGGGGAGACAGACATTCTCATTACTGAAACAGACCCTTAATGGCCAAGTGTGTCCACTACCTGACCCACCGCTAATGGAAAGAAAATATCAAAAGATCTAAGACTCTTTGTTGGAACAACCCAAAACAGCCCCACCTTCTGACATCCAAATTATCATCAGCAAAATATTTTTAAAAAGTTACAAAAAAAAAAAAAAAAAAACTAAAACATAAGGCAGTTCATGTGGGTTTCAAATTCTGAAACATTGTATCCCACCTGAACTCTTCAACACCAGTTGACCAATACCCTTGATCCTCAAATTCCGTCTTCTCCTCCTCTTTGTGAAGATCATAAATCATGGGGCTTGAGAAACTATCAAGCCTGGGACCAGAAACCACCATAGGACTGCCGCTTGTGAGCAATAGCCTATCTGGCTTTGCTAGCATCAACTTCTTGTTTCTCCTCAATATTGCTCCTCTCCATCTGCTGGTATAACTAGGCCTTTGGACAAGGACAAGAGCCGAGTCCTCGCGGCGAATCCATGCCTTTATGTACTCCGCCAGGCTCCTCTTTGTTCTCTTGATCGCAACAAGAACCCTTGTCATGGGATGAGGGACTGTTCCTTTCTCCTTTCTTGCAAGCTTGAGGATTTCTAGCCTGTGTTTGGCTATTGATATCCCCATGCTTTGGAGGAACTCATGGTTGAAGTAAGCTATATCATCTTCTTCAAGCTCATTGTGAGCAAAAGCAAGGCCATATTCATAAACAAGAGAAGGCTCAAGTCCAGTTTTTGATAGCCAAGAGAACCAATCCATTTTTTTAACTGTTGAATGCTTTGGTGTGTAGGTCTCCCTAGATAGAGTATATAGTCTTGGGTTTGGAGATACTGAGAAAGAAGGCAATAGACTCGGCCTTCGTTTTTGGGCAAGGCTTCTTGCTTTTCTTTTATATTAGATTGGTTTGGTTACTCTTTGGTTGTTGAGTCTTGAGAGTAACTTAAAGTTCAAGACTTAGGGTTTACAGCGTCGTGTTGATGTTGTTAGAGAATAAATATATTTTTTTTAAAAAAAAAAATTCATATTTTTATTTATTACACTTATAAGATAATACACATTTTATATCTAATACACCACAAAATTATAAAAGTCCCAAGAATAACTAATTAAAAACTAAGACATGATATAACAGATTTAAATTATAGTATTTGGTATTCATTTTTATTACAAATTATTAAATTAAAGAAAATACAAATATATCTTAAAATTTATATTATTTATTTATTTTCCAACCCATGTGCCTTAGAGAAAAAAAAAAAAAAAAAAAGAAAGAAGAAAAGAAAAACAAATGGGGCCACAATACATTGTAATCAAGCGCTGGTAAGAGTGTGGGTTAAGCATATACCTTGTGGCAGTTGGGGTAACGCAGTGCCATCAATCACGGGATAGGAAAAGAGTAGGGAGTAGGGGGACACACCACACTTTAGTCTTTTTGCGCTTGAAGAGTGGACAGAGGAGGGGGCAGAGTGGACAAAAATAATCGGCCAAATATGTCAGCGTCTTCCTTAAATTTTAGATTTAACAGTTTGATTGATCTATGGAGCATACAATGAGTGCAGCAGCCCCTTGAAAGTTCTATGCAATTTTGAAAAAGATTTTAAATACATAAAACTACACCTTAATCAACAACATAAAATTTTTAGTGTGAGGAGAGAGATGCTTGATCCTAAGGAAAAAAAAAAACAAAACAAAACAAAACAAAACATTCATCTAAATTCTCAAACATTGCAACCCATTCCCATTGATTTGCTATTGCTAAAGATGGATAACAAACATCTTTGCCTCAACTAACAGCATCTCCCCACCCTTTACTGGTCCTAGTTATTTGGGTCATCTAATTCATGATTCTCTTTTTAGGATCCCACATTTTTATTTTTATTTTTATTTAGTGATAGAAAAAATTTATTGAGTAGACCTCTCCCCCCCCCCACCCCCAAAAAAGAGAGAGAGAGAGAGAGAATATAGAGGTAGTATTTTACAATTTTACTGAAGAAAATTGCACATTATTAAAAGAACAGGCTCCGCTTATACTTAGACTAACCTAGCAAGCGTTCAAATCCATGACTTTTAACATTCTAGAAACCAATGATAAAAGAAAATAAATAAAGTACAATGATAAAGGAAAATAAATAAAGTTTAGTAACTAGTTATCTCGTGCTAGCTTCCTTTTTAAGGTTCTTGGTTCATTAATCTGATTATAACGTCTGTTTTAAGCCTAAGTTGAGTAAAGTTGTCATGATTAATTTAGTGAACGTCAATTAAGGATCGGAAATATCAAACAATAAACTCAAATGTGGAAATTGAATGCCTCTTTACTTTTCCCTTTGTAATAAAAAGGCAATCTAACTGTTACTTTTTGTTCAAGCATTTATAATTAAGGGTATTTTTGAGGGAAATATATATATATATATATATATATATATATTTCAATTTTTCTTCCAAAAAAATTACATAAATAACAAACCAATCTTAACTAGTTTTTAATTTGTATAAGGTAGGTGTTGCCAGCCATGAGCCATCACTAACCAATCAGTTATATGACCAGTTTATGTACGACATGACATGAGTAGGGAAAGCACAATGTAAGAAGCTATCTTAACTAGACACTGAAAATTGCGTCCCCTGGCGGTGGTTGCCATAGCTAGGCTTTTGCATTCAAAAATTGTCATAATTTGTGGTTAATTGCAGTTGAAAGAGTGGCAATACTGTCTGCAATTTAATTTAAAAGTCCCTAAGCTTCACACATTTTCTTTTTGGTTGGTCAAATGTTAGGCAGGTAAGAAGCTACTTCATATTCCCGATAAAGAACACTATTTCGCTCATCGCCACTGCGCACATACGGAGGGATTCCCACAAAATCTGTGCAAAGGCCGGTTAAAGTTAACTTAAGAATAGTTTACATATTGAAATCGTGAACTAAAGTTCTTATGTCTTTGATTTTCTTTTCTTTATCTTTAAGACAGGATACAATATTTATTAGGGCAACAACAAATGTAACTGCAAACAATTATATATATATATATATATATAGGAAAAAGGTCTTTGACAATGTTAAAGTGATTCTCAAACAAAAAAAAAAAAAGACAATTTTAAAGTGACAATATTATCTTTTAATTTTTTCCTGTAATAAATTGTATTTTCTAATTAGACTTGATCGATACGATGTTGGAATTACATGACCTAATTGAACATTTTTGAAGTATAAGAATCTAAAGGACAATCTTCGCTAAGTTTAAAGGACTTAAACGTCTTTTTAATAATGCTTAATTTTTTGTTAGAATAATTACCAATTTTTATTATGTGAATTTTTTTATTTTTTATTTTTTTGCGATGCATTTTAAAGATGTATAAATAATAAATAAAGAAAACAAAGAAAAATAAACAACATAAGATGGCTTTGACTAGCTAATATAGTTGAAATGCATCCTAGGTCTTGGACTTTGAAGAAATAATGTGGTGATGAGCTTACTAAAATTAACCCAATGAGAAAATTCTGAGAATTTTATATTTATTATATTTTAGTTCAGTTCTAGTAACAATTCATCCTTATATTTTAATATATATATATATATATATAACACTATGACTAATAGTTAATCAAACGTAACGAAAATCGTACAAAGATACATACACCCCTTTCATTTAGCAAAGTTTGTAATGTTTCAAAAAGGATGACTTCAAAAGTTAATGAATTGAAAAAAAAAAAACACAAATACAAAAGAATTTCCTCGGCTAAATTTTTAGGCAGTAACAATTTTAAAAAGGAATCAATACAACAAATAATCTAACTCCAAGATTTTTTTTTGGGGGGGGAGGGGGGGCGGCGGGCTCCTTTTAATAAGTTACGGATAATTTATTTTTTAAAAATATTATAATAATATTTTTATAATTATTTGGAACTTTTACCAATAGATATTTGGGAGTAGACTACTTGTGATCATACTCAAATATCAACATTCTTTCTGTCATATTTTAAAATATAAGGTGTAAATAATTACCAAACAGAAATTAATGTTCACTGAGATGTACAATTTCTCATGAATTTTCAGCCCTTGAGAATCCAGGAACGTTTTAACTTCAATCTACTTTGAAGACTAGAGAATATTAAACACATTATGTCCTCTGAAACTAGAGAAAAGTTATATCATGTCTGCAGTCTAATTGGCAGACATACTTGACTAATGACTATTCTTGATGAAGGCTAAGCTTGAATATTTCAGGGTCATATGGTAACAGCCAGAGCCTCGATTAAGAGCATGCAAAGCTCTTCAAGTTAAAACTACAATGAACATAATTACACATAATCATCATGTGTGGACACACAAATTATAGTGCTGCTGTCTTTTATAAACTTCTTATTATGATTGTTTTCATTAATGTCTGCAGGAGCAAATAAAAAAGAGAGCTCCCAAAAACACGAAAAGTTAATTTAGAACCCTAAAATATTAAAAATAAATAAATAAATAAGAAAAAAAAAAGGGTAAACAAAAGTGAAAGAATTGGCCATGTATCCTAGCCCTGCCACATGTAACACCTTCTTGATGCTCCATCCAACACTACATTTTGTCTCACAATGTAGCATCCAAATTGAAAAGTATTTTGTTGATATTCCAATTTGTCCTACACTAATCACATGCAACCCATCCATTTAATTTCAGAACTTTCAAATTTGATGGGGCTCACGTTCCTGCACTGTCTATGACATTCATATGGGAAGTCTTCTGTTTCCATGTGAATTAAACAAGGAAGAAAAAAAAAAAAAAAAAAACAAACCTTTTGGTGCATGAATCTCCTACATTATAAACTTTGAAAACAGTCAAATGCATGCAGAATGAAATAAAAATTTTATATCTGGGCAAGTTTTATTTCTTTATACAAGCAAAGATTTGAAAGAATTATATATATATATATTAAGAAACTTATTAAACTGTAAACTATATAATAAAAAGAATCCGAGACATTAAAAATACATGTTTAAATTTTTACCTCTTGGGATGTCACTGAAGGACAGATTTTTATTTCTTTCTTTCTTTCTTTTTTTTTTTCTTTCTTGGCTTGCCACATGAATCAAACCGTGATATTGCCCAGCAAAACCACGTTACTAGATCATGGAGCATCCTACAATTTTCCATACCATTTGCAGCCATCCGTCGACATAATCCTTGGTTTTTTTAATGAATCAAATAACATTCATTTTACAGTCTTTCACGGACTATAGCTACTTGTGCATGACCTTAAAACTGAATAATGTAAGAAAAACCTTTAAATATCACAAAATCTGGTACAGACATACTCCAATTGATTTTATTCTGACGATATATAAAAATTAATTAATTAATTAAAATGTGATGACTAATAAAAATTTTTGTTCAATTACAACTCTGCGTCTCCATTTATTTATGACAGGAAAAAGAGATGTGATATTTTTTTTTTCTTCCTTCTTATGTATCTTAATAAGTATTATCAACTAATTCTTTTCTTAATATATAAATAGGTAATATATCTACAACAAATTCTCTGTACATTATTGATCACTAATTTGTCACTTGGTTTCAATCAGATCACTTATTGCCACCTAATTATTAAAATACAGTAATTTCATGCCAATCTCATGTCTCTTTGTTTAATTGTAACTTTAGAATCCATGGATTGCCCTTGCTGCATGTTTCAACAAATCAAAGCGCTTATTGTATTGCTGAGTAAATCCATGGGGTTTGAAATTTGATGCTTTTATGATGATGATGATGATGATGATGATGATGATGATTATTATTATTATTATTATTATTATTATTATTATTATTATTATTATTGTTATGGTTTGTGATGAAGTCAAATCTGAGGTCACATAGAAGGGGATGAGAAATGAGAACCGGCCGGAATTGGCTCTGGTGGGAATACTCCGATGCTTGAGAGGGCTCATTTTGGCTTCATCAGTTAGCAAAAAATCTTATAGGTAGGTAGCATTTTGAGTGTTTATTGTTGACAAAATATATAGTACACTAGGTCTTTCAAAACATATCTGAGTGATTAACAACTTAAATTTTTATTTTTAAAATCTTAAGTCTTAATCATATAAAGGAAGTTGGAGTTTATGGGGATGGAGTGTCTCTCTACATTCGTTTGAAATTACCAGCCTGTCTCTAACAACTGTTATAAGCCAGATTTAGTTCAATTATATGTGGTGTGGGAGCTCTAAAATTATTTTAAGTGAAGTCTCCTACTTGCAGCACAATGGCAACCATAATCTATTAAGAACTTTTTAGTTTTATTAAGAAATTAATCGACCCAAAATATTACTCTAATACATTTTCTTACGCACAAATAAATGGTTTGAACTCATAATCTTTGTGTTATAAATGTTCATGTCAAAAAAGTAATTAAATTAAAATTTTAAACAGTGAGATTCAACAATATATTACATATTAGTAATTTTTTGTTTAACTTAAATGATGGTTTTGATTTTGAAAATTCATTTCATTTAACTTAATATCATTGTATTTCTATATGAGGTAAGTTAAATAAATAAATAAATAATATACAAATTGAGTAATTTAGGCATTAAGAAAAGAGGAAATTGAGAACTAAAGAATGAAAAGATAAAGTCAAAGCATTTTAGAGGTGAGGTTTCAATGTGTTAAGAGTTGGTTAGGAAAAAGTTTAGTAGTTAATGTGGTATGTTAACATCCTAGAATTCTAGATAGGCAGAATTTTATTCTTTTATGTAATTATCATATTGAATTTTATTTTTTTTTATTCTAATTCCAACACAAGAATAAAAAGAGAAAATTGAGACTTAGAAGGAGAATGACTGAGAAAAAATTTATAGAAATCGATGGAGAAGACCTGCGGTGTAGGCATGAAAGATGGATATAAGAGTTGTTATTCTTTCCTCTTTTCATTATAAATTTTTATTTTTAAGTATGAACTAAATTAATTTATTAAGGTATTTTATGTGTTGCTTGTTACTTCTAAAATTAAGTTTTATTTCAATTCTCTTTCTTTATTCATATTAAAAATTTATTAATGATTTTAATGCTTTTAAATAACTTATTAATATTTGAATGATTTGTGATTAGGAATAAAAAAAACATTCAGTCTAATTTAAGCAATAAATTTCATAAAAATACCATTTGATGGCAGAAACTATAATTTGATTTGTATAAATTTAACTAGACAACCATAGAATAGAACTAAATAAATTAATGAAATTTTATTATTTTTATTAAAAAATAAAATTAATTAAAATAGTTAGTATAATAGATAAATCTTAAGAAAGAACATCTAATAATTAAATATTAGATTTTTATTAGAATGAACTTAGGTTAGGTTAGCCCAAGTGAAGTAAAGATACCCTAAATTTAGTTTAATTTAACCAATTCTTAGTTAGTTTGTAATTGATAGATTAATTATTTATAATGTTGATTTTAATCCTGGTTAAATTTTTAAATTTAAGTTAACATTTTTAAAAATTTAAATAATAATAATAAAATTAAAAAAATTTGATACTTAATAAATAATTCTTAAAAAAAAAAAAAAAAAAAAAAAACTCAACTCATTAACATATTGCTTGATCAATTTTATATACTTGCAAATTTGGCTATCATTTGTTAGAATTTGGACCTTCATTGCTAAAATTGAGAACCCGAGAGCTCTGTAGATCTACCACCAAATCATACAACTAGTGACAAAGAATTCAAGCCTTTGAAGCACATTTCCTCAATGAGTGCGGCTCAGATAACTTAGAAGTCTCGAATATTCAATGTTTGTTTGACAGCAATATGAAATATATGTCAAAGTTTGGTAACAAAATCATTCTATCTTTCTCCTTATTCTTTTATGTGCCTGCGCTTGGAGAACGTAATGCCACCCTGCTAAGCTCAAAAATTTTGAGTCAAGCTTAGAAAGAATGCTATGCAAAGGATTGAATGTGCATGAGCTTGCAGAAGATGATGCAACCATGTTAAGGTCAAAAATTACTTAACAAATTTCTCGTCGATTAAATACATAATATTTATACATTTTTTTTATTTACAAACTTAATTTGTATTATTTAAATTTTTGAAACTTTTAAATAAATCGACAGAATAAATATATAAATTTAAAAGTGAATTAATAAAAATTTTTATTTTTAATGTGTAATACAATTAACATTTTACGTGTTAAATTTTATTTATTTATTTATTTATTTATGTATTATTAAGATAATTCTCAATATGTCACATAAAATTGTTATACAATACATAATTATAATTAGATATATATTTATATTAATTTTGATGATAATAATAGTTAAAAGATAAGGACTACATTTTGCAAATTGTAATTAACATTTAGTTGTGTGATGGTATTACTTCACCTATATTGGGTATGGTACGAATAATTTCAATATTATTAAAGCTAAAATTCATTAATGCTCACATTTATTTTTGATGAATTGGGGTCAAATTGAATACTTGCACTGTTAGAGACAGTTTCATTACCGACATGCAAGCTCATTAGTCGCCCACGTTTATTTCTTTACTTAGTTAGTTAGTTAGTTAGTTATTTAGTATTTGTCGCCCCTATTTATTTATTATGCATACAGATAATTTGCGTCCTTGTAATGAGAGGCCTTCCTTCGTCAAGGCGTCCAGCCCACGAAAGCTGACTGTTTTAAGTGACTGTAGCCCTCCTGTGTTTTATGGTATTACTTTGACATTTGGCCCATTGTGTGGAGTGGATGGAGGAGCTTGACTTGGGCTTAAGATTGATGATGTTGCATCCAACAGCACCGCGAATGGTTCAACTTCTTACGCAGAGATGCAAAGAGATTCGGCTCACTGTGACTGGTTAATGCTATCATTGTCTCTCTTCGGCCATGCAAAGACCCGGAGTTGGAGTTTCAACGTCCAATGATAAGCCACCGTCTCCTCCTCCGCCGCACTCTCTCCACTCGCTCTCTCCCAATCTGCGGCACACCTCAAAACCCACCAAAAGCCCGTCATTTGTTTCTATGCAACAAAAGTATCTAGGAGCTCGGCAAGCTTGGCCGGTTGAAGGAAGCTCGCCATATGTTCGAAAAAATGACTCAAAGAGATGCTGTCTCCTGGAACTCTATGATCTCTTCATATATTGAAAACAATGATATTAGAGGTGCAAAATTACTGTTTGATGCTTTCGAGTACAAGAATGTGAGAACTTGGACAATTTTGCTATCTGGGTATGCGAAACTTGGCCTTGTTAATGAAGCCGAGGCCGTGTTTTTGTCAATGCCTGAACGTAATGTTGTGAGCTGGAATGCAATGTTAAGTGGGCTTGTAAAGAATGGTGATTTGAGGACGGCTAGGAAGCTGTTTGGTGAAATGCCGGAGAGAAATGTCTCGTCTTGGAATTCGTTGATAACGGGGTATTCCCAAAGTGGGCTGATGAGGGAAGCAAGGCAGTTGTTTGATGAGATGAGTGAGCGGAACTCTGTTTCTTGGATGCTGATTATTTCTGGATATGCTGAGATAATTGAGTCTAGAGAAGAGTGGAGTGTCTTTTTGCCGATGAGGAGAAGTGGAGTGAAACCTGACCAAGCAATTTTTGTGGTTGGACTTTCGACAGTGATGGGTTTTAATAGTGTAGATTTGACTGGGAGTTTGAGGACTTTAGCCATTAAACTAGGGTATGAAACTGACGTTGTTGTGGGAACTGCTATTCTGAATGCATATACAAGATGTGGGAGTTTGAATGATGCATTTAATTTTTTTTGAGGCAATGCCTGTAAGGAATGAATATTCTCAGTCTACAATGATTGCTGCCTTTTCACAGTGTGGAAGATTGGATGGTGCAATTGCATTGTATGAGAGGGATGCTGAGAAAGGTTTAGCTACAAGGACCACAATGATGGCTGCATATATGCAGAATGGAAGGACTGATGATGCTAGATGTATATTTGATGAGATTGTTAACCCAAATGTCATTGCTTGGAACACAATGGTTTCTGGGTACTCACAGAATGGAATGCTTGAAGATGCAAAAAATATCTTTCTCCAAATGCCTGTTAAAAATGGTGCTTCTTGGGCAGCCATGGTTGCAGGGTTTGTACAGAATGGAAATGATAAAGAAGGTTTGGATTTGTTTTCTGAACTTCACAGGACAGGAATAACTCCAAGTCATTCCAGCTTTACTAGTTCCTTATTTGCTTGTGGCAGCATTGGAGATATTGAGATGGGTAGGCAGATACACACACTCGCCATTAAGATGAAGTTTCAGACTAATTCATACGTGGGAAATAGTTTGATTTCAATGTATGCAAAGTGTAATAAATTGGCAGACGTTTACCAGGTCTTTGGTGGAATGAGAGTGAGAGATGTTGCTTCATGGAACTCATTGATATCTGGGCTTTCAGAGAATCACATGTTGAAGGATGCTCAAAATACTTTTGAGAAGATGCCAATACGAGATGTGGTGTCTTGGACAATAATCATATCGGCATACGTGCAAGCTGGGCAGGGAGATACAGCCTTGCAAATGTTCCTTGACATGCTGTCTGCTGGAGTTAAACCGAAGGACTTTACCATTGCCAGCCTTTTAAGTGCTCGTGGTAGTCTAGGTGTAGTCAAACTTGGAGAACAATTTCATGCCCTAATATGCAAACATGGACTGGATTCATGTTTATGTGTATGCAATTCTCTGATAACCAGGTATTTTAGGTGTGGTAGTTTGCATGGTCTTTGCATCTTTGAAGAGCTGTCTGACAAGGACACAATCACATGGAATGCAGTTTTAGTTGGATGCGGACAAAATGGACTAATTAAAGAAGCAATCATGATTTTCAAACAGATGGAAGAATTAGGATGTTTGCCAAATGAAATAAGCTTTACTGGTGTTTTATGTGCCTGTAGTCATGGAGGATTGGTAGATGAAGGGTGGAGCTATTTCATTTCCATGAGCCAAGATTATGGGATTACTCCATTGCTTCCTCACTATACTTGCATGTTTGATCCCCATGGGAGGGTCGGACATCTTTCAGAAGCCGAAGCACTCATTCAGAACAGTCCTGTAAAAGCAGATTTTGTGATATGGGATGCACTCCTTGCTGCTTGTAGGATCCATCAGAACATGGAAATTGGTCAAAGAGTCGCCGAGCAGCTTTTACAAATGGGTACACAAAAATCCGGGACTTATGTCTTATTATCAAATATATATATGCATCACAACGAATGTGGAGCAAAGCAGAGGAAATAAGGCAATTGATGAAATACAGGGGAGTGACAAAAGAAACAGGAATCAGCTGGGTTCAAATTAAGAACAGGCTGCACAGTTTCCTCAAAGGAGACAATAGATTTGAGGAGATTGAAGAGATTCACTCAGCCCTAAAGGCCTTTGATGGATGCTTCAAAGCATCAGGCTACATCCCCCATATGGATTTTGTACTTTGGGATGTTGAAGAGGAGGAAAAAGAGAATGAGCTTCTTTACCATAGTGAGAAACTTGCCGTTGTATATGCAGTTCTGAGAACACCAAATGGTGCACCTGTCCATGTTATGAAGAATCTCCACATTTGTGTTGACTGTCATTGTTTTATGAAATTCATGTCAAAGGCTACACAACGTAAGGTAATTATTCGAGACAGCAACCGATTTCACCATATCCAGGATGGTTTGTGTTCTTGTGGGGATTATTGGTGAGATTAATAGATAACATAAATTTGTATATGCAACATTTCAATGCATGCTGGCATGTGCCTCCTGGAAATTACTGCTGCAACACACAATGGCTGGCACATTCAGGTAACAATTCTTGTTCTTGCATGTTCCTTTCTTCAATGGACATAGTCAGTGGCATATCTGGAAAATTTTCTAAGTGGGGCAAATATATACCCACATGTATATTTAAGAAGAGAAGAGATGTGATTATGCATTATATATATATATAAGTTATACCCAAATGTGAAAGAATATTCCCAGTATATATATAAAAATGTGAAGTTCTATTAAATATGAAGAATTACAATAGATGTTCTACCTCCATTTAAAATTATTTTTCTTAAATTGATCAGGTACTTTCAACTTAAATATAAATTATTTAAAAGATATATTATGAAACAGTATTGTTATTTCTATAGTTGCACAAAAAATTTAAAATAATATCAATTTTAGAGGTGAAATATTTATTAATATTTGATTAAAAACTAAACAAGAATTGGAAGAAAATAAATAGAAAAGAATAATCTAAAATACGTTGTATGTAAACTAGTAAGCAGAATTAAAGAAAAAAGAATTTGTGACATTTTTTTTAAATCATTTAAGAGATTTTTTTTTTTTCTTTTCTTGTCCAATTTTTCATGTGAATGGGGCAAAGATTATATTTTAGTGGAGGAAAATATAACAATTGACCTAACCCTATGCCCAATTTTTGGTGCTTCACTCAACATTGAATAGATCCACCACTCACATAGTAAGGATATGGATACCAAGTAAATGTGTACGTATCTCTGCAAGAAATTTTGTAAGGATTAGACTGAAAATTTTAGAACTAAACGTTCATCCGGCCCCAAGTTAATGTGCCTGTGAGCATTTTTGCATCTATTTATATGTCAAATGTCTCAAGCTTTTCATCCAGTGTAAATTGTGCAGGAATTACACACAAGCATGTTATCTCCACCTTCATCGCCTTTTCTGCAAGCCACATGTAGAGATTCTACATGATGGATGTTTCACATATGGCTTGAACAACATCAAAAGTGCATAGGTTGTTACTAACATGTTAGTTTATTTACTATTTCTAAGTCACTTATCAAAAACAAGGGAAAAAAAAGTTGAATTTTCCAATATATTTCAAATTGAATCAAGTGATTAGTATGCAAGTGAAATCTTTTATTATTTCTGATCAAATATTTCTAGTGGATGTAGGTGGCTGGCAAAAGAACCCAGAAGTTATGAATAACCAACAACAGCTGTTTGGATGAACGGCACTGAATTGATTTACTTGGATTAGAAACCAATTTTCGTCCAGAAAACTCGCTGGAGGATGTCATTTGCAGTGTTTTTTCTGTTACTCTGCTCTGTTACTCCACGAACTAAATGCAGTTTGATCAGCATATATCGGTAAGACTGAACTTAGATTCGTTTCTGTCTGTGTTTGTCTCAGTTGTGCTCACTCTTGTTATTTATTGCTGACGT
Organism: Kandelia obovata; assembly: GCA_021464305.1. Classification (NCBI taxonomy): domain Eukaryota; kingdom Viridiplantae; phylum Streptophyta; class Magnoliopsida; order Malpighiales; family Rhizophoraceae; genus Kandelia; species Kandelia obovata. Next base: position 584,980 of record CM038480.1, read on the forward strand.
ATTGTCTAGATGATTCTTCATCCGAGATTAATACCCGTAAGCTAAATTCATGACATGTGGCATTTGACAGGACTGTCCTTGACCGGGGAGCAGAGGCACTCTCTAACTTTCTCGATCTCTTATACACAGATTGGTCTATGAGAAAACGTGATTAGCGGTTTATAGCATGTATAGTTAGCTATTTTAAAATATGTTTTTTAAAATAAACTAATTTAGATAAATTGTTTAAATTTTTTCATAAATTATAGGATTTGATAGGTTTTTTATTTTTATTTTTTAAAAATATATTCTAAAATAATTAACTATATACAATATAAATCACTAATTACGTTTTCCCACGTGGTCAAAATATATGCAGTGAATTTGACTGGGTGGAAGGAGATCTCTAAGCAACTTTTGGCATGAAAACTTTGTATGGATTTATCACAGTAGAAGTTGCAAATGAAGGTTGAATAGGCTTCCCTTTGAAGACTATTTGGAAGTTTTATTCTCCTCTTTCATTTTCTGAATGGCAAGTTATTTTGGAATAATTATAACGTTCGTTTATCTTTACAAAAGGGGATAAATTTGCGCAATTGGATGTGTTGTGTAAAAGGGAAGCTGAGACAGTGATCACTTATTGCCGCATCGTGATTGGAGTCCGAAGATGGTGCGTTTGCGAAGCTTTTGTCTGGCAGCATCTATAACGGAATAACGAGAAAAGATTCATGTAATTAGCCATAATTAAATTTGAGATTAAAACTTTGTTGTTATTCTTGTAGTGTCTAACAAGTTAAATAAGTTTTGGACTCTCAATACCGGTGCGGCTTGAATTTGTATGTTATTCCATTCTGTTATAAATTGAATTTATTGTGAAATATGATGGTTTCAAATCTTTAATAACTAAAACCTTTTACGTCAATTTTAGACCTCTCTTCTTCTTCTGATATAGCCATCTCTTGATTGGAAGAATTGTAGTTCTAAATGCGACATATCGGAACAGGCAAATGAAATAATAATGCATAACAGGAATCACATAAAATTCCTATGCTCCACAAACCCCCAAAAAACAAAAATGTTCCGAACAATTATGGTATAATCTTCTGATACCATAATCTTCCTTTACTTGAATACTTTGCTGTGAGATCAATAAACTAGGAACTGAAGTTCACTTGGATAATGCTGCACTAAAATGATATTATGTTTGAGAAAAGCTAATTGCAAAGAAGATTACAAACATGATGCAAACTGAGAATTGACACCTCCACAATGACTATCTAGCTTCAACCTTTTCGGAACTTGCACATCCTAAAATTTAGAAACTAAGACATAAAATCCTTGCATGAAACCCCAATTGTAGAAAAGTTAAAAAGGCAAGTAAATAAGAAAAGATTTTTGCCCCACAAAAACCATCATTGACCAAAATTCCTCAATGTAAACAAACAATTGTGATATGCGATGGAGAGGGCAGGGACTAGCTTTACACTGTGACTTCTCTGCATTGGCTAAGTAGATCATTAAGCAATTCAATCATTAGAAATTGCCACAATTCCCCAAACTAAACTCCTCAATAGCAGATTAGTTTTAATCTCCACGACAAGCATATTCCCGGTTATCCTTCATTCGCTACAGCAATTTCACACTTTTGACTTCCGTTTCATTTTTTCTCCTAGTCCTTGGCATGGCTGCTTTATCTATCACCTTCTTGTTTTTATATGTGGTGAGGAAATTATTGTAACCAGTTTTGATTTCATAACATGCATATTGTTCGCATCAAAAGAAAATTCATTTTAGCATACAGTTAAAAGATACAGACCTGTATTATAGGTTTGCTAGAAAAAAGAGACAACAACATGTGACAACAAACTTAGTGCAGTTGGTAATACAAAATCAAGTGTGAATACAGCAGACGAACCCCCCAAGTATAAGAGATGGGCTTCATTGTCATTAAACACACATGAATTGCTACAGCACTGCAATCACACAAGGATAAGAGACAAAATACAATGACAAAACAAGAATAAGGAAATTTTGAAAAGCTACATGTGAGCTGAACAAATTTGCCTCCTTATGATACAAGAATAAAACAAAATTCTGGATAAGCAGCATTATTGCTTTAGACTTGCATAAATTGTTGAAGAAATGCTAATGAGACACAATAAGATACATTACATCACATGAACTACAATGTGTCAAGGAACTTACATATGCAGGGCATAATCTTTTTAATATCCTTGGTCAACAGTCTACCTAGTGTCCAACTCTATTCCAGAGTTCAGAAGGAATAGGAAATAAACATGGAAACAGCGAATGTTGTACCCAATGATTTATGATATTAACTTGCAGAGTAACCTGAAATCTGCTAGAAAGTTATAAGAGAGTTATTGGGATTGGCTTTTAAGGCTATAAATATTGCCAATCACCCCAACAATACTGACTACTACTGCCAATACTAACATCAACAATGACAAGAATTTCTCTCCAAGGCTTAAACCCTGTCCCCTGTGGCTTGACTTCAGTGCAACAAGTGATGGAAATGTAAACCCTAATGACACTGCTGTTGTTGCCCCAGTAAACTTGAATGCAGTCCAAATGTTGGGAATCATAGTAGACCCAAAATAAATCATTCCCAATAGGATTGCTGTCAACATCAAAGACCTTTTTCTACTCTCTGAAAGTGGAGCAGATCCCTCAAACACCAAGGCATCGACAGTTTGCCTCAAAGAGAAATGAACAACAGGAAAAACAAGGACCAAATGAAGAATATAGCCAACCCTAACAATATAATTCAAGGTGGAGCTAAAGCGTATACCAAGGTCCTTGTCAAAGTTGGTCAACACATCAGACTCAGTATCCTGACCAAAAAGTAGATAACCTGATATGGCAGTTGAAATGTAAACCATGATGCAAAGCAGAGTTGTGATTCTTCCCACCTTGTTCATCTTCTGCGGGGATCTCCCTTCAAGCTCATTATATATAGGCTGAACATTAAAGTGGCAGACATAAGCATTGGACATTATGGGAATCACCACAAGCAAATCCAAAATAGCTTTGTTCGAACCAAAATCTGGACTCATCCTTGGAGCTTCAATTTTCCCTTCAACAAGCTTTATAAAAGCAACAACAAAACACACCACAACAAACACGACAGCCAAAGCTACTGAAGCAGCTGAACTTAAGCTCAGTGAATCAATCTTATCCAATGCACAAAGAGGTGCAAGGAAAACTATCACCACAAGCAAAATCAACAACTTCCTGTGATCCCACACCCCATGTCCTAACCATTGATCAAAAACCCCCAAATGGTGCTGTGATCCCGACACAACATCACCCATAATTATCAAATACACAACTAAAATACCCGCATTGTTCACAATTATGCAAATTTCACACAAAACTTTTGCAGTTTTTCCCAAGGCACATTGAACAACTTCACCATATGACGAAGCATTGTAAAGCACTCCAAATCTAACTAGCATCTCAACACTACTCTCAGACAAAATACCAATCAGGATTATCAACACAGTACCTAAAACCAATCCAAGAACCTTCATTGTAGCTGGCAAGGCCATGATCCCAGCTCCAATAATCGAAGTGGCAAGATTAAAAACCGCACCATGAATACCAGACCCTTTTGTGTGCCTAGAAACAACTAATGGATAATCATCGACATCAAAATCGTCATTATCATCGCCATCACCATGATCAAAAGATCGAGCCTTTGCAATCTTGGGATCTATAAATTTCTCTACATCATCAAATTGGATGTGGGGTTGACTTGGGCTTACTGGGTTTTGAAGATCATTATATAATTTTAACTCCACGAATGAGCTCTTGGGGATAGCAGTGTATTTGCTATCCATCATATACAGACAACAAATTTATGTAACCAAAAGAGAACAAAACTTGTAGCTCTTGTAATAAGGAGAAGACAAATGTATGTGAAGACTTACAGAGGTATATATTGAGCTTTTCTTGACTTGGTTCAATGGAAGGCTTTCAGATCTCTGGCACAATCAAGTTCTCTCCTTTATTCTTGTTTCCGAGGGAGGGGGAGAGAGATTCAAATCGGGTTTTGGATTTTTTTGATCACGATCGAATTTTAAATTGGACTATATATATATATTAGTTGTTTCATGAGAAGAAGTTTTTTGATTGGTCAATTAATTTTAAGAAAAAAGTAGGCCTATTTCTTATCTAAAATATCTAATTTCACAAAACTAAATTATTAAATGAATTTATAGTAAGAAGATTGATAGATAACTATACACATTAAAAAAAAATGTGTTGAATCATAACAATTATGTGTTTAATAAAATATTATTAATAATCGTTTTAATGAATTAAATAAATTTAATATAGATATTTATTTTTATAAAGTAATGTTACATGACAATAATTTAAGCAAAAAAAGATTTAAAATTACATATTTATCATCATTAAATATATAGTTATAAATAATAATAATAATAATATACATAAAAATATAATTAATAATCAATTTTATAAAAAAACAAAAATTGTTTATATAATAAGAAAGTCCTATGCTCATGTAGTAAATTCGTTTTACAATATCACTTGTTAGGCAGCACGTGTACCCGACTTCTTTATTCATATTTAGGACCTTATTAAAAAGTCAACCAAAAAAGAAAAAAAAAAAACGAGAAGAAGAAGAAGATTCCAAGGGAGGAAGAGTCGCACAAAGAATCTTAGGCTGCGGTGGTCCAAGCCGGATGGCTCACACCAAAAATGAGCATCGAAGTTGACTTGGGTTGCTGTATGTATTTTTTTTTTTTATAATGATTAATAATTATAATTATAATTATGTTTATTAATTTTTTATTTAATGATTTAGCATACATATTTTTTTAATGTCTCAATTTGAGTTAAATTATGATTTTAAAAATATATATCTGACCTGGTCTGTTTCTCTCAACTGGCTTCAAACTCAAAGTCTACTTAATTTCGGAAAGAGACTACAAAGTCGCGGGAGGTGGACGGGCCTCACTGTAGGGGGGGTCATTAAAATATTAATATTATTTGTTTTTCCAAAAATCCAAAGAAATATTTTTTATTATTATATCAAATGATTTTTATTTTTCAAATTATTTTTAAAATTATTCCATTTTAAACATCCTACCCGAGATAACAATGTAGGGCCCGCAAAATGTCATCAGTAAACTCCATCTATAGTTAAATTATATATATATATATATATATATATATTGAAATTTATATATTTTAAAAAAATCACTAGATGCATATAATAACTAATCAAACGCACAAGTAAACTAAATAAAATGGGCATGAAGACAAGTAAAAAATAAAATAAGTGTGCTATTTTATGGTATTACATTTTTATATGTGTATTGCATGATTTAAAAAATAATAAAATATTAAAAAATATTATTTTAATACAAGTGACGTTATGTTAACATCGTGACCGGAAGTTGATTGAAAATCACATCCCACCCATTTAATTTAATAATTTAGTGAGAAATATGTTTTTATTTGTGTTATATTAAAAAAATATTTTATATTATACAAATAATATCTTATACAATATATAAGAAATTTCGTGATGATATAATAGATATTATTATAAAAAATTTATATTATATAAAATATTATTTATTTACTATAAAATATTTTACATGCTATATAAAATCTTAATGTGTTTAAATATGAATGATTTTCTAAATATTATCGATTCAATTTGGCTCAAATATGGCGAAAAAAAAAATATTATATATTATAAATAAATAGGCTCGATCTTGTTTTTTATATTATGATATTATAAATATTATTTTATATTAAGGTTTGGCATATTAAGCCAGGTCATACTTGTTCTCACTTAAAGGCATTCGGCCTGAAGAAAGTCAGCCCGGCTTGCCCGTAAAAGCAAGTATCCTCGTCACTTCCATACGTACTTTTAAATTTCGAAGCCGACCTTGACCAAGTTTAGGTTTTAATTTGGCCAATTTATCTATCCAATCATTAACTCTGAGAGTTGGATTGGTGGGTTAATTCTCATTTTAAAAAATTAATTAACAGTTTTAAATTATAAAAAATAAATAAAATATTATTAAAATAAATTTTTAGTATATATCTACAAATAATTTTATTAAAATAAATATAGTTCTTTACATTTTTTTTTAATAAAATAAGAGAAATAAAAAATTTTAATAATAACCCACTCAATTCAGCAATTCGATCAAATGATTTAACCATCCAAAATGATTGGGTCAACCGGTTTTTCTAATTCTTTTCTTTATATAGTTAGATAAAATAATAGCATCAATCTAATGTTATATTGTCATAAATTTTATATATTTTTTCTTTAATTATAAAGTAATAGAAATAAATTTTAATATTAATTATTATAGGATTATTAATTTTTTAAAAAACAAATACTCGTTAGAGTGAACAGTATTACCGTTTATATAATCTAAAATATATTCATGATTTTTCTGATGTGATTTTACAAATCCCACCAGATTGAATACAAGTGTAGAGGGCTGGTGGGTACCACCTGTCCAAAATGTCTAGCTTATCCACTTAAAAACCTTTTTTTTAAGGGATTAGATGCATGTTCTAGGTCACATATGCAGTTTTAGTATTTTTCTTTTTTTTAACTTTTTTATTACATTTGTAGTTCTTCGCATTAGATCATTTGGAGCATGTATCTGATTCCTTGGACTTTGCATCTTATCTCCTCAAAAATCTTTTGGTTAGATAGATGAACATCCTTCTGTTAGGACATTCTCGAATTATACACACTTCACTTTATATATATATATATGTTATTAAATTTAGGGTTTGAACATCCAAGATCTGGTGTTATTTTTTGCACCATGGTTCATAGAAGTAGAGAGCATGAAGGGCTGAAATGATTGGGCTGCATTATGGCAGGCCGAATGGATCCTAAGTTGTATCGCAATTCATCTTTTGTCGATGCTAATCTTGAGTCAGCGCTACGAAGACGAAATTTCATAAACGCAAATAAATATAAAATAATTGTATATTCTAATATTAAAAAAAAAATTAATGTTACATAAATTTTCATTTATAATATTTATTACACTTATTTATTTTATATAAATATAATAAATTTATTATCTTTAATTATATATTTTTTGTTTCTTATTTCAGTTAAATTTTACTTAAATTTTTATATTTTTTACATATATAATAATGTATTAATTTGATTTATTTAACAATTAATTAAATTAATTTTTTATTTATATAATATAAAATATTTTACATATGATTTTAAATATATATAATAGTATATTATATTATATCTATTTAAAATCAGTAAAAACTTACCCTTTTAAACTATACTTTATCTTTCTGAAGGTTTAGGGTATAGGAGAATTTAAGGTTCTTTTATTTTAAAGTAAATAATAATAATAATAATAAATTCATGATTAGTTAGTTTATATTTGTGACTCCTCAAAATTAAGCTGAATAACTTTTCTATTATGATGATAAAAAAAAAAAAAAAAAAGCAACAACAAAAAATGAAATATTTTGAAATAGTTCTCAATTTGCTTCAAAAATCACTAAATAATACTAATTCTGCTCGGCTTTTAAATATGTTTGAAAAATTACTATTGGTTTTGGATGCGTTTAGGATCAATTAAATTTAATCACTTGCCGACCAGACTAACACTCACCTTAAAATTGCGTCTTCTTCTTGTGGGCCCTTAATCATGGCCTGTCAGCCAAACCATATTAAATTAAATTAAATTAAGTCACTTTGCCGATGGTGTTTTGGTGCTAATCTCAGCCGGATAACAAAAATTAAGTCCCAAATTAACTAACGTGTTAATTAAGATGCTTGGTTTTTAAGGGTCAAAATAAATAGATAATGGACGTGGACGCTCGGGCCAATGGCATATTTGGATATATCATCTTCTTCAATGGTCCCTCTCATTTCTTCATGTCATTGTTCAAGGAACACGAGGCAGAGGCGAGAGGTCAAATCAACGGACTAGCTTCTGTTTTTGTAAAAAAAATGCAAGTTCATTAAAAATAAAAATAAAAATAAAAAGAAGAAGGTGTACAATTTACATTTATAATATTTCAATTCATCATCAAAATTATTAATTAAAGTTACAAATGTACAATTTATGACTACAATAATATCATCTCACTTGCTGTTAAGCCAATTACTATTAATATAACAAAATCCTTCTTTGGAACTGGGACCTGAATATCATCAAATAACCTTTCTTACAAGATGAGCTTTAGGTTCATGTGCTAAAAATGAATTATAAGATATTTCATCAAATAATTAGTAATAGTATCTACAAGAAATTTGACATTGGCAGCACAAAAATTTACTTCCAAGACTATGAGATTTGTTATCATAAATTTACAACAACAATATTTGCAGTTACAGCGTCATATAAGCTAGTTTTCTCATTTTGTAATTTTTTGCAGATTATATTTAGAATTTTTTACATCACAAGAAGGTATTATAATTTATAATCATAAATTAGCTCCCAAATTCAAGCAATAAAAACAACTGTAAACTTAAATATTAGAAAGCTAAAAAAAAAAATAATATAAATAAACATCGTTGCTTTGTAAAAGAATTTGAGTAATTGACACAAAATGCTTGTTTGCTTTCCACGACATCCATATATGCCCAAGTGTGTGGATCTGTTATTCGTAGGGCCGAAGGAGATAGAATAATTCAGAAGATGTGATACAGAAAGTGAGGCAGGAATTTTTCTTTTCTTTTCTTGGGTTTTGACAGAAGAAAAAGATATTCATTGACAGTTTGTGAATTATTTTCTCATAGATTAGCAACAAATTGATAAACTTAATAATCCTAAAAGTCAAATTCGGGAGCTACCATCGAGGGAAGCACACTATCAGTAACCAAAAAAATATTGCATTGTTATGCATTGACGTTTTAGAGATGACACATTGATTTTTATTATTTTTTATTTTTTTTCCTTGTTGATAAAAAGAAGAAGGTTTAAAGATGTCATTTTTGAGAGACATGAGACATTTTTTACAGAGAAATAAATCAGAAATCATACAAAAATGTTTTTTTTTTAATTATTTTTATATTGCATACTGGTATCACATAAAAAGCAAAGCAGAAGTGGGGTTAGCTAACTTGCTAGAAAAAAAAAAAAAGGTTTTTGGTATTGTATTCAAAGTTTAGCTCATGACTTCACCAATAATGAGAGAGACTATTGAGAAAACCACTCGGCTGCCCCAAGTGGCCACCCAATCAAGGCTTGGGATGAATGTTCCTGACTCGAATCCAGGTCTGTCTTATAAAAACTCTCCACAAGTCACCAAAAAAGGTCAAAAAAAAAGGTGATTATGAGAGGAGAAAGGCATCGTTCTTCCTCATGGCTCATGAAAAGCCTGATAAGGACCAAAAAGACAAAGCAAATGGTGAAATATGTTGAAATAAAATATGATCCTGAAAGATGACTTTCTCTTTCTTTACTATATATAGGTTAGGTTAGATGTTCATAGAAGAAAAATAAAATTATTAGAACTCGAATCTAAATGAAAAAATGTTAATAAAAATATCTCAAATCAATTATACTAAAAATATAAGATTTAAAAATAACTCTAGAATTGGGTTGTAGATATTAACTTTGAAGAGTCCTTAGCTTGAAGATATGCATAGTTCTAAATGATCTTTAGCCTGTATTGGGTTATTAATTTAACACGAAATTGTGCTCCCTTTTTGACTTTTGGAGACCTGGTATGAAGGGTTTGCCGCAAGTTGTTTTCTTTTTTTTTTTTTTTCCTCTGATATCTAAAAATATTTTTTTTTAATATTATAAATTTTAATTTTTTTACTTAATTAAAATTTAAAATCTATGAGAAAATTTTTAAGTGTTTAACTGTTAGATTATTCTTTAGGAGATATTACATCTATATTTTAATATTGATTAATCATATGTTAGTTCAATTTTAATTTTAAATTAGACCCGAAAACAATTGCCCATGTCGAGTTAGATCCATCCCACTCTCTGAATAGTTCTACCTAATTTATTTATTGCGATTTTATGCGAGACAAGTCACAATTTTTTTAATTAAAAAATTTATTAGTTATAGATTATACAATAAAAATAATATTTATTATTTTTTATAAAATTTATATTTATTTATTAAAATTAAAATACTAAATTTTATAAATAAAATTTTTAATTATTAATTATTAAAATATCTGAAGTGGCAGATAAGTCACAGTCTAATAACCACACAAAACAATATCCAACATTGACAATAATAAGAAATTAAAAATGTAGACAGGATTTTCATTAAATAAAATAAAAAGAAACGAGACAAAGAGTCGTTCATAATGCAACTCCTAGTTAAATAATTCAAAAGTTCGTCTGACATCTGACAACTTCCGTCAGGAGAAAAAAGAAAGTATACCAATTTATCATTTTATCATGAATTATTCGCGCAATATTTTCATTTCCACGAAATTTATTGCGATATGAATACGATAATTTTGTTTATATTTTCTCGGGATCTGGGGACCTAACTGGCTTGACTGTTTAGTTTTTGAAAATCCTGAGTGCTTTATATATATATATATATATATATATAACAAAAAGCATAACTCAAAATATAATATGTATTTAAAAAATAATAATAATTTTTTATTTAATTAAAAATAATTATATATTTATTATTATTATTTTATTTTTATTATTATTATTATTATATTTAATTATTTAAATTTTTTAATTAAAAATTTTTAAGTCATTTTTTTTACACTTTTTATTATTGTTAATTTAAATTTAATCATTCTTTTAATTGAAGTAATATTGAACACCAAATTTTTAATAATTAGTGTAATCATCAAGTTTTCAATTTTTAGATAAGATTTATAATTCAAATCTCACCTTCAATAATAATTAAATCATTCTTCCACTCCAACTAAATAAAAAAAAGTATATTATATGTTTTTTAAAATTATTCTATTATTGAATGAAATACATTATATTATTTTTTAATACATATATTATTTATTAAAAAATTAAAAAAATAAATTAAATAATAAAAATAAATTTTTATTTTCACAATTTTACTTGAAAGATAGAAATTTAAAAGGGACCATAATATTTTTATTTATAAAACAACACAAACAATGCTGCGTGTAGCATACAGCCAAGAGGTCGCGGTCAAAATTAAAATACAAATGAAAAGTATGTGTGCAATTATTGAAGGGGGGGACACATCCACGGAACTTTTGTACAACACTTTCATCGGGGGTAGGCGCACTCTCAAAAACATGGCGCGTGAATACACTGACTAAAAAAATTATCAAGTAATTTCAATATATGAGGTCATTTATAAATTTATAGGGCGGGTTCGTCACGCGACATTGCCAGTATTTAACGCTTGAGATGTTTTAATGGACTATAGAAAAATAATTAAGACATCTCGCGTATGGGCAAATTGGGAAATGGGATTTTGGGGAACAAGTCAATAAAGAAAGTCATGGATTTTGGTCCAGTCACCCAAAGGAATTTTATTTTATTTTTTTTTTCAAATTCTTGCTTTTGGCCTTTTTTCAGGAATGAATTCTCAAACGGAAGCATCCAAGTACTGTTACAATTTACAAAAATTTATATCTATTATAAAATAATTTAATAATTAAAATTTTAAATTTCTATATTTGAATCTTTGAGTTTTAAAATTACAAAATTAAAACTTATAAAAATTAAAAAAATGACCATTTTTTTTATAATTTATTGTCTTTCAAAAACCTTTTTGATAAAACACTAAAACTCAATGCATGTATTAACATAATCTATCTGATGATGGGTATGGATATGGGTATTTACTATATAATAATATATTGAGGTGTTGGAAAGGGAACGTTATTTAGTTTTTTGTTTTAACCCTTTTGAAATTCAAAGGGGTCCAAAAATATTTTATTAGAAACAACAAACAAAATGTCAATTTGTACCAAAAAAGATAATGTCAAAAATGCTAGCTAATGAAACATTTCATATGCATGAGTGTTTTATAAACTAATGGGGATGAGCAATTTGAAGTTTTGAAACCCAGGCTTTATATCATGTGAACCGATTACAATGAATATAATAACAATATAGTTCTTTAATCTTGAATTTAATTAAGGCCGAGACTATTATAGACACAGTGATTAATCCCACAAGACAACCGCATCTCCCCATGACTACAAACCAGACTCATCTCATCTCTTTTCGCACCAGCAAGCCTAAACCTTTTTGGGGTTTCCGGCTGGACTTTCATCATTGTTCACCAACCGTGGGATGGATTGCGTGAGGCCAAAATTCTTTGCAAAGTTCGGGATATCTCTCTCTCTCGCGCGCGCGCGCGCACACACACGCATATGCTTATGATTGGAAACACCACAGTGCTTCGGGAAGAAAATAAAACTAGTAAGAGATGCATTTGGGTTAGTGGTGCCCCCTGTTGTCACTATAAATTAATCATCCTTAATTATATATATATATATATATATATATTATTTATTATAAATAATTTTTAATTATTAAATTTATAAATATAAATTTAATAGTCACATTAATACAATATAAATTTTGCATAAAAGGGTTCATATAATGAAGCTCTTTAGCCTATGTACAAAAAGTCTGGAGACACCCAACTAAAGTTTGTTGCAGAAAGATTCCTGGGGGGGAATACTTGAGTCCTATAGACCATTAGAAAAAAATGAAAAAAGATATGAGGTTGGTTGAGACTATAATATCAGTAAATCATGGAACTGTGCATGGGTCAATAGGTGTACACTCAACAAATAAAAAATATATATATATATATATATATATATTGTGTATCATTGAATTTTCTTTCTTTTTTTTTTTGCAGTAGAATAAATTAGTCCATTGTATAATATAAATTCAATGCAATCTCTCTCTGTTTTTTTTTTTTTTTAGACTATAATGAACTATCTTCATTTTTTTTATTTTATTAAAAAAATTATTTGGACGAGTATGTTTGCGTATTAAGACTCGAGGACTTTGGGTGAAAGATAGCAAAAGTTATCTCACTCAAAGAACTTATTAATTTATTTAAAATTTGACTTAATATAATTTGTATTGATTGAAAAATAATAATAATAACTTATAAATCAAAATATTTTAAACTAAAAATATACAAATAATTCAAATTCAAAATGATCTAAATTTTGATTAATTTAAATCTAAAAGAAAAAACTTAAATTTTCATAAACATAAAATTTAATTCATTTTAAAATATAATAAATTTAAAATTTGATATATCTTAAACTCACTTAATTCAAAATTTATATATCACAAGATCTAAAACCACCCAACTTGAATCCGCTCCGTTTGCAACCTCTCAAGTAAATTCATTCAAAGTGGAATGCCTCGTGGCCTAAAAAAGAAAGCCTTGTGTATTAGAATGCTTGGTGCAATTAGATTAGTGTCACCCAACAACAAAGAGGGAAATATCATACTCCTGTTGGGCCAAGAGGGAAAGTAATTAAACACGAAATTTGTGAGCTAAGACTATATGTTCCTGGATGTGTGTGCTGTCACGTTAGGATGGAGTCGAGCAGAAGAATACAAACTAGGGGGATTTTTGACCAAGATAATAACTCCAAACACATCCCATCCTTGTGTGTTGTTTGCGACCATTTCTATGATAAATGTGGGTGTAGGACAGAGTTTTGAAAAGACAACCATAAATATGAAGACACACCTTTCACTAAGTTATACAATTGGGTACATGTTGTTTCCCAATATCATGAAATTGAGGGCGTCCAATGAAAATGCTTCTTGGCCCCCAATGCTGCTTTCCTACAAGTTGCAATATGATCCTTGGTTTTCAAAATCATTGAAACTTTTTTTGACAGGGATAAATGGGTCCCTTTCAATGTGAGCTTCCTTTGAAAGCTCGTTCTCTATGAACGCTTGGCATTATTGACCTTTCTTCTTTCTTGTGTGCATGTGTATATACACATATAATTTTTTTTTTCTTTTCTTATTTCTTTTTTTGTGGTGTGTCTTGGTCACCCAAATGGAAGGTTAGAATTTTAGCAAAAGCAAACTAATTAATAAAAAGGCCAAACATAAAGTATATATATATGCCGTGGCTTGTAGGCTCGGCTCGTGATAAGCAGCTGAGTGTTCTTGAATTAGCGGCTAGAAACTTGTGGAGTCACCTTTTCTGCCAAGGCAGTTGCCTTATCTTTGGATTATAAAATAGGGTGATTTTAATTTTGGTTCTAACTTGAATCGAACTAAAATTAAAATTAAAATTAAATTAGCCCTTTTGATTTTGGTTAAATCATGATCGATGAGGTATCTAGTCTGATTAATGATTGAAATTTTTAAAAATCAAACCAGACAGAACCGACTCCATGAATTGCTAATAAGAATAGACATTTCTCAATAATTTTCTGTGAAAAAGCCACCATAATCGAATTGAACTAAAACTGTAAAATCGCAAGCTGATTGGACTGCATAACGACAGGCTAGTCTCGATTGTGTCCCTTCCCATAATCTGAATCGCATGTTACAACCGAGAACCAGAAGCGAAAAAGACTGGCGTCACCCTAGTACAAACAAATTGATGTCAGGCTTTTTCTAAGTAGCTTGTTTAGTACATGAACATTAACATAGTAACAACAGGATGTCAATTTTATGCGAGTGATGAACGTGTATTAGCGGGGGGAAGTGATTGAAAAAATTTTAAAACAAGGTTGGCAAGGAGTCTCTGCGTTTAGCGTGTCTTTATTGCTCTTTCGCGGTGGAAAATTAAACTATTATTTTAAGGTAAAGGTTATTAATCACTTTTAAAAATTTTATAATAATTAATAATTTTTTTAATTATTTTAAAAATTATATTAAATTAGAGATAAATGTTTAATTTTACCAAACGTTCGATAAAATTTTAAATTTAAAGATATATAATATAAAAAAGAATTTCTAATTATTATAACACGTTAATTAATTCTATTATTTTTTTGTAAGAACTCATGTTTGTTGTTATTTTTTTTTCTTTCTTTTTTTTACAGTTTTCTTATTGAATTCACTTATTATGACGTGTGGTTGTGGTCAATAAGTACGTACAAAATCATTCATTGAAAAAATTAAAATAATAAAATTAAAAGAAATCCAATAAATTGAAAGTGACTAAATAAAATAATCTAAAGAAGGTCCGAGTATGGCTTTCACTAGTTGGGACCTTCGTTGTGGACGTCAACGTCTGGACGAGAAATTCTCCCAAATGACGGTGACAATCAGGAATGGTGTCTCCCCGAGACTTCCATTGGACAGATTAGTTCATTTGGACCAAACTTTGTTTTAATTGGTTCATGGACAATTTCAACCTCTCTCTCTCTCTCTCTCTCTCTGTCTCTCTAGTTGATAGAGAAATCATAAATCGCTTGGTCACGGTTTAGTTTGGTTCTTTTTCTAAAATCGTCGGTTCCAATTCTGCTTCTTTTTTATTTATTCATTTAAATAATATAAATAAAATAAAATAATAACCATTTTGACCTCCTTTCCGTTTTTTATTTTTTATTTTTTTGAACTAACAATTCTAGTTGATGTCTATTTCAGTTTTTGAACAATTTTATTTTGGCTTATAATTCTGATATTTTGATAACACAATCTATAATCGAACCATTTCTCCCCCATTAGATTTTGGTTCTAATTAAAACCATGAAACTGATTTCAATTATAATTATAATTTTAATATAATTCAATTTTATTTCTCTTCTAATTGAAATGGAAATTGTGGTGTACATTTTTTGTGTACCTACTAAAAACACTTAATTCTTATAAGGTAAAAAGTAACATATGATTCATTTGAAAGTTATTTTTGACAAATTGGTAACTATTAGCTTATAATGAATTTATTTTGGCTTTTGATAACATGGGATTGATTGATATTTCTGAAAAACAAAAAATTGAGTTCTCACCTATCATTTATAAAAGACAAAATAATAATATAATATTTCAATAAAAAATTGAGAAGAAAAAAAGAAAATGACTTCTCTGGGGAGAGACTATAATTCAGGGCTGCATGTTCGGTGGGCAGTCTTCAGTCCTTATCCTCATCATTTGTCGGTTCTTTGTTTCGGTTGTCCAAATCATTCATTAAAAAACAAAAAAAAAAAAAAAACCAAGAGAGAGAGTAAGAAACAAGAAAAAGAAAAGAAAAGAAAAGCCACATGGAGCAATCCAAAAGAAGTCAGTTAGGTGGGTGGGACCGGATTGACGGGATTAATGGGGTCTGTGGGCATTACACATAGTAATTTTAAAAAATAAAATAAAATAATATCATACAGTATAAATCTAATACTTTATAATATAATTTACATATTTTTTATTACTTGTTTAAATATCACATATATATATATATATTTAAAAAAAAAAAGACCATTCAAAAAACAGTTTTCTAAGACATGGGACCTACAGACCAGTGAGATCCGTCTTTATCTATCAGTTCCGTCCTGATAACTTTTCCAACACAAAAAATGCACGAGAAAATCTCAATCAAGCAAACTTCTACGGAGCGTTAAATTGCTTGCTACTCTGTCTCCTCTCCCGATAAATCACCTTATAAATTAATAATAACAAGCTTTGCAGTGTACCCCAAGTTATAGTGACAGTTTTTATGATTTTTTCTTTTTTTTTCTTTCTTTAATGTTTAGGAATTTTACTTTAATGGGTTCATTTAGTGATCTATTAAGATTGGTTTGATATTAGTGTTGAGTTTTATTGTTACAATGGTTTAAACAACTGTAGCCTCTAAATGTAATTTATTGTGAGGAAGAGGCCAAAATAAAATATTCAGTAGACAAAAACACAATTTTTAAAAACATTTTGTACATCGTAAATTCTATAAATTATTTGAGTATTAATCAAAATAACAAGGTAGATCATTAAATGATTGACAATATAGTATAAAAAATATTAATAAAAAAATAAATCACATAAACATAAATTTTCACAGTAATTTTTGTGAATATAACTTGAAAATCAAAAGGAAAATTATTTTGAGAAAATTTTAATGAAATTATTTTTAATGAATTTTATACATATTATTTTGGGTATATTTACAGCTATATAAATTAATATAATAAAGAAAAATTAATGTAATGATAATATCTTTTAAATTTATTTATTTTATCTATTAAAAAGACTATTAAACTATAAATTATATAATAATAATAAATATTTTATTTTTTATGAATTTCATATTTTTTTACCAATATAAAACACAAATTTTTTTTAAAAAATTAAATTTACAACTACTAAAATTTCTTTTGAGATATTTTTTTTAAAAATTTGTATTGTAATAATGAAAAAACTTAGGAAAAAAAAAAGTATAATAGTGGCCCCCACTGAGAAACAGAGTAGGAACAGACATGTGGCCCCACCAAAGAAATGAAAATTATATTGCTGTGGGAAGCTAGGGCAACTTGCTCCTGTTTGGGAACGCTAGTTTCCAAATCAACTTGCGGCGCGCTCTTTCAGTTTCTTTGTTTACCAAACAGTTAATAAATTACGTTCTCTCTAGAAAAATCTAGTAGACTTGGAGTTAACGGAATATAATTAATTATTATATTATTTATAAAATTTAAAATATTATATTAATATAAAAATTAATTATTTTCAAATCTACGTAATCCAACTCTTTCTCCGAATGCAAGTTAAACAAATTTTACTACATATTTAAAAACATGAGATTCCATACTATTATTTGACATGAACAAAATGTTGTTAATTAGAGTGTTGTCTCAGCTTCACACGCTGAGTAATTCGCATGAAATTTGGCTGGCTGGACTGAAAAAGTTGAGTAACTCTTAAAAAAAAAGAAATCTAAATATAAATAATAAATGAATTTCAAATGTTATAATTTTTTTTTATTTTTTTATTTAAATTTTTACGTTAAATATGTTACTGTATAGCATTATTCGACAGAACACATAGCACAAACTTACTTAAACCGTCTGATATTGGGCACAGTCAATGCGTAAATGTTAGAGAATTTGGCATCCATTTTTTGCTATTAGTTTTTAAATTCATTTCTTTGTAAGTGAGCCGATGCACAGAATTCTTTTGCCTTTTACATCCCTTTACTGTCAGAAAGCTGTGGCTTTGGTAATGCAGACCTAAAGTAGCTGCTTTGATTAAAACGCTTTCGTCGTAGCCTGTCTAAAGCATCTAGCAATCAATTTGAGGAACCTACGCACACTCACACTTTAAGCGGAAACTTGGATGTTAATGTTGCGTGTTTTTTTACATTTTCTCGAAGTTCAAATTCTTCTCTTTGTTTCTTTTTTCTTTTTTTGACAAGAAAATCAAAATTGAGACGTATTATTAAATTTTAAATTTAATAAATTATAATTAAGTATATTTTTTTAAAAAAAATTATTATTATTTGAGTACTTAATTTTTTTATAGGAAAAATCAAAGTTAATAAATAAACAGAAAACAACTTAAAGAATATTTGCAAGACATTAGTTAACATCTTAACTCTTATTTTTTTATGTTAATTAAAAAAAAAAAAAGCAAACGTGATTTTCAACTACGTTGTATAGTAACTGCGAGTTATTATTTTTGAATAAGTTAGCGAAAAAAAAGCAAAACTTTTTCTTTCAACTAAGATTTTTATAGAAAGAGGCATCTCAGGCCCACCTTTTCCCTGCTCAGCTCGGCTAGGGTCCCCTCTATTCCAATGCTTTAAGTGGCGACTTAATAGACGTCTAGTTTGCCCTAAATTGTTAGCACTCAAGTGCTTGACCTAATGCTCCCACTATGAAAGCCACATCAATTCCTGTCTTTGTGTTAATGATGTCTCATTTAATAGCCACTAACTTCAGCAGCTCATAGTTTTAGAAATAGAAAGATCCTCTTAAGATCTAAAGGTTAATCAATTCTCTCTTTTCGTTTACTCCTTCTCCACTACTCTACTGAGGCTTTATTCTCGTAATCTTCATCTTAAGAGAACTAACCTCGAAACCTTAATTCGTCCCTCTTTGTTCTTCCCCTTGTTTTGCAGTTACTAAGTTAGTTCGTCACCTCAAGACCCAATCAAATGTGTATATTGTAACCACTAGCCTTCCCATGTGTTTAAAAATGAGAAAAACAAACCATCCAAATTAACATCTCCTATGTCTATATCAAAACCCAACGTATTTAAGCTATTACAATAAACTTCAACAAGGAAATTAAACAAGAAATATTCAATTTTGATCATACTAGAGAAACAAACATAGTCAATAATACAGTGAACCTAACATGCCGTAAGTACTAAAAAATAGATCTATATCTTTTTGTGCCGTGGATGGTGTTAGATGAGAATGATGGGAAGTCAGACTGATAGTTTTTTTAGTTTATTTATTTATTTTGACATAATAAAAGACTAAGATGTCAACAAAAATTTTAAATATATATATAATAATAAAAAATATATGAATATAGAGAAGTAAATGTAATTAAGATATAATTTTATACAAATAATTATATATATGATAATTATAATAATTTAATATCAATTTACGTTTAAATTTTAGTAAATTGATTGTTATTTTTAATGAAAATAAGTTTTTATTTTTTTTTCTTATATTGAAATTATACTTTATATTAAGAATTTTAAGTGTATATTTATTTGTTAGAAAGTAATTTGTTTGTGAAATTATTTTTTGAAAAACAATTGTCGAGAAACTCATAATAATTAATATATATATATATATATATATATATATATATATATATATATATATATATATATAATATTTCTAACAAATAAATATTATGAGTTTTATTTCAACGGGGCTGTCTCCCTTTGTCGCTGCTCAAGCGTTCAGCGACGTGTAGCTCCCTCGTTGACACACTCTGACTTTCTCTTGCAAAAGCGTGACGGAAGCCGGCGAGACCAACATTGGACCAGACCGGTGACGGAGCAAATCGACGACTGGCAGGACTGAAGACAGCGACCCTCTCTGTAACTTGCACTCTGTTGCTCTCCCTAGCTCGCGCTGTAGCCGCAAAAAATGACTTGTGTTTATTATAAGAGTAAGTCTTTATATTTTTTTTTTACTCAACAAAAAAATATTTTTAAGTTATCACAATTTTTTGTTGTACCAATGGGCAAAAATGACGAAAAGATTGTCTAGAAAAATATATTATGACAAATTAACGTACCTATTTGTTAGAATAAATTTTTAATTTCCATGTATACCAACTTAGTACGAAAATTCGTAAAATCCGCCGTTTGATGGAAAACACTTGTTAGCTGGATAAGTGTTGAATTCAGCTGGATATTATTAATAAAATCATATAAATATTATTAAAATAATATAAAAGTAAGTTAATAATTAATAAAATTATTTTATTTTATTAATTATGTCGAACTATATCATTATTTGTATGAGCATTTGCTTCTTTTTATTATTATTTTCTTGCGCTTATTATACGGTTATGCCATATGCTCCCCACATGCAGGGGCCAGCAACCTCTTCAACATATTATTTAACTTTTTCATCAGATACTTGTTTTATTCACACATGCCATTATAGTTTACTTTATAGGTATAATGTCTCAAAGATCTATTTTTTAAAATAGTATAATTAACGTGACAAGAAAACATTTATTCTAAATAATTCAAAAATTAAAATTTTATTTGGTCTAAGAGAATATCGTATATATTTATAAATTAAAATAAGCTAATCAATTGCAATTTGATAAAAAATAAGCACGTTTAGCTAAATAAAACACATAATTATTTGTTGTACTTTATGAATATATGTAGCAACAAGTTCACTCAATTCTAACAAGAATACATTGTAAATTATATTATTAATTTAAAACTTAAACTCTTTTTTATTAAAAAAATATTATAGATATATTAATTATTATATTTGTTAGGTGAGATTAATAATCATTTATTATTTTTTTATTTAATAAATATTCTTCATGTTCAATTTAGTATTAATAAATTTAAAACTTACCACCAAGGTTCCAATAAAAATTCTCAATTTACCAAATCAAGTAAGTGAGAGGAGTTAAATCTAAATTAATATAAAGATAATACATCAAATTATCAATCAAACTACTACCTTAAATAATCAAATTCTTATCAATAGAATGTTTTAACGAAGATCGACCAAAAAAAGAATAACAAAAATTGATACATAACATAATAATACAAAAAAGATGTAACACTAATATATTAAAATTTAATTTTAAAATATTTTATAAATAAATTTATATTACACTATTATAATTAATAAGCATATATTTATTGTCTTCATGTTTAATTCTAATCGTGCATCTAAATAATGAAAATGGGCAAACAATCCGGATGGTAGATCAGTATCTGACTGATGCATCGAAATCACTAAATCACCACGCATATATCTACCACTTACTAAATATATGTACAAACTGTCGTCTTTTCAAGATAACAACAATTTGTGGCTATTTAATGCAAGCATTTAATAATTTCTTAAATTTATATTTAAATTTAATAATCATACTTTAATGAACCATAAAAAAATAATAATAAAGAGACGCGCGGTTATTGTGTAAAAAAAAAAAAAAAAAAAAACACACCGAGGCCACAAATCAAGGGTTTCGGTATCTTCTTTTCAGCATCTGCCACACGACCTCTTTGTTTGTACCTTCGCGAGTAGTCGTACCATCACGCGACGTGATAGGGTGCGTTTACATTTGACAGCCCCATTGTGTGTCTTGATCTTCTTGTCTGCCCCTTTCCTATCCTTTTGAAATTTCGGAGAGTTGGATCAATCAGACCCCCCCGGTCTGAAGGAGAGGGTCAAATTTGATAGATCATCGGTTTCAATAATTATATTAATTGATCGATTTTTTATTAAAAAAAATTAATGTTATTATAATATATAAAAATAAATAAAGTAATATTAAAATAATATATACAAAAATTTTTAATAAAATAATTTACTTATTAGTTTATCGTTTAAGAACTTAATCACTTTGATTTGGTTGCTTTTAAGCGATTTGAATTGATTCATAAATAGCCGACTTTTCACATATTATGTAAATTAATAAAAAATATTAGCATACATACTAAATTAACATAGTTTACTCAATTAACATTATGCAAACAAAATGTCCTCCATGAGAAAGCACCAACTCATTCATGCTTGTTGCAATTGCCTTGATTTAGATAATTTCCTTTTTCAAAGACCTCAGAAATTTATTGAGTAATGGCTACACCAGCTTAATCAAATCGTTCCCTCGTATCTAAATCAAGTAATACATATAAAAGTATGTTTTGTTGTGATCCGTACACTAAACAGTAGGGGTAGCAACTTAGAGTATAGTTTTTTTACGAGTCATTTAGTAGTTAAGGTTAGTTATAATTCTAGTTTTTTGTGTTAAAAAAACCATTGAGGAAAATAGAGAGAGAGAGAGAGAGAGAGAGAGAGAGAGTTCAGATATATAATCAAATTATAGGTTGTGAATGAAGATAACATATTAGAAATTACTAATTTTAAAGACACCACTATATATACACATAAGTATAAACCTTTTTCTCTTAATATACTTATAAGATCAAATATTTTTAGCTGAACACTTTATTAATATTCTTATGTATAACTTTGAATCAAGAAAAAGAAAATAAAGAAAGACAATATGTAAGGGGTAACGAGGTAAAAATATTAGGTAAGAATCAATTTTTCTTAAAGAATGTATTATAAATTATAAATATTTATACAAATATCCAAAAATAAAATGCAATTTTTTTGATTGATATATGGTGAGGCAAATTTTTCAGACTAAAAAAGGAAAAAAAAATTTATCATCTTTCTTATTTTAATTTTAACTCGATTGTTTTGGCAAGTTGTCTTATCTTATACAAGTTAGTTAATTCCTAAAGGATAAATAAGTGAAGCATAACATAAAAAAATTTGGAAGGTGTTTCATGTTAGAAAAAATGAGTGAGCTTATTAATTTGTAAAACCTATTAACCAATAAAAAAGAATAATAAATACACCATTGTATGATTCAAATTAAAAATTCAAATTTGACAATATAAGTTTCTTTTTACCTTTATGTTTGTACACTTGGAAGTTACAAATACTATTTATAAACAAAATACTATAACATTGGTTTTTATTGAAAAGGATAATAAATATTTTAGATTGATATAAATATTTATTTTTGATGATTTGTCATTGTCATATACCTAAATATTTCTAGCATCTTTCCATCACATGGATTGTGATTATGACATTATTTTTAGGGTAAAATACAATACACTCAAACTTAAAATGAATTGTTTATTGTAAATTCTTCATAATTTTTATCAACAAGTGAAATATGTTTTCCAAAATTAATAATACATTCTAAAAAGTGATTTTCAAACAAAACTCATTCAACCATCTTATTTAAGAAGATAATTGTAATTTGGTATGTCTCTTCCTGTATCGACTTATGTTTTAATTTTTTTTGACAACATTTCCTCTTATTTTGAAAAAATTACAAAAATTTATAGTTGATGTACCAATAAATTTCAAATTTAGCATGCTAAAATTGGGCATGAGAGAATCTGATTTGAAATTACCATTTATTGAGTAATTGGTTAAGAAATTTAATTTAACCTACTCATTTATGTCCTAAATTCATATGAACGATAATTAATATATTTATAATTTTTTTTATTTTTTGTTAAAAGAAATTAAATTCATTAATGACTAACTTTGGTCGGCAAAGATGACACATAATTTTAACCTTTCGGGAAATAGCCAAATTTCAAGACTTCGTTCTCTTAAAAATCTTACAAAAGTAAGATTCCCTTCCCCATTCTAATGTAGAAAAAAAAAAAAAATTTGTTAACGCCATAAACTGAACAAATGGAGAAATAAAATTTATTTTGGGTGCCAAAAATTTTTTTACCTTAACAATTTTCTATGGCATAAGATATATTCTGAAATTGGTTATATAATATATCCATCTAGCCAAAGTGGCCCATAAAATGATCGAGATTTGACAAGCCTTCTTGGCGTTTTAACTTACCTTTGGGGTCTCAATAAAATCTTAACTTACCTTCTTTTTTTTGTTTGTAACTTGCCAATTTTATGTGGTATAACAATAGCATATCTTCATTAACTATATTAATAGGCTAAATATAAATATACCCATCTGGCCAAGCTTCTGCCTGGAGAAAAAAAAAAAAAAAGGAAAGGAAGAGAGAGATATTTGACAAGCTTTTTTTTTGTCGTTTTGGTCTACCATTAGCTCCGTTGTTTAGGTGTGTATTGATACATCTAGTTTTGAATCTTATAAAACTTTTTAACTTATCCTCTTGTTTTTAATTATCACATAAAAATTATTTTTGTAAGTGAAGTCTATTTTGTATTGTCCCATCTTCCCATCCAAGGTGGACGCAAATCTCACTCGGTGGATTATCAAACATCAAATTAATTCCCCGAGGGGTTGGAGGTAATCACTCACAAAAATTTAGTTTTCTACCCAAAATATTTTTATTTGATTGGATGCATATATAGTTATTCGTATATATTATTTTTGGTAATTTCTCCCTTTTTTGGTAATATAATATTAATTAGTTTAAATTTTTAAATTTTCTGGGCAGAGAGACAGAAGCTCTCTTTTTCTTTTTTCTTTAATCACCTACTTTAATGACCACTTTCCAAGAATTAATTATTGCTTCACCAATTCCAAGTTTCCAACCAAAATATCGCGCTAAAATGACCCAGGCCTTTTTTCTCACCAAAAAAAATTTCTCATCTCATATCGCAGTCAGGAACTGTACAATAAGTACCCACAACATTTTCAATTTCTCCGTATCTGGGACCCACCTGACCCTTGTAATGGCAATATCGTAATAATCTCCGAAAGCTGAGGTCAAATGCGATGGGTCCACTCCGAGAAAAGCTTGCCCTTTTCTCAGAGGTATCTGGAAGGAGTTAAAGTCGCTTTCTCTACTTTAGTACTCTACTTCTCAGCACAAACTCCACCTCAGTCACACGCCGTCCGATCAATCTCGAAACAGAGCATCAAGACACTGGACGAAAGACAACGTCTTTTGAATGTGCAGTTGTGATGTACTTCAATGTAGGAGATCGTGTCGATTAGGGAGACAGTTGTCCTCTAGAGATTCCGAGCTGTTAAACTACTAAGCCGGCTAGGCGGGGACCACATGCAGCTGGGCTTATACGTAAGATGATCTTGTAGAAAGAGTACTTATAAGAAGCAACAACCTATCGATGATAAGTGCACTTGTCTATCGCCTAATGTAGCTGTGAGTTGATAGGTCCGTGAGCGTATCATCGTCTTTATCTGTCTCCTCATTGCTATAAAAATGGTCTTCTCTGCAGGGCTTAATGCGTGTGTATGTATATATACATATGATCAATTTTTAGAGAGAGATAGTCTAGATAAAGAGAAAAAAAAGGGATAAATTTTTTGCTTCATTTCTGGAGAGAGAAAGCTTCTCTTAGCTATCTCTCTCTGATCTCTGCTTTTATTTGCCAGGTGAGTTTCTTAGAAATCTCTCTTTTAGCTTTTGCCATAGAATCCATCACTTTAAAGGCTTGTGCTTTTTGGGGGGTTTTTTCTTCCCCCCCTTTTCTTTGAGGGGTTTTTGAGTGTCTTTTTTCCTTGACCTTGCTTTTTATTTGGTTGGTTAGTTCATTTTTGGTCTTTGCATCTTTTCATATTCACATCTATTATAAAGCTGTTTTCTTTGTCTCTTTGATCTCCTAAACATAGAAAACCCTAATATTCTTTACCTTTCCTTTGAAAAGAAATTTGATGCTTAAGCTTTGATTTAATTTCAAAGATCTTGTTAAATGCATGTTCTCTCTAATTGTCATATACCAAATGCTGGTTTTTGTTGTTTTGTCTACTTTTGGTGAAGATGCTTAAATGATCTGGTTGTAGGTGGGTGTTTAAGCTTTTGGCTTTTAAATTTTTATTTTAGAAATATTTTCGAATTTATAACTGACCCTTTGTGTGTGTGTGTGTGTATATATATGTATATATATATGTTTATAATCCCTGGTTGCAGATCTAGTGCTAATTTTGGTGGGGAGAATAAATTTTTAAGAGAAAACGGCCGTTTAAGATGTCGTCTCTCAGTAGAGAGCTTGTGTTCCTGATCTTGCAGTTTCTTGATGAGGAAAAGTTCAAGGAGACTGTTCACAAGTTAGCCCTTTTGACATTTAAGCCTTTTTTTTATTGTGTTGGTGTTGTTTCTGGTGTTGTGGTTCATTGATTATTGCTTCAAATGTGAAATAGGCTTGAACAGGAATCTGGGTTCTTCTTTAACATGAAGTATTTTGAGGATGAGGTGCATAATGGTAATTGGGACGAGGTAGAGAAGTACCTTTCCGGCTTCACAAAAGTGGACGATAACCGCTATTCAATGAAAATCTTTTTTGAGATAAGGAAGCAAAAGTATCTTGAAGCGTTAGACAAGTAAGCTTACAGTTCTGCTGGTTCAAGCCATTGTCTGATACAATTGTGTCTGCATATGTATGAAGGTGTTTGAAATTTTGCAGGCATGATCGGTCAAAGGCAGTGGACATATTAGTAAAGGATTTGAAAGTGTTTGCTACTTTTAACGAGGAACTTTTCAAGGAGATCACTCAGTTGCTGACATTGGAGAATTTTAGGTATTGGACTTTTTAAAGAAGTCAACGCTCCTGCTCTAGCTTTATAACTGTAACTACACTAAAATTGATTTACTCATGATAAAGGGAGAATGAGCAACTATCCAAGTATGGAGATACAAAATCTGCAAGAGCAATTATGTTGGTTGAGCTCAAGAAGCTTATTGAAGCAAATCCCTTGTTTCGTGATAAATTGCAATTTCCTAGCCTGAAAAACTCGAGGTTACGAACACTCATTAATCAAAGGTAATTCATGTAGAAAGAAATGTGAAGTAGGATTCATTTGGATTGCCTTGGCGATGTTAATTGTCTTGATGTCACTATGCATGAAGAGGTTCTTATCTGTCATTGAATTTGAAACTTGTGTCTGATGAATTGCTATCAGGGTATTAATTGTTGGTGGACCTGAACCAGCAAATGCTGTAGACATCTTGATATTGTTTAATATTGCTCATGTAAAATGTCTGTTGTATTTCCTGGGTACATGCTTTAAAGTCTTGGACTGGGGTCCTTGGTGACCCATTATGGGTTCACTGGTTTTAGTTGGCAGTTTTGAATTTCACATATTTGTGTTTTATGGAACAGAAAACTTATGCTATTTATTTGCAGCTTAAATTGGCAGCATCAACTTTGTAAAAATCCAAGACCAAATCCAGATATAAAAACTCTCTTTGTGGATCATTCGTGTGGGCAGCCAAACGGTGCTAGGGCTCCATCACCTGCAAATAATCCATTGCTTGGATCCATTCCAAAAGCCGGAGGTTTTCCTCCTATAGTTGCACATGGGGTGGGTTATCTAGCTTGATTGATCTAATATTCTTCTGTTAGAACACATGTTTATCTTAATGTGCTTGAATTTATGCATTCAGCCATTTCAACCGGCACCAGCACCTGTCCCAGCTCCCTTTGCAGGTTGGATGTCTAATCCTCCTACTGTAACTCATCCCGCTGTTTCTGGAGGAGGAGCCATTGGTCTTGGTGCTCCATCAATTCCTGGTGGTAAATTCCTAAGTCTGGTTACAGACACTTAAAACTTCCCTATATTATAAATTTGAGATTATATGCAATACCTGGTTCACTTTTTCACAAGAAATATGTATTATTCTGCATAGCTGCTCTGAAGCATCCTAGGACCCCTCCAACAAACCCTTCTGCAGAGTACCCATCAGGAGATTCTGATCATGTTGCAAAAAGAACAAGGCCTTTGGGGATTACTGATGAGGTAGTCTCATTGAACTCCTGTTGTTGCATGTAGTTTATCTTTTCCCTAAGTTATACTTTTGATTAGTTTTCACCATATTTCATGAATGTAAACTTGACACAGTTGCCAATGCCATTTCCTGGATATGGTCATGGTCCGGCTTTCAGTGCACCAGATGACTTGCCAAAGACTGTTGTACGGATTCTGAATCAGGGATCTTCTCCCATGAGCATGGATTTTCATCCTGTTCAACAGACTCTTCTTCTAGGTATGCTTTAAAAGCCTTTTATTAAGTTCCCATTTCTTGTCCCTTCTGCCTTTTGTTCCCTTTAAGCACACTGTTAATGGTAATTGGCTGCTGTTTTCCTCCATGTGCTATATAGTTGGTACCAACCTGGGCGACATTGGGTTGTGGGAAGTTGGATCCAAGGAACGACTGGTTTTAAGAAACTTTAAAGTTTGGGATCTTAGTGCTTGTTCAATGCCTTTGCAGGTATGTCCATTGTTATCCTTTGTGATTGGTGACATTGATAATTACTGATGCTGTATGCTGGATACTTTTGCATTATTTCATGCTGGGCTCTCTGATAATTGACATTATATTTTGCTGATACCAGGCAGCTCTAGTTAAAGACCCTGGTGTCTCTGTTAACCGTGTGATTTGGAGTCCTGATGGCTCCTTATTTGGTAAGCTAAAACTCTGGAGGTTCATGTTTGGATCATGTGACCAAACAGAAAAGATTCAACTGATATGAACTCTTGGTGTAAATAACAGGAATTGCGTACTCAAGGCACATTGTACAAATATATTCTTATCATGGGGGTGAAGATGTACGGCAGCACCTGGAGGTATGTGTATACATGAGGGATTGATTTATTTTACCCTTTACTTGTAGTGTATAATTTTCCCAGTATAAGGTGACACCATATTTTCTTTATGTAGATTGAGGCTCATGTTGGTGGAGTGAATGATCTTGCATTCTCTACTCCAAATAAACAACTTTGTGTAATAACCTGTGGTGATGACAAGACCATCAAGGTTTGTTTACTATATTAAATATTTTGTTATTTTAGACCTAAATAATTATCATATTTTATTTTGTAATGTGATGTTAGGTGTGGGATGCCAATAATGGTGCAAAGCAGTATACTTTTGAAGGTCATGAGGCTCCTGTTTATTCTGTATGCCCTCACCACAAGGAAAACATTCAGGTGGCATGCCCATTTGCATTTTATTGATTTATCCTGCTAGCTAGATACTTTGAACTTGCATGGTTTTGTTCCATTGTGGGACCTCTTGTGCCACCCTTCTCATATGATATTCTCTTTTTGCTTTTTTTTTTTTGTCAGTTTATCTTCTCAACAGCACTGGATGGGAAGATAAAAGCGTGGCTCTATGACAATCTAGGATCTAGAGTTGATTATGAGGCTCCTGGTCGCTGGTGTACAACCATGGCTTACAGTGCTGATGGAACAAGGTTATCATATTGGTACCATGGTGACAGTGATACTTGTCTCCTGTTAATTTGTGCACAACTAACAATTTTCTATTCATTTGGTGGAAACTCCAGGCTATTTTCATGTGGGACCAGTAAAGATGGGGAATCACATCTTGTCGAATGGAATGAAAGTGAAGGTGCTGTGAAACGGACATATCAAGGTTTTCGCAAACGTTCACTAGGTGTTGTGCAATTTGATACTACAAAGAACCGATTTTTGGCTGCTGGGGATGACTTCTCTGTCAAATTCTGGGAGATGGACAATGTTCAATTTTTGACGTCTATTGATGCTGATGGAGGCCTTCCAGTGAGTTCAGTGTTTGAAATTTCTATGAGGGATTGTTTTGGACACTATGATTGCTCATTCCTGGTGTTTCTTGTTCTTAGGCAAGCCCACGTATCCGTTTCAACAAGGATGGTGCTCTCTTGGCCATTTCGACTTGTGAGAATGGGATAAAAATATTGGCAAATACAGATGGTATTAGGTTGCTGCGCACATTCGAAAATCTATCATATGATCCTTCTCGGGTCTCTGAAGCTGTGACGAAGGTAACAATATTAGATGATTCTTTCATAGAAGGTATTATTTTTAGCTTTCAAATATTGTCTAATAATTGTTATTTCACGCAGCCCTTGATAAACCCAATCTCAGCAGCAGCAGCAGCTGCTGTGGCTGCGTCTAGTTCTGGACTCACAGACAGATGTATCTCTGTGGTCGCAATGGTGTGTTTATGATGTGCTTTTATTTTATTTTTTATTTATAACACCTCAGTTTTTACATCTAAGACATGAAAACTCCTAAATCACTGTTAACATATGATTTTATCACTGTTTATGTTATTGTATGAGAAGTAGAAGCCTCTCCTTTTTTTCCCTGTTGGTACTGTATTATCTTT
Organism: Kandelia obovata; assembly: GCA_021464305.1. NCBI lineage: Eukaryota > Viridiplantae > Streptophyta > Magnoliopsida > Malpighiales > Rhizophoraceae > Kandelia > Kandelia obovata. The sequence continues at coordinate 615,217 of CM038480.1, forward strand.
CTAAACTTACCAAAATTTGTGTTTCTTTACACTTATTTTTTTTTTTTAATTTTTTTACTTATATCTAACAAGAAAATTGAATTTGGTAGAATGGAGATGCCCGGAACTTGGGAGATGTGAAACCTAGAATAGTTGAAGAATCCAATGATAAATCAAAGATATGGAAGCTTACTGAAATTAGTGAGCCATTGCAGTGCCGGTCCTTGAGACTTCCTGAGAACTTGAGAGTAACCAAGGTATGAAAAGTTCACTGGGTGACCCATTAATTTGGTCTTGCTTGATTATTACTATGCAGCTTTTGAATGCATTGAGTTTCAAGTCATCTCTCTCTCTGTGACTATTTCTGATGTTAAATGCATATTCTTCAACTCATGTTAATGTATTTTAACTAGGCCACATTTTAGTGGATCTTCATGTGCTTTATGTCCAACTTTATTGAAGATAGCTATCCTAGAAATTTCTCGTGTAGATATTCATGACAAAGAGAGTAGATTCCAGTTGCATGAAAATGCACAAACATGTGAGGAGAGTCTAGCCAGAACACATTTTAATATGCTGCTTTCTGCTCTAGCTCTGGTCAATGACTTGGTATGAAAATCTTCAATCTAGACAAATATTTCCTTTGGGGATATTAAAAAGAAAGAATCTTCAGGTCCTGCTCCATTGGATCTGATCCATTTAGCCTCCATTGAACGTTGCTATTTAATGTGCCAGAATATAATGCTGCATAAGGTAGGATCATGAAGCTTTCCATTGGCTTGGTGCCTAACAGTGAACACTTGGTTATTGCAGATATCAAGGTTAATATATACAAATTCAGGTAATGCTATTTTGGCATTAGCATCAAATGCAATTCATTTACTATGGAAATGGCAACGAAATGAGCGCAATACAACTGGCAAGGTATCCATTGATATTATTTAATCGTAGGTTAGTAAAATTTTTAAAGGAATTTGATGTCATCTTAAAAAGAGTGGTGCTTCCTTGTGTAGGCAACAGCCAATGTGCCACCTCAATTATGGCAGCCCTCAAGTGGCATTATGATGACAAATGATGTAACTGATACCAACCCGGAAGAAGCTGTGCCCTGCTTTGCACTGTCGAAAAATGACTCTTATGTGATGTCAGCATCTGGAGGAAAGATTTCCCTTTTCAACATGATGACATTTAAGGTAACATATGAATCTGTGGGTCTAATGTTTAGTAGCATGTTCACTGGGCCAAACTCACTTATTTGTTACAAAGTGCAGACAATGACAACTTTCATGCCGGCACCACCTGCAGCAACATTTCTCGCTTTTCATCCTCAGGATAATAATATTATTGCTATTGGCATGGATGATTCAACAATTCAGATATATAATGTCCGGGTAGATGAGGTATGATAAGTTGATAACAGGTTTTCCCTCTACCCAGTTCTCATGTTTGGACAAGCTGCACTTGCTACCACATTTATTGATGCAGGTCAAGAGCAAGCTCAAGGGTCACTCAAAAAGAATAACTGGCCTTGCCTTCTCCCATGTGCTCAATGTCTTAGTTTCATCTGGAGCTGATGCTCAGGTAATACTAGTTTCATTTGATGTTAGAGGCTTGCTCTACTTTTATTGTTTTATTGCAGCAAGTTTTCTGAATTATTTCAGTCTAATGTTATTTTGTGCCAATCAGTGAACAATTTTTAACTCCAAAATTTCTTATGATTTTATGTTTTCTTCAGCTTTGTGTATGGAACTCTGATGGATGGGAGAAGCAGAAGACAAGATTCCTGCAAGTTCCAGCTGGGAGGACATCAGCAGCACAGTCAGACACACGTGTTCAGTTTCATCAGGACCAGACACACTTCCTGGTGGTACATGAATCTCAGCTTGCCATTTATGAAACCACAAAACTTGAATGCGTAAAGCAGGTACCTTTTGTTTCTATGTCCATTTTGTTGCGGAGCTTGCATCTTGGTTTCATGTTTGTAATGATTTTCACTCTTGGATCCAGTGGGTTCCACGTGAATCTTCTGCACCGATTTCCCATGCAACATTCTCATGTGATAGTCAGCTAGTTTATGCCAGCTTCTTAGATGCAACTGTCTGTGTGTTTAGCGCTGCAAATTTGAATCTAAGGTTGCGTTGTCGCATTAATCCTTCATCCTATCTTCCCATTAATGCCAGGTAATTCCCCTGAATCTTTTTCAAAGTCATTGTTTTTAGACTCCTGTTCAAATTTCCTTCAATAACATGCTCTCATGTTAACTTTGGGTAATGTTTTTTTTTTTTAAAAAAAATATCATTGAGATAATTGTAGCAACTGAAATTACATGCCATTAACTTTTTCCACTGGGCCGCGCCTTTGATTGGCAATTTTTTCTCAACTTGTTATTGGTCACAAACATGCAGTACCTAATGATGCAATTTATGTTCATCTGGATTCATTATATGATTCCTGTTTTTTTTTGTTTTCTTTTGACCTCAAAATGCTTTAACTTTTTTGTTAATATTTCTCAATGCTTTAAAAAAAAAGTAGAATGCCAGAAGCATTGGAAAAACTTGCATGGTGGTTGACATTTCTTCTCAAAGTAGGAAAAAAAAATAGTAGAGAAAGAACCATACACAAGATTACTGCTGTGATGGCACTTTTGGATGAAAATATATGATTGCTGATATTTCTTGCTTCAAGACCAATACTGAACCAGGGCTACTATTTAAGACATGCCCATTAGCAAGCTTTTTAACCAACAATTCACATTAATTAGGTAGGTTAGGATCATGGTTGACCATAAGGATCTGCATTTTGACACTTTGCTTTACTCCAGTTCTAATGTGCATCCGCTCGTGATTGCTGCTCATCCAAACGAAGCAAATCAATTTGCATTGGGACTTTCAGATGGTGGGGTCCAGGTCTTTGAGCCTCTTGAATCTGAAGGAAAATGGGGCGTGCCTCCACCTGCTGAGAATGGGTCGACAAGCAGTGTGCCAACTACTCCTTCGGTGGGAGCTTCAGGATCAGATCAAGTCCAGAGATGATCTTAAGCCAGAGCACAAGTTCTTTTAAATTCTTGGCTTGCTGGCCTATTCCTAATTTGGGTATGCATGTTATTTGACTAGCCTGTGCTGATTTGTCCTTCTTCTCTGTCTCTCTCTGTTTCTTGTTTGGGTTTGTGTTAAGATGGACCAGCCCAGTATTGGACTTCTGATCATTCATATCCTTGGGAATGTTATGGTGTCGCTATTCATTCCAGCTAGTCGATTGAGCTCTAGAAGGGACATCATATTTTTACCTAGAAATATATTTGATTATTTGTATTGCTTTTACTGCTTTGACCAACCCATGGTTATGGTTTTATCGAGGCTCACCAGAGATTCTTCTTGGCTATAGATACCTTCTTTCAAATTTCCTTTATGGTATAGGTTCCCCAATTCTGTGATGAGTTGCTAAACTAGTGAACTTGTTCTCTTCTTCCTCTCTCACTCAGATTATTCTTGATTTCTGTTCTGCATGCAGCTGCATAATTTACTTGAGGAACAACTTGCAGAAGACGTAGACCTAGCATGTTTTGTTGGATAGCATGTAAGGTAAATGCTGTAGGACTGCTAATAGTAAATACTTTTTGCCCTCTGGAAACTACTGAAAAGGAAAATTTTATGTATTTTGCACTAAGATTATTTTCTTTCTTTTCGATTGGTGAATAGAGCATGAAATGTTTATTATTTTTCTCTCAGCCCTGGGCTTTCCTCAAAAAGTAAAGAATTGCATTCTTTTGATTTTTTTTTTTTTAAGTCACCATCCATTCTCTAAAATCAGTAAGTTATTTTCTCATCCACATATCAAGTTATGCCTGCCATAATATGATTAGCCTACACAATATGATTGCCACAGAAAATATCAATCTTTATCATTAGGGTACTCGTGATCTTACTTATGCAGCAAGGTAGTGGGTTTCAGCTAGAGATCGCCTAGTCGAAATCCCAGATAGGATTTCTATGAATTTCTAAGGCTTGCTGACCAAATCTTTGTATGTGAGCTTATGTGCCAATGTATTCGAAGAATTGAACTCAAAGGTTGCTCATCTTGATTAAGTCTGTGAAAGGTTACCTTGCTAACACACTGTTTTTAGGCTTGGGGTTATGCTAAGGGTGTAGTGGCAGATGGTGAGATAATTACTTCCAACTTCTCTCTGAACCATGACCGTCAACCTTCTGTTATATTTGTGTCAACCATTTAGGCTTTGAACAAAGAACTTGCCTGCAAGGATGTCATTGCTAGCAGGTAGAGATCTAGTTGGGTACATGGTTACTAAACACATTCTGTGTTGAAAGTAGTGCCGCTTGCTTGGTAACTTGAGGCGCTTAGGCCTTTTTTTTTTTTTTTTCCTGCTCTCATATTTTCCCTGAGTTCTATCTGCTATCTCCTCATAAATGGTTGATGCGGGACCATGTGGATTTGAGGAGTAATGGTATTAGGTGAAGAAGATAGCCCCACCATTCTCATTGCTGTCAAAAGCTCGTGGAGGATATACAATTTTAGAAACGACCACTTATATTGGCTTGCCTTGTGGCATCTAACGCAAATGGGACAGCCAGTCTTCCAGAGCTCATTGTAGCATCTGATCCCTTCAAGTGTAAGATAGCTAATTCTAGTTGTGGCAAGACCTATCCTATACCGATTTGAATAAGATGACTTAATTAACATCAATTGGAAAATTCAACGATTCATAGCTCTAAGTCCGTATAGCCCAAATTCAAAGCCATCTGAGATTCGATTGACTAGACATTTGATCTACCGGAATTCTGAATAACTGAAATTGAAATACTTTAAAATATTAAAAGCTTATTGGAATTCTTTAAAATACTTTAAAGAACTTTATTTGGTGTGGCACAGATTCAAGAAAAGTGGATATAATCTTAAAAGCTCGTCAAATAACAAAAATCCCCGTTTGCTTTTGCTTCTTACAACTTTACAAATTTCAAGCTATGAGTCCATGTGTTTCCCTGGTGGAATCCAAGCTCCTAAATAACAAAAATCTGTCAACTGCAATGATACCAGACTTCTAGTATTCCAAGACTACATGTTTAGATTCCAATACAAATTTCACAAAAAATAAAAAGAAAGGAAAGAAGGAAGTTTGCCACTCTTAACAACTGGGATGAAGAAGGAAGTGAAGAAAAACTGGCCATGTTTGTTCTACAACAGTCACGCAAAAGCCTTCTCAATTGATGGCACTGATTTCACCACCATCAAATGAACAAAGTGAGAGAGTGCTTTACACACACACACACACACACACACACACAAATAACTTTACAGTTACATCAAGGCCATCTTTTGAGAGAACTAATAATTGAAATTTGTAATATTACTGCTAACCGAAACAAGAAGGTAATGATCGAACAAACTTGCAAATCATAAATTCATCAAGGATGACTAAAGAATCTTGCAGAAAGGCTCGCCATCTTCTAAAGATTGACAGTTTTGCATAGGGAATTCTTGTTGCCTTCTTTGGAATTAATCAAAATAAGCTGTTACAATGTCATAACCGAAGGAAGATCATCTGAATTTTACATTCTCTCTCTTTTCATGAGTAGGACTTGATGATTTGTTAGATGTTACTCTAAAATTCTCCTCCTTTTCACTTCCATTCTTCTTCCTTAACGTCGTTTTCCTATCATTAACCAATATCTCAGTTCTTGGCTCTATCGCCAATCCCTTAGCTGTCATCTCTGCGAAGAACTGCAAAGCTTCCTCAATCCTTCCCTTGTCAAAGTGCCAGTGAATCATAATTGTATAAGATCGCTGGTCTGGTCCCAACCCATTTTTCTCCATTTCATCCCATGTAGAGTTTACCTTTTCCTCACAATTCCAATCCACGTACAGCTTCAGAATCAAATTATATGCATCTCCGCTAATCTTGCATCCACATCTCTTCATCATCTCCAAAACCCGAGGAACTTCCTCTGGTTCCTTCAATACTTTGAGCAAGTAATTGAAAGTTACTTCATCTGGCATACAACTCCCTTTCTTCTCTTCCATTTCATCCAAAAGCTTGTAAACCTCCTCCATCCTCCGAATCTGGCAGAAATGCTTGATAAGTGAGTTGTATGTCGAGGAGTTTGGTAAACAACCTCGCTCTTTCATTTCCCTGAACACTTCCAAAGCCTTAGGAACCCCTTTTTTGAAACATAAAGCATCAATCACACAATTGCAGATCACCACAACATCTTGTCCCTGTTGTTCCTTCCACATTGCCCGATACAATTTCATTGCTGTACCTATTTTCCCCTTCTTGCATAAAGCATTCATAAAAGTTGCATAAGTAAACATGTCTGGCTTGCATTTAGACTCGAATATATCTCTCCAAAACCTCTTAGCTTCGTGTACATTTCCCCGCACACACCATCCATTGAGAACAATGTTCATGGTCTTTATATCCATACCAAACTCAAATCCCTTAGAACGTAACAAAGTTTCCGCAACATCTACGTGCTTATGCCTACACAAAGCCATCAAAAGCTTTTGAAAAGCATCCAAATCATCCTCTAAACCCATCTCCCTCCTCTTATTAAAGACCCCAACGGCCTCCTCTACTTTATGAGCAGCTGCATACCTATTAACCAACACCCTATAAGTTTCCAGATTGACCAACCCGTTTCTCTTGCGCATTTCATCGAGCACTTGATTCAACTCAAAAAACCGTCTCATTTTCCCAAGAATATCAAGAATCTCGTTGTAAACACCAGAACCTAATGATACTTGGCCAAATTTAGACACCCAATTGAAGAAAACAAAGGCTGGTTTCCAATCCGAACGGTACCTCTTTAGTACGTTCAAGACCAAGTCTTCTGTCAATGTGAGGTCGCCGTAGTCGAGAGCGAGCTCGATCTTCCTCTTTGGGCTGTCTCTATGAATCTTGAGAATGTTTTGCACTCTAACCGCCATTTCGCCATCTGGGACTTGTTGTGAATTGACAGAAGAGTGGAGAAAGTGAGAGACTTTGAAAGCTGGGAATCCGAACATGTACCTTCGACGTACGTATTGGCGGGATATGGCCATTAACGGTTGGAGAATTAGACCCATTTATTTAGATTTCCGAATTTCAATTCAACCAGTAACTAATGCACTCTTACCATCACCTCCACTTCTTTTTCTTTCTTCTCGCTTTCTCTTGTAAAGATGTCATTTGAGACTAAACAAATGACCACGATTGTAAACATGGGTTCATAAATACGCAATTATAATCATTATATATATATATATATTTGTTTATTTATAATAATCAATAATTAAAGTAGAGTTGTATTCTCTGAAAGCCTACACCGAAGTCACTGAAATAAGCCTACAAAGTTGACTGTATAAGTAAATGAAATAGATCCTTCTGCGACATGGTGTGCTAAAAATGTGAAGTATCATGCTTTTGTTTTCACGGGAAGGATGCTATCTTAATTATAAATATAAATCTACTTAACTGTGAGTATAAGCGATGTGACAATATTTTTGGTTCTCAAGCATCTAGGCCACCAGCAACAACAATGAACATGTTGTCCAATTTTGAAAATGTTTACGACCCCCCAGGCCCCATCAAGAGGACTTGTCAAGGGAAATCTGCCCAAATCACCATATTCTATTGTGGACAACTGGTAGTTTTCAATGATTTTCTAGCTGGTAAGGCCAAGCAGATCACGTCTTTGGCTAGTAAATCTAACGGCTTCATTCCTGCATCTGCCATCCCAAGAGTCCTGCTCTACTGACTCCAATATTACCCCTGACTGCCTTCATTCACGACCTCACGCTAATTGTTTTGGTAAATATTTCATACCCCTTTGCAATTATCTGAACTCAATTCTGTTTCTTAGACATTGAATATCCTTAGCGATTTGCAATAACATTATTTGGTTTTTTTTTTTTCTTCCTTACATCACTTCATCGGTCCTCTAAGCAGAGAAAAGCAGCAAAAGCAACTCATTAGACAAACAGCCCACCAGCAGCCACTTCGAAATTAGTAACAACAAGCAATCCATGGCTTGAATCTGAAGGCCTGTCATCAAAACAATTCGAGCTTAAATTATAGGCATACAGCCAGTAGATCAGCTCACCAAGTTATATGAATCAGGATATATATATATATATGCTTATGTCAGCTCAGTTCAGCTTCCTTACCATTTTGGTTGTACTTTTTTTTTTCTTTGTACTTTTTGCTCTTCCAGAATATTTGTAATTTAAGTTTTGACTCTTGATTATTTCTTGAGAGTGGATGCATTGCCGGAACATGTCAGTGCCATGTGACGAGGGCTTGATTCTTTGCTCTGTTAGGCTTAGATCTTGACCCCTTCTTTAGTGATTGAAATTTGTTGTGATTGTTGTTGACATATTCGCATTGCATCCATTGAAAGTATCTGACAGAAGAAATTTTTTGTGTTGCGTGATTTCCTCTTATGGGTTTATCAGTTTGCAACTAGAGGCCTTTGGATGGCGCACGTAGACTTTGCTTTTCTGTAATTGACCAGTGAAAAGAGAGAGTGATGTTTAAAGGGATTTGTTAATATGCCTTACAATAGCTAGAGGATGAAACCAATTTGATGTAGGGTAAAAAGAGACAGTTTTCCGTTCAGTGATTGCAGGTACTGTAAAAATGAACTGTGCTAGGAATCTGAAAAAAGGTTTTAATGTTTCTCCGTTCTGTTCAGTGGTATAATCTGTTGTTTTCCTGTGTAAGTTGTGATTATGGCATTAAGTAGAGTGAGATCGTGATGGATGAAGCCTGTTAAGAGTCAATTCGTCAACTTATTTGTCGAAATTGTGATTCATGAGTCTGTATATTTTCCGAGGATGGGGACTGTTGAAAGTTGATGCTTTGGCGCTAATTGTTCATTATTCATTATCGAGAAATCAAGCCTATGGTATGAAGCAATTTTCAAGTCTTTCTTTTGATCTTTCGTGTACCTTTAGCTAGTTGATGATTGAAGAAGCTATGCTTAGGACTTGAAAAATGTCTGTTTTTTTACTTGTAAGAAAACTGCTAAAAAGCTTGCATGGAAAACAGTGTTGAGTGATAGCAATTTCCTTTTAAGTTGACATGCAGAGTAAGCAAATGCTCTTTTGCGTAATCATTGTAATGCTTTTCTTTTCTTCTCTTACATGAAGGAACTAAGACGATGGAAATTTCAAGTGTTCGAGTTGTTTCGGACTGCCAAATTGGGCTGTGAATAGAAGGTTAGCATTATTTATGATTATTATTATTTTGAATAGGATAGCGTCTCGTTATCTAGGTTTTGGGCGTTTCGATCGTTCCATGAACAGAAGACACGCGTGGAAGGCTAACACGCGACACGTTGACGTATTCCGACTTTCTGGTTAAAAACGGACTGAACAAGAACCACATCGTTTGGTTACACGAAGTAAAAGACTTTATTGTACCTTCAATCTTAATTTCTCACATTTTATTATTCATATTTCATATTGCGTGTTTTTAACAAATAAAAGCTTCATTTTTTTTTTAAATTATGTTTTAATTTGGGAGGCCTACCATTTCTTTCCATTGATCAGATAATCAAACCACGAAGCTGCTGAGCAGGGCACGTGGCCGACCACAGTGCTCTCAAAGCTTCTTCTCCACAAAGACTTCTTTGTCAATTGCACAAGACATCGAACTTCATCCACGAAAATATGAATGGTAAAATGCCGATGGTGACGTGCTTGAAAATAAAAGATGTTCATTTTGAGTCAGGGACACCTTAATAGTTGAGAATAAATGTAACCGATAAAAAAATAAAATAAAAAAAGTGCTTTAATTCTATTTGTCTCTACTGCCGGCCCTCCAACGATCAACACATTGCCACCAAGGCAACAGCTAGGTGCATCCTAGCTCTTGATTTTGGTAACTATATGAATATAATAATTCTAACAAGGCATTTGCCAAGATACCGAGTTCATATCAGATGCCACACCCACCTTACCATCAGTTCTAGTGTAACAAGAGCAAAAATAACAAGAGGGTCAGATGGTTATCCTAGTAATACATGCCCTGAGCGTCGTCAAGCAAAAAAAAACTAAAAAGTTCCACTGCGATATGCGAATATTTTTCTCATGACATTGCTAAAAATCCAATCAGAAAACATAAACTAGAAAAGAAGCCCCCTTTTATCTCTTTCTGCCACCACGCTCTCGCAAGGAGAGAGAAAGAGCCTCTCCTGCACCAACATTATAATATGCAAGGGACATATTGTCCTTTAGAAAACCAGCTTTCCCACTCAATTTCTGTTTGTTTGCAGGCAGTTGTATCTCTCCTGCAATTTTCTCTTTCAGGCTGCCAACGGTATCAGATAGGGACTGCATGGTAATCTCCAAAACTTGCCCTTTGAGATTTCCTTCATCAACATTGGGAACAGAAATGGTGATGCGTACAGGTCCCTGTCAACAACAAAGAGAATGTCAGTGATGTAATGTAAAGAGCATCGCAAAAACTTAAAACTGAACTTAAAATTAGAATTGAGGGACATATAATGAAAGTAGTTTTCCATACTGGGTGTCGAGCCAGAAACTGATCTTCTGGAATAAGCATTGAATCATCAAGCCTTGGCCGCTTTGGCTCTGGTTCATCTGGCAGGGGTGGTGGAGCATCCTCCGGTGGAGGCGGTGGAGGCATTCCATGAGGCAAAGAAGGTGGCGGTGGAGGCACCATAGACATGGCAGGCGGATGAACATTAATGGGAGCAAAAGGCCGGGGAATTGGCATGGCAGTAAACTGAGATCCAGGTGGAGGTGGCACAGGTATATTAGGTTGATTCACAGATGGAGCCATTGATTGTGGTTGATTCATCATTATTGGCTGCTGAACAGATGCCATTGGCATTGCAGGAGGCAGTGGACGAATTGATGGAATCATTGGCATACCCAGAGGCCTTTGTGAAGGTACTGGAAATGTATTAGTTGGAGCAGAATATTGGACTGCATTAGGAGGCACACGAGGAAGATTCAAAGTTAGTCCTGGGGGTGGAGGGAGGGGACGAACAGAAGGCACAGCAGGACGAGGTGGTGGGGGGGCAGGGCCAGGAAGGTTCCTCATATCATTAATAGCAGCTTCATTCAGATCCTCCCCATTGACATTTTGAGTCATGGCCTGGTTTGCTGTGCGTCCAATGCTTCCAGTGTGACCATCCCATATGACCTGCTTTGGCTGCTCATCTTTCTTCTTCTCAATTTCAGCCTTAACTGCATTAGAAACTTCTTCCTCTGTGGTACCAAATATATCAGGCCGAGTTCGTGCCAATCCCACTATGTTTCTAGAAATCTCATCATCAACGGCAAGGGTGGTCTCACGAATCTTAGCAAACATCTTCTCCTTTTGTTCCTTGTACTTCGGATCAATAAGTGAAATTCTCATGTGTTCAGACATCTCATTAATTGAAATTAGCTCACCAGTGATTGGTGAAACAACAAATTTTGTTGGGTCATGTTCAGCAAGAATCCTCTCCTCAGGTCTCTTCCAATTCTTCACAATTCTCATCGGTGGTTCAGGTTCCTCATTTGCCTTTTTATCCTTCTTCTCTCCATCATTTTCTGCAAGACTTGCAGCCCTCATGCCCTCTTCAACAAGCTGCACCTCTTCTTCATCCATTTCCATTTCCATCTCCTTTCCAGGTTCAATGACTTCTTCATCCACAGTAGATATCTTGCTCCTCCTAATAACCTCCTCAAGGGTCATTGGAGGGGGCAAGTCCTCATCTTCATCATCTGCAAAATCGATAGTCTCAACAACAACAAAATCATGCCAATCAATCATAGCCATTTGTACTCGCTCCTGTTCAATCTCATCCTCAGCTTTCTGTCTAGCCTGCTCCTGTGAATGTTCCCACTCCAAGCGATGCAAACAACGTTCAAGTACAGTTGTCATGTCAGTTACGCTCTTCATCAGTTTCTCAGTCAAACCCTTTTGAGGCATCAAGACTTTAGAGTATGCATCTGCAAGTCCAGTGAAGAATGTAAACATACTATGAGTTGGTTTCAAAAAGTGGAACTGGGGATTGTTCATTTCTCGATTCGTCAAACCAGTCAAGAATGCTTGCCCATTTCGAGCGACAAATTGGGCGGTGAGCTTAATGATATCAAGTTCCTCTCCTGTAATTCCTTCTGGAAGTCGAACAGTATACTTCTCAGCTTCTGGAGGCTCCAGAACCTTGCGAAGAGGTGGTCTAAACTGGGCAGCAGTGTCAGGCTTTTGACCTACATCATTGCCATCAGCTGCAGTACCAGATACAACAGACTCAGCAGGAGGAGATTCTGTAGGTTGTGATGGAGGCTGTTGTGCTGAAGATTGATTCTGTGCACGAAATTCAGACAAGCGATGCTCATAGTAAGCATGATAAGGATCTGAGGAATTCAAAAAGTTAAACTTGGCATTATTGGCATTATTTGCAATGATCCTTTTTTCAAACTCAGGTCCATTTTTTGCCACAAACTGAGCAGTTTTGTCAACAATATTTCTGACATCAGGGGGAGGATGAATAATTCCTATAGTTCTGGTGTGTGTAGCAACAGGTGCTGCTTTGGTCTGCTCCTCATTTGTCAGTTTATCTTGATTTGGCTGCTGTTCAGACAATTGAGATGAGAGATGGGGGCTATCTCCTCCACCAGATGATGGAGGTGCTGGAAGAGGCAAGATTGCAGTGCCCGGCATTTTGCCCAGTGGAAGAAGAACTTCAACTCAAATTTGGGGGGAGCAACTTATGGAACAAAAGCTTCATACAAAGCAGCGGCTATGCAAGACTTTCTTAGAGCCCCACCAATAAATAACTTCGAAAACAAATGTATAGCTATGTGTTCAAACAACATCAGCAGCAAAATAAACAGAACCAATAGTCAGAATGTAATCAAAATCAGGAATAAGACTATCAAAATAAACTGTTAACAACTAAGATTAACAATTTTTATAAAATGAAAAAGAAAAAAGTCTTGTATATGCGCCTTCAAATGTCAGATACATTCTACTGAAAGACTGTTTACCCTCATTTCTATTTATATACTATATTAGTGTTAAGCCCACACGTTGCACGGGTTCTTAATATTATTAGAATTTTTAAAGTGTAAGGGACAACTATGATAGATTAAAATTTAAAGAATCATGTTCTTATAAATCAGAAAGAAAAATTAAATAATTTGCATAAACTCTACTGAATATATATCAATCTAAAAAATTAAGAATCATGGAATCCAAAATAAGACAAAGATATTAAACCATGAATCCAATATCATATGTTAATCTTCTGACAGATTAAGAATCATGTTTAAGAATATCTTCTGACATTGGAAAATAGATTGAAGGACTTAGCTTAGTTTGTTAATAACTATATGTTTATTTACCTATAATATAACTTAGCTTAGGTATAATGTGCATGTTAAAAGAGGATTCTTCAATTATAAAATCAACATTTGTAATTCACGATTCAGAAAAAACAAAGAAATTGTTAATTGTGACCAATATTCACAACTACATGCTTAGTGTACTCATGGAAGCTTGTGGTCTGAATATGAATCTGTTGGGAAAACGAAATTCAAGCTATCATGTCGCAATTAGTCACTTAATAAGCAATAGAACATAGCGAGAAGGTACATGACAAAGAAAAGATCTGTATTTTTAAATCACAAATGTGTTTAAAAATTTAAATTGCTCTGCAATTTAACATTTCTAGATGATTGTAATGGCCTTAATGGTTTGAAAATTTAGGAAATGAAAACTCCTACAATCATACGGATTCCACAGTACAAGAAATATATGATACATTGTACCATTCATTTAATAAAGATATGTATATATATATATATATATACACACACACACACACATACTTTATGAAAATGGGACAAAAAAAACAGAAAGTGTCCTCAATAAATAGTAGTCTTCAATAAATGGTCATCCTCCATAGCCATAAAACATGAAAGAACAAGAAAAAAAAAAAAAACAGAAAATTTGAAAGGACATAAAGCCCACAAATTGATTTTCGGTGAAGAAGAACAAAAAAAACAGGGACAAAAGAAGGGTTGTTGTAAGTGATGAAGAAGAGAGCTTCTCCTGCAGTTAACTTGGTCTAATTCTTCAGATGACACTTTAACTTACTTACCCTCCAGTACTTTCTTGGGGATGTTTTGCCACATGTGGGAGAAGAGGGTCTATGGAGGACACACTTTCTTATGCCCCATATGTGAAATGAAAAGGACCTTTATGCATTTGGCACCTTTGATGGCCACAAAGGTGTGCTGAAGGGCATATTTAGATGCTAACAAATCTATGCCAGATTTGAGGAAGAATTCAAATGACATCTATAACTTGGCAGACAATATTATGAGCTTGTATACCGACTAAAGGATTGCTGAGACAACCTAACACAAGAAAGATTAGGAAAAAAAATTCAATAACTTTGCCTTTCAAATCACCTATAATTGCATTAATGATAACTGATAAAGCTTGTTTCCCCAGAGAAAACACTTGAGAATATCGATTCTTTTGAGTGAGAAATTTTAGAATGCACATTTGCAATTGAATGAATGTGTAAGAACATTGCAGGAAGATCTTTTAGACAAAATACACTATCCATCTGCAATTTGATTATTCCAAAGAAAAGTTTTTAACTGGAAATGGTTAATGATAGCAAGGAGGCTTCACTTATTTAACCGCAAAAGATGTGTCCTACCTTTAAAACCTATAGTTGTTTCCAGACTACCTTTCAGTAAAACTGAAAGTGGTTTGCACATTTCCAAGGTGAAGGATGTAGCCCAAAATTACCAACATATTTTGAATGAATTCTACTCTACTCCACTCTGCTTTGTGAAAATGGGGCAAACAAAAACAGAAAGTTGTCGTGAAGAAAGGGATTTCCAATAATTTTTAGGTCAAATCAATATTGAAAAGTTTCGAGATGGACAAACGAAAGAAGAGGTCAAATAGATAGATTCAATCAAAACCAACTCAATCGAAGAAACGCCATAAATCTAAAAAACCCAAATCAATGAATACTAGAATCGCAGCACATCTCAAATATGATAAAGTTCATAGAATTACCAGATGCGGCTCCTACAGCGTCATTCGTATCCAATTAAAATCAGCTAAATTTCCTTCAAAAAAAAAACAGAGAGAACTCAACAACATTCAAGATCAATAAAAGCATAATAAAGTAATTGAAGATAGAAATTGACCCTTAACTTCAAAAAAAAAGTGAAGCACACTAAGTTTTTCTACTAAACCCTAAACCCGGTAGTTTACCAAGAACCCGACTTGGACATCGACCCACACAGAGTAATAGGTTATTGGATCAATAAGTCCATGATTGACCCGATCGGGTCGATGCTTGGAATATTTTTTTTTTTTACCCTCTTATTCATGACAGCTAGCTTTTCAGCCCTTCGAGAGTCTATCCTTCCTCGTGCAAGCAAGATAATTGCTTCCAAATTAATGTATTTAATATTGACTTCTCACAACAAATTGGTTGTCCCGTGGCAAGAGGGCTTTCGTTATTTTCTTTTTTTATAATTATTTTAACTATTAATTTTAGTTAAAAGTTATGTTTTCATTTTGATTGAAGGATGATTAACAATAAATAAAATTTTATTTTTTTATAGTTGAAATTTATGTATAAATAAACTTATAGAAAAATTTTATAGATTTATTATTTTATTAAAATATTAAAATTTGTTGATAATAATAGTTTTCTTTAAATGCTAACTTTAATTCTATTGTTAAAATTTCAATTTTTTTTATTTAAATACACTTTTTATTTCAATTTTTTTATATCAAACTTGATATAAAAATTAAATAAATTTTACTATTTTGTTAGTTTTTTTTTCTTATTATAATTACACACACTAACATAAATTAGGATAAAAGGAGAGATGCAGTATAACAAACTAAATTGACTAATTTAAGACATATAATGTAGTGAGTTGTTTAACTTTTGTAACAACAAGAACTCATAAATGAGGTTTTGTAGAAGAAATAGGTTTAGACTTTTAAAACTCATTTCATGATTTTGTAATCTCTAATTATGTGGCAAGATATGGTTTGGAGGCGAGATTGATTTGTGCTCATGACTTGAATAAAGGCATAATTGAACTACAAGTTGTTAATTTTCTTGGAAAGATATATGCCAAAAATTATTTTAATCTAAAAGTATTAAAAGATCCTTTGTATGATGAATATATTGATAAGGATAAAGGTATTGATGAATATTTAACCTAAAGAGAATCCTTAGTTGTGTTAAGAGTAATGATAAGGAGGAGATGTAAAAAAATGAAAAGAAAACACTAATTGTTAACTATGTTACATGTTAATAAATATGTCAATGAGAAACAAGTAATTACACTATGCAATCATGTATTATGAAAGACTTTAAAGATAGTAAGATTAATGTATCGATTGTTCCTCTTAATTTTGATGTTGATATTATAATTTGTATCTCAAAATCTTATTAATTATTTACTTATAATGTCAAATTATGTTGATTTTATTTATTTAACATCCTTATTAATTAACATGGTTTGATAATCTAGTAAATAATGATGTGCAAAAATGCAATTACAAATTCTAAAATATAGAATAATGTGATTTATTCAAAATATTTGTTTTTATAGGTTAGAAGACTTTAATCCTTATAGGTTCAAGGAAAATTTTCTTTTTAATGAAGATCATGATTCAATGACTAAAGGTTCAATTAAAAGTCATTGTAGAGATATCAGATATTAAGGAAGTAATGTCGTGAGGAGACAATTAGTATAAGACATTTTTGATCAAATAATTAGGATAATTGGCTAGTGGAAGTACTTGAATTGTAGAATGTAAGTTAAAAAGAATTAATCCTGATGCTTATGATGAATTTCTAAAAATTTTGTTATTTTGTTTTATTTTACTTATTAGTTTTAATTAGAAGTTATATGTCTATTTTAATATATAGATAATTATAATTAGATAAGTTTTTATTTTGTTAAAAGTTTAGATTTATTCTCATTAAAACCTAGTATGAATAGACTTGTAGTTTGCTAGATATATTTTATAAATTTATTATTTTATTGTAATATCAACATTTGTTGATAATATTGGTTTTCTTTAAACTTTAACCTTAATTCTTTTGTTTTAACTTCAATTTTCCATTTAAGTTCACTTTTCATTTTAGTTTTTTCGCATTATCTCTGCCTAATCACAAATTTGCACAACAAAAAGTTAACAGAAAACAAAGTGGCTAATTTACATCTTATAGCATATCACATTTATATTTTTTTTATTATAAGAAAAAGTAAATGGAAAAATAAGCTTTTTAGCATTTTGAATAAAAATTAAAACTAGTCTATTATAACATAAAAATTTAATTCTTAAATTATAATGTTTTAAATTTCAAACTCAAAAGAGACTGTAACAACAATATAAGAAGTGTGCTTTTATTAGATGTACATTGATGATAAGCTTATAAATATTAAAGTAATGTACAAACATGATTAGAAGAATTTGTTAAAAATTAATGTAGAAAAATTGTAAAGAAATTGTTAAAAAGCCAAAGGTAAATGAAAGCAATTGTAAGATTATAAGGTGTTGTGGGCACCAATTATAAAAAACATGAAAAAAAAGATGTTGTAAAAGAAAAAAAAAAGAGACAAGAAAGTAATAGAGTAAGTCAATTCAAAGGAAAATACAAATTGTAATCAAACAATGCATAATTTACAACTATCTTTTTGCTCTTTTTCTTTTCTTTTTTTTGAATATTTTTTGTAGGTTATAGCTATTTTTATAAACTTGAAAAAATAAAAAGAAATAATAATTAATGAAAAGTTAAGAACCTAATATATTATTGTGAAATTTTTTTTTCTTTTTTTTTTAAATTGTAATTAGAAGTGCTCATAAGAGAAAATATATTTAAGAACACTATAATAACTCCATAAATTACAAAATCGAGGCTATAAAGAATAAAAAATAACCTCTTTCAAAGATGCATTGCCAGAGGTGAACATGATGAAGATAATCCAAAACTAGTAACTAAAGAAAGAAATAGAAAAGTTAAAGAATAACTAACCTTAAAGATTGAATAAACTTGGAAAATTTGAAGAAACTTGTCTTTGTATGGGAGGAGAGCGACATGAGACTAAATGAGTAAAATAAACCCTTAAAATTTTCAGTTGTTTTGTATTTTTTAAGGAGATTGCAAAGCCAAAAAACAAAAAAATCATTATTTTGATTCTTTTGAACTATATTTAGTACCAATTTGGGTTAACTAGGTTTAGAAAACTCGATTGGACTAATCAATTTGTTTTGGTTTATAAGCCCATTTGATTTTTTAAAACTTGACCTTGTCTAATGACATTCTTTAGGTTACCAATTTGACCAGTTGAGCTGAGTTTGGTTTTTATAATGATAATTTGAATTGAAAAAAAAAATCAATTGATTAAGTTGAGTTTTCAAGACTTGAATGACCCAATAACCTAAATGAGCTGGACTGGGTTTATTATTATTATTATTGTAAACGATGTTGTTGCATATGATGGATTTCACATTTACTTTTTTGCTTTGTCTACTTTTACCATCTCACAACCTTTTATTTACAAATAAAAAATTCAAGGACTAAAGCTTTCAGTCTTACATTATATTAGCCTCAGGCAACACTAATAACATTATCCTCACCATCAAGAAGAAATATACACCTGAGCTGTGAGAGTTCAAGTCTCCCTTTTTCCTATTTTCTCTCTCTGTCTTCTTACTCTTGGTTACACTTATTATGTATTCTTAATTTATTTTCATATTTATCAATTTGGTAAATAGAAAATTGATTTGTGAGATTGGATTTATTATCTATATTAATATTATTTCTCTTATAGGTTTATTGTATTTTTAATTAGTTTTGTTTTTAATAATTGTTAATTCAAGGTAATGATAAGACTTTTTGTTGAAAAGAAACATCCATCTGTTCATGTTCTTATCTTCTCATTTGTTTCTCTATTGATTTTTGCTTCTTTTGCATATGTAATTGTATGGTTCTTGAGGATTAATTATCCCTCAATGTCAAGTTTTTGCAATTTACTAGTTGATGTCATATACCCTTTCTCTTTTATTTATCCTTCAGTTTTTTGGTTTGTTTATCTCTCTTTCATCATTAGTCATATCTAAACCTTAATTGGCCTTCAATGGCATTATAATAAAATTAAACGAAGAGAAAAGTGGTCATATAATTGATCCAAGTAATATAAATGACCGTTGTTTTTTTAATGGTAAGTGAGGGATAAGTCTATTATTCTCAATTTTACCTTTTAAAATTCTTTTAAAGGTGACATCTTTAATAGAAGGTTATTTTTACTATTGTCAAGAAGTAGGTCTTAAATTATTTGTTAGATAGTTTTGAATAAATTATTGTTATGATTTAAAAAGAAATGGATGGTTAATTATTTTTGTTGCTACCTTGTGATAGTGTTAATAGAGAGATCTTAATTGTTTACTATTGACTTCATTGAGACTTGGATTATAAGTTATATGTTGAAATTTTAAGTTGAGTCTATTATAATATGATTACTTGATGTTTTGTTTGTTAGAAAAACTATGATTATGCAAAGGGTGTTTTTAAGGCCTTCATTAATATGAATCTTGTCCTTTGAAAAATGAAATGTTCTCAATGGTACCTTGTAATGGTTGAGGACATTTGGGTAATTAAAACATTGATATATTTTAACTGAATCAAGTTATATGTAGTATAACTTATATTATTAATTTCATACAACATTTAACATATGGTTTGTTAATTTTGATTAAAGGAACCAAGTCTTTACTTTGGGAAATAATGACGAAATTTTTCCATTGGATTGTATATATCTTTTTTTATTATTATTATTATAAAAGTAAAGAAATTATAAAAGATGAAAAAATGTAAAATAAAAAAAAAATAAAGAATAAGGTTAGTGATCTTAAGTAGGGTTACACCAATTATGTCTTTGTATAGGTAGTTATTTAAATATGTTAGAAGGTTTTCACAAATAGTTAACGAAGTTTCACTAAATACACTTAAATTTACCAAAAAGTCTATGTAATAATTATATCCCCTAAGAAAATATTACAAATGACAAACCTATATTTGTTTTAATATATATATATATAAACATTTAGCTAAGAGAGGTCGATAAAGATCTTACTCTTAGTTAACTTTTATAATTTTCTCTTAATTAATCTTAAAGTTAAATTTAACCATGATATTTGAAAGCTTCTTTCTTAAGTAATTCGTAAAGCAAAACATAATTTTTGTAATTTCACACTAATTTCCATATAAATAGCAAAAAAAACTATAAAATCTAAAAATTCATCACCCACAATCATCCTTTGCCAAACCTTGAAAACTTGACATACCTAGAGTTCCTTTGGAACATTTGCCAACATTGATTTTAAGAAATCAACTTATAATCAATTATCAATGATTTACATTAATCTCATTCAAATCCAAGAGATATTCATACGCTTACTTAATAGAAAAACGTTTAAAATTAGCTCCCCAAAGTAGTTTATTAGTCTTCACAAATTGAAAAGAAGTAAAAATTCCTTGCAATTATTATCTAATAACATGTAAAACTTATTAGCTAGATGTTACTGATTCCATTTTTGAGTTGCCATAAGATAGTCCTTCACTTACCAAGTTAACTTTCTTAGCATGAGAGTAACACCATTCAATTTCGTCAAAGGACAATCTATGACCCAAACATTAGTCCTAAACCTTATATTTTCTATTCTTACCTTTCTTTGATAATGACAAATCAAGTAGTAGAAGAAATAATCTTATGCAAAACTTGTTAGAAATCATGATGCCAAACATATTTATATTGCATAACTTTTACTTATAGCTTATTAAAGTTGATAAAAAATTTCTAACTTAAGAGGAATGTGTTCACGTTATAGGTTGATCTTAAGGTGAGATCTCTTGCCCACTTTAGCTTATATACCTTTAACCAAACTACCAAAATAATTTTTAAATAGGCATTAGTGTTGCTTTAAAGAAATCTCTAATTACATTTATCTAGAGCATCTAAAACAAATATTATCAATAAGGTGGTATGTATAAAATAATAGAGAATTGTTTGCATCACTAATTAAATCAAAATAGCATGAATTATTAATGATAAAAAACTTACTTTTTATCCACTTAGCTATGAGGATATCTTCTGAACAATATCTTGGAATAAGACTAACTTCCTTCTATTATAAAAGAAGGACACTCTTAAGTATTTGCCTGAGTTTTGAACAAAAGGAAATTTCATATGTTGATTAAAAGAAAAAGTCAAAAGATTTCTTTATATTTAAATAGATGAATAATTTTGACTTCACCTTATTGACTTTATTATCTAAAGATACCATAAAAGTATTTAAGCAAGTTTTTAATTATGTTTGATATATGTTTGCTGGCTTCACGAAATAATAAAAGATTAGTAGCAAAAAACAAATGGGATATCATAAGTTCATGTTGGGAAATTTGGACAATGTTTTACTTCTTTTCATTAATTGTTTGTTTAATAAGATGTGAAAGTTGTTTTTATATAAAGAGAAAACAAATATAAAGAGATAAGATCTCTTTGCCTTAATTTGTTAGAAGACTTAAATTTCTCTATTCATTTGTCATTCCACAAATAAATATGTTTATCATAGTGACATAATCTATAATAAGATTTACAAATTACAAGGTAAGTTGGAGAAAGGAGAGAGAATCATGAAAGAAAACCCAATCCACCCTATTATAAGCATTCTTTATGTCAATTTTCAAGGCCATAAAATTGTTCTTATCATTCTTTTTTCCTCTGAATTTAGCCAATAACCACTTATGCAACAAGAATGCTATTATGTGTTGACTGACTTGAAATAAAAATTGCTTGGAAAAGGCAAATAATAGAGTTCATAAAAGGCTAAAGATGCCTTACTATGACATATATATATCTTTTTGAACTGGGTGACCTTTCTTTACAATGTTGATAAGAAAAAAAAAGTGCAATATATCAAAAAATGAATATAAAAGCAAAGTTAGCTTACTTTTTAATTAATTTTTTGTTGTGATATTCAAATGGAAAGACTTAAGTTACTAGACACAATACTTGTTGCTATGTATAAGAGGAAAAAATTGCTCTAACAATTAACTTGGTTGAGCCTACCAGTGATCCATTAGTTTAACCAATAACTTATTGACCTAATATTGTGTCAATTTTGATGTTCAAGTTGAGATTAATAACTATGGTTCAAATTCTTAATCAAATTTTTATTTACATGAGTCAGTTTAGTGGTTGGTTCATTAGGTTTTTTATTTGAATTATTAAGTAAAACTAGGTTTAATAACACCATCCATTAATTTGACATTAAAGGATAATAAATCCTTAAGAATTGCATAATTACACATGAAAAAAGAAGCAAAATAAAACTAGTAGTAAAAAAAAAATGAGAAAATAAGAACTTGCACGAGTAGATGTTTCATATCAATAAAGATCTTTACCATTGCCTTTAATTAACAACCATTAAAAACAAAAAAAAAAAATCACAAATACAATAAATCCATAAAGAAACATGATTAATATATATGATAAATCCAATCCCTAAGATCAATTTTCTATTTACTTGCCAAATTGATAAAAATGATAATATATTAAGGATACATGATGAGAGTAACTAAAAGCAAGAGATCATAAATTTATGGTTTTTGCTACATCAACAAAAATAAACTTAAGAATGAATGAGAACAAAGCAAAAATTTTGTCTCAATTATACAAATATTATATTATACTAAGTTTAGTCTTGCATGATACATAAATTTATAAATTTTTGTTAATAAGTGCTAATTTGAGTTCAATTAAATATTGAGATATACCCCAATCATTTTTTTATTTAAAATATTGTAACAAATATTAGTATATATCTAAATAGTTGACACTCAATATGAGTGATTATTGAGGAAATTATCTTTATTAATATTCTTAAATTTAAGTCAAATTTAAACATTCATCTCATTAAAGAGATTATTAAAGCTCCCTAATTAAGGATTATATGAATTATAATTTTTATGTATCAAATACATTAAATTTAGTTTAGTAGCTATTATCTAAAAAAAATCCTTTTGAGGTTGTAAATAATACCTTCTTGTCATCATTACTTATGAAATCATTCTTATTTCATGGATTGATAAATGTCCAATGCTAAATGTTATGACTTTGATATTTATATTTTTTTTGGAATTACTTTAGTTTTTTTATTAATATGAGATCTAAAACATTATTTAAATGGTAAAGAAAGAAAACCAAAATTAGTTTATAAAGAATTTTATATTAAAAATTATTATTTATTTAATATTAGTTAATTTATTTATTAGAAACAACATAAGGAATAAAATAAAATTATCATAACTATCTTAAATAATAAAAATGACAGAAGTTGATATCACAAAAAAGTAATAGAATACACTAAAAAGTGTTATCTTATATTGCAAGAGTATAAAAACTATGGAAATCTTCAATTAACTCTCAATTTCACATCTATGTACTAACACTTTTAAATCTTAGTGAGATAAGCCAAAAACACATAAAGAAATAAAGAGAAAGAAAGAATTTATATAAAAAGTTAAAAATCTAGAGTTAGCAAAAGACTTACACAATAGGTCAAAACTCTTATCTCTTTACTTTAAATTTGTTAGTTGAAATAAAAATAAATTGAAAGGGACTTAAATTAGTCTCAATTTAATTTCTTAAAAAATATTTTATGGGATTTTAGATTATTAAAAGGGGCTTATATAAGTCTCTATTCAATTTGTTAAGGAGAGAAAATTATAAAACTTTAATTTATTAAAAGGGATTTAAATAAGTTTTTATTTAATTTCTTGAAGTGGAGGATATTTATTATATATTGTATTTAAGTTTATTTTCCTTTATAAGAAAATAAAAAAAGAATTGTTAATTGTTTTCCTTTTAAAGAAAACAGAAGTGAAAAATAAAAAAGACTTTTTTTTTCTTTTTTTAAGACAATAGAAAAAATTTTCTTTCTTTTTTCTCAATTTATGAATTAAGGAGAAATTGGTATGTGATAGATAGAGAATAATTGAGGCATTTTCTTAAGTTAAGTAATTTAAATATACTAAGATATAACCTGTGTTTTGCATATATTTTAGATATACATGAATAACTATTAATATAAATTGAGTAAAGTATAATATATGTTAGATCTTAATTGATTAAATTAAATTTTTTCGTATTATTCATATACTAGTTAATATTAAAATTTTTTAAGGACTCGTTTGGCTAAGTTGTCAAATTTTGGCTAATTATTTTTTTGTTTGATATTTTAATTTTATTATTTGTTGTCTATTTTATGATATTTTCTATTTACTTTTATTTTTTATTTGAAAAATATTTTTTAAGAATTACTATCAATATATAATTTATTAGTAATATGAAACATTTTATATATCAACCTTAAATAGAAATTTAAAAATAATAAATTGACATGTACAATAAAGACTTATAATAATAAATTCACTATTAATATTAGTATATTAATTATTATATCATTGTCATAAGTTTTGTGTAATCTTATCTTTGATATAAACCATTTAAAGTAAGCAATTTGGATTAACACTATCTTAAGAAAGGTAAAAATAAAAAAAGAAAGAAAGAAAGAAAGAAAGAAAGAAAAGGATGAAGCAAGCAAAGAAAGAAATATAGTCAAAAAGATTAGGTAGAAAGAGAAAATGTTAGAAATTAAAGCAAAAAGAGAAAGACCATTGAGAGAAAGAAAGACCAAGTAAAATAAATAAATAAGTAAAGAGAAAAAAATAAAATATAAGAGAAATAAAAATTAATGGTGTGGAGAGAAATAAAAAAAAGTAGATGATACTAAAAATTACAAATTAAAAGTTAGAAATCATATTTTTAGTTTTTTTATATATAATCACAATTAATAGTGAGACTATATGTGTATATATATATATTTATGTATTTATTTATTTACTTAATGGTTATAATAATGTAATAAAAAAATGTTATCTATAACACGTAAATAAAATGTGTTTATATAATGATACTTTATTCTTTTTTTTTTTCTTTCTCTTCTAGCTCATTTTTCTTAACTTTTAACGAGAGACTGTAATGCATATTAACCAACTTTATATGAATAAATACTATGCCCATGTCCACATCTATATCAAGAGCTAAGTTTAGGGCCACATGCTATAGAAAGTAAAAAAATCATGTTAAATAAATTTGAGTTTAATTCTTGTTTATTTTAATGATTTGAATATGCTTATGATCTTATTTGTGTCAACTAAATTAAATTAAGACTAAGCAAAACAAATGATATTTAATTCAATTATGAATAATGTTTAAAATCTACCATTTAATTGAACAAAATGGATTAATTAGTTTACGGGTCAAATTAGTTAATTTCAATAAAAAATGATTAATATAATTTTTTTATTGTAATTAAATTTTTATAATTATAAAATATTTTAATATTTTTAATTTACAAATTCACAAGAAGACATCCCATATGCAAAAGTTAAGATTTTCTTTCAACTTAAGTAATATATATTTACATTAATATTATATTTACGTGATACTTTAGTTTATTATATTTATTAGAAAATATATTGTTATTTATGTTTTATTTAAATAAAAAAAATTTAAATTATGATTATTTTTCCTTTTAATATTAATAAAGGTAAATTTGAAAATATTTTTTATTAAAAAAATAAAAAAGAAATTTAGAATTATTTTTTCATTTTTAAAGAAGTTATTTTCTTAGTTATAAATATTTATATTTCACAAATTTTAAATATATATGAAAAATTGTTAATATAAAAATCATAGCTAAATTAAATATTAAATATTATAAATTGTAAGAATTTAATTAAAAATATAAATTTAAATTAAATAATAGAATATCTTTAAAATTAACAAGTACTGTTAAATAAAAATTTTATTAATTTTCTCCACATTTTATTTATACATACATACATATACACGCGCACACACACAGAGACAGTCGCGTGTTGACATAAATAAATTTGTTTGTCTTCTGAGTTCTGACAAAGTTAAGCCGTCTAAACTTTTCTCTTAATTTTAATTTACGTTTCATTCATAAGTAAAATATCCTAATTTGCCTTATTTATAAGACAAAATGAAAAACAGAAATAAAAACAAAAGGCCTTACAGCAGAATCATCAAGTTTGTATGTATCTCTGCTAGGCAATCTGTGAAGCTTCCATCCAATGCAATGCAACAATACTAATGACAAATTAAGATTAATGAAATTATTTTTAAAAATTATGAATTTGATTTTTTTATTAAAATATTTAACAAGATTACATATATACTTATTAAATTTATTTTTTTAATAAACATAATTTTTTTTGATAGAATTGTAGAGTGTCATTTCTTCTTCTTTTTTTTTTTCAATTTTTTATGACAAAAAAAAAAGAATTAAGATCAATGAAATGGATGACGAGGATGATCCCTTCTTAATCAAACTTAACAATCAATAATTAATTAACAAAACATTGCGTGCACTATACTTCAAAGCAAACTGCAGATGAGCCCCACCCCACCGTCAACGTACAAAGCAAAGAAGAAAACGCTACGGAAACACACAACAAACTAAATAAACAATGAAATAAAATATTTAGTTTATCCAAAAAAAAAACAAAATAAAAAATATATTCTACTAAAGTACAGACACGCTAAATCATCACTCAGTTTTTTTTTTTCCTTAAATTTTTATCTCAATCCCACTAAAACCAAATGACGTGAACTAATAATTTAATTCAATCTTATCACTTTATTATTTATTTATCATTTTATTATATATCGTTATTGGAAATAAATTTATAAATTAATAGTCGAACTATTTGTAAAATTACACTCAACTAGCACGACATAATAAATTAAGTGTTACCATAAACTCATGTATGGAAGGCAAGCATCAGCAGGAAATATCTAATCAAATCGGCATGAACAGAGGACCATCATAACAGCGGGACCCACACATCCTTATCTAACCACTCCTCTGCGCTCCATAAGCACGTAAGCTTCGATCAGATTTCCACGTGTCGACCATCTATTGATCATCTCAACTCCGGCTGGGTCACAGCCTCCTCGCCCTTCCTGCTCCATTTTAGTCCGGTTCGTACTCTTCTTCTCTGTTTCGCCTTCGCCTCCTCTCTCTCTCTCTCTCTGGCTCTCTGGCTCTCTGATAGTACTGTTAGTGAAAAGAGAGTTGGTTTCAATTATCGATCGTTCGCGACAAGGTATATTTATTTGATCACGAGAATCGATTGTTCGTGTGTGCTAATCTGTGTGCGTTTTTGTGTTCTCTTTAAGTGAATAGTTCTTTTTTATTTTTTATTTTTAATTTACTTGTTTAGCTAGAACGCGTTGAATAAGACTTTGTTTTGATTATATATATTTTTCGTAGGATTAAGGCTTGTCCTTCTTTTTCGTTTCTTTTTAAAATCAGTTGTTTTAAAGTAGCCTTTTTCTTCTTTCTTTTTTTTTTTTTTAAATTAATTTTTTCCTCTGTTGTCTGTCGGTGTTTATTTTTTATTTTTATGGTTCTGTTTGGCAGCTGAGAAAATTTTGAAAGAAGGAAATATGAAAAGAAAGTTTGTGGAAATTTCTTTATTTATTTTTGATTTGAGTCTGGGTATGCGATGAGTTATTGGCTTTGCTTGTATGTTTATTATGTTGTAGAAAACAAGTACATAGAGCTTAGTTGAATCAGTTGGGGAATGTTTTCCCTCCGTCTATATTTGCTTATTTGAGTGAATAGCATATGAGACATTTACAACTACAATTGCTTTCTGTTAAGGTACTGAAAGTTAATTGGACTGATGTTGCAGAGTGTTCTAAATTGCCAAACAGGTACTTTAAGTGTTATTATTATGTCAAATGTTATTTGGATGGAATTGGTTCGTACTTGGGTTGCAGTCTTTTTTATGTTATTTTGCAGGGGAAAACACAATTAATAGTTTTGGTAATATGAAACACATTTAGTGCCCATGTCATTTGCGGAGGATTTGATAGTCATCTGATTCTTTGCCTAATTAATGCTAGCTAATTTTACTTTAGATTAAAAGGGCTATTTTCCAATCAACATGCATTATGGCATCAAAGTAGTTTTAATGTGTTTGCATTTTCGTTGAGAGGGGAAAGTGCAATACTGCAAAGCAGTTTAGGTGCTTCATATGTAAATTTGTGTCAACTTTAGAGTTCTTAAAATTCCTTCGCTGAAAGAAGATAATTTTGATAAAATTCTAATTTTAGGTTTGAGGTTCTTTATGCACAGAGTGGGCTATGCATCCTCCCTGAACATAAAACTTGTCTTTTTGGCTGCATAATTTATTGGCCAGAATTCCTGGGTGCTTTCATTTGCTGGTGATGTTGGACATGCATGTGATTATTTATTACAGACAAGACAAAGAACTTATCACAATGCCGTCATCTGAAATTCTTACCACAGTCATTGCTTTTATAATGAATTAGGTTGTATACATATTCTGCTACACTATAATTTTTCAGGGTGAATTACAGTGTGTATATTCATTTTTTGTGATGGAGTGAATTTGGGTAATGCTCTGCTGCAGTTTTTATGTCATTTGATTGATAGCAAGATATATCCTTGATGGGAGGAGCTTGTTCTAGGAAGCGAGATCAACTGGACAATGAAGATAATTTACCTGGAGTTCTTTCTGGAAGATATGGCAAAAGCGGAAGCTCAAAGTGGCTGGCAACTTCATTTTCTAGATCTCTCAGCGATTTACAGCGGGGAATTGGCAAATGTCCGTCCCTCATGGAATTATGTGTTAAAAAAATATGTGAGGTATACTCTCCCCTGCATGATGCCTGGGTGAGGTTGCCAAACTATTTTTCTGGACTGACTGATCTTTTATGCTTTTTCCTTGAACAGGACATTGATAAATATAAGACATTTTCTATGCTTCCAAGGGACATAAGTCAGCAGATTTTCAATGAATTGGTGTATTCTCAACGTCTGAATGATGTTTATCTTGGTGCTTTCCATGATTGTGCTGTCCAGGTTACTTGAAACAAAATATTTGGCAATGTGTTCTCTTTTTCCCTGAAAATTTTTATTGTTCATCTGTAGTTGTTCTATTGTGGGTTTGACAGGATATTCACCTAGGAGAATACCCTGGAGTAAACGATGGTTGGATGGGTGTTATCTCTTCACAGGGAATATCTCTACTTTCTGTGGATCTATCTTGCTCTGATGTCACTGATTCTGGACTTATTCATCTAAAGGCCTGCACAAACCTCCAAGCCTTGAACTTTAATTATTGTGAACATATTTCTGACCTTGGGCTTAATCAGATCAGTGGTAATACTTTTCTCTTCTGTTTGTTTCTTTTTTCCCCTCATTTAGTGCTTCCCTTGTAGTAAATGCAAATATTCAGGAGCATGAGCTTGCTATTTTCCTGAGGTAAACGGGTAGCAAATGAGTGAATAAGAGCAAGTGGGCTTAGGCAATGCTTCTAACTAATAGTTCTTGGGTTACATGATGTGTCCGCCTTCTATTATTGTGTTTCTCTGACTTAGTTTTCATTCTGCTGATGCAGGCACGCTCTTCAATATCAGATTACTGGGACTTTGTTATCAGTTCTTTCAAATTGTCTATTGATGTAATTCTAGTGGACCCACAGAACAAAAGAACTAGAAAAAAATCTGTTGGAATAAATGAAGTTAGTTAAAAAATTGCTTGATGGTTATACAAATTAATTAATGGTTTGGAACAGCAAGGGAGAGAAAATGCTTATCAGCTTTAACTCTCTTTGCCAATTCAAACTAGAATAAGAAAGAGAGAAAATCATTACTTTCTTTGTTTCTTTCTTCTTTCTGTTTTTTTTTTTTGATTGATTTAGGAAAGCAAGATGTTGCCAACTTTTACTGCAGCAGTGGGTGCTCTCACCAATTGCATTTGCATTACATAAGATGTCTAATGATCACTCATAGATTCAATCCAACTTGGAGAGAGTTTATGGTTATCAGTTCTCTGACCAAGTGACTTTTTATGAGTGAGAGTTAAGAGACAGGAGTGGTTGAGAGGCTGATGAGTAGCTGTCCATTGAACTTTGCTTCAAAACTTTTAAAATTTTTGTATTGGTCCAATTTGTTTGGACTGTCAAGTTTGGCCTGTTACCTTGGGTGAGGCCTAACTTCTTATTTTCCTTCCTAGTTAGCTTTCTGATCACAGGCTTACCAAATTTCATGATTGAAAAATAAATTTGAGTGGGTAATAAAATTAGAAAGAATAAGGGCAGAATAAGAAATTGATTGTAACCATTGTGAGACTAAAACAATAGATATTATATCTAAATGGCACACTGGGAAGGTGGGGAGAGGGGGAGTTTCTTGGTTATAAAATATAAATGTGGGTTATGAGAAATAAGCAATGATTGGGAGCAATGTGAAATGTTAGAGGTTGGGATAGAGGGGATCAGGATAGCATCTCAGCATAGTGAGTCGCAAGTCCTGCCAAGTCTTCAGTTATAAACATATAGAGTTACTGGTCAAAATTTTGGCAATTTCTTATTGGCACAAACTCTTTGCATGTCTTTGTTGTACTGTCATAACCGTTCAGATTTTTTCATAATTTTTAATTTCCTTTAAGTTCTCACACCTATTCCTTCATTTTTATAAGTTATGTTGCTTGATTGCTGCTGTTTGTGGTCTATGATTAGATTTTGTAATCAGTTTTCTGTTTTGTACATTGTAGACCTTTCAAACCTGATAAGTTTAAGTTTTAGAAGAAACAATGCAATTACAGCACAAGGAATGAGTTCCTTTTCTGGCTTAGTCAACTTGGCCAAGTTGGATCTGGAGAGGTGTCCTGGTATTGGTGGTGGACTTGTACACCTCAAGGGTATTTTTTTTTTTATTCTCCTTATGAAGACATTTTGATAGGAAAGTTTATCAATTTCTTGTACCTAGAAATGCCCGTTATTTGTGTGATTCACACCTAAAACTACAGAACAGTCTCTGTTTCTATTGTTTTTTCTCTTGCTTGTGTCCTGGCTTGGCTTCTTTATGAATGTAAAAACAAAGGTTGCAGAGGAATGGTCGAGCTTCACAAAGGTTCTGTCTTGTTAATAAGTTTTTTATTGTTGGCAGAAGGGCCTTATTCATGCATTGGTTTTCATAAACCCTCTTTTAAAAATCAAATTTAGCAAGTGGCATTTTGTGCATTGAATAATGCATTTGCATGCCTTGTTGATGCACAAGCATGTGCATATACATGTCTCAAGCTCATTTGTTTAGACGTCCTGCACAAGTTCTTCCTTGCATGCAATTTGCAAATGTTGTCTCCATGTCCTCAAATTCTTTTAATCTGTGCATCCTGTGTACGCTATGCTTTACTGGCTGTTGTACTCTTGACAACACCCTCTATTCATTTTACTGTGTTATTTTCTAGATGCATGTATTAGCAGGCTTTGAAATGCAATTGCTTCTTTGCTTCAATTTTATTTAGAGCCACTCTCTGTGTCTTGCATAATCAAAGAATTATTCAGATAATTGACTACATGAAACCTCTGAGTTGGGATGTTGCCCACTGAGAAACCTGCTATTGTACATGTGGGCTAATGTGTGTGATCATCACAATTGACAACTAGTCTTCGACAGGTTTGATGAAGTTGGAATCTCTTAATATTAAATGGTGCAATTGCATAACAGATGCTGATATGAAGCATCTATCTGGTAATCTCTCTCTCTCTCTCTCTCTCACACACACACACAAAACTGAGCCTTTATCCCAATGATAAGCCTGTATTTACTTCTTTGTGACTATTCAAGAATGGTCTTCTGTAGGTTTTGCCAAATTGGCCAGCATGAACCAAGAATAAATATTTTAGGAATCTGATAACATTCTGCAAGAATAATGTCGACCCTTAAAAATATATATTACAATAAGCTTTTGTGAAAAATCTGAATCTCTTAGACTTTCCTTGTCTGTGAGCTGATGGCGGAATACTCATCCAATATTTATTTGCAGGCTTGACAAATTTGAAAAGCTTACAGGTTTCCTGCAGTAAGGTTACAGATTTGGGTATTTCTTACTTAAAAGGTATTCTCTTCCCCCCCCCCCTTTTTGAGTTGTATTATAAATTATTTTGTACCCTCCATTATAAGTCTAGCGTCTTATACATGTAAAGGGGTGAGGTTAATTATTTCATTCTGTGTTTCAGGTCTGCATAAGCTTAATCTACTAAACTTGGAGGGATGCCTTGTTACAGCTGCGTGCTTGGAATCCCTCTCAGGTATTCCATTTGGCTTTTGCACATTTGTACTGATCGTGAATGGCTTCTTTAAATTTGCATCTCTTTCAGCCATACATATGCAGATTAAGTTGGAATATTGATTTGATTATTAGTTGCATGACATAAACCTAAGTCATGCATTAGTTTTAGGACACATGGTCAGACTATTAGAAATGTGATGAAACTTTATGATGTGATTAATGTTTCTGGGTAAATATGGTCTTGTGGTCTTTTTGATACTGCATAAGTAGTTTTTGAAGGTTCATAGATTATAAATAGTCTAAATCTAAGACATTCAGCTCAGGGCTGGGTCTGACATTAATTCTGCATTCTCCTGATTTTGTGTAGATCTTTCTGCTCTATTATATCTGAATCTTAACAGATGTCAACTTTCTGATGATGGATGTGAAAAATTTTCTAGTAAGTTTCAAATTCCTTTTAAACATTTTCTTGGGGAGTTGAAGTGTCAACTCATGCTATAAATGTTCAAGTAATCAACCTCTTGGCCTTTTTTCCAGAGATTGTTAAAATAAAAGTGCTGAATTTGGGCTTCAATGACATCACGGATGCTTGTTTGGTCCACCTGAAAGGTAGTTCCTCTTTATTCTTATTTTATTCTTGCCCAAAATGTAAAGTTCACGTGGAACACTGAAAACAAAAAGAAATAGAAGGAAGTGTAAAATAAATGTGGATGCACAAAGCGCAAGAAAAGTTTTGTGGAAGACACGGAGGGAAAGACGGAACATGGTGGAAGTTGTCAGCTTAAAATGAAAAGTTCTGTTCCCTTTCAAACCACAAACTAGTGCTTCCTTGCATTCAAAAGCTCTGATACTCCTTTTCAGAAAATTTATGCAGCCCTAAGGGTTGGACTATATATGAAGTTATACCTAGTCGGTGGACAACAATTATAAAACTACGTCATGCTCTAGATGCATGCATTTATACAGAGATGGTAGCCTTCCTAAATTTTCCATGCAATTGAGCTGTGTAACTTCATTTCTCTCAACATATAAGAGAATTTATCTGGTTTATCAATGTTCTTTAATTTTGCCTCTTGAATGATTATAACATAAATGGGACAATAATCACAAGTTATGAGCAGGCTCCACGCCTGTCTACATAAGAATATAGAATTTATCTTCTGATTAACTGAAGATGATTTAATATTGCCTCTTAGATGATTGTAATGTTATAGGTATAGTATTCACAGATTGAGATCAGTTTCTGTTTGTGATTTTTGGCTAGATTTTCTTTCTTTTCTGTTTTATTCCTTACTTTTATTTATGTGCTTTAAACAGGTTTGACAAATCTGGAAAGCTTGAACTTGGATTCATGTAGAATTGGTGATGAAGGGCTGGTTAATTTAACAGGTCACAGTTTATATGTTCATCCTTTTTTCTTGTTTTCCTACTGACAAATATTTTCTCTCTTGTGCTTATCTTATTTGTTGATAAGTAGTCTGGTTAAAAGATGTCTAACATTTTTGTATTGTGCATGGTCAAACACCAGAAGTCTACAAGCTGGATATTTGGTGTTCAATAAAATGGAATTGGAATTGTGGCTATTTCAGATCAATTTATTTCTGTGCATTGCAACTCTCAAATACACATTGTTCCATATTGCATAGTGTGTCGGAGAATTCATTTTAGGATGGAACAACTGTTGAAATATCTTTGCATTTATGTGCCCTAGACTTTAAAGTTTTGGATTTTAGTTTGCTGATGTTGTGGTATTGAAATTTGTCTCTGGATGGTAAACTAGTATGGTACCATTTGGTCTGTTGCCAATACTTTGTAACAGGTGCCTGGTTTCTTGACACATCTGGCTTGTTTTTCTTGCATCTTTTTATGAGTTGTGTTAATTTTTCTCTGATCGGCTTGGACTCTGTAGGCCTTCAGCAGTTGAAATGTTTGGTGTTGTCAGATACTGCAGTTGGAAGCAGTGGTCTTCACCATCTCTCTGGTTAGAAACTTACATACTGAAGAAGTAATATGCATCAATGGAACTATTATATTCCCTTTTAGTTATTGACTCTGGTATAAATTCACTTCTAGAGTTCTTTTGGCTATGTGTTTAACTTTTTTTTTTTGCTTGTTTATTCCTTTTTAACTCTGCTGATTATATGTATGACACTTCTGGTTGCCAACTTGCTTAAGTTGGAATTTTTGCTGCTGCTGCTTGATTTCATTCAGCTATTGTGATTTGGTTGGCAGTTTTATTTTATGTCTTCAAAATTTTGTGTGGATGATGCTTTAAGGCTTTTGAAGCCCATTCTGTTGGAGGACCTTTGATAATCAGTTTGGTTGTTTGTTAGATGGAGGACCTTTGATAATCAGTTTGGTTGTTTGGCGTTGAGGAAAGCATAATATGTTCTAGCAAAACTTTAGGCCATGCATTGAAGCCTCTGGAAGTCCAAAATGGATTTCTTGGCTATGATAGCATTGGCACAGCCATTGATGTTATATACGATATTTGGCTTTGAAAAATCTGGTCTTGCTGAAAGATTGTTCTCCAAATTGTTTGCTCTATTGTGAACTTTCAGGTTAATTTCATTCTTTAACAACATGCCCCATTAATTTAACATCAAAGATGGGTAAGTTCAGTTAGTTTTTGCTACATGATAAAGCAGTGATGCATGTAATCATCTGTTGCAATGAAGAAATTGCCGGTACCTCTAGTCACAGATGACTATCTATGGGAACTGACTTTACTGGAAGTTGGAACTTAGCAAACCAATTTAAAGCTTTTCTGCTGAACCTAGATTTGCAAATTGAAAATATGATCTTGTGGATAAGTTCCATATTTCTAATTGGAAGTAGTTGGAAATTTTTACTGTGGGGGGGGGAATTTGTTGATAAGACTCACGGTAAAAATTAGGATTTTTCAGATGATAGAAGGAAAACAAATTAAAATCCGTGGTAATGTGTTTGGTGAAATTTGTGTATAAGGTTTATTTGAAAAGGAAAATTGTTGTGGAATACTTGATGTGAAGTTGTTTATAATCATCTGTCTCTCCTAATTACTTTGTTATGAAATCTGAGATTTATGACATTGTACTTACCTAATCCTTTGGTTGTAATGTTTTTGTAGGTTTGACCAATCTGGAGAGTGTAAATCTGTCGTTTACCATGGTTACTGATGGTGGTTTAAGAAAATTATCTGGGTTGTCTTCTCTTAAAATGCTTAATTTGGATGCCCGTCAAATTACAGATGCTGGACTCGCTGCCCTTACTAGTAAGTGTAATACAGTAGAGAACAGACTCTCCAAAGTCCTTGTGGAATGCCAATTGAATTGTTCATAATTTGAATGTTGGAATGTATTTTTCTGACCATTGGATGAGGAGGCTCTTTTTTGATATATTGTTATTCAATCTAATTATTTTTCATGATAAAATGTACATGTGATCCTTTGTGCATGACATTCTTATTCCAATCCTGTAATTTTGAAGTAGTGAGTCATGGCACTTAATTGCTTATGGAAGCTCCATGTTTAATGATGCTTGCTTTTATTTTTGCTGTATGGAACAAATTATTTTTTCTTGAACTTTTCATTTCAGGAATATCTTTCAGTATTTTGATTATTAGATGCATTCAGTGTCCTGAATAATGCTCCTCTTATGCAGGTTTGACTGGATTGACCCATCTGGATCTTTTTGGAGCTCGTATTACAGATTCAGGAACTAACTATTTGCGAAGTATGTTTTACAGTGGTCATCACTAGCAGAAAATAAAATATACTTTGTTATGATTGTTATTTTTCAGATGCATGATTTCCACCCAGCATATTGTGCTATTACAAAGCATTGCCTGAAACTATGTATTCCTTGAAAACTGAGGATTTTTTTTTTTCACTGAAGCAGGTTCTCTTTTAATGATTTGGGATTAACAATTGTCAGTTATAGATGATGATTTTATTTTAATTTCCACCAATATACCTAATCTGAAAAGCAAGTGATCCAATTGTAACAGCATTTTTATTAACACCTTTTTATCTGATTCTGCTTCGATCTCTTCTTTGTCCTGCTCCTGCTACCCCTGTTCCTCAGTTGCTTGTTTCTTGTGTAGATTTTAAGAATCTGCAGTCGTTGGAAATATGTGGTGGAGGATTGACTGATGCTGGCATAAAGAACATAAAAGATCTAACATCTCTGTTGCTGCTAAATCTGTCCCAGAACTGCAATCTTACGGATAAAACATTAGAAATGATTTCTGGTACGTTTGAGTGGAAATGAGCTTGCACCATTGTATTTGAGTGGAAAATATAGAACCTAAAAATATACAATGTTAATCCAGATTCCAGCAGCAATTTCATCATGAACTGTCTTGCCAGGGCCTGTCTTAGGAATCTACGATTCAACTTTAATGCTTTGTCTGGTTGTTGATGAAACCTTTTGAATTCCTTTTGACTAACAAAACACATGCTAACTAAAAAAGACTTTACGAAAAGCATGATGTTCGATGCAATTATGCAAGATTTGGCTGTGGAAGATTCATTGTATTTGAATTGTTCTTCATTTTATGATTTCCATCCCAGATTTGATATTTGTAGATGACATTTGGTTTCAAGAATCTCTATTTATTACTTTTTTGATTGTGCATGCAGGGTTGACAGGACTTGTCTCTTTGAATGTTTCAAATTCTCGTATTACCAGCTCAGGTTTACGGCATTTAAAGACATTGAAAAACTTAAAATCTCTGACCTTGGAGTCTTGCAGGGTGACTGCTAATGACATTAAGAAGCTTCAATCAACTGACCTCCCTAATCTGGTAAGCTTCCGCCCTGAATAGATGGGGAGGTATCATCAGATACGCTGTAAATAGCTGCTGTTCTCATGAAGTGCAGCAATTATATATAAAAAGGACATTAAGATGCCAAGCTTGTGGTGTAAATATGGGTAAAGACATGCAGTTGATTAAGGTGGTCTAGACATCATTTATGCTTCATGTGAAGCTATCTTTCATATTGTTTTTAGAATGAAAGAAATTGTAGATAAGCTTCCTTAGCATGTCTTTATGTTACTTAGGAGTTTAAATAGTATATGGAAAGCACTATGTATATATATGCTGATGCGGTCTTGGGGGTGATTTATGAACTTACTGTTTAAATCATGTTCCCAGGCTTTCAGACCACTTTCACTCTAAGGTTAATGTTAAGCTCTGTGTCAAGTGAAGTTTGCTGTCTTTCTGCATTGTGATTCTGCTGTTTGTGTTTAACTTCAAACTTTCATCCTGGTAAGATTTGCCCCTCGGTTTTGTCCTGAGATCTGAAAGCTTAAGGTCTTCACGAGGGACGAAATTGCAGGACCTGCATGGGTTTTTCCCATCTTCCTTTACGATCTGCAGTTGCAGTGTGTGCTTTTCGCACACTAATACAGGGGTGGCATGTCGGTGAGGGGTATGGGAATAAGGTAAAAAGGATTATGTTGATCTGTAAGCACATGTATAATTAAACTAAGGAGTTGGACTACGGCGCTGCTAATGCCATTACGCTGCCGCTGTAGCGTGGATCTCATCGTTGCTAGAGGCACTCACCGTTGGCAAAGAAATAAAACTGCAGTTAAAAGTCATGCACTTCAGCGATGGCTATGGTTGCCTAACCTTTGCAAGCCTGACTACTCACCTTAGTAATGCTAGGTGCTTAAGTTTTGCTGCGATGTGTTCATGTAGATTGTGTGGATAAGGGCCAATGAAGGGTAACTAGTTAAAGCATATTTTCTCTGCAATCCTTGTGAAGAATACAGGAAATCTGCAGAATTCTCAGATTCCCAATGTGGTCTAACTTTGATATTCTGAAAGTTAAGCAAGCAGCACATCCTTGATTGTGACAGGGATATGATGATTGTTAACAGAATGAAAACAAAAAGGGCCCTAGCCCAAAAGTTATTGCCAGCATTTCGTGAGTCGGTTAAAAAAAATACATTAAATGACTGCCATATATTGTTGATAAGAGCCCAAAAAAAAAAAAAAAATTCAGTTCCTTTATTATGCCAATTTTGCTGCGATGTGTTCATGTAGATTGTGTGGATAAGGGCCAATGAAGGGTAACTAGTTAAAGCATATTTTGAAGAAAAACAAAATAAAATATGACTAGTAATCATTAGTCAAACTTAATAGAAATAATAAAAGTACCCGTCTATGTATTTTTTT
Source organism: Kandelia obovata (assembly GCA_021464305.1). Classification (NCBI taxonomy): domain Eukaryota; kingdom Viridiplantae; phylum Streptophyta; class Magnoliopsida; order Malpighiales; family Rhizophoraceae; genus Kandelia; species Kandelia obovata. The sequence goes on from CM038480.1 coordinate 653,640, forward strand.
TTTAAATGAATCCTCTAATATTTCAAAAAAACAAAAAGTTCTAACAATTAACAAAAAGCATAAAAATACATTAAAAAATTATCCAGTTAGCACTTTCACCACTAATATCATCATTAAAAAATTAATGTGTGTATATATATATATATATATATATATATATATATTTGTTACATTTGAAAATGTATAAACCATTTTCAGACCTAAAATAGAGTATGTTAAATGAAAATATCTTCTTATTTTTTTCAACTAAAATGAGATCATTTCTTTCTTCACGTAACATAAATAGATTTTCGTTGTGCAGATTCACTTTCTTAGGATTAGGAATTCAGAAAATCTAGAATATACCTACCTAAAAGCTTCAAATCCAAAAAACGGGAAGAATCTTATTTCTTTGTAAGTTTCTACCTTCCTTTTCTTTTAGTTATATTGATTAATAATGATGCATCACGTAAGGCTTGTTAGTGTAATGGTGGAAGGCCTCGATGTGTGCTTAGATTGGCGTCATTGTTACTACGATCTCAAGATATATATGTATGTATATTCGATCTCTTCATTGTTCTTCCCTTAGTCTTTATGTTCGTCAAGACACCAAGATGAGTCATAGAAAAACAATGATCCAAAAAGACCTGTAATATAAAAGAAAATTCTAAAGTATTTGATTCTCAAAATATATTTCAAGAATATTCTTAAATATATTTGAAAACTATTAGGAATTATGTGAATTATTTAAAAATTATATGAACTATTCAAAGATTAGGTGATCTAGTTTTCTTTTTATTTTTTATTTTGATTTTGTCATTAAGTGTTTTTTTATTCAAATTAATTATTTTTATTTATAATTTTTAGCTATAAATATATATATATATATATATAAACCAAAAATTAAATCATCTCAATAAATTATCAGTGAAATTTATTCAAATAAATAATCAATAAAAATTTTCTTTTAAAAATTGTTGTCTTCTCTAATTAATTCTATAAATACTTTTAAAAATTTAATGAAGTGTTACCTTTGTATTTATTCTTTCATGTTTTCATTAAAAAATATATAATCCATCAAAGGTTTTACATATATTGTTTATTTTTTAATTCAATAGATCTTTTATCAAATTATATCACTTTAGCGTGTATGGAATACATTACTCTTACTACATTGTTATTAAGTTTTTACCATAGGTGAAAATATAAAAAAATGGGAATTCGATCACTTGCTGGCCAAAAAAAAAAAAAAAAAAAGATTAAAAGTTAAGTTCAGTTTAAATTGTTTTTATCAGTTTCCCTTTAAAAAAGGGACACAAATAACACTTCTTTTTTTTTTTTTTTTTGTCTTTTTCACTCAATTTAAATGAACATTCATTGTTCATGTACATTTTTTTTTAATTCTCTTTCAATTTAAATATCAACATGCAATGAATGTGTATGTTCTTATAAAAATTCAGTAATGCTAAATTAAAATCCAAAGCTAAACAAAATAGTTCAGTTAATATAATTTTAGTTGATTAAAAATTTAAATTTAGTGTAGTTATTCAAAACAGTTCATTGATTGAAAATAAATTTTAATAACATATTTAACAATTCTAATTAATTTAAATGTAAAAATTATCACGAATTTCTAAATTTAAAAACTGTAATAATCAAATTGAAAAAATTTTATTTATGTTAATTTGATTAACTAGTTGAAAAAAAATTCAGTTCAATAAAATAAAAGACCAGTTTATTTTAGTTCAAATTTTTAGATTTTTCTTTAAAAAAGAGACACATTACATTACGCCTATACGTATACTTTTTTTTTTCTCTTCCAAGGAATGTGCATATTCTTGAAAAAAATTCAGTAATGATAAATTAAAAACCAAAATTATGCTAATAGTTGGGTTAACATAATTTTTGGTTAACCAAAAATTTTAGTTTAGTACGGCTTTTCAAAATAGTTAACTAATTGAAAATAAAATTTAATAAATAAATTTAAAATTTCTAATTAATTTGAATGTAAAAATTGTCACAATTTAGTAAAAATAAACCGCAACCAGTTCGAAAAAGTTCAATTTTTGTTAGTTTGATTAGGTAATTAAAAATTTTAATTAAATTAAATTTTTCTTTTTGAAAAAGACACTACACGCGTATTTTATCTTTTTCTCTCAATTTAAACCGACATTCATTATAAGTGTGCGTTTTTTTTTTTCCTCTTCCAATTTAAATATAGACATGCAATCAATGTGCACATTCTCATTGTTATTATCGCCCGTAAGTTCTCCCTTTAAATTCTTGTCTCCTTTCGCTTGGTTTCAACTACCAAACTCAAATTAACAATGGTGTTTATGTGTTCGTAGTTAACGATTTCTCCCTCTGTTTGTTCTGTAATGCATATTCCCATTGTTGTTATGGTCTTTGTAAGTTGACCAAACTTTTTTTTTTCTTTATCCTTGAGTCCCTTTATCAACCATTGCTACCTGGCTTTTTGACCTTAGTTCAAAGGAAAGCAGCCTTTTTTAGGTGCATGCTAGTTGAGCTGATGAATCTGTCTACAAATGAAGAAGATGAGATATCTAACAATGGAGGATTTGAAAATCTGCCCAATAATTTCATCAGATCAGTGATTTACCAGAAAAGCATCCCCTTGAGGTAAAATTCTTTAATTTAATTAGCTTCTTGCTTATATACTAGAAATTGTAAACAAAAAGAAAATAATTTAGGTTTATAATTTTATTTTATTTTTTTCTTAAGCAAGGAGAATTTTAAACACATGCAAGAGGAAATAGCATAAGAAACCTTATTCTCCAAGTACTCATGTATGTTTTGGGTGTTGCCTTTTTGTCTTTCAGTACTAAAATTGGACACAAGGAAAAACAAATAATTTATGGCCTGTTAAAAAAAAAAACATAATGAAAGATTAGATAAGGATTTTAAAACATTAATTATTTGTTGTATATACGTTGGCTCTTGATAGATAACAATGAAAATAATTTTATTAGGGTGGTATCATGAATCAGATTAATAATATTACTTCCTAGATTCAATTAAAGGCAAATCATTTATGTTAAGACAAGATTTATAATTTGTTTACCAAATATATTAATTAATATTGACTTTTTTCTCACTGAATATCGAATTCGAAAGAAACTTTATCATTGGGTCGTGATAAATTCGATTGTCAGCATAATGAATTAGTTTTAAAGCATGGATTTTAACGTTAAATGATGCATTCCAACAATTTTCAACTTAATATAAAAGTATACAGTTATTTACAATTTAACCCCATTTGTGTGCCTTTCAACTTAAGGTCAAATTTAAATTGAAAGCAAAAGAATTGGTCGTGCATAATGGATACAGCAGATATGTATTAAGGAGAGAAAGAGGAATTGATAGATATGCATTAAATAATGTCATTAAAAAATTGAATCATACATTGTATAATGGCTTTACAAATATAATCATGTATTAAACAATCTCTAAAAAGAAACAAAATCAACTTATCTACACTATTATGGCCAAAATTGAAAAATATACTACCTTATCTCAATGGGATGCCTTATGCCATTATCAAGTTGCTTATACTTTAATGGTCAAAGTTGACATAAATACTAGCCTTTTCATTTTATTTGATATCCTTGGATTGAAAAAAAAAAGAAAAAGAAAAAAGGAAATGTCAAGTTTTTTTAAAGCATTATTTTCAGGAGACTATGCACCAATGATCACGGTATCAGAATGATGGGACAAAGGCTTATAGTGATCTAAATTGATGATCAAGACGAGAGTTCAAGGATGAAAAATGCAAACAAGTACCGAAGAAAGATGACCAAAAGGGGCCTAGGATTGCCAGTGCAAATGGCTTGGATGGCACTAGTCATGAAAACATGACCTCTTATATTGATGATCATTATCATGATAATAAAGGCAAGGGGAAAGAGGTTTTAATTGAACAAGAAGGTTTGCATTCAACAATAGGAAAGGAGTGATGCTTAAGATAAGGGCAAGGAAGTTAAAGATGAAACATTGAATGAGGTGGAATCTAGTGATTATCATAAATACATGGATGATCAATGAAAAGAAAGGTTGACATAACAGAAGCAAAAGGGTGTGTTAAGTTGCTATTGGCAATGAGCTAGATACAATTTTTAATATCTTGTGAAAGATGAAAAAAGTAAAGATAACCTATAATTTGTTTAAAAATCTTAGGATTTGTAGTAAGGTTGATTGTGTTAGTTACAATCTAAAGGCATTGGAGGTGTTGAAGGAGATGGTAAAAAGATGATTGTTTCTAGATTTGACTACTTAAAATATAATGGTTCTTTGTTTCCTTAGAGGATATTTTAGAAGTAAACAATTTATAATTCTATCCTTATGGTCTTTAGTTTTAATTTTGAAAAAGGGGTATGAGATTTGTAAGAATGGGTTGAGTTTCCATAATTATATAACTCATGGCCCATTAAGCCTTCTAATGTACTAATAATAATAATAATAATAATAATAATAATACAACACTTTAAAGTTACCTTACAACTAGTTAGATTAATGAAACTTGGTATTTTTTTTTTTGGAAATGAAAAGAGAAAATGATTCAAGGTTATATTGTTGTTTGTTTTCAATTTGGTATTGTTTACAATTTGTTTTTGTTTTTTTTTATCATTAACAATTATTTTATTTTTTTTGTAAGAAAAAATATAAATGGTCAAATAAAGACACTTTGATAATTTGACTAAAGTATTAAAACACAACACTGAGTCTTATAATAATAAATCCAAAACTCAAATAAACTAATTCAGTATTGAAATATAACAAAGAAATTTTCAATTTTCCAAATTAAAACACCAAGAGTAAAATTTAAAAGAAACAAAGTTTGATTAGAGGATTAATAAGTCAAGTTGAATAAAAAATATTAAAATTAAGGAGGATTAATTTTAGAATTAATGAAAAATAATATGATTTAAGATTGAAAATTTGGAAAATAAAAAATTCAAGGTAAAAGTGAAATTTTTTTTTTAAAAAAAAGGTGAAGATTGAAGCTCAATCTTAGAATGAAAGAAAAGGAATAAATGACAAAAAGATAAGGTAGAAAGGAGTGTGATGAGAAAAGCAAGAGAAAGGCAAAGAGGGAATGCTAAAGGAGAGAGAGAATGAGGTACCTACATTGTAATTTAATCTGAAGATCAAACAGAATTACAAAAAATTGATGAAAAAGAAAAGAAAGAGAGAGGAGCAGGCAAAAGGAAATAGGGAGAGGGAAAAAAGTGGTGTAAGGAGGAAAAAGAGTGAGAGAGAAGGAGATGGTGTAAGGAGGAAGAGAAAGAGATATAAAGGGAGGTAAGTAGTGATTGCTAGGGAGGAGAGAAAGTGTGGTAACGATATTGTAGTTAAACGTCAAATTCAAATGAATTGCAAAAAGTAAAAGCTTTCATTTTATGGGTTTTCAAACTTGTCTTCTTTGAAGAGAAATGTTTTTTTTAGTAAAAAACATAAAGAGAAAGCATTTTATGTTTTTTAACTTGAAAAAAAAAATTGAAAACCAAAAACTCCAATCTTACCAAATAGGCCTGTTGTTTTCAAATAAAAATATGACTCTAAGACGAAGAGGTTGAATGAAAATTTAAAGAAGGATTTTAAAATATTGACTATTTGCAATGATTTTTGATAAATAATAATGAAAATAATTTTAGTAGTTGATATTATGAATTAGATTTGCAAATTGTATTAATATCACTTCTTAATTCAGTTAAAGGAAAATTATTTATGTTTATTGAATGTTAATGTTGGATGATAAGATATAGATTTTTTTTTACCAAATATACAATTATTATATACTTTTTTTCATTGACTAATGAACTTGAATGAAACTTCATTATTAGGTCGTGATAAACCCCATTGTCAATATAATAATTAGTTGTAAAGCATGAATTTCAATGTTAAAGATGCATTCCAACAATTTTCTACTTAATATAAAAGTATATAACTAGTCAAAACGTAGATAACCTTATTTGTATGTCTTTCAACTTAAGGTCAAATTTAAAATGAAAGCAAAGAATCAATTGTGCATAATGGATACATCATATCTATGTTAGGTAGACAGAGAAGAATTCATAGATATGTATTAAATACTGACCTTAAAAATAAAATCATACATTATATAATGATATTACAAATACAATTATGCATTAAATAATATATCTAAAAAGAAAAAAAATCAAATTGCTTATGTTGTAATGTTCAAAGTTGAAATAAATACCAACTTATCTCAATGGAATGTGTATGTTATTATTAAGTTACTTATACTTTAGTGGTCAAAGTTGAAACAAATAGTTTTTTTTTTGTTTTGTTTGATATCGTTGCATTGAAAAAAAAAAGATTATTTTCGAGAGACTATACACCAATGATCATAACATTAGAACAGTAGGACAGAGGCTGACAATGATTTGAATCAAAGACCAAGATAATAGTTCAAGGGTGAAAAATGCAAACAAAGACCAAAAAAAGAGAACTGAAAGGGGCATACGACTGTCATTGGTAAATGAAAGGGGAAAGAGGTTTTAGTTGAACTAAAAGGTTTACATTTATTTCATCAGTAACAAGAAAGGAGTGATACTCAAGGTAAGAGAAAAGGAGTTAAGGAGGAAGCATTGAATGATATGGAATCTAATGATCATCATTAGTACATAAATGATCGATGGAAAGAACAATTAGTACAATAAAAGCAAAATGTTGCATAAATTTTTTATTGGTAATGAGTTGTATGACACTAGTTGGGAAAAAATTGTTGTGTTGTTAATAATGATGATCATACTGAGAAAATAAACATTAAGGATACTAAAGGTGATAAAGTGGAAGCCTTACATGTCTTTTATAAGTTATAGAAGATAAGTGATACTTAAGGTAACAACGAGGGAATAATGCTTTTAAACCACTATAAATTTGGTTACTTTCAAGGCATCAATTTCTTTAATACAATTATTGATATCTTGTGTAAGATGAAAAAAGTAAAGATAACCTAAAATTTGTTGAAAACTTTTATGAGTAATATTAAGGCTAATTGTGTTTGTCATATTAAAGGACACTTCAATGATAAATAACTTATACTTCTATACTTGAGGTTTCAAGTTCCAATTTTGAGAACAAGGTGTGAGATTTAAAGAAATAGGAAGAACTAACTCAATTGTGTAACTCACAACCTAATAAGTCTCCTAATATATCAAAAAATTATAAATAATAATACAATGTTTTAAAGTTATTTTAGAATATATTAATGATGCACTAGATTATGAAAAAGAGGTAAAATGAGATTAATATTTTTTTTTGAATGACAAGAAAATTTTATTAATAGTATCATTTAACAAAGGATATCATCAAGATACAAGACTCCTTATACAGAGACTCTAACACTCAAATTTAACACCAGACCAGCCTTTTGACTTTGTTAAAAATCCATAGCCTTATTTTGTTCCCTTAGACCTTGGCTAACACCCTTAAATAATATAAAACCACTCTTTTTGTCCCTTTAAAAACCTTATAACCAACCTTTTGCTCTCTTAAGCTTTCTTTTAACCTATAAAACTCCTCAGAACCTATGAACTTTCCTACTTAACCTCCTTCCCTCTTTTACTAAAATGGGCTAGCTTACTATATTAACTTTTCAACACTCTAGGTTCCTCCTACCACCTTAAATGCAAGCCTTGCCTCAAGCTTAAAACCCTCTCCTTTTGGGATAAGTATTTAAAAAATATTAAATTTTTAATAATTTTTCTAATTGAATTTTAAGTCTTTTTAAAATTTTAAATTAATCCTTAACTTTTAATTTTCATTACATATGAGTTCTTTCTCAAACATGAATTGATCAAATTGTTGGATAAATAGTTTAATTTAATGACAATTGTATAAAAAATAACCAAAATACATTTTAAAAATATTTTTATGATCATATTTTACTAAATTTCCCTTTTTTTCAATATAAAAAGATAAAGTCTAAATTTTTCTTATTTTCTCCAAATTCATAGGAAAAGAATTTATGGTTTTTGCATTTTAGATATTAGAAAAAAAGGAAAATTTAATAAAATACATACATAAATATATTTTTATGTTTTTAAAATGTATTTTAAAATGATATTCCTAAAATTAAATTATGTATCTAACAATTCACTAATTTATATTAAAAAAGAACTCATATGGAATGGAAATTTAAAGTTTAGGAGTTGTTAAAAAGTTTAAAACTCAATTATAAAAAATCTCCAAAGATTTAAATTTTTTTGAAAACTTATCACCTTTCTTTGATGTTGTTACTTTTACTATTATGACTCATAGGTTTGATGTTGCTAGTGAGATTAAAAGAGGTTGAAAATTTTTTGATCGTGTGGTGGAGAATGGCGTGCTTCCTTTAATGGCAACTTATAATGCTTTATTTTATTTTTTATGTGATAAGGATAATACAAAAAATGTCATTTTAGTTTTTGAGGAGATGGTGAAAGGGGTTTATGTACCAAATTTAATAATTTAGATAATTTGTTTATTAGAAGATTGTGTCAAGCATGCCAAAATGTAAATCTCTCTGAAATAAAAGATGAAAACTACAAAGCAAGGTTAGAGTGCACAAAAGTAAAACAACTAATTGAAAGTGTTCAATTAAGCCAAAATATAGGCAACTTAGATGAATAACAAATAGATTAAGAAACAAGGAGTTAAACAGGTGATTTACCAAAGGAAGACAACATCTTAGGCAGCTGACCCCTCTAGCATCCATTTTGGTGTATAAATGCACTAACATGATACATCCATGGTGGATTAGCTAATAATGAAAATTGACCACTAGTATTATTAAAAAGAAAATGGGACATAAAATTCTAGATGACATAAATATGTATTAAGCTATTTATTATGAATTTTGATATCTATAAACAAAATTTTGTGTTATCTATTATTGAACTTTTTGACAATTCGAATAATATAACCCCTTATTGTGTAATTTAATATTTACCAAACGTTTTTAAGTTTTTAAAATATTTTGTCTTAAAGTCCTTACTAGTGTATTTGAGCATTTTTGAAAAGAAATAAACAATTGATTTTTTAAAGTGAGGTCACTAACATGGTAGGTGTCCTTAATTACATTGTTTCTTCTTTGTGTGATTGAGAAAAGGTGTTGCATATTCTTGATGATGAGATAATTGTAAACTTCTCTAGACAATTTTTTGGTTCTAGCATTTTTTGGGATTGAGATTTATTTTTATTTATTGCTTATGTACATTACCTTAATGTACCTTTCAAGATAATCTTTGTATTTATGGAGTGTTTTCTTACTATCTTTAACTTGCAGTTGTTAATATCTTTTTACGTAATTAAATCTTTTTAAGTTACATTTAGCAAGCAAAAAAGATAATTGACTACAACTTATAATAACTATAGAAAACTCTCTAACCATCAACATTATTATGAAAATTAGTGCAAAAGCTTGCCTTATCATAAGTAAAACTAAAATTAGAGTGAAGCAAAAGGAAGCCATTCATGGAAATTATAAAGAAAATTGAATTGCAAAATATTCTAATAACCTTATTAAGAACCATAAAAAACATATAAAATAGATCAATCAAAGATTTCTTTTAGTGCTTGAGTTAGCCTAAAATCCAATCAAATCATAAGGACACCTAATTGAAAACAAAGAAAAGGAAAAGTTAGATATGATTATTTTATTTTTTATTTTTGTAACACAAGTTAAGCTATAATATTTATAAAAGGGAAAAAAATACATAAATATCCTTCCAAATATAATTGGTCAAAAGAAATTAAATAATGGTGTAAGTGCTGACATTTAACATGAAAGCATGGAAGAAAACATGCAATAGGAATTGAAAGCTTAGTGTAGGTAATAGAAAATTATGTGTAAAAAGACTCGCCCACATATGTTGCAAAGTGTAGCATAATCACCATTACAGAGCTACGAACCTTGCCTGAAGTAAGTGGATAACTTTTTGTAATAAAAGCATTTTCTGTGTATAATTAGACAATAAGCAACTATAAAAGCCATTAAACCTAACTTTTCCATTATATCATCAATAACATTCTAGCAACATCAATACAATTTCTCTTCAGAATCACTTCTTGTCAATGGGAACTATGAGGTTGCTTGGAGTAATAATTGTTGAAAAACAATTATATTTTAAAAGGTTTGTATATCACATTAGAAATGAGAGATTTTGTTTTACTTATTTATAAAATAAAATTTGTTTTATACCTTATAAAATAAAAAAGACTTAAAAAAGTTCTTGTATATAATGAATAGTCCAAAACTTAGACCTAATATAAAAGGTCTAATGCACTCTTATATAGTCCAAAACTTTTTAAGATATTTCAAATTGTGTTAATTAAACTAATTGTTTTTAAATGTTGAAAAAAAAGTTATTATAGTAATAAAACTATCATAATCATCGAATATTATTTTTATCTTTAATATTTATCTTTATGAGATATTAAGTATGAAGTAATATAAAAAGAACTTATATTCTTCATTTAGAGACATTTTAAAAAACATTCTTTCTTGCTCTTTTCTTTTTCTTATTGAAAGTTGTTCAGTTAACCAAATTAATAATATTTCTATTGTATTACTATTTAAAATACACATTGATAAAAAGGTCTATTGTATCTTAAAAGGATTGTCGTTGTAACTTATAACACTAAGACATTATCTATGGGAGTAAAACTATCAAATGTTGAAATTTTTATTGGTTCTCAATTTAAACACTAACAAAAACATATTTTTTTTTAGTTTTAGATTTACTAAAATTTGCCTTTACTCTTTTTGAACTCAAATCAGAGTTTGGTCCTAAGAATTATGATAATTTTTTGTTTGTTTGGGAAGATTTCAATAAAATTTGTAATCACACTATTTTAAATACATTATCTAATAATATTTTTGATGTTTATTGTTCTTCAAAAAAAGAAAAAAAAAGTATAAAAGAAAATGAACAAAAAATATATGTTAGAAAATGATGGTATGCAAAAATTTGTTATTTCTAACCATCTACTTTTTTATATGTCTAATGAAAATAATGACCAAAATTAAATTAATAAGAATCATAACTTATTGGATGACCTAACAAATGAAAACATCAAGTTACAAGAAGAGTATATAATAGACTATCTTATCAAAACATTTCCACTGAATTGGAATGACTACAAGTAGCAACTCAAATACAAAAGAAAACATTAATCGTTGGAGGATGTTATTATGCATACCCTAATTAAGGATAAGAACAAAACCTAATTGTAAAGACAAAAGAGACGACATTAAAGGTAAATGTAGTGGGAAAAAAAAAGGAAATAAAAGCCATTACAATCATTATCACCATCATGATGAAATTTAATTTTTTAAAATGTATAAAAAAATATTAAAAGATAAATATATTTTAAAATACTTAATCTTACAATGAAAATAAAAAACGTTGTTATACTTGTTTATAAAATAATATTTATTTTATAAATAAGTGAATGACCTAAAATTTAAGTATGATATAGTAGACTTTACTCCACACACTGTAAAACTTTTTGAAACATTTTAGATTATGTTAGTTAAATTAATTATTTTTAACTGTTTGAAAAAAAAAAAACAAACTATTATAGCAATATAAAATTACTATAATTATTAGTTATTATCTTTGTCTTTAATATTTATTTTTATGTACTATTAAATTAAAAGTAATATAAAAAAATTTCTCCTCTTCATCCAATAACACTTTAAAAAATATTTTTTCTTACTCTCTTCCTTTTTTTTATTAAAAGTTGTTGAATTAATTAAATTAGTGTTGTCTGTATTGTCTCATTGTTTGAAACATATATTAATAAAAAAATTTATTATATTTTGAGAAGATAGTCATTATAATTTATTATATTGAAACATTATTTATAAAGACAAAAATTATTTTTAAAAATAATGTCAAGTACACTGTAAATATTATACTTTTCTTACTTAATTTAATTTCATTTGTATTCATATTTTGTATTAATTTTTTATTTTTATAGCAATAAAAACAAAAGCTTATTTCAATTAATTATGACAGCATTAGTAGCGAGTGTTAATATTAGCAACTTTTAGGCGGTATGGGTTCTGTGATTCTAATGTAGTTAGTTGCACGTACCTTGCCGGAGTTTTAAGGCCATCAAACGTTCATAAGTTTTCATTCACCTGCGATGAGGCTGGCCGTTTTAACACTGTCAACTAATCTAATTTTTAGGATACAATTCCAACTAGCTGGGCTAGTTGCTTCTTCATAACTTTGAAAAAACTGAAAGTAAGTCACAGTTATTGGAGACACGACAGTCACAAGAGATCACTAAAATAATGTTCTCATTTGTAATGACAATAAAACAAATATAATTCATTTATGCCTCTTATATTTACTATATATTCTTCAAGTGAGTCTAACTAATTTTTTTTTAATTTATTTTTAATAGTTTACAGTCTTTTTGGTTCCTACCAATTATTATTACGTCTACCACAGCGTAATTTATTTCTAGCACATGGGTAGACCATAAGAGCCCTTTGTTATGTAAAGCTCGACTCTAATAATTGTCTAGTGGTAAAGGAGAATGAAATTACAGGTAGGAGCATTTTCCGTTTTTCTTTTGGGTAATTAGAGAATACAGAATAGATATGATACTTATTTATTTTTGACAAACCTAAATGCAAAAAATATTCTTTTCCTCTTTTTCTTTGAATCAGACTTTAAAATATGAATAAAACTTAAGACTCAATTATAATTTAATCAAAGTTTTGAAATTAAATTATAACTTTTGATATTTAAAGTCAAAATTAGTAAGACCACTAATAGGACCCCCCCCTTTTTTTTTCAATCAATTTTTAGCTAATTTTAACCCATTTTTCTAAATTTGACCAGTTTAATATATGTGTAGTTTTATAATCGAATTGGAATTTATAATTGAACTGATCTATCCAACCGATTTGGTTCAATTTCGAGAACATTGCTTCTTACTCCTACTTTCCCCTTATTGATGAGAAGAGCCATGCAATTGTTAATTGATTTATGGTATTAATTGTTAATTACTTACTTCGTTAATAATTACAAAAAAAAAAAAAAACAAGAAGAAGAAGAAGAAGAATTCAACTAATAATCAATGTTCCTAAAATTAACTGATTTCTTTACAGTCAAGTTTTAATCACTTCAATCATAAAATCTTAAAATTTAATGCTAACATGGCATAAGACAGTTGAAATAATTAAGAAAAAGAAAGAAAGAAAGAAAAGAATTAACAGATGCAAATGACACCCTCTGGTGGTTCATGTAATTTGCTCACCTGAATTCCACTCAGTTTGGTGATGTGTAAATAGTTGGTTAGTCTTGGACACATGCTACTAATATTTCATTACTTTACTAAAAATGAAAGTTTATTTTCACATGTAGCTAAGGCACAAGTTTTCTCCTTTATTTATTTATTTATTTTTTGGATGGGAAGACTTGTAGGCAAGAAAAAAAAAACTAATTTTAATTGATTTCTTTTTAATAAGTTTTGTTTTTAAAAAGTACAGCAAAAAAAAAAAAAAAAAACAAGAAGATATAGCTTCAATCAAGGATCTCAAAATCTACCACCAAAATTAAATGATAATTTTTTGTTTAAAAGAAAAAAAAAAAAGAAGAAGAAGAAGGAAATTTTGCAATGATTTCATTATCCACCAGATGGTTGTTCAATTTGTTCACTGTTCATGTATTCGAACTACCGGAAGTTCATTAATATTTTATGAAATTAGAGAAAATAAATTTGATAGCTATAGTTATTATATATATATCCATTTTTTTTTTTCTTTTTGCAAACGTATTACGACTATAAATAGTGAGTCAAAAGATATCATGCAATGTATTGCAATAAATTTAAGAGTTGAAAATTTCAGCTTATGAAAAATGAATCTCACAAACAAAAATTAACAAATCAATTTATGTTTTTTATGTATTCTTAAATCAAGAGTAGACCGCCAATCGTTGTTAGGAGAGTCATTGGTTCCGTACAAGGCACCGAGTTTAAATTTTTATCCAAATACTTGATAAAATTAAACATATATTACAAATATATAAAATTAAACAGTTTATTAATTTTTTATTAAATATAATTTTCAGTAAATTTAATTTATAGACTAATTTACTCTACGGTGTGAAAGTATATATATATTTTTGATAAAATTATGATTTCGTTATATTGTAACGAAGGTTTCTATTTCCAATATTGAATCATTACTTTAGATTTTATTATATATATATATATATATATATATATTTATTTATTTATTTAAATTATGCTTTAATATAGATTAGTAGTTAGAAAGTCTCTTCGGATGTGTTTTAATTCATCTCTCAATAAAATTGAATCAATTAATTTTTGACAAATTAGTTTTTAAACATATTATTTATTTCTTAAACCCTTGATGTCACATGTTTGAATCATTTTTTTTTATCAATTTTGATTTATATATTTTGTTCATCATTTGAATACTAAATTATACCTATTATATTCTCATTATTAATTAATTTAAGAAGACAAATCAAACACACCTATTATATATATATATATTAATTGGAGATCTATGGAATAGTGTGCTACATAATAATAAAAGTAATTTTTTAAAATTTCTATGAATTTTATATTTTTCCTCATATCTATAAATTTCATATTCTTTTATAAAAATTAGAATTCAAAAATTTAAACCCATAACAGCTGAATATCTCATAAGTTATCACACTTAATATTTCCCATTTACTCTTCAGGACATTCAAAAGAACACGCCATTGATACCAGAATGTACTAATTTGAGTTGACACCGAATTACTTAACCGGTGTAGATAAATTTGTGGTACACAGCTTAATCTGGTAAAAGCATCGAAAGGTTGGTTTATGGTTCCCAATACGAAACATTCCTTGAATGAAGTCAAAATCCCAACATTTACTCCCTCTACAAACCCCGCAGTAAGCCCACCAAAACACACAGAAATTGTCCCTGTCAGTGTCTCGTCCTTTTCTGAAAGCAGACATGGAGAGCCTTGTTGGCAACAATTCTGCTGATAGTTTGCTGGGATCCCTGGTGGGATTGACTGCTGCTCTGGCTGCCCAATGTTCTCTGCTTGTGCTTCCCTTAATGGTATCCATTGCTATCTTCCCAAAGCTATGTTTTATTCTTTGGCCACTTGCTGTTGTTTTGATTCAGTTGCAAGGTCCTTGTCTTTTGTTGTTGATGGGTCGTTTACAGGGAGAAAAGGGTTAGCTTTTTACAATAATTTCTTCAATTTAGGACAAGAATTTTGTGATTATTTATTTATTTTGCTTTTGCTAGTGGGTGTGATTTGTAGAGATGGTTTCTGCGATTATTACTCTGCAAACCGAGGCTTTCTTTATTTTTCTGTATATTTGAGTGATTCTTATATATGTTTATTGCTTGTTTTACAGTTGTTTTTGCTATATAAATGTTGTTATTTCAATGTTCTTTCAATTGGATAAGTAAATATGGCTTTCAAGCTTTTATAGGCCATTAGAAGTACTAAATCCCTGCATAGTCCAACATATTCAGAGGAAACAATTGTCTGTGAATCTTGAATGACCTCGAATAACTGGGGAAAACGAAGTGAAGTTCTGTGCTTTTCAATTTGCATTTCTTTTGCCAGCATCTGCTACCTTCATGTTTGCATTGTGGCCTGTGAATTACAGCCATACTGAAAAGAAAAGAACAGGATCCCTATGTTTATTTCTTAAGAATTTGTTGAATTTTTTCCTGAACAACTGAACTGTTAGATCAGAGACCTAAAAATGCATAGCTGAGTGGGAAAGAATTCCCTTCAAGTCTAGCGAAACAGGGTGGGTCAAAAGTGGGGCCTGGAGTTCCATAGGTCTGTTGAAGGTGATGCAATGGCGGTCATTTGACATGTTGCCACTGATGGTGCTCAGATGAGAGTTAGGAATTTGCATTGTGGATGCAATTACAGGGAAATTTTGGCCGATTCAACTGGGGGTTACTTCAGAAAATTTTGTCTGCTTCTTTAATATGTGTGTATAGATTTCTTATTCATCTATGCTGTTTGAATGTTCCGATTGTAGATGATAGTACAATCTGCAAGGAAACTTAAATGCAGCATACGGAATTAGAATGGGGTCTTAGTTTGATATTAATTCAACGTGTTTTCATAAAATTAATGAAATACTAGTGAAAGGTGGCACATTGCCTTGACTTTATCTAGTATCCTATTTGTATTGATGTTGTTGTGAGGCAAAAATGTTGAGTTAATTGATCTCTTCAGACAGAAATGTCAAGTTGATAGAAATTTCTCTTCTTGCATGAAAGTCCTTTTTTCAGGAAACCTTCCATGTTTTAAATGGAAATTATGCATTCAAAAACGAGAATTCCATTTCTGGTCAAATGCCTGAAGCTATTTGAAGACAACATTGATTGTATGTTTATCAGGATATTAGTCCATTTTACTAAGTCAATGGCCATTTATGGGTAGGGGGTTGGGATGTGATTGCATTCAACAATGATGCATGAATTGTAGATAGTTTTAATGTGGTTGGGACGCCATGTTTGCCCTAGGAATTGTCTTGGAGTCAGTATTGGAACTTGATTCACTCCAATAGTTAGACTGATCCATGTTTAGTCACAACAAGCTCATCATGTTCACAGGTTTTAATTCTAAAAGAATAGAGTCAAAATTCCCTGTTATAATTTTTGAGTGCTAGTTGGGGTTATGAACACCTTTCCATACCTCAAAATAGGCAAGGCACTAAAGATGAGAAAACGGGATAAGAGTTAATGGAATAAGGAAGGGTGTATAACTAATGGAATATGGTCTGCAAATAATTGGTCTCTTTTGATAAAAATGTAATGGCCTACAAGCAGAAGAGGCAAAAAGACCACCATTATCAAAAGTAAGAAGAGAGAATAAAAAAAGGACTTGCTGGTGAACTTCCCACGTTGTCTGTTGTTTTTGTTTTTTTGTTTGGCTTCCAATAACCTTGTCACTAAATCCAAAAAATGAATATTTATTCCTATAACTGAAGTAAAACAACAGACGAAATTCAAGTTTGGAAGATGCTATCAAAGGAGTAGTCGTGATTTTGCTTCCCAGATAGCGTGTATACACTATTTTGTTTCTGTTAGTGGTTAAAATTCGAGGTTTTGGAGTTATCTGATCAACTGCCAGAGTTAAAAATGGAAAAATCATAGTTGTTCCTTTGATATGGTTAGAAATTTAAAATGATTTTAAGAGCTACTTGAATCCTTGTGAAAGGCCTATTGAATGCGGGCACAGGAAACAGAGAACTGTTATCAGGATGCAACTACAACTGAAAACCAAAAGAAGCTGATCCATTGCAATGGCTGAGGGTGACAAAATCTTAATTTTTAATACTCCATCCTTCACCACCTGTCACATCTATCTGAAGCAGTCTCTTCGATTGAGTTTCGATATGTATACGATGCTGGTGGATCAATTCTTTGTCAATGCTACCATATTTTGTTGGGCATTTATGGTCTTTGTTGTCATTTTTGTTTTTTAATTCTTTTGGTTCCCTTTTGTGCAATGGAGATTCATTTGAGTTATTCTTTCAGTTCCAAGCTATGACTTTGAATTAGCTAAATTGCACGTTTGGTTTAAATACATTAGGCCAATCATTGTCTTTCCCTACTGCCATATGTTTTGGCAATAATTGCTAAATTCTATGTACCTTTGAGGGTCTCCCTCTTCCAAACTATTAAGCTGCTAAGGGGTGATGGAAATACATTAGCATGAAACTTTCTGTTCCATTATTCTGTCTGGTGGACATGAGAAACCAGAAAATGGCTCGAACGATCGTATTGCTATGTTGAGAAACCAGGAAGCAGTTTTTATTTGCCCTGTTGGCCTGGACTCTTGAGTCAGCTTCAACCTAGCTCTCTACTTTTTCTTTTTTCTTATGTTTTAATCTTTTAAAATATATACAAATACAACTATATTTAAAAATAATTTCCTTTATGATTGATACATTTGATTCATTGCATTTTAAAAGATCGCTCTTCTTGTTTTTGTTTTTTTGGTAACATATAAAAAGAAAAAGGCCATTCTTCTCCATAAGGCTAGTTGCTATTTTCAGCTTCTTATATGTTTCTTTCTATACATTTCAGAAGGGACCTCGACTAGATGATACCAATAACCTCGTATGTTTGCCTGCAAATGATAAGGGGTATATGCAAGCTTCTTCACTTTCATTGCATCTGAACTGGTCATTAGAGTAGTTACTAGCCAGACATGAAAAAGGAGCTGAATTGCAGGTTTCCTTTCACTGAGTTGGATAGAAGGGAAAATCCTGCGACCAAAAATAAGGATGCCAGTGACATAATGGATGATGATAGTCAAGATGACGACGAACTAAATTTTAGTGACGATGTTGATGATGACGACGACAGTGACTCGGATGACGAAAGTGATGATTATTGGGAGAGTGGGTCTTATGGTGGTACGGTAAGTGATAACGACGATGATGATACGGACGACGATGATGATACGGACGACGATGATGATACGGACGACGATGATGATACGGACGACGATACGGACGACTATGACGACGATGACGAAGATGAAGACGGTGGAGAGGTAGACAACCCACCAACACCCAAAAAGACAAACTGAGAAAACAATGTTGGTTTTCACATATCTTTGTGGCCGACGTGTCTTCTTAGTAATGTTAATCTCGGTGTTTATTTGCCTACATTTCAGTACATTGTTAAATAATCAAAGCACAAGTATAACTGTATGATTCAAATTTCTGGTGACAAATCATTCTGCTATCAGAATCTTAATTGCTTAATATACATAAAATCATTCCCAATCGAAGGAATTAGTGTTTCAAAGATTGATTGTAAATGGGTGTGATGCGCCCTACTGATTGGAACTCTATTGCACAAATGCGAAGGAATTAGTGTTTCAACAGTTGAATAATTAAGTTTACATTATCGGAGAATTAATATATAAATAAAAATTAATTTAATTTAATACAATTTTAATAATATAAAAATTTGAGTATTTAAATTTGTTTTTCTTTTTCTTTTAGTGTAATGAGTAGATGTGGCGACTTATGAATAAGATTTAATATTTTTTTTATTTGTACATATTTTTTAGTTATTATTATATAAAATATTTTCGAATTAATAAAATTAAAAATTTTACAATTGATCATAAAAAAATTAAAATATATAATAATATAATATAATATATAAAAATTTATATATGTTTGGCATCAACTTACCCGCGTGGTGTATATTATTCTTTTGAGTGTCCACCATTCGTGAGGGAGACGGGCAAATCAGAAATGAGTTCATGTAGGGCCAACTGTTTTTTTTTTTTTTTTTTTTTTTTTGGATTGTAAGAACTGAAGATTAAACTACTAAAATTTTTATTGCTAGACTTGGCGCAAGTTATTCTAAATTCTGAAGGTTGGTTTCTTCGCTCACCAAAAATAAATTTATTATTATTATTTTTATAAAAAAAATTGAGTTTAATGGAATAATTTCAATCGGTGAAATTTGTTGGACCATCTCATTTATCCGAAATATAATTTTTTTTATCCCTAATTTTTGAATTCCACGGGGAAAGGTAAATATTATTTTAAATGTGGTAAGGAACTTTCTTTTTCTTTGATAATTTTCACAATTTCCAACCATTAGTATTTTTTCTTCGTTGAGTTTGACTCACTGTCACATAATATGTTTTTGGGTAAAATGTATTTAAAAGTCTTTGTTTTTTTTTTAATCTCTTGTACGTTTTGGTTTTTTGTGATTTCAATTTATATTATAAAAACCTAGTGATTTTTAATTTTGGCTATTGAAACATTCCATTATAATTTCATTAATTTTAAAATTCTTATTTAATTTTTTTTAAAAAATTATAAAATCCAAATATTATGAGATTTATTTATTCTAATTATTATGATTTTTTATTTTTTCTTTTGGAAATTTTCAGAATACAATTTTTTTTTCATCTTTTTAGAGTTGAAAAAAAACTGAACCCATTAAAATTAAAAAATATATAAATTCTTTTAAAAATTAAAAGAATAAAAAAATCATGACAACTTAAAAAGATTAAATTTTATTAAAAAAAATATAATTAAAAAGAAATTTTAGAATTAGTAAATTTTGGAGGAGATTTTAATGATCAAAATTAAAAAATCACAAGAATCTTATAGTAAAAATTAAAATTATAGAAAAATGAAATGTAAGAAAATAAATCACAAAGACTTAAATACATTTATTATTTTTATTTAAACGATTACAATGAAGAAAACTTCTTTACTCTCCACCGTTGCCAACGCGTTTGATTGACTGCAACAATGGGACTTTCTGGTCTTAGTTTTCCGCAACTTCTCCTCATGGCAGTAGCTGGATATTTCCAATGGCAGATCCTCAAGTCTTTCTTGTCCGGGCAAATTAAAGTGGAGTGTGATGATGATGTAGACACGCAAATAATACATTTAAATGTATATAAATTTTTTTATAGTATATAAAAAATAAATATAGCATAAAATATTTATTTAGATAATACAAAAATCATTTATATCTATATTTTTTAAAATTTATTATTTTTATATTCACTTAAATTTTTTGTACCCCTTCTGTTTTTTTTTTTTTTGGATAATTTTTAAAAGTTAAGTAATTAATGAGTATATAAAAATGCCATGGACTTGTTTTTTTTTATTTTTTATTAAAATTTTATTAAATTATATAATAAAAATAATTATTTACTTTTATAAGTCTGATTTATTTTATTTTCTTAAAATTAACATTTTAAATTTTAAAAATAAAAATTTAGATTCTTAATCAAGTAAACCGGTCTTGAGGAACAAAATTTTATCAAAGTCAAACTTTCGTTGTTGTATCATAATAGGATAATAGATTTCACTGACGCTAATGGAAATATGTTAAGACTATTATTTAATCTCAGGAAAATTTTCATTCAGAGAGCAAGTACACCTAACACCTTGCTGTTCCGTGGGATATGACCCCACAAAATAGTATTGTTGTGGAATTCCACGAACCTAAACCCTAAACCTCTAAAAAATAATAATAATAGAAAAAATTTTCACTAAAATATGCATGAAATTCAACACAATTTTTTTTTTTAATTTATAAATTCAGTTTAAGCACTTTAGGTTATGAAACCAAATTAACGTTAGTGGAAATAAAAATTTAGAGAATAAAGCTAAGGAGCAAATTATTTTTCGAGGAATATATTTTTGGTTTCCGTTTGAGAGATAAGATATGGTGATTGACAATATGTCTAAATTATTAAAAAAAAAAAAAACAGAGTATTGAAGTTTAGTAAATTAACTTAATATTTGCATCAAACTTTCCTCTTTCTTTTTTTTTTTTTTGGTTTAAATTGTTCCCTTTTTAGTAATATCTTTTTTTTTTTGTTGGGGGGGTCAAACTTCTTGTTGGATGACATGACACTAACTAGCGAACAGTAGATGCTTTTGTTTGGTAATTGTATGAATTAATTAGAAAATTTGAATTTTTAATAATATTTCGTTAATAATTAGCTAACAATAACTCATTAATCTTACAAATCAACAATAGCTGAAGCGCATGCCATCTTCTCTAGTAGCCATATGGTCATTAGCCTTACCCAGAATTTAAAGAGCCCGGTGCTTAAATTGAGTTTTCAAATGTTTATTTTTCCCAGAAAAAAAAAAATTAAACAACTAAACAATTACAAAGAATATTTATATATCCACCCCAAAAGTTTTGAAGCGATTTGATCAGATACATTGCTCTAAGCGATCAAACACATATATATTATTTTAGTGATTTCTTGCTTTCTAGTCAACATAAATTTGTAAAATCTATACCTTTCTGACATTTCGGGGCTTACAGAATGTATCGAATTGCTTCAAGTATGGATAAGTTTTAAAAATTTTCGGTTGACAGCTGGATTTATTTTTATTTTTTGGCGATTAGCAACCAATCCCAAAACTTAAGTACAAAAATACCATGCCGATTTGTCTTCACGTTAGGGTTTCAGGCAGGTAGAGTGTTGAATCTTCTGTTAGAGTTATTGGCTTTCAAACCGCAAATGAGATGGAGAAGGGTGCTCACAATAAGTATCAATGACTTTTTTTTTTTTTTTTTGCCAAATAATACCTTTTGTTTTTTTAGAAATTAGTAATTAAATTTTAAATATAAAATTAAGAATTTAAATGAATTTGTTTTTTGACTTTGTGGTCAGTGACTTTTTACCACATAATATGTAAAAAAAAAAAAAAAAAAAAGGGCGAATGTTGACGGCCATGACTTTTATGGCAACAAAACAACAGGCAATCCCTTTCTTCCCACCCACTATTAAAATATATCGAAGATAAATAATTCTGCTTAATTGGTTCGTAGAAATTGATTGGAACGTGCTAGGGAAAATGAAAAGTCTCCCTTCTCCACTAGCACTAAATTGACTGCAGCTAATCTATAAAATGACACAACATTGCAGATTGCATGGATCGACCAGGAGACAATAAAGCTAAGGAGCAAATTATATTTTGACGACAAAATTTTAGGAATTATACTTTTGATTTCTTTTTGAGAGAAAAGATAAGGTGATTGAAAAAATGTCTAAATTATCAAAAAAAAAAAAAAGAAAAAGGAAAAAGGAAAAAATCAGAGTGCTCAAGTTTTAGTAATTTGCTAAAGCGACCAAACACATATAGTCGTCAACGTATATTATTACTTCAGTGATTTCTTTCTTTTAGTCATCATAAATCAGAGTGCTTATAATTATTTTCACATTTTTTAAATTTGTTATAAATAAATTATTTTTAAAGCAAATATGCCTCGCCACAGAGTGGTGTGCGCGGTAGGACGTTGGGGGGTTTTGGTGGTCTGGTGGTAGGACTGTAGTAGTCCCACTACGTGTCAAAGTTGAACTAGTTCAATGTGTTTAGAAGTTGGACTTGGTAGACTGGAGAAGCCCTTACATGATTTATATCGTATATAATATGTTCCAAAATTTAGCAATTCATTGATAGTTACAGACATGGAATAAAGCACTCCTGACAAAAGTTTTGGTCCCACCGGCGACGCGAGACTTTGTCGACCAGACATTACAATAAGTCTTCTAGAGTTGCTGAGCCATTTCACTCGTTGGATTTCCATGAAGATGCATGTTGACTGAATAGTAGGAAATACCTCCGATTCTGCATATATAAACCGCTTTGCAATGGAGGAGAAGAAGCAGCCATTTGCCTTTGGGAGCTTTCTTTTTCTTGTCTGGAAACTTTTTCCATGGCTTCTAATAATAAGAGTGCCATTGCCATCAAGAATTCCTCCTCTTCAGCTTCCAGTTCCTCTCTAGTTTCTTTGCCCTCTGCTCCTCGGTGGAAATACGATGTGTTTCTCAGTTTCAGAGGCGAAGATATTCGGAACAGCTTTGTTAGTCACCTTCACAATGCTATGCGTCGGAAGGGGATCATCCCCTTCAAGGATGATCGAGAGATCGAGAGGGGGAAACCCATCTCGGACGAAATTGACAAGGCTATCAACAACTCCAGATTCTCTGTCGTTATTTTCTCAAAAAACTATGCTTCTTCCACTTGGTGCCTTGGTGAACTCTTAACCATTTTGAATCGCATGAAGCAAGGGACGCAAACCATCTTGCCAATTTTCTATCATGTGGATCCGTCTGAGGTGAGAAAACAGAAGGGGGATTTTGCAAAAGCCTTTGCTGACCATGAACAAGCCTTTAGTGACAGCCTACAGCGAGTGGATAAATGGAGGGCTGCTTTGACACAAGTGGCCAATATTTCTGGGTGGGATTTGTGCGACAAGTAAGGCCTATTTTTGTTATATTGTTTTCTGTTTTTTTTTTTTTTTTGGTTGTTGTTTTCTAATTTTTATTATTTGTTGTCAATTATTTTTTGATTATTACTGTGAGTATGTATTTCATTCAAAGTAGAGAGTCGAAAGTACTGAGAGAGACAAAGGCGAGATTGACCTTAGACGGGAGAGGTGGGAGAGATTGACACGAGGGGCATTTACATACTTTAACATATAGTTTTCCATTTATAAGTTAGAAGCAGAACGTTTATTAGAACAAAAAAATTGAAAATTTGTTTTAATTATCTTACAAGTTAGTTAAATTTAACTAAAATTAAATATTTTTTTATTAAATGTAATAACATAATATCTGCTTATGTGTTTGGCGAAAAATGAATTTTCTTTTTATTGTCGCATTGTTATATTTGTTGATATAACATAAGTTGTATTTTTTTTCAAAATAATTTTAAAAATTAATAAAATAAAAAATATTTTTACATATTATAAAAAAATATAATATTTAAAAATATTTTAATTTTTAATTTTTATAACCTTTTTAAAAAATTAAAAATTATATAATATCAATAAAGTGATAAAGAAATAAACATCTATTATGTATGAATGATTGCTGCATGATTGCATTTAATGAAAAATGTTTAATATAGTTAAATTCAACTAAAAAAAATTAATATCTCAAATAAATTTTTTTTGAAAGAAATTAAATAGATATAATTATAAAAACTCTCTAATATTATATTATAAGTGAATTAGACTTTTTATCACTATTTTTGTTAATGGAACTTTAATACAATCACTTTAGAATGTGTCAAACAAAAACATTTAGGCGGTTGGGCTATTTAAATTTTATAATTGAAAATTCTGATCACAGAGAGAAAAAAAAAAAAAAAAAGAGATTTGTAAGTAAATTTAGAGATCGCCCTTCTAATTAGCTAACCAATCAATAAATTTAGTGCATGCATACGTACATTTATTTATATATGTGTATGTGTAAGCATGTATACAGCGTGAAACAAATTTGTACGCAAATATGCAGTGAATGGGTTATTGTATACACATAATAATCTGTTCGATGTTAAAAGAAACTATACAATACATTGGATGCAATTTTACATTTTATGATATATATATATATACGGATCATGTTTAGATAGAATTATTCTCATCGCAGGGATGAGACAGAATTCATTGAGGCCATTGTTGAAGAGATACTGGGTAAACTGAGAAAATCAAGTAACAGATTCTCAAGTTTAGCCAAAGATTTTGTTGGAATGGACCGTCGTCTGGGCAAGATGAATTCCTACTTAGATGTGGGAAGGATGGCTGATGTTCGCTTTGTAGGGATATGGGGGATGGGAGGAATTGGTAAAACAACCACTGCCAGAGTTGTCTATGAGAAACTGTCTCTCCAATTTGAATGTAGCAGCTTTCTTTATGGCATCAGGGAAGCAAACAACAATCATGGGCTACCTCATTTGCAACAACAGCTGCTTCATCAAGCGTTGCTGGACAGAAGCTTAAAAGTATGGGATGTATATAATGGGATGTATGAGATAAGGAACAGGCTATGCTCTAGAAGGGTTCTCATCGTTCTTGATGATGTTGTTGAAGTTGAGGAATTAAAGTCGTTAGCAGGGACCCGTGATTGGTTTGGCAGTGGAAGTAGGATAATCATAACAACTAGAGATGAACATCTGTTGACCTGCCATGGTGTGGATGAAATATACAACATTGAGACTTTAGACGATGATGAAGCCATTCAACTCTTTCGCTCCAGAGCGTTTAACTTGGAGAATACTTTTCCTACGGAGGAGCATTTGGAGTTATCAGAAGATGTGGTGAAATACGCAAATGGTCTTCCATTAGCTCTTGATATTTTGGGTTCCTATTTGTGTGGAAGATCTGTAAATGAATGGAGAAGTGCACTGCAGAGACTGAAAGAAATTCCTCCCAAAAAAATCCTTGAAAAGCTTCAAATAAGCTTTGATGGACTTGAGGCAGTGGATCAGAAAATATTCCTTGATCTTGCATGTTTTTTCAACGAGGAGAGCTACAAATTTGTGAGAAGGATACTGAAAGGTTGTGGTTTCCATCCGGACATTGGCATAAAGGTTCTTGTGAATAAATCTCTCATAAAAATTTCTGAAAATATAATTTATGTGCATGATTTGCTAAAAGAAATGGCTCGGGAGATTGTCCGTAAAGAATGTTATGAAGAGCCAGGCAAACGTAGCAGATTGTGGCTTCACAGAGATATCAAACATGTCCTGATGAACGATACGGTACATGAATAATCAGTCTTTAGTTCATCTGAAAAAATTGCATTTTAAGAATCTTTCTTTCTTTCTTCTTGTCATTCTTACGCGTAAAATTTGATCAGCACCATTTTCAATCGTATTCAGGGAACAGAAAAAGTTGAAGGTATCGTTTTGAACTCAACTGTAGCAAATGAAATAAGCTTCAGCGGTAAATTATTCTTGAAGATGACAAAGCTGAGAGTGCTCAGACTCAGATGGGCGGGGCTTTCATATGGCCTCGAATTATTTTCAAGTGAATTAAGATACCTGGAATTGGATCCACTGTCCTTTCAAGTGCTTGCCACCTATTCTTCGGCTCTATAAACTTGTGGAACTTCGAATGAAATCAAGCAACATTGAAAAATTTTTGTTGAAAACAAAAGTATGTTTACCACTTACATTCGCTTCTTTGATTATGTAGTTAACTGTGATTACATGTTAGTGTTCTAATCACACAAATCACTCCTTATGTGTTTTCACAGCCTCTAGAGATACTGAAGATCCTTGATCTCCAAGACTCGAAAAACTTGGTTAGAATTGCGGGTTTTGAAAAAATCCCGAATCTCAAGAGGTTGATTCTTGCTGGCTGCATAAGGTTGATTAAAGTCTGTGAATCCATTGGAGTACTAAAAAAGCTTATCGAGTTAAATCTGAAGGGTTGTAAGAGTCTCATGGAGCTTCCGAATGGCATATGTGATTTGGAGTCCCTTAAGACTTTGAACTTGGATGGCTGCGTGAAGCTTCGCAAATTACCAGAAAGGTTCGGGGAAATACCAAGCCTGGAGGAACTTTCAGTAAGTAGAATTGCTCAGAGCCCATCAGTGTCAGCGAAACCATGGAATTTTCTGTTTGGTCATCGGCCTGCGAAGAATATAAATCCAGTGGCTTTGATGTTGTCTCCTTTCTCAGCTCTGCAGACACTAAGGGATCTAGATCTAAGTGCCTGCAATCTATCAGAAGGAGTGATTCCTAATGATTTGAGCGGCTTCCCGTCATTGCAATCACTAAATTTAAGTGGAAATGATTTTGTGAGCATACCTTCAAGCATCATCCAGCTTTCTAAACTTGAAAAGGTTTTCCTTATTGATTGTAAGCAGCTTCAGTCACTACCGGACCTTCCGCTGAGTCTAACATGGCTACGAGGGGATGGTTGCACCTCACTAAGATCTTTTCCAAATCCATTAGAAAAATGGACTTTGTCGCCTTGGACGTTTTCTTTTGTGAATTGTAAGTTCAATGGCATTCAAGGTGCATTTTCGTGGCTGAGAAGTTACTTTAATTTCTTATTGAAGTGCAACCAACTGGTATGCCTCTCTGCCTGCCTCTCTTTGCCTACACACACAGTTATTTTTTTTTTCAGCTCTCCATTTTTGGATGACTGAACATATAACGATATTACTAATTTGGTGCAGGGAATATGCTATATGTTGTTTGATTTTAGCATGTGTTTGCCTGGAGATGGAATTCCTGACTGCTTCGATCATCAAGAAATTGGTTCTTCATTGGAAATTCAGCTACCAGAGAATTGGTGTGATGAGAAGTGGATGGGATTTCTAGTCTGTGCCATGCTTAGGTTAAACAAACCGGCAACGAGGGATGCTATGAATGATATGACTTGCTGTTTATTAGCTGGCCCTTCTCTTTCTTTAAATCAAATCATGCTTAAGGATGCCGTGAGGACAGAAATCTACCAAGGCATTCGCATCAAGACTAATCAACTTTGGATAATATTCATTCCACGTGACCACTCCAAAAACATGAATTGGTGGAATAAATTGAGGCATCTTCGTGCGTCATTCTTCACCCCCGGCGATTTGAAAATAATGAAATGCGGGCTGCGGCTGGTATATGAGCCTGATGTTGAAGAGTTAACCCGACGCCGTATACCCTTTAAGAGTCTGAGTTTGCCTTCTCATCATGGTAGCTGCAGTGATGGCATGAAAAGACTTGATGACAATAGCTGTGACAATGTAGTGCAACCTAGTGAAGGCGGCCATTCTGCGGGTGAAATGCTTCCTCGAAAAAAGCTGGGGATGTCTACATATTCCTCCATGGAAATGGTCACAATCGTTGAGTCTGGAAAGGAATCTATTATGCATAGGTTTTGATCTACAATATGGTAAAACCTTGTCTAATTTATGAATTTGAAAAATGGTGGCATGATCAGAAGGATCGTTTGAACTTGATTCTTAAAAGTCAACCTGTAATATTTGAGAAGTTCTTGTCTCCGTTTTCTAAGTAATTGAAGATTTTATTGTTCACTCTGTTTCTTAAATTTTAAAAAGTATTATATTATTTAATTGTAAAGGTAAATTTTGAATTGTCTACGCTAGATATATAGTTTTAAATAGGAATTTTTTTAAAGTATATTCTATATTTTGAGTAAAAAATGAAATCAAAATGATAAAGTGTCATATTAATAATTTTGAAATTAGATTCAAACTCTACTTCTTTCTTTAGCTCAAGAGTTGATGACTATTTACTTTACCTAGTGAGTCTGTATTCTCCGTTCCTATAGTGCAATGATTTTGCACAAATCTCACGGTTGCCATTGTCTACTGGAATTTTTTTTTATCGGATTTTAAAAAAGGATAAGAGCCCATGAAAGAAAGGAGGATGAAAGAAGTGGAATTCAAACTCCGCCTTCTCTCCCAACGTGAAGACCGATGACTTTAGGCTCGAATGCAAACACATCTATTGGGCTTCTTGTTTATGTAAAACTGTCTATTCATCGTCATTTTTCTTCAATATTGCGTTGAAATTGATTAGTTTAGTCCGATTGGGTTTATTCAAGGACCTATTGTCATAGTTCTAAAATTTTGCTTACTTTTCCTTGACCTTAAAGCCATTCTAAGAAGAGAATTAAGTCCTTGGACCACTAGAATGAATAGAAATAAGGATAAATGTCCCTTTACCTTAACCCTTTTATTATTTTAAAATATTGTATGAAGTTACTATTAATCAAAATAGACAATTTAGGTATAAAAATACATCCTCACACCTATAGCTTCTAATGATTCCTAAAACCTATATATTTCATCACATTTATTAAAAAGTTTCATTTAATTAAGTCATACACTTTTTTAAAATAAATCTTAATTATAATCTTTCTTTCATTTCATCTTTTTATTTTCTCAATCATTTCATTAACAATTAAAATATTGCAAGAATATTCCGCCCCTCACAAAGGTGGATTAGGAGTCCTCCACCACACCACCTTTAGGGAAGAACATTAGCAAGAATTTTGTAGATACATTCCACTATAGAAGTTAGGCAAAATTGACTAATCAACTCCTCATTTACCTTTGGCATCAGCACCGAAAAAGTAAAATTCATAGACTTGCACAACTTGTTATTATCATAAAAGTCATTAAAGAAGTTCATCATATCTTAAATCATTATCTTTTAATGATGTTTGATGAAATTAAGATTAAAGTCATCTCAGGCTAAAGTTTCGTTACTACCATAATTCTTAATGGCTTCTTACATTTTTGAATTAGTAAAAGGGTCTTTTAGAGTTAGATTGTCTGCCTTATTCAATTTGTGAAAAAAAATTTTATCCATCTTCAGACAAGGCGATATAGAGGTATCTAATTATTCCTTAAAATGGTTTAATATAGCTTCCCTAATATCTGAGGGTTCTAAAAGAGTATCCTTACCTACTGAGATAGATTCAATTGTATTCTTTCATCTCCTATTTGATATTAGGTCTTATTGCCGTGTTTCGTTCCGGCAACTTGTTGATTTTAAAAGGATGTGTTACAAAGAGTGATAAGAAAGCCTAATTACCAAGCAAGACAAATTGCAAATCACATTCAACAAAGAGCAGTGTTGACAGGAAAAACAGCAAAAGAGAAACACAAAAACGGAAAGACGGCTTCTTTCTTATGCCAACATACATATGCACAGAGACTGGCACAACCACCCAGCAGTTTGTTGAAGTTTCTTTGCCTAAGATCAAAATGTTCAGCATGATTTTAGTCGTTGCATTCATAAATGTGTGTATTCCGCAAATTAGGGACTTTAGAAAATTAAAATTTCCTGCAGTCAGCAGGTGATTCTTAGGCCATAACAGAAGAAAGTTTTTGACACTTAACTGGCATATACACTTGCAATTACCAAAATTTCACAAGCTTACACACTTTTTTCACTCCGTGACAGAGACATTTTCCAGCAGTTAGAGACAAGAGATGAACCTGAAATGCCCACAAACAATAAAAGAAGCTTGTGAAAGCCTACAATAAGAGACGCATGACATGAGGAAAGGGGACAGGTATCTGACATGATTTCACAAGCCAATACCAAATTCAATTCACTAACGTCATTATTATTCATGTACCACTATAACACAGCAGATCGGCAATGAGCCAATGACAAGCAAAATAAATTAATTCTTAAAAGTGGCCACATCAGCAACAAATCTAAAAGTGTGGTTCGTAGTTTAATTGCTTTGCCTAGCTTACTTAATGCCACTTAACTCAAAAGCGGCATTTACTTATGAACAATCCACACATTATCGCACATTTCTTATTCTAGATCAAACAACATTTATAACCATAAATTCTCCTAAGCTGCTCAATTTTACTAATCCAATGCAATCTTAGTTCTATGAGTCAACGAAAGAAATAACAACATGCTCTTCAACAAGAAGTATTAATCCATAAAATTCACAAACTAGACTAGATATACGCTACAATCACTGGGACAACTTGCCGGAACGAAACACGGCAAATTTGTTAACAGCAGAGTAAGAAAACTCAATCCCATTATCCATCAACAACTTTTCAATCAGCTTTTTGTCCCTCTCAGGCTCTTTACTCTCACACTCAATCTCATAACCCACCCCAAAGTCATAAATCGTCTCGTCAAGCTCCAATTTCAAGCCTTTCCAGTCAAACACTTGCCTCACATTCTTGAACCCGCCAATGCACACGAACCCATCATTTCCTTCGACCCCAAATTCCTCTTTAACTCTCCGCATTATCTCTGAGCTCTCCAGCAGCCCCAGCCTCCGCGGCTCGGCTATACAGGTTCGTCCGAATTGTGGGTCGACGGGCTCTTCCTGCTCCTCCATGCGGCTGACGCCGTTGGACAGGACGGGCCTGGCTTTGAAGGAGAGAGCGCAGCGGGCTTCGAGGTTGTAGAAGCGGAGGCGGAGGACGGCGAGGTTGGAGGTGAGCTGGGCAGTGGCGGTGTCGAAAAAGAAGTTTTCTTGGGCTTGTGTTTTGGAGTGGAAAGGGGAGAGGATAGCGGATAGCTTCTGGTGGTTGTGGGCGTCTGCCAGCTGGAGTTTCACTTCAACTTCCATTTTTATTTTTATTTCTTTTTTCTTTAATTTTTTGGGTGCATCTTCAACTCCCACCTTTAAAATGATGGAGGATTTCGGCTGATAAGAAAAATAGAAAATGAAGGAAAATGCTTCTTCTTCTTTTTTTTTTTCCTCTTGTTTTTTTTTTATTACACAATTACATGAATCTTATAGCACTCTTGCTATTGCTATGATTTAGGGTCTATTTATTATTACAATTAAATTTTGCTACTGCCAAATTCCTCATCAACAAGCACACACATAATTGACTTTTTAGTAACTTTTGTAATATTTTGAAAAAAAAACAAAAATTATTAATAAAATTAAAAAAATCATTTAATAATAATCAATAATTTTTATTAAATATTATAAAATTTACTTTTTATAATAGTAAAATTTAATAGATTATGCTCAAGTGCAGTTTCAAGGTCATTGTGGAGTCAATCACAGCCGTGTCTTAGTAAAAACATTGTCGATGGCATCCCAACCCTTCTGACGATTTTTGAAAGAGGAACACAAGAAGGAAGAAGGCAAAGAAGGATGGAGGCGAAAAGTCATCAAATTCCCAGGTGGCTTTTAGCATTTCTCCATTCCAACTCAAGACTCGTACTCTGTTGACCCCCAGGGGGCAATACATTTATTTGTTTGTTTTATTGTTACGTGAAAAAATTATAAATTCAAGTATTACCTTTACCATTTTATTTCTTTTTTCTTTGATTATGCCCGTGGGGTATGTTATAAAGAAAGATTTGGCTTCATGATGTTCTAATAGCATTGGTCATATTATTTTTATTTTTAAATAAAATAAAAAATATAAGATGGTATTATTTTATAATTTTATATTATAAAAAAAATTCCAACTATACATATTTTTGGCCTAATAAACATTTTAATTTATAATTTTTACCCAATCATTAATTAATTAATTAATAACCTCTTAATGGACAGACCGGTCCATTTTAAAGACATCTAAGGACATGTAAAATAATGCATTTTATATATCTTCAATTATAAATGAAGGGCCTTTTTGTCAATTGATAACAACGACATACAGTTTCCGCCCAACTTTCTTCCATTTTCTCTCGAAGTATTGTCTCGTTTGGGGCGAACCTGAGGTTTTGTATTTCAAAAACCCTAATTATTTTCATATTCAATTGAATTATATCCAACGTTAATGTTGCTGTAATCTGGTCGTGAGCGTTTTCGGCAACATTTTTGGGTCCCCTGATTTCAAATCTTTAAATCTCTCTCGATCGATCGTTGCATGCGGTGTTCCTCTCGTGGACTTGAGGTTTGTGTCCCAAAACCCTAATTTTTCATTTCTCCTACAAATAAACCCACTTTCAACCGTCAATCGGTTAATTACGTTTAGAGTGCCTTCTTTTTTTTATCTTATCTTTTTGGGCCAAATTATTGCTTCTTCTTTTTTTCCTTCAAATTCTTTTTTTTTTTTGGCGGGGGGGGGAGGTTTTACTGAAGGTTGTGGATTTGAATTTATAGGGAAAGTTAGGGTATGGAGGAAGACGATGGTTACGTGGAGTACGTGCCGGTGGCTAAGCGCCGGCTGATGGAGGCGCAGAAGATTATGCAAAGAAAGGGGAAGTCTTCGGCTGCTGAAGAAGATGAGCTCGAGAAGGCCAAGCTGGCAGAAGCAAAGCCGAGCTTGCTCGTAAAAGCATCCCAGCTTAAGCGGGACCAGCCGGAGATCAGCCCGACCCAGCAGATAGTTCAGCAGGAGAAAGAGATGATTGAGCATCTGTCCGATCGGAAAACCTTGATGTCAGTCCGCGAATTGGCAAAAGGGATTACCTACACAGAGCCGCTGCTAACTGGTTGGAAGCCACCATTGAGTATTAGGAGGATGTTGAAAAGGGAGCGGGATGGAATTCGGAAGCAGTGGCATATAATCGTTGATGGGGAGGACATTCCTCCGCCCATTAAGAATTTTAAGGATATGAGGTTTCCGGAGCCCATTTTGAGGAAATTGAAGGAGAAACGGATTGTGCAGCCCACGCCTATTCAAGTGCAGGGTCTTCCTGTTATATTGGCGGGGAGGGATATGATCGGGATTGCATTTACAGGATCTGGGAAGACACTGGTTTTTGTGCTTCCGATGATTATGATCGCGTTGCAGGAGGAGATAATGATGCCAATTGTGCCAGGAGAAGGTCCCTTTGGTTTGGTTTTGTGTCCGTCAAGAGAACTTGCTAGACAGACTTATGAAGTGGTTGAACAATTCCTGGCCCCAATGAGAGAAGCTGGATATCCGGAGTTGAGGCCTTTGCTGTGTATTGGTGGAGTGGATATGAGGGTCCAGTTGGAGGTTGTGAAGAAGGGTGTGCACATTGTTGTTGCAACTCCTGGAAGGTTGAAAGACATGCTTGCCAAGAAAAAAATGAACTTGGATAACTGCAGGTAAGCATCACTGAGGCCATGACATATTGCCATTTTCACTTGTAATCTCTGCCTATTGCCTTGCAGTTGTATTTCTCTATTTGTGTTTGTTTAGCACTGATACAACCACGAATAATTGAATTCTTCACAAGCTTTTGGATACTAATCCAGGGTACTGCTACGTGCTTTCCACTGTTGGTCTATATATGGCAACCTGTTTAGGCTTCTGTTAAAGAAGCTGTACCGTTAATCCTCAGTTCGATTATCAAGGACCATGAATTGAGATTCATTACTTCCTTTCTGAAATGCACCTTTATAATGTCCTTTCACCTATTCACTGGCTGATTTGAATTTGGCACATTCAACTACTTGTCCATATGTTGGTCTGTTGTCAGTTGATATTGCCTGTCATCATTTAATGAATGATAGTTGGTGGAGAGTGCTGTTGGCACCTATTTTCTCATTCCTTTTACATTGTCAACTTCTTGGTTTTGGGTCTAATTTTTTTGATTTGGTACACTTGGTATCACTGTTTTCTGGACATGCTTGATGCACTTTGTTTCTCTTCTTTCTTCATGTTATATCATTGCTACTTGTATTGTAAAACTACCCTTGTTGAGATGGTTGCTGAATCCATTTTTTGTATGGTATGCAGATATCTGACACTGGATGAAGCTGATAGATTAGTGGATTTGGGCTTTGAGGATGACATAAGGGAAGTATTTGACCACTTTAAAGCTCAAAGGCAAACTCTTCTATTCTCTGCAACCATGCCCACCAAAATTCAGAATTTTGCCAGGAGTGCTTTGGTAAAACCTGTCACCGTTAATGTGGGAAGAGCAGGAGCAGCAAACCTGGATGTTATTCAAGAGGTTGAGTATGTGAAACAGGAAGCCAAGATTGTTTACCTTCTTGAGTGCTTACAGAAGACACCACCACCTGTTTTAATATTTTGTGAGAACAAGGCTGATGTGGATGACATCCATGAATATCTTCTTCTGAAGGGAGTTGAAGCCGTGGCCATTCATGGAGGCAAGGACCAGGAAGAGAGGGAGTATGCAATTTCATCTTTCAAATCAGGCAAAAAGGATGTCCTGGTTGCCACAGATGTTGCCTCGAAGGGTTTGGATTTTCCTGATATTCAACATGTGGTTAACTATGACATGCCTGCAGAAATTGAAAATTATGTTCATAGAATAGGACGAACTGGAAGGTGTGGTAAGACAGGAATTGCAACAACTTTTATTAATAAGAACCAGAGTGAGACAACACTTCTGGACTTGAAGCACCTCTTGCAAGAAGCGAGGCAAAGGATTCCACCTGTCTTGGCTGAGTTGAATGATCCCATGGAAGAAGCAGAAATGATAGCTCGGGCTAGTGGAGTTAAGGGATGTGCCTATTGTGGTGGGCTTGGTCACCGCATTGGTGAATGCCCCAAATTGGAGCATCAGCGAAGCCAGCAAATTGCCAATTCCAGGAAGGACTACTATGGTTCTGGGGGTTATAAGGGTGAAATATAATACATTAGTAATTCATCTGTTGTGCACATTTCTACGGCTTATTCTTCTTAGTTTGTGAGATTATAAACCCTTCCCTGCTTTTTACCCATTTTCTGAGGGATGGAATTGTGAATAATATTTTGGGATCATATGGTCTTCGTGGTTTCCAAGGCAACTTAACATTGTCCCGGGAAACCAGTTTGGGAAACATATCGTGCAATATGCAAGCAGGCACCATATCAAACATTGAAATTGCACGGAAACTAGTTTGTTGGAATTGCAAGGTTTGTTTCTTGTTATTATTTTTTGGATCATTATTGGGTTATCAAAAGTTGACATTTTGGTTCAGTAAACTAGTTGGAAAACATGATTTTCTAATTGTGATGATTTGACAAGGGGATTACACTTTGTCTGTCGAATTATTCGCTGCCTCGGTAATGAAAATGAAAACATAAGCTTAAAGAACGTGAAGGTCGCTAAAAACCTGCCACGAAAGTTTGAAATATGCAAGCAATATAAGGTTTAAAGTTCTGTCATTTGAAATTGACTGCATCAACAGCTTCCAGTAACGCCAGAATGTCAGTTCTCTGGTCTCTGGTCACAATGCGTTGACTTGGATTTGGGCGAACTTCTGACGGGCCAGACCATAACCCTTCTTCCTGTGGGAAACCATAAACACAATCACTTGACATGTCATCGATATATTTGCGAAAGTTGAACCGTTCAACAGTACATAAAACTGTTTTCTTCTAAAGCCTTGTTTTATCCATGGTGTTAATGAGAGATTATACGTTGGCGATCATGTATTCATTGTGGTCTCAGCATCAGTTTTTCCTGTGAACTAAACAAAACAGCTTTCTGAAAGGACAATGAGATGTTTGTTTTACACCATGCTCCCCAAAGATGGCCGTTATGATATATTGATGCTCCAATAGAAGACTAAAAAGAGGGCATTTCTAATACCAAGACTCCCACGTTTAGGGGTCTGAGAAATGATTAAATGTATATAATTTTACCTTTGTTTTTACAAAGAAGCAGATTCCCAAAACTAAAACTTGCTTTTTTTAAACCACCAGTCACTACCATACTCTGCATTAGTTATTCTCTTTTATTGTTTTCTCCTGTGACAGCTCCAAATATAACTGCTTCCCTACAATATTCATGTGCATGATATTTTAACAGTTATAGCCTATTCTTAGGCCCTACAGTTTAAAGGGAATATATGTATCAATCTGCATGCACTATCTAAGTTCAGAAAAGAAAGCTTGCCAACCGCGGTGATGCACCTTTACATAGTATGTACCTCATCATTGTGACCGAGAAAGCATGCATCAGATGTTCCCTCCCTTTCCATTTGATTCCTTAGTTGTAGGCAATTCTGTATTGTCTGAAACTGCTGTTGTATCGCATGCACCAGCTTTCTTTTTTCTTCAAAGTGCTCATAGAATTCTTGCTTCATGATTTCCATTTCTTCTTCAAGTATCCTTAATCTTTCATGTAGCTGTTTAACTCCATTGAATTGGGAAACTTCTTTGCTTTTACGAGAGTTCCTGCACACCTTACTTCTTGAAGTATTCATCAGTGATGTTTTCTCTGCCTCATTGGAACTTGATGCCTTCGAAACTGTCAATAGCTTTTTACCCATTCCTCTCTGCAATCCTCTTTTCTCTTCTTCCATCGTTTCTGCACCCATAAACCTCTTTGAAAATTCACTCACTAATCTCAGCCCACCAATAGCTCTATGCGTTCTGCAGTTTGCAGCACCCTCACAATTCTTGATTGCAAGATTCTTTTGGGAAAAATGAATCTCCAATTCAAGTGTGGAAATTTTCATTTGCTTGCGCAGAATTTCTTCAAGTTTTTGCAAGAGAGACAGATTTCCTGAGCCGGGTTTGCCTGAACTCTCGGACTGAATTTTACCTGTAAGGGATGTAAGGAACTCTTGTGATGCAAAGTAAGTGGCCGAAAGGAAGAACAAACAGACAATGGATGGCATACAAAAAAACAGAATCAATGTCAAACGAACAAACTGCAAAATAAAAGATAGAGAAAGAATAAAAGAAAACCAAAGGACAAGCTTACTTGATTGTTGCTTACTCGATACATTTTCTGTGCTGAAGGACACACAGAACATGTTTGCAGATGATCCCTTTGCTTTCCTTCCAAGAGAAACGAGAACGTTGGAAACAAGAGGAAGTGATGCACTTTCCAAAGAATGACAGAAGTTAAAACGTAAGAGTAGTAACTTAGACTCTCTTGTCAGACATAGAGAGAGATTCCCATGTAAGAAATTTCACAGCAGTTGCCAAAAAAGTGTCCTGACTCACTCTCCCTCTCTGTTATTACTGGTTTGTGATTGCAGCTTCACTTAGCAGGTAGTTAACAGAGTCGCAATCTAAAGGGGGACTTTGCAGCCAGTTAGCAGCAATGTGTATTGGCTTATTATCACACGCTTGAGAGGCAGAACTGCTCGAGAGGCACAGCTTTGGCTCCATTGTATATCTTCACTGCGAAGCAATTGTATTGTAAGTACAAAAAGAACCTATCTGCACTTATTATTTTTTGATAGAAAAATGAATTTATCAATAAATAAATCAGCCAGGTGAATAATAAATTCCAATCTTATTTTTATTTTTTCACTGGACCAAATATGATTATAAACCTTTCAAAAACTCAGTAGAGAGGCATATAACATACACAACCAAGGGAGCTGTCAAACTGCACTTACTTGCCTACATGAGATAAAAAAAAAAAGCAAAAGAAAAAAAGTTGTGATAGTCAAAAAACACACTCTTTAACAGAATTATCCATTTCTCATACATAGTAGCAAACCAAGAAAAAGAAAAAAACCTGCAGCATGAGGCCACTATTTGAACCAACATCAGAGCAGCTTCAGCATTTGAAACATCATCATATTCTTCCCTGTATAACGCTTTTAAATTTGATCATTTGAGTAAATTAAAATTGCAGTTACTGATTCTTAATGAATGCCTTAACTCCTTCTGTTCTATTCAATCCCATGACAATTTTCTTGAAGAGATGGTATAAAAATGGGCTAAAAAGACAAGAGGACTGTGCCACCTGACAAGTACAAGTCATGAAAATATTATATTTTTATAGATAGATAGATAAATATTCCCATATCTACTTAATTTTTGTCATAGGATGAAAATTGCTGGTAATCAAGCTTCTAGATTATAATTATCGATTTCATTTTTATAGCTTTTAGATTAAAAAATAAGTATTCATCCGAAATGGTTTTCCCTGCTCACTTGGTGGTTAATTTGTACTTAAGCTTAGCATTTCACCAATTTATGGTTGATGGTTTATCCCTGTATGTTCTCTTCAGAGTCGGGTTCGGTATATTTTGGAGCAGTCTTCCCCCTTGGGCATATTGACATTGACTGAATGGGCCCCACATCTGAGAGTTTTGTCCTCACTTTTCTATTGGTTCCTGGTCATTTTGGGGTGGCGTTTGATAGAATTTGGTCTAGCCTGAGGTCGGCGGGGGTTCGGCCTAGCGAGCGAGAATGGTTTGTGGTTTTGGGTGACAGCCCACTATGATGGTTTAGCCTAAACCAAAATCTTTGTTTTCATTTTTAAAAAAATAAAATCAAATCAAATAAAATCAAATCAAGAGTTACTTTTATTAATAAAGAGATATAATTGTGAGAATTAAATATTTTTCATTATATTACAAATAATTTTTTTTTATCAAATCTTTTTTTAAAGTGCATTTGACATTAAGGGGTTGTACCCATTATGACCAAATTGTTAAATTCAGAATTTAAAGCATAAGTCGACATATTTACCCAACAATAATGCAAAATTTCATCATTGACAAATCGAAAGAGCAACAACCACCTACCAACTTGTTCACCCAAAAAGGTGTTAAAAAAAAGAAAGAAAAAACGTTAGCACTAAGAAGACTGTGGCCACTAAAAATTAACAGAACATGAATAACGCATATCCGTACTGGACATTAATGTATGACGGAAGTTGGGCTGATTTCTGGTCATAAGAAAGATTGAAATTTTGGCTGAGTTAGCACTTAAAGCTTACCATGTGGCATCTCATTGGTGGGAAGGATTGCTGACCGAGTCTGTTATCCCCAAGCTCTGCCCTTGAAAAGGTTCCTGAGACACAGCATGGAAGAGTCAAAATATTAAGAAACGAGGTCGAAGAATGATGGAGTATAATTACTGAATGAATACGAGCTGTGGCTAATACCCGAGGCATAAAAGAAGCATTTTCTACGGGATCCCAAAACCACCAGCCACCCCAACCTAATTCATGATGAGCCCTTGAATTAGCTATTTCAGCTTGTCTTTTCTTTTGTCTGTGTCCTTCCTCTTAACTTCTGTTGAGACTGAGATAGAGGACTGGGCGGGTCCTCTATTCTTTCGATCTTGGAAGCATCTAAAGCCTCGTTTTCTTCCATTCCAAGGACTCCAACTCCCCTCTTGGACTCTGTGTGTGGAGTGGTTGGCTGGGGATGGCATGGTACTTGGACCCGCTTCCAAGCTAAGATCCTTGACTTGAGGCCCTTTCTGGGGTGCTTAAAGGGGGAGGGATGTCGACTCCACAAGGAATTAAAAAAGGAAAAAGGAAAGAAAGAGACTGAACCCAACCAAAAGCCCCCTATCCCTACGAAGCCATCCTTCCTTTGTTCATTCTTGGGCGAGTGTCACGATGAAGGGATTCCTCGAAAGTCAGTGACTTTCTAGAATTATCAAAGTGGCCTGATATATTTGCGGCTTAGCTATTTGTTTCATATTGAAATAAATCAAGAAAATAAATACTAGCAACTTCAACCAGCAAATAAATTCTAACTTCTTACAGCTAATCTTTACACCCAGAGATTTGTCCCTCGTCAAGGACCATGGCAGGAACGGAACGTCTGCCCTCCCAGCCAAAGTTCTACTATCAAAGCCTGTTCAAGAAATGGTGATTGTTAAACGCAGAAAAATTGAGAAAAGTCTCTTTTTACAATTACAAGGCGCAAATCAAGATCCTGTAACTTTAACTCCAATTTACCTAATTATGTATAATTATTTAAAATTATTAAATA
This sequence comes from Kandelia obovata, assembly GCA_021464305.1. Classification (NCBI taxonomy): domain Eukaryota; kingdom Viridiplantae; phylum Streptophyta; class Magnoliopsida; order Malpighiales; family Rhizophoraceae; genus Kandelia; species Kandelia obovata. Next base: position 694,024 of record CM038480.1, read on the forward strand.
TAAATATATATTAATAAACACAATACAGCTGAAATTTTAGTCACCAAATATACACACTAATACCTCTTCATAAGTTAGAGTATGAAGATAAAAAATATCCAACTTATAAAAAATGACATCAAACGAATATTTGTCAAGAGTCTTAGTAAGAATGTCAACTAGTTGGTGAGATAACAATACAGATTGAGAAAGAATGATACAACGATGAATCTCATCACAAACAAAGTAATAATCAACCTCGATATGCTTAGTGCGTTCATGAAATACAGGGTTGTGAGCAAAGTGAAAAGCTAACTGGCTATCATAATAAATTTGCATAGGAGATAAGTGAGGAATACCAAGAGAAACTAACAAACCCTTGAGTCATTTCAATTCACAAGTTATAGAGGTCAAAGATTGATACTCTGTCTCAGCCGAAAATCAAGATATAATATGTTATTCTTTCATTTTTCAGGAAATTAGAGAATCGTCAATAAAGACAAAATATGTCATTAAAGAACGTTAAGTCAAGGGATAACTCGTCCAATCTGCATCACAATAAGTCGTAAGATGAAGAGAGGAATCAGAGCAAAGCAAAAGATCTTGCCCAGGATGAAGTTTTAAGAAACGAACAACCCGAAGGACCACTTCCCAATGATTGTGTCGTAGCTCTTATATAAATTGTGTCAAAATATGCATATAATAAAACAATTTAGGTTGAGTAATCGTCGAGTAGATAAGACGACCAATAAAACGCCGATAAGACATAGAATCAGGAAGAGTCACGTCTTTAGTCAAAGTAAGGTGATGATTTTGCTCCATTGGTGTGCCAGCAAGTTTAGCATCTAACAAACTGGTCTCAAAAATAATATTGAGAGCATACTTTCTCTGACAAAGGAAAATTTCAGTCGAATTTCGTGCTACTTCAAGACCGAGAAAGTATTTCAATTTTTCAAGGTCTTTCATGTGGAAACAAGCATTCAAGTAAGTTTTAAACGTATGAATAATATCACTATCAGTCCCACCTATCACTAGATCATCTACATAGACCAAAATGGTCAACTGAACTTTATCATGCCAAAATGTGAACAAAGAATAGTTTGAACTAGATTGCTAAAATCTATATTAAACCAGAGTCGCAGCAAACTTGGCAAACCAACACCGCGGTGCCTGTCACAGCTAGTAGAGAGACTTACGCAGACGACAGACTTTATCCGCTCTAGGTGCCGTAAAGCCTAGTGGAAAACACATATAAACTTCCTCCTTAAGATCGCCATGCAAAAATACATTGTGCACATTCATCTAATGCAATTCTTACCCACGAATCACTGCTACTACCAAGAAGTTACGAACCGTGACCATCTTTGCAGTAGGTGCGAATGTCTCATTATAATCAAGATCCTTGATCTGGTGATTTCCAAAAATAACTAAGCGTGTCTTGTATCGCTCGATTATTCCGTCTGCATGATACTTGATTTTGTAGACCCATTTACTACTAAGAGTCTTTTTTCCCTTAAGCAATGTAACAACTGTTCATGTCTCATTATCCTCTAATGCCTCAACCTCCTTTTTCATTGTCTCACGCCAACATAAATGCTACATGACATCTTTAAAACTGGTTAGTTTAATCCCTATAGTTACTGCAGCCACGAATCGACAATGTGACAGGAAAAATTTAGCATAATTCACATAGTTTATGATGGGGTAGGGCGTATCTGAGGATGCCAAGGAAGAGGAAGGAGAGCTCGAGGAACTGAGGGCAGTTGTATGTAACACATAATCATACAAACGAACTGAAGGCTATCGCGCTCGTTTGCTGCGACCAAGATCGTCCGCTGCACCCATAACCTCTGCAACTTCAGGTATTAGTACGACCCCATATGCTGTCACACCCTCAAAGGTGTCTCAATCTCAGGCATGTCCTTTAATATAGTAGGCTTAATGACAGTAGGCAGGGAATTTGGAGTTACTGGTCTGACAGAATCCGTATGGGCAAAAGGAAACATGTGCTCAACAAACTCAACATCTCAACTTTCAAAACAAACCTTTCTATCTGGATCATACACCTTCTACCCATTTTACTATAAGGATAACCCATGAATATGCACTTATGACTTCGACTTGCAAATTTATTCTTTTCCCGATTAATGTTCTTAGCATAGTATAAGTAATCCAATATTCTAAGATGAGAAATAGATGGAGGAATTCCAAACAAAATTTCATATGAAGTTTTTCTACCCAAAATCAATGATGGAGTACGATTAATTAAATATCTTATAGTAAGAATACATTCTCCCCAAAATTGAATAGATAAGTTAGCCTGAAAACGAAATGTCCTATCAAAATTCAAAATGTGTCGATGTTTCCTCTCAACTCTTCCATTTTGTTGAGGTGTCCTAACCATGGAAGTCTGATGAATAATGTTGCATTCCTTAAAATAATCACCTAAACAAGTAAATTTTATATCATTGTCACTGCATATAATTTTGACTTGTTTATTGAATTGTCTCTTGATCATAGCTAAAAATTCTTAACAACACATGAGACCTCATATTTCCCTTTTGACAAATAAACTCATACACCACGAGAACAATCATCAACAATAGTCATAAAATAAGTAGCACCATAAAAACTAACATTTCGATAAACTCCCCACAAATTACAATGAATTAATTCAAAGATATTACCAGCTTTATTGTCACTAATAGAAAAACGAATAAGAGTTTGTTTTGCTTGGAAACAAACATCACAATATTCATGAACCCCTTTATTTATCTCGGTACTACCTTCTATTATAATGAGCTTTTTTATAACTCGTATAGAGGAATGTCCTAACCTTTTATGTCATAAACTCATATTCTTGACTATAACGGCTCTATAAGCACTGACCAAAAGCTCCCCTCGTGCGACATACAGCCCCTCAAGCTCTTCACCCACTCCAATCAGCATCCTCGAAGTGCGGTCATGAACAACAAATAAACGATCAGTGAATTTCAAAATATAAACTTTGTCTCGGGCTAATTTTAAAACAGATATCAAATTGCATCATATTTTAGGGACATATAAAACACCCTTGAGAAATAATTTTCCTACAAAAACTGTTCCTTCTCCTGTTGCCATAACGTATTCACCGTTTAACATTTTCACAAGATAATGAGGTCTTCTTTAAAGCTCTACAAATGCAGTTTCCTCACTCGTCATATGATGCAAAGCACCTGTGTCAAACAACCATTGTAAATATGTCTTACCATTAAACCTTGGCTGCGTAATGAATGTATTATTCGTGTGAGTGTTCCAGAGAGACTTCAAAGTCTCCTAATCATCTTTGCTCAAGGTCTCCAACCCAGCTTTATCAAAATCATTAAATGGTCTCTTATGGGAAACATTAGCAGCCGCTCCTACTACCTCTTATGCAATATTAGCCAGTGCTACTTCACCACGACCACGCCTCTGGTTACCACGTCCTCTGCCTCTTCCTTAAGTCAAATTTTCTGGCCACCAGTCAAGATAGCTATGTAGACAAAAGCATGTGTCCATGTTATGTCCTAGTTTCTGGCAATGAGAGCAAACTACTTCATTGTCTTTTCGGTCCCCCCTTGAATTCCGAGGACCTGGGCTAATTGTTTTCATGGCAAAGCTCACCAGATCAGACCGAATGGGAGCTGCTTGAGTCATTACCTACACTTGTTCATGCTCCGTAACTTGAGAATAAACCCTATGAAGTTTTGGAAGAGGGTCTGAAGCAATGATATTGAAACGGACATTACCATAAGATGATTCATCAAGCCCCATGAGGAATTGATGCACCCGCTCATCCTTTTAACACTGTTGAAACCGTGTAACGAAGTTACACTTGCATCCATTACAAGAACAAGTAGGCATAGGATCATAATCATTCAAATCATCCCACAGTTTCTTGAGTCAACCATAATAAGTCATGATCAAATCCTCATTTTGTTTGCAATTTGCAACCTCTGTTTTCAATTGATGAACTCGCGTGCCATTATGAATAGAGAATCATTGCTGGATATCATCTCATAATTCTCTTGTCGTTTCCTTGTATGAGATCGTGGAACGTAAGCCTAATTCGATGGTGTTAAAGATCAATGACACAATCATAGAGTTTATTGTCCACCAATCATCAATTTCATCTGAGTTCTGGTTCAACTCCTTAATAGTGTCATCAATGAAACTTTGTTTCTTCTTTACCCTCAACAAAATCCTCATTATTTTAACTCATTCTTCGTAGTTTGGTCCTTTGAATTGTATCTGTATAATTAAATTATCTAGGTTATCATTCGCGCTCAATAAGAACGGCAAATTAATCTTCAAACTTGAAATTTTTTGATCTGTCATCGTCCTAAGATTTATAATTTAAGGTTCGGTATTGTTTCAGAGCAACCAGATTCTGATACTATGTTAAACCCAGAAAAATTGAGAAAAGTTTTGTCCCTTTTTCTCATTGCAATTTGCTATATTATACAAGTACAATGTGCACCTCAGGCTCCCGTAATTTTAGCTCCAATTTACCTAATTATGTGTAACTATCAAAAACTACCTAATATAGATATATACTAATAGACATAAGACAACTAAAACTTTAACCACTAACTGAAACTTCAGTCACCAAATATACATACTAATAAATTCCTATCATTGACCCCAGCCTGATGTCATCTTTGGAAGCATGCACTGCACAAGAAGAACTACAGAAGCTCATTTCAGCTCTTTACTCATGGGGTTGCTTTGAGGTAAATAATCTTTCACTCTATGATGCCAAACATGCTCAAATGTAAATGTTAGAAGCCTATTTGGATTAAGAGCGTAAATATACAACCAGACATAAAGAAGACAAGGTCTGTTAATGTTAGTACATTTTTGAAAGGAAACAAAGAAGAGAAATAGGAGTGGCAAAGTTTTACGTAGAAAAGAGTTTTTAGAGGGTTTATAAGTTAGGGACAATTGTCATAAGTCTTCATAACTTAAAAAGGAGACACTATGAAATATGTCATGCACACTCGTGCAATGTCCAGGTGCATTTTATGCGTTTTTATTACTAATTTATAATCTGATTACAAGACACACTAAAAAAACATACAAGGTAGTTTCAAAATATATCCATTTCTATGTCTGCGTGCTTACTGCAGAAAGTAACATAAATTAAAAGCCATCACAAGTAGGGAAAATAGAACCTCATGGATCTCGGTGTTTGAGAATACCTTGTGATACATAGGTTAGTTTGTTTCCTTCATTAGTTTCAACCACTTCTCGACTGCAGGAAATAGGTCATGGGATACCAAAAGCATTTTCAGACAAGGTTTGCCGAGTGGCAAGGGAACTCTTTGAACGACCAATGGAAGAGAAGAAAAAGCTTGCTAAAGGAGTTGAAGAGGTTGAAGGCTATGGAGCTGAGCCTGTCCCTTACGAAGGTCAGCCGCTTTACTGGTCTGATCGACTGTTTCTTGACTTGTACCCAGAAGATCGAAGGAAGCCTAAATTGTGGCCGGAAAATCCAAAGTCTTTCAGGTGCTGACATGTTGCCAAATTGCACATAAGGATTGTTTAACCATATAATGTTAGCTGCGGAAAATTTCAATTGTTTAGCCATAAATCCTTCATACAAAAAAAAAAAAAAAAAGAAAACTCAAAATTTTCTTCACCCAATTAAGCACACAAATACATAGAAATGTATAGTTTCTTCATAATACCCTCCATAATTTTCTTCTTGATCACACTTAACGTCATTATTGCTACAAACTCTTGCACTTCCTTAAAAGAAATACTGGGCCAAAAAAAAAAAAAAGATTCTGGAGACAGGAAAGATGTGTGGTATAGTAGTACAATAAAGCATCTACAGATCTCTTGCCCTCATCAATTCCTTTCCATTGAAACTCTTTGTGAAGTTTGTGTGTGGCCTTTGGACAAACGTGCAGAGAAGTTTTAAAAGACTACACCAATAAAAGGAAGACGTTAACAGAGGTTGTTTCAAAGGCCATGGCCAAGTCATTGAATCTAAATGAGCATTGCTTCCTACATCAATTTGGCAAACAGGCGCTTCTACAATCAAGAATTAGATACTATTCATGCTGTCAGAGACCTGATCTGGTGCTCGGTTTAAAAGTCCAGACAGACGGATCAGGATATACCATTATCTTGCAAGATGATGTAGCAGGCCTTCAGGTCTTCAAAGAAGAGCAGTGGTTCACGGTTCCAACCATTTCTGATGCATTACTGATCCTCATGGGTGATCAAATGGAGGTATGATTCCTTTTCCTCTGTTTTTTAATCAAAATGACATATAAGTAGATTATTGGCCCACACAGCATACTAACCACTGGACAATTTCCACTAAGCTTGAGAAATGGACTATTCCCAAGCCAGCAATTTCTTTTTACTTGAGTTTTTATGAGAAAGGCATCCAAATTGCAAACTCTGAACCACTTGGTCAAAAAAGTTCTTGAGGTGAGGGTGAATTTCTGACCCATAAAAACCAGCCATAAACACCAGTCATCGAGTCCTCTGTATCCAAATATCCAACTTCCAGCCAAAAATTCTGTTAACTAGAAGCAATAGCATCATCATAGATTTTCCCAAGACATCAGAAGGAAAGGAGAAAGAGAAAACTTGTAGGTAATCCAAAAAAGAAAACAAAACAGACGTAGAGTTTAAATATTGCGGCTTTACCAAAGCTGGATTGGTCAGTGACCTGCATTCCACAATGAATGGTTTATAAATTGTGCACACTGCATATTAAAACATCTTAAAACTGGTTTCCTTATAATATTGGCAGATAATGACTAATGGGGCATAGTGCATGGGGTACTAAGTAACTCAAAGAAGGAGAGAATTCCCGTGGCTGTCTTCTATACACCTGAACCAGACAGAAATTGGACCCGAGGAGGGATTGATCAATGAGGAAAGACCAAGAATTTTCATGAAGGTGACAAATTATGCTGATATACACTCTGACTACAACCAGCAAGGCAAGAGAGCACCTTCATGTGGCAAAAGTTTAGAGCTGTACCTTTACTGTGTGTTGTATTTCATGTGAGTAAGCAGATTCTATGTCTTTTTTTATTTTTACTTTTTCCTGTTTAGTAACTGATATTGTAGTATGGCAGTAAAAGAGATGCATTTTTCAGTTGAATAAAATCTCTACAACTACAGTTCCTGCTGTTTATCCTTCTGCAACATGGCTCCGGCTAAAAGATGGCATGGTTGATGTTAATGCTGCTAAAGCATCTTAGAAAGAGTAGATTAGCAGTAACATGCAGGCCAGGTTCAGAGTGGTAAAATCCTCCGCACAGACTCTTTTGAGTTTGTTATGCGCTTGCACATAAGGTATTAGAATGTCAATGGTCTATTTTGGATGGTTGCCCCTGTATACATGTCCAGTTTTATCAATACAAATTGCAGTTGGAAAAAAAAAAAAGTTCGGGAGGGATAGTAAAAATTTCTTTTGTTTTACGAGCATCAATAATAATTGATATACAGCTTAATTACGTGCTTTTTTTTTTTTGGGGGGGGGGGGTTAATTACCGAGAAATACATGAAACTTTTTTTTATGTTTCCCATTGCGTATTTGAAAAAAAATGAAAAATAAAAGTTTTTACTTTGATGCATTTTTCAGTCATTAGTCTTTTTTTTTTTTCGATGACAATGGAAATACCATAATAATCCCATTATCCCTGGCAATTCCATGTATTCCAATACTTGATAAGCTTGAGCACTTTTAGGTCAAGAATCATGATATGGCGCTATCAAAATTTTTATTGGCAACCTAAGACATGTGCTTGATCAATAACTTTATTTTTACATGCTCACCAAAACTCACGAGTTTTATTCTAACACGCAAAAGGTTCAAAACACAAGACTTGTAACTTCATTACCAAATTATTCTCTTTACAAACACCTGGGGAGAGACAATGGTTTATGGTTTTAGGTAACAGCCCCACTTTGATGGTTTAGCCTAACCCGAAATCTTTCTTTTATATATATATATATATATATATTAATTATGAGATATAATTATTAAAATTAAATATTTTTCATCCTATTAAAAAAATAAGCTATTGATTGTGATGAAATATTTTTTTTAGAAAAATGCATCCAGTATTAAGAATTATACTCTATAAATATTATGAATCAGATAAGATGTTGACATACTTACCCACCAATAACACATATTTCTTCGCCACAAATTCAAAGAGCAACAACCATATGCCAACTTCTTCACCCAAGAAGGCAAAACAAAAAAAAAAACGTCAGCACTGACAAGACCATGGCCACTAAAATTCAATAGAACATGACTAACGCACAGCTGTGATCTTCCTTTATCTTAAATTCCCGAAACTCTTAAGATTTGAATGCACTTTTAAGATAAGAGCAATATTAAATATGTAATCACACTTATTAGGGTACATGCTAATCATTGTAGAACATCAAAATAATTTTTCTTACTCACCGGCTTATGGAAAAGATAGAATAGGAGAACAATGAGCGCATCTAGGGCAAATGTGAGAATCTAAGTACTTAGTCATAGAAAGCTTTTTGATAGTGGGTACACAAAGGAGCCTGCTTGAGGGGATTTAGATTCTCTCTCCATTGAGAAGGTTTCATATTGTTAGTCATAGTTCTATATATTGCTCCTTTTTGAGATGTGGTCTTACTATGAGATTGTGACATTCAGGAACCATGTGAACTCTAGGGATTGGGATGTCGAACTGGTATGACCATCTATTGTAGGGCAATCTTAGGGATTTGTACGTGAACAGAATTGAATCAGATGTTTTGTGATCAGGCAAAAGTGGCCAAATTGAGGAATTGGCGTCCTGACGGTGGGTTGTAATAGCCAGTTTAGAATTATATAGCCACTATAGTGCTATTTTGATGGTCTGGATCGTCCAATGATTCTTGAGTTCTAGATGTTACAGGTGATGGTATTTTATGCTAATTTTATAATTCTAGATGTAGAGCATGTTTTGGGTTTAAGGGCATTATGTTTTGTAATCTTGGAGGAAATATCTACTGAAATATAATTGCGTAGGGCATATCTGAAATTTTTAAACCCTTTTTCTGGCTGTTTAATAAAATTTAATAATAAGGTCGTCTAAACTCTTAATTTTAAATTTGATTTTTAATCTTTACAATTCAAAAATAAATAAAATTACTTTCTTTAAAGGAAAAAAGAAGAAAGAAAAATTATTGTCATCCAGGCAATAAAATTGTGTTTAAGAATACTTTTTCACCTTATCCTTACAATAACTTAAATCCATCCACTGTGTATGACATTAATTAGATCTAAGTGTAATACTTTTTCTCGAGCACTTTTCAATAATGGAAGCAACGATTCAATACCATCCTTTTGACTCTATTCTGGTAGCATTACTTCACATAAAGCTGCTCAATATTTACAAGAGCATTAGATCTAGCTGGCAGTTATTTCCACTCATCCCCACTACCATTGAGGCTCTCGCTTTGCAAGCCATCAACAATCCTTTTACAAAGATTTTTCAACTACTTTCTACAGCTCCAGGTGCAATCAGATGGGATGGCAACACTCCACAAACTTTGAAGTAAACCAAATTATACATCCATATCTTTTAAGGGTCTCCCAATTAATCTATATTCTAGTAAATTATCCCTTCACGTCTCTTAAGTTTCCTGCAAGCTATAGTTGGCTTCATATCACAAACATGGAATCACAGTTGAGCACCAATAGCAGACTGCATACTTCTCGGGTACCAAACATCTTGATTTTCCCAATATTGAGTTATAGGAACCCACAGTTAGTGACTCTTACAGTAATGTGATACCATGAATTTATATTTTTTAGAGTGAGAGAGAGAGAGAGAGAGGATGGTTTTTTCTAATCAATAAATCACTTGTCGACCAAACTTCAATCACAAGTACTACATGATTTCCAATTAGCGTTGCAGTGGGGTTGAGTTGAACCCAATCCTTTCAGCTATTCTGGCCATTCTATGATAACATCTTTTGCCCCATTTTGGACGAGAGCTCTAGTGATACAAGAACATTTTGTGGGTCCAAATTTGAATGATAAAAATAAAATAATAAAAAAAAGAAATAAGAAATAAGAAAAGAGGACCATGGACACCCTTGCGTCAGTTTCCTAACTTATGTTGATTGCATACTTGATATAACATTGATATAACATAAAACCCACCTCTACAACCATATGCTTTACTTTGAAGACTACCGATTTTGTTTGAAGACCCAATTGTCTTAAAACTGACCTTTGTAAATCAATTCAAGTTTGAAAAGAAGACTTGATGAAGGAAAAGTGAAAGCTCACTAAAAGAAAAGTATCATAGATTTGTTCTTTTGTCCCTCTAGACATGAAACCCTTATAAGCTACAAATACACAAATTTGTATTTTCTACAGTTGGTGGCAGCTCCAAGTACATTCCCGACAATTTATTTCAAACATACATCATAGATTGCTCAAGCATTTAAAAGTAGATAGAGCTCCGGCATGGTGCTGGACCCCCAGGAAGAAGCTCCTTAGGTAACCTACCAATCCAGAAATGGATGAAGATTCAATACACCAAAATGGTTAAAATTGAAACAACCCCTTTGATAGTAGCATAGGAGACAGAACAGTCTTTGCAATACCAATCATGTGTAAGCATGCATTACATGCTCGCATCATACAACTTAGTTAGCAATCAAAAGGGAGTTCTGCAAATGCTTCTCAAAATATTTGTTGACAGAAGCCTATGCTAATGTTGACCAAAACCAGAATCACTAGCCACGCTATGCTAATATTGACCAAATCTTAAATCTCAACCCCCATCACAAGAATGCTCCAATACCAAGACAAACAGAAGCCACCACAATATATGCATTTGCAAATTTTAAGCATTCATTGAGAGATACAAATGAATGGAAGAGTCATTTTCCAGTCATATATCCTGCCTTCATCTTAATTATTGCAGCTCCAAGTTATAATCTCTTTGACTTCAATCCAGAGCATTAACCACGTGAAGCCAAAATCTGTTGCTAGGTCAATTAAATCTTACTTTGAATCTTGGCAAAAACTCAACATCTCATGGAGAGTATGTGAACAACTAAAGATCAAAACAACTAGCATACATTTCTAACCGGTCTCATTCTTTATGCTGGTCTTCCATACTGAAAAGCCAACTATTTTGCCCCATTGGCAGACCCTTAAGTTAAAAATTCTCCTATTATCCTGCTTCTACTCCTCAAATACCATAAATACCAAAAATTTTCAAGCAAATTCATATATTTCACTGGGGTAATCATACTCACATTCCAAACAAGATATCCCATTCAAAGTTTAAACCACAAGCATTCAATGTAAACATTATATAAGCGAGGGGGCAGGAGAAATAAAATTATGAAAATCTCCTTAATAGCGAAGCCAAATATGAGGAATGGACCAACCCAAATCAATCGAAATTTCATAGCTATAAGGGAAGCAAATTAAACAAGAATCTAATAGTACCTCAATATGAAGCAGAGCAGAGACGAGTGAACCGTTCACTCAGACTCAGGGGCCTCCATCTTCGGGCCTAATTCAGAGAGTAAATTAGAAAAAAAAAATAATCAAAATCAAAATCAAAATAAACTTCCAGTGAATTTCCGAGAAACAAAAAAGAAAGAGAGAGAAGGCGGAACAACCGTGGAGGGAGACAGGACGGTGGTCCTTGCCCCAGCCGATGCCGCGAGTGGAGTCGAGGTACTGACGGACGAGGTGGCGGCACTTCTGGAGGTGGTTGACGCCCTCGACGCGGTAGCACCATTTAAGCCTCTCCCTCAGGATCTTGGCCTTCTCTATGTCAATCCACTTCTCCCTCACCAGGTGCTCCCTCATCTCCAGCATTGCCACTGGGTCCTTATACGGATTCTCCGGATCGAAATCGTCCGGCGGCGTCTCCTCGAACTCCGGCACTCTCTTCTTCCTCCCCATTTTCCACTTTCTTTCTTTCTTCCTTTTTTTTTTTTTTTTTTTTACCCCGATTACGTTGGTAATTACCTGCCCCCTAAACTGAAAATGTTTTGAGCCTTACTGGATGGGCTGAATTAAATTTGGGCTTTATTCATTTGGCCCAACCATTGTGAAAAGTCGTCATTTTTTATGCTGTGCTTTGCGTTTGCGTTTCGTGATCATCCGTCGTTTTCCTCTCTTATAAGAAGAATCTACTCATGTACTAAGAGGTGACTCATCTTAGTTGAAGAGGAGAGTCTACATGGAAACTCAATTTTGGACCAATACAAAAGGAAACACACCGTAACATCAACCAGACTTTTACATTAAAAGGTTACTATTATATATCTGTTGATGGTTGGCAAAAATTATATGTGCGTAGATAATAATAATAATAAATGAATTAAAAATACAAAGAGTATTACAGAGAATGACCTGCAAGAATGCATGTATGGTGCCAAGGGGTGAAGAAGAAGCCTCCTCCGGAGAGATCTCTCCAAATAGCATATTCTCCTAGATTAAATATTTTTTAACTTTTGCGTAGATACCCGACAACAAGATGGTTTGCAAAGAAGTTAGTGTCCAAGTTTAAGGACAAGTAATCAATAAAAAATGAAACATAAATTGAGTTACAAGGCCCCTCTTTTGACTTTCACTTTTCAAAAAGGATTTGTATCTCATTAGAGGCAAATTAAGGATTCTCCTCTCCCAGATTAAATCAAGCTTAGCCACTAAGCTGACTTGCATTTTTTATGTTTCATTGGAACCCCCTTGGGAGCGTTCCTTTGCATATTATATGGTCTCGCATGTACATCTTTTGGGGCAAAAAAAAAAAAAAAAAAAAAAGTTTGGAATGGTTGATAAATTAATGTTCTCTCAGATGCGTGTTGCACGGTTTTGGACTGTCTTTTTATATTCTTGTTTCCATTTTATACATTTTAAAATAAGATGGGGTATGGAGCCTTCTCCTTTCTACTTTAATTACTTACTATGATACTAGGTTTCTGTACTTTTAATGCCAAGAATATTTTTTATGATCTTTTTCTTTTTCTTTTCTCTTTTTTTTTTTTTTTTTTTTTTGTTTGTTGTCCTTTTGTATCCAGAATTCGGCAAATGCAAAGGCAAAATCCAACTATTTTCTTTTGACTCCGTAAAGTGAGGGAAAGCATTTGTCCAGTTTTGAGATTGGGCCATTTCCATGGAAAGAAGAAGGTTTCTGAGATTGGACGGTCATGGACTGAGACTCCATATTTTGCTGATACCGATCTTCATTTTCCTAAGTTGAACAACTGATATGCATTTACTGGGTACATTCGTAGATAGCTCTCCATATTCGTATATATAATGATAATGTCCCACAAAATTTGAGGAATGCTGGCATTCCTTAGATTTAGATATCCAAAAGGACGAACAATTTTGAAGAAGGAAAGTTAATACCTACCTGACCACAAAACACACAACATAATAAAATATTTAATGGAATTGAATTGATATTTGAATTCCTCAATTCAATTCCACTCTACATCTACCACGTCCATCTAGTTCTCCACGTTTATGCGTTGTAACTTATGAAAATGTTATTACATCTTTTGGTGTAAAAGGTCGTATAACCTTCCTTGATATGAAAGTGGGGTGATAATTTGACTTTTTTTTTTTTCTGGACTCAATTTCAAATCTCCTTATTAATGGAGATTTATAATAGAGATGGAATATTAAATTTTAAATTTAATATATCGTAATTGAATATAAAATAATTTTATTTTAAAATATTATTATTTAGAAAAAGTTAAATTAAAATTTTAATAAATAATTTTAGGTTAAGTTTGTAAAAATAATGATTAATATTCTTTTTTTTTTTAGCTTTAAAGAAAAAGAAAAGAAAAAAAAAAAGGTAAAAGGGCTATATAACATATGCAACTCATTTACGACATACCTTGGGATGAGTCGCTTGTTTTATGGAAAAAAGAAAGAAAGAAAAAAGTTACATCCCTATCTTAAATACGTAAGCTAATTAAAGCAGGTACTTTGCTCTAGGAAGTTTCTTTGCTTTGCTCTTTCAAAGTCGATGTTAGGGGTCACATTTTGGAGCCACATCAAAGAAAATATGCCATTGCCTCTCGTTTGGTCTTTCTACGGTCTCTCAAGCTCCTTCCTTCTCCTTCTTCTCCTCCTCCATTTCTCCTCCATCCTGCTTCTCAAGCTCATCAACTTTGTTGGCAGCTACCCAATAATCCAAAGGTCTACTCCAACCTCTCATTTCTCTCTCTTTCTCTCTCTCTCTCACACACACACACACTCAGAACGTATCTTCTAACTGTCAATGAACTGTTTTCTCTGTGTTTTGTTTGGTGCAGAAATCAAAATGGATGTGAGTACAGTTTGTTGTCGGGTGAAGAGGAAGAAGAAGACAATGAATCTCACACTTATGTTGATTGTGTTGAAAGTAATCATGATCATCCCTTTGCGGTCGACATGATCCAGGAAGATGATACATTTGTGTCTGATTTCCATAACAACGTTAATCATAAGAACCAAATTCATGTTGACGTAGTCATTGTCTCAGGTCAGCCTGGGCTTGAAGGCAAAGAGGACGACAATTTAACGTTTAATGATGATGATGATGAACAGATTTATGTTCTCGCCTCAGCAGGTTCAGAATCTAAACAAGATGATGCAGATATGGTTGGAGAAGAGATGCCAACGAGAGATGCTGGTTCAGTTTATGATTCTATCCCAAATCATAGCGGACCCACCTCACCGGTCACCTTGCGCCCGGACAAAAGTGTTTTGGTGGACAATGACGAGAACACTGGAGGTACAGCCATCACAATAGGCTAGTCTTAAGCTTGATTATGCCCTTTTGCCTTCTGAAAATGCGTAAAATTAATACTGCAGGTATTGAAAAAGACATTAAATTTTCTGGGGATGAAAAGTATTTGATCTTTGCCCCAAACCGGTTAGAGTCCAGGAAGCTTCAAGTTCAAGAAAAGGATGATGATGATGATGATGAAATATTTGGGGACTCATGCACTGTGGGTTCTACGTCTAAGAGCTCCTCCGAGTGGAGGAGCTCAATTAAGGACTCTGGCACGGAAGACCCTTTCTCTTCTTCGTCGCGAAGAAGTTGCCCCAAGTGGGAATCCTACACAATGTTCCAAAAGTACGATGAAGAAATGATGTTTCTTGGCAGAATTAGTGCTCAAAAGCTTCAAGAAACAGGTGCATTAATTATCAATCTACATATGATTTAATGACTTTCTTCATTAACCCTACTTTTCTGTTGTTTTTCATCACTAATGCGCGGAAATTCACGATTACAGAGTCACTAAAGTCTATCCAAGTGTGTCCAAGATCAATATCAGATAGGATTGTCCATAAGTTTACCACTGCAAGCACTAAGCCTTTGGCTATCCGCCGCAACCCATATCATGAACTGGAAGCCACCTATGTTGCTCAGATTTGCTTGACATGGGAAGCTCTCCATTGGAACTACAAGATTTTTCAACTTAAAAGAGCTTCACGCCACAATTTCGATCCTGGCTGTCCAGCACACGTTGCGCAGCAGTTTCAGCAATTTCAAGTCCTTCTGCAGCGTTATGTAGAAAATGAGCCTTACGAGCAAAGCCGGAGGCCTGAGGTTTATGCCAGAATGAGGCTTTTGGCACCACAATTGCTTCTAGTGCCTGAATATCGAGGTATTTATTATTATTAAAAAGAAAAAGAAAAAAAAAAACATTTCTAATTTTTACTATATAGTTGATTACTTAATCGATTCTGGATTTGGATTCTCAATAAACCAGTGACAGTAATTGTGCTTAGTTAAGAAATTAGACTAATAATTTTAAATGAACTTAATTTCCCACCATTGCTAATTGCTTCATTCCAACGATAAAAGATTCTGAGGAGGACCAGAAGGATGATGGATTTGGCTCAAGAATATCATCGGCCGCATTTCTCATGATAATGGAAGATGGAATTAGAACGTTCATGAATTTTCTCAAGGCTGATAAGGAGAAACCCTGCCAGGTCCTAAGAGATTTCTTCAAAAGAAACAGAAGGGGCTCTGTTGACCCTGCTCTACTAAATCTAATGAAGAAAGTAAACAAAAAAGTATGAACGTCACAACCAAAACCTTCTCTTTCACTTTCATTAATTTAGATGTGTCAACCATATTTAAGAGACAAAATATTTGATTTAACTTTCTGGACTGCTCTGTATTTTACTTTTACACATGCAGAAGAAAATGAAACTGAAAGATTTCCGCCGTGCCCAAAAATGCATGAGGAGAAGGAAATTGAAGGTGGGAGAAGAGATGCAAATATTAATGGGACTAATTGATCTTAAAGTGGTCTCCAGGGTACTGAGGATGACTGTTCTGAGTGAAGAACAATTGCATTGGTGCGAAGACAAGATGAGCAAAGTTAGAGTATCCGATGGGAAACTTCAAAGAGATTCATCAGTACTTTTTTACCCAGCACATTGACTCACGCCAACATTTCATATAGATTATTGCTTGCACAAAAAAATGAATATCCTAGGCACCCTTTTGAATATAGTGTATAAAAAAACAACACATGGTGTTATGGGGAAAGGGGCCTACCGATCAAAGTGAACACATGTGGGTGACAGGGAATTTTGAGATATGGAATCCACGAAAGAGGAGTAAAGATAGGTGGCTACTGGGGAGTCATGAACATTGAAAGTGAAAGACCAGAGACAAAGCAAGGCACATCAAGATAGAAACAAAGGTGGCTTTAGTTAACTTTAGCTTTTAAATTTGGGGGGCTCATCTGTACAAGGGATTTGAGCTAAATCAAAAGAAGAGGAGCCAAAGCTAGTACACATGCAATGGAATGAAAAAGTAGTTGGTGCATGATACACTCAAGGCCGACCTTTTGTAATATAATAACATAAGCCTCATGACTTCCAGGTGGGCAAAGAATAACAAGGTAGAAAATTAAATGCA
Source organism: Kandelia obovata (assembly GCA_021464305.1). Lineage (NCBI taxonomy): Eukaryota > Viridiplantae > Streptophyta > Magnoliopsida > Malpighiales > Rhizophoraceae > Kandelia > Kandelia obovata. The sequence continues at coordinate 710,943 of CM038480.1, forward strand.
CCAACCATGAACATGTATCCAGAAATTTATGCAGAATATTTGTTAATTTTGTGCTTAGTTTATTGAATGCGAATTGACTTCTAATTAAAGAAATGTTGAGCTCATAAATATCAAATATGTTTTCTATCTTATTTAACTATATTTTTAATTATTTTTTAAGAATTATATTAATATACAACTCTTCTCGTTCCCATAAATTTTATATTTTTTCTTAAGATTAAAAAATATCTCTCAAAAATTATCTAATTATCTTATACATGATAAGTTATAAATTTTTTTTTTCTTTTAGTACATTTCTTTTAAAAATTACACGTGTATTCAATATCTATAAAAACTAATTAGATAAATTTAGTATAAAAATTTCAACATAAAGCATATGTTTTTCTTTGTTTCTTCCACGAAACAATAACATAATTACTTGATGGTCAATTATACAAAATATTGTTCAAACAAATATATTTTAGTAAAATTTAGAATTCAAATATCATAAAAATAATGTATATAACTGTATTGAAAATAATTTTAAAAAAATTATAATTAAAAATTTTTCATGTTTTAAAATATTCATTAATATTGTAAAAGCGTGATTTTCAACCATTCAAATAAAGTAGGGATCATTGATTTTCAAAACTTGTTAGAACTCATTACAACATTTAAAAAATGTGTAAGACTATATCAAAAGCTCCTAAAACATCCTGGGACTAAAATCATCCTTATCCCACCTGACCTGCTGGCCTAGCTATGGAGCTAACTTTTTGTAACTAGGTTGAATAAATTTTTATTTTTTTGGTCATTAGGTTGAAAAACTTTATGAAACCCGAAGTAATTTTGTTACTGTTTGATTTGCTAGGCTTTTTTTTTCTTTTTCCAAGATCGCTGCCCAAAAGAAAGATTGATGACCCATAATGCTTGGGCCTAAAGACATCCAGACGCATTGGTCATTGATGGCCCAGTATTGTCTAGGACACAGATGGGAACATTCGACATGTCAATTGTTAGGCAAAAGGGTCCCATCCTTCGTTGGGTTTTACTTAATCAAATGCTGTACATTTTTTTTTTAAGCTTTTGGCCATTGGGAATCATTACTGCTGATTCACATGTAAATTATTTGTGTTAATACACAAAAAGACACCGTACCAGCTGTCATTTCAACAAAAGACACTATTTGTTTAAGCTCAAGTTCCACAACCAGCGGTTATAATCTCATTGGAAGGGTGAATCAGAGTTGAACCATGGTTAGATTTTAATTTTAATTCCCGATCACTTTTGGTTATTAACCAATTTCAATTTACTTAATTAAAATCACTGTTTCCATTTTTTGTTAAGAATTTATTATAATTATCAGTTCCTATGGTTTTCGGTTTGATTCTATAACCACTTAAGGTTGCAATTCAGTTTTTTGATTAATTGGATTGTAACTGGACTGTCCCTTCTCACCACATAATTGGTTTGGGTTCCCGGCTCATTTTGTAGTATCATATAAACTTATTCTTTTTAACTCTACCATTAATGTGGAGTTTTAGTCAATTGAAATGGTAAAATTTTTTTAGGTCATTTATTAAAACACACCAAAAAAAAAAAAAAAAAAACAATGATCATTGTTAAGCTCACGTCCAAAAAATGATTCACGGAGACATAAACAAAAGAAAGACAGCCATACGACGTGGAGTCAAGTTCGAGCTTACGGTCCCTGCCCGCCCGCCCTCGTCTTTTCGGCCGGTGGTGCGTTCCACATCATTGTGTTTAGACTTTGTTATTTTTTCCATTTGCGAAAAGCCACGGTTAATGGCTTTTGTCATGTGTGTACTTTGAAGTACCAACCAACGAAGGAACAGGAAAGCATGGGATCCCATTTTGGGTCCGAGCTTTTCCATCTCCCAACTTGCAAATTTTTTTTTTATTTTTATTTGAGTAATAATACTGGTCCCTACTTACTATTATGATTAAATTATACGAATATCATTTTATTTTATGTAAATAAATCTATTTTGATAAAATAAAAATATTTTAAATGGTACAATGGAATCACGATTGATGCTTTTTTTTTTTTTTCCGTTATTTGAATGGTACATTCATTTTATTCCCTTTTCACAATTCAAGCACATGCTTTTTCATTGTTATAATTTATTGGAAACAAATATTTCCAGATTTCTAAAATTTAGATTTTGAGGATCTGTGTTTGTTTCTAGTGAAATATTTTTTCTGTCAATTTCTTTTTTTTATTATTTTTTGTTCGAAAAACTGAAAAAGTTAATTATAAAAGACAACTTCCGCTCAAAATAAGCGAGAATCATTCTGTACGGATGTTACGACGTAATTTATTATTATTTTTTTACATTTTTATCTATAATAATAATAATTAATTTTTGTTACAACTTTTCATTCTGTCATTTTGATTTCATTCTACAATAACTAAAATATATGTGTGTGTGTGTGTGTGTGTGTGTGTGTGTGTTTTTAAACAATATAGTTAAACAATGAAAAATAATATATTTTTCTAATAAGAAATTATTTAGTAAATAATTTTTGTAGTCAAATAAATTTATAACAAACTAACCAACCCTGAATGAATAATGATTTTGCCCAAAAATTGAAACAAATCCTTATGTGTAAGTATGATGCTTTTCTAAATAAATCTCCATTTTTATGCATACCATAAGTTTTATTTGTTAGCATTCCAACCAAAGCTAATTAGTAATTATCTGTTGGGGAATGTTATTGAGTTTTATTAATCCAAAGCATTAATTTAGGAAGGTGTATTTCCCATGTCTGTTGGCTGCCATATCGAATCCCACATAGTCCATTTTTTGAACAATTATCAACCCTCCGCCGCTTAAGCTCCATTTGGCCCATAATTGAACTGGGTATTCTGTTTATTATTATTATTATTATTATTATTATTAATAAAAAACTCGTGACATTCGATGTTAATTAGATTATATATATATATATATATATATACACACATATTTAAAAAAAAATAATTTATCATTCAAATATTAATAATAATAATAAATAAGACCTTCCCTATCACCAAAATTTCGCCTTGAGTACTGGCATCAACTTGCTTGAATAGCTTAGATTTCCGTCAAAAACACGAAAAGGTTGACTAGCTGGATACCAATTTTCGGTTCCCCAATCTGAGAAGTCCACAAACAGGTTAAATAAAAATTAACAAAAATGCTGGCGATTACAGTTTATTTATTTATTTGGGAGTATGGTAATAATGTCGTAAATCAGTTGTCCAGCCAGGATTCTTAGTTTACATGTGCCAAAGGGCTCTCAATCGATCAGGCAAATGGGACAATATTTTCTTTGATCAAAGAACAACAGATTGGGAATCTGAATTCTCTTCCTGTTATCTATAATTCTTGAACAAGTTGTAGTCCAGCACAATCCCTTAGGAATGTGCAAATACAAGGAGCTAGGCCTTTTGCTTCTCGTTCGTACCCACTCGCCCACTTGTTGAATGATTCTAAACCGGCCACGTTTTGTTTTATTTAACATCAACCCTCTTACAAGACTCCATTTCCCCCAAATTGAATCAAAGTCTGCATGTGCGTTTATAGCTTGTCTTCTACGATAAACAAACATGGAAACACAAACACAAATAATTGATACTGGGTCAAGCATATATATATATATATATACATATACATATAATATTTGAAAATTCTTTGAACGTTACAGATAATTGATGAGGATCTTCACATTCTTGAAACAGTAACCTTCATTATCTCATGAAATTTGTAAGCAAACTTTGTGCTCTGAATTGGACTTTGATTAACAAAGGGGATGTAAAACAATAAGCTTGTCTCTTAACAAATAATTTTTTTTTTAATTTTTTTATCGCCGTCACACTTACTATATTCCATATGAAAAAGAAAAAAAAAAATGCAGTGTATTATTATGGGGAGGAGCGGGAGCCAAACAGCCCGTAGCCGCCAAGCGAAGGCATTTATATATTGAATGATTAGTGAAGGGAGAAAAAACAAAGGCAAAAATAAAAAGTAGGGCGGCGTTGGAAACAATTAGGACTGTAAAAGAGTCTAGGTTTTAGAATCTCTAAATTGTATAATATTAACGTAAAAAAAAACAATTATAAAAATATATTATCATAAATAAAATTTAAATGAAAAAATATTTTAATAAAATTAATTAATTAAATAAAAAATAAATATTAAAATTTAACATATAAATATAAAGATATAAGATACATATGATTTTGAAAATGGCCTTAACAAATTTAATTTGATGAAACAATAAAAAAAGCTTTAATAATTATATGAATGAGCTATTTTGAATTTAAATAAATCAAAAAAATAATAATTTTATTTAGACTTGATTCAATTATTAAACCAATTTTAGAATTAAGTTAGAGTAATGTCCTTTTAAATAAATAAACAAATTCGAACAAGCAACCTCTTCAGACTTATCTAGTCCGATCCACCGGTTTTTAGCGAACCGGTCAACACCAGCAATCACAAGGTGTGTTTAGGGTTGTAATTGTATCATTGGTGGCCAGATCAGATGTGGCCCACTCTTCATTTCAGGCCAACTGCGGGTCCAACAAAAGCTAAAATGTTCCCCAAAAAAATTCTCTGCCTCCGTGATCGAAGGGGAGAAAGGAATAGTAACAAACGAAACAGGAAATCCGACGGACAACCTATGCAATCGCACCAAACGTATGTCAAAGATTTGACAACATAGGATAATTCCTAGTCTCTGTCTCACTCTGCGTTTGCCTTCGTACTCACACACACACACACACACACACACACACACACTCTCTCTCTCTCTCTTGTCTCCCGCTGTTGTCTCGTTAAAAATCTAAGCTCCTGGTTATCTTCCTCCTCTTTTTCACCTCCTCCCCTCTCTCCGTTCTTGATACTAGACACTCTCTCTCTCACCCTCCTCCTTGTGGAGGAGCCTCTTTAGCTGCTGAGGTCTCTCTCTTTTTCTCTTTCTCATCTGTAAAGTTTGGTTTTTTTCTTTTTTGGGTGTACAGTCTTTGTTTATTGTTTCTCGGTTTTGTTGGAAAATTTTGTTTGATTGTGGGTATATGGTACCGTGCAGGCTGAATCGGGGGATTGCTCTTTGGTGGGATTTGAAGATGAATCGTTGTGGGTATCAGCAAAAGAGCGCCATGGCAGTTTCTGAAGAGCAGAGGAGGGCAATGACGATGGATGGAGACTCCGTGTTTTGCCCCAAGCCCCGTAGACTTGGCATTTTAAATCCTCACCTTAACGACCATGTCAGACCTTTGCGGTTGCCTCTCTGGTATTCTAATCTTCGCCTTTTTCACCAGTCTTTTGTTTTTTTTTGCTTTTTTTTTTGGCGTGCGGAGGAGACGAATATCCGTCTTTTATTTATCTTTTTAACTTGTTTTTTTTTTTTTTTTGTAAAATTTTTGGGGGGATTGCTGCTTGGTACACTACCAGTCATCGGTCAGAGATGGGAGATTCAAAAGCTGGAGCTGACCTTCTTGACATGATTCTTACTAAGGTTCCTCCCTTTTGTGCAATTTTCTGTTTGGAAGTTTGTGCAAATTTAAATTGCAGGTTCATTTTTGCAAAAAGACAAAGGTTATGTCATTTTATTTCTACTCAATGGAATTTTAGGAAATGATCTAATTGACATTCCATCAGTTGAGCAGTTACAACTTTTGTGGATTTGAATTGAAATGTGTAAAAATATTGGCACTTTGAGCTTGAAGTGAGAACTCACAAGTCCACTGGGTATTATTAATTACTCATAAAAGTAGTCCTTTTATGTTGCTCTGCGATCGCTGTGACAATGGAAACTGATTGAATCATCCTTAATTTCAGGGAGATGGTGTGGAGAAACCTGGTTTCCAGGTGGCATCATCCCCACCATTTTTATGTGGATCACCACCAGTCAGGGCTTCAAACCCTGTAATTCAAGATGCCCAGTTTGGCAATGAGAAAATGATTCCGCCATCTGCTGCTCCACCGTCACCATCTTCTGCACGTAAAGAAAGCTCTGTCCGGATGACTTTTGGGCACAAGCCAGCCACGGTGAGGATCGAAGGGTTCGATTGTCTCAGCAGGGATCAGTGCAATTGCAGCATCTCTGCTATGGCCTAATTGTTCAACCCCCTCATTTTGAAAGGGAGAAGAAGGAAATTGTGGAACTGCAACAATTTTTGACATGTAAAAGGGTGAGGGACGAGTTTGTAGATAAATGTTATGGGTGTTTGTTGTTGAGTTTTGGCTATTGAGGTGTTCATTATCTCAAGCTATGTATATGTAATGAGAGATGTCTAATTTGGGAGACCAGAAAAGGGAGAGGCTAAAAGGGTTTTCATTTGTTAGGTTTTTCTTCACACAGAGAGAAGGGAGAGGGAGCCTGCCTTAAAGTGCTGGGAGTTGGTAAAGACTTTCAAGAAGATCCATTGTCATATTTTTCTCTGTTTGTTAACCTAAATCCATTCCTGCGCTGTGAAATTGTAATATGCAGGAAAGGACGACGAGTATTCCGGAAATTCATCAATTATTGGGTTCCTTTATGATTCTTGATTTGTTTCTTCCTCTTGTTCACTTTGTTAAGGTTGGGCCTTTGTTCTTTCTAGGGAATGGAGGCACGCCAAAAGACTAGTCATTTGACTTAAATTTGTTCTAACCCAAATGTCAAATGGCCAACTCTGTCCTTATTTAAAGTGCTCACTAGTGCTCATTTTTTATTGAAAAATAGTTAAAAAAAATTATATATGTGTGTTTAGAAATATTCTTAATTATAATTTTTTAATTTTTATTGTATTATTGAATTGATTTAAAACTATATTAAATGTTTTAGTAAGTATAATTATATAATAATAATAATTTACATTTTACATAATATATATATTTTTATGATATTATTTTAGTAATTTTAAAATTAAAATTATATTAATAAATTAATAATAAGATAATAAAATATAAATATATTTATGAAGTAACACACAATTTAACGAGTTCATTGGCCTAGAATGCAACTTGTGCTAATTTCTACTGCGAAATAAAAACGAGGTGAGAGTGAAGTCGTATAAAGACGGCTTGGGGGGGTCCTGAGAGAATGAACGGCGGGTTTGAAGACCCCGAGGAGGCAATGACTGTAAAAGTGGCAGCGCCAGGTCAATCCTATGCCCACTGATTGACGGGGGCTTTTATTGATTTATTTATTTATTTAGGGGTGTAAGTTGAAATCGGGTGGCTGCATGAAACCAATGGGCTGCCGCTGGCTTATTTATTAGTTAGTGGTTGAAAGGATACAACTGTCTAGGAAGTTGGGTATTAGCTTTCCTTTACGAGGGCCTTCGGAGTCAAGTCGACTGCAACCCACCTCTGAAATGTTTCGACTTCCTCCTTTTTTTTTTTTTTTTTTCTCAGCTTACGCATGTTTTCTGTGTCGTGGGCAACATTGCACAGTGTGACAGTGATGTTGCCCTTTCCTTTCCTTTTCTTCTTCTTCTTCTTCTTCTTTTTTTTTACTTCCATGCGTTTCTTCTGCTCATCTCATTCTTTTCTATTGATAATATCTCGCATTTACATAAGCTTCCTATTCATTTATCCCTCGGTTTAGAGTCTTTGGTTTATAGTTAAAGACTACTATAACTTCGGATCCACTCGCTGTCAGGAGGAACAAAATGCATATGCATGCCCCTAGGATGTAAAGAGGGTTAACTTATTTTATGTTAGAAATTGTGACTTTGTCTTGTTATGGACATATGAATTATTTATTTTAAGATTAAAATTTGAGGTCTTATCACTCTTCCTCCTTTTATGTTAGAGATAGTTAGAATTTACACAATTCAAGACATTAATAAATGTAATTTACAATCTGAATTCCTGAAACAATTTACAAAATCAAAAAATTTTTGTTGCTTCTAGCTCCAGCTGATTCTGACCTTGAGAACCAGATATGAAAGAAGAAAAAACATAAACACCTAAAAAAAAAAGAAAAGAAAAAAGAAAAGGAAGGAGCTCAATTTTAATGCTCCTTCGGCAATAGAACAGCAGGGCACTGCAAAATCAGTGCATAAATGCAGAAAGCAAATTCAAGAAAATATTACGAGTTAATAAAAGACTTAATTCTTAAAGATTTGCTTCTCAACTTCTGACTTATTGCCATCTTCTGGCAGGCTTTTGTGGGGTAGAGATGCCCGTTGAAGCTTTCTTATTACCTGACAGAAATAAAATAATGGAGAACAGATCCATTTAGCCTAAAATATGAAGCAATCGCCACAAAGACAGGTAGCTAATAAAGAATATTGTTCTGTTTTTACTTACTTGGTGAGGTTTTAGGAGAATCTCTTAATCCTGCGACCATGGTTATTTTAGTTTGTGCATGTCTTTGGAGGCTTCGAATCCTAGTTGACACTTTGTTCCTACAGGATTCATAAGAAACCAAAAAACTGAATATGATGATCAGGGTACTAATTATCATATCTAATTGCTGAGATATTATACGTGGTCAAATAAAATTGGATTGATTCTACCAATGATTGCCAAAAAAAAAAAGGTTCGAAGAGATTGCATGTCAGATTAGGGTCCCTTTTGCCAATTATGGCTGCTTTAAGCCTCATCGTGTTTGGTCAGTATCAGCTGATTTAGGCCACTTAGCAATACTCACTTCTCCTCATCAGGCTCAGTTCCTGCAGAAACATCAACATCAGATATGTCACGTAATCTTTCCTCAGTATATCCATCACCATATGCCGAGGTCTCAGCCTCTCCGGATCGCTTGTCACTGTTGTCCGAGAGGTTGTCCCGATCAGAAGCTGTATTTTCCGAACGTCCTATATCTTTCCCACCAGACAGGCTTTTGAAGGAGTCACTGCTTAGTGAGCCTGTTCCACGCTTTTCCCCATTGGAACCAGGATATGCGTGCTTCAGATCTTTAAGTAACTGCAATCTCTCAATTTCATCATCCTTTTTGGATATTGTGTCTTTCAGAGATGCCACCTACATAATCAAACGACGTAAACGTGGTCTGAGAATTCATGAAAATACATTCTAAATGTTATAGATCCACATGAAGTTGACATGAAACTCTGGTCCGTACGAGAGGCAATTAATTGAAGTCATGGTGTTCAGCCTGAAAAGTGTTATATGATAATATACTTGACTGTTTTCCAATATCAAGAGCAGCGTGAGAATGATAATAGAAGCCCGACTTAATTGAGTTTAAGATGCAATTACGTGGTAGAAAAGATAAGTAAAAAATAAAAAGAACCTGCTCCATCAATTCTATAGCATATTTTCCCTCTTTACTGCTTCGTGCTGCGCCTAGCTCAATGCCAGAAAGCCGCTCCGCAAACTTCAAAGTACTCATACTTTCAGAATATGAACTCACGTCAGGATTGAGTTGAACAAACATAAGAGTCTTTGCTCGACCTCCTGGTTAAAAGAAAATACAACGTCTAAGTATCAAGGAAGTAAAGTCAAAGGCAGATCTTTGACAGAATAAAGACATATGAAGTACCTAGAGAGCTTTGTAAGAGTTGAGTGAGCTTGCTATTTCGGTATGGCACATGAGGACCCTTTTGTGCAAGAGAAAAGATGACATCACCAAGGGCAGATAGCGATTTGTTTATATGCTGTGCTTCTTTAAGTCTATCTCCTGTTACCTCGGAGCGATCAACTCTTTCACTCCCTGCTAGATCCACCAAATGAAGATTTCCTTGCAAAGTACCACCAGTATGCAAATCCTTTCCGTGAACATGGATACTGACAACACTGCGTATGGAGATCTATATGAAAACCATGATGCCTTTGAAGATTTATATGACAAACTTACAAATTTGTTACAAGGTTAACTGGAGAACCTATGAGAGCGACTACTTCTTTCGTTCAGGGCAGTGGTTCCAACAACTCTGTTCTTCAGTCCAACATCCATTAGTTCTAGTCCATCTGAAACTGATCCAACAGGATGCATGCTAGCATCAGGTACAGCTGACCCACTGGGTTGGGAAGTTGATAAAATCCCTAGTGTGTGCAAGTCAAGGGAAACAGGAAACTCAAAAGCATTACATTACTCTTTGAAAGTAGAACGCATCAAAAAGTGAAATGATTGCCAATTCATCATGATTTTAGTCTAAACATACCATGAAGTATGTAGTTTAATTATGGAGGTATTTCATTGGCAAAGTGAGCGGGAAAAATTGCTCATTCATGAGATAAAAGACTTAAACCCATACGTTTATGAGCACGCATATAGCTCAAAAGGATATCTTTTCTGAGAACCACTGCTTAATAATAATAAATCACGCACTTGTTCATTATAGATTTCAACCATTTGAAGTGCAACCTCATATGTAAATGAGCTACTTCTGTTTTGAGACATATCGAAAATGTCATTAAGAGCTCGATAGTTTACACCCCAATCCTCTTCGGATGCTCCAGAAGGACCAGTCTGTAATAGAACGTAGCTTAACATCACAGAAATTTTTTTTGGATATTTCATGAAAGTCTGAGGGAAAAAAAAAAAAGGCAGAATTCATACCATTGTGTAAGTTTTTCCTGAACCAGTTTGCCCATAAGCAAATATACATACATTGTATCCATCAAGCACAGACCGTATCAATGGTTGGATGTCTGAAAATACCTCCACTGTCAACATTCAAAATAAATTAGTAAGCACACAATGCAACAAACCCATGCTCTAATCACATTCAAGTATCACTTCGTTGTTCATCAATTATGTAGAAATCTGTATCAGTAAAGAAACCATTAAGAGATAAGGAGATAAAACCTTGAGTAGCCTCCGGATCGTAGACCTTATTAAACCTAAAAATCTTGTGGCCTTCCTTTCCTAGTTTGGAAGGATTCATAACAACCAATTCTCCATTTTCACCAATATATTCTATTATTGTTTGTTTTGATGACTGTCCAGGAAGAAATGGCCTTATCCGACAATATACTCTGATGCTTCCTGCAGAAAGAAATGGCAAATTCATTTCAAATGTATACACACATGAACAGCATAGTTTAACAAAACACTAAGAAGCAGTACCTTTTAAATCCTGGAGCTCATTAAACATCTTCCGATTTTCAGCAAGAAGTAGGCAATAGTTCTTAGTTGCATCTACTAATGTTTTAAGCCTTGTTCCTGAACAAGGTCAGAGTTAGATCCTTAAAACTTACCATTACTATTTCTATAAAAATGAGAGGTTCTATGAACCCACCTAGCTGATTAAGTTCCCCCTTATAGCTCTTGTGAGATTTCAAAACTTCATGCTTGAAGAAATCCGAAGACAATCTCAGTTCCTGAACATTTTTTCCATATTTAGAAAAAGTTCCAGTGCAAAATCTCATAAAGAGTCGAAGAAAACAAAGATTATAGCTTACCCGCACTGCACGAAATTGAAACTCCATAAAGCTCTGACAAATGTGCTCTTTTTGGTCCCAATTCTGGCTTTTTAAATTAGAAAAATTTTCAAGCCCTTTCATCTTGTCCTTAGAACCATCTAGGAGATGCTCAAGTTCTACTATCTTCTTAAGGGCTTCTTTAGCATCCTTCGCTTCCGTTTCTATTTGCAAGCAACCCATTTCCTTTGCCCTTTTAACCATTTCTAGTTCTTGCTTCAGCACTGAAATTTCAAGGTCTTTCTGCTCCTTCTCTTGCATCAATTTAAGCATGTCCTCTTCAACCATTTTCTTGTCTTCCATCGCAGACTTCTGAATCTGTAACCAACCAGAAACAAGTCCAACAACAGAATATGGTGAAAACTATTCAAGCAAGAAAAAAAATATTCTAAACAATAGTGGAAAAATGCTTATCTTGCTTCTCAACCATACCTTTGATTTTTGAAACTGATCTATAACAATCTGTATCAAATATAATTCATTTAATAATTAGAAAACGAGGGACCGAAAATATGTATATCGAATATGCCTTAATGAAATATTTGCCATACCCGTGATTGCTCACCACGTCCAGAAGCAATAGTTTCAAGTTCTCTGATCCTCAACTCATATTTCTCTTCACGAGCCTTAAACAGATTGTTTTGCTGAAGGCACAGGAAAAAAAAAGTAATGGAAATTGATAAAGAAGAAAGGGAAAGACCATTAGAGGTGTAGTGGAAAAGATATATATGTTACAGTTCTCATGTGTTCTGCTTGGGTTGATATCCGCCGCTCAATCTCCTGTACAACTTTTCTTAGCAGGCAAGCTACGCGCTGCACAACAATGCTAATATCTCAGTTTTAATTTTTTTGATTGCCATACAGAAACTATACATTTGCATTCATGTATGTACGTTGTGAACATAAAAAGATCACATACGACTGACATACACACATGTTACACAAGTTTCATTATGAGTCCATACTTGAGTTATTTCACCGTTCTTCCTTTCAATGCTTTCGTTCAGAATTCCATTGACAACACTCAAAAGTGACTGAGTTGGAGCATTCTGCGTAGGTGGTGTTGAACTGGCATTAATAAGGCATCAGAATGAAGCAGTAAAAATACAATGAACGAGATGCAATTTCAGTATCCATAGACATTATAGAGACCAAGAACTCACATCTAAACTGTTTGATTTCATCATCTCGGAAATCTTTGCAGCTGAAAGATCTACATATCGGCCTTGTTTCAATTGAAAAACCTCATGGAATTTGAGTCCAACATGATGCATTGATGCAGCCGATGGCTCTGTAGGATGGAAGGAGAAAATCAAAGATAAAGTACACAAATTTCGAAAGCAAACACTTCATTCGCTAACACAAAGGATAAATCTGTTTCCATTATAAGACAGTTTGAAATACTCATCCCTAGTATTTCATTATACTAATCATGCCTACTGCTTGTAAGCCAGTGACTCGCAAATTTATGCCAATCTTATAACCTTTTGCCATTATTGGTGTTTTTGTTTGTATTTGTGTTTGTGTGTGAATGAGAGAGAGAAAGAAGAAGAGAAAGGATGGAGAGGGTGACAGAAAGTCAAATCCATGCCTGATATAGGACTAAGCAAACCTTGTTGAAATCTTGCCTCTGGGCCATTAGGAGATGCATCCCTATTAGCTCTAGGGGTAGCACTAGTGGCTGAAAATTTATCTCCCCAAGTCGCAGATCGCACTCTAAGTGCTAATAGAGTATCAATAACAGGCTTCAAAGATCCCTGGGATGTAGAAACTCAACATATAAGACAGTATTGATATGCATGAACTGGATAAAACTTGTCGACTCAGCAACGGATTTATGTGTCAGTGAACTTTGGGTGAAAGACAAAAAGAAGAAGAATTTATTTTATAAAGTTAAACCTGATCACAAATATTTTTGCCAGATGTAATCACAGATTTACCTTCTCCAGGTCTGAAATTTCAAACTTGGGAATCCCCAAGTCATCCATGAATGCAAGAAACCTCTTAACATTTTCTGACTGATTAGAACCAATTCCCTGAAATAGAAAATGTACCCATCAAAAAAAAAAACCTCTGGTTCAGAGATCGTCATAGCATTACCAGCAACTTTTCAAGAGAACGTAAAGAAGTAGATAACCTCATTCACAGAACAAGGTCTAAGCTTGTTTAAAATTTGAAGAACTGTTCCATCAATCAAACAGGCTCTCAACTCCTCGGTTGAAGCTTTTGCTGGCAAATTTAAGTTGGAAAGCATACCATTTAACCACTCCACCACTACCGCCCGCTGCTTACCTAGAGGAACGTCCAACAAAAGTTCAGATAGTGGATAGAATCAGTGAAGAGGAACTATAAAGAAGATAGCAGTTCTTACCCTCAGTGTCATCGTTGCGAGCAACAGTTGGTTCAGAAACATCTGAATTGCCAGATGTTTTTATGCTGTTAACTCTGCCAAACTTTTTCATAAGGCGATCCGATAAAGAAGTCCTGATGAATAAGAGGAGGGTGCACCTAGTTCCAAAGTCAGTTATCAGAACAAGGAAAATATGTTCCACAATTTCATAATCATCCCTGAAAATTGAATATGCATGATAATCTGAGCTAAAATAATGAAGGAACTCGAGATGATGAATTCAATGCTGCCACTAGTTGGCTTTGACGTCTCAGGTGGCTAGTTGCAATTAAACGTCAATCCAGGCAATTCACAGCCAGGAAAAATGATGATAATGCCAATCGTGTTCTGCTGCAATTCTAGTCTTGAGAGTAAACTAGAACGTGTAACAAATGATTCCACCTAAAATTCCTACAATGGGCGCTGCGATCAAGCTCATAGAAAGGAATGTCATCCCATTAAAGAACTTCAAACAAGAATTTGAAGAAGAAAGAATGCAATCTGGATTCCCATAGCAAATGAGCTGAAGAAAAGAGAAAAGCAAAAAAGTACTGAATTTCTCCATCTGCACGTGCTTATTAAAGAGTTTAAAATAATTAACAACACCAATAACCCCGCCATGCAGACAGATTAAAGAGAAAAAAAAAAAAACAAAGAGTGTAATGATCAAAATATCGACATTGAGACGATGGCATGAACTATATATGTATATAACAAAACATTCCAAAAATGCAGGACGAAACATCCAACCTGAGGAACCACAAAGAGATATTAAAGTCAAGGTAATGTCTCAGGTGAAAATTAAAGCTCTCTCTTTTACATGATTTTCGTTTGGTATTCCCTCTGCCGCTGGGCTTCAACATGGTACAGAGACAGGGAGAGAGGAGGGAGGAATTGAAATGGAGACTGCGCGAAAATAGGAGTGTAATTCTCTGTACATCTCAATGAATTGGGTGTTTGCCACGTGTGCTGAACCCGAAAGTGACGGTGGGTCTTCAGTTGAGTATTGTGTGCCATGTTCTGTTGGGGCATTGAAAAGTGGAAAGTGGTCTGCTCTTTCATGGCCTTTTAAAAAGCCTTTTCGAAAGCCTCCTTACCCAATTAATCAGGATTTTTACTTGGATTATCTTTAGAAATTTATTGGCATGGCAAGATTTGTGGAACGTATGAATGAATGACAAGAGAAATTGTTATTTATTGAGTAAATGTTATTTTAAATGTGAACATTTTTTTTTACCTTATTCATTTAAATTAACAGTTTTAAACATATGAAATCAAAAACTACCTGTAAATATTTGAGCTTTAATTGATTTTTTATATTATCATACCAAATGGATGCTACAGTATTTTTTTTTTAAAAAATTATTTTGGATTAATTTGTACCCTAAAATAAAACGTTAAATAAAATTGTATGTGCTTTAAATGATAAATAAATAAATAAATAAATAAAAGAAACTAGCCATAGTCTTGGTCGACCTCCTATAGCCTCATTTTATTTTGTTTAATAATGTTTCCTGCGATCTTATCATTTTAATACATATCTTGAGGTTTTTTTAATTTTTGTTTCTCGCATATGAATTTATCAAATCATGTGATTTTTGAGTCTCATTTCGTTGGAGATTATGTCGTTTTTCTCTGTCACTCACACCTCTTTTAGTAATGTCATTAGACATATCCCTCATTTGACATATGTGCGATATTAAGAACAATTTTTTTTTTTTTTAACGTCAAGCATTATTCATCAATGACTATAATGAGATTGATAACAATTACAAACGATAACATTAAGTTGAAATGAAATAGATTAAATCAATCGACTTTTAATCATAATGACTAAGTTGTGAGCAAAGAGACAGGACATTAAACTCGTAGTGCACAATTCCAACTAATAGCTCTTTGTCAATAAAATTTTAGCTTTTAGTTAAAGTGAAAACCTTTGTACTTTTGAAGTCCCACTTCTTGAGTGATTTTATCCTTGTGTCACATAATAGGCTAACTTACATTTATTCCAGATAGTTTTATGTGTTCACCCCCATTCATGTCACAGAGTTCCCAATAGTAAATCCATTAGCCTATCTGTTGTATACTTTTTGCCAAATTATTTATTCTCGCTCCTTTGTTAATTGCTTTTAAAATCGAGAAGGATATGCGAATTTCTCAGCGCGATTGATTTCACATTAAGTCAGAGCTTGATTCCCTTTCGAACAGTTTGTCTCATCTAAGAGTCATTTTGATTGAAACAAATTAAAAATTTTCTTTTTTACTCTATTTTAATACGTTTTAAAAGAATCAAGTTGACGTGGGCACTAATCCTAATCTATTACAAATATATGTTCTAGATGCTTTATGTTTTCTTTTTTTTAAAAAAAAAATTATTATTATTTATTTTTATAATAAGAGTATAGTCAACTAACATGGCATCTCTTCTTACACCGTTTTATAAAGGATAATACAAAATATTTTAAATTTTTTTGACATATTTAACAAATTTTTTAACAAAATATTAAAAAATTATTCACTTTAATAATGATAATATTTCATGATAATTTTTTTTTGTAGAATTTAGTATTATTCTTTAAAAAAAACAAAAAGAAGATAAAGTTAGGAGTTACGCTTTTGTTTAGATTTAGAGAATAGAAAAAAAAAAAGAAAAAGAAAAACAAGAGGGGTTGGTTTAGGGTTTAGGTAGGCAAAACAAAGGGACTGTGACCCCTATCAAAGACCTTTTAAAAGCGTATTCTCCCACATCAGCCTTTTGTATTTAAAGTTTTACTCTGGAAATGTTCTAAATAAAACCAAGAAATTAAATGAGAGCTACGGTGTTCATTAAGGGTGCAGTTGCCTTGCTAAAGAGTTTAAGTACATGCGTATCATTTTATACATTCGACTATCGGACATGTGGAGACGATTCGGGACATGAGACCGGGACATGTTAGAAGTAGACACGTCCATGAAATAGAAGTAGTCGATTTGGTTTGACCTAGATCCAACCTTTCTCCTGTTAGGCTCATCTAATGAATACTTCATATAATTTTTAATCTTACAACAAAAAGACGAGATTTTATTAGAATAAAAAAATATTTATGTTTATTTCGTGTTTGATCCAAAAATTGGTAGCTTTTAAGAATTGTTGTATTAATAGTTAACTGCTTTAAATTTTATCTTAAAGTATTAAAGTTTGATTTTTAAGCATGAAATTTATAAAAATTAATAAATTTATAATTAAAATTTTAAAAAAGAAGTGTATTTATATGCCATTTTAATAACACGACATGACTTCGCCCATCATAAAGCTCACATCAGGACAAGCATGGATTTGGAGCTAGAAACTTAGGCCTAAGTTAGGCTTATCATGAGCTCAACCGACTAAAACATCCAAAGGTTTAGTTATGATGCGTTGTCCATATCCTATTTTACATTTAGTATATTGGTTAGATACATAATTATATGATAAGATAATAATTTAAATTAATTTTATTAATAATATTATCCAATCTGTCATATAATAAATTTTCGATCATAATTTATTATATATATATATATATATATATATATATTGCATGTTTCCATTTGTGTTTTTCAATGTAATAAAATGGATAAGTAATTCTGTACAAATCCAACAGAAGGTTTACTGTAAATTTGTAAATCTTGTAATATATGTGTGTGTGTGTGTGTGTGTGTGTGTGTGTGTGTGTGTGTGTGTGTGTGTGTGTGTGTGTGTGTGTGTGTGTGTGTGTGTGTGTGTGTGTGTGGGGGTGTTTGGATGGACGGATGTGTATATATAGGCTGAGAGTAATTTTAGGAATCTCGTAGATAGCATAATTTTTATTTTTTTATTTTTTAACTAGATCCAAACATATACAGTTAGGGTTTTATTATACAGCATGACTAACATTCTTAAAAAGTAGATGTTTATTCAATATTTTTTGCATAATTTTAATAATTTTTCAACTTTGATCATATTAAAATGGTAAAAAATTAAAAAAAAAATTATTATTGTTATTATTATGATATTTTTAATCAAATACAAAAACAAAAGGGTTTCCCTTAATACAATGTCCAAGGGGCTTCCACGTTTATTGGATGGGAATGACATCACCGACCAAAATAAAACCGGGGGCGGAAACTAAGGGCGCCCACAGAACTCTTTGCATTAGGCTGATAAATCCATGTATTAATTCCACAAAACCAGGATTAAACAAAAGCTCGGCGGTGATTTTTCTGTGGATTAAAAAGTGGACCCTCGCGCGCGCTACGGTTCCACGGACCAATGCAATTCGAGCTTGTCGCGTGGCTCTGGGCCCCACACGAGTGTTTTTAATTCTTCCGGTTGTGGAACGTGGCCAACAGCGCTTGGGCTCTAACATGTAATTAATTAGTGTTGGACACGCTAGATTATTATATTTATTAAATAATATATTCATTTATTTTATTTAAATGAATAAATAAAAATATATTTAAATTACAAATATTTTTTTAAACAAAAATAAGTAATAAAATTTATGCTATAATTTATAAGAATTGTGAAAAATAAATTATAATAGTAATAAAAATAATTATAAATAGTAATCTTGAAAATAAAATTGATCAAGTGAAATTTAATTGAAAGGAATAATTTTTTAAAAAATTTATTATGATAAATTTTAATTGAGACAAATTAAAAAAATATTAATTAAATATATTTATAATTTTATACTAAAAAGAAGATAATTTAATTTTTGTTAAAATTTTAATTCAATTAAAGTATACGTTGAAGTCTTAATTTTATTAAAATATTTAAAAATTATAATTAATTATTAAATTAATATTATATATTATAAAAATTTATTAAAAAATTTTAAAATTAAGTAATCATTATTATACAAACGTTTGATCAAGTATCTCTCTACCTTCCGTAGAAGACTGGAAGTTCTGGTGCCACTTGCTTCGAGGAAGCAACGAAGCCCACTTTTTAAAGGGAACCAGTTGGCTTCCACGCGCCACGGACCAATGAAAATCTAAGTTGTCGCGTGTAGGGGGACCCACCGAATCTCTTGCCCTACGTGCCGTGGAAAGGAGGTGTCCGAGCGTGGACTTAAACCATCTTGGTGCCATAACTCCTCCGAGGCAAACCACGCGGCGAGTCGTCAGACATCCAACTTGCAACGTTGTATTTCTATCGTTTGACACTTCGATAAAATCCAAAATTACAATTTTGCCATCCTGCAAAACCAGGGCAAACCCGAAACGTTTCCCCGCCCCCTCCCTTTTTTTTTTTGGGCGGGGGGTTGGAAACCACTGCGGCCCCACCATCCCAACCTTGAGGCCCCATTTATATATATAACAAATGCCCTACTTCCCAGAGAAGAAAGGAAGTATAGTTCAAATTTTCTTCACTCTCTATGTCTGATACGCCCCAGTTTCTGGCTCCCCAAACAGAGAGAAACAGCCAAAAGCACCCAGCAGCCATGCGGACGAGCTGCAGCGGATGCCGAGTCTTGAGAAGAGGCTGTCGCAACAACTGCAGCATAAGGCCTTGCCTTGAGTGGATCAAATCCCCCGAGTCCCAGTCCAACGCCACCCTCTTCCTCGCCAAATTCTACGGCCGCGTCGGCCTCACCAACCTCATCAATGCTGGCCCCCAACATCTCCGCCCTGGTAGATAGTTGAAAGGCTTTTGACTTTCACTGTTAATTAATTTCTTGTATTGTACGAGGCTATCGTAAATAATTATAGGTTTTTAATGGGTTATTGCAGCCATCTTTAGATCATTGCTTTACGAGGCTTGTGGACGGATCGTCAACCCAATTTACGGGTCGGTAGGTTTGTTATGGACTGGGAACTGGCAGCTTTGCCAGGCCTCTGTAGAAGCCGTTCTCAGAGGCGAGCCGATCACTAAAATCGCTTCTTCGGAGTTGGCTCTCAAACCCTGTGATATCCGCCACGTGTCCAAGGATAGCAACCCTGCTGCCTTCGGTCAGCTTCGTAAAGCCGCCCAGAGAAGTCAGAGCCAATTCAAGCGATCGGCTCGAAAAAGGAAGCCGCAGGCAGAACAGGCTTCGGAGTTCGTGAATGAGTTCTGCGCGGCAACCTTGTCCTATCATGACTCGGCTGCCGGTTGTCGTCCGAGTGTTGGAGTTGATAATGGGGAAACTGACAGCGTGTCGGTTGAGAGCGTGGAGGCTTTATCTAAGCCCGACGCACGGGTCGACGGAAAGGACTTAACGTTGGAGCTCACTTTGGGCCTTACCGTCGGAGATGTGTCCGTCTTTGGCCCATTGAAGTAAAATTCTGGTGCGGGCACGGGCTTCTTGTGGGTTAGTGTTGACCCCATGATTATAGGAATTGCCTGTGTTCATCCTGATTTATCATAGGTCTGTGTCTATTCTATTCTTTTCTCATGGGATTATCAACTCTTCGACTAGTAGCGTGCACATATTCCTGCCTTTGTTTTTAATTTGTGTTTTAAAGAGAAATTTTTGGCCTCCCATATGAGAGTCGGGGAACGTTTCTTTTTTTTTTTTTTTTAACTTTTTCTTTCGACGGTTGCTACCATGGCTAATGCAAACTTGCATGACCTAATCGATTAATTTGATAGTTGAATCCATTGATCATAGAATTAGATGGTTCATTAATTCAGGTTGTGTTGGATAAAAAATAATAATAATAATAAAAAATTTGCATGGCCTAATCGTTTTGATTGGAGAATATAATTTTAGAAGAGGTCAATTATTTAAGAATTAAATGGTACATTGATTGAGTTTCATTTGATTAATTGGATTGATTGACCTTAAAATTAGATGCTCCGTTGATTTAATTTGTATTGGATAAAAAAAAAAAAAAAAGAAAAGAAAGTTGCATTACCTGATTGATTGTGAATGGAACTTCATTACTAGATCAGTCAATTAAGAATTAAGTGGTGCATTAACTCAGTCTGATTTCGTTAATATGATAGTTGGATTGATTGACCTTAAAATTAGATGGTTCATTGATCCAATCTGTGTTGGATGAATTGACTTAGGCTGATATTATTTGGAAGGCCAACTTAAGGTCAAGATCATTCTTTTTTTAATTAACAGGAACGTTCGGAAGAAGCTTCTTATCCTTGGACCATTGGAAGGAGTTTGCCTCAATAATTAAATATTCATTTAAAGAATAATTATTAATATTATTTTATTCATAAAACTTTTATGATGCACTTAAAATGAATAAGAAAAATTTTACATACATACATACATATATATATATATATATATATATATCAATATTTATATATTACTAAATCTTATGTAATATAGAAGATTTTTGATTTCATAAAAATTAAAAAAATATAATTTATATTTTTTAAAATAATATTTAGGAAAAGAATATTTTAAAAACAGTAATTATAAGCTTTTAATCACATATATAAACTATTTTTTTTTAATTTCTTTTAAACCAAAAGAGAAAACAAATGCATATAACTCAAATTATATTTAATCATAATCAATAACTTATAATTGTGTATTATATTTGTTTTAAATTTAATATATTAAATAAACGAACTTACAGTAAAAATTTATATAAATTGATGTCAACTCCAAACATTTTGTATGAATTGAAGTCTTTTTGGCTAATCATTTCAACATTTTTTTTTTAAGTGAGTGGAAAAATAAAATTTTGAGTGGGGACAAATTGTTTAATTTCATGTAATTTATGCACAATTTTCTCTTTGGGGTGGGAAGAGCATCTGCACCCCCACAAATCCATTCATACATCCGCCTCTGTCGATAATATCTCATTTGAAGTTGAATTCAAAGAAAGTAAATTTTTTATTTGGGTTAAGGTAGCTGTCACTGTTTCATTTCTAAACGTTATGATTTAGTAATATAGAAGTCTACTGATTGCAAGGTGGAAGGACATAAATTTAAATTTTTATTGAAATATCTATTAAAATTTAATATATATTTTTAAATTTTATTTTTTTAATAATTTTTTTTTAAAAATTTTTGACAAACTTATTAGATACCTTTTTAGTTTATTTATTTATTTTTTTTCTCTCTCTCTCTCTCTCTCTCTCTCTCTCTCTATATATATATATATATATATATATATATCCCGTGACGTGAGTGTGGGTCCAAGAAAGCTCCATGGAAACGCTAAATCCAAGTACATTAGATTGTGACTGCTTGTAGGAATTTTAATTTGATTTGAGTTTCGCTTTCCAGATTTATCTACAAAGTGGGTAAGGCCAACTTTAACATCTATTAATTACTATTAACTAATATCTTTTTTCATTTCTTTTCTTTTCTTTTCTGGGTCACATTAATATCTCCCACAAAATTTCGCGTATTTTATTTAACTACATTGTCAAAGGTGGTTTTCAATTGCAGTAGAAGCAATAGAAAGTCATGGATTGGGAAGTAACCCGTTAAAATAATCACCGTATGCTTTTTACTTGTTAAAAATAATAAAAATTATGGCGCGTCTTTCTCACTTAGGAAATAGACACCCCATGCAATATTTCTAACTATTGCACCTATAACAACAATGTCCCTTTTCAACCATCCCCACTTCCTCCGGCTCAGACATAGAAAGTGCTTACGATTTTCCTCAAAAGTCAAAGTTAGATTGTAATGAGAAACTGAGAATTGCAAAAGTCTCTGGACTTTCTACTCACAAAACCTTTTTAAATTGATTTTACTTTCACAATAAAAATAATTTTCTTCATTTTCATACTCTTATATCCTTTTTTATTGAATTAAGATTTAATTTTTTTTTTTAAAGAAAACAATCTAAATTCTTAATAATTAAAATACTCGACAAGAGGAACCAAATATCTTCTTAAGTTATGAAATAAATAAATAAATAAATTTGTTCTCCCTACTATTCTATGCGGTACTACAAGAGTGCAAGGCTGTTCATCGACCTGCTTAAATAGTGCAAACCGAACCTTTGGGAAACCAAACCGATGCAATATTCTATGGAAAATTAAGAAGTTTGGAAAGGTCCATACCAATCCGAGCCCAAGAAGGGACATTAGGACCAACGCATTATTAGGTGAGAAAAATGGAAGGGGCATCTTCCCTTCCTGGCAAGCCTGTGACATGTGGGCTGGATCCTATTGGGCTCGTACCAAGAGCCCATTTTATTATTGGGTCTCCACATTAAAATAATCTAGATTACATGAGATCCACCGATCAATAAATTCTCCAACACTAGGCCTCTAGCGGCTCTAGTAGCCTAGTCCCAACACCCAGCACCAAGCACGTTGCTGACAGGGGCCCAAAGTCCAATGCACGAGTGTTCTAATAATTTTATTTTTCTTTTTTGGTTATTTCCATGCACTAGAAAAATTCCAGAACTTAGTCCTCAGAAATCCAAAAATTTGAAATAAAAATGTGAATTAAACACACAATTTAGAGTGATATTATCATGGACATGCATGTTTATTTTCCCTTTATTTTTATTATTACTATTGATATATTGTTCTTGGATCTAAATGCTTCCTAAAGATATGTCTTGGCCATAGTAACGGTTCCATTATTAATCTTTTTCTTTTATTAAGAGACTTGTTACTCATTAGGGCATAAAACCTGAAGACTCCTCTCCTCCTATCCATTAAATTACTCATCCTTTCATTAAATGATTATAATCTAATTAAGATATTCAATTGAATGTATAAATTCTTACCTAGCTATTTGACTCTCTTTAATTAGGAAAATGAATGATCGTTCATTATATATATATATATATATATATATATATATGCCTCCATGTCTTCTCTTTTCATTTTTTATTTTTTTTTCAGGGTAAAGGCCTTTGGTGTTTCACTGCCTGTATCTTGCAGACTAGCTTTATATGTCAGCTCAAAAGCACTGATAATAACAATCTTGTTCTTTCATTTTTCTTCTTAGGTAAAAAAATAATAATAAGGAAAAAGATATAAATATTAGACTTACAGAAGAGGAGGGAAAAAAAAAAAAAAACTTACAAATGCATGTACTACTAATTAGATTTATCATTGTAGTAGTCAGCATCATGAAAAGCGAAAATTAGAAGCCCTAATCTGTGTGGAGATGCCAGATTTGGGGATCAATCAATGTTGTCAAAGTTTTATTTTTTGTATAAAATTTCCCGAGATTGAGGAAACGGCTGATTGGATATTATTAAACGTATTTGAGAGGCAACGACATGGTTTCAAACGAGATGCTCTACTTACCAAAATAAGATAGTTATTCCCTTGCACTTGAGATGCAAGGAGAAAAATAATTTGGACATGTGCATACCAACTTTTCTAATTATCTCTCTACCTCTTGTAATTGGTAAGGATGTTTTGTGTCCGCACACGGAGAAATATTCAAGTGAAACCCAAAACAACCGTTACCCACAGAGTGGCTGGCGTCTTTAAATTCATGATCAAGCCTTTCTAAAGACTAATTTATAATAGAAAACGTACGTCTCACAGTCACAGACCGTAGATAGATGAATATAGAGTGATAACCATGTACAAATCTACTTTGTAAAAGGAAGGAAGGGGAGAAAGAGAGCGAGAGAGAGTAGCAGGAATTTTTGTAGTTAGATGGGGTTCTAGAAGCTCCAAAACAAGACGCACACGAAGATGAAGCTAGTGCATTGAAGTTCTCAGTTAGGATTGAAATTAAGGAGGGGGGAGGGGGCTTACGGGACAACTGTGATACAAATAAGGAAATTGGGCGGCAGAAACAATTTCCAAAGGTCTCGTGGGTTGGTGGCCATTTTAACCACTCCTATATAGACATCTGTATTAAGTAGATCAGAGAGATATAGTACGGGGAGAAATTAAAGATCTTGAGTATCATTGATCAAATATTCTATGCCAATGATTAATGCATGTTTCTTTTCAATCCATAACTTAAACGTCATGTCTACATCAATTAATTAAAGAATGTTGATGCTCTAATTATACAAAAATGAATAATGACAATGATCCTTAACTAAAGTAGAAACAAGACTAATTGATAACGAAGATTCAATGATAATTTCAGCTCGTTGTAATGTTACGAAAATAAAACTAGCACATGGATACACAAATGTACAGAAGGAGCCAAAGATGATGTAAGCTCCAGAAATTGTCAACAAAGCATTCGATGAGGAGAGTAGTGAGGACCATGTTCCTCTGCACTTGGGGTCGGTGGTTAGAGATGGGTGAAGGTGGTTGGATAAGGGATTAGGAAGAAAGCGCAATTAACACATTTTAAAAATCTTGGTGTAACCAGGACTCAACCCTCGTGCGAGAATCTTCGCCACTCGTTCCCCACAATGTTGTTAATTAGTCCAATTGAAGCCAATTTTGTTTTATATAATTTTCTTGCATTGTCCTTGTATACATAATCAATGTGCTTAAAGATGTCTAGGTATTTTGGTTATAATCTCATAAGGCCAGTGACAATTTAGGAAACCTATTTGCCACCTCACGCGCATATGACATAATTTCCATGCACCATCTTTGTCAACGTGTTAGCTGTAATTGTCACCAATATTAAAAAAAAAAAAAAAAAAAGGAGACTGGCTAGGTCACGGGGCCGCGCGGCTTCTTCTTGAAGAGTGACCTCTTCTGGTTGATGTTATATGATAAAAGGCCTGTCCTCGGGCATCATCAGTACTTCTAGGTTTCAAAGACCCACAGGCAGAGTTTGCATTGAAACATAGAAATGGAGGAGAATCTTCCTCCTGGATTCAGATTCCATCCTACAGATGAAGAGCTGATTACCTTTTATCTGATGAGAAAGGTTTCTGATATCAGTTTCGCTTGCAAGGCTATTGTTGAAGTTGATCTCAACAAGTGTGAGCCCTGGGATCTTCCAGGTACTTGTAGCATCACTTCTAATTAATTAAGATCCATCACTTATTCTCTGATAACTTGTTGCTTCATTTTGATTCTAATTCATAGTTAGCTTTCAATCTAGCTACGTGTTAACTTTTGACTTCAGCATCAAGAGAACTGGTTCATCTCATTCAACCTTGTATTATCTCTTTCTTTCCAGTGTAAACGTTAACCACTTACAGACGGTTTTGAGTTTAATTTGTGGTTTCTCAAAAGATGTTATTCAACTGCTATCATTTACTTTTGCCAAACATAATTATTTTTGTCAAATGTCAAATGTATTGCCTTTTATACTTTCTTATCACCTGCTGTGAGTTATATAAATTGCTACAGATCAGTTATTAGTCAGAGGCTATTGATTGAACCTAAGAGACCTCCTCCTTTCTCCATTGTCATCCTATACATAGGCTGTGAATAATTTTCCAGGAGGGAACGAGATCAGAATATTTTAGTTCAGCCTACAAATAATATAGGTGTCCAGAATACACATCATATGTATATTCGTAGCCGCGAGGTGCAATATGCGGACAGGCTTTTATTGTTTCAAAATGAGCATTGCCAATTTCAATGGCACATAATTGAATGGTCCATATTGCCAAGCTATTCCAAACAGTTTTTAAATTTTATATGAATGAGTAAATCTTATTTAAATCCAATGTCTTTTCTTTTACCTTAAAACCAACATATAATGTCGGTGCAGGGAAGGCTTCCATGGGGGAGAAAGAATGGTATTTCTTTAGCATGAGAGATCGAAAATACCCAACTGGACTTCGGACCAACCGAGCCACAGAAGGAGGCTACTGGAAGACCACAGGAAAAGACAAGGAAATCTTGCGTGCTGGCATACTGGTTGGGATGAAGAAAACCCTAGTATTCTACAAGGGCAGAGCCCCACGGGGAGAGAAAAGTAATTGGGTTATGCATGAATATAGGCTGGAAAACAATAATTCTTTCAAGCGAGCTAAGGTATGTGTAGTGTTAGATCCACCTGCATTGTTAGTTTAATTTTGATTTATTGAACCTTCACCAGGTTCTAATCCATGACTTGTGGGAGCTCCCATACTTGCAGCCGATATGCTAACAAAGTATGTGATAATTACCATACATGTATCGGGTGTTTTTTAATTTGACTCTCCTCTCAAAGTTAACTCGGTATCAAATACAAAAATTTTAAACCGGTTATGTGATGTATCTGTTGCACCAAAAACAACTACTTAAATTTAGCACATCATCCACATCAAACTGCAGTGGCAGACTGTAATCTAAATTTCCTCATGCATGCCTCTATCGTCGTTACATGCTGTTTAATATGCTCCGTAGTTTTAATTTCTTGAATGCGTCAATGTCACAGGAGGAGTGGGTGGTTTGTAGGGTATTCCAAAAGAGCTTAGCGGCCAAGAAACCCCAGCAAGCACCATGCTCACAACAGTCGTTAGGGTCTCCATGTGATACAAACTCAATGGCTAATGAATTTGGAGATATCGAGCTGCCAAACCCAAATAGCATTGCATGTTCATCCGGTGGGTTCATTAACAACATCTCGACCCAGAGTTATGGTAATGACAACAATGTAAATACGACCATGAACTTGGACATGAATTGGGCAGCAGCAAGCGAAGCAGCAAGTGCTGTTCCTTCATTGTCATGGCCTTCTGGCTTGCTAGGTTCAAACCTTGTAATGAACTCCTTGCTGCTGAAGGCATTACAGCTCAGGAGTTATCAACAAAAGGAAGCCACTGATTATTCCTTTCTGACGCAAGGGATCTCTCAATTTGGGCCGGCGGATTTAGGATCGAATCTGCAAGCTTCTTCTTCTAAGGTCTTAGACACAATGCCAATACTGCAGCCACAGCAGGAGCAACCATTCAATGTGGACTCCATTTGGTGAATTTGTAAACTCATAACTAACACTCTTTCCGACTAAATCTACAACTTGCCAAGGATTGAGTCTTGCGACTCAGTATATCACAAACACGTAAGTGGGACTAAAGCTCCTAGGGCAAGGGTAATAATTGTCGTCGCAATTGTTGGTTAAGAATTTAAGGTAGTTAGATGTAAGTATGATAAACATTCGCAGATGTTTGTGTTTCTCTTTAACTTCAAGTGTCAATTTGATGTAATGTGAAATGGGGAGTACTCCCTATTCTTCCATGCATAAATGTTTAAAAAGTAAAATGTATTTTCTTGCTTATCTTAGATTTACATTACATTCATTTCGATTAGTAGATCAACACCTCACACCACTTGGGGTGGAAGTATGATAATTACTTAGTATACTTTCTCTTGTACTGGTTTGAATTCGAGTCTTTTACTGAAATTTACTTTTTAATAAATCAAAATTTATATCAATAGTACGATATTAGATTTTAGTTTCGTTAATAGCAAAACTTGGTGAGAGAGAGTTCTATGTAAGCCTAATAATGTTCAAGTGGTAGAGTCTTTCTATAGAAAAAATTAAATGAGAACATCAATGAGTAAATTTAGATCTTGATTTACAAGTATAATAACTAATATTAATATAACATTTTTTATTTTACGTAAGAAAATGTCTCTCCAAAATTGCAAATGCACTTACCATTAATGTCATATGCTACCTTATTTTAGCACATAACTATTACATATAGTAGTATTTTTATGATGAAATGGTGAAATTACTTTAGTACACCACCATTTAACCTATATAAAAGTTTAATATATAGTTTGTAAACACCATAAACTAATTAAAATAATGGTGTTTTCTTTGTTTGAGAATCACTAAGATAGAGTTAGATTTTTGTTTATTATGGGTTTGTCTAAAAATAAATAAATAAATTATTATTACTTTAATGAGATTTGAAATGAATTTTTTAGGCTTTAATTCAATTCAATTAATTAAGACTTTATAATATTTATGGGTTACTATTTAATTTGTTGGGTTTTTATGGATATTTTTAGAGTTTGTTCAATTGAGAACTCTGATATTCATATATTTCTTAATTAATTAATGAGTTTTTTTTTTTTTTTTAATATCAGTTGAGTTTCAAGCAAATTCTTATTGAGGAGAGGAGAAGTTTGCTATGCTATAGAAGGGACGGAGAGCGAGATGGGAGGTATTGGAGAATCAATTATCTTTTGCTTCGGACTGCCACATATGATAAATGAGGGTTGTTGTTTTTTTTTTTTTTTGTAATTTTGTTTAGCTGTATACTATTAGGCAAGAGGGACTCTTCGATTTTATGTAAAGCGGTAGTAGGTATATGGTTGCTCCTTTCTGAAGTTTACTTTGTGGTTTATATGCTCATTTCCGTTATTGTTAGGGAAACTCTTGCAATTGCGTGTGGGAACTCAATGGAATGGGTGCAAGGGCTTTTTTCTTTTGGTTTAAGTTTCGCAGGTTCCTGTGAACATCCTTTCTTTCTTTCTAGGTATATTGTGTGAGGGGAATGAGGAGTCTAAAACGAGAGAGAAAATCGATTAAATTTAAATAATTTATAAAGTTATAAATTCGATGTTATATTTTAATTTAAAATATATATATTATTATTAATTTTAATATAAAATTTTTTAATCAGATGACTGGCGTACAAACTTCAAACATATTATTGCAAACTCTATCTTAAAAGAGCGGTGGTGCATTTAAGAAGGTTGGCAGGATGAAATGGAATGGTGGGCAATGGAAAGAAGATTTTTGGTGCAGCAGGATGAAGTGGGGGCATTTTGGTTATTTTTGACCATTTATTATAATAATTTTGTGATTAAATGTAATTTTTATTAATGATATATTAACAGAAGATGTTTTTTTTTTATACCATACTTAAAAAAATAATGTGTGTATATATATATATATATATATATAGTTAATTTTATAAATGTGAAATGTAATTAATCCTTCAAATTCTATGGTTACGGCAACATCACCATATCGAATATGTGCACCAGATCACATATCAAAGGGAAGGAAAATTGAGAACTACACGACACCGTTTGTGGAAGAAAATAAAGAGGGTCGCGACCCAATTCTGAAAATAAAAACTGGGCTGGGCTGTATTACTAGGCCGACCCATCCTGGTGGTTAATAGGAATAAACTCCACCCTCTCCCTGTCCCTCGCTACTTTTCTCTGTGCCACTCTCATTGAATCAATGGCGGGAAAAGCAATCGCCGGCGACGGGATTTCGTCGGAGTTCGCCGGGATGACCAAGAGCCAGCTCTACGACATCATGTGCCAGATGAAGGCACTCTCTCTCTCTCTCTCTCTCTCTCTCTCTCTCTCTCTCGTGTTTGTTTGTTTTTTTTTCCCGATTAATAAAAAAATTTATATTCCTCCAAACAGCAGCAAGCTATGCTTTATAATTTATATTGATATTTTTATTTTTGAAAATAAGGTGTTAATCGACCAGAACAAGCAGCAAGCTAGAGAGATTCTCGTCCAGAACCCTCCCTTGACCAAGGCTCTTTTCCAGGTTTTTCTTTTCTTTGATCCTAGAACCTTTTTTTTTTCCCCCAAAAATAAAAAAAAAATCATGTAATTGGCATGTTGTTGAACATTTTAGCGTTTTCTACTCTTGTTAATTTGGATAATTTCCTTGCTTTTCTCCATAGAGGAATTAGGGTTTTTCATCTTTTTTTTTTTGGCCCATGGATTAGGGTTTTTCTTCAATATTATGCGTATTTATTATTATTATTAAATTCAGTTTAGTGATGCATGTTATTATTGTGAAATTGGAAAAGAGGGATCCATTTTGTTAGGCATGTGCGCATTAGCGCATTATCTCTTGAGCAAAGAAGGGGCTTAGTCGCTTGAACAGTCGTCTTGAAGATTTATAGACCCTAGTTTTGGTTAAGGGATGGGGGACAAGTATGGATAGAGTATGCTCAAATCATGTAATGGTTAGATCAATTTTCTTGTAGCATAAGGTTCCTAGTTGTTTCAAACAGGGATGTTAGTAGGTTTCATTTCCTAGTCTGATGCAAGCCATGCAGTGGACAAAACTAACTTCTACATCGGACCCAGGGAAATATCTGCATTTTTTATATTTTATATTTTTAAAAAGCAAAAGAAAAAGAAAAGGAAAAATGATAAGGGAGAACACAGGAGTTTTGAATGCCTTTAGTGAAGTCCACCATTTTATGCATGAAAATACCTTCAACATTGAACTTGTAGATATATCTGCATTCCTTAATGGGGAAAAAAAAAAAAGGCAAAGGAAAAAGAAAAGGAAAAGGAAAAGGAAAAGGGGGAACAGAGTTGAAATTTCTTTGGTGAATTCCACTAAGTTAGCTTTGATTACTGTTTTTTGCATAGTTGTGATAATCAACAGTCTAGATAAATTGAAGTTTGTAGCAATTCAACATTTCCCATGACAGCATCATGCATTTTAGCTGTCGACTTCTACTTTGACTAATCATTAGATTCTTCTTGATTTACTTGGCTTCACCAGGCACAAATAATGCTTGGAATGGTGCAGTCCCCTCAAGTGGTATATGCTTTATCTCTATGAAATTTCTATCTATGCTTATATTGACGTATCTTCATAAATTCTAAATCTGGTCTGCATTTAGATTCCTAATATCCAGCCAGCAGCATCACAACAAGCTCAGCAACCAGTGCAACAATCGAGGCAAGCAAACACTCCAGTGTCACGCTCATTACCAGCACAAGCTAGTTTTCAGGACCAGACAGCTCCATTTCAAGTGCAAGCTCCAACAAGAAGGCAACAT
Source organism: Kandelia obovata (assembly GCA_021464305.1). Lineage (NCBI taxonomy): Eukaryota > Viridiplantae > Streptophyta > Magnoliopsida > Malpighiales > Rhizophoraceae > Kandelia > Kandelia obovata. Next base: position 742,221 of record CM038480.1, read on the forward strand.
CCGGGTCAACCTGCAATGCCTATGTCTTCTGCATCAGCTTCTCCAGTAAATGTACAGTCTCAGACCATGCCACCCCAGCACCTGCAGGCACTGCAGCAGCCTAAGGGACAACCAACTCCTCAACTAACCCCTATTTCTGTTCCACAATCCTCGCAACTTCCTAGCATACACCAAACTCCTCTGCATTCTACCTCGCAGCCAACTCCACTTCATCAATCTCAAATGCCCGCTGTCTCCAGCCAGTTGCAACAGCCATTGCAAACAACTGCAATTCCTCATCTGCCATTACAGCCCCCAATGTCAGCACAACATAGACCTCATTCCATGCCAACCTTCCATCATCAATACGGGGCACAAGTGGGGCCCACTTTGGGTTTTCAACATGGTATTGCTCCTCAGCATCCTTCACAACCCATGTTTCAGGTAAGTTGAATCTTGCGGTTCTAAAATTTTTGTATACATTTCACTAGCAAGCATGTAGGTGATATTGTGTTCAAATTAACTGTATCTTTTCTGAATATTTTAGTCAGGTAACAAACCTCAGACTAGCATGGGGCCTTCATTTCCAGGGGGACAGCCACATCTTCCTAGTCAGCTCCCACTACACAATCTGTATCAGGTATACTTAATGTGTTGTTATGAACTCATGAGCCATTCTCTGTGGCTACCCCTTCTAGTGTTGCAGTCAAAGAGAGTCCTGCTGCTCTTTTTTTTTTTTTTTTTTTTTTTTTTTTGTGATAGACATCATTATGTCTTTTTGGCTGCTGCTTTTGAATTTACACCATTTCTTAATTGGGGGTGATTATCTACTACAAACATAGTATGATTCAAAGAAGTTAGCTGAATGGATCAATAATTGAATCTATTGTGAATATGTTGGGCAAGGGAAACCAGATGTTTGCAAATTTTGTAAAGTAGAATGGGAGATGGTGAGAATCTCATATCAATATCGCTATGCCACACCCATCAATAACTTGGTTTTGGTTGCCTTGACAAGTCACTACAGACCATTTGCCCCTTCTCCACTTTCATGTTGCATTCAATCTATAAGTGCATCTAGTTTTGCAGACAAAGTGATTCTCTTTGAAGTTGACTTTTTGCATACTTAAAAAAGAAAGAATCTTAGAAAAACAAGGTCATGCAAATAACTGCACATAAATGTTCAAAAGGATTTGAATTAGAGATATGATAAGCCAATATTAATTACTTACCCAATTTTTTCTTTAAAAAAAAGGAAAGAAAGAACAAATGAAAGAGAAAGAAATAAGGGCCATGTGAACAAATGAACTTCCTGTTTAATTAGAAAGCTTGAACAGGATATAAGCCTGGACATGTGAATATGTATTATGACCTTTGTTGCTGGTGGATATGCTAACTTCTGTTAACAGCAGTATTTCCAAGGGTGCAAAATTTGGATGAGCTCGAATTCCCACCCTTCTAGTTGGAACTGAATGAAAACCTATCTTTCCTTTTTCTTGTAATGTCCCTCAGACCCCTAAGAAAACCCAGTTTGTATGTTTATGTATATTATCCAGCTGTGCGGAATGGCTTATTCTAATGGAGGTCCTAAGTGCTATGACAATTAAGAGAATAAAATAAATTACCCTTCTGCAGGTCAATATTTGTTATAAAATATACATTGCTAGATTTATCAAAAGATTTTCATTTGTGTTTCTAGATGTTCTAGAAATTTTCATTTATAGTTGTAGTTGTATTTGTTCTCTACAAATCATTTTGTATGGCATATTACATGCCTTCATGACACTATAGTTTTATCTATTGAAGTTCTCTATTTACAGTTTCTTCTTTGCAAGTGTTTTTTTAAGTCACTGCATTTTATTCTTGTGTTTTTTAAGGCGGGTGGTTCACAGATAGGGACAGATTTTGGCAGTCAAGGTGGAAGTTCAATGCAATCTGATAGAGGATCATCTTGGATGTCTGGTCCACCAGATAGTTCAACAATGACACAGCTTTCAGGGCCATCATTGGTTCCCAGTCAGATAGGCCCCAGCAATCAGCCAACCCGCACCGCACCAGTACTATTTGTTTACTTGTCTATTGACTGATTGGGGTTTAACCTGATCTTGTGTCTATGTTTAAATACTTTAACCACTACTCCTGAGTCTTAACTTCGTTTCTGTTTGGTTGTGATCTAGTTGACTCCCGAGATGGAGAAGGCATTACTTCAGCAGGTCATGAGCCTCACGCCAGAACAGATTAATTTGCTTCCTCCGGAGCAAAGGAATCAAGTGCTTCAGCTGCAACAGATGCTGCGACAGTGAAACTAGTGGTCAATAGGAATATCAAACCTCCTATTCATAGCTGGAATTATGGCATACGATTTATGGTCATCTTACTCTGGCAATGAGTTCCAGCGAAGGATCTTCAAGGTTGATGCAAGGATGTGCTCCAGCCAGAGGCAGTGGTGTTCAAAGCACTGTGCCAAATTTTTTACCTTTTCGGTATTTCTGTTCTATTTCTATTTGCATTCTATGCTCCTCCTGGTTTTCCAGTCATTCTGAGTTTTTTTTTTCTTTTTTTTTTTCTGGTTGTAGTTTATGGTTGGATGTGATTTCATTTTAGCTTTTCCTTGTCTTTTAATAAATCAAGGCAAATTGTGTCAAATATTTCTTGTTATGTTCCAACCTCTGGTTTTATGCGTGCCTGGCGGTATTGCCTGGTCAGAGATGGGAGAAGATGCTGATTAACAATTTAAACCATGGACTTTGTATTGAATGCACATCTTAGCTCTCAACTAGGTTATAGCGTGCGATAAAAGAGAGATGGTTGAAGGTTAGACATAGGACAAGAGAGAATCTCCATTTGCCTCTATCTAATGACTCTCTCTATTCCTCTGAAGCTCCAAAATGCGTTTGTGGCCGTAGCTGGCCTGCAAGTATGTCGGCCCTGGCCCCTGCGATGTTTAGTGCTAATAATAACCGAATAAGCTTCAACGTTCAACCGATGCATGAGAGACCTATAAGCATTTTGATGTTTGATCCTTTGGCGATCTCTTTCTCCAATCTTTTTAATTACTAATAAGGTAGCTCGAAATAAATGAATCATATGCTCTCTTAGTTGAGTTACCGATAAATTTATTATCATGACCTAAATCATGAGTAGATTGGATATTGATAAAGGGTCTCCTCTTCATTTCTTTTGAGATTAATGTATCATGGTACGAACAGTTCTATCTCGAAGTTTGTCGGTAAATTTCGACAAGCAGTTTAGGTGGGTTAGAAAATGTTTTATGTTATGAGTTGGGAAATATGCTTTACATGTAAACAAATTTTATAGACATATATGGCAACAAATCTTATCGTGTAATATAATAAATATCTGAATTCAATTAATACAACATAATTTAATTTAACTGCATGTACAAATTTCTGACAGATTTCAATATTAAGCAATAAGCTTCGTTGTGTCTCCAAACATAGTACGACAATGACTCTACAATCAATGGGAAAACCACAGATCGTTTATAAAAGGGGATCAATGATGGGCATCTCTTGGAACCCCGTTCCTGAACAGAATTTTTGCCATCACAATTCAACCTGAAGAGAAAAGGCATAGTATCTTGGTGTCACAGAAGCAGATGACAGTTGTAACAAGTTTGCAGTACAAGGAATAAACCAGCTTGGCTGATGAATGCCAAAAGCACATTCGCAAAGCGATTCATTTGGTCCACGCAGAATGTGCCCAACCCAAATAAGCAATGCGATGAACTCGTAGAGTTTTGATGCAGATGCAAATAATCCAGCTTGCAATGAAACACCAAGACAAACCCTGTTGGGAAATATTTAATGTATTACAGTGGATCATACTGCAATTCACGTCCTTTAATAGAGATATCTGGTTCTTTCTGCCCCAAAGAAAAGAATTATTATTCAACTGAACATTATAATTGACTAACTATTAATCAACTACATTGCGGCTTTGCTTGATCATTTAATCGGCAATGTTTTCGTATGGACAAAGATCTTAACAACAATGAGTGTATTGGTGTGTCCCACCGCAAATAAAAATGAAAGCAAACCTCTATTACACATTCAGTAAAGAAAAATTCTAAGATTCAGTACATAAATTGATCAAAAAAGCAAATGCATATACACAATAAAGTGAAATTTTAATAAAAACGTCAATTTTTCATTAGTGGTTGGATGGCAGAAAAACAAAAAGATCACCTGCTTATTGGGCATATTCAAGGAGAAAGGTATTATTTCCCTCATCAATTTACAGAAACTTGTCAACTGTTTTTGGTCAGAGGATGATCATGGTCTACAATGCTTGAGAATCCAAAATCTTCATCTGCTTCCCCATCAATATAGTCATTGTTTTCAGCATTATATTCATCATTGAAGTCATCATCATTGTCATCATCATCTTCTTCTTCTTCTTCTTCTTCTTCTTCCTCTTGTTCATCACTCTGCACACTCATACAAAATGAAATATTTCTCATTGCAAGGAAACAACCTTCTTAATTGGTATAAATTCATCCTAGCAATCTAGAAAGACCAAAAAAGGGCACACATCCAAGCCCTCAGAAGGTAACAGTTCACAGGTGTAAGTGAGAAATATAAAGCAAACTCTATAGAATACACCAAAAAGCATAGCTTCTCACTTGTGCAAATTCTGAGCTCCACTTGTTGCAACCATCTTCTTGAACAAGACCCTATGGATAATCAAAAAGCCATCTTGTCATGTGTCCAATGGATATGTTGAACAAAATAATTCAAACAGAAAAGCATTTGGCAAATGGAACTACAGCCAAACGCAAATAAATTTGAAATCCATCTAAATGCATGCAGACGGCCAGAGAACTTACAATGTCTTTCCTCATCTGCTCAATGGTTATCTCCAATTCTGATATGTGCTGACTAAGAGCCTACATGGTTCATATAAAAAAGGAAAAATTGTGATGTGAAAGATATCTACAAACATTGAAAATGTGTAAGATGATGTATAAGGGTAAAATCAGGTCCAAGAGATGAAACCTCATGGCGTTGCATGGCCACTGAACGCTTCAATGCTTTTGCCTTTGTTAGAAGGTTTCGTGGCCTTATGCTAATAGGTCGTTGATAATTCTTTCCACGGTAGAAAATTAGAGCAAATCCTTTGGGAACTCTTTCTATTGCCACCAGTATTCCACCGCTCTCGTATTCCAACAACCTTGCTGTATCTTCAACAAAGGCAAGAGTCTTTTGTTTTGATATTAGCTTCACGAGTTCCCTATACTTCCAATGCAAATGCATATTCTCAATGACGCCATCAAAAACACCTCGAATACCTAGCATGATATCATAAAAAAACCATCATATATTTAGTCCTAGATTGAAAGTTTACTTGAGAAACTAAACATCACTCACCAAGAGGCAAGTATGCCTTCATCCTCAAACCAACTCTACGAAACATAGCCCGTTCCTCATCAGTAACTGTTTCTTGGTCATAATCAGGACCAGAAGGAATCATAGAGGCTTCTATCTTGGCCAAAAGTCGTTCTGCTCTACGCTTTTTGGCTTGTGCCTGTCAAGAATTTAAAACATATGTATTCACAAGTTACTCATGCACCAACCACAGAAAAACATATAGGCCTCAATACTATGGAACAGCAATCCAGTAGAATAAGGATCACCATAGTTTATTAGGCATGCAGAATTTAGTCAATGTGAGATGTAAAATGTTTTGCTGATATGATGTTCCCAAACCCAATTATTGGAACACTGGAGAATATTTTCAAGCTTTTGCACAAAAAGGGAGCTTTAGGTACTGAACCCACTACTTCTCAGTTGCCACGTAATTATTCTATTGTTGCCCAAGACAAAGGTCATCTTTTAAAATCCCAATGACTATCTGCTTTAGATCTTCAATGGACGGGTAAGAGAATATCAGATTAAGGAATAACTAGAAGAGAACTGAATATATCAAATAACCAGTGTAGCAGCTTAACATAATTGCACTAATGGTACGCCCAAAACCCATATTTTCTTGAATAAACTTGCATTCCATTATTTCATGGAACTTGAACAAAACAAACAAACAGGACTGATTTTATAATAATGTCGGAAAGCCATACTTACAATTGCTAATTTATGTTCAATACGTTTTACAATTCTGCTAGTTTTAGCTCTGGAAGCTTCTTCAATCATCTTTTCACGTTCTTCGGGAGATACATCTTTCCCCCACCGGGTTTTGGCCTCATAAAACTCAGCCAAGGTACCTGCAGGCGCCTTCCCCTCATCTGCACTTGATGGTGCTGCTACCACTTCTCTGCTCCTAATTTTTTCTTCGACATCTTGAATCTGTTTTGTCAATTCTTGTCTCTCCGCTAAAGCAATGGCTACACTTGGTGGCAAAAAGTCCTTTCCTCGATACATAACAATGAAATATTTGTTTCTTAGCAACAGGACACCTCCTGTTAATTTCTGCAAAAATATGTAACACCAAAATTCTGTAATGGTTAGTTTGCTTGAGCAAAAAATTCTGTCCCTTTTCCAAGTAAAGTACACCCGCACAACTAAGACATTGAGGGGAAATGCAGGGAGAAAAATGAACAAAGGCTACATGATTAGCCTTAGAATCTTACCATTCAAGTAACTAATTGAACTAAAATGCAATTAAGATGGAAAAAAGCAAACACAACAAATGGATCTTCTCTAAATATAAACATAATCTTTGGGTAAAGGGAAGCATATGACAGATCTTCAGCTTTTCAGCAACAAATGGATCTTCAATAAATATAAACATAATCTTTGAGTAAAGAGAAGCACATGACAGACCTTCAGCTCTTCAGCCATTAGCTTGTTATTGGTATTTTGGATGCCTCGCTTCACAGCAATCTTTACAACTAGACTTTTTTCCCAAATCTTGAGTATTGCAGTTGCCAACCCTTGATGGTTTCTGTTTCTCCCTATGTAAGATAAGCAGTCGTGAGAAAATTTTGATACTGACAATTTATGCAGTAAATGGAGAATTTTACAGCACACAAGCAGTACCAAGAGCAAAATGACAAGGGAGCGATTTAGCAAGTTTCCGTAAGTTAGTCATCTCAGCATTGGTAAGTCTTGACCGCATTCCAGTAGGAAGTAGCCTAAAAGGTGTTTTGTAACCAGGAACTGTTTTAGGAAGCAAATCTGCATCTACTGGAAGTAATCCAGTACCCCACCATTCTTCAAATCGAGGGCCTAAACCATCTAGTAGGCTGTTGTATTCAGCTTCCTCTTCCGTCATTTTCTTGTTGTGCTCTATCTTCATCACAGACGACTCACTTTTTTCAGGAATCGAATATGCATCATTCTTTTTTGCAGTTGCAATATCACTACTTTTTGCTGTCACACTGTCAGGAGAAGAAACATGGGGAACATAACAAGCATCCCCTTCTCTTTCAACCGTTCGGCATTTAGCTGGAGCCCCTTGATAGTTATTCCCTCGAAAAACCACCATTACACTTCCTGCCCTCCATATTACTAGTCCTCCTGTTCGGCGCTGATCAATCACTACAAGTAGTTAGTACACATTCGAGTTTCTGCTATCACCTACATCTACACGTCTATCAAAGACTATAACTCTGTAGTTCCAAACACACATAACATACATCATAACTAAAGAAAATTGAAAGCTGAACAATATGACATTACTATAGTCGTATTCAGAACAGTAAAAATTTGCAAATTAGATTACCTCCACAAGCTCGTGGGCGGTCCTCATATCGCGGGCAAGCACCTCATGAAACTTAAGCCTAATAAGTTCCTCTTTCCTCCACTTATCATGAATCTTCTGCATCACCTCCTTGGTGAGCCCTGCCTTGGGGACGCTTATCCTCTCCCTTAAAAACATTCCCTTCTTCCTCAGCCCCCTCAATTCTTCATCTTCCAGCGTCAATTCTGCCAAAGTCGGAGCCTTAACCCTCCTTTTCTTCTCCTGCCCCATCTCTCCTCCAGTCTCTTTGTCTTCTTCTCTCTCCCATGGCAACACCGATTCATCATCACCGGCATTGCCCTTTTCCCTATTAGCAAAAATAGTGTCTGGCCGGACCCATTCCCGCTTTAATAAATCAGACAATCTTTCTTCTCCGGTCACCGGATCCCGGTCTCCGGGATGGCTGAAAATTCCTGTTTCCTCTGTCTCTTCTTCTTGTTTTTCCTCTATGCCTAAACCCAAGTTTCTCAACCGAAGCACGATCCTTTCGATAGCGTTCTGCCCTTTGTCTTTGCTGAAAGACCGAATATTTTCCTCTCTGCCATCCGATTGGGCTGCTTTTCTAGGGGGGTCTTCAACGGGAGGCCATTTGGAATGCCGGAGGGTTCTTGGAGAGGAATTTGAATTTCTGGGTTTCAATTTTTTGTTGGTTTTGAAAGAAGCAGATGAAGAAGTGAAGGCAACTCTGAGGGCACGAAATGGGGGCGTTGGAAGAGTAGAGGTGGAGAAGAGGGAGTGGGATGTGAGTGGCAGTGTGCTTCTCAGTGGCAATTCCGTTAATTTTGCTGTCGGGAAGAGCATTGCTTTCAGTTGGTTGGCTCCTTTAAGGTTGATGTTTCATGGATTTGTTTCTGTCCGAGAAAGTTTGAGATGGAAAGATAGTGGCTGAGCCGTTGAAGGGGAGGGAGGCCTTTGAACATCCTCTTTCTGTTGACGTTGTTGATGTGGTCGGAGAGAAGCTTTTCTCGGAAAATAAAAAAGAAAAAGTTGGATATTTTTATTTTTTTCCACTAACGTTGGTTGTCCTAACATGGGCCTTGAGATATTGGGTTGAGCCCAAGTTTAAAGAAAGAAAATAGACAACTATAAAAGAAGGAAAAAAAGAAAAAGAAAAGAGAGATCAGACAAGTGGTTTGTTTTCTTTCTTTGAAACAAACCAGAGAAATGCAGGCTTTCCATCTCGGTGAAAGCAGCCATTGAGTCCTTCAAGATTGCTATACTCCATAAAAAATTGAAGCTTGCCTTAATGTCTCTCTCATCCCATCAAACAAGTGAGAAGCACTCTTAGTCAGACTTGAAAGTGTACACCACCAAAAAATTATGTGGAGGCAATCACATCTGTTTGATAAATCTGTAGTTAATGAATAATCAAATTTTCTCAATAACAAAATTTTTATTGAGACCTTATAAATATTTCATGCTTTAACAACTTTAGTTACCTTTTTCTTTCTTTAAAGGATTAAGACTCATATTTATCTTTCTTAACTTACTAACTAAAACATTAAAGTATTGATGTTGGACTTTAATTTATCATCTCTTAGTTTTTCATTGTATTATAGGTTTCCATTTCATTAACAAGAAAAAGGCCTACCATTTGAAAATTTTTATACAATGCAAATTAAACAACAATATCCTTATATTTTGAGACAAAAACAAGTGATATAACCAACTTAATTTAATTTTAATAATTTTTAAAAAAGAAAAATTGATATTTTGTTAAATAAAATATTATTGGGCTTGTTATTAAATAATGCAATATAAGACCAATGTCTCCTCTCTCTTAAACACCTTATCCTAAGAATAATTAGAATTTAAACTTTAAATTCTTAGAACAAATGTAAATTAACTTTATCGCCTAAACTAATTGACACCTTATATTTTATATGCTGAAATGACTATAATCTCATTATAAGGATTGTAGCAATCATATAATGTAAAGTGTTTAACTGCACCAACATTTCATTGTGTTAGTTTTTTAAAAAACTAAAGTGTAAATATAATAAGAACAAGATGTTTTTTTTGAGATTGCAAATTTTTGATTTTATTAAGCAATTAAGCATTTATTTATATAAAAAAATGAAAATAAAATTACAAAAAATTTTGCTACATGTTGAGTATATTAGTTAAGTATCTAAAGAATAAAATGATAAACTAATCATAATACTAACTGTTACTTTGACTCTTTTATTTTAACATCTGTAGAACTTTTTTAGTAGTTCACATCAACAATTTCACGAGTCATATCAATTAACACTTTTTCTTTGTTATAGGGTTACATACTCTAAGATTTTGTATCATGAATTCATATTTAACCTTAGGAAGTGCTTTTGTTAAGATGTTAGCACTTTGATTTTCTATTTTGTAGTATATCAATAGTACTTATCTTTTCTTTTGTAACTCTCTTAAAAAAAATAAAAGTTTATCTTAAAGTGTTTTATTTTGTCATGAAATACTAAATTACTAGTAATTGAAATTGTAATTGTAATTTGGTTGTTCATAAACAACTATGTGTTTTTTTCTTACTTATTATGTCAATATGTTATAAGTTTGTTTTATCCAAGAAGTTTGATTCACAATAACAACAACAACATTTATATAATTTTCTTTTATTGTTGATTGAGTTATGATTTCCTATTTCTTAGAATACTATGAAAAAATTTTAAAACCAAAGCTAAAACAATAACCTAAAGTACTCCTTATATCACCCAATCTAATCATTACTAGTATAACTATGGAGAACAAAATTTTTAACGTGATTAAATCTTATTTCTTAATCAATTGTGTCCTTAACATATTTAATAATCTTTTTTATTGCTTGTAAATAAATTTCATTAGTATAATTGATAACAAACTTGTTGTGTGCATGATATATGACCTAATTACAGTTAAATACATAAAAGTAACCTATTAGGCTTTTATACAAGCTTTCATTAACCTTTTAAACTTTATCTTTTTTTGCATAATTTCTCCTTCTGATTTATTAGAGTTGTGGCTAATGTGTACTTTTTCATGTTGAACTTCTCAAGGACTTTCTTTTTATATTTCTACTAGCATACAAATATTTCATTTTGCTTTTTTTTTTTTTTTTGTATTGACATGCTAAGGAAAAATGTCATCCTCCCAAGGTTTGTCATTTTAAACACATTTTTCGTGTCTTCTTTAAACTTGTCAATCAGCTTCATATTACTCTTTGTAACAAGCATATCATTAACATACAAAGATACCAAAAGTATTTCATCAACTTTTCTAATATACAAAGTAAATTCATTCATTTTTTTTTAAGTTAAAGTTTACTAAGCGTACATTAATTATATGTTAAACCATATAAGGCCTTTTTCAACAGATATATCTTTTGTTTCTAGTTCCTTTAACAGATTATTTATCCATATCATCATTTTCCTCCTAAGAATCAAGCTTTTTGTCCTTCTTTCACCTTTATCTAACTTAAAAAATTTAATATCTTTACCAATAATTACTTTGTTACTTTATGGTAAATAAATCTTGTAGGTCTTTGAAATTGAGTTATAGCCTAGAAAAATCTTCAATTCTGCTTTCTTATCTAATTTTTCTATTTTAAATTAAAGAATGTAAAAGAAATACAAGTAACTGAATGTTCTCAAATTAAGCAACTTTGGTTTATAAACATACCATACTTAAAATAAAGTCCTTTTTTGCAAGACTTTTGTTGGCAATCTACTTATTAGAAAAACTATTGTATTTATAGTCTTAACCCAAAATTTCTTTAGTAACCCTTTGTCATGAAATAGAAACCTAGTCATTTTAATAATTATCATATTTTTTTTCTCACAATAACATCATTCTGTTGAAGAGTGTAAGGTGTAGTCAATTAATGTTCAATTTCTACATCTTTATAAAACCATAGGTATATTTAGTTTCATTATTAAGACTAATCACTTGCATTATGCATCCACTTTAAGTTTCTACCTTAACTTTAAACTTTTAGAAGATGTTAGTAACCTTATATTTAAATTTTAAAAGTAAATCCAACACATTCTTATGTAATTATCAATGAAAGCAATATAATATTTATCGTTATTCAATGATTGTTTTTAAGTTATCACATATTTGTGTTTACTATTACAGTTTTTGTGTAACCCTCCATACCTTATTTTATAAAAAATAAAGTTTTGTCTACTTCTTATATTGATAAGTATATGCAGGAAGCTCCTTTTTTAATTTAGGCAAATTTTCTATAATATTGTTCTTTTTCATGAAAAGTTAAGCAACATGATGAACATGTCTTACTATCTTGTGTCAAAGTATTGTATTGTTATCTTCTTTACGTACAACAACTAACTCCTCTTTCATCAAATTTAAGACAAAGTTTTTGTCCTTAATTTGAATTCTAAACACCTCTTGCTTTTTTTCATCTTTAATAATGCAATTTTTACCTTCAAATATCACTTTATAGCCTTTTTCCAACAACTACCTAATACTCAAAAGGTTTTGATTAACATTAGGAATGTATAAATCATCAATGATTAATTTTAAACCTATATGGCCTTCAATTTTCATTGTTTATTTTTCTTTTATTGCAATGTATGCTCTATTTCAATTTTAACTTTATAAATAATAGTTTTAGCAAGCTTTCTGAAGAGGTTTCTAATCATAAGTTATTTGATTTATACAATCATTATTTATAAGCCAACTTTCTATGGAGGGCAATGCATGATATTACAAATAATTGTTTTTTTTAAGGTTGATCCTCAATAATCTTAGTTTCTTCTTATTATTGTTGGCCTTCAATTTTCATTGTTTATTTTCCTTTTATTGCAATGTATACTTTATTTCAATTCTAACTTTATAAATAATAGTTTTAGCAAACTTTCTAAAGAGGTTTCTAATCATAAGTTATTTGATTTATGCAATCATTATCTATGAGCCAATTTTTTATGGAGGGCAGTGCATAATATTACAAATAATTGTTCTTTTTAAGGTTGATCCTCAATGATCTCAGTTTCTTTTTATTATTGTTGAGATTTACATATTCTTTTCATATGTCATAATTGATAACACTTAAAACATTTTGCATTAGGCCTCCACCAATACTTTTTCTGTGGATGATTGGTTTTTTTTTTTTTCAGTAGGGGCAGGATGGAAATACTCAAGTGTTTGTTGCTTCCATTATTGATGTTATTGTTACCTAAACCTTCAACTTCTTATTATAATTTTGCTTCTTTTTGTTATTTTTATCACCATTTTTATTTAGTAATTTAGCTTGAAAAGCACCATTTACGAATTTTTTGCCTTATAAGCTTCCTTTATTCTTATATTTGTAATGCATTCAATAATTATGCTAAGGTGATACTTGATAGATCCTTTAAGTTTTCCAAAGGTAAAATTATAACTTTAAACTTTTTAGAAACTATGACTAAGACTTTTTGAATTATTCTAAAATTAGAAAAATCAGTACTGAGAAGTTTTACTTTGTTGACAATGTCAAGAAGTTTGTTAAAGTAGTTGTTAATTATTTTTTATTTCTTCATATTTTACATCTTAAATTCTTTGATCAAATTAAACACTTGCATGTCGTCAAACTTTTTAATTTCTTTATCCTCTTGCTTTAAAAAGTCTCAAATTTACTTGATTGTTTTCATTATCGTTATTCTATTGAAAATGGTGGATAAGATAACTACAAACAAGCTTGCTTTTGCTTTGATTTTATTTACTTTTATTCCTCATGATTTTTGATTTACACAAAAGTTAGATCATCTGGCAAAGGAGGAACTTCATATTCTTGTTCAACAGTTTCCCACGTATCATTATTATTAAGATAGGCTTATATTCTAACAACTCATACTTGATAATTTGTTTCATTAAACACTAAAGGTGCAATTACAGTGAATAAATCTTATAAATTTATTTTAAATTACTTGTAGGTTTTTATGTTTGTGTAAGGTAGGTGATAAGTGTTTAGGAAATTGTATTTTGGCTCTCTCAATCTTAAAGATATATCAAGATAAAATTCTAATAACAATTATTAATTTTGTAAAAAGTTAAAGTACAAAGATAACAAGATATTTTCTGATATTGTAATAATATAATTTTATTGAGTAATTAATTAATTATTTATTCAGTAAAATGAAAATTAAATTACATAAAAATTTGTTATATATTTAACATATCAATTAAGTACATACATAAAAAATAATATGATAAAATTAGTCATAATCTTAACAATTATTTTGACTCTTTTATTTTAATATACTTAAAATTATTTTAATAATTTACATCAATATTTTTATAAATCATATCAATCAACACTCAGTATAAAATTTTTTAAAAAATAAATATATACAACCTTATTTTTGTAAAGTATTTTCATAAAAATAAAATTATTTCTATAACTAAAACTTTTATACAACAATGACATCATGTTTGAATTTTAATAAAAAAATTCAATACGTGGATAAAAATAATAACTAATGTCAACTAACTAGATATTTAGTTTTATTTAATTTAAGATATTTCAGATTTCAATATGATTCTCTTCTCCTTTCCTAGTAATTTGAACGTGGATCTCTTCTCTTGTAGACCTTGGAGGGGAATCCACTTGTCAGTCATCTCATTTGCACGCAATCTCTGTATTCACCTATGTTTGAGGTGGGAAGTGAACCGTAACATTTAGTTGGTTAAAAGATAGAACCCAAAAGGGTAAGAAAAATTGTTTGACAAATTGAATTCATATCATGATGCAGACCATATCAGTCACAACTGGGTCTGATAAATGCAAGTTTCCCAGTTGCTTGACTGTGGCATAAATCATCAAGAGCAGAAGCGGTGGCAATGGTCAAACAAGAAGGCAAGAAAAATCGTGCGCCACTTGCTTTTGATGTAAATATATATGGCTGATACTTAGCAAAGAATGGAACATATTCCTAACTTGGTTTATGCAGACATTTGAAATTCCTCGCCCACATGCAGAAGGCTGAAAATCACCCACACATTTAGGAGCCAGAAAAAGTAAAAACAAAAAAAAAAAAGATGATAATAATAATAAAGATATTTACTCAGCCATATTCATTTTTATTTGAGCGTCAAATTCTATTGTTGGCAACTCACAAGTGTCTAAAGTCCTTAGGATAAGGTTCCTCCTATATGGATAAATTATCCTATGATCCTTACACACAGAACACAAGTTTACCCCAGGAAGCACACCAGAAGCATTAAATTCACAATTCAATTCACATATAACTGAAAATGTTGTGCTACCGATCAGATCTTCCACACCATTCCCAAATTGGTCATCCCACATTGACACTGTACGCAACATCTGACCTCGACCACAAATACCTGAAATTGATTAAAAAAAAAAAAAAGCTTAATTTTCCTTTTGGCATCCCCTGTTTGTACAATCTAAAGTCATAGACTCAAGAAATAGATGAATTCTAAAATCATCCCTAACGATCCAAACGTATTGATCAAGAAATAATGGTATCATTACAACCTCTTGTAGAAGTCGGTTAAAGATCTTGACCCATTGTAGAAAATGAACCACATCAACACGATCATCAAAATATCTGCTGCAGTTCAGGAACTCAAATGTACAAATACAAAGAGCATAACGTCTGAGACTTCCTATTTGTAGCACATTATCTCACGGTATTGACAAATAGGGCTTAAATGGTCAAGAAATTCATTCAAGAATTGCACTTGCAAACCTTACAGTCGATCCCAACAAAACAAAGTGGGCTAATAGAATTCAAATTCAATCCCACAGTATAAGGACATGCATAACAATCTGAAATCCAATTACAAAAACATGAACACAAAACAAATAATAAATTAAATTAATTTTAATTTTTCTTTTTTTTTAAAAAAAAAAAAAAAACAGAGAGAGAGAGAGAGAGGATACTGAAAAGGTAGCGTTCCCACCAATCCAGCATGTAGAGACCAAACGTGACATTATAGAGATAGATCTTGCGCTGAACCCAGTTCATAGCTGTTCAAAATTAAACCTAATCATTAGTCAATCGTTAATCAATCACAATCAGAAACTGGCAACGAAACTGTTCCAATAATTAAAGATCCTCCAAAAACTAAACAAACAATTATAATGAAAAAGTACAAAAATTATCCAAAAAAAAAATAATATCAAGAAAATATGAAGGAGAAATTAAATCTAAATTATTTCTTAAAAAAAAAAAAAAAGTCCGCACCTGCAAGGAGGATATAGAAGGCGACCCCGACTGCCGAGCGGAGGAGCGTTTTTTCTATTTCGTTTTTTTGTTAAGTTATTGAAAATACTCTTTTCTTTTCTTATTTATTTTATTTTGTTTTTCAAGTAAAACAAAAGGGTTGTCCTTATTTTCGTTCTAACAAAGTGAGCAGTCAGCTCTTCTATTTTTTATTTCTTTTATTCCTTTCAATTACGGTATGCAATAGTAGTATACTGCAATTTCACTTTACCTTTCCCTTTTCTTTTCTTTTTTTTTTTTAATTCCGGCTTAAGAAAATGAGAAATTAGGGTAATGTTTCACAGTCTCGACAAAAAATAAAATTATGATTATATTGAAAAGTGAGCTGAACCGTAATATTAAATTTCACTAAATTTATCAATAAAAATCATCAATTATTTTTTCAAATTATACAAGATTGAATATTTTATTAATCTTAATAAACATGCTGACAAGAATTTAAAACGTATAGTCTTGGCTTTGCCTGAATAAACGCTAGGGTCAATAGAGGCACTGAAAATTCAAACTTAAAAATGATTGGTTTATACGTCTGTTTTTGAATAAAACATTCTGGGCGAAAAAAAAAAAAGAAAAGAAAATTCGCTAAATCAAAACAAAGTTGCAAAGATTTTAAGTATCATCTTCTCTAAAACCAACCATTTAAATCATCGTTCATCCATTCACTTGAAATAAGTCAGAACAAAATTCGCCCACTAGACCACTGGCAATGCCATTGCAAAGATGCGTCTTTCCCTTTTGTATGTATTACTTACTGTAAAGATGCTTCCATGTTTCTTGAAATTTACGGCGGTGGCAATGCTATGGAGAAAACAAGAATCTACATACATACATGTACACGTTTAAGCAGGCAAGCAAAAGTTACAGTATCATTTCTTCTTCTTTCCACCCTTTTCTCTTTCGAGAGCCACAGGAGCTGCGGGCACGCTGAGCCACCAGTCTCTCAATCTCCTCGTCCATCTTTCTGCACTTGCTCTCCTTGGAGGAGAATATCTTGTAAACATCTCCAGAAAAACGAGCAGAACTATGGACTTGATAGGTATGAAGGCCAGGATCAATGCCATACACAATAGAGTCAAAGCAAGCCTCTCCGTCGCCTAACATTCCATAATCACGTTAGTTACTGTAGGCACATGCCTGGCCACAATTTCAGGTATAAACTTCCGTCGAGCAAGGATAAAGATAGAAGGAAACCTGAGGGAAAACAGACAGCAGCAAGGAACGAATTTTGAGTAGGATAATATTTCCATCCTGCATGAGCTGCTCGACTTGGGATATTGCACTCTGAACGGCCAAAAGGTGCTCCATTGTGTTCATTGGTGGAGGTGCTATCACCTTAAGTGGATCAACAGGCCTTCCTCGGTTATAGCATTGCGTAAGCAACACAAAGATCCCAAGAAAGATCAGCACCGTTCCAAAAGCATAGCCCACCCATCCCCTGAAATACATATTCTGTAAGTTCTCACACAAGAAACCCATGGATGTGATGCATGCAGGAAGGCCAGTAATCAGTCAGCAAAAGTGCATTCAACCAGTTCTTTAAAGAATGCAGCTCTGTGCATGAGATGCAGTCTGAAAATCCAACATAAGAAACTCCATGACATTCACAAGGGGTAAAACTAGGAAACATATGCATCTCACCAATAGTGTAGAAAAGAATAGTGAAAGCTCAATAGCAATCATCCCAAAGTCACAGAATGCGAAGAACAAGCTAAACAAATATCATGGCTTGAGCCAGAAGACCCAAAAGGCACATAGAATACCTCTGAAATTATATTTAGCAGATCTAACTCTGGGTAATATTAAGGAGACCACCAATGTAACCCCTCTTATCTTGTTACACTTCATTGGAGATGCATGAAAGGGAAAAGTTACCCAATCATCAGGGAGAAGGAAAGGGACAAAAAGGAAGTAAGAATCTGACAATGAAATCAGAATTAAAGGCGGGTGATATCATGGTTCCAGTGATTCCCCATCTGGCAAAAAGGGAGATTTACATTCCAGTTGAACTTTCCTTTCATCCAGATATCAACTAGGGAAAATAGATATGGCTATATTCAAATCTCAATCAGGAAAGCAACCAATAAATGTACAGGACACATGACCAATCATCCAGCCCAATTAACCCAAATTGAGGGTAAGGATAACCACACAATAGACTTGTAACTTTAATCAGAATATCCTTGTATTCTGCAAACAAGTGCTTTTATTCAAACATAATAAAGTGGCAAGTGCACAGTTTCATAAACAATGTCACTTTAAGAAGCACAGAAGTGGTGCAAGAAGAGTTTTCTCATTTTTCCCACCACAAAAGCAATGCTCAATACATGATTTTGCTTCAAAGACCCACATCACTAACAGCATATGAGAGAAATATGTCCCTTACCTCCAAATGACATAACTAGAAACCAAACAGAACAACAAAGACTTCACAGGATCATCCCAGCATGCCAAGGAAAGAAGCCCCTTCCCAGCTTGCATAACTGGGAAAAGTAGTTCCTGCACACATGATAATATCAGGAAGTTCTGTCAGCCAAAGATGCATCTATTTCATGATAAAAATTTGGTGATAGCACAAAATCTCATGGTATAGGTCCTACTAATAATTTAAGTAGTTTTAAATTGTGGCTGTACAAGCACAAACAACATCAGTGATACTAGAGATGGTGGTTTACAAAACCAACTTTATGACAATAGTTGTCGCTGCATTAGTCGCAATTGCCCACACTAGATCACAAATTCAGCCACAAGTTAAACCCTTGTGCAACCAAATGTGCACAAAATCTGCTTAGCAACTACAATTTGATTAAATTAATAAACAAAACAGTAAGCAATGGCCAGTCATGGATCAAAAGACAGTGAGAGAAACTTAAATTTCATTGGCATTACTTTCATCACCGCCAAATTGGTGTCAATACCATCTACTTTAACTCCATCTACTGTTTCTTGCGCAAGCACCACCTTTTTATAGCTGCTTCTAGATTCTTTAACAGCTCTTTCCAGTTCACCAATCTCTCCCGCAACTATCTCTCCCATGACAAGACCAGCCTCATTAGGATGGCTTGAAGTTGTTCCGAGCACAAATCCTAGATTGGAAATCACAGTCGAAGCTGACATTGAGTACATTCCACCTCCAGCATTGTCGTTATTAGTCTGGTCTAGTGCCTTTGTGCAGGACATGTTTGCAAGAGTTTCTACAATCAAATATCTGCCAGGAAGTTGATCACATAGAATGAACATGAGAAGAGAACCACAACGAAGAGAATTTACAGAACTAATTTCTCTAATGGCTTGTAGTCGCAAAATTCCAAGTACAGCCTTTGAAAGTGCTTCATCCCGTGCAGCTCCAGTGATCTTGAACTTCTTTATGAATCTATGTGCACATAAAATTTCCCCGATAATGGCTAGCCAATAATCACGACGAGTATGTCCCTTAAGCTCAGGAAACTCTAATACAACTGGTTCTGATCTACAAAAAGAAGCACTACAATGTTAACAGCTATATATTCTCAGAATAAGCTCTCACCTCTCGGCCCAAGAGAATGAGAGACAACAACATTCTAGATATCGCTGAAGAGGAATTTAATATGCATCATCCTTACAAGGAAGTAGATTTATAGAAGACAGCCTTGTCAAAAAGTCGAGTACCCCACGGTCCAGTTAATTCGGGTTTAACAATCTGTTTTAGATCATTTGACAAGTCATATATTTTTGGCTTGTCATAGGACATAACACGAAAAGCTTCAAAATGCAGGGCATGATCTGTGAGTGCTAGCCGACCTGCAGGGCATATAAAAGAAAGCAAGAGTGTAAGAAATTGACCAGTTATGTTAGCATGGATTTATTTAAGCAAAAATTTGAAATGAACTGAGTGTTTGGTCAGTACTCTTTTGGAAATTATGATTCTGTGTTGACTACAATTGTTGTGTAAATGTCACTACAAAAGATGAGGCAGCAAAATAACTTATCGAGTTAATTACCTGGCCATGCAGATATTCCCACATGCTCAAGAACAGGTTGAGTGGCAACTGTTCCATCTACTTCCAGAATTTTTTCCCTTCTAGATGATCGAACTGCAGATAGAAGTGATGAATTTGATTGGGTCTTCATCCTTTTTATTGCTCTGCAAAGAAATAAAATCACAATCTGCTACCTATGTGCTGGAACAATAGTGAACTGAAACTTAAAAAAGAAAAAAGAAAGAGCATAGACCTACAAGATGAAAACTGTCAACAAGAAAGAGGGAAATGATAGTGCAAAAAGTTGAGTGCATGGTTTGTTCAAAGAACTGAAAATACATTAGAAGAAGCAAAACATACAAAAATTATCATGGAAAATTCTTGGCCACAAGGTTCATAACAATCAACTTTTGTGACAAGATATAATCTGAATTTTATTTAACATCTGGAAAAATGAAGCAAGTAAAAGAAAACAAATGTGTGCCATGCTTTAGCAGAAAGCTATTGGGAATACAACTAAAACATTGTTAAGCAACTCGATGACTTAAGAGCTGGAGAGTCATATACAGTTTATTTGATCTTAGCTGGTAATTTCATTACAGTCAACGTCATGACTTTTGAGATCTATTTGGCATACAATTTCTTAATGGCCCAAGATGATACCATGAAAGAAGGGATTTGAGAAGTGCTGCACCATTGAACAACATCATAGACACTTGAAGCTGGTTTTGCATTTAGTTTCTTGAACAACATTCATCTCCAAAAACTTAATAATATTATTATCCATTGGACAAATACAGTCCACAAAAGGATGCCGTCTAAGCAATCTCTAGCAAGTGTCATAATAATTATTAGAGCTAATTTTCACCCCCCCCCCAAAAAAAAAAAACAATTACGATGGTTCAATTGAACAAAGTAAAAGAGTAGGTGCTTGCCTAAACAATTTTTCCAAAAACAACTTACCTAGCAGAAAAAATAAAAACCTCACAAAACACTTAAGCTTGTTTCATTAACCAGCAAATTCCTATTCACTGGATAGGATTTTTTGGCTTCTTCAATGACAAGATCATGAAAAGAAGTTCATCATTAAGGCATTTTTGTAAATATCAAACAAAAAAATATGTCAAACTAAGAGGAACAAAACAAATGTACAAGATCTTCAATCAGTCGAAATGCTGTTACCTTTCTAATCCACTTAGGTACTTATCATAGATGCAGAATTCAAGCCGACCATTAGTTGACACAGTAAGCACCTCAAAAAGATTTTCAGTGATAACCACATTAGAAATGATTGGAAAAGCTGGAGCTATTCGAGAGAATGCTTCTAGCCCAACTGTCAGTTCCCCATCTACCTATGTGAAAATGACACAAAAAGACACAATGAATAGAAATGTGGAACAGAGCAAAAAGGACAGAAGCTTGAAAAAGATTCAATTTTTTTAGGACTGTGCAGATTATGTTTCCACTTATCCTGCTTGTGCATGCACAAAAAGAGCAGGGAAGGGGTGGGAAAGAACACAATGCACGGTTTTGCAAGCAAGGGTTTGAACCTACCAAATAGTTCCACATACTGATACTGAAAATGAAAAAAAAAAAAGAAAAAAGAAACATTAACTGTTAAGATTATTGATGAAGATAAATTGACTTGAAAAGATTAAAGGATTTGGGCCCAAAATAAATATATGCAGAGCAATAGTTTCATCTACATGTGCAAAAGATATCTGCATGCGGTAGGGAAACAAGCATACATGTACACGGACAAAACATCTTCAATATATCATATATGAAGAGAAATGCAATTCGTTGAACAATTAACAGTAGCCCTAACAAAACTGAATGAATGAGCTTACATTGAGTAAAGGTTGGCTGGCAGATGCCGGAGTTTCCCAAGCCAGCATCATGTCATATGTCAGGCGCCGAAACTTCTTATCTGCAAGATGGACTCTTACTTGAACAGACACAGCAAGTGTTCTGAAGCAACAGTATTCCAAAAAGTTCCTTGCATACTTAGATGGATGCTTAATGGAATCAGAAGCCTCTGCATTGAAGCTTGCTTGAAGCTCGGATGCAGGAACAGCAAGGATTCTGCATTATGTTATTACTTTGTCCATTGAAAAAGAAATAGAGAGAACATAGAACCACATACATAATGAAGAAGCTATGATATTCAGCATACAAAACGAGGATCACCTAACCACAACAGATTTCAAATCAGCCAAAATCACAGATTGCATAAACATGTACTTAAAATGCCAAGGAGAATACCAGGAACCCAAATACCATTGTGGCACTTACTTTGAGCATCTACGAACAACCATATTGGCAAGTGCAGAAAGCTCAGATATCCAGTTTCTGCCAACGGATGGGGAATTTTTCATTTCTTCAAATTCCTCATCAAAGGAACTTCGCTTTCCAAGGAGCCATTTAAATGATCCTTCCCCGACAAGTCCCTCAAGCATATTTCTAGTTCTGCTTGCCGTAGCCATCTCCAATGTCACCTCACCAAACTACTAAAGTGTGAATCAAATGGAAAAGCCTTTCATTCAACACAATTGGCTGACAAGCACGTCTGAGTTCTAACACAGCACATTCCAACCTTGCAACAACCACATTCAATCATAATCAAAGAACCAAATAGCCGAAATTGACCTCCCAACACATCCATACATGCTTCTTGATCGAACCTAAGCAGAACAGATTGACTTGCGATCATTGGGGAATATGCAGTATTATTAAAATCCAGCAGCTGAATTCTCCAATACCATAATTCCCGCCAGTTAAATTTTAAATGAGACAAATGGGGCTTAAATGCAATTCTTTCGATATCTGCAACGGATCAAAAAAAAAACCCACCTCAGATTAAGTTCACTGGACCATTCTCCACAAACCCATCTCCGGTCATTGCAAGATTTTTACAAAATCACAGAGACAAACAAAACTAAAAACCATATTGAAAGCTGCTTCTTGTAGCGTCTGCCACACCCAGAGACACGAAGCCACCGATCAAGACAGGAAGCCTTTGGCTTGTCTTGTCTGAACTATAGAAAGAAGCCGCCATCCGTCATTGGCTAACATACGTTTCGTTTTTGTTCTTATTCTTTTCTTAATTTGAGCGATAGGAATAAGATGGATCCATCAAAATGAGTACCTCAATTGAGCCATTTTATTTTTATTAATATTAATAAATTAGTATATATTTATTAATTATAAGATTTATTTAGATCATAAATCTTCAAAAAAAACTTTAAAATGATGACACGAAATTCAAAAAAAAAAATTGTTAAGATGGAAGGAAAGTATTTAGTGGGAATGGCTTGGTGGGATTAAAAGCTCTAATGAACTTAATTTTAATGGGTAATTATGTAATGTTAATGGGATTAAAAGGTTAACGAAGAGAGTAAACCAAAACAAATCCAAAAGAAAAATTAAAATGCAATTAAATTTAATTATAAATCCTCTAATGTCCTCTCTACGACGACCCTGGAGATCTATATTATGTAGTCAGAGAGATAAAAGATGCCCTTGATGTCAATGTGCAGGAGGCCAATGAGAACAGGGCTCCAGTTACTGGGCTATCTGAGTGCGGGTCTAGACCTTAGGCCCAAGTAGAATGTGCGCTATATTAACAAGAAATGAAGATGGAGTTTGTCTACCGGAGAGAGACCATAAATGTAGATTAGAAAAAACCCTGTAAATAAATAATAATCCTTCAACGTGTTACATTTCGGCTTGAAATTGACACTATCAGTGTTCATATATTGTGATAGTTAATTTCTTATTTTCCGTACAAAAAGTTAGTTATAAAAGAATGTTAAAGATTCGTTTAAAACATGATTTAGTGAAATAATTAAGAAATACTACTTGATTTTGTAAAGTTAAATATGAATTTGACTAATTTTTTTCTTATTTAATCATTGGGTATATTAGGAAGAAAGAAACTAATACTTATAAAAAATAATGAGAATTCAACCTATTTAACAAAAATATCTTAAAATAAATTTATATAGATCATAATAAATTATTAATTAGTTTTGCGTGTATTATTAAATTTTAAAATTTTTAATTAAGTGCAATAATTTTAATAATTAAGGTTAAATTATATTCTTAAAGATTTTTATAACTCTTTTAATTAATTTGAATACTGGAATGTATACTCCATATATTCAACTAAATAAGAAAAAAAATAAAGTCACTTTAGTAAAATTTTAAAGAAAATGCTTAAAACTCTCATAAAAATAAATCAGATGGGTGTATAATTTTATAATACCTAATCACATTAAACATCACTATTTAAAAAAATATAACATGAAACAAATTCATATATTTTTTGTTAAGAAGTTATAATTTATAAAAATCCTTATTTCATCATATTTTTAAATATCAAAATTTATATATTTTTATTTTTATTTTATAGTCCAAAAAATTACCAATGATAATGAATTATATCATCACTAAAATTTAACAAAATTAACCTTTTAAAATATATAAAAAAATTTTAAAATAATAATATTTTAAAATATATCTATTTTATATTAAAAATAATTTTTTTTTACATATTATATTTTATATCCTGTAAAAAAAAAATCAAATATAACCACATACATATATAATAATCCAAATTCAATTTTGATTTCATCCACCCATGTTTTTATGTTTAAACCTAAGCTAGTATAAATTAATCTCTTTTTTTCTTCTAAAGATATGTAAACATTTTCTCTTTTTTCATCTATTTTATTTAATTTACTACAATATAATAATTTATCTATGAAAAATAAAATTATCTTTAAGGTTAATGTATTTGCACATTTCAAATTTTATTTTATTTTTTCCTTTCTGAAGTTTCCTCTTTGAGGAAGAAGCAATGAAGTTGCCAAAACAGAGCCCAAATGATATAAGCATCTCATTAGTAATATGTTTATTTTATTGTCGGCTTCAAAGGTTGTTTTGGTGACTCATGAATCATGACATAATTTCTTAAGCTTTTAAGCAATAAGCCATGATTAATTATATGACAAAGACCTATCAACAGACAACGAACTAATATATAATGTTTTTTGTTCACATAATTGTCCAATGAGCCTAACCTTATCAAGAAATCTTTTTAAAGAAGCATAAGTGAAGTTGCTAATAGGGTTCTAATGGCATAAGCAAATACTTCTTTGGGTCCTTTTTGGTTGGTTTTTAATTTGTCTTCTTCCAAGTCTGTTACAGTGAGTCATTACATGATCAAATTAAGAGTGGAGTGTAGTGCTAAACATTTGTACTATGAAATGCATGCACAATAGATGACTTTCTGTCACTTTTGAATCAGCATAGAGCAATTATAAATGGATCCCTGACTTGCTAACAACCCCATTCCACTTCCAAAGCTTTTGAATATGAGCCCACTGTGCTTGGATCCTTGAACTTGCCCATATTAGGTGCTTTGCTCTCTCCAGCTTCACCCAATTTATGGCCCTCAATCTAAAGTTGGGAATCTTTGATACTATCTGTTTTGTTACCATGGGACCCACTGGAGCCCCCCTTCTGCCTCTTTGTTCATGCATGCTCCAAGTCCCATGAGACAAGCAAATACTTGGTCAAAAAGGGGTCAAACAGGAAGAGATTTTGATTGGAGAATAAAAATATGAGTGGCTTTTAACGATTCATACACATATATATGTACCCTTCTTTTGTTTTTTTTTTTAATCACAAAATATTTTGAGATGTTGCATAACCCACATTGCCCTGTCCATCCTCTTTTGGGCATGCCAGGGCCCGTGAAAGCTGTGTTTCCCTGTTTCTCGTTTCTTGTTGGATCAATCCATTGCACCTACCCTGTCCGCCTTCACTTCCCCTTTTACTTTGTGTTAACTCCTTTGAAACAAACAAAAGCAACAAAAACAAAAACAAAGAAAGCCAAAAACGATCATGCAATTGATGAATTGGCAACATCCATAAGATCTTAATTGTCCATCTAATTTGTGGGTTCCATTAGTATTTTATTTTCTTCTTTTTTCTTTTATTTTTTTCGTGGATTCAATAATTGATATGTAATTGAAAAATATGTTACTTGAGAAATATTAAATATAGGAAAATTTTTTATAGAAAGTGAAGCCACTCACACAAAAAGGTGCATTACAATAGTTGGGTTGCACATGTATAAATGTAATATTATCTTAGTGCAATCAACAATTCTAATGCACTTTTTATGAAGATGCGTCACTTCTACATAAAAAATCTTTGTTATGTAGCAGAGCCATGTTGTTTGTTGTTGATCGGCTCACTCGCATGTTCAATTCATTAAATCTCCTTTTTCTTTCCTTTTTTTTTTTTCCCAGGTTTTTGGCCTTTCACGGCTTTCTGCTTTCTGGTCTCACGGGACAAACCTTAAATTTTAGTGCCACATAGACCAGCAGTCTCGTCCATTTACCGACAGATAGGATTTTTCCCACAGCTTGATGCCAATACCTAATATCTTGCTAAACCCTACACGACATGGGACGGCTGTTCAACACAAATTGTGTTTCTGGGAGCAGCATCCCATGGTACTGGCGCGTATTGAATTATTCTTCGAGTAAATAATATATATGAAGGCTTAATTTTCTGATTTTTCTTAGCTATTTTACATGATAAATAATTTTCACAAAAAGAGACTATAAATTAAGACATGAAGTGATTTTTTCTTTAGGGCTTTTTAGGTTTTTGCTTAAGACAGTAAAAGTCGAGAAATTGAATTATGATATATATCATTATTCACGCTAAAAGTGTTCTAATAGAGCGAATATTTTTCACTGTTCATTATAAAGAAGGTAACATGCATAAGCAGTCAGGACAATGAGCGCACCCAGCTGTAGCTGTCTGAATAATTTTTAAAGCTCCCTTGTAAATCAAAGACACCCTTATCTCATTTTCAGCTTTGCATGCATCCTTATGGGGCCATGGCCATCCATTAATTGAAGATACATAAAATTAATAATCGGGTTTCAATTCTTTTGCTGGAATTTGGCAGATTTATTGGGTGGTAGAGACGACCTTTTTAATCCATGGGCCTAATTCAGTTCTAGCAAACCAATGAAAGATTAGCGTACTAATTTCGGCTACAGATCTAGCATTAAAAACTGTAGCGGTAGCTGAAAGCGGCCACGCCCTCCCTTACTCCTTCGAAAAGTAAAGGCTCCCAGGTTAACACGCGGGCTTAAGATAAATGTTATACGTCACTTATATCTTATATGTACAGAGGAAACTAAAAAGGTCCATCGATGATGCTGGATTAGCTCATGTGAAATTAAATTAAGATGGGAATGGATAACTCTTCGTATTGGACACTAACTATATGTCAAGAATAATCCTTTTTTTTTTTGGTTGGTTCAAATAAAAATAAAACAATGAAAATTGTGTACCTTGAATTTGAATGTAATTTAGTTGTCATATCTTCAGTAGATTTATACAATTTCATAGCTTAAACTGGTAATTTTGTGAGTATATCAAATCTATCTTTACCTTTTCTTATATATGTATATATATATATATATATATATATATATATATATATATACTTATAATTATGCCACAAAAGGTAATTATGCGAGGAAAGTATATAAATTTATTTCTTTACATGATGAAAAGAAAAAAAAAAGTTGAAAAAAAGAAATTTTTACTATCATGAATTTTTATTTTATTTTATTTTTGTTTGAAGGCCCATTAGGCCATAAATTATACAATAACATTAATTCTCTTCATTTTTATAAACTTTTGATCCCTTCTCCAAATTAAAACTACATATCTAAAAAATGAAAAAGTATTTTATCAATGGGGTGTCCCCCAAAGGACACTATCGTGAACGTCATTGGATCAACCTCGACATACTAACTAACGTTATTATCGATCACCTCCTTATGCCGACATCGAAAGAAAAAGATTAAAAAAAGAAAGAAAGATAAAAAGACAAAGAGCATAGTTATCAATTTTAAGCGCATCGCGTTATCAGGAACTATCCAAAGTCAATGACCTCAATTATGCGTCAAAGGATGAGGCCCCGGCCTCGTATGCAGACAATGCGAACCATGACAAATCTTACCATAGAGCCAAGAGTGATTCAAATGGAATTATTTCTCTTTTCTTTTTCTTTTTTTTTTTTTCAAATTTAATAATGGAAACAGTTAAACCCGAAGATTTGATTATTCTTAACATTACTCTTTTGATAATTGCGTGCGTTCAAGACTTCTATTGATTAAAGTCTAATCAAGTCGATTGAAGTCCAATATTCTTCTTTGGATGGCTTGTTTGGCTTCTAATCAACATGTTCAGATCCACGTGAGTTCCATAAGAATGAATATATATCCACAATCATGCATAAGGAGCATATGAGATTAAGTTCTACAATCAACATCGCTTTGTTTTTTTTTTCTTTTTTTTATTGGGATTCCCACAAATGTGTAGGTGATTGAAAAACAAGTATATATAAATTGCAGCTTGAGCTAAAGTATAGAGTGAAGTGGGAACATATTTGATAGGTTTAGAAGTTAAAAATATTGAGGAACAGAGCATCTCCACTCCAGGTGTTGTAAGGCAATGAGGGCAAGAGTCCAAAATTGAAGTCAAAGGGACCATGATGGCTGGAAGTAACCATGTCCCCCATTTCTTTCTCTCACCATCCTCTCCATCTCTCTTGCCTCTTGTGCCTTGGCCATCTGCAATTGTCAAACATACTTCATTGTCAAACAATTAAAAAAAAATTCCCACTATCAAAAGGTGGCTTGGACAGGAATATTTATATGCATAGATAACATGTCCAGTACTTGGGCCATAGTATTAATTAGAAAGCTCTGATTGACTTTTACTAGGATATCTTTCTTTCTAGTTAAATGAATGTAATCTATAATGGAAAATTTCCTAAGTACCTGCATTGCCTCCATGGCGTCTGGCTCTGCGTTGAAGTCATAAAAGTTGCTTGCTGCGGTAAGCTTCATAGAAAGAAACTGAATTGACAGTTAAGAAAAGAGAAATATCTGTCAGTCCAAATGTCATAAATTCTGCAAATGTTAGGAACATATATTTTCTTGAATTTTTTGCTATCAACTCACCTCAACCTGATTCTGCAAGGACTGAACATAATTGATTATCTCATCCAACATCACTGCCATTCCCATGGTCTGCAAATATTCCAAATTCAATTATATTAAAAAAAAAAACACACAGAGAGAATATGAACACAACAATTAATTCTTCCATCAAAGAAGATATAATATATTTAACTTATGTTGGTTAGTTTTGTCTGTTGAAAGAAGCCAAATACCTTGTAGCAGCCTGGGACAAGATCTTGCAAGCATCTTAGCCTTTCATTAATTTTTCCTCTTCTAACCTGTTGTGCAATAAATACTTCATCCATCAGCCCTTCCAAGTCCCTTTCTTTTTTAACTTTTTTTTTTCTTTTTTGCTATTTAGAAGGCATAACACACACACACACACAATGTCCAATTTCCAACCATGCGAGGTACAGATGCTTTTCAAAAAGACATGGCAGCTAACTACTTTGGAGGCTTTTGAAAAGTGTGAAAAATTAAATTTACCCTTTCTGCCAAACTGTGGCTATCGGTGGCTTGGCCCCTTCTAGCTCTAACATGAACAACTTCCTTTGGTTCCTTCACCTCACTGCTTTTCACTCTTTTTCCTCTTCTTGAATTCTGCAAGTACAAGTCAAAAATCATTTGTTAGGTCCTGTCGAGCATTTAAACTGAAACCAAGATCAAGCAAACAATAAAAACCACAAAGGAATTTAAAACAAAAAAGTAGAGTAATTCAATACATTTTTCCTATTGGTCCCGTTTTCAGAGACTTGTGGAGATGAGTTCATAGAACTGCTTTCTGATAAGTCCATTATTTTTCTCTTTCTGCCATCATGATTTTCACATTCAATTCCAGGTGTGGCAATGGGATGATGATTAGAAACCGGGACGACATTCTGGCTGTTCTGATCCAAAACACCCGGAAAATTTTCTGCAAAGTTCCTGGAAAATTCTGGTGGTTGGTGGGCGAAGAAGTTGTCATTAGAGAAAAGCATGAGGCTCTGATAATTCAAGTTTGAATTTTCTAGGATGGTTTGGTTCATTTCTGTGAAGTGAGTTACTTGTTCCATGGCTGGATAAATATCTAAGAATGGAAACGAGGGTCTCAAGCCTTGCAAATCTGCTGTAAAGTCAGCCATTTGGGAGTTCTCCAAGCATATGTGGATTGTTTGCTTGGGGCTTGAGGGGGTCTAATATTTAAAGAGCCAAATGGTTATGGTGGTGCCATTATGGATAATGAGAGTAGGAATTGTATTTATAGTGTAGGATACCAAATGCCAAACTTTTTGTAGAGTCTCATTTTCACCTAATTACCATTGAAGACAAAGGGAAGCAGCTCAGAGAGCCACCTGGCAATTCCACATTGTTTGATTTTGATCCCTGGATGGACCCCATATTCAGGAGATATATCCAATAATCAGATTGGCCCATGATAAGCTTTAGGCTCTCGGGGGGAAGAATATGAAAAGCTTAAAGTCTCAAGTGGAACTTTGTGGACCCTTTTCTTTTTCTTTTTCTTTTTTTTTTTTAATTTGAACAGAGCATATGCTTAGTTTTATATCTCATAAAATTAAGTTTCACTTAACTTCTTTTTTTTTTTAATCAAACTATACTTAAATTATTTTTCATCACACTTGATATTGAATTAATTCAAACTCTAACTTTTAGAACATTTTTTTTTTCTTATATGAAAAAAGTAGTGCAAAAGTGCAATTAATGACATCAACATCATGAGAAGGGTCTTGACAAGACGACCACTAGCTTATCCTTTCCTCCTATAAATAATATAAGGCCACATTGTTTAGTAGTATTGGTCTCACACAATTATTTGTGTGTGAAAAAATGCATCACGGCCCATTTTGATAGTCTCCGCTGATCCCTTTATTTTTTCGCCTTCTTCATTTTCTATTTTGCTTTTCTTGCACACATAGTCACCATCAGCACCACACAAAATGGTCATATGTAACCACTGTTATTATTGCAGCTATATGCATTTGGACATAAAATGGGCATATCAAACCATAGATGCATTGAGCAAGAGCACTATCTAAGTGTTAATACAGATAATGGCTTATCAGCCTATCTGCACCCATTTTTCAATATTTATCTCATTTAAATTTGACAAATTCCTCAAGAAATCAATCCAACAATTGGAAGGGATTCTTCTATCAATTTGGTTAAAAGGTTTAACCAATTTCTTGTAATGTTTCAGGCACTTGATCATTCACTTTACCTTTTGATCAGTATATAATTTATAGGGGATTTGAAACCCCATTTTTTATGAAAAAAGAATTCATTGAATAATTCAGCTATTTCTTTCTCCTTCTTATTTTTTTCCTGGATGCAAATTCAACTCTTTCTATTTAATCTCCTTTCTATTTTCTTTTTCCTTCCCTTAAAGAGAAACGGAAGGTTACTTAAAGACATATTACATTTGAATTGCAACTACTAATTACTTATGCAACAAGAAACCTCCATATTAAGCTCTGAGTGTGCCTTTATGCCTAGAATCTTTGTTTAATGTAACTTGAAGTTCATTTCTTCTTCTTCTTCTTCTTTTTTTCAGAGATTAGCACTATGTGATGGTTTGGTAATTTCAATTATAGATCAATTTAGAAAATATTAAAGTTTAATATATAATTGATTTCTAAATTTTATCAAACAATTTAAGTTTTTAAATCAAATAATTTATTAATATGGTATTAAAAATTTACGAAAAATATTATACTTAAACTAAGTTATTCTCACGTTCAATTATGAATGTCTATAAATATAGTAATTATATCTCTTAGTCATGCTTTCAATTGAAAGGAATTTTGTGTAAGGGTAAGTGTTAAAGTTTAATGTATTATTTATTGTTAAATTTCACCTAATAATTTAAATTTTTAAATTAAATAAAATTTTTAAAAAATAACCTACAATATGAACTATAGTAAAAAAAAATTAAACTTATCAAATTGATTAGCAAATATTTGATTTTGATTTGTATTTCTTTATTGTAGATATTTTTATTAAATTATACGGTAAAAAAAATATTTATATAAAATTTATATACTGTTTTTCAAATTAAAATTCAAGATCTTATAAATAAAAATAAAAAATTTAATTCATTAAAATCTCTTAAAAGAAATTAAGTAACTTCCTTGAAGTGCACGGGAAAGAACTGAAGGGGGGAAGAAAGCAGAACCCAATTGATGACCCCCGCCAGCATGTGGGATGTGTGTTTGGCGCGTGGCAATGCATTTAGATTCCTAGGGGCCTCCCCCATACCCAAGAAAATTAGGCTGGTAAATCAAGAATCGAGGGGGATTTTCCCTTTACTAGAAGAGGCTCTTACCCAACTTGGATCCGGTTTGATTTTCACTTCCCATAGAATGGGATGTGGTCCTCCTTTCCTTCAAATTAATTAAAAAACAAGCACCCAAAAATATACACAATCCTTCTTTGTTGTATTGGCCATTTGTTTTCACTTTTGTTATCGACGGTGACAACCCCCCCCCCCTCCCTTGAAAAAGGCTATGTTTGACAATTGATGAGTAGTGAGGAGCCTAACTCACCTCAACTTAAAAAAGTCTTAAAGTACCAAAATCAGACTATGTACCTAAAAAAGTACCACAATCAGACTTGGGAGTGCGTAAAGTTCACGTGTCAATTAGCAGTAAGAAATAATAATAATAATAATAATAATAATAATAATAATAATAATAATAATAATAATACTAATAATAATAATAATGATGATGATGAGGGGATGATTTGGATTTGGATATTAGTTTTTTTTGGTTATTTATTGGAGTGTTAACTGTTATGGGTTAATGATATGCATTTCTTGAACCTAAATAAACCCAAAGATATGTCTTAGAAACTCAAATATTTTAATATGTATGTGAATTATATATATATATATATATATTAGTTTCTTTTGGTTATTTATTGGAGTGTTAACTGTTATGGGTTAATGATATGCATTTCTTGAAACTAAATAAACCCAAAGATATCTTAGAAACTCAAATATTTTAATATGTATATGAATTATATATATATATATATATATATACATTTTCAACATATAACTTTGAATTCTTACTATATTAGTGTTTATTATAATTAATATTCTTAAAAACACTTAAAAGAATATATTATATCTACGTATAACATGATTATTACCAACAAATTATAAATTAAAATATTTAATATAATTATTATAATAAAATATGTTAAATGATTGTATTATTTTTTTTTACCAACAAATTAACTATGCATAAGTATATTTATATAAAAAAAATTATTCTGTTTATAACTTTTAAAAAATTTAAAATTATTATGCACATCGTGTCTAACAAACTATTTAACTAGAAGTTTCATACATACATATGTCTTCGATTTAAAAAGAAAAAATTTAAGATATATTTTAACCTAGAAAAACATTAGATAAAAGTTGTGAACTAGTGCCTAAAGAAGATGGCAGCCCGTATGTGGAGCTCTGGCAAAATCATCAGATCCGCACGAGGAAGATCAACAAGAAGTGTTTCCTAAGACAAAAATTAAGTAACAATAAAGAAAAGGTAATATGAAATAAATAAAATATGTGAATTTAATTATATTATATAAATAAATAAAAAATATATATATATATATATATAATACTTATTAGCGTCCATTTCAACAAGAAAATATGGACAGGAATTTCATCTCAGTGGTTTTAATTCTTTTACCTCCTTTGCTAAAATGCTATGGAGAGAGACAATTTAAAATCAATCAAACAGTACAGGAATTTACTGCCGATTAGGTGGCTGATTGACATGCACAACTACCAGGCTTCCCATCTTTCTTCTTTTGTCCTTGGCTTCACCTACAGCTTCCCCGCGTCTATATCTATGGTTGAGAATTCTTAGTCTGGAATGCTTTTGAAAGGAGCGACAGGGGTCGGTCAGAGTGGAGCTATCTATTTTTTTCCTCGGCATACGTGGACTCTTACAAAACAGTAGCCCTGAAGAGGGTTTCGAGCTGTTGGATTACACCGCTAAAATTTATAAATTTTAGAATGAATGGTTAACGAACATTTTTATTTTCTTTTTCTTTTTCTAAATGTGTCTTATGGGCATTTTATGATCCGCTTTTTCACAGGGGATTGCACACAATAAATTGCAAATGCTTCTATTTTTGTTAACCACTAGCCATTTTGTCTCACATGCAGGTCCATTTTTCAAAACCCTTAATATTTTTCACTTGTAAATTGCTTCTTTGATACGAAAACCGGCTTGGGATGTGACCCTTTTTTTAAATAGAAAAGAAAAAAAAAAGGGCTTGGAAAACCGGAATGTCAATTTCAACCTCATGTGACAAATTGGAACCTTTACGGGTTAGTTAAGAAGGACCATTGAATTGAAAATCAAGGTCGAAAGAGCCGAAAGAAGAAAGGGTGGAACTCCGAAGCCATGGACTTTGTGCATCCAAGTTATGGGAACGAATGCGTGGCCAGCCACTAGCCAGTCTGGATGGAACTTTAAGGTGATCACCAAACCATTTGAGGCTGAGCTGTGGTTTTCCTAACAGACTAATAATTCAGCAATAATTCTTCATAAAATATTTTAGTAATTAAGAAATTATATTTATTTTCTTATTTTCAAAGTTTTGAATTTATTTTTTATATAAAAAATATATAAAGTTTATGAAAATAAAAAAAAATATAAACTTGTGTTTTTATAAATTATTTAAAAATAAAAATAAAAAAAATAAAAAAAAAATTAAAAAATATGATAATTTAAACGTTAAATTTAAATGAATCATTTTCTTTCTGCATTATATATATATATATATATATATATATATATTTATATATATATTTATATTTATATTTATATTTATATTTATATAATTATTTAGATCCTAAATTTCAGAAGTGATGATTCTAACAAGGACAAAGGATTTATACAATTCAATTTCATAAATTCAAAAAAAAAAAAAAAGGAAAGGAAAGGGGAAAAATAAACTAAGCTCCTTGGCAATATCTTTAGAAACAAGGAATTTCAATTGACAAGGAAAACATAGACGTCTCTGTGCATAAAATCACTGCTACATTATTCGAACAGCATGAATCTAATCCATACGAGCAATTAAACTTGCACATTCCCTTAGCATGGTATATTTTAGTTTACCCGTTCGGGCTCTAAAATTCCAGGTAGGACTGATAATGAGACTGTTTCACAGTTCAATCAACCAAAGCATTAATTAGAGCAATTAAATCGATTAGAACAATTACATAATTGTAAGTTGTTGTTCATGTAGGCCGGGTTGGTCAATCTTTCGGCCCAAACTTCTCTATCGGGTCCAGCTAGATCCAAGTAAAAGAACGTTCATTAGCCCAAACTTGGGTCCAAGTTCATATTTATGTATATATATATATATTTTTTTTTTCTTACTCTTAATTATCTAAAAAGTCACTTGTTTAACGATATGTGCACGAGTATTAGGCTTTTTAAAATGTTACACCCTGAACATTTTCAAATCACTTTTTGGTAATCATTGTTATATTTTTTAATAAATTTATTATAATAAATATTAATCTATTAGATATTAAAATTAAATATATTCATATAAATAATATTATAAATAAAATACTTAAATTTATAAAAGTTAAAATTATTGATGCATATGAAAAATTCATATCAATTTAATAATCAATTTCTCTCTACTGTAATTACATATTTTTAGATAAAATTTTTATTTATATTAAAAAAAGAGAAATCAGTTATATATATTATTTTACTTAAATTAGGCAATTTCATCCTTATCTAAAATTATAATTTTTAATAACACAATAACATAAAAAATTATTCTTTACTAATTAAGTTACATTATAATTGATTTTTTAATAAGAATATTATTTGAAAATATTTTAACATAATTAATTAAAAATTTCTAACATTTTCTTAATTAATTAATTAAAATATATTACATTAATTGTTATGCACAAATGATTCAATCATAATATTATAATATGATAAAATGATAAATGTGAGTTATTACTATTATAATCTATTTATTTAGAATATTCTTTTACATGTATATTTATAATATACATAGCTCATAAGATATATATGATTTTATAATAGTATACAATAATATCTCACAGACACTTTGTTATTAATTTTAAAATAATAATGTACATATAATCATAAAATAATATAATATATATAATGTATATATAAAACACATCAATCAATTTAGGGTATTATTACATGATGCATTACTAATTATCATTAATATAACTAAAATTTATTTTGAGAATAAGTTCTTTGTATAATATTCTTTATCATTTATAGAAAATATTCAATTTTAAAATATTTACTTTATTATCATTGATTAGATTTTTTAATAAATATTAATTTTTGAAATTTTAAAATTAAATATATTTATATAAATAATATAAATAAATTTATAAAAATTAAAATTATTAATATATTTTAAAAATTTGTTTCGTCTTAATAATTGATTTACCTATTGCAATTTTTACTCTGAGTGCATATTTTTAAATAAAATATTTGTGCATATTAGTTATATATATATATATATATATAATTTAAAATAAAAATATCTATTTATATTTGAAGTTATAATTTTTTATAATTCAATAATGTCTAAAATTATTTTTTACTAATTATACTACATTATAACTAAATTTTTAATAAAAATATAATTTGATAATATTTTAATACAATGAATTAAAAAATTTTAAACAATCTTAAGAATTCAATCGGCATAATCCTCCTGTCTTTCTCAAACCTGACACTACATGCTTTAAATTGAAAAACTTTTAGTTTATGATTTAAAAGTTTTGAGCGGTTAAAAAGTCTCATTAGAAAAAAAATAATAATAAACTCAAACACTGCACTATGATGTGATAGAAATTCTTGTTAATTTATTTTGACTTGAAACATTATTCTTGCCGTTAATCACGCTTTATCAAACATGATATTTAACATTGTTAAATTCCCAGCTCCCACGTTGTCATTCCCACGACTCTTTAATATATATATATATATATATATATCGTCACCATCGTCCTCAAATCGTCATCGTGGCAATCATCCTAATCTTTGAATTCATAACCCTCCCCACAAGGTCCCCTTTCTGTTCCTGACACTAACAATCTTTCAAATTCACGTCAATATGTCACCATTAGAGCAATCAATTAGAGAATTGTGGATACCATGAATTAAGACCAAACCTTTAAACCTGTAATTATGAAGTGATGGGCTCCCAAAAAAGTACCATGTGCAGCGCGTTTCGTCCGAGTTCTCAAGATGTATTTATCCGAGATTAGCATGTGAAATCTATCATAGAGCCTCATCCCTGATAACAATTGAATCCATTTAAAAAAAAAAAAAAAAAAATTGGAATTTTCATGACACCCTTTTTAGAGCGAGCCTAGAGTGATTTATTAAATTAGGAATGACATATTAACGCCGTCTGTCATGTCTCTCCTCGATAGAATTGTTGAAAGAATTCAAACTTTAAAAAATGACCATCCAAAGAAAAATAGGAATGATATTCATCATGGAAATGGCTCTACCTACCTTAACACATGCCCATGGTTTTATGCTCTATGATCTGGATTAAAAAAAGAAATTTCACGAATGTTTCTATTTTGTTTTCTGGTAATGGTAACGGTGACATGGTTTTACAATGAAAGAAATATGATTAGACATTCCCCAGAGAGTGCTTTGACCCACATTGCTAATATTCAACTTCATGGCTAGCTAGCCTCCCATGGGTACTTTTGTCACACCGCTCCGCATTAGTTGTGATAAAAGTTGTGCAGCTAATCCAAACAAAAGCTTGAAAGCATACCAACCAATCGATTGTAAACACTATGGCATTTGTCTCCCCCAAGAATTTTCTTAAAATTGTCTAGTTACTCCCCCCCCCCCCCAAAAAAAAAAAAAAAAAAAGAATATATATGTTAGCACCTACCTTTAAGGGAGAGGACAAACATAAAAAATTCAAACATAGCTTTAGTGGTCGACAGCCTTCTAGGACTTTTCTTGTACTACTTGTCTGTATTGGATTACGTTGCAAAATTGCAGACACCCTCCTAAACTAATTATCGAAATCGAAATAGAACGATCAAGCGACGAAGAATTCTATTCTACCCCAAAAGGAAAAAAAAAAAAAAAAAACAAACAAACAAACAAAAGAAACTAGGAAGTCCTTGTTTAAGATTCCTAGCAAAGGCTCATGATACAAAAATAAGAAATAGGGTATATTTGAACACGTTTTTATATCGTTAGGTCTTTTTCCATTTAGAAAAATTGTTGTCCAGTCAAGCACGTTTCCATGTCTTGAACCTGCATTAAAAGCCTCTCCAATGAGAAGAAACCATGGAAAAATTTTATAAAAAACAAAATGATCCATTGACCCGTTTATCAATTCCAAGATTATCATTTTCAATAGCATACATAATTCACTGCTCTACTTTTCTAACAACCATTTTTCGTTTTGAACATGTTTACGGTTCATCTGTCACTGAGATAGTTTGAGTGATTGAGTCGAATTATAGCAATAAATCATAGAGGTTATAAGGACTTAATGTATCTTTATGCATAGTTTTCTACTGGTGATGAGGGCCTTATGGATCGATGGACATAATAGCCTACGTATATTAGTCGTAAAACGAATTAATGATGCTTTTTTTTTTCTTTTTCTAGAAAACAAATTATTAGTAATGTTTAATAATGTTATGAGTACGAGTATTCCTATTAATTGATTAGAAAGTTAAATTAAACATGATTGTCGCTTTTGGATGTTTCAACTTAACGTAAATTGTTTGCACCAAAAAATCATTCAACATGTTGTTCCCTAGAGACATATTAGTAGTAATTAAAAATTTTTATTTTTATTTTAAAATTCTTATATTCTAATCTGAGAAGGGATCCAGTACAAAATTTATAAAAAATAAAAATAAAAATTATTTTATAATTCATATGGACCTCCTACTCAAAAATAAAAATAAAAAATAAAAAATAGAATTCATGCAACTTAAAAGTTTCACAAGCAAACCCATATAACTTCACCTTTGGAAATTTAGAATTAAATGAGGGAAATGTAATTGGAAGTCATAACCCTAGTATCATAATAAAAAGTCATTCAACAAAAAACTTACCCCATGCCCAAGAATAAATAACATACTAAATTTTAAGAGCACCTACTATGCACAAAACATATGTCCATCTAAAGGGCCAACACAGTGATTAAAAACTTACAAATTTATCTTAGGGCTCTCAAACCCTAATTCTTGAAGGGGGGGGTGGGATTTAAGACTTATAAGAAAACAAAAGACTACTCTCTGCAATGGTCACTTGATTAGAAGTTAAAAAAAAAAAAAAAAGAGTTAAGCATATGTATCAATGTATGAACGTACCAAAAAAATAATAATAAAAGAAATAAATTTTAAGGTAGAAAAATTCGCTATTGATGATATGCATGGAAATCAATATTTGTTAGACAATAACCTCACGACTTTAGTACATTAGTTTGGCTTAGAGTTCTAACCTTAAAGTTCGTAACTTTTCAATTTGAAACAGAGTGCCCTTGTTTTGATTGAGCACGCCCGATATTAAAAAGAAGAAAATGGCTCATTCCGATCTATCACTTTCACATGAGTAGCAAGGAAAACGTGAAAGTACATCGTGAGAAAGTCTATAAAATATACAATTTTAATAAGGTATTATAAATGGATGATGGCTAAAGAGAACACGGTGCATTGTTCGTGGAAAAAAGGACAAATCATTTTGGACATCATCTCTACGACATATGATGGCTGGTTATGTGAAGCAAGGTGAAATTATATGGATTCCTGTGGGTTGTTTATACACTCGTTCAAATGAACACTTGTACTACTAAGTCAGAAGACAGATGTGCAGAGAACTTTTTTTTTTTTTTTAAATTCCTGAAACCAGAGCCGTTCAGTTCTAAGCGCGTGTAATTGTTTTTCTCAAGCCTAATCCATACAAAATAATAAATTGTACCAAAATTCAGGCCAGATCTAATCAAACCTGAGCATTTTTGGAGGAGCCAATACAAATTTAAAGGGATCTCAAACTCAATCTAAAGAAAGTAAAGTCAATTCCACACCAATTCATATAGGTGCTTGATAACAGAACATTTACTACTAAGAAATTTTTAGTTCAAATTTAAAGGTAACATTTTATGGTTAATGATAAGTTGTACTTTGTTTATATATTCAACCCAATAAATCTGGTCGTAAAAAGACATACTAGAATTTAATCTATTGTGATCCATTCTTAATTTCACTTAGATATCATAGATTTTTAAGTTAAATAGTTTTTTAACAATCGAGTTAGTTCGACTAATCGTCGCTAAGGTCCTTCTAGCTGGATGGGAGATCTTGACTATGAACAAGTCCAGTTCTCATCATGTCCAAAATGTAAAGTGATGGACCGTTCTTGAATTCTTTCCCTCAACTGATATAAATACGTAGGACGACCAATTGGTTTATCGATGGGCCAAGACACCAAGTGATATCAATTTTGTATTACATGATTTTCATCGTTTCCATTACTCATTAGAACGCACACATAGACTTTAAGAAAGGAAATTCAATGGAAACTCCATTACGTGTTTGATTCCACGAGCTACTCCTTTTGACAAGTTGTTAATGAACTATAGTTATCAATTGGAACTCGTGGGTATATATATATATATGTCATTGACAGGTGGTGACTGCTTCACACTTTAGCTTCAAGACCCCCCAAGTGCCCATTTTTTGTACTTCTACACTTTGTGAGCCTTCGTGTCCCATCGAGGTGGCTATGTGTTCTTTGAGCAATAAGACCATAAGTAGTTCCAGTGAAGATGATGCTGAGCTTAGGAGAGGGCCATGGACTCTTGAAGAAGACAATCTCCTTGTTCAATGTATTGTTCGTCACGGCGAGGGTCGCTGGAATTTGCTTGCTAAACGTGCAGGTACAAGGCATTTTTGTTATTGATATGGATAGGTTATACACACTCATTTAAATCAGTATATTCATAGTTATCTTCATTTGGGTTTTTTGGTTAAAGGGTTAAGGAGAACAGGCAAGAGTTGCCGACTGAGATGGCTAAATTATCTTAAACCGGATGTTAAACGCGGAAATCTTAGTCCACAAGAACAGCTTTTGATTCTTGACCTCCATTCGAAGTGGGGTAATAAGTAAGTTATTCAATCTTGGATCATCTCTGGATTACTTTTAACTATGCTTGTGTTAATCTTGAGCCTATCAACATGGAATTAAAATAATGATTCATTTGAGTAGGCACTTAAGCACAGAGTGCTTGTCATCCATTGATCACAAGCTAATCCTTACTTCAGGCATCATCCATCCCAACCTTGTAGTGCTTGGCGCATCAATTTTAAGTAACTTTGCAACTACTGTAGTTTATAACTTGTTTCTCCCGTCCATTGCAGGTGGTCAAAAATTGCTCAATATTTACCAGGAAGAACGGACAATGAAATAAAAAATTACTGGAGAACCCGAGTGCAGAAACAGGCAAGGCACCTAAAGCTAGATGCCAATAGCACAGAATTTCAAGATATAATTAGGAGTTTTTGGATGCCAAGATTGCTTCAAAAGATAGATGGATCAAATCCTCCATCCGCCATGGCACCCCAAAACCCAGCAATTTCTCAGCCTATCAGTTATGATCCTCGGCATCCAACATTGCCCCCACCCCTGCCACCACAAGAAATGGTTCCTAGTCAGGGAGCGGTTGACATGACAGTGACAATGCACAACGAGGAGCATCAGGAGCAAAACTCTGATTCAGAGCAGTGTACAGGTTCAAGCATTTCTTCTACCGACTCAATGAAAATCACACCAGTCTCTCAGTTATCAGAATACCCAACAAGTCCATTTCATACCACAGGCTACTATAGTGATTGTAGTAGTACTTTTCTGAAGGATTGCCAATATGTTGACAGCAATTGCTATGGCATGGAAGGTCTCAATCTAGGAACTATGTCAGGTTACCCAGGTGGTGACTTTCACGTGGCAGAAAGCGAATGGGTTGGATATGATTTGGGAGATACCATGTGGAAAACAGATGAATTGTGGCAATTCAGGAACTCATAACAGGGTGAAAATATTGGGTCTTGTTTCTGAATACCCAAGAGATCTATGTATTTCCTAGTAAATGATGGCAGGTTATGCTGGGAGGCCTAATTTTTGTGTCTGTGTGACAAGGGATTGAAGATTCATTGTTTAGTTCTCTACCCAAAAATCGACATCAACAGTGCATCCAGATCTTGCATAAATTTTTATCAGTTTTACTTCAATTTTCTTCTTCACTCTCACTTTTGTCTTGTAAGGGAATGGTCAAGGTACTGGAGATAGAGAGAGATGCCCTAAGACACTTTTTGTGAAAACAGAAAATAGGATAAATTTGCAAATATCTCACTTTCTTCTGGAATATAAAATTTAAAAATCTTTGTGTACTATATATTCTTATTGTCATGCAGATTTTCCATCCCAAGTTCAAATTTTAAAGCCAGTTTCCACCAACCCAAAATTGATACAATTCTGGGAATCAAAAACTTTTCTCACACTTGCCTCTCTCTCAAGACTCGCCGGTGTGAAAGGACCATAACAGAAGCATCAAAGGAAGACGTAAGCAGGTCATAGATTAGACGTATTTTGTCATTTTCCTTTCGGAGTGACAGAAGTAAACTCTTTGAAAAAGGAAAAGTTCTCGCCTCGCTTGATTGCTTACATCCTTAAATTCCATTTATGTTCTCTTTTTCGTGCTAATCAAACAAGTTGAACCATTTAGTCAACTTAATCTTTAACACAAAAGGCCAACCCATGAAGAACAAGGTCTTGCAATTACACAGTAGACCGATAGGCCATCGCCATGACCTATTCTGCTGCTCTCAGCCTTAGCTCAGTTTATTCCTTTTAGTCACGTAATATAACGAGGACAAAACTAGTCAATTTAATATCACTTCAAGGCTGTTCAGTTCATATTTCAAAATCGGACAAAATTGAAATTGGAATAAAAAAAAAATTGAAAATGAAATAATAAAATTTATAATATATTTGATCTATTCCAAAATTGAAATTAAATTTTTTTTATAGTCTTTTAGCTAAATTTGAAATTCAAATCATCATAAAAAAATTATGATAAAAAAAAGTAAATAGTAGTAATATAATTAAAATATATTCAATTACTATAAAACACAAATATATTTTATTTTAAATAATTTTGTAGTAACAATAATATTTTGAATTAGAAAATTATCATAGCATATCTAATTACAATAAAAGTATAAATAAAAAAAATATATAAATGAATTTATCTAGTTATAATGATATTGATAATAAAAAATAATTTAAATTAATAACCATAACTATAAAATTTGAAATAAAAATATTGACATAAAAATTCTATAGTAAAAAAAAATCATTTATTTATTAATTATTTAAATATATTATAATATCCATAATTTATTTCTTTTTATATTAACACTAATAATAATTATTGTTATTTTATATAACAACATATATATATATATATTTTGTGGAGAGGAGACAAAGAAGGGAATGAAAATAAAACTAATTAAGAGAAGTGAGAAAATGATGATTCTCGTGGATAAAGAAATACATTCCCATAATAAATATAGAAAAGAGAAAGAAGTTTACCTTTATCAAATACTGAAAATTAAAATTCACTCATTCTCATTTTTATTTCTCTAATAAAACTACTCTCCACCAAACATCCCCCAATTTTCGTATACATCTGTTTGGTGCCGACTTGCCTCATTCAATGGGTTAAAGCTTATTTGCGCATGCTCAGTTCTTTCGCGATCAACGAAGAATTTAGTGGGTTAGCTAATATTGACTGGAAGATGGAAGATATTGCTCCAAATGGGCGCCACCAATTGACAACTCTTGTTTCTGATGAATTCATTGCAAGATTCCAGCTTTGCAACCAAACCAATGAACTTTTATTATTATTATCATTATTATTATTATTATTATTGTCGTCGTCATGAATAAGAAATTGGAAGGAGATATGGCCACAATTTATGACAAAGAAGAAATTTTTTAATTAAAATTTGATTGACTAAACTCCTCATCCCAAAAGCTCGACACCATCCCTCATCCTACCAGTATACTCTCTATCCAACCCAAACTCTTTGCAACCAAGCCAAAAACTCCTCATCTCTCCATGTTCCCATCTTTGCCCACGTCGGATTGAAGTCTAACCCACCCTCAATCGTAGAACACAAGTCCATGCACAATGCTCCACAGCTGTAACGATGCGTACGTTCAAAAGTTTCTTTCAGCTTAAAATTCCAAGCAAAACGATGAGAACAACTGGTTTCAGGCTCCAGGGTAATTCTAGTGTCAGGGCGTGGGGCACTCGACCAAAGATGTGGGACTTAGACCGTGGTCTTTAAGCTGG
The DNA here is from genome assembly GCA_021464305.1 of Kandelia obovata. Classification (NCBI taxonomy): domain Eukaryota; kingdom Viridiplantae; phylum Streptophyta; class Magnoliopsida; order Malpighiales; family Rhizophoraceae; genus Kandelia; species Kandelia obovata. The sequence goes on from CM038480.1 coordinate 786,606, forward strand.
CTTCCACGGGGAAAATAACTATCCAGATTGTGGGCCATATGCCAGAAAAGTATAAACTTATGGATCTGGGACTTTTTCTTCTTTCTTTCTTTTTTATTTCATAAGAAAAGTAAAAGGTAAAACAAAAAAAAAAAAACAAAAAAACAAAAAAGGAATTATCAATCATAAAACGAGTATTCCTGTTGAGATGTGTCGTTTTACATTTCAAATTTATTTACACCAAAGTTGTAAAATCAAGTCAAACGTAAAGATGTTTTACTTCAAACTTAATAATGTTTAAAGAATAAATTATTCTAATAATAATATTATTATTATTATTAAATGTCAACAACATGTAATTTTTAACTATAATTGATAGGTACGATAATTAAAATATTTGTAATATACTTTTTTTGTCAACAAAAAACAAATAAAAAATAAAAAATCCGTCAAAATCAAGCCAATGAAATTGGAAGGAAATTGCTTGCTACACAAGCTTGCAATAGATCTAGCTCAATCATTTTTTCTTTATAAGCCCACATTTTGCTGCTTAATCTGCAAAAGAACATGATGGGGAAAATATATATATATATATATATATATATATATGTGGCTCTAATGTGAACTTTAGAACCACCCAAGACTATACCTTAGAGAACCAATAAATCACCAATGGGGTGGGCTGGGCTGGTCTGGCCCGGTCCGATTTATTATTGACTCTTTGCGGGACCCATCATCAGAAAAGCCATGCGTTGCAATAAATACGTCGGTAAGACGCAAAATACGTCCTTCTTCCCGTCATCTTTTTTTTGTCCTCTCCTTAAAAAAGGTAAATACAGCCTGTTAGTGATGCAGCCGAGTTTAGGTTTATAAAATTTGAGATTTTTTTACTTTCCTTATTCAACGTATGATCTTATTACATTTTTTTTTTCCACTAAAGCTAGCAACAATGCGTTGTGATCTGCCTCTTATATATTCCTTTTTTTTTAGAATATTTAATGACGAATATCAGAATTAAATCAAATCAATTTTAGTATTATTAATATTCTCTTCTTTTCTCTCTTAAAAAAAAAAAAAAAAAAGTCAGTAGCATCTTAAGTTCAGCACTGAAATCTAAGCATTGGATGGGTACATTACTGGGTTCCAATTACTGCACAACAGAGCCACTTAAAAAACATCTTTTATGACTGTACAGGCAACCCCCGAGAGGACAGGCCCAATATACTTAAATTGCTACCAAGTTTGAGGCTTGATTGTTAAAATGTAATTTCATGAAATTGCCGCATTGGAGCTCTAAATAAAATTTCAACTAACTTACACCAAGCCGTATGTTATGGTTCTTTCTGCCACTCACAATTTCCAGTACCAACAAGATCCCATAGCTTAAAAAATAAAAATAAAAAAAAATAAAAAATCAGTCTTCACCGGCAAATATCCATGCACTGCATATTCTGGGGCCATATAACCACTGCATTCAACGAAAAGTTGTACATGAATTTAAGATACACAAAGCTGTCAATGAGAAAATTGCTCTCAGGAAAGAGCTTCGCTAGGGCAGAATCTTAGCCTTTCTAGTAAGATATAATTGATAGTTTATAATTAATATTACTTTAACGTGTCAGCGTTTGTAGTCCAACGGTTAGGATAATTGCCTTCCAAGCAATAGACCCGGGTTCGACTCCCGGCAAACGCATGGGTTTTAATGTTTTTATTTAAAAGTAAAAGCCTACACTCAAATATTAATTTATATCACAAACTCAATTATTTTAACTTTTAATTGAGCATATATGTTTTTTTTTTTTTTGTGGGTTAAATCTTTAAATGTATAAGTGTATCTCCTGACCAAGAAATTGACAAATAAATAAATAAAATTGGGCAGTTTTTCTAGCTACTTGTGCCTAAAAATTATTGGTGGGTGTATCCAGGAACGGTATATCAAGAATTAAAGAGTGCAGCAACGCTAAAACTGCATGACCAACGGAGCAAATCTCAGCAACCTGTCCAAAGCATTGGGCAGGAACTTTCTTGCAAACAAGTGACACATGCTTGTGATCCTTCCATTGTATTCACAGTAGCTTCCACTCCTCAAGGTCTCCAAAAATTCAACCGTCACTTCTGAGCGTCCAAACCCGTTTGGATGGGGCCCACCCTTTGACCAGTCAACCCAAGTCAAAGTCCTTTCTGCAGTCTTCTTCCAAAACCTGATGTAAACAAATGTTGGCAAATAATGCTCGTCACCATAACACGAGTCCTTGCAGAGTGACTGAAATAATGGGAAATATTTCCTGTCCGAGACAACCTCCAGGGCCAGGTCGCGGTCCACCTCGAACCATTGTGACCCTTTTCGCCATTGAGCGAGCCGAATTGTGGGCTTCATTAGTGGGTTGTATCGGCCCTGGCCCACTGGGCCTTGCAAGTCGTAGACCTCGACAAATGACTTGTTCGAGCCCATTATGTAAGAGTAAACGGTGGAGAAATTGAACAGGGGAATGCATGATTCTGATAGGAGAACAAAGCGTTGGTTCGAGAAGTCCAACAGTGCATTGGCTAACAGGCGGCGCTCCGCTTCGATCATGGACGCCTTGCCCCATTGCACTTTCTGCCATGGAAAAGTAACATGATCAGATTTTTTTGTTTTTTCTTTCCTTTTTTTTTTTTTTTAAATTTCTTAGAATTACTTTTAAAAAAGCAAGTAAGATGTACAAGTATTTTCATCCCATGCACTGAAACTTTTTACTCATCTACAGAATTTTATGCCCATCTATTGAATTTTTCTGCCTTTAAACTAAATTTGAAAGCATAATACTGTTAGACTCCCGTGAGATCCTGGTTAAACTAAATTTGACTAGCTCTTCTTTTTCTTAATTTCTTTCTGTTAGACTCCTGTAAGATTCTGGTATAAGGTCTCCACATGACCAAACATCTATGATTGATTTGCATAATGTTTCTTAATTTCCTATTTTTTGGACAGATCTCCGGCATATAATCTATCATAGTAAATATACACAGAATTTCATTCATTCTCTATCTCCCTTTATTTCTGAAACTTTCGGCTCTTGTTTCCCATTCTTTTTCTACGTGAGGGAAAGCTCGAAGAAAGGAATGTAGAAGACATTTTGACCCACAAAAAAAAAAAAGAAAAAAAAAAAGAAAAAGGGAAAGGGACTAGATGGAGCTCTCTTTTTTGCTTCTAAAAGGAGTAGAATCGAAGCAATGCATGGAACCAAAAGTGGTGAACAAGTACAAGTTTTTTTTTTTTTTTTTTGGTTGATACAGGGCAGAGTTGAAGACCAAGGATGAACTAAATCAACTCAAGGATGACGACCCAAAGCGAAAATTCCAAGGAATGTAATGAAGAGAAAAATATAACAATGTTTTAAAACGGCCTACCCACTGTTACATATATATTTAGTTATGTACGTATAGGCCCACATAAATTCCTTTTTATCTCTCTTCCTCTCAGGATGCATATGAACTATTCTCCTCTAAGTTATAATACCAAGGTCTTCTTTTCCCTTGTTAGAATAATTTTGACTTACTTCAATGTCCAACTTAATTCCCATTTTAAAGTTTCATTTTTCCAACAATGCCAGAAGCCACATATTGGATTTGGAGCATCATGGGCCGGCAATTTCACATTACTTAGGTGTCTACATGTATTTATTTTTCCTTTTCTTGCGTAAGTAACAATTTGTATAGTTTCCAGTAGTTGCTTTCTATCTGGCCAAACAATTGAAGGTGAATGCTAGATTCTAATTATTGCTCACAGCAACACAGAAAGAACAAAGACTTTTCAACAAGAAATCTGTTTTCATTGTTTTATAATCTTGATTATGGAATTCGAATGAATCAAACTTAAAATCACAACGCAAAAAAAAAAAAATGAATTGATGATGAATGGGGGAAATGAGATGAAACTAACCTTACTAGGAATCCTCCTTTCATGGAAGACAGAATCCTGCGACACCGTGCCATTGAATGATGGGCTGCAATGCCAGTAAATCGAATAGAGCCCCTCATTCCCTTTAAAGAACACATCCCACAGAGGAGCCAGCGGCAAAGGCCCACTACTCAAAAACAGAAAGGCAATCTTGGGGACAATCTTGAAAGGAAAGTAATGCAAGCGAGGAGCCAATGATGCTCTCCACAACAACTCTTCCTCCCTCATATCGTGCCATGCGTTGGGCGGTCTCAAGAACTCTTTTAGGCCGATCCGCCGTTTGGGTGGACTGGAAATGGATGGTAGAGACGGTGAGGGTGGCGGCGGCGAATGTGTGAGCGAGGAAGACGACGAAGAGTCATTGGATAGTGGGGTTTGGACGGAGAATTGATTGAGTTGAAAGTTAAAGGAGGTGTCTTTAAGATAGAAACCGAGTATGACACCGAAGACCAATCCGCAGCCAAAGAGAAGGAAACAGAAGACCAAGTTCTGGGTCTGCATTTGGCCTTTGAGAATCTTTGCTGATGCTTGTGGCCTTAGCTGCTGCGGATCCATTGTCTTCATTGCCATTTGTCTCTCTCTCCCACACACGCGCGGAGACCGACGGTTAGACAGAGAGAGAGAGAGAGAGAGAGAGAGAGAGAGAGAGTTGTGTTTTGTTTTTGGTTATGTATGAAATAACGTTGGCCATTTAGAGTGGCTTTTATGTAAAGGATCGAAAGTTATGTTTTCTTCATTAATAAAGACCGATTGTTTTTCCTATATTTGTGTGTACGAGTTGATTTTCTATTTTTGCTCATATTTATTATTATTATAAATATATTTGACACTATATAAATTTATTTATTTTATTTCAAATAAAATTCACTTAAAATTTTAAATTTTATAAATATTAAGAAGTGAGTTCATTTTCTTTTCTTTTCTTTTCTATTCTTTTTCTTTTTTTTTATATATAAAAAAAAAGGCGAAGTAGTAAAGGGATTCGTTTTGTAAGTTACAGTTATTGCCTGTCTCTCGAATGATTATTTATTATTTTATCACTTTTAGATTACATCATCCATATTTCCTGCCATTATTTGTGCAATTTGCTTGCCAAGCAATATTCGTTTGATTGGCTATCTAACATTCATTGTCCTCCATTCAGATTTTGTTGTTTGACGTCCTACTTGAATCCACAGATCAATAAATTACATAAAAACAAAAAAAAAAAAAAAGAAAAGAAAAGAAAGGAAAGGAAAGGAAAGGTTGGGAAAAATAAAGTCTCAGTTGATCGATTAATTTGGAACTTTTTCTTTGTTTGAACTTCATTGTAGAGAAATTGGGGTATTCACAGCCTCCCCTATCCATCCAAAAAAAAAAAAAAAAAAAAAGTCTTTTGGTTCCATGCATGTGCTGGACTAACATTTTCAAATCATGCATCTTTTAAATGGATGCGAAATAAGTAGATGCAGAATAATTGGCTGTTGAACATAAAAATGGAAAGAAAGAAAAAAGAAAAAGGGAGAAAGAGAATGGTTTGCTGGACTTAAAATGGCAAAAAGACAGACAAAGGATAACTTCGGTTCATCTCAACATTTATTGGCGGTTGACAAAAATAATTGTGCTCTTTAGTCTATCTTATAGATAAAGATTTAAATTATGGTAATTTCTCGTAAATGTCATAAGCCATATATATATATATATATAGTTCTACGTCTATTGCAAGTATAGTTTAGTGTAAAAAAAGAAAAAAGAAAAGAAAAAGAAAAAGAAAAAAAGAAATGACTCGGGACTCACAATTGGGCGGGCTTGACTAGAAATTCGAATGTTTAATCTGAATCCATTAATATGGGCCTACTTGAGATTGTGTCTAGCCCAAACGGAAAAAACAACTTTATTTTATGGACGCTTGGACTCTGAACAAGCTTAAATAGCACCGATTCATCAAAAATTAATTATTATTTTCTTGGTACAAAAACTTAATTATTATACGTAATACATACATATTTCATCTAAAAAAAATCAGCTAAATAAAAATTTGAAAAAACAAACAATGAAGTAGAACTGTTGAGAATTTGAAGCTGAGTGTAAGTGTAAATAATTGATATATTCTGTAATTTTTTAATGATTAGATTCCAAAAAAAAAAAGAGTTTTATTAAGTTCATTTGATAATATAAATTTATTGGTATTTGAATTTATATTTAAAACTCATTTAACAAAAAAATCGAGTTGTTATGGAAAGTTGTTTGATTCATTTAGAATCATGAATAATTTATTTGAAATTAAAGAAAGATTAGAACGTTCTTAACAAATTGATTTTAGGGTTACATTTTAATTCTAATATGATGTTGCCAATTCCTTTCTAATCTTTATTCGACTTCAACCTCCCTTACTTACTTCCTTAATCCCTTTATTATTTTTACTCATTAGCCTTAACCATCAATGTATTTTCTCTCTCTCTCTCTCTCTCTCTCTCTCTCTTTTTACCTTTAATTCTTTGTGTATGAAAATTTTGATATTTCAATTTATGGATAAAAGAATTATTTTAGTTGGACATTGTTGAGGTTTTCTTTAGTAAGTTCATTCTTTACTATTTCATTTAAAATTTGTTATTTATTTTTTTCTTATCCCTCAAATGATTTTAGTTTTTTTTTATGAAATTTTAATTGTTATTGTGATTGAAAATTTGAAGTTTTAATAATTATTGTGGTTTCATAGGTTTCTTCTTGTCTTTTTCTTGTTAGTTAGCCTTATATATGATATATTTTTTAATTTTTTTAGTTTAAAGATAAAATGATTTTTCAAGATAATGTAGCAGTTATCTCTTAAGGTTAATTTTGTATGAATGTTGCTTTAAGGGTTTTAATTACAAATTGAATGTTTGCTTACTTAGACAAAGTTATGCTTATTGTTAAGACTATGAGCAGGCTAATACACTTGTTAAAATTTCAAATTCATTCAATTAGCTCAAAAAGTAATAAATAAACCTAAATTTAATGCTTATTTAATAAGTAAACTTGTAAACAACTTGTTTAAAGTTCAAAACTTGTTTAAGACTTAATTAAAAGTTTAGTATTCAACAAATGTGTGATTTAAGATATCACCAGAGACTCGTTTAAGTTGATAAAAAATTATAAAAAATTTGGCATTTTAACTTATTGTTTGGTTAAAGTTAGCATATTGTGTTAAACTTAGTTTGATATAGGTAATAACTAAAGCATACTAGACTACTAGATATGCTTTGTTTTGTAGTATAAATAGATATCAAATGTCTTGATTCATTGATGCATCTCTTTCTTCATGTAAGGTTAGAAAAAATATTGCTTAAACCTTCAAATGGCTAAATTATGCATAACTTATTTAAACTTTTTTTTGTAGATTTCCTTGGCTGCCAATGAATATGCATTTCTTCCTTCTTAAAATTCCTTGTTCAAAATTGTATTTGACATCTTTGTTTTCTTATTTTGTCACTACCCTTAATAATTCCAAGACCATCTTATTTCCATTATAACAGTTGGCAACATCATTCATCCGTTGTGATATGATTACCAAGATAACAAGACGTTGATTCTCATGTTACCTAAATAAGACATATGCAACTCTTTTCATTACTCCTTTATAATAGTGGATCATATAATGTAATCCCAACAATTTTGTGATCCTTTTTGTTGAATATAACTATGTAATTGTAGTTGTAACAAATGTTTAATGCTTTTATGGTCCATTTTAATCACAAAATGTCAACCTTTAAGATAATGATGCCACTTAAGTATAACCAACAAAATAATTATAAACTCTTTCTTGTAAATCAACAATTTAATTTTTTTGGAATTAAAGGCCTTATTAAGGCATGCCAAAGGGTGGTCTTCTTGCACTAGGAATGCCTCTATTCTTATGTCATGAACATTGATTTCTAAGATGAAAACCTTGTTAAAATTCAGCAATGCTAGCACTCGTGTTTAACTCATTGCCCTTGTTAGCTTTTCAAAAACTTCTTATGCCTTAACTTCACTAAAAATTATCTTTTTATAAATGATCAATCAATGACTTAATCAAGATTTCATAGCCCTCAATGAATTTCTAGTAATATCCAATTAATTTTAAAAACCCACACAAACTCTTTATCTAATAAGGAAGTGGTTATTCTTGTATGGTAATAACCTTATAAAGGTCAATGGACACTCTTCTATTAACAAATATTTTGTGACCAAAATACTTTATTTAGGTTTGCCTAAATGAACATTTGAACATTTTTACAAATAATTAGTTCTGCTAAAGAAGCATTAATGCATGTTTCATATGTATGTTATAGTTTAAAATGTTGTCACTATATATTAGCATATCATTGAAAAATACTAAGACATACTTACGTAACATCAAAGTAAAGATTTGATTCATAAGCAATTGAAGTATTAGTGATACCAAACAACATTACTTTAAATTCATAATGCCTATGATGCGTTTTGAACGTAATCTTCATAATATCCCTTTTATCCAAATGAATATGATGAAAGTTGGCTTGGAGGTCCAATTTTACGAAGTACCTAAGACCATTTAATTCATCCAGCAAGTCATTGATAATTAGAATAAGGAACTTTTCCTTGATCATAATTACATTCAATTAGCAATAGTCCACACATTCATCGATAAGGATCAACGAGGTGAAAGGGATTATACTATTGCAAACCAATTTTGTTTTCACCATCTTTTACACTTATTGTTTGAATTCCATTTTAAGGCAGTAGGGATATCAATAAGAGTATACTTTCACTGGTAAGGTTTTGGACATTGGATAATTTAGTGATCTTGCTTTCTATGAAAAGGAAAGACACGTGGTTCTTTAAACATATCTCTAAAATTGTGAACAATAGTAATCAACGCATTTAGAATACATATCTTCAATAGACCTATTACTAACACACACAAGTAGGCTTGGCTATTCGAACCTTTTTTTTCTTGAAGAATTCATATAGTTTTTGTTCAATTAAAATGCTTGAGCTTACCTTATGGGTCATACCTGATAGTATCACTTTAAGTCCATCTCTTATAAAGAAGAGTTTCATAGCCATTGAGTTCAAAATCAATGGACTATAGTTATGTAGCTAGTCAACACTGAGTATGCCATTACACAATGCTAGGGGAATGAGTCTCATCTCCTTCACAAATAGGTGCCCCTACATATACCCAATAAACACTAAACAATTTTTTTTTTTGGAAATAATAATACCTCGTAGTTGACTACTATAATGATGATAGGAGTTGGGGTTATGATTACATATTATATCTCTTGAAATGTTATACAATTAAGGAAACTATTAATGCTATCAATGTTGATTAACACCATTAGTTGTTTGCAATCCACATGTCCCATTAATTTTATTGTACTCAATATAAGGCTCCCTATAATTGCGTTAAGAGAAATTTCTCTTGATGTTTCTTTTAGATTTTTTGCAGCACTACTAGTCATTTCTAAATAAGTTGTGTTACCCTTGCTTTTTTACCCTTCTATTAATTGCAATTATTTCTTTTAATAATGATGCCCTTAAAAGTACTTCTCTTGACAATGATAATAGTTACCAAGATGTTTTATGTCTTCCTATGTCTTTTTGTCCAACTTTAGAGTTATCACCAAACTGATGGATGTGGATTTGATGTTCATGGTGAAATTATGATTAGAAACAAAGGTTGCTCATTTCATTTTGATCTTTTTCTTAACCTACTTCCACTGTAACCTCGTATAAGGTTATTAGTTTCATTACCTTTTTTATTGTCATTAATTTCATTATCCTCATAATGGGTTGTATCTCTTCCCCTGAACCACTCATAAATTCAGAAACAAAGAAGGAATCAATCAAAGATAGATTATTGGTAAGGACTAGTAAATATTATTATTCAAATTGCTCTTAGTAGTTTTGTACTAATCCAGTCTAACAAAGTTTGAACAACTTTTCCATTATAACATGTAAAGATAAATCACCAAATCTCTGGTAGAATTTATACCCAAATTGACACAATGTGTCTTTAGGTTTAGTTATTACCCACTTTTAGAACTACATATTTACCTTGCTATCAAGAAACATGACCATTGTTTCAATCTTGGCACTCTTTGTGATCTCATACATCTAGACATATCAATTGCATTTTTAAAGCGAACAATGAGAATTCTCTCTACACATGTTTGTAATTTAATTTTTGGTAGTTTATGAGTTAGCTTATTATTGTGGCCCTCAAGGCATATGAAGTAACCTATGCATAGTGACCATGATTGGTAACCTCAATTGTAGCTCCCTTTTCTTTAAGTGGTAAAGGTTCTTATGGTTATAAAATATTGATTAGTTGTTAGAAAGAAGTTTATGATTTAGTATGAAAATCCTCTAAGGCCTATAATTATTCTGATATCAACTCCAACTATTTTATTTTCTTCATCATTATATAGAGTTATTGATTATGTTTGTGCACTTACTCATTAAGCATTTTCAAACATGTGTTATTAGTCATGGAGTTAGAATGCTTTTATGCCAACGTTAAATATTGAGAAATGATGCTCTAATACTAAATGTTAAGAATAAGAGCAAAAAATAGGAGAAATTAAGCAAGACAAAGAATATAGACAAATAAAAGAAGTGAGAAAAAAAGAAAAAGAGGATTAAAGAAAAATATATATTTTATTTAGTAAAGAAGTATTGAATTAATTCTCATTACAAGTCTACCTTTCTAATATCTTCTCTCTTATTGTATATACTAATCACTAAGAAGTCTCTAAAAGCTAATCTTATTTAAATGATTACAACACAAAAATAGAAAAAAAATGCTTTCAATAGAATTAAATATCTCAAGCTAACCATTAACTACTTTTCTTGTCACTAGATCCTAACAGTTAATAACTCATTTTGCAAATTGTGTTTGATTTTTTTTTAACCATGTTATTGTAAATGAAATATTTTATTTCTTATTTTTGCTAAATAAAAAAAATATTTTAGAAATTAAATAATCAGTGGTTTAGGTTATTAAAAGCCTTTGAATAAAATAACAAAATCATAATTCTTGGGGTAAAAATTAGATAATCATGCAATGATCTTTGTTTACTTATATTTTTAGTTATTTGAATAATTAATTTCTTTTACTTATTTTAAATTTTTATTTACTAAAAATATTTATTTGAATAATATTTAGTTATATTTAATACGTATTTAGTATTAATTTTATATTTATATAAAAAAATTATTTAGATAAAATAAGTTGAAATTGATAACGAATTAAATTTTATATTAAGTATATATTAAAATTCATTAAAAAATTTTACATACGATCTAAGCATGAACTTTATTAAAAATTTATTAAGTCGAGTTAACACTTGAATATCTAAACTCGAATTAAGCTCGAGTCGAGCTTGTCTGCTTAACTTGGCTCGTTTGCAGCCCTATTAGCTATTGTTACTGTTAGGAGGAGTTTCGGTATGTCGTTTTTTTGGTTCATTTTTGTCCGGTTCCCCGTCGATGCTTGTTGAACTCCTGGTGTTGTAGGATGGCTGTTGTATTGATCTTGTGTGGACTCTGGCAGGTTTGGCAGAAGGTAGTGGCTTCTTGGGGAAAATTTTGGATGAATGTTGCTAGGAGACTTGTGATTATAGGTACAGGAAGATGCATTTTGGATGCTTCTTTCAAATGCACGAACAAGGGTACTTGGTTTTCATGGATGTTATGAATAATTAAAAATTAAAAATTTTCATTTTAAAATTTTCAAATTATAATTTTTTTTTTAAAAAACATGTTGATATATAATTTTTTGTTTTTTAAAAAAAGTACTCATATTTCATAATTTTTAATAAAAGAAACAGAGAATTAAAAATATTATAAATTAGGGGCATTGTCGGCGCCACTTTGTTAATTAGAGTGTTAAAGTGAGTAGTGATTCAGGAATTTGTTATTGTATATTTTAATATAGTAATCTAACTTATCTTACTGTATATATTTTCTACAATCTTCTTTATATATATATCTTTCCAATTTTTTCACCCAACCAAAAAAAAAGAAAAAAAAAACAGAGAAAAAGATGGAAGACGTGCAGCACATTCTCCCAGTTGCGAGGCCCATCATTTGTTATTTTGGTTGATCACCGAAGGAAACGGAAACTATTCTGCTGGTCCAGTCTGGGAGAGAGAAGGAAATGGGAAATGAGAGAGAAACGTAGGAGGGTAGAAGCTGCTGAAAAAGGAAGCAAATATGGGATTTGACGCTTATTTGACTCACGATCCGGTAAATCTTTTGTCTTTTTTATGCTTCAGTTATTAATTTCTTGCTTCATTTTGTTTTACTTACAGTTGGGGATTTTCTTTTCTTGCTTCATTTTCTGTTACTGACGATGGATTCTCCTGTATGCAATTGGTGCATACAATCTTCTTTTTTTTTTTTTTTAATAATTTGAAATAACCTAGAAGTTTCCGATTTGTTTTCTCGTATGTGGAATTGGTTTATAAATCTATTCTAGGTTTAACTTATGTTCTGTTGTGGCAATATGTCACGGCCATTCACACTCAGCGAAACTTTTGTGTCTGTGTGCCTAAACACAGACTGTTCGGTTCTTGCTAAATAAATAAAGCAGTTCTTCAATTGACCGATGATTGGACCAAGTCGGCAGTGACACAACCGGGGACTCTTATTATGATTGCATGTAATGCGACCAACAAACGGGAAGAGCTATTAGTTTGGTGAAGTTTGAGGTCATTGCATCATTTCTTGGAACATTCATTGGTGCGACTTCTTTTCCTTGGAAGAACTTTTTCCATGTATCTGTTCTTGCTAGCAAACGGTAGGCACTGACTTTGTAAGTTTTGTACACATGTATCCACGGAAAAATTTTTATTGGAATGTGCCTTATGCGAGAAATGGTCATCACTAGGAAATCTAGGCATGTCTTCTGTGAGAAATGAGTAGGAGTATGGAATCTGTGCATACTCGTAAATTTTGACTGAAAATATTCAGCTACAATCAATGGAAATGAAGAGGGTTTGGTTCAATAGAAAGGATCTAGTGGAGAAATTTTGAGGCGAAATCCTTCAACAGAAGATGTCCGAGCAGGCAAGGTGGGTTGCCCAAAGAGGTCTATTTGGAAGATGTTTCCATCAAGGGTTACATTTTTTACATGAGAAGTTGTCATGGGCAAGGATTTTGACACTAGTAGTCATCAAAAAAGGGGAAACTTATCTCTTCTTGGTTGGTTACACTAGTTCATGATCGATTGGGAGCTTGGAGTGGTATATATATTTTTGTATAGAGAGAGAGAAAAAAAAAGGGTAAATGTTTAATGTAGAGAAGGCAAAATATTATAGCTTTTGTGGGTAAGGGAAAGCCCCTAGGCCTCTGCATGCAACCGACCTGCTAAAACAAGCTTTGGGACAGTGGTGGCAACATCAACAAACATACCAAGTCTGATGTACCAAGAACGCGAGGGAGTTTGGGTTTTCATTTTCTCTCTTTATTTATTTATTCTTTTTTTTTTTGGAGGGGGGGGGGATTTTTTGTTAAAGTGTCTAGATAGATATGCAGTTTTTTACTAGTAAAGATGAAGTCTGAATTGAGTTGCAGTGACTCAGAGATTTAAGGGGATAACATGTATGTCTGTACCCATGAACCTTGCTCGAAATGCTTCTATTCAAGTAAGCAGCTGTTGGTTACAAATTCAAGCTTTTTAGCTCTATATGTTGTAGACTTTGGCTTTCATTTTATCGTTAAAAAAATTTTGTATTCTGTGACATGTTCTTCGGGTATTGTGTCTAATTATCTTTGATTTAAGCTTGATCAAAGAACATTGAAGATAGACGTTGGATGGCTTTTTATAGATTAAGTGGTGCATAATTGAACAGAGTTGTTGATTTCTTGAATAAGGCTTTTTCTAGTGCTGCTATTGAGGATGAAATCTCTTGCACTTGTAGAATTTATGAACATTGAATTGTTGAAGGTTTTATGAAAGGTATAAGAAATGGATTTTCTGTGGCCAGGGACTGCCATCAACAAGGGTGATCAATCAAACTCCTTCACTTGGTGAAGTTTTTGGTGTTCCAGACCAGCAAAATTAACTAAGGAATCATCAATTTTCAGCATACATATATAGTCCATGCCACCAAGTATTCCTTCAATAACATCAACTGATTCCTTCAACCCTTTATCATTTGGTGCATGCTTCCATTTGCCCATTACTTCTGTTGGTTCCCCAATTTCTGATCGGAAGGCAACATGTTAATGGTTGAAGAAATGCAGGTTTATTGCGTCCCAGAATTTGATCTGTTGAAATATTACAAGTACAAGGCTACAAGATACCATGTATTGCTTCTGTGGTTAGTAGTCCAGTCTTCTATAGAAATGCCAGTATCCCAGGGAGTCCAAGGACAGATTTGTATTTGCTAGTTTCTGCCTTTTTGGCTGTTGAGTTTCGGTTTCCAACGGTCATTTCTTTGGCACTTTAATGAAGGATTATGATGTTAAGTTTAGACCAAATTTAGTGGCACTTTTAGTAATAAAATTTATCTTTTAATAATGTCTAACTAACAGAGCATGTTTTTTTTTTTTTTTGGTTGCATACTCGAACATTCATATGTTCTTTTTTTGTAATTGTTAGAAAAGCAGTATGCAAAGTGCAATGATACCTCTAACTTAGTAAGCCTTGTAAATTATCCTATTCAGCTCCCACCACCTCAGATTCTAAGTATTGGTATAAAAAAACGCATGGCATATTATGAAAAGGGACTCTGTTCACCTTCCCAGCATTCAGTTCAAAAAATGCACTTAAGGAGACTGCCAAGGAAACAGCAATCAAGAAAAAGGCAAATTATGGAGACCCACCAAGAAATCCCACAATCCCTGTAGATTACCAGGATTTCCAGCAAGCTTCCTTGCAGGCTGCCAAGAAATCTGGCAAGCAGTATGAACGTCAACGGCAGCCAGATATCATCATCAAAGGTGACTGAGATAATACCATTGCTCGAAAAAAGAATGGCTATTAACCACTTGCGGTGGTTAAGAAGTCCACATATAATTCCATCGTTTTGAATATTTTCGTTCCAGAAATCAATGGCCCAACATTAGCGTCAAGTATCTCAAAGTTTTACTATTTAGTGAATTGACTTCTACAGCACTACTAGAACCATATTGCTCTAGTTTACTAGCGAAAGGCTCGCGGTATTAGTCTTCATGTTCCAAGTTCAATTCTACACTTTCATACCTGTGTTTTATTCATTTACTTACTTACGTATTGATCAGTAATAACTATTTTTATTTATTCGCTCCTTCATTTCAAATGTTGACTCATTAATCGATTGAGAAAACTCAAGCCAGGGTACACTTTTGGCACCGTGTGATTCGAATCATTCGGCCGAAAAGACATAATTATATTTTAATAATAAAAGCATAAGAAGAATTAAGTAGCAAAACGTGTGGATGGGATTAACATGCACAATCAAATAATCAAAGACGTTCGAGACACAAAAAAAAAAAAAAAAAAAAAAAAGGCCAAAATCACGAGAGAGCTTAGATCAACCAAATAAAAATTTTGGGCCTGAGCTTTATTTTTATTTTTATTTATTTATTTTTAAGTCAAACCTTTGAGCATAATCTGGAAAAAAACGAAGGCAGTTAGCTACTAGTCACACGACAAAGTTTCAAAAGTCTCACAACATGATGACTTACTAATCTTTTAAAAGCGATGACTCAAACTTTTTTTCAAACCCATCTTGGCCAGAATCCAGCGGATGAGCTCACGAACTTGTTCAACAAGAAATCATTATACGTGGCTTGTTTTTGCATTTAGCTATTATTAACTAAAGTCATATTGATTTTATATGACACCTTGCAAGTGAAAAAGAGCACAATTTGCTTGAAACCATTCATAAAAAAGGCCTCTTAAATTAATTTGGGGTGGTGGTGCGAGTGTCTGTGGACTAAGGCATAGTCAATTCCACAAGCTATTTTATGCTAATAATCATCTAGCCATATTCGGAACATTACCAAATTCAATCGATAAATGTGTGTGTAACATGTAAACCTTGTTGGGTTTTAATAACTCATTTATAGAAATCGCCCTGGATATTGTAATTTTCCTGGCAATTGCTGGATATTGAACGGTTCTGTGAAAGCTGCACTGAACTTCCTAACAATGCGGAGGATGCTTCGAGCTGCGTGCAACCCCAACCGCTATTCAAAAGGGCGGTTTTGTTTCCAATATGCTCTAAACCGGAGAATAAGGTAAACATATTTTATATTGAGTGAAATGAAATCTTAAAATCAATTTTAAAATTAAAAGAAGAAGAAGAAGAAGAAGAAGGGTAATTTAATATTATTTTTAAATATAAATTTATTTATTTAAATTCAATGATATTTATATCCATTAATAATTTTTTATACTTAAATTTATCATAATAATTATTTTATAAAATTTTAGATATTATATAAAATGTAACTAAATATATATAATTTAAGAATTAATTTTTTACTAGGAATACTTTTATTAGTTTCTAATAGAAAACTCCAATAATTAATAACTTTGATCTGACTCTAAGATTTTCAATAAAAAAAAAAAAAGAAGATATATTTTTGGTCTCACCTGATGCAAAAATTAACCTAAACATACAAACAATCAAACAAACATACATACATACATTTATTGTTAAGAAAAAAAAAAAAAAAGGCGTGTGGGGTTGCACGCTCGGCAATATGGGAGCGCGTCTTAGAGTGGGGTATTAAATAAATAGGTAATATTCAAAAAATTAAAAAAAAAAAATATTTACTTTAACTTCAACGATATACATTTACATGTAGAACCTAAAACAAGTATACGGTAATAACGATCAAGGGGATTAATTACGAATCTAATAATTAAACTGGACAGAGGCAAAAGGCAAGCAACTGACGAAATGGACCTTTTGATCATCGGGATCTTTCCAGGAAGTGGACCAAGCGTTTGACTGGCACCGATTCCTTACACATACACTGGGGCCGATGAGTTAACCAAATGCATTTGGCATCTGTGGCACCGTCGGATCATCATCAGGGTTTGATCAGGGCCGTTGATTTTCGCACTGAGGTGCGAATAGTTGTGAGAAGGAAAATCGTCCGGGTTGACTTGGAGAAAATTTAACGTCAACGTAATTGCAGAACGCATTTCGTCCCTCCAGATATACTCTTACCAGGCCATTTCCTTGATCATTCCGGGAAAGCCTCTTCGTATTGATTATATTATTATATATCTCAGTAAAAATAAAAATAAAAAATAAAAACCCAAATTTGTGACACTCTGTATATAAACCCAACGGGGGACAGAGCTGGCTAGCATCTTGCTCCTTTGAAAAAACTGAACCCCTCTGGCCCCGTAACCCATCATTGAAATTCTCTCTCTCTCTCGATCGATCGATTGAGGCGATTTTAAATATGGAGAAAAAACGGTTTCTTGATGAACCTTTAGCCGACCGGGATGAGCAAACGGAGAAAAGAATGAGAACTACACCTTCTTTTGCTTCGTATGTTTTCAATTTTCGTGTTCATAGACTCCCTTCAATCTCTCTCTCTCTCTCTCTCTCTCTCTCTATTTTTTGGTTTTTTTTTTCTGTTTTTTAAATTGTCCCTTTTTTCGCTCTCTTCATAGTCTTCCTTCCTGTCCTTTCCTTTATTTATAAAGAAATTCAGTTTTTTTATCTATATGTTTTTAATTATTTATCTTGTCTTTACATTTGATGCACCAAAGAACCCCCGAAATGATCGTATAATAATGTTTGCACCAGTGGGGATATGTTCAAACTGAGTCTCAAATTAATGGTGCAATGACCCTTTTGTGTTTTTGTCGACAGAGTGATTAGAGAAGCAATTACACTCAATTCGCGGAAGACCTTTTTCTTGGCTTTGGAACCATTGCTGAGGACAGTGGTAGGTTAAACCTCTAAGAATTAATCCACCATATATATATATATATATATATATATTATGTTTAATTATGTATTTATATTCTCAAAACTTTTAGTAGAAGTGCTTAAAAGAATTGTACTTTAACTCTTCTCTTTTTGGCTACATTTTGTTTAATTACTTTCTTTAGTAATTTGTGCATATATATATATGTATAACAGAAGCTTTGTTTTAGTTCATTGACGCTTTGTTTTGCCTCAGGTGAAAGAAGAAGTGGAGACTATCCTGAAAAAATGTTCTCGCTCTTTAGCTAGGTCTCCATCCTTGAGAATCGAAGAGCTCGAACAATCAAGCCTACAACTAATATTCACCAAAAAGCCTTGCCTTACTATATTCACGGGAAGCAAATTAGTTGATGCTGACTCTAATGCTTCCCTTCAGGTCGCCCTCTTCGAAAAAAGAGGGGACCATATGGTTCCTGCTACTCTCCCTCAGCCAATCAAGATAGAGATCGTTGTTTTGGATGGAGATTTCCCTCCTAATGACAGCCATGATTGGACTAGTGATGAATTTGATAATAATATTATGAAGGAGAGAGAAGGCAAGCGGCCTTTGCTTGCAGGAGACTGCTTGATTGTGACACTGAGGGATGGAGTTGCACAAATAGGGGACCTTGAGTTCACGGACAATTCTAGCTGGGTTAGGTGCAGGAAGTTCAGGCTTGGTGCAAGAGTGGCTCCAAGAAGCTCTCAAGGTCTTAGAATCCGCCAAGCAATGACGGATCCATTCAAGGTCAAGGATCATAGAGGAGAATGTAAGTTCAATTTCTATTACCCAATTACACATAAAATACTTGTCTAAGTTGCCATTGATGTATTTATTATATACATATATGCATGCAATCACTATTAACTCTCTCTCTCTCTCTCTCTCTCTCTCTCTCTCTCTCTCTCTCTCTCTCCCTCTCCCTCTCCCTCTCTCCCTCTCTCCCTCTTTTTTCATTTCGTTCCGATTGAATTCAAACTATATGTCATTAGACTGATATCATGGAGTCAAAATTAATTAATTAGAATTAGCATATACATGTTTATATATCTATATCCACTAAATTTTATGCAAATTATTTACACTAGGGTTTCTATACCAGCCTTTTCTTTCTTTTTTCCTTCCCTAAACTTTGAAATAAAATCAAACCATCACGGCTTTTGTATACCCCATGTATAAAGTTGTTTTTCTCGAACAAAGCTATTTGTCTCTCCTACATCTTGATTTGACAATTTTATTTTATTTTTTATAACTTTTAGGCCCCGTCTTTAATTGATGTTATCATTTGAGGCAGATTTTTGCACTCCTATAGAAAGCATGCATCTTTGTGAGAGTGCGCAGATTTCCCTTTATTAGACTGCATTTTAGATCATGTGAAGTCAGCTTAATAATTCATCAAATTGAGGACTGCACCCTTCCCTGTTAGTTTTGGCACTTGAATCTTGACCAACGTAACACTCTAGTCTCAGTGATTACTAAAATTCTCAATTTGCTTTATTAAATTTTTATTCCTCCCCCGCCCCCATCTTATTATATAGCAGATCGTGGGAAGCACAATTATTTTTTGCTAATACAGATTACCAACTTAGATAAAGAAAGCAAATTTAGGCTCTCAGTCAAACACATGTGCTGTTAACTCTCCCCATGTACCTGTTGCTCGATCAGTAGTAATGGACCCTTTGGTTCACTAGCTTTCTCAACTGTGCGCGAATTTGCCCATTGTTTTCTGTATAATACTCACACGACATGCTCTAACTTTGTTATACGTAGGAGTTTGCCATTTAGCATTCAAACGGCAAGCTGGAATCTGATGCCTGCTTTGATAGATTTATTTAGATTTCAATTTGTAGATTTTATAGTTTATTACTGATAAATGTTTATATATATATATACATGCAATCACTATTATCTCTCTCTCTCTCTCTCCCTCTCCCTCTCTCCCTCTTTTTTCATTTCGTTCCGATTGAATTCAAACTATATGTCATCTGTCTCTTATACACATATAGATGTGTATAAGAGAGAGTGTCTATGTTGCCATTTATGTATTTATTATATACATATATGCATGCACTCACTATTCTCTCTCTCTCTCCCTCTCTCTCTCTTTTTTCATTTCGTTCCGATTGAATTCAAACTATATGTCATCTGTCTCTTATACACATCTATATGTGTATAAGAGACAGATATATATATATAAATAATTGCTAATTGTCTCATTATTTCTCAACTTCTTTCCTCGGATATCATATCATAGGATATCAAAGAAGCATTGCTAATCCGTGACGAATGAGGGTCCCCCTTTACATTTTAGTTCTCAGATTATGATTTAAACCTTTCTTCTTTCCTTTTCTTTAGCTAAGTATAATCTTTAATTAATTTGATCTTTTCATCTATACAAATTTTCTTATATAATATCTTAAAAATTTAGTAGAATGAGTATTTCAAGTGTACAACACTCGTCGTAATTTAAGAGTGGGCAAAGAGTTTGTGACATAAGGTGATGGGCAATTATCTATGATTCGAAAAATATGTGGAATTAGAAAACATTCCATGACTTTTTTTAGGCCCCCTTTTTTGTTATCATTATCAGATTGAGTTATGTTACCGTCATAAAGGACAAAATAGAAATCAAAGAACTCAGGAGGTTGCACTTTAATTGAGTTGGGACCATGATCTATTGCATTCTTCAGGTTGCCTCACACATTTTCAACGAGTGCCAGTAACTTTCAGTCAATGGTTTAAAAAACGAAGAGCATTGCAAACTTTTGGAGCTCTTTGATAAGATAAGAACATGTGGCCCTCGATGCAACCAGAGGACCATTGATAAAGTCCCCAAACCTCTGATTCTAACTAATATTTTATGTTGACCTTATCCCTTTCTCCTTCCACATCTGGCCGGCGGTGGACTTTGGTCAATGCATAAATTTCATATATTCTGTCATAGGCTGTAAGACCCAGAGATTGCAACTGATTTTCTTCAAGAATTGTCACTATTAGATAGTTTGATCATGATTTTGACACCGAAAAGTTTGGTACGTGTATGATTCGGTGAAGTTCTCCATCAACTTAGAACTCGGATGTGAAGAAATTTACCACATGATAATGTTACGAAGGAGACTTTTGAGAACTTTACATTACGTTGTATTTTAGTGTGTTAAAATTGAAATGTCATATGGGATTTTCTTCAAGTTATAAGCATGCCTAAATAGCAGTAGGTCTCACAACCACCCATATCCCTGAGCATTATATCCACAAAGTAACGAACTAGGACCAAGTTGACTGCATAGATAATTATGCATTAGAAGCTTTCTTTGTTCTCTTTCTTACTTTAGATTAAAAAACATTCTCTTATTAAAGAAGAAGAAGAAGAAGAAGAAGAAGAAGAAGAAGAAGAAGAAGAAGAAGGAGAAGAAGAAGAATGACTATTGATATTTTTTTATTAGTAGGCCCATTGTGTATGAATTATATAACAAGGTTATTCTTCCTATTTCATAAATTCCTTTGCATTATCTGGTTGAAGTTTTAAACCTCCGATTTCAATTTTCAAATCTTCAAAGAAAACAATTTATCAAGAATTGAATTTACATAATTATATATATGTCATAAGTTTGCATAAATTACATAGTAATTTTTATTTTTTTTCCATTATGTACGTAGTGTACAAGAAGCATCATCCACCAATGTTGGAAGACGAGGTATGGCGTCTCGAGAAGATTGGAAAAGGTGGTGCTTTTCACAGAAAGCTACAATCTGCGCGGATTAATACAGTGCAAGATTTCTTGAAGTTGTCCTATGTGGACCTACAGAAGCTCAGAAGTGTATGCAGTTGAAATTCTCCTCCGTCTTTATTTTTTCTTTTTACAGATAAAATTCTATCCAAGTTTCTAATATCCTTTCTGTGCAGATTCTAGGCCCCGCTATGCCTGAAAGAACGTGGGATGCAACATTGAAGCATGCAAGGACATGCTTTCTGGGCAACAAGCATTATATTTTCCGAGGAGCAGATTTTAGCATTACCTTAAACCCCGTATGTGAAGTGGTTAATGCCATGATTAACGGGCAAATGTATTGCGCTTGGGATCGTCAAAGCATTAACAGGGTATGAGTTCAACTTTACTGCGAAAATTTCATGGTTTTTGCAATGAAATCTTGTTAATAAGCTTACCTAATTATGTTATCTTTGGCCGTTAAACAGAGCTTGATTGAGAATTTGGTGAGAAAGGCATATGCAGAGTGGAGCTCCCTGGAAGAGGTGGTTGCTATTTCAACTGAAACTCCTTTGCTTACACAAGGTAAGCTGAATTCCCTTGGCAACCTAAACGGTAGCATAGAAAGGCATTTCTTTTCCTCCGATTAGTGACAGAATGCTAGTGAACTGCTAATAGGTGAGCAAGTGAATCAATACTGCAATCATCAACAGGCCATGGTAAAATCACTCCACCAAAGTGGGTACGCAGCTGATCCATACATCGATGTTGGAATGCTGCCCGGCAATGAACATCTCGAATACAACACTTGCCAAATGACTCCAACATATCAGGGTGCGCCAATTTATGCTGATTTTGGCTATTACATGTCTGAATCATCATCAGACTAAGAAAATACATCTTCAAGGTCTTACATCAATGGTAATTGATGATAGACTATGCATTAAAATCAAAGCGTGGTAAGCAATATTAAGTAGTCTACTCTAGATAGACATGTTTTGGAAATGGTGTCAGTAGCTGTACTTTGCTTTATGCAAGATCGTGCTTGGCATAGTTGTCTATTACAGCAAATGGCTATGTAATACATCTTAACATAGCGAACAGCCCATGGAATGGAGTGCAGAACTGGAAATACCCTTATATGGGTAACTCCTCTGCAAAAATGTAAAATACCATAAATATTCCATCAGGCTGTTTTTTGTTGTCCACAATTTAGGTGTTCAAAAATGCAATTGCGGCTTGTAACTTTCTGTTGCAGGTTTTTCAAGATGAAAAAGGAAAAGAAAAGATGAACAAATCCTACCCATTAAAAATCTCCAACATTTGACAGTACTCCTTAGCAGATCCTTGAGTTTTTAAAAGCTGAAACCGCGCTGATGACAATAGAATCCGGACGCTGAGGGTAACCCTTCTACGAATAGCTACAATGACTCTGTTTCCAGAGGATATGCAGGAAAACTAAATCCTAGGATACACTTCTGATCACCCCCAACCAACTTTACAAGTGACGAGCAGGCAAAAAGTTCCACCTTCTGGAGGTACTTCCAAACAAAAATGGTTGCGCAGTTCTCAGCCACCATTTGCACATAACACTTCATCAGGAAGAAGAATAGGGAACTATTACCAGCTTTCATGTACCAGAACTCTCTGCGACCCCATCATTAATTCTCTAAGGTCTGAAAACTGGAGTTATCTACCCCCACTTCTTCTGCGCTACCTCGATGCTGCGGTTGTCCACATGCATTGACTTTTTTTAATTTGTCATGACCTGTTATAAAAATATAATAAATATTTAGTATAAATATATATATACATATATATATATATATATATATATATATATATAAAAAATATGAAAGTAAATGTAACATATTGAATAATAAATATTGAAAGAAGACTCAGAAAATATCCTAGTTATCAGGGGTTTTACTTACCAAGAAATTTTAACGAGAATAAAATATTTATATTTTACGAATTGAATATTTTATTCAAGATTATATTATATTTTACGAATGGTTAAAATATTTATATTGAATTTTCCTCTTTTTTTTTCATTTTTTAAATTTGATATTGAGCCATCAAAGAGGATAATTAAGACACCGAAATTAGCCATAAAAGGAAAACATTAAATAATAAATAAATCAATCAATCAAAGCATCAACCTTTTCGAGTCGCCTGGCCCTCCTGCTCCTCCTCCTCCCGCGTCTCGGGACAATTGACGTTTGTCGACGACCTCATTCACACCAACTCCAGGAAGCGCCGCCGTGGCGTATGCAGTAATCACTAACGCTAACGCTTCCCAGACTAACTTCCTGGTGGCGCCAAAGCCCTGGGCTCCCCATGATCACAGCGCTCAGCCCCACCAACCTCCAAGCACAGCCTCCCCTTCACTATGTGGTTCTTGTAGGTGATCTGTTGCTACCTCAGCGGCTTCTCCCCTTCACTATGTGATACGTCGTGACCGCATCGAAATCTTGCTGTTGTTGGGCATGGTTCTCTTAACGATACAATCATGATGGCCAAACGAGGCCGCCGTTTTCTTTAAGCGTGTGAATTTAAAACCCATAATTTATGGCGGGTCGGTCTTGGGGTTTTACAGAACTCTGATCTGTGTCTTCCAATAGAATCAAAACCTTTTTTTTTTTTTGTTTTGTTTTTTTCTCTCTCTTTTCTCCTGCTTTCCTGAGTCTTGACGGCTGCTTGGCCCTACTTATCGGATTGGATGATCTAGAAACTCAGATCTAGCTTATTGTTTTAAGTTAAGTAAAGTGTTGCGATTTATTTTTTTGTAATGACAAATCAAGCATGACTATCATTTATAAAAAATTAATAATAAAAAAAAGTGTACGTTTAAATTTGAAAGATTATTTTTAAAAAAAAAATCAATAAAAATTTAAATTTTATTAATAAATAAAATTTCATGTCAAGATTGATTAATATTAAAATTAAATTATAAATTACCAATATCAAAATTAAGCTGAGAAGAAGTTTATTTATGTATAAGAGTGTTGTTTGGAAGGTAGTGTGTTGTTCTCTTTATAGAAAATTTAAATAAGGACTTTAATAAGTAATTTTTAATTTTAATTTATAAATATAATAATTAATATATTTATAATATATATTTTTATAAAAAAATAAAATAAAAAAGGGTTTTGATTTTTACTAAGAGCCACAAACCAATCGTGAGTAAGTATGTCTTTAAAATTATCAAATGAGTGGTTAAAAGAAAATAAATAAATAAATAAATGCAACCCATTCTGCCAATTTGTTATGCACAATGCGAGCATACATTTTTTTTCATAAAAAAAAGAAGAAAAAAATTAAAATACATTATAAAATAGATACTGATTTATTATAATTAATTATTATATATATTATAATTATAATAAATTAATATTTAATTTGTATTGGTATCTTTATAATAGAACTTAATATTTCAGGAGCACCAGCCCGTGGGTGTAGTTTAGGTTAGAAAAGCACAAATAAGAAAAAAAAATGATAATCATGAATAGTTACTTTAAGAAAAATAAAAGTTAAAAAAAATAACTGATTATCTTATTTTTATTATTTTTTAAATTCTTTAAACTTAAGTAAAACAATTTTTTATATTTTATTTCAAGAATTTTCTTCGCTTTAAATATGTTTTTGTCAATTTTTTGTTGAGATTCAAACACAAAATATTTAATTTTAAAAATAATATATATATATATATATATATATATATATATATATATATAACTTGAATATGAGACTTTTGATCTTAAAAATTATTTTAATATCAGTAAGTTAGAGCTCCTTACCAACAATACATCGGGGGGCGGGGGGCACACGAGCATGTTATACAATGAGAAATTTCTTGAAGAAATGAGACTGAAAATTACAAGAATGAGTGGTTAATTATCATAAAAGGTTGATTTCTTGAATCGAATGGATGCTCGATACAGAAACCTAAACCCACACCTTCCTTCTTTTTTTTTTTTCCAATTATCATGGTGACTAAACTTGCACCGTGAAAATTCAAACTTTCGAAGACCTGTGACTGTGATGGGGTCGCTCGACTTCTTTCCTTCAATCCTATTTCCTATTCTCTGAAAACAAAAGAAGGCCCCCGCCGCCCTCCTGTAGATAAACTTCGCCTGCCCAAGTCACCATCACGCACGTTCCAGAAAAGCCAAATTAAATTATATAAAAGCATCTGCCTGCCGAACTCAAAGTTTCTTTCATGAGCAGCCGCCCACGAGGAAAATGAGATATGGGCTAGACAAGCTCGATATATTCCTCCAACTAAATTATATATAAAAAAAAAAAAAAACTGCACCAATAAGGCCATCGGAAGCTCCAAAATGATGATTGAATGTAACTTTCTCCAATGGGGTTGTCGAAATTAAGGCAGCGGGTGGCTCATATAGAGGCGCTTCTACGGGATAGGCTTATAGTGCAAACGTCAGCGGTGCAAGTGGTTTTGCCCTTTACCATTGGTCTCCATTGGAGTAAAATTGCGGGGTATTCATGTAAGGCCCAATTGCTTTATCAAAAAAGAGTTGTATTACGTAAACATATAAAATAGATATAAATCAAACATAAAATTATTATAATTATTAGTTATAGTTAATTATTATTTATATGTATTTCTCTAATTTTATTTTTGTTTGTTAGTGCATTTCTTGAATAACTTGCGTTTTGTCCGGAACAACTTCTCTTAGCTCTTCGTTTGATCGGCCATTAATTCCAGTATTTGTAATGTTAACTATATAGGTCAGTGACAAAATAAACAAATGTCCTTTATGTTTTTGTCGAGAATCAAAATAAACATATCCTTGAGTTCCTCCAACTTTTTTGAACATTGAATTGCTCGAAGTTCTTTTGTCACTTGCATATGGGTTATGTAACAATCTTTGACTACTATATATCCAAATGAAACCCCATCTTCACCTACAACTTCTCATCCAATTTCTCATCTTGATCACTACCTTCTTGTCCAGCTTCCATACATACCATTGCAAGCTATAATGCAACTTCAAGAAGTGCACCCGTCCATTCAGGTGCGGAGATGTGGAAGCATTTTTATACCCTTTTTGGGGCCACAGCAGACCATACTGCTGTGGCCACCCGAAGCTCCAACTCTAGTGCACGAGTGTTAATGACACGCCTGTCCCGATCGAGATGTACCCAACGCCACTATCAGTACGCTGTTTCGCTATAATTCGCCCGTGCAAAACACAAGTGTCTTCTACGAGTGTCCTCAGGACACTTCAAAAACTTCTGAGGACCGTTCACGACCAGCTTTTGGCCGAAAATATGTCGCTTATAGATGCATTGAGATATGGGGTTGATGTTAAATAGAATGCCAACGGGGACGCCTGTAGATACTGTATGTGCGCAGGTGGAATGTTTGCAACTGACGCCAAGCTTAAATTTTTTCTTGCTATGGTGTTCCTGTTACAGTTTCTGTACCTACCCCAGCACCAATAGAATCGGACATATACTATTATAGTCACATATTCTGAAGAATATGGTGTTAATTTGATTTCTATGAACAAAATTGACATGTACTGCTCCGAATAAGATGCGAAATTACACTAAAGCTAATTCTGACGTGGACCAGACCAAAAGAAGTTGCGTGTTGCTTCAAATATCTTGAACGTGTTGGCCAAGCGATACGTCCTTGTGAAGTGCATCTAATTCCCCCGTTATTGGTACGATTTTCATTCGTCCTATGTTCTGTTCCTCACCTATTGATCTGCAAAATACAACGAAACGAGAATTCCTCTTTTTATTATTATTATTATTTATTTATTTATTATTATTTTAACTTTTGAGCGGAGAAGGGATTTTAACAAGTGAAATTTGGGAATTCAACTTTAAATCTCACACCAAATTTTAAATTCAACATCTACTAAATAATAATATTTAGTGTTTTATTTTTAGTTCTTTTTTTTTTTTTTTTTACACAAAATTAGGAGACATGCAATCTGTCATGTCATGAACCACCCCACATCGGGCTAAGAACGGTGGCATCGAAAACCCGCTGTGCCCCTCCTTCAAGCTCCACCGCTAGTCTAAGAGGCTACTCTTTCTGTTTCTTATCGCAACCGCGTCCAATGGGCCGTCCATAAAGGATGTGATTAGAGACGTTGGAACTTAGCATAGGTGTCTTGAAACCGCACAAAATTTATTTTTGTAACAAAAGTATGAAATATTATTCATACTTTTCTTCTTGTTTTTTTTTGTTTTTTGTTTTTTTACTTTTTGTAATAAAAACAAAAAGAAAAGAGAAAGATTGTTGAAGAGCCAGTGATATTTGTACAAGTCCTGACGTTAAACTTTGCTATAAAACTGTTCTCTTTAAATGCCTGTAAGAAAAAGCATGTGTACAATCGAAGTACTTATGTACCGTTTTTATGCTTGAAAGTAATTATATAACTTTTCAAAACATAATAGTCCTTTTTGTATATTTTTCATTGTTTTATATATGTATGTATGTATATTTAAAAGGTAAATACTTCTTTGCACAACCACATTTCAATGGAAAGCAACTAATGGCCTCGTTTATTTTTTTAGTTTTTAAGGTTTAGTGTTTGCATTTTAGACAAATTTCATTTTTTAATAATAGTATTTTTAAAAATTTTTAATTTTAGTAATATACTTTTAACTAGATTGAGGTGTAGACTAAGAGTAAAATGTGTAAATTTAAACACAATTTTATTTGATCACAATATCAATTTTTTTTAAATAAATAAATAGATTATAAGATATTAGTTATTGTATTTATAATTAATTTTATTTGTTAAAAATATATATTAGTGAGAGAATTCAAATTTACATTTGTGCAAAAAAAAAAAAGTATTGAATAATCACTAAATTTTCACACTTCCAAGATTTAATTTTATGGAAAAATATCTGAAATGTAATTCTTCTTTAGTTGTAAATCATCAGGACACTGTAATTCCTTTTAAATCTATCTTTTGTGAAAAATTGTGAATTTTATTAGATATGATTAAATTAAATTAATCTTCTTCTCTTTTTTTTTTTTTTTTTTTTTTTTTTTTTTTTTTTTTTTTTTCAATCAAATAAATTCACATGTGACGCAGCATCATGAAAAATGCCAAGTCCCTGAGCCAGTGGGCCCTACAAAGGCCGCTATGATTGCAGCAATTAAAACCTCTCCCCTTTTTTTGTCTCGAGAAATTCGTTTCAATCAAATAAATATATATATAAATTGCCCGTTTTAAAAACTTCAAAACTGGGTCCCGCTTCACTCGGCAGTTTATTTTTCTTTTAAAAAAAGGCCAACAGAATAAAAATTTATTAGATAATAATAATAAGGAAATTAAAAAAAAAGGGGAAAAAGAGAAAACTAGCCGTTGGGACAAAGAATTCAAATCCCGTTGGTCACAGGAACAAACGCAGACTTAGAGAGAGCCCTCAACCATCCAAGCAAAAGCCTTTCTCTCTCTCTCTCTAGAAATTTCTTTCTCTCTCTAGATCTTGTTGGTTAGTTCTTGAAGATCTCGGCTGCGGAATCTGTTTGTGAGGTTGGTTTTCTCATTTATTTATTTATTTTCAAATTTTCCTTTTCTGTTGTATGTAGACCTCTTGTTCTTAAAAAAAAAAAAGAAAGGAAAATATGGAGCTTAATATGGTTAGAAAAATTTTAATTGAATTTCTTTCCTTTTCTGATATGGTTTTGGATTGGATTCTGTCTAAATTTTGATCAAATTTTCCTTTGATTGATCTGTGTCAGAGTTATTAAATGTTCAATATTTTAAGAACAGATGTTTAGTTTTAGTCTAACTGTTGGAATTTCAGTCATGGATCACAAGATCAAAAGAACTACTTCATTTAATCGTTTCATATTTTTTTTTCTCTCTCTCTCTCTCTCTTTCTATTTTTCTCAATTTTAAATCTTTTTTTCTTAATTATTGCTATCTAAATAATTATGCATTTTTCGGTTTATTTTTGTCATAGATTGACTTAATAGCTATGGAAGTTTAATGGGTAGAGGTTGAATTTTTCAGTTGTTGATATTTATCTCGAATTTCTCTCCCCAAAGCCTACACTGATTCCTTAAGCCTCTCTGGTGAGAGAGAGGCAGCAGGCTGTGCTTGTAATTGGGTGTGTTCTAAGATTAACTCTACTTGGAGTGAGAGACAATCTTGGTAGAACAAAGATGGCAGCAAGAACACCTGAAACTCCGGCTTCCAAGATTGACAGAACACCATTTTCAACCCCTGGAAGAGGGCCAAAAGCCAAGGAAGAGAAGATTGTAGTTACTGTGAGATTAAGGCCTCTAAACAAGAAGGAGCAGTTAGCCAAAGAGCAAGCAGCATGGGAATGTGTCGACGAGCACACAATTGCTTTTAAGCCGCCCCCACCTCAGGAACGTACAGCTCAACCTGCTTCTTTCATATTTGGTAATTTTCTGGCTGCACCCAATTACCCTCTTTATCTTTGCAATCTCTTGTTTTGAACTTTGTTGCCTGTTTGATCTTCTGTTTGCTGCTATATAATTTAGGCTTTTTGGGGTTTTTTTTTGTTTTTTTCATTCTTCTTCAGATAAGGTTTTTGGTCCTGCTTCTTTAACGGAAGCTGTGTACGAGGATGGAGTAAAGAATGTTGCTCTGTCTGCCTTGACGGGCATAAATGGTAAAGCATATGTTTTTATGCTACGTGCTTTGAATTATGAGAAAATTTTCTGCTGCAGTTTATGTTTATGATTGACTGGTATTATTACAGCAACCATCTTTGCCTATGGACAAACAAGCAGTGGGAAGACATACACCATGAGAGGGATAACTGAGAAAGCTGTTAATGACATCTATAAGCATATAATGAATGTAAGCTTGATCAGAATTCGGCAATGTTTTTCTCTAATGATTTGTTTAGTAGTTTCTCGCGGAGCTTGAACTTTGATTCTTGATTTGGTTGATTGACTTTAAAAATTTGGACATTAAATACATGCATCTGGAGTTCTGAAATTTTTGAGCTAATCCGTTTGTTTTTGGCTCAACTGCAGACACCGGACAGAGAATTTACAATTAAGATTTCTGGACTAGAGATTTATAATGAAAATGTTAGGGACCTATTAAATTCAGAATCTGGACGCAATCTCAAGCTTCTAGATGATCCGGAGGTAATACGTCTCGAAATTCATTTCAATATGACTTAGGAGAAGATAAAATTATTTCAACATCAACATCGAACTTCTTATGATTCTCTGGAATACTTGTTTGTTATTGACTTAAATTTTTGCATTCTTCTGTACAGAAAGGTACTGTGGTAGAGAAGTTGGTGGAAGAAACAGCCAGCAATGATCAACACTTGCGACATCTGATCAGTATCTGTGAAGGTAAATTTTGAGGTCAAGGCCTTCACTTTCCATTGTGAATATGTGCCAATCTGCATTTGACTAATTTACTTCTGGTTCTGTTGTAGCCCAAAGACAAGTTGGTGAAACTGCACTCAATGATACTAGCTCAAGGTCACACCAAATTATAAGGCTGGTAAGATTCCTGGATCATGGTTTCTACTGAAGCATGCTGGAAGAAATCTTTTGTTTCACATAAATTTTACATTTGAACCCATCTGTGGTTGTGGATGCAGACAATAGAAAGTATTCTCCGTGAAAATTCGGGCTGTGTTAGATCTTTTGTTGCAAGCCTGGTACGAAATTAAGAGCTAGCATATTTAAACTCATACATGGTTCTTCTGGCAAGCACTCACTGAAATTGTTGACTGATTCCTACATTATCTCTTGTGAACCAATTGTTTACAGAATTTTGTAGATCTAGCTGGAAGTGAAAGAACCTCACAGACACATGCAGATGGAGCCAGGCTGAGAGAAGGCTGCCATATTAATCTCAGTTTGATGACTCTGACAACAGTGATTAGAAAGCTTAGGTTAGAATTTACTTTTGCTATTGCATGTTTGCATTGTAGATTTCTCAAATGGTGAAATTTTGTCCAAATTTAATTTTCTTTTTCATGTTGACCCATGGTCAATTCGATGGACTTTTGATTACTGAGTAATTTCTTCTAATTTCAACTGCAAAACATGATTTGTCAGGCTTTAACAAATCTATTGAGCACCTGTGAAGTTTAATTGTATCAATTTATAAAGGTGGACTGGTGTCCTCTTTATAAATGAACGTAATAATCACTAAAGATGATATTTATCATATGGAAGATAAGGGGGGGCCCTTTTGATTTTATGTTTTGAATACGATATCAATTCAAACTGCTCCTTTATCACTTTTGCAGTGTTGGGAAACGTAGTGGTCATATACCCTATAGAGACTCGAAGTTAACTCGCATATTGCAGCACTCACTTGGTGGGAATGCTCGTACTGCCATCATATGTACTTTAAGTCCAGCACTAAGCCATGTCGAACAATCTCGGAATACTCTCTTCTTTGCCACACGAGCGAAGGAAGTTACCAACAATGCCCAAGTCAACATGGTATTGATCCTTGGTCTTCTAACTTGTTTATTATAGCTACTTCCTCACTTCAAATAACAATGCAAATACTGATTTTTCCTTTTCAAAACTTCACTAGGTTGTTTCAGACAAGCAGCTAGTGAAACATCTGCAGAAGGAAGTAGCTAGGCTGGAAGCAGAGCTACGCACTCCTGACCCTGCAACAGAAAAAGACTTGAAAATACAGCAGGTAAAGTACCACAAGTGAAGTTGATTCGAGATTCATGATTATTTTAATAAAATAATTTATTATACTTGCATCTCAATTTCCTTTTGTCTCTAGATGGAAACGGAAATTGAAGAACTTAGACGCCAAAGAGACCTTGCACAATCTCAGGTTGATGAGTTACGCCAAAAACTTCAAAATGACCAGCAACCTTCAAGTGCATTGGAATCCCCTTGTCCCTCAGTGAAGAAGTGCCTTTCTTATTCTGATGCCTTGATGCCAAATCTTGACAGTAAGGAGCTACAAAACTGTGAGAAACACAGAAAAATTTTGTTGAGGCAGTCCATGAGGCAATCATCAACTGCACCTTTCACTTTGATGCATGAAATTCGCAAGCTGGAACATCTTCAGGAGCAACTTGGAACAGAAGCAAATCGAGCTCTAGAAGTACTACAGAAGGAGGTCGCCTGCCATAGACTAGGTAACCAGGATGCAGCTGAGACAATTGCTAAGCTGCAAGCAGAAATACGGGAAGTGCGTGCCATCCAACCTGCTACAAAAGGAGTTGAAATTGGAAACATGGTAACTCCTACCAAGAGCGTTAGTGCTAACCTGAAGGAAGAGATAACTAGACTTCACTCACAGGGTAGCACTATTGCAAATCTTGAAGAGCAATTAGAAAATGTTCAGAAATCCATAGATAAATTGGTAATGTCCCTGCCAAGCATCAATCTAACATCGAATTCTGAAGCAACTTCAAAATCAAAGAACCAACGGAAGAAGAAGAAGATGCTTCCTTTGGCTTCAAGTAATGGTGCCAACAGGCAAAATTTCATAAGATCTCCTTGCTCACCTTTGTCTACCTCTCAGCAAATTGTGGATAATGAGATTGAGAATAGGGCTCCAGAGAATGATGACTTTATATCTAAAGAGACCCAGCCAGAGTCTGAAAAGGAGACCCCTACGAAGAGTGAGGAAGTTGGAGATATCTCATCAAAGGAAGGTACTGGCTATCGACGTTCAAGTTCAGTCAATATGAAGAAAATGCAGAAAATGTTTCAAAATGCAGCAGAAGAGAATGTCAGAAGCATACGAGCCTATGTGACAGAGCTGAAGGAACGTGTGGCTAAGCTGCAATATCAAAAGCAATTACTTGTTTGCCAGGTACAGCAGTTTCCTTTTCATCAACTGGCTCAGTTTAGTTGCACTGATCTGTAACTTTTGATCTCCCATCATCCATATTGTTTAGTTTTGGGGAAATTCATTTTGTCTGCATATTTATTACTGTTTTATCAGGTCCTCGAGCTGGAAGCAAATGAAGTTGCTGGATATAACCCAGAGGACGAGGAGACTATAAATGACGCAGCAGAGACTCCAGTTTCATGGCGATTAACTTTTAGGGAGCAAAGGCAGCATATCATTGAGTTATGGGATGTGTGTCATGTATCCATCATCCACAGGACACAGTTCTACTTATTATTCAAAGGGGATTCTGCTGATCAAATATACATGGAAGTGGAGCTTAGACGCTTGACATGGTTGCAACAGCATTTAGCCGAATTTGGCAATGCAAGCCCAGCTCGCGTTGGTGATGAGCCAACAATTTCTCTATCATCATGGTAATAATAGATTACTCCATTTCTCGTTACTTTCAATTCTTGCAGATACTTGAGCACTCAAATTTCCCATATTATGTTGGTTTGCAGCATTAGAGCTTTGAAACGTGAAAGGGAGTTCCTTGCCAAGAGGCTGACCTCACGTTTGAGCGCTGAAGAGAGGGAATTGTTATACCTTAAATGGGATGTCCCGCTTGAAGGGAAGCAGAGGAAACTGCAGTTTGTGAGCAAACTCTGGACGGATCCTCATGATGGAAGTCATGTGCAGGAGAGTGCTGAGATAGTGGCGAAGCTTGTGGGGTTCTGCGAGGGGGGAAACATGTCAAAAGAGATGTTTGAGCTCAATTTTGCTCTACCAACAGATAAAAGGTCCTGGATCATGGGCTGGAACCCAATATCAAACCTCCTTAATTTGTGAGCACTTCCTGCATTTCAATCGTTTTGTAAGTAATTTATTCCCCTTTCTGTACATGTTGATTGATTTTGGACTTTTATTCTCCAAGCAGTCTAAATTTTTATTGTCATTGTTTACGAGGGACTGCTTCAGTGCAGCACCACACCATCTGTGATGATGGTTTAGAATTGCAAATGATCATGACGATTTTCAAATTTATCCTCCTAATAAAAGAATTGATTCACTTTCCCCTTTGGGTTATGCTTTTCCCTCTCCCCTGCTTCCTGTTGTGTGACCACTCGTGACAACTCACTGTTTCTTTTTATCTAAAGGGCAATAATGCATTTATGGCATTTAATGCAATTTGACATTGTTTTTCCATTTACCTTGTGTTTGTAATATTTGGTTATCAAATCCTATTAGGAAGCATAGTTGACATTGCTGATTGGCCTTTTTATCTTTCTGAGTCATATGAACAACAACTATTAGTATTATCTAAACTGATTTGTGGAGTTGGTCGACTGTTGCGCTTATGTATGTGCAGACTTACAACTGCCCCAGTTGAACTAAGGTTAAGTATCTTTGACTTGTGGGAGAGAGAGAGAGAGAGAGAGAGAGAGAGAGAGAGAGAGAGAGAGAGAGAGAGAGAGAGAGGATACAACATTGATTAAGTATTTGATAATCAAACCACACCAAAGTCCACGTTGGAGCCACGGCCGTGTGACCAAGACCCCCGCTTATTTCCACTAGACATTGGTAGCACAGATATGACAGACATAAGTAACACACCAAATTCCAAATTAAGCTGAACTCTCTACCCTTTTTGACTCATGCACCAACATGCATGCCGCTGACGCAAACATAAGAAATAAGTGGCATAGATAAATTAAATTGAGAGAAGCAATCTTATGATAAAGGCATAAAATCTAGCACTTGGGGTAGGGAGTTCCACAGGTTTTAGCAACCTTCCTGGCATTAGGGGAGTTAACCAACTTAGCAAGTCTAGGATCCTTGACATACTGGCAAAGGCATGGCTTTTGCTCATTGATCTTGCTGCAGCACAGCTTGGATGGTGGAGAGTTAGATGTTATTGCATTCACACAAGGGCTCAGCTGGGTTGGGTTACATGTCGCTGCCGTTGCCATCTGTGCCTCTGCCACGAGTAGCAGCAGGAGGGCACTAAGTGCTACCACATACGAGATCTTCATTTTCACTAGGCTCCGTGTGTGTGTGTGCGTGTGTGTGTGTGTGTGTGCAACAGGGAGAGAGATAGAGAGAGAGAGAGAGAGAGAGAGAGAGAGAGAGAGAGAGAGAGAGAGAGAGAGAGATAGGTGGGTGCATGATGCATTAGGCTTTGGTGGCCTCTCAATTTATAGTGGAAGAAATGTGAAGAAAAAAAAAAAAACTAAAACTAAAACGAACTCAGCTCCCTGAAAGACCAAAAAGGAAATGAAAATATTCTAAAATGAGAATGCAATTTACCATTCCAATTACCTAGCGTAGTTACCAAAAGAAAAACAACAGAAGAACAAAGCAAGTTGGGTCTGCTCACTTTGAAAAGGCCCCCAAACTCTTCATTAGGTCAATAAAAATGAACAAAAGAAGAATCTTCTTCATAAGGTCAAATCATTAGCCTCACAAGGAATGACTTCTGTCAGTCATTGCTTTATCCCAATATTATCCATAATTAGGAGCAGAGGATATATGTATATTACATTTTTGTTTTTTATGATTTATAAATACAATACAACTTTGATATGTAAATATCATATTAACTATCCTCTCGATTAGTTAAATTTAAATAGAAATATGTATACCCCCCTCCCCCCCCAAAAAAAATAAAAATAAAAATAAAAATAAAAAAGAAATATCAATGTTTGAACTATATAACATGATTCCTTTTTTTAAAAAAAAAAAAAAAAATAAAAATAAGTAAACCCCCCTCCCCCCCCAAACAAAATAAAAATAAAAATAAAAAAGAAATATCAATGTTTGAACTATATAACATGATTCCTTTTTTTTAAAAAAAAAAAAAAATTATCTGCCACTTCTTTGACCTCAATTCCTAAAAAGGAAAATAGCATGGCTGCAAGTGATTTAAGGGGCTTGAGTTGGTTGGAACTTGTACTAAAAACGAGTCAGCCTCAAGTAATTACGGACTCGATTTGTTTAAGACAGACACACTAGTGAGTGACTAGCAATTTGAGTTTGCTAATGTGCTGAGAGTCTTTACTTCTACATATGTATTCTTCTAGCTATATACTGAAATTAGATGCTTTTATTGTTTGATCCCTTATTTTTCATTTTAATCATATTCTTAAAACAATTTTTTTACACTTGTAATTATATTTTTAATATCTTATAAACAAAAAGTAAGGCATTCACAAACAAAAGATCCTCTCTATACTTGGGTCTCATTCACTGAACAAATGTAAATTAAACGAGGGTTATTGTTTTGATTTTTTTTTTTTTTTGTGTTTTTTATTTATATCGTATCAAAAGTCATTTTAAATGTTGATTTAGTGCAATTGTATATATTTTTTTATATAATAATATAACTTAATGTTAAAAAAAATTAATAAATCTAATGAAGTTAGTTTCAGGTTGATTTGACTCGCTTGTAGTCTTAGAAAGGAGTGTTGAGGCTAATTAAAATATTGTTTTTTAAAAATAAAAATAAAAATAAAAAAGTATATAACTTTTAACCGAATTTTTCTAATTTTCTCCACTAACCAATGTATATAGGCGTGCATATGTGGACCCAGCAGCACATCTCCCTTTCTTTAGCGTCGAGGCATCTGTTATTAATCATAAAAATATGTGACTTGTAATTCCTATAAAATCTATTATAGAGACCAAAAAAAAAAAAGAAAAGAAAAAAATATATATAATTAGATAGAAAATTATTATAATTATTAATTATAATTTATATATATATATATATATACTAATTAATTATTATTGATAATTATGATAAATTCATGTTTAATTTTACTTATATTTTTTTCTTAACTTTTTTTGAATGCCTAATGCAGCAATGGATCGTGTTGCCCACCTTTGACCATCATGCCTTTTGGCTTTCGGTGATTTTGATGTCATCATGCCCCTTTTTTTCTCCTTATACCACATTCATATTCATGCAGCAGCCACATTTACTCTCTCTCTCTTTCTTCATTAATTCCACGGGTGCTAATGTATGGTATCATTTTGAGCATGGTGGACCAAAGTCAATTATTTCAAGATAACTAATTTGAAAGTAATTCTATAAATATGTGAAAAATGACCTTGACTTACTATATACGACAACTGACATCCTAATTATTATTCACGGCTTATTGAATTTGTTCAATGAGTATATATATATATATTGCTGTTGCGTAACAATATTGCCCCCAAAATACTTGTAAGATTTATTTGTGTGAACATTATTTCTCGTTGTAAATTATAAATTCTGAATAATTGGAAAGTGATGGGAAAAACACCAATAATAGAGAGACCCTTTTGCAAGCTTACTTATTATCAACATGTTATTATTTTCAGAATTAATGATTCAAAAGCATGTTCTGGGGGACGAAGTTACTCTCTGTAGCTAAATTACCTCATGAGCAACCTTGGGGACAAAAAAAAAAAAAAAATGAAAAAAAGAAAGACATGCAGACAATTTAATTTCTTCTTTTTTTTTTTTTTTTTGTTCTTCTTTCATCATCAGGCTAGTGCCTAGGTAATTATTGGACCTCTCATTTTATGGGGTTGATAAAAAGAGACCCATTATGATAACACAATCATATGCCTGGAGCACGCCAGAAATTGAAAAATTCAAGCAAATGCAAACCTTGAATTGAGAAACTAATTATCTTTCCTAAGATTGGCCTTTTGGTCCAATGGATTTCCCACCTTACCAAACAATCATTAATTTTGATCTTAACATCTGCCAATGAGGATTTTCTTACTTTTTTATTTATTTACTTCGCTAATTTCACTAGTTTTGACTGCATGAAGAAGAAGAAGAAGAAGAAGAAGAATAAGAAGATGAAGAAGAAGAAGAAGAAGAAGAAGAAGGTGAACCTTGTTTGTTGTACAAGTTACTATCATGACAGCAATTTAAAAAGAAAAGAAAAAAAAGAAAATCCCTTTTAGGGGCCCGGTTGCTGAGCTGAGATTTATATGGGATTAGAAATCATTAGGTGGGTCCCTCCCATCACACCGCATTCACCTTTTGAATTCCTGCTCGGTTGTTGGCAGCCCTCTTCATTTCGTTTCGTTCGTCGCATTAGTCAATATTTCTGGGAAATAGGACAAGCGTCTGGCAATAATATATATATATATATATATATATATATTTATTTATTTATTTATTTTATTTTTTAAAAAAATATTCCCCTTGTCTTGTCATAGGTGAATCCCATTTTTTACACATTTTTAGGTATTTTGAGACTTGGAGGGGAAGATGGATGGAAGATTCAGAAGTAAAAAATAAAAATAAAAATAATTTTTTTTCATTTATTTGTTTTATATTTTTAACTTCTCTTATAACTCATTTGTACATCAAATCATTTATAAATTTATTATCTTTTATATGAAAAAAAATTTTAAAATTTCTTCATCATCTATTTGTTTCATATTCCATAATTTTTTTTATAACAATTATACAAGGGGGGGTTGGGGGGGGGAAATACATTACATTTTGTTTTGAGCTATGTTAGTCAAATGGACAAAGGTGGAGTGCATATATTTTAAATAAATTGGTTTAAAAAGAAGAAAAAACCAAAATATTGGTTTGTCACTTTTTGCCACCAATTACGTTTGCTTTCGTCCAGCGTCTAATAGCGCTCAGGGATCTGTTTGATCTGACATGCAGAGACGGTGCGAAAGGTTTGACAACTCATTGGGTAAGTATATAAAATAAACCATAGAAACATAGGGTGAGTTGATTACTTTTACTCTCTCCTAAGTGAATCGAATTATTGTTCCCCATATAACAAAGCAATATGTATATCTATTATATATATATATATATATATATATATATAGAAGTAGTTGTATTCAATTAAAAATGTAGAATATAAATATTTCGTGTGATCCCTAAATTTTATAGAAGAAGAAGAAGAAGAAGAATTCCGTGAATTTTTTCTTCCCTTCCATATATTTTTAGTTTTGATATTTTTATAATTCAAATCGTGTATCAATTGTCAAGATGGCCGAGTTGGTCTAAGGCGCCAGTTTCAGGTACTGGTCCGAAAGGGCATGGGTTCGAATCCCATTCTTGACAACTTTTACTGTGTTATATTTTAGGAATTTGGATGATATTCGATCATTTAATTACTGATTGCATTGAATGTGCTTCCGCATTTTCTCATCCACAGAGAAGAGTAATTATTAAAATAACGTTTTTTTAATCCATCATAAAAAATTATTTTTTACTAAAATAAAAAACTTATATTAATAAAGTCATTTATAAAACACACACAAAAAAAAAATATTCATCTCAACAAATATAATATTTTATGATAAATTTAATTTTTTTTCATAATATTTAATATTATTTTAATTAGTGTCGGTGTGATTGAGTTAGGTATACCTCATTGTAATAATTTGAAAAATAAAAAAGAATCAATATTAATGTTTATCATCATCTTATATTAAATGAATTTATGGGACTTGACAAGATTTATTTATTTATTATCACATTTTTTGTAGGAATAGTTTGTAAAGCTAATTTATTAGACGTAAATTATTTTCCATTATGCAAAATAAAGTAAAAACAACCTTTCTTTGTCTATTGTTCTAAACTTCTTCTCCCCAAGGTGAAGAAAACAAACAAAAAAAAAAAAAAAAGGAAATTAAATGAAAAGGCCAAGGCCCAAGTGAGAGCGGCTGTTAGATAAGCACTGAGCACTGGTGCTGAAGAAGAAGCGGCCCAGCCTACCGCCGACACTCAGGAAGAGTCTGACGACTGACCCCCCCCCTCCATGTGTGCTGAGTGGCAGCTCCTGCATGAGTTTCATTCATTGACTTGTCTTGTCTTGTTTCACAAAAGATATTTGTCAATTTAACAGTTTAGAGTCGTTTTCGATGCTGGTTGGTACGTCTGGAAGACTGTTCAAAATTGCGATCAGGTTCTCCTTTTGTTTCATTCATGTCTACTTCAAAAGTGAGGCTCATTTACAATTGTTTGTTGGTACATCCCGAGGACTCTGCAAATTGCAATCCAGTTTTCCTTTTGTTTTATTCTGGTCTTATTTCAAGAGTAAGGGCTCATTTACACGACTCCTTCCTCTACAGTTCCAAAGAAAAACAATAAATTCTGCGTTCAAACTTTCATTTGTTGGTGATTGAGAAAAAAAAAAAAACCAAAGATATAAAAAATAATGGGGTTGTTCTCTTGGAGGGACCCCAAAAAATGAACTGAGAGTGTTGAACTATAGTGTAATAATATATCTGAAACACAACACATGTGCTATACCACTGAAATGAGATGCACAAAAAAGCTTCATGAGGTCAGATGGTATCAACAACAACACAGGACAGACTAAGAACGCAATTGAGACAAAATCTATACCTACTAAATGAGGGGATGGGAAGGGGGTGCGGAAATTTTTCTGGTTTACCTTTTTTCTTTTTTCAGTCTGCAGCAGATCTTTTACTTCCTATGTCTCACCCAATTTCTCGAAGACCCAGAAGAGTTATCCCATTTACTTAATTTGGCAGACGAGACATCAGACTCAATATCGGAAAATGACGAGTACGATGCATAAACTTTCTTCTCTGATCCACAATTAACCGATTTAGCAACATGCTTTGCAGCTTTCAGTCCAATCTTGCAGGGCAGCTTGATACAACACCAAGCTATACAAAGAGGGCAAGACACACAGAGCAAGCAAGCACTGCAACCACACTCAGCAGCTTTGTAGCAGCAGTCGTTGATATCTTGGCCCTTGGATGAATGGCAAGAATAAGAATCAGAAACCCCTCTTGTCTCCATTGAATTGTTCAATTAAAGTATATCACTTTCCTTCGTCTCGAAAGAGAAACCTGCCTTTAGTTTACAGCCCAAAAAGCAAAAAAAAAAAAAAAAAGTTATGAAAAAAAATAAAAGGAACCCTAAAGGAGGATAGCTTATTCAAGGATAAGATTCCAGAGGAAAAGAAGAAAAAGTCAGGAAATCTTTGAGTTGGAGATTTTATCTTTCTTACCATTGTTCTCTTTCTTTTGTGTAGGCCATCTGGTCCTGTCACTGTCCCACCTTCTACAACCAACTTGGTCGGTGCCCACCTTGAGCTGGAATATTCTTTGATTTTTTTTTTATCAAATGCTATATTAGTTTTTTTTTTTTTTTTTTTTTTTTTTTTTTTTTTTTTTTACTCTTTTACCTTTTTGATGTAATTAATTATCTTTTTTTTTTTTTTTTTTTTTTTTATAAACATTTTTCCTTTGTGTCGGAATGATTAATCTTTTTTTTTTTTTTTTTTATTTTTTTTTTTTTTTTTTTTTTTTTTTATAAACATTTTTCCTTTGTGTCGGAATGATTAATCTTTTTTTTTTTTTTTTTTATTTTTTTTTTTTTTTTTTTTTTTTTTACTCTTTTACCTTTTTGATGTAATTAATTATCTTTTTTTTTTTTTTTTTTTTTTTTATAAACATTTTTCCTTTGTGTCGGAATGATTAATCTTTTTTTTTTTTTTTTTTATTTTTTTTTTTTTTTTTTTTTTTTTTTTTTTTTTTTTTTTTTTTTGGTTTTAACAACCATTGCACCTGAGTGACGCAATGAATAACCTTTTTGTTTTTTCTTATAAATTTCAAACTTTTTCTTTAATAAAACACTTTTGAACCACGTCATAAGTATAAAAGATAGTATAATAAATTTGTTGTATTTGATTTTATTTATTTATAAAATCATAAAAAAATAATCATAATATTTAAAATCTACAATTGTATTCTAGAAGTGTAATAATAATCCTGAAGTGATTCCTCACACAACTCACTCAATGTTCAGCTTAATCAGCTGTTAGGTTACCAAATTATCAAATATTTGCTTTATGTTAATTTACTAGTGATTAGTAGAGCAAATTTATTGGACAAAATATTTCTAAAATTAAATGAAAATCTGATCTGCCATTTCTGGCCTTGTTCTACTCACTAAAGGAACTAGTCCAGCTTAGCGCATAATTAATTTTTATTTTGTTCTCAAAACAAAAACACTCCAATAGCTAAAATTTAAAATTTACTGTCTATAAAAATTTAAAAAATATACATATATCATATGTTTACAATTATTGACTTAATAAACAACTACATTATAACAATTAAAAATAGCTAATAATTTCATTACTTATAAAATCTACTATTAGAGTAATTAGGATTTTTAGTTTTAAATCTATGTCTTTAATTCTTACAAATCAAAAAAGGAAAGAAAAAAAAAAACCCTAAAAGACATGGTATCATGAAAGAAAAAAAAAAAGATTACTCCCTCAGCAAGGCCACACAATGCAAGTGAAACAGCAAGAGTTCCTGAGAGAGTAAAATCACGTTGGGAGCCAGGCGGGTATCATGCCCATTGATGGCTGAATCCACAACTTACAAAGTCTATAGAATATGAATATTCTTTGACCCTAAGTCCAAGACAACCTACAACTTCTACATTGCAAAATACTTGTCTCGAGAAAGTTAAGCAATAACTACTACAGATGAACATCCAGGTATTCTTTTCCTTGGGGTTGCTAAATGAATTCTCAATGTCTCATGCAGAGATTGAACTTGATCCTCCACTTGTCATCTTAGTCTGCAACCTCTCCATAAAAGCTGGATTGGCTCTCAGCCGGTTCTTGACATATGATACCCGTGCATCCTCTGCCAACCTTTTAGCTTTCCCAGCTTCCTCGATGAGTGAAAAAAGTGTCCTAAGGCAATCTTTTCTGTTTTCCTCGCGATGTTCAAATCTGTGAAAGGAAAATCATTTATTATTTTCCTGTGAAATGAAGAATGTCTGACATGTAATTCCATGGTTGAAAAAATGATGGGACCAGGATATGCAGAAAGAGCCATGCAGTCCTCAGATGTCTAAAGCACAAGAAAGTACTATGCAGTAGACATTATTGTGACATTTTTGTTTTTGGAAAGGCAGGTAATTGGAGTCAAAAGTATGACTAACACAAGGAAAACAATCCTGCATTAGCCCTGAGATGAATGAACATGGCACCAGGATTTTTTTTTATATAGATATTTTTTCACTTTTTTAACACACTTTTATTTTTTCTTTTTCAAAGCCAAGAGAAAATTGAGTGTTAAACACATAAAGCAAAGTGATTTAGCAGATTTCAAAAGGACACAAATTTCTTAGATGTTAAACTTTTCTTGGTCATAATAGACAAAAAAATTGAATAACTAATTGTTTGATGACTTTACCTTTCGCTGGTGATTGTGAGCTCATCTCTCCCGGGATGGTAGCGTTTTCCAACCAGTTCCTTTAATCTTCTATATTGATGTTTAGAAAGCCCAAGCTCTTTAACAGTAACAGACATCTTTACTTTTCTGTTTTTAGGATGCCATGCATCACCACCAGGTGCAAAGACTACACGTGTACGCCACCTGAGAATTGGCCCCTCCCCTGGTGGGTCATCTGATTGCTTTTTGTTGTCTGGTGCTGCAGTTTCATCAAACTGTGGAGGGCCCTCGGCTTCCATTTTCTTTCCATATTCCATAACCATTGCATCCTCAAATTGCTTGAACAATTTATAAGCTTCTTCAGGTTCAAGCTCACCTCTTTCGCACATATCCCCCAATTCATTGAATTTCTTTTCCACCTGCTGCTTCATGTCATCTGATGCAAATCATGAATTCATCAGAAACTCACAAATGCAGATGGAATTGAACTAGAACAGTACTATGCATGAATATATAAAAGAGTACATAAATATGAGGGTCATTCTTACCATTCCAGTTCTATTATATTTCAACAGTAGCAATAATAGTACTGTTAATCTTCATAAATCATAAAATGGCTTCTGAATGAATGCACTTTCTTTAACATGTTTCTCATTTACATTTTATGTACAAATTTTTTTATACAATTTAACTTTTCTCATATGCAGTGATGGATATTGTAGTTGATATCCAAGCACCTATTTCATCAAAAATTGTTCACCAATGGCAAGACCCACCTTATCCAGCAACCATATTCCAAATTTCTAACAATACGTGAAGTACTCACATATATGTTTCCAATGGGCCAAGTGGTGAACACCACCAACCCAGTACCCCCCGGGCGCACGGAAACTTCATCAAAAAATAAATGCCAAAAAAAAAGGAAAAATAGAAACCAAAGTCCTTCAGTTTGTACAAACTGTGAACATGAAAAATCTGATAAATTATGAACTACACAGATAAAACACACTCAAATTCAAAAATAAATTGATGAGACAGTGAAAAACAAAGAATTAGCAAGAGATCAATCCATCATACCTGGAAGAAGCTTATCCCAGCTGAGCATGTCCTCCAAAATTTCCTCACATTCCT
Source organism: Kandelia obovata (assembly GCA_021464305.1). Classification (NCBI taxonomy): domain Eukaryota; kingdom Viridiplantae; phylum Streptophyta; class Magnoliopsida; order Malpighiales; family Rhizophoraceae; genus Kandelia; species Kandelia obovata. Next base: position 831,308 of record CM038480.1, read on the forward strand.
TCGTGTCTTTTATAAAGCCTTGTTCCATTGCCTCCTTAACCATCTCATCCCACTTCTTGTCATCCATGTTGAAGTACTCATCCTCTTTCATATTCTTCACCACATCTTCCCCAGCATTATACAAATTGTCAAGTTCCTCATCAGTCTCATAGAGTTCCTCAAAATCCGATTCAAAGTCTTTGTCATTCACGTCATCCAGAGGCTTCATATAAAGCTCATCCATCAACTCGTCATCCGTCTCCTCATGCTTCCCTGCCATCTTCCTCTGCAAAATGGCTTCCATAATGGAAGGGAGCACCATCTCATCACCTTTGAAGTATTTTTCCATCATCTCCTTCAGTTCTGATGCCAATCAACAAAGCTAATCAAAATTAAACACAGTTCAATCCTTCTAAAAAGAAAAAAAAAAGAAAGAAATTCAAGCACCAAATACAGATTATTGGAACGAAGACTTCGGTAGCAGAAACGATTTACACAATACAGTGATAAATTGGTACAACTTCACACTCATTTCAATTAATTAAAACTTATCGCAAATTAATCATCAAAAGAAAAAAGAAAAAAGAACAAACCAAAATTCATGTTTGATTCCTTAGAAAACTAGGTAGGAAAAGTCAATTCAATTCCCAAGTTCAAAACTTTCATTTTCCTTCATCTTCCCCTACTTTCCCCTATTTTCTCAGAAACCAAACAAAACGGTAACTAAACCCAGATGATTGTTATCATTAAATATGTATGTTTGCTCGTTTCACCATTGTTATTGACGTCCAGAGAGGCGTCCTTCTTCGGGACTTCAGCCACAGCCGACGAAGATTCCGCAGGCGGGTTAGATTCTTGATCGGACGAGAAGAGTCTGAAGGCAGGACGACGCGTTGGAGCGGAGAGTGATAAAATGGGGGCATTGGGGTTGGCATTAGAGGCTGAGAAAACGAGATTGCGAGCGTATAGAGACGCATTTCTGATCAGAGATCGTCTCATCCCTTCCCTTCCCTTCCCCTATCTACCTGTCTATATCTCTCTCTCTCTCCTCATTTTATAGTTAGGGTCTTTTATTTTTTTTTATTTTTGGGAGGTGGGTTTTAGTCTTTAGATTGCTTTAGGGTTTCTCTTTCTCTGATAAAAAATATTTTTTTTTCTTTTTTTTCTTTTTTTTTTTTTACACCATCTAGTTTGTTTGACAGAAACTCAAATTATTTAAGTGATTTTTTTATTTTTTTTTTACTTTACCTATTTATTGTCTCCCCACAATCATTCTTATAAAAAGATTGATTGTAAATAAAATTTTTTAAATTGAGTCAGTAATAATTGTATTTAATTTAAGATTTATTAGTGTAATTATTATAATTCTCTTTTATGTAAAAGAAAATGTGAATTGAAATAAATAAATAAATATATATATATATATATATATATATATATATATGTTAAATTTTAATTTTGAATGATACCCAAAATAAAATTTTAAACAAGTTTTAGGTTTGAAAGGAATATTTCTGTCTATTTAAAATGTTTTGATTAATTAACAGTGACAATATCGAAGTAATAGGTTTAATTAAATTTGAAAATTAAAATTTAATCCTTAAATCTTTAGGAATAAAAAAGAAAATAATATTCTGGTTAAATTATATGCTGTTACGTATTTATGTAACAGGGGGATTGAGTGGGGGTGGGACCTATTTCTGGCCAATTGCTCTCTTATTCGATTAACCTCCGGCGCTCATTGTCTTCGACCTTGACTCTCTGCCTCCCTCCTCTTTCTCTATTACGGAGTTTTTCTTTTTATTTATATTTATTTTTTAATTTTTTGGGGTGGTGGTAAATTCACTCTGTCTCTGTTGGTGGCTCAAGAATACAAGAGACGAAGGGGGGCTGACCAATTGCCAAAACCCGACCTGGAAAGAGTGATAGAGACAGAGACCAAACGTTATTCTCTGTTAAACTCGGTGAGTCTTTTTTGCACCATGTTTGTGATGTAAAGTTGCAATCTTCTTCTTCTTTTTTTTTTGTAATTTAATTTATGTACTTTTGTTGAGGGTGGGAAGATAATTAGGGGAAAAGCTTTTTTTTTTTTTTTTTTTGGATTAGTTCTTGACAGAAAATTAAAACAGCTAAAAGCACTGCTTTGGGCTTTACTGTTTTGCATTGTTGTTGTTGGGTCTGCAAATGGTTTTGTTCAAACCGTTATAAAAAATTATGGTTCTTGTCTCTTCCTGGAGTTCATTTGCGTTCAATTTCGAATACTGGGTATTGAAAAACCATATGCATGTGTGTGTATATTGCTTCTTCTTTTTTTTTTTTCTTTTCCTTAGAAATATTAACTGGCCAGTGATAGTAACGATGACTGTGTTGTGTGGAGAAACAGAAAGATAATGGTTAGTTAACCGTGGTTCATTATGTTTCGTTCTATGAATAATATTATTCAGTTTGTGGCTTTATTGGTCTTGAGTTTGTGATGCAAGATGAAAGCCGAAGATTTGCACTACCTTGATGAGAATGGTATTGAGGAGGAGGAAGAGGAGGATGAAGACATAGAAGATGATGAAGAAGAAAGTGATGAAGAGGGAGGAGGGAAGGAGTCAGATGAGCATTCAGAGGATGAAGAAGGGCAGAATCACAACCAAAGAATTGCTGAGATGGAAGATCTTGAGAAGGAGTATAAGGATCTTCGTAATCAAGAGCTGTAAACCCTTCCCCTTACAGAGCTTGTGTTTGATGTCATGTTTTGTTAGAATATCATTTATTTTTTGGTGTGCTTTGTTGCACTATCATTAGATGGACGGTTACAGAGGAAAGAGAAAAAAACAGAAAGAAAACTAGTAATTTGTTATTTATGATGAAGATCAACTTGCATGTTTGTGACATTTTTCTTTCTTTGAGAAATCACGGTTATTGATTTGTTTGATTACTTGCATCTTTTTCTTGATAAAGCATGTAAAGAATGCATATATTTGGAACTAATAGAACTTCAAAGGGGTTTGATGGGAGAATTAAAAACTTATATTATGGATGGCTAAAGTGTGTCTGTCTTTGCAATTGAGTTTACATTTATCTAGAATTGGAATTGGAGGAGTCTGAAAAAGAACTTTAATGTTGATGTGGTTTAACAAAAGTTGTTTATATTCTCAAAGGTACAAGGCTTATGGAAACCACTAAATAATGTACTCATATTTTTTATTCAGAGATATATTGAAAAATATTAAGCAGCATAAGGATGAAGATCTTCTTAAAGGTCAAGCAGTGAAGAACCAGAAGGTACCTCTTCTTCTGTTTTGTGCATGAAGTTGGTTTTTACCTTTTTCCTTTCAACCATGCGGTCATTTGTTTAGCCATTGTTTTTCATCACACAATCAATGTTCAATGACATCTGTTTATTTTTCCTTTTCTAAAGGCTCTCTGGGATAAAACTCTGGAGTTTCGGTTCTTACTTCAAAAAGCATTCTCAAGCTCAAATAGATTACCCCTGGTATACCTTGTATTCCCTGTTTTTATTGCTTTACAACATCTATGAAGCATTATGGTCAAGTATGAAGGGTTCTCTGTAGGAACCAACAAGGTCTTCATTCTGTGATTCATCTGAAGTGGGCTTAGCATATGATAATCTGATAACCTCATCCACTAAGACCTTGAATTCTCTACTCAAACTACAGGAGGTATAATCATGAAGAAACCTTGCAATTTGATGATCAGTTACTATATATTATTGTATATGCAGTCTCTTTCCATTTTTGATCTTGTTCTAATTTTATTTTAGGCTTTGCTTGAGAAGAATCCATCTATTTCTCAACCTTTCAATGGTATGTCAGACACACATGTCCAGCTTTACTTAACTTCTAGCAAACTTTGGTCAATAACAATGTGGATGTTTTATCTCTCACTGATTTTCTGAAACCTCTCTGCCTAAGTCTTAATCTCATTAGAAAAGTACCATTTTTTCCATGTATGTGGATTGGTTTTCAAAAGAACTATCTGTGTTGGCATCCCAAACTCCCACACTGTAGGGTCTAGGAAAGGTACTTGCATGGAGTTTGTTTCTGCAAGTTGAACCTATGATCTCCACATCAATGAAATAACCTTATCATTACACCAATGCTTGTCCTTTGTTAGCAGACGATGACCTCCATTTGTGATTGCACATTTTCCTAAAGTTTTGGAATTTGTTTTTTTGGCTGCTATTATTTCATTTTTAATTTTGACTTAATATTTTATTTTCTCGTTGGAGTGATTTCTGTTTCACAATAATTATGCATTAATTTATGCTTAACTTCTTGAGAGCTCTAAGATGACTCTCTTGATGTTTCTCTTAAGGAAATTCTGTGCCGTCTGCAAACAAACATTCAAAAGTCCATCAGGAAAGTGACGAAGAATGGCATCGTGTTTCAGAAATGCATAAAAGGTAAAGAGTTCAATTAACTTTTATTTTGAAAAAGAAGAGTGTCAAGGTTTTGCGTGCTTCATTCATTACCACTGTGGTTTACATGTAGACAAAAGTAATTCTTAATCTATGGAGGGCTGCAGGTCTCCCTCTCTTGCTGGAACAATAGCCATTTGTATTTTGTTGATCTGAATTTTGAATTTTTGGTTGTTGCTAGAAGTGAGTTGTCTTTTATATATATATATATATATATATATAAGGAATAAAGTGTCTTATTTCTCTAACCGTGTGCCATGTGCCATGTGCTGACATCTATGACTAAATTGGGTGGCAAATTATAAATTTTAACACTGCAGCAGTTCTCTTTTGTATGTGGTGCTATATGGATGGACATGAGGTGGCAAGTCTTGCTTTCATAGTTAAACTTGGACATTACAATGGGCTTTCACTTGCACTCTTTGATTGTCACTATTAGCTTAAGAAAACAATTGTGTGTGTGGCCAAAAATTAATCGAGTGGAATTTTAAATGCTTGTATCTTTCAGAATATCTGCTTTTAGGGACAAATCAATTGATAAGTGGCAAAGAAAGACACAGGTCACAACTGGTGCTGCTGCAATTAGAAGCAAGTTGCAGGCTTTTAATCAGGTTTGATACTATGGCTCACTGATGCCAATGTGCTGCTGGATGCTACGTAACTCATGGGATTTTTTTTTTATTTTTTCCAAACACAGAATGTTAGTGAACAAGTTGCAACCTATATGAGGGATCCAAGTAGGATGCTCAAGCAAATGAAACTGAGAAGATCAACTGTTGGTGTATTTGGAGGTGTAAGTGAATTGACACATCAATCTAGTTTAGTTTAGATGATACAAAGATAAGCTGACATCAGTAGGTTGGCTCTTACTGTTTTCTTGGGCAGGATACTGATAGGATGGATAATGGCATGGCACAGGTAATTCCTCATTGGTGCATAGTACTAAAATAAGCAGTCTGGCACAATTTAGAATTAGTTATAATCACTCATTTTCTATCCTTACATGTACAAGGTGGCAAAACACAACTTGAGTGAGATAATGGAATGAATACTTGGCCTAATGTATGGGATAGGTTCAATTATGCCATTAGACAAATTAAAATCTCCATCAAACTAATGAGGTCTTTGTGAATTGTTTTTACTCCAACCAGGAAGCAAGTCCTGACGGTGATCCTGAACTTCTTGATGACTCTGAATTTTATCAGCAGTTGCTGAAAGAATTTTTTGAAACAGTTGACCCAACATCTACTGGTGAGCATTTATACAGTTTGAATCTTAAATTACAGTTTGTCTTATTCAAAATAGCTATGGAGTTTTACCGGTGGTATCTCTCTTTTATCCATTAACTGGTAGCTTTACCTGTTTTTTGAATCTTCCAGACTGTTGCTAGAAGCCAAATTCTTTTAGTGACTTTGATGTGTGTAGGATCATGATTATAAATATATTATTGCTCACTAATCACAGAAACAAGATATCTTTAGGATACAACAAAGCCTCTCAAAACTCTCTGAATCAAACTTGTAAAAGATATATCAACAACAAAAGAACTCACAGAATTTATAAATTCTGATTAACAAACACGTCTGTTTATACAAAAGAATGTAACTGTTGCGTCAGTGACTGTTCAAACATGACAACTGTTTGTGTTATAATAACTGCCTTTGGTTTTTTAACTGTGTTAAGTAGTTCCTTGTAAAGGCTCATAACTTTTTTTTTTTTTTCCATGTGGAAGTTTGTTCCCTCCACACGTTGCAAAATACACTAACATACATTTGTTCCCTCAGAGACAGCTTTTTATGCTCTGAAAAGATTGCGAACTAAGAAGAGAAAGATTGTTGATCGGCGTGCCTCAAAGAGTCGCAAGATAAGGTACATCTTCCAAAAGGGCTCATTCCTTCCATACTATGGGGTAGTAGTTGTCTTAGTTTCAACAGTGATGTTTTGTTTATTCACCTCTACTTATCCCACAAATGATAATTATGTAGGTACAACGTCCATGAAAAGATAGTCAACTTCATGTCTCCACAGCCTATGAATCTCCCTATTATGGCCCCAAAATTGTTTGAGAATTTGTTTGGACTGAAGACGGAAAGACCCACTTCCATTGTCTAATTTATGTTCTAAGTTAAAGAGTGTTAAATTTTAACTTTAGTTTGTCTGATTGTCATAACATTGATTTCATTTGACTTGTTCAGCATTTTTATAGGGCGCACAATGGAATTGAATTTTTTGCTGTTTTTGTATTCAGATTTAAACAATCTGTATGTTTGGTCATTGACCCTCCTAATCAGGTCCTGACAGGAATTATGGTCGTAGTCATGACCCATGTCTCCCCCACTGCTTGTTATTTCCCTCCAACAGCTGAACCCCATAAACTGCTGCTGCTATTCCACCAGGGTCATGTCTTCTTCCTCTTCAAGTCCCATAGTTTTCCGTGTTCTGCATCACTTGCTCCTTGTTCATTTCCTAAATATTCCCAGGAAACCTCCCACTTTCCTGCATTATTATCCTGTAAACTTAATGCCTGCATTGCAGGCCCAGAGAGACAGGGCTGATACCATTTACCTCTTCACAAAGTCTGCTGGCTTCTCAGCGAACATAATTAGCTGCTTTCAATGCTACAAGCGCATCATCCTCTTCCTTATCCGCAATCCCTAACTCGTCCGGAGGCCCATGGTCTATATAGCATTCCTTACTGTATATAACCATTCCCGTTTCACCGGCAGTTTCATTTATGTCATTTATTTATGACAATGTTCTCATTAAATTCACTGTTAGCCCAGACATCTTCTTGCCCATCCCCTTTAACAATAGTACCAAAAGGGCTAGAAGTTCCTTCCAGGTAGCTCCATTAAACTGGATGATCAACCATATTCAGAATAGTTGCTTTATTTATGTATTTACCCTTCTTTTTTTTTTTTCAAATTTGAAAATAGTTGCTTTATTGACTAAAGCTACATAGCATTGTAACTTTATTGGGGTTACCGACACCATACAAAACACTATACTCCGAAGTATCACGAGAATAGTGTTTGTACCTTCATTAGCACCTATATCTCTGTGTGTCTGTGATTTGGCGTTGGCACTGGCTGACAATGTTAGAGAAGAATCGACAGAATTAAATTTAGAATTAAAACTTTTGTTGTCGAGACAAAAATAGATTCTTAAACAGTGTCTTAGACTGTCCAACGTCACAATCAAGGCTGCAGTCACAAACACCTTTATCAGCACTATTGATTGTATCAAAATGACCCCTTACCGAACCATGCATGCTTTAAGAATATCATCAAAGATTATATATTTATGTCCAAGTACGGATAGCCAAGGGGTATTTGACTAATTTTTAAGTTATAATTTAAACAAAGTTTCGGATTCTCATTGATAACTTTTCTCTGTGAATTTTTTTTATAAAAAAAATACAGTCATAGTCGAAAAACATTTCAATATTGAACTTTATAAAAATGTTTATCAAATAATAGAATGTATGCTTTGATTCACCTGCTCGAGTCAACTTCGATTAAAAGAAAAGGAGAAAAAAAAATTAAAAAGATGGAGGTTTTATTCAACTTTAAGAGAGCGTAGGAGGGGGAGGAGAAGAGAACCTAGCAATATGGTGCATGACAGGTCTAGATTAACGCATGACATTGCATGATTGCCATGTTCTCATTTTGCTTCATAAAAATAATGAATGAGGATGTTTGAATTGCCAGCAGTTTTATATTTACTAAAATCATCCAGCGTAGCAATTATTAATTAATGGCATGAATGGTGGTTCCGATCATTTTTTTTTTCTTTTTTCTTTGTTTTTTTTTTTTTTGTTTAATTGATCAAGCACGAGTTCTACACTGACCATGGTTTTAAGGGCAAGTCCAGATAATTGTAAGAATTTTTTTTTTCTTTTTCAACAAGCTATTAGTTGAAAATAATAAGGTAAGCTTGTGCATATTTCACTTTTCTTCAAAATCCACAAAAAAAGAAAAAAACTTTTCTCAAAAGGTTTTAATAATTTTGAGTTAAATATGGGCCATTTAGGAATAAGTTTAACTGAAAACTTATTCAACTGCATTACCAAAAATTCTCGCTTGATGGCTTTTTTAATATGCCTTGAATCATATGCTGCCAATACCTACCTAAAATATATTTATTGTGTGACTCACAAATTAATAAAAATTTCAATAATTGACAAATTGGATCATAAAACTTAATTATATATATATATATATATATATATATATATTTTTTTGGGTCTCGACTCATTACCAACTTGTCAAAGAAATTATGCATTTCATACCAATCTCTTTGTAGAGGGAAATTGAGATAATTTGTCATTAGAGATATAATTTTATCAATTAACTCTCTTGATTTCAATGTGGACAAAAAAAAAGAAAAATGTTAAAACAATGTCATATGCACATTAATATTTTTTAGGCGTCACCATGTGTCATTTCTTAGATTTAATCGAATGGCACTCGCAAACCAATATGATTAACGTTTTCAGATTCAACTATTCGAAATGAATTCCAAATAAATAGGATTGATATACTCTCTCTCTTTTTTCTTCAATTAAAAAAATAAAAATATATAAATGAATTTTGTCTCTCATACCAAATTTATTAGAATAACACATTTCATGAGTGTTGATAAGAATAATTGCTTTTATAATTGTGTACATTTATAAAAATACATTAAATTTTATTAACTATTTTAAAAATAAAAAATAAATTCATAATTTTATTATATTTTAAAACAAATGTTGGATGGTAGCATTGAGAGGGTAGGACTAAACTCGTGACAAATCAAGAATAATGATATGCTGGCTGGCAGGGGAATAAAACAAAAGCTTCATTGACAGCAGGAGACAGAAGAAACGCCGGGAAAATGTCTTATTCTTTTGAAAGCAAATGGATGGATTCTTACGAATTCTTAGTAGGCAGCCAACGAAATGGCTTGAGTGCAATCATACGACATAATCCTTGTAGTTGATTAGGCTTTAGATAATAATAATAATAATTAAGGGGTCAGTACATAATTAGAGTGCAGAAAATGGTCATGGGGGTTTCAGGATTTTCAGGTCTAATCCTGTCTCGTTCGCCAATATGTCCAAATGTTTTTTTCTTTTTCTCCCTTTTTCGGGTCCTTCTGTATCTATCATTTAAATGGGAAATTTTCTTCAAGGTTCTCGGCTTGTAGTCATCTAGATAGGAGCCTTGTTTTTGTTTTTTTTTTAAAATTTTTTTTATAAATTTGACAAAATATAAATGAACTAAAAAGTAGATGATTAAACAAAACATAATTAATTTTTATATTACATACAAAATTTTATCATCATGGTGAGTTTTATACCCTATATTTTATGATGACTTTTGAGCCCTTTTTTTTTTTTTGACTCATTATGAATAAAAGTGTATTATATTGTTCAAAATTAAAAGAGACGTGGAATAATTGCTTAGGTTGGATACATGATGGACGGACCAGGAGCAACTTAAGAATTCTCTTTTGATGTGCCAAAACGAAGAATTTAATTAAGGTGCATGTGCTTCATTTTAGCGTTCTTGCTTATTTTTGGCTTTCTGTACATGGATGTCAACAAATCCACAGATGACAATAAGTAAATTAATTCACTGAATTTGGGAATTCCTCTTGTTAATAAAAAAACTTGGTGTTTGCTAATTTAGTGCTTACCATTAATTCTTGTCCATTTTATTTTTTATTTTTCATTAATTCTTGAATTCAAACTCCAAAAAGGTACCGTACCCTCTAAAATGGAAGGAAAGGTGTCCAATAATTTGTTTCACTGTAGGTATAACTTATTTAAGAATAATTGTAAATTTAATAATAAAAAAGGTACAGACCATGGCAATGAATCATCATAAGTCATCAAAACTAGTTGAATTTAATTCTTCCAACAACTTTGTCAAGTTGCATCCCTATTCATATTCCAAATTGAAAGAAGAGAAGGAATTGTTATCAATGATGCTAATAATTTAAACATTAATTTTTTTTCTCTTAGCACAAACAAGTAGACATTCTTGAGGCCATAGTTTTTTTTTTTTCCCCCTCTTTTTTAATTAATGATTATTTTTGGGGAATTGAAACTTTAGCTTTTAGGTTACTTCCTTTCCTTTGTGATAAAATAATAGAATTTGGAAGGAGGCACATAGAGATCACAAATGACCAAAAACCTTGGACCCTCCCCCACCAAAAAGATGCTTTCCACACAAGGCATCCATTAGTCAAACTTACAGCAGACCAAATATTTCCAGTGGAAAATTGATGGCTGTACACTTGTAATCCCAACACAGCTATGCTATACCAAATTTTGACCTTGTGTTCCCCATTGGGACCCACTGAAGTGTCTTCCACACTATACTCAAGATCTGACATTTTTGTACCCTCTACGCTCGCCAACCCGCGTCTCTTCTGCCCCAAATGCCCTTCCATTTCAGCCTAAGAACGTGGAATATTGCAAACACTAGAAGGAAAAGGCTGTACAGAAAGAGAAAAAAGGTCGAGTAAATTATAAATGTTTAACATCTGGCATCTTAAAGCTTTTTCTTACGACTGTTTTTTTTTTTCCCTTGACAGGTTAGCATCAATCTCGGCTTATAAAATGCAAATAAAAGCAAACGAAAGTGACATTTAATGGATTCCAGGAGTCTCAGTCTGCTACTTGAGAAGACAGGCAATAGCCCACCTAGAATCGAAAGCTCATGAGAATTGAACAACCAAAAATAAAATTTTCATCAAAAAAAAGAAGAAAAAACAACTCCTGTAGTAATCACTAGAAAAAGTAAAAGAAAACATAAAGGAAAGTCATCCAAACGCCTGTTCTTTTCCACCAACTCAAGCCAGAAAAACTCCTTGTATTCTCTCTCTTCAGATCACAAAGACGTTCTCTCTCTAGAGGTTAGTAATCAATTGTAACATTCCACCATTCGCATTACTCATCTCTCTCCGCATAGAAGAAGAAGAAGAAGAAGAAGAAGAAGAAGAAGAAGAAGAAGAAGAAGACCAAGAAGACCATGCCTTTTTTTACAGAGAGTACATCAACAGCAGTAGCAGAGCAAATCAAGCTGAGAAAACCCAGAAGCCAAATCAATCAAGAACCATTCTTTTCAGCAGAAACGGATCCAAACCCACATATCACTACTCGCCCTTCCAAATCTGCAATCTCCTCTCTGTTTCTCTTGCCTTTCTCCACAAACAACGTGGCTGACACCAACCCCACCACCACCACCAATAAGAAGAAAGGCTCCACCTTTAGAGGTTTGGGATGCACTGCAGGTGCAGCAGAGCAGGTGTCGGTGCCGGCGGTGATAAGGTCGTCGGCAGAGTGGGAGGAGAAGAGGGTGAAGAAGAAAAAGAATCAACAAAAACATAAAAGGAAGAAGGATGATAGCAACAAGAAGGCAAACCATCAAGGTCTGGCTGAGGGAAGCAACAGTAACAGTAACAACAACAACAATAGCAAGGGTAAGGATGATAATAATGGAGGGAGCTTCAATCCAGGGAATTGCATGGTGATTCAGGATGTGTGGTGTGGGCCTGGAATTGGGTTGTCTGCAGATCCTGTTGTGGGGTCTGTAGATTGTGTTGTGGCCAAAAGAAATGTGCCTGGAAGAGGCAAGGTTGATAATGGAGAAAAAATAATTCAAAGGGAAAGGGAGAGAGAGAGTGAGAGGGAGAGGGAAAGAGAGAGGGAGGTAAATAGTTCTTCTATCCATTCATTCTTCTATTCATCATGTTGTGAGATTTGTGAGTATGCATGCTGAATTTGTCTCATGGTCTAGACATTGGAGGAGGAGTTCTGGAATTTCTCTTGTTATTTTTGGCCTGTCAGAATAGTTCTGTCCTATGGTAAAAAATTTTTGAAACACCCTTTACAGTTGCTGATGGTTTTCGTGTGCCTGATCTCAATTTGATGGATTCATGGTACTTTTGGACGTTGTTGTTTTTCTCGAAGCTGAATTTTGCTTTTTTCTTTTCTTATTTGGATTCATGATGAGATTTTTTTTCCTTGATTTCATTTATCTTGTTATGTTTTTCTTTTAGTTTCTTTTAATTTTCGATTTCTGAGTTTTCTCCGGTTATGCCAGTCCTTTTCTGGTGTTCTCGTCTAAGATCGTTTCAGCTGTTATTACCAAGGAGCTGTTTCAGACTTTTGGGATTGCGATCAAAATGTTCCCATTCACATTCTTGGCTTAGTTAGATGCTTTTGGCATTTACTGTTATTTAATTGTGTTTTCTAGTTTAATTATTACCTTATCTGAACAATAACTTTTAACCAAAGTAGGGCTTACATGGTTTATAAATATCTACTTACATACATTGGTTAATAATTCTTGCTTTCTGAGGGCTATAAGAAAACACCAACTCTCTGTCTCCCTCTCTATATACTAATACAAAAAGGCCTATCAACTTCAGAGTCCAAGGTGGCCAATCCCTTACCTTTCATTTTCTTTGTTGTTTACTTGAAAGGACTTAAACTAATTGTTAGGCTCTAAATATGTATGTGAGGTATATTAAATGTCTCTATACGTGTATGTGTCCTGATTCATCTTTAGCTCTCTTTATCTGATGGGGCTGCTATGGTGTGTAGGCCAATCAGGTCTTCCTGGTTTTTTAGTAGTTTTAAACAAATTTAATTGTTTGTCCTAAGATGGGCTTTCATGGCCTCTTAATCAAACTCTTCTTTCATGGCCTTTAATTGTTTTTCTTTTTTCTTTTTTTTTTTGTTGGGTTATATGTACGTTAATTAGGTGATCTCTTGAGGCTTGTGCTTATATATGTTCATTGACCCTAAACTCCTACGTTTTAGATTAAAGGCCAATATTGTGGACCCTACCTTTTTATTTAGGAGTTACCTTACGGAGAGATAAGTACTTTTAGTTTTTGCATTGCAGGATGACAGTGACTTCACTTTGTTTATGATATTGATAAGTGCCATATAAGTTTATTTTACTTCCTTTGTTCTGTTATTTGTGTTTCTCTTGTTCAGTTTTGCAAGTTAAGTTTTAGATTTTTTATTTTAATGGTAGTTTTATGTGGGCTTATATTATTGCATCCATCTTGGCTTGGCAGCGTTCTTGTTTAATGAGAAGAGCAGCAGTGAACCCCGAAACTCTTTCATTTTTTGATACTGATCCTGCTTTTGCACCACCTCGGCTTGAACCAGAAGTCTTTGGGACTAGGTATTATCGTCATTTTAGACATCCTTCTCCTGATGGATTTGCTGAGGTGTGTTCACCGCTCACTGCTCTGGATTTCAATTTTTATGGTATTACTGTCAATGTGATTTGCTTTGGCTCATGCCTGGTTAATTGTACAGTCCATTTTCTTGAGAGGCAACCATAACTGGGGAATATTTAAGTATTGGGGATGAAAGATTGATTTTCACTGTGGCATATGCGTGCGCTTTTAATGAATGGTTGCCATTTGAACTATACTACTTATATTGAACATAGTCAAATGCATCAGTACGTAGCTTTTTTTCCCCAATTGTTTTGCTATCTTTCAATGAGGGGTGATGTTTTTTTCTTGTTAGTTGTTTGGGGACAAAGCTGACAACTAAATTTTGCTGCAAAGCATATTATTGGATTATTGATTGGAGCTGCATATTGACAGGCCTATAATTGGATCAAACTCTTTTCTTTTTGAGGATATATTCTGATTTTATTAGACATCTTAGAAAGTAATAAGGCTTGATGTGTTTTGGATTGCAAACTTTTCCTTTATTTTCAAGTTAATAACTGAAGGACACAAGTGAGCCCTTGTTATTCACACTGCTTAATCTTGCTTTTCAAGTGTAGAATGAGATTTTTAGAACCCATAACTAGGTAAACAAGTTATGTTGATGTTTTTTCATCTTTACTTTCTCTCTATATCTGAATTTAGACCAAAGTGTTGGGAACATCATGTCAACAGTAACCTCTCTTCTTAAAGCCTCAATTTGCTGGTGCTATAGTGACATTTTCCTGTATGTGCAATCAAACCCTATGAAATTTTACCAACTAATGTAGTTTGCTATTAATGAGTGTGCAATATGAATATGTCTGTAATCTGTTGAAAATATGTCAACATGCAATTTTATGAAAAGCAGTGGACCAGGAACCAAGATCAAAAAGTTTTATTTTAGCATTTTCTTTGATCTAGTCAAATAAGTACTATCTAACAGACTTAGTTGTAGAATTTGGCGTGATTTCTAGCAGTCAATCTTGTTTTCTTAGCCTACAATCTTGTCTTTTTTATTGCTTTTGTGTATGAATTAATTTTTGTTTTAAATCAAAAGTTGTGTTGTTGCTTTTTCTACTTTTCAATTTCCCATAAAAGGATGAGTTTTGTAATGGATTGAGCAAGAATTGATAAGTTACTAAGCTGGAAACACCATCTCTTGGTTTCTCCAATTTCTTTGATTCCCCTAATTTTGTCCGAGTTTCTTCCCTTTGGAAGAGAATTCAGCTTGGGTGAGGCTGGGCTGCAGACTTGTGAGTTGCTTTTAAAGAACTGTACAGACCTTTGAAGAATCATCAAATTTTATTTATTTACTGCCCTCTAACAAGTGAGGTCTGAACTCCTGTCAGAATCCATGTGGCCTCAGTTATACCATCTTCTGCTCAGATGTTTGGATTTGAACTGCAGAGACTAGTCTACCGATGGGTTTATTTGGTACTGAATTGATTTGCTGTTTTTAGACAACAAATAAGAACTGAATAATTTTATTTTAGTGAAAGATGAGTCAGGATTCAATTGCTCCCTGATTTTAGATAATGAATTAATAACTTTTTGTGACATTAATCAAGATCTAATCAACTATGACTAATTGCAGATTATGATGCTCCAAAATAGAATCATTATGGGAGGAAGATTGGATCAATTTAGAGAATGGCGACTTGATATTGATCACATGTCATATGAGGTATGATTGCTATTACAATAACGCATTCAATTTTGTTTTGATTGTATGGTAGGGCCCCCTTGCTACCAAGGGTAGATTTATGAGTTTTGAGTAGCAAAATCCATGTATTTCTGCCTAAGGCTGAATCTATGTGCTGGTGGCCCATTTAATGTCCTTGTTTGGGCTTATCTCTTGATATATTTGCATCACTTCTGGTTTCTGGTCATTTGATTTATCTGGTTGTGGGGAGTGCAAATAGGAATTGCTTGCGTTAGGCGATAGGATTGGTTATGTTTGTACCGGACTAAAAGAAGATGAGATAAGCCACTGCATCAGTAAAATTAAACTCCCAATTATCAACGAGTTGTCATCTCACAAGTCCATAAGCATGGATAAGAAGTGTAGTATTTGTCAGGTGAGTTCATGGCAAAACCTGTACCTAAATTCCTTAATATTGGCCTTTTGATTTTTCTAACTCATTCATTCTTGCACATGCATCTGCATACAGGAGGAATATGAAACCAATGATGAGTTGGGGAAGCTGGAATGTGGGCATGGATTTCACATCCAATGCATAAAGCAATGGCTTTCACAGAAAAATACTTGCCCAGTCTGTAAGACTGAACCACTGGCACGAGGCTAGTGCTTGTTTTTCTTTATACATCTTGGGAAAATGGTATTATATATATCTGGTGCATATATTTCCAATGCTAATGCATATCAAGAGTTTATTCTTTGGCATCAAGCTTGAACCCCAATTTAGCGTGAAATGTTGGGGCCCTTTTCTATGATTCGACATATTCATGCTGGCTGATTAAAGTTACGGCAACCAAATTTGATGGAAATTGTTAAGAGTTTGAATGAAATTCATGCTAGGCATCACTTTCTTGGGTAAATTTTATACACATCTATGCTTTTAGTATAGAAATACTCGGTGCTTGTTTTGGAAGCTTCTATGTTCTTTTTCCTGACTTTTATTATTCCTCTCTTGGATGAGTTGGGAAAGATACGATAACTGCTTAGATAGGATAGGGAATTCCAGAGCTCCATGACTCTGGATTAGGGTGAACTACCTGACATTGCTGTTTAATACTTGTCAGTGGCCTCGCATGTTTTGCATATTTAAGAGTGAAGAAAGGTAAGAAGACTAGCCAAAAATTTGACATAAATATATCTTCACCTTATTTTCCAGAAAAAAACACTGCATGTCAAAATAAGAAACCGTTAATGGACTCAGGATTTGTGACCCAAAAGGTCAGAAAGATGAAAGTACAATAAGAAGGTAAAGGTAGAAAAAAAAAATATCTCTGTATTATTCGACATAGTAAGATTCCAACTAAACACAGTAATCTTTATTACTGCTTTAGTCCTTTTCTATTTTCGTATCTGGTGTATACTCTACAATGCGTAATCACAATACGCCGTGTACAAAATAGTGAGTAAAAACCTGACTACCCTTGTATGCAAGAATATATATACCGATAAGGATTTTTCACTTCAACTACTGTTCTTCGCGGATAAATGGTTGTTAACAGCGATAGTTACTGGGGGCAATGAGATCATATATCATGACAGTGTAAGAAATTAATTATGCATGGATACACCTCATCAACAGCTTGCAGAAAATTGACAGCATTAGCAAACCACGAGGAGAAACTGATCAGACGGACACGCTATTCATAACATGAAGTCTTGCGTTAAGAAAAATGTAGAATTCAAGAATCAATTACCGGAGATTAAATGTTTTTTTCAATTGGCAATCAAACATTAGTCGGCAAAATGTGAAACATTAATTTTTTCTTGCTTTTTAAGCATGCATTTGCACTCACTTGCGACTCTACTCCCTCTTCCTTGCCTTCCAAATGGAGGTAGGAGAATAATCGAAAAGCAAAATCTAAAGCCTCTTCATACCTGCCGACCTCCCACTATATCATAGTGAGCATAGTGTGGACCACCAGGCTTTCCAAATACTTTGTAGGAGACCAAATGATTAGGAATCACCTTGACTGTCTCTGCATCATTCCAATAAAAAGAAGAGAATTTTTAAAATAAATATCTAATGTAAATTAAAGACATATAAATTGCCTGAAACAAAGTATAAAACACTGCCATGCACAGCTTCTGGTGGACAAATAAGGTCACGATTTCCAGCAACTGCTAACACAGGAACGTTGCTTTTTCCTAGGTGTTTCTTGTAAGAAAATGTGCCGTCCCGGTTTTGTAATCCACCCTCCTGGAATGCTGTGGTTAGCTGCAAGAGAAGCTTGGCAGGTACCGTGCCTGTGAATCACAATGAGATTGTCATGCTACTTGGAGTGCCGGCAGATTGTTGCTATTTTGAGGCCTAAAAGAAAGACTAGTAAATGGTTCCCACCATAAGCTGACTTAATTCATAAAACCATTCAGAAAGGCCAAAGCCTAGAAGGGTCATGGTTAGGATGTGAAGGACTCACTCAGATCTTAGACATAGTACACAATGGATATAGCACATGAGCTTGCATATGAGCACACAAGCGGAAATTCCACATCCAATGACAATGATGGATTCAACTAAAAGCCCTCAAAAACAACGGCAGATACAATAGTGCAGTTAAATTTGCTGTTAGCCAATATAGTTATACAGTAAATAAATCTTTAGTTGACCAACCTAAGGCAAGCACATTTGGCAGCTCCACTGAAGCTGAATTAGCAAAAGTAATCAGTCAATACTAATGTCTTTGTTTTAAATATGTATTTGTATAATAAGGCATCTCAACAGCCTTAGCACTTGTTTATATAAATGTTCAAGGAACTGAAATTGAATCAGATGCTTGATCAATATTAGGAACCAAAGTGACAAATAATTGCCAAAGCCATGTTAACTACTAGTAATTTCAAAGGTTGTTGCATGGAAAGTCAAACTGTTAATGATACAACAGTGTCTCAGCCTGCAAGGACCTCACACTTAAGGTGATGATCTCACCCTACTTTTAGCAATGGTACAGAGATTGCCTATTCATGATATATGTAATAAATTGATTACCGAGACTTATGTCTCATGAACCTTCATCTTATGGGGTTTTTGAAAGACCCCTCTTGGCTGATACATTTTCAGGTGTCCTATGTCTTTATGAATGGAATTTCAAAGCCAAATTCCTAACACTTTATAACTTACAGAAATTGTTCAAGAGAAGTTTGTCAAGCAACTCTGGATGCACCATTCCTGGAGCAGAAATTTGATGATTAAACCAAGACAAGACATAAGGAGGACGGCATGCAAGAGGATGAATTACAGCAGCCAATACACCAACTGGAATAACAGGAACATTAAGGGCCTTAGCAGGGTCAGCCTGCAGAATATCATGAACCAAAATTAGCTTTTGACTTTTGCAATTATTCAAGAAAACACATTCTTCAGGACAATTTGATTTTGTGCCACTTACGACCGGTAGTAGCAACTTAAGAGATGACATTGAAGATGTATAGTCAAGCGATGACCCCAAAGTAGCAATTGATGTCAAGCCAGGATCCTTTCCTAGAAAAACTGGTATAAACAATGCCACTTTAGAAAATGACAACAAGAATTCTTTCAACTTGCATGAAATCATGCACATCTTTTAGAAATAAAATCACGTTCATTATCTTCAAACTGTACATCAAAACTCCAAAGTGCCCAATACTCCACAACATACCCAAAAAATATATTGGATGGAGTCCTGGGTGCAAGACATATTGATGCTGCTAAAAAACTTAATACATACAACACATCATGTGTGCACAACATATAAGCTTAACCTTTAATAAATTTCAATATGTTGAGCCAAAATTGTAACCAGGCTTATACTTTTCATTATGAACTTAATGAACCTTTCCAGTGTAAAAAGCAAAATATCAACCTTCACAAAAGCATTATTAAAAATAAGTGCTTCAGTGAAGATTATCTGAACTCTGGAATTCACAGATTTTTCCCACAAACCATGCACATACAAATTACATAAAAAATATTGTCTCTAGATATGCCAAATTTTTTGGTACAACTGCCAAAAACCTGGGAATAACAGGTTTGCAGTCGGGGTGGAGTTTAGAGTTATCAAATCCTGGCACATCAAGGAGCTCGTCAAATGAACAGTTTAACAATGGATTTCTTTATCAGATGAGACTCCTGAAGGAAAAACCAACTTAAAAACCCACAGATATATACATTCAGTCACTTCTTTCATTCACTTCCTTCAACTTTCTTATGGAGATTAATGAAAGCACAACTGGATGGATTAGATAGATGTTTTTAGTTGAAACTCCGATTAATTACTAGGCATTGGGATTCGGTCTTAATTTCAGCTATAAAATCACTAGAAAAAATTCCTATTTCTACAGGCATATCACATGAAGGCAGAAGCTTAGAAACACAAAAGAAACTATCAAGTAAAATATGAAAATAAAATTGTAAATATCATGCTAAACATAAAATCAATCACCTGATCCTGATCATAGAATTGCCTCAAGATTTTGAGCATGCAAATTTTGTACTATACAAATATAAATACATGGAAAAAGTCTAAAATGGGTTCTTACAACATCGTGACAGCATTGCATACAGCAGAATGCCCCCCATGGAGTGCCCAATTGCAAGCAACTTTCCATCCTGTGGTTTGCATCGGCTCCTTATGTACTCAATCTGTGATGACACAACAAAATTGGAATATCATTAAATGAAATCTCCAGTTTTGTATTAAATATTGGCTTGCACATCTTCAAAAAATGTAAAGATTTCAATTACAATGAATGTAAATATAATGGTAAGAAGGACTAAGTGGACTATTAAGTTATTTATATAGAAGAATTGTCACCTCACCGCTGCAGGCATATCTTCTTCCAAATAGTGGTCAAAGTCCCAATCAGACTTTAAAATAAGATCGAGATGTTCAAGAAAATCTTCTAGTTGAGTAGATAAATGCTCATTCAAATCGAGAGATGGTGGTTTGAAGGATTGTTGACTTTCTTTAACAATATTCACGAGATTTCGACTGACATCCCGACTTAGGCTTGCAACAGCAGAGCATTGACCTGCTGACATAAAACATTCGTTACTTTTCTTTTCATACTTCCGAAGCCCCATACACATGGCTAAAAGCTATAGTTCAGCTAATTGGACTAACCTTCATCTAAGTAGCTTGAGAATCTTTCAGACAAACGCAGAAAAGTTTCCAACAGCTTTGACTGAGGATTGTTAGATTTTGAATCAATTC
Organism: Kandelia obovata; assembly: GCA_021464305.1. NCBI lineage: Eukaryota > Viridiplantae > Streptophyta > Magnoliopsida > Malpighiales > Rhizophoraceae > Kandelia > Kandelia obovata. Next base: position 851,835 of record CM038480.1, read on the forward strand.
CAAGAGCACTCAGCCCAATTCCTCGAAGTTCAAGAATCCACGTATCAAATCCTTGGCTGGACATGAAGCGTGCGAACGACAACTGAGCAGCAGCATGCATTAATAAATAGCTTAGAAACAGGGAAGGAAGTTTTGGTTTAGAAGATTCAAATCACAGACAAGTAGCAAAAGGCAATTATAAAACTTTCTGTCTGCCAAAGTCGCCAATAAACACCCCCCTCCAACGCAAACACTAATCATCCCACAAAATCAAACTTCAAAACAACCACCAAAAATGAATAGTAGACACAGCACAATATCCAGCAAAGATTTAACCATGTCAATAACCACAAGGGTGTGCAACCTTAGCATTCACTAAAAATTATTCTACTTTTTTTTTTTTTGGCGAAAATTAAAATAAAATTGACACATATGGTCCTACCTAACCCCATAAATCTGAGTCTAGTGGATAACTTTTTTAAATAGTATACATAACCCCACCACTCAAAAATAAAAGAGAGAGAGAGAGAGGGGGGGGAGAGCAAGAAAAGAAAAGTCACCTCAGGAGAGAGATCATATCCAATTGCATTGGTTGCAACTCCTGGCAATACCAGCAGTGGATGGTTCCTTTTCTGCGCCTGTCAAGAACACAACCCCATATCTCTGTTTTTTTTTTTTTTTTTCTAAATTCAATATCAAAAGTTCTAATCTAAAATGTTAAAAGAACAAAACAAAATGAAAAAGTTCAAATATTGGCAATACCTTTGGAGAAGGCAAGTAGCGCCATAGAGCGAGCTTCCACTCAGAATTCGAAACGTCGACGTAATGGAGCTCGTCGGCCGTGCATATTTCCGGCTTTCTCGCACTCTTCTCTGCATTTCTTTTCGCTCCCAATCTGGTTGAGGCCACCTGCAAAGATCGGCTTCTCGGAACCGGGTTGGCACCGAGGAGGCTCGCGAACCGCGTCGGGTTGGGAAGATCGGCTGCCATTGTCGTTCTGTTCTTTTCTGCTTCTTTCTTTTGTTTTTGTTTTTTTTGTTCCAATCAAATCCCCTTTAAGCTTCCTGTCTTGCAGCTGTGTACTATAGCGGGAAGCGTGGCAGGTAGGTGTTGTGGTTAGACGTTGACTGTTGACGATGCTATTTATTCTGGCCAGCCATTTAATTATATTATAAGAAATATACTACGTGGATTATTTAGTAACTTTTGCATGGAATATATATATATATATAATTTTCATAATAAATAACACTTGTGACAATAAATAATATAAAAAAATATAATATTGTAAATGAAAAAAATAATAAAAATAACAAATTATAAATCTTGACCACAAAAATTATGAAAATGAAACGAGAAAAAAAGTTGGAAGTAACAGGTGGGACCTACGCTCGGTTGGATTGCACGTTTTAAGCAAGATTTTTGGGTAATGTTTTTGTCCTTTCACTTACCAAATTGCTTGTCCTGGTGGGTGTCAGTGTGCATCCACAAGATCAGTACAAATCAGGTAGGCAATGGAACAAAAATGACGAATGAGATAAACACAACAATTATCATAAAATAAAACATTTATCGATTCAATAAGCTTTCTTTTTTATAACATATTTTAGGGCATTCTGTGGGACCCGTCAGTCCACGTCCCATACGCTTCCTTGCCCCTTACCTGTAGGTGCATGTGAATCTAATTATATATGAGAGGAAGATCTATAATGTGCGTCTGCAAATAATTATTGATTCAGAACAAAAATCTTTGTACTAAAAATCAACTGCCGATTGATGATTTCTCATTGTTTATTAAAACTAAGTAGCAATTTGCTCTTCTTCTTCTTTTTTTTTTTTCCTTTTTTTTTTTTAATTTGTGGGATTATTTTGGGTGCAAAAGCAAATCATTCAAGTGCCAATTTCATTCTATTTTGCATATAAACAAGAAGTCAGGTGCTGTTGAAGTCTGAAGCAAAATTCTATAAGGTGTTTTTTAACATCTCCGTATTGAAACTGTGGCGGAGAATGCCTAAAATAAGCATCTAATTCACTTGAGCAATGAGAAGGTATTGGTTGATATGCATTCAAAAACATCCCACAACTACAAGCTCATCCATTTACATAGTACACAACTTGAAAGTGTCTCTCTTCTATATATATATATATATTAATATATAAAAAAAGGGAGAAATGAACATATTAAACCCATTCATTCACAAAACAAGAAAACGAGGATCATTCTTGACAGGGCTCTCCATCTCGTCAAATGCCTTGAACCCTTTTTGCCATATTATTAACCAATTTGTTGTGCTCCGTCAACATTGGACCATAAAATGCAACAGAGCAGTATTAATACCATTAGCTCCCAATGACTCCCTTTTGGTTTTTTAAGAGTGAAGCGAAATGCTTGGGAGACGACAATGCAGCATAGATGCTGCAAGAATAAGAATAAGCTGCAGTAAAAGAGACTGCAAAAGATAATATTGTGGCACACCAGCCACAATGAGAATAGGCAAAGAGTGAAATGGTTGCTGCATAAGGACATTGCAGCAAGACAAATGAGATTTAAACAAACTTCCCTTTCTACATTTCATTAATCATCATATCTCATTATAAATAGATAATTTTTATATTTAAAATTCAAAAAAAAATTTAAACTTTTCAATTGTTATAATGATAACTTTTGCAATTTTAATTTAAATTTTCAATCTCAAACTTAAATACAAAAATACATAAGGTCACATTCCTTCTTCAACATTATAACTAAAAGTTGAGTTCTAAAAAAAAAAACTTAAGCAACACAACAATACAAACTCTTTACACACTCTTTTTTAGCGATATTGTATTGAATCAATGCTTTTGTTGAAAAAACATAAACTTGATTTGATTATCATGAGTTTTTCTTTTTTTACTATAATAAAAATTCAAATTTTGGTGGAAAGAATTGAAACATAAAGTTAAAACTTGAGTTTGGTTGCAAAATTGTAGCATTATGGTTCTCCATTACTCCTTGGTAAGCTCTCTTTGCTTGTCCAAGTCTAGTCTGTTAAGAATGTAAATATGATATACTTTTCTTATTGACAAACTTCACAAACAACTTCTTTTCTTTAAATTGAAGTAGATCAATTATTTTTTTTTAATTTATTTAAAGTTCTCAAATTTGTTGGTTTTTGAAATTAGACTTCAAATATTTTTCACTCTTATAGAGTCTTCAATTTTTTTTTTATTTTACAACTAATTTTTCTTTTAGAGCCATAGAGTATATTTAAAATTGAGTTCATTATTTTTTTTCTCCTCTAAATTCTTAATAGAAGGTTTTTAATTGCTCTAAATAGGTTGTAACATTGCTAGAAAACAAAATTATCCTCAATCATTAATAATAATAATAAAAAAGATATGTTACCTTTATAAATTGCAATTACTCAAGAAAAATAAAACTTGAAAATTGTAAAAGCCATTTGCAAGTTTTTCTTTGGTATGGTGGGAGACACTATTGATTTCACATTCATCAATTAAGTGTTTTAGTCACTTTCTTCTCTTTTTTTGCAAATTGTAGGCCATTTGGATGTAATACTACTCTGATACCACTTTGTTGGCTTTTGAAGAGTAAAGAGCAAAATGTTTAAAAGTTAAGAATGCAATATAGATGTTGCAAAGTATAACAAATCAAAGATTGCAGTAAAAAAGGTTGCAAAAGATGATAATGTAACACATCAACAAGAACAAGACTGAGCAAAAAGTGAAATGGTTAATGTAGAAGAACATTGTTGTAAGAGATATAAGGTTTAAACATTCTCTCCCCACATTTCATTGATCATCATACCTCATAATATAGATGCGATTTTTACATTTAAAATTCAAATACAAAGTTGAATTTTCTAACTATTATAATAACAATTTTATTTCAAGTTTCTAATATCAAACTTAAACATAAAAATACATATCATTTATTTGACTACATTCTTTCTCCATCATTTTTCATAACTATCATAACTAAAAGTTAAACTTTGGAATGGAAAAGCTTAAGCAATATAGTAGCTTAAACTCTTTTTAACACTCTTCAATCACTAAAATAACTTTGGTCTCCTCCTTCCTTTTACTAAAACTTGGAAAGAACATTACTTAACATTTTATGTATGTTTTTATATGCATTCTTAAAAGGAAAAAAAAAAAGAGTTGTTGAGATTTAATGGAGAGCTGAAGACATAAAAGGAAGATAGGTATTATGAGAAAATGATAGAAAATAGTCAAATTTGAATGAGAGAAAAGTTAATGGTGGTGGTGACCATTAGAGGTAAGAGTGGAGCATTTAAGCTTTAATGAGTAAGATAGTTCAATATATAAACATTTTGAGTTCAAATAAAACTATTCTTTACCATTTTTGTTTCTAATTAAAAAATTATAAATTATTTATTTAAATAATAATTAATGAAACTATCTTATATCATATATATTTTTATAATATTTACATATTACTTCTTTTAATAACATAATCTATTGATAAACAATAACAAATTAAGAAGAAGATGTTATGAGTGAGGGAGGGAGTAAGAAGGAGGACAACAAAGGATTAGTGTGGTTGCTTAATTATGTTTTTTTTTTTTACTCTATCTACCATTATATGCTTAAATAATATACATAACTCATTGGTTATGACCAATAGTCACATATTGGTATTAAGATTCTAATTTTAAACTTTCTTCTTGAAGGGCCAAGACTGAAGTTAATTGATGGTCTTAAATTTCAACTAATTTATTTCAAAAAAAATGACAAATTAAATAATTAATTTAGAGACTTATTAAATGAATATATCTTATCTTTAAAATAAACAAATATAAGTAATATATAATGACTTGTTATTAAATGATGTCCAAATGAATTAAGAATAATAGCAAAAAAAAAAAAAGTTATCATCTTATTTTCTATGTTACATATATCCATCACTGCAATGTAAAAGGAGAGGAACAACCACCATATCCATTCTATTAGAACTATTTTTCTTATCAATTATTAGGGTGCCTATCGCTATGAGATTGTAATTTACTGTACGTTATTGCTAGTTAGTAGTTGTTTTGAAGAATTTGCTAATGTTATTGTTGTAGTTGGGGTCATAGTTTGACATTAAGGAGGCAATATAGTAGTAGGCTAATGCTGATAAATGTAACATACATGTTCATATACAACATTGTATATTGTCTATAACAATAAGTAGTAGTGTCAATAGCTGGAGCAACAACAATAGGTTGTGTTGCAGCTTGCATTTGAAAATATCTCACATATTATTGTTGATATTAATCAATTGGAATTTGAACTAATCTAGTCATTGGTGTTACCATTTATTGTACACATTTGTAGCCATCTCAAGGTTTATGGAGGTAACAACAATTTTTGCATGGTAAATTTGTTTATAAGAGTTTATGTAAGTTGTAAAAGCGATAAGTGTAATAGAAGTGGATTTAGAGGTTATCAATAGGCAATTTAGGGTCATAACAAATGTTTCAATCATGTTAAAATGCATAGAGATGTATGGTTGGATTTGTGTAATAGGCATGACATATAGAGGATATTGATATTCGTTGATTGGTTTATGAGACTGTTATTATGACGAATGAGCATAAATCGAGTAGTAAGATGACATTATGAAACTTAAAAACAAGATAAACATTATGGTGTTGCAATATTAACCACCACGTTGTTGTTCAATTTTTGTTTCCTTCTAGTAATTTAAATGACAATTAAGTTTATGACATCCAACATAAGGAAAAATTACAAGAAATTCAAGTTGATGTCACCTTAACTCTATTATGATTACTTAATCTTGTTTTTAAGTTTTGAATAAGGATGTTAGCTTATTAGATTAAATTGATTATTGGGATTTAGTTCAATTTAGAATAAGTTTTTTAAATTTAAATTTTAATTACCTTTAATCTTGTTTGAATTTGATCTTAGTTAGAATGATATACAAAATTTCGTGTACAATGGAGTTTGCAATTAATAAGATGGCTAAATAATTTTTTTTTGATCTTTTTTACTTTCTCATTTTTACTTATAAAAGGTTTAATCAATTGGTAGCTTAATTGCATTTTTTGTTTTATGAAAACTAGCATTATTATTATAGCTACAAAGATTCTACAGTGACATGCATATTGAGAGTAAAAAAAAAGAGAGAAAACACTTAAAAATAAGTAAGAAAAGCCTAAGATAACATTTCTTAAAATTTTATCAATTATGGTATGACATTAACCAACTTTTCTCCTTTACCTCCTTCTTAATTCATTAGTAAAAACTACATTTATTGTATCATTACGATTAAAGCCTATTTGAGAGCTTTCAATCTATGAGAGGTTGTTGAACAAGATGCATAATCAATTCCTTTTCTAACAAATCTTATTATGGCTTAACTAAAGAATCATGGTAAACAAGTCTTAAAACAATACAAAACTTTGACCTATATTCACTTAGTTGTGACAAAAACTATTTTCAACAAAATTATGAAGAACCAATTATAAAACAAGATTTAAAGGGCTAATGCAACAATTCATCATAAGCTTACAAACTATGAAAAAAGTTACTAAAATCCTTAATTGGAGAAAAGTCATGCAAGAAGAGATCTGATCAATTAAAAAAATTAAATTTCAAAGCTTCTTTTTAAATCAGTGAAAAAGTCTCCAATTAGTATGAACTAGATCTTTAAAATCAAGTATAATACAAATGAAACTATAAATAAATTAAAAGTTAGATTGATAGTTAAAAAAATAATTATAATAATATATACTGGATTATTGTAAGACCTTTGTTCCAATAGTTATATTGGATACTATAAAATTGTTGGTTGTCATTGTAGCATGTAAAGAATGAGAGATTCATCAATTTAATGTGAAATCTATTTTCCTTAATGATTTCTTATAAAAAAAAACATTTTTTGTTGAATAACCACCATGATTTGTTAAAGAAGGAGAAAAAGACAAAATCTATCTACTCAATAAGGCCTTTATTGTTATAAGTAGGCTATAAAGGCCCAATATACTAAGATTAACGAATATTTGTCACATATTTGCTTTAATAGAAGTAAAAATGAAACAAGTTTTTATGTGAAGATCAGATTCTCTATATCTCTCTCTATAATGATATTTAATTGATCATAAGATGCTTCACTCTATTGGTGAAAAGGTTTAAAGTTGAAATAAAAAAGGTATTTAACATGATAGATCTTGGAAGAATGTCTTATTTTCTTAACTTAGAATTCAAGTAATCAAGTAAATAAATTTTTATTTGTCAAATAAAATATGCCAAAAAGATCTTAAAGAAATTCCAAATGACAAATTGCAAGAGTTTTAATATTTTTTTGGTAATTTGTAAGAAGTTACTTATAAGAAACTTTTAAACTTGACATCATGTACAAAAAGTCACAAGAACTAAAGTTAGTGAGATACATTGATAATGATTAAGCAAGCTCTCTAAAAGATATAAAGAGTACATTAGGTTTTATTTTCACCCTTAGAGCAAAAAGTTTTTAGTAGAAATTCAAAGAAACAAGCTATTGTTACCCAATTTATTGTAAATATTACTATTTGATTCAAAAAATTATTTTTTTATTTGAATTTGGAGCAAACTGTTATAACTCCAATTAATTGTAACAATCAATTTACCATTGTAATTTTTAAAAATTCAATTTTGCATAGAAAGAACTAATCATTTCAAAGTTAAGCTGTACTTCATTAGAAAAAAACAGGAAAGTAATGAATTGAAAGTGATATATTATCCAGTTGAGAAACAATTAGTTGATATTTTTATTAAAAGTTGTCAAAGCCAATATTTCACAATTTAAGAAGGGATTGGAGTATGCAATACTATAGTACCAAGGAAGAAAATTAAAACTTTAGACCAAGCTAAACATTATGGTGCTTCAGTATTACCCAGTATCTTACTATTCTATTTTTATTTCTTTCCGGTAATTCAAATGATAGTTGAGTTTCTTACATTTAGCATAAGGAAGAATTGCAGAGATTCAAGCTGATGCCACCTCAACTTCACTTTGCTTACTCAATCTTGTTTTTAAGTTTTGAATAAGGATATTAGCTCGTTAAATCAAGTTGGCTATTAGGATATAGCTTGATTTTAAATAATTTTTCAAACTTGAATTTGCAGTTACTTTCAATCTTGTTTGAATTTGATCTTAGCTGGCATGATGTACAAGAACTTCATATATAATGAAGTTTGCATTTAATAAGATGGTTGAACCACTTTTTCAGAATTTGGTCTCTTCTATTATCTCATTTTTACTTACAAAAAGTTCAATCAACTAGCAGTTTAGATGCATTTTCGGTGCTATGGAAACTAGCACATGGGCATTAGAGTCGAGGCAGGGTGGCGCACAAAATGTATGCTAGCATGAATGAAGTGTTGTGTTGGCTGCTGATCCACCTGTGGAGGCAATGTGCAACCCGAATTTTGGAGTTGTTGTACTTCACTGTGAGAGCTTGATATTGAAACATCAGCATTTATATCAGAGCCAGCAGGAGCCTCATGTTCTCTCTGGGTGCAACATGAGCTTGATCTTGATAAAAAGTGGGCTTTGAGAGAGAAATTGTAGATGCAATGCTATTAGTATCACTGCATTATAATTTGATCATTAGTCTGAAAAACAGGATTTTAAACCCATACAGAAAATTCAATTTGGCAGCAAATGGGCAATTTCCACTTCCTATCTGTGCCACTGATAAGGATTTAGACGGCCTTTTTTAGGACCTACATTGTAGTAATTGCAGCAAGTTTCACCTCATTCTTTTTTCTTCTACAAATCTTTCCCTTGTTATTTAGAGATCTTTCCTATAAGACAAGGATCAATCAAATAGACAATTTTTTTTATTATTATTTTTGTTTAAAGAAGCTAAACAGCGTTTCAAATGGCATATGACTACCATCGAGGAAATATGCAGTTTGAGTGACACCTGGCAACTGAATCAGGTAAAGGCAGATTGTAGCAGCCACCATTTCTTTGTTGCACTGGCTGTATTGACAGTGGCGATAGTGGAGGTTTGTGAAAAGTAACTGGCACACTCTGGTCTGATCTCTCATCATCTGATAAAACCCGACTCAAGTTCTCACTAGAACCACCTGCAGGATGAATTGATGCCATAGTCCCAGGTGCAGCTACTGCCGTGGCTAGCTGAGGCAGAGCAGCAGAAAAAATAAGGCCATGCTTATCATCTTACTTCTGCACAACTTGTGCAAAGCTCAAATGTGCAAATTGCTCCTCGACTCCAAGTTTCTGATCCTGTACATGGACCCAAATAGGCGGCAAGTTTGCCATCGAAGGGAAAGAGGAAGAATAACTAGTATCATGCAATGTAGCATTCACATCTTGTGGTGGTACTGCACTGTCTGCTGCTTATTATCTGCCCCTATACCTTCTTCATCATTATCTAGCTGCACCTGCAAGTCAAGCTTGTTGTCAAGATTGACCAAGCAACCGTCCATGGTTGCAGAATCTGAGAGGTTTCTTGGAACTAATAGTCCAGTGCCATTAAGCACGTCAACAAACCATGTCTCGGACTAAGCATCATCAAGAAGTGATCTCATGGAGGCTGCAGTTTCAGGCTTGTTAAAGAAAAGGAATAGGTGGATACAGGCAGGGGCCAAAGCTGGAGATGATGCGGTTATTCAGTCATATTCTTCTAGAAGGTTGTCAAGGTCTTCATCTGTGGTTACAGAAACTAGGGAGTCAAGGTCTTCATTGGGGAGCTGGTAATTGAGAGTAAAAGGCCGGCCATTAAGGAGAGTCTGGGAAATGCAAGATAAGGAGCTGCACATCAGGCGTAGCCTGGCACCTGGGATGGGTCGGAGGGTCTCGTTAAATGAGTTGCAGGGTAGTTCAGTTGACTGATCGGTGGGATTAGTAAAATTAGCACTGGTGGTAGAGTTGGGAAGGGCAGGGAGAGGTGATGGATCCATGAATGGTGGGATCTACTTTTTTTTTTTTTTGTTTTTTTTTTCTTTGAACTTTGAGAGTTATTGAGCAATTAGTTGGACTTGGGGTAAATGCAGATTCCCAGTGAATCTGATTTTCTTTCCCCCTTGTTACTCTAAATTTCCCTGTGGGAGAAGCAATTTCTATGTTCCATGAAGGGCATATTTCCCATGACACCTTCCTTCCAAAGGTTGGAGAAGCACCATATTACATCAAACTCACAAGAAGCTAAATTTCTTTCTTGTACTTCAATCCGCTTTAAATCACAGCTTGATGGGAGAAAGAGTTTGATTTTCTGGTGTTGAATTTAACATTTGCTTCAGCTTAAAAAATAAAATAAAATCATATAGTCGTGTGCAGGGGAGGTTAGAACTTGATGCCCACCTCCTCTAACTGGCCTGCATAAGACCATGAGCTGGAATATATTTCAGTGATGTTTGAAGATCCATGACAGACACCTTTAATTGGCTCCCTCTCTACTAAATACTACTATTGTTCATAAAATGAAGAATTTTGCAGGGCCATATTAGTTCAGTGAATAGCAAACTATCCATTCTCAGTTTGTTCATTCAGATGAAAGCCTTGTTGGAACTGACGTGCACAATTGGTTTACACGGTGTATTCTGAAAAGGGCCAAAGACTATGCATCTGGACTTTTGCTTGAATAGCACAAAATAATCGAATAAAGTGTTGTGGATACTTTTGCGTGATTATAACTCTCCGTTTAGTGGCAGATTCTGAAAGCAAAGCCTCATTTTTCTAAGAATTCTTACCCTCTGGATGCGAGAATACTGTAAGAGAAAAGCGGAACCCAAGCACAGACTCTGCGAACAATGCGGTAAGGAATAAAATTAACTAAGCTGATAATGCACTGTTTGTCACGTTAATCCTGCGAAGGCCAATCCCGGCATTGAGCCTCCCTCAAGTTTTCGTTTATTTTAGTAGTATAGTGCAACTGGTTTTGATGCAGACCAGTCCTAGTTTCGTTTAAAATACAACGGTGTCCTTGTTCCAAGCAAACTTTTGTCAGTCACATGTTGGGCCATGGAATTTAAAGATTTTTCAATAAGGTTCTAGATTCATGGCCTGTTTAACCGGCAGACTGGTAGTCAATGTGGTCACAAGTCCAGAGAGTGTGGAGCTTACCACATGATAGCATGAAGATAGAGTCACTGCTTTGCAATAGTAATCACTTGCAATGTCTTTATTTGGAAGTGGCTACTCTATTCTCTAGCGTGTTAAGGCTGCTATAAGGATTAAGAAAATCTTCTCTTGAACATGAGTTTCTACCATTCATGACACTACGAGAATGGTAGACACTCAAATAATTGCACTCATTCGGTACCTAAAAACCAGCCATAGCAATAATAACTTGGAAAAGAAAAGCATTGTATTTGTGTTCTTGGAATAAATGTAGGATTCTTACTTAGTTGATATGGTGCCAGAGGAGGACAGTGACTAAATGCACAATTATACACAAGAATGTCGACTACGCAAACCTACTCGAGACCAGTTGTTGCCTTTTCCAGGTTTAGCCTTTTTGGTGGGCTTGGAAGCAACAGAAGGGAAGCCCATTTTGTAGTTCAGCATCATCAGGAAAAGAAAGTGGAGAGCACTCTCTGACCCAAAAATTGAAAAAAAAAAAAAAAAAAAAGGTACAGTGCACTCTGTTTCAATGGTTGGATTGGAAGGCAAGTAATTATTTTTTATGTGTGTATTTCTCTTTATTCTCTGACTAGTATTAGTTCAGAAAAGAAATGGATTAAAATAAGAGGTATGAAAATGGATCATACTATTTCCAATTATTTTTAGTTTCCTGGCTTTGTGAGACAATAATCTTCTATTGTTTTCTCAGTGTCCCTAATGAAATTTCTTTTTGTCTTTAAATTTTTCTTAATTGTGACTATTTATACAACGATTTTGTAAGAGTTGGATGCTGAAGACATTGGTCAGATTTGTTTATAATGCTGTCTAATTCCAGTTGACGGTGTTGGTGTCCATAACATTTATACATGTAAAAATCGTTAGCAGGTACAGCATTACCTTCAGAAATTTGTTTCTCAATGACTGTGACCTGTCCGGTTGTCTTTACAACACACACCAAAACCAAACAGCTTCCTGCAAAAGCGGTTGGCTGTTAATTGCTACCAAGCAATAAAGTCAATCCATAAATTGCTTGACTTTCAAGTCCTTCAATCTTTTGCCAATGCCTTCCCTTTATAAAAGTTAAAAACTCATGTGCTGCATGCATTGCCTCCCCAATTTAAGGCAGTTCACTCAATTATATATCTTTGTCTTCCTTTTCATATGAGCTCCAATTCTCTAAACTCTCCTTTTAACCATAAATGTTAGTAGTTAGTTATGTCCTCTCACATGCATAGTGCTTCAAAGTCACCTGTTTCTGCTATTGGTGACATATAACTCACTCTCTTTAACCAGTATGGAGACATGGGCTGCTACATTTGGAGCAATCCTGAAGAGGCGCAGAAGAAGAAGACTATATCAGAGGCTGAATGGCAGGAGAAGGGTGAGAGCTGGAGGCCGATGGAGGTACAGGAAGATTACAGTGCCGAAACTTCGACCCAAAGCGATGCTGCCCATCAATTTCTTGAGAAGGTTTAGAGATGCTTACGTTCGGATGATGCTTTGTTTTGCTGGACGTTTGACATACTTGAACAATGGCGATCACTTCTCGTTCCAGAGGAAGATTCCCAATCCAATGGCTTCTTCTGGTCGCCTTTGGCGTTCAAAACAAGCCGGTTACACAGGCCTAGTTTTATGGATCAGATCTTTACGCGACATGAGTTGATTGGCAAACTTGGAAGAAGTTTTCTTAAATCACTAGGTTTGCAGATTTATGGTATGTATTGTGAGCCTCGATATTTCCAATGCTTATGGTTGGTTCAGTTCTGCCATTTTTCTTGTAGTCAAAACCTCAAAAAACACATGCTTGCATGATGTCATTGATAATGAAAGAATCAAAGATGTTAGATGGTACTGAAACATTTTGAGTTCATGTCCCAATTTGAACTAGTTAACAAAAAACACAAAATGTTAAAATGTGCTTACCATATACTAATTCAACATTAACATATCAAAAAAAGAAGAAAAAAAAAACAATTATGTCCTACACGAAGCATTCCAGCAATAACGTTAATCTAATAATTAGCTAATTTTATGAGACTTTTTATTTATTTATTTGAACATTATGCTAAAATCTTATAAATTATGTTCAAAATAATTCCTTCTTGTGTACCTTTTTCTTTTTTTATTTTATTTTATAACCTTATCAGTTAACATAAAACCAAGAGTATTATTACAAAGAGGGCATTAAGGTATTTAGGGGAACACCATAATATAATGCTTGTCCACATCTCGGAGAATGGACTAAATCAATTAAAAACTATGCCATAAAAGCTGATAGACAAAGTCCATAAGCAGCAGTTGAGGACAGGCATCCAGCTATAGATGGCTGATGAACGGATTTAAGTTGTGTGTGTGTTTTTTTTTTCTTCTCCCTAACATTGCAGTTATTAGACTGTATAAATTTTTGCCATTAAACCCAAAATTTAGTGGTAGAGTTAGCTTTAATTTTTAGTTTCAGATGTGGGTTTCAAATCCTAGTCCCCATGAACCCTCCACCCAAAAAAATAAAACATAAAAAATAAATCCTATATATGACTCTTAAAGGATCTTAGAGAATGCACAAAGATCAGCACATTATGACCTAATTTTAAAATTTGTGTAGAACACTTATTTTGCCAATTAGGCCACGTGGATTTATAACATATTTAAATTTTGGTTTTTATCATTGCCAAGCTACTCAACAGGGACGAGGGAGAAATTCCCAGATTCTTGTTTGTTGTAGGGATGATGAAGATGTAAAAGGTCGGTTTGATATAATTAATTCTCAACAGATTTTTTTATTTTTATTTTTTATTTTTTTGGTTCGGCATTCAATTATAAGTCCGCAGTTTTTCTTGGTTTTCTGCAACCAAAGCGGCAGAAGAAGGCATTAATTTGAGAAAAAAAAAAAAAAAAAAGCAAAAAATGAAGCCTATGGTGTCTCCACATTTAGAACTTACAACACCATTCCCTTGGAAGGGTCTAATTTATGTTTTAAGGTCCACCTATTTGACCTGGTTACATTAAAAGGGATCATCTTTATAATCTGTAGGTTCCTGTATTGTACGACACTTATAAGGGATTCCTTGATACTAAATTAGAATTTTGGTGGGTTATAGCGAACCTGAATAATATATATAAAAGTAAAATGTATTAAAAGAAAACTGACAAGTGAAAAATATAAAGTAATTAGATAAGAAAACACAAACAGAGAAATAGACAGGTTAAAGTAAACCCCCAAGTAAAAGTGGTAGTTCGCTAGACTATGAACTTTTTATAAACTTGCGGTTTGTGGGAATTTTTTTTCTAAATGTTGTCTAATATTTTTCTCACTTGGGATTTTTTTTTTTCTTTTTATTAAGATCCAAGTAAACCCATAACTTTATTAACACTTGTGGTTGGTGAATGGTGAGTGAGTATTATGCATGATTCCTTTACTTGTTCTTAAGAGAAAAAAAAAAACCCAAAAAAAAAAAAAAAGGGTCAAATTCGATGCAAATCCAGAAGTCATTCGTGCTGTTGCTTCCCTGACCATAAGCCAATAAAGCTTTTTGTTCCACAGATTCGTTAATCTTGACATGGAACAGATGAAGATGAAATGATAACATTACAACGATTAATTACATTACTTATTTTTAATTTTTATTATTAGTTATTATTATGTATCTAATTACTAAGAAGATATAACTAATAATTATAATAATACAATATAGTAATTTTTACGAGGTAATATCTATCTTGAGCCCCAAAGTGTGTGTGTGTGTGTAACATTTATGTTTCCGTAAAATGTATTAAACACAAAGTTGGTGGATTAGGTACATAACTTGGGTCTCGGAGAAAATAAAGACAAATAATTAACGCGTATCTTAGGCAGCAAGGAGCCAGTGAATGGACTTCCACCATTGACGCCAAGCCAACCTAGTGATCAATCATACATGTATCTTCACTCTAAGGCATTCATCAAGTATGCTGATGAAGTGATCAGGCAAGAAAACCACCATTCATCAACCCCCTTGGTTTCGTCCAAGAATAACAATTGAGTAGCAATATATCTCAAGCCTCCTCCCGATTCCTTATAGTAATCATGTTGACCGCTTCCATTATCATCGTCCAGACGACAGAGGCTAATTCAGGTTCGCATATGTGCAACTTGTGCCTCGCTGGAATAACATTTTATCTCGTTTCCTTTCTTGTAATTCCTATGTCTCTGGCTTGCAGTTGTGGAAGCCTTTTTTGACCAACATAATTCCATTTTCTTATGACGGAATGAAAATAAAAAAGTCACTTTGCAGATGCAATTAATTTGTGTTTTCTTATTTCTATAAATAAAGTGAAAAGGCATCATTAATTATGTACATTATGATGCCATAATTTGCTTCCTTGGAAAAAAAAAAAAAGCGAATTACTTTCTTATAAAAAAATAAGCAAAAAAAAAAAAATCTTGTATTTGAAGAGATCCCACAAAGGGTGTTTCTTATACTTAATAGGCATGTTAATTTGAAATTGATCTTGACTTATCAAAGAGAAGGAGAGAAAAAGAGAGAGAGAGAGAGAGAGAGCAACTTACCAACTCTCTCTCTCTCTCTCTCTCTCTCTCTCTCTCTCTCTCTCTCTATATATATATATATATATATAACTTATGAAAAGGGACTATCATATGGCATAATTCTTCTATCATTTTGGACTCTTTGGAGTGTTTGCATCAAATCCTTTGTCATTTTGATTTTCAGTAAAGATTGAAGAATACTTACTAATGAAAACCAATATTCATTAAAGTTGGTTGTTTGAAAAAACTCAGGGTTGGGAAACTCAGAAGGCTGAAAGTTTTAACATGTTTTTATGTTGGGCTATTGATATGGTACCATTTGTCACTCATATGAATGGTTCCTTTTCATGTAGAACTATTCTTTTATTTATTAGGTGTAGCAGGCACTGTTGAGCAATGGACCTCTTCTCTAGTGCCAAATTGAGAAGCAAATAAAAATTGAAATTCTGCAAACTAACGGGTATCAGTCTTAGAGAATTTGTACTTATTAACAAACAAGCAATTCAACTTTCAAGTGACCAAAACTTCAGCCAGCGAATCCTCTTTCTATCCCAATGCCAGACAAAGGAATCCTTGAATTGAGCTCCTCCAATGGCTATTTGCTTAACAACAGTCATAAAATAAGGTTGGTTGATATTGTCATGGTCATTTACATTGGTGTCCACTGCTTGGCTCTTCACCAAACCAATTCGATCTTTTGCTTATTGAAGGAAATTATTCTCTCTAATGCACATTGTTTTGTGTAGATTATTACTTCATTCAGTCTTTGTACCTAATAAATGGAATTATTTTATTTTTACTCTTATTTATTTTGGTTATTATTTTTGTAAAATTAGGATTGAATAATATATGTAATGTGATAATGATTACAAATTTGGGATTATTTTTTCAATTCTCTTTAACCATTTTTATATTCTCTTGAAAAAAAAAAAAACTATAGTTTATATTTAATTATTTTGTTACAAGAAGTGTTAAGTGTTGTTTATACTGATACTTAAAATTATTTAAATATCTTTAATTTTTTTAAAAAGAAAAAGTTGAAATTAAAGTTTACACAAATTAGCACTGGTTAAGATAGTTAGCTTGGACTAAATTGAATTGATGGGATGTGAATTGTTTGGCGAGGAGAGAGTTTATTAAGGTGCTTAACTTGGAGCGGTGAAATGGGTGTTTTACACCCTAATTCATTTTTAATATAGATTTTCATTCTAGTGATATATGCACCCAACCCAAATGCATTAGCCCAATCGGATAGTATCTTCATAACCAGTTGCATTTGTTTGGGCGCTTGTTGCAGAAGGGAGGCTGAGAAGACTACTCGGCAGGCCTATGCCAAGCCCACCACCGCCTCCACCGGCTCGAAACACGCTGCGCCATTGTGGTTCACGCGATTTTCCGCCTGTTCGGTCTCCTCCGACTGACCTTATGTTGGCCCATCTATGTGTGTGCTTTGCCAATGTGTGGAAGCGTAGGCATTTTATCAAGTGGTCAAATTCTATGGACTGTGTGAGGCAATACCAAGGTAGGTTACCATTCTATTGATAATTTTTTTTTTTTTCTTTCTTCCTATTATTGCAAAGCTCAAGTTGAATGTTACAGTACAATAATAAAGAAAAAAAAAATACAATAATTATCGATATTTGAAAAAAAAGGTGTTAAAAATAAGTATTCTTAAATACAATATGTTATTGTTGAACCATGATTTTTTTTTTTTCAATATTTATTTTACCTTATATTTTTAGGTTCATCAAGAGAGTCATTAGACCATGAACTACATAATAGTCGATAATTCTTTACTTTTTTTATAAGTTCTACCGTAATGTTTGAAATTTTTAATATTATCTTTTAAGTACTGTTTTATTTAATATTTATTGTTTTAGAATAATGAATGGAGGATACTCTTGGCAGCTACCTGGGAATTCGGTGTGTATTGGAATTTAAAAGTATTTTGTGATGAACACACGAGGAAACTCTATTTGGATTTGGTCAAAATCTTTGGAATTCATTTATTTATTTATTTTCAAAAGATTAGTGATACCGCTGCTGAGCCGAAATGTCTGCTTGGATTCATTGAAATTTGTTTTCTACCGAAGTATTGGACAGCTTGTTTGGATTGTAATACAATAACAGTGAAATAAATAAATAAACTAAAACTCACTGGAGCATTTTAGAGTCAATGTTTCTAGCTAAACAAAAAATAATAATAAAATATTATTATTATTATTATTATTATTATCATTTTGGTCTCCCGCTTTGTACATCATTATTTTCAATATTTCATCTAATTTTTAGTCCTTTTATGACGAATTCATCGTAAACAAAATTTAATATCTTGTCAACTTTTGAATGGAGTACACTTAATCGGTTAATGGGGCTGAAATTTCTGGGTGAGGGCTTCTTTGTAAGTGTGTTTTTGGTTATAATTTTTAGTATTATAGCTATTATAGGGATAACCATAGCATAACAATCATTTCTTTAGCTAATCAATAAAACAAGCATAACTAAATTGTGTAATAATAATAATAATATATGAAGTTATAATGCAGTGCAGTACAATATTCGGTATTTCAGAATTAGAAATGCAGATATTACACAATTTGAACTCTGTGCTCTTCCAAAAGCTGTTAAGAACTTGATCTCTAACGTATATGACTCGACCTTCCTTTCTTCTGTTTAGTAAAATTTTATATCTTACATTCAGCAAGTTTTGTGACTTTGCACTACTTTTTCTCTCGAGTATGTGGGTATTGAGATTCGAGCCTTGATCATTGAAATTAAGAATCCAACTGTTTTTGTTACCGGATCAGGCTATCTTATTCGATGCCTTGTTTTTAGACTGTTCCAACGAAAGGCTTAAAAAAATATCCAGTGCCCAAAAAAACGGCAAAGTGATCCCATCCACAAACAAGCTTTCTCTCCAGTAAATTGATAAAATACTAACATGAAAAAAGAACAACACTTTTAAAAAGTGGAAAGGCCAAAACCATGGCCCACGCCAGGTGCCCAAGGGATTTTTTTCTCTCCATGCGCCAATCGTATCGGTTACAAATGGAACAGGGTAACCTGGGGTTCTAACACGTGTCCAATGGTCTCACCGAATGGAAAACCATATGATAGAAACCCACCGCCCCATTTTAAGTTTCTGTCACTTCTGTGTTGGCACGACGTGGACAGATGATGGCAAGGAGGCAACCATACGGAATTAAGGATAAGGGATGTGTGTTGAGGGTTGCTTTGAATCTTTCCTTTTCTTCTTCATGCTTCTTGGCCAATTGCAACTTTACAAGTGGGATAAAGATCTCTCTCTCTCTCTCTCTCTCTCTCTCTCTCTCTCTCTCTCTCTCCCTCATAAAATTATGATAAAGGGCACATTTATGCTAACTAGGAGAATACAAAAGGTTTATGGCGCTAACCTTGTGTTTTAATAGATCCCATTGGAACATTTGAAAGTTGTAATTGCTTTGAGGAAATGGGTCATCTCCACAAATTGGCTAGTGGTCCAAAGCGCCCGAGTCAAAGATCCAGGTCTTACCGGGACAAAGAGGCCTCCTTTCATGAACAACTTCGGATATATATATAATTACATAAAATTATTCTCTATTATTTTATGTTATGGTTCGTCAATTATAAGTTCATCTAATATACAAAAACCGTAAAGTACATGCATCCAGATTTAGTTCTGGCTGATATTGTTTTTGGTATAACGGAGACCAAAAGTCATGACATCCTAGAGCAATAGGACCACAAATTTCCAAACTAGTAGTAACTCTTCCGTTGTGCTACGGGCACAGGACATTTAATGAACTGATAATGAATTTCTCCCTCTATAATGGAAATATGAAGGGAATGCCAAATCCATAATTCGAAAAATGAGCCAAGGAGCTGTATTTGATTGTTGGCGATATACTAATGTCTAATAACTATGAATCTTTTTATTTAATTAAAAAATTTAAGTTTGTATAAATATTATAAATTACATCAAATTTTTATATTTTAATAATATAAAATCTTACATTTTTAACACATTTTTTTAATATGATTAAGTTTGATTCATACGTGACACAATAAAATTATAATAAATAGACTAAATTCAGAAATTAAAAAAATTAAATCTTCAAGTAACAAATATAAAGAAAAAATTCAATTAACTTTGAATATTACCACATATAACTTTTAAGAATTTTGTGTCTACTTAAAGAATAAAAAATATAAAAAATAGTGTGTGTGTGTGTGTGAGAGAGAGAGAGAGGGAGGAATTAAGAATAAAGAATAAAATCGATATTTGATTTGATGCACACATCTTATAATTTAATTTTTTTATTATTCTCATGTCCTAAGCCGCGCATATTTTAGCCCAACACAAAGAAGATGGGACCCAACAAGAACTTTTGTACCATATTGATAAAAGAATATATAAATATAATGGAAATCATACATGGAGGCATGTTCTCTGATGACAAACAGACCCACGTTAAATATAATGTCTCGCTGTTATAATCGTGGTTTGTACATTTACAAAGTAATTTGATAGATGGCCATAACTAACGATGAGGGCCATAGAGGAATAATATCATTTCATCAGTCGCCGTCTGTTCTGGTTGTGTAAATCCATTCAAAGGACGGAGTGGTTTTCATTTCAAAGGGATGGCTACGTTTCCATGAATCACTTTCAAGCATGTCGGGTTAAGTTTTTTTTTACTCCCCAGAATCATATTTGTCCACATTCATGAATTTTCATTTTCCATGGTGTCGACTACTTGAAAGCCTTATCTATATATATATATATATGTATGTATGTATGTATATCTTTAATCTTTTGGTGGGGCGAAAAAACACTTTATTGACAAGTCACAAGATGTGAATCAAAGCAACTTGCCTGAATATCTAGATGATGATAGTAAGAGCGTATATCTTTGAAAAATGATGCCACAAGATTTGCAGAAATCCTAATGCACATGGGACGCATATCACAATAAATCTGCTGGAAAATCGGTGCTAATGAAATTTAGTTTTGAGTACGTAGATAGATAGATATCATGCGGTACACTATTTATTGCTGAATTATTCAACCTCTGGTACCTGAAAATGAGATTATGAATGTTCCCAAAAAAACAGAAAGAAAAAAGAAAAGAAAAGAAAAAAAGAGAGAGAGATCATGAGATCTGTTTTGCTAACATCAGAGATCAATTCCCATCTATTGGTTGGTTTATAATTTGTGTGCATGGGATAATGATGGCTAGAAAGCTTTCATGAATGGCCCCCTCCATTATTCCTTTTAACTGCTCAAAACCTAATATGAGAGGTAATCAAAAAGAAAATTTTCCATTTTTATCCTCAGGATATTCCAACAGTCAAGAGAACTCAAAATCCTATCTTCCATACCTTAATTTCTAATTTTGAAAAATAAAATATGAAATTTATAAAACTAATAAAAAAAATTACTTTCTCTATCCAGCTCAAAACAATTTTTTAATAGAATTTTTTTTTTTCAAGTAACTTGAGAACAGGACACATCACATCACATCACCATGATAATCCATCATTTTTTAATGGGTATTTTTATTTTTATTTTTTTAATTTGTGTCGACTGTCAAAAGTGGGAATTTTCACTGATTGGCATACCTGCATGGTAAAGTTGCGGAAGGTGCCGTTTTAGGGTTGTTGGGAGCTTACAACCGTTGTGCTGTGAAATTACTTCACTGTTTTTTATCCCGTGAGGATTCTTTGGATAATAGATAGAACAGGAGACAACGAGCAGTAGCAGCCTAAGTATGACCGTAGACAAAGCCTTAGAAACCGTGTACCCTACAACCTTATCATGACTTTCAGTGGGCGTCCATCTTTTTAAATACAGGCTGCTGGGTGCCTCTTAATAGGTCATCCAATCAAACTCTTCTGTGTCTCTACACTTTTATCTCCCAAATGGCTTCCTTTCCTTTTAAAGAAACTGTCCTCTTGTAAATATTTCTGTCCAAAGGAAAAAAAGAAAAAAAAAGGCTCTCCTTTGTAATCAATCCTATTATAGTTATCAAATCAAAAGGCTGAAAAAGTTATGCAGAGATTTGTTTAAAATAAAAGTACCATTTGGAGAATAGGGGATTAGGGACTTGGGGAGATGGAGAGGAGGCACTGCTGATGCTGTTGACAGAAGATAGAGAGCACAGATGATGATGTGCAATTTTTGGATTCTGCATCTCACTCCTTTGTGCTCTCTATGCTTCTGTCATCACCTTTAGCCTTCTTCTTCTTCTTCTTCTTCTTCTTTTTCTTCTTCTTCTTCTTCTTCTTCTTCTTCTTCTTCTTGCTAGGCTTTGTCTTCATTAAAAGTATATGTGCTAGGCCTTGTCTTCATTAAAAGTATATGACAAGTACTCATAATTAAAGATCGTTGACATGATGCTGCTTTTGAGTATGGTAATTTGCAGTTAGAATGCTGAAAGCAGCACAAGTGTTTGGCTTCTTCTTCTTCTTACAGTTAGGCTTTTTGTTGATTAAAAGTATATGACCAATACTCATAATTAAAGAGAGTTGACATGATTCTGCTTTTGAGACTGGCAATTTGCAGTTAGAATTCTGAAAGAGGCACAAGTGTTGGGGGTCATGGAGCTAAGCTAAAAGTGTACTCGATGATTGAAAACTGATGAGGTTCATATTTGCTCCTGTGGCTATGCCTAGGATGTATTCTGCAATCGGCCTCATTTGATAGGCTATTGTTCTCCTGCATTTCACATTTCTTCGATCGGGTATGATTCTCTTTATTTGATCTCATACTAAGTATATGTTCTATCTAGATTTTTTAATTACTTTGTGTGCCTCATCAAAGTTAGCATGAGGAGTTTTGCTTTAATTTCTTTCTCAAATCAAGTATGAGTTCCTCCAACTGCTCTTTATTCCCAGAAAGCAAGAAATTGCATTATCTTGGTCTTGAGGGATTTTGTATAGTTTTACTTCTTTCTTAGGTTCACCCCCTAGTAGTGGGACTAAGAGCTTAACTACTCAACTTTATTTTAGTGTTTTAGTCAGTGAATTTTGTGTATATTGTTGTAATTTCTCTATAGCACCAATTAGACGAGGATAATGAATCTGACAACATTCTGGTGCTATTCTTAGATATGGGGATTAAAGTAATTCCTAAAAGCAGTAGGCGCCACAATGACCACAGTATTTGTGGAAGAAGGGACATGAAGGGAATGAGCAATGAATGTAGTCAACGACATAGTCATATATAAGACCAACTAGCCGTGTCTACAGTAGGACAAGAAGCCAAGAATGGTTCCTTCAAATGTACAGAAGATAATGGGAAAACTTTGTCTACGCAAAATTAATAGAATCCACCCTCCCCCCTAAAAAAAAAAAAAAAAAAATGTTCTCTTGCCTCCATTTCTCTCTATTTTGGAGTAATTAACATCAAGCAATACAATTTATTCAACTAGGGTCCAGCATTTGTTTCTTTTTTTTTTTTTTTAATACTTGTTAAGATCTCATTTTGATGATTGAATGGGATATTGTCTCATGCTGGAACTTGTCCTGGGGATTATTTTGGTTGAGACCAAAAATAGGTTTGTACATGTTCTATGCTTTATTAGTCTGTCTTTCCCACATTTTGATATTGAATTGTTCAGTATATTTGTGTAAACCAAGTAGATTATGAGATTGGACTTCACTTTTTGTCATTGCTGTCTCTCTTTGTCATCCTTTTTGTGGTTGCAAAACTCTTCCACTAAATTTCTTGGTATTCCTTGCATATCATATCCATGAATGCAAGAAGGTTTTCATGATTATAATTGAAAAAGAAGAGAGTTGAATAAATTTAATTGCTGATAATATAATATATAGTCAGCACAATGATTTACAAAGAGAGAAAGAAAGATGTAGAGGCCCAGAACATCATGTTGTATCTGATGTTGCTTCAATTGGCAGTGGTATTTATTGTTCTAGCTGTTTCAAATGGATTTCTTCTTCTTCTTCTTCTTGTTTTTTTTTTTTCCTTTTTCTCTATTTCCATTGAGTGACTTGTGTTTCGTGACACTCCTTGTTCGATCAATATGAAGAATCAAGAATGGAAATGGAAAATGTCTTCCAACTTTTTTCTTAGAGATATTATTTTCAGGCACTGCATTACTAATGCCTTCTGGTTATCTTACGAAACTTTTACATTCATGCAACAATTTTAGAAGTAGGAGAAAGAAAACCAAACCATTCTTTTGCTCTTGGTTTGGTCGGATGTCTTTTGTTGTAAGAATTAGTGGAAAATCCTTTTCATCTCCTTAGAATCTCAAGCTAGACATATTTACAGATTGAGTTGAGAAGGAAAATGTTACATAACCACATATTTTTTCGACTTGTAATTAACATTAATGACAGTGACAATATATATTCAATGATGACATATGTGTAACCAATGATTTTAAAAGTATCATAATGTCAAAAAAAAATTCAAATATTTACTATAATATATAATTAACAATTATGTACAAAAATATAGACATGAATATATAAAATATATTAGGGAAAAAGCGAAAATTATCTAATATCAAATATGCAATTATATTAACTACAATGTCGGAGTTAAAAATATTAACAATGTGTCAAATCTGTGTAGGTTACAAATTATAATCTGCAGCAGTACTGCGTGTGGGTGTGGTAACTTCCATGACACATTTTATGTCCACCATTCATATAATTGACACTAATTGATTGTGAACAAGATCCTAAATAAAGGGTAATAAAATACAATTGAATTCTCTTAATTATATATAATCGCAAAAATTTTATAAAATTTTTTAAAAAATAGTTAAATTAAATGAATTTCAGTCTTTCATTTAGGAGGTAGAATTGTATATAAAGGAGATTATTTTCTAAGGTGGAAGACATCAAATTCTACAAATTACAGTGAATTTTGAGTACATTGTAGTAATTTTCAATCACAATTACAGCCATAAATGAGATAGCAGTCTACTAATTAAAACCGTAGTTTGTAATTGTGATGTGATCTGGCCCAACAGTTGCCTTTTAATACCTGGGCAAGAACTGAAATTGGGTTATAATCTTGTTCTGTCTCTTTTAAATGCTTGCATTCTTTTTCTCTTATGATACTTAGAGGCAACGGAAGGCCAATGGGTCAAACCTCCAGAGGCCAACTTTGCACTGGTAAGCAGAAAATTGTGAAGCATCTCTCTCTGTGTGGCAAGTTCAACTTTTTTTTTTTTTTTATTATCTTTTTGGTTTTTTCTTAGGGTTTCATGTTCAAATCCCATGGTATGGGGTAGAAGTTCATGGAAAAAGGAGTGAAGTATCCATGTTTGTGTAGTTTCATTATCAAAATATTAATAAATAAATAAGATAAAAACATGAATTTACATATATTATTACATAAAATAATTTGTTATAATAATAATTATAATTATATATTTGTGGGTTAATATTGATTTATTCGCATTTCTTTAGTTTAATTTGTTTGATTCTATAAATGTGCGTGAATGAATGATTGATTCAAGAAAGACAAGCCCTCTTATTATGTAGTCCAAAACTCCATGGAGATCCTAATGAGTTAACCAAAAGCATTATTTATGAAAATGAAAAGGGATTGTTAAACATAGCAATTTTTTAATTTCTCATAAATTAAAAATTTTACAAAGATAATGCATTGTTTCGCCATCCTTGTTGCCATTCATATATTCAGTGGGCTTCTTGCTATGTAAATGTAAATGTTGTCTTAAAACAGAAAAAGAAAAGAGTAGCAAACGGGAGAGAGGGTCACGTAAGGAATGGGTGCGATGTGGTCTGTGGACCCTATACAATTTTTTTTAACCAAAGAAAAAAAAAAGAAGTAGAATCATTAAAAACTAATTTTAAGAGAAAAATTAAACATTTTCACTCGAAATTCAAAACAATAAGATGCAAATACTATACAATGTACAAAAATTTATATAAATAAAAAAAAATCATTTTACATTTACATATTATATGATATTTGTTGCATATTGTTTATTTTCGAACGAAAAAGAATTCAAGTATGAAAAAAAAAAAATTAATTTTTAATGGTTGAGGCTTACATGCCACGTCACCCTTTTTGCTTTGTCAATATACAACACTGGCCACCTATCTTTCTCATAAAATTAAGAGATGAAAGCACACGTCCACCAACCAACCACAGGCATATTTACGACAGAATTGAGTCAGGAGGGCCAATCTTCCAACATCTTGAAAGGAACCCAGACGGCAAAATATCTACAGTCTAATTATAACTAACCAACCAACCATCATTTATCCTCAAAATCACTTATTTCTTTTCTTTCTAGTCCCACATTTGCACTACAATCAATAAAGAAATGCTCTTAAGAACCAAGAAATTCGATGTCCCATTATGCTCCATTGTACCCACAAAAAAAAAAAAAAAAAAAATATATATATATATATAATATAATATATATATACACACGTTTCTTCCTTCATGCTTGTCAATTGCAAAGAGGTGACGGGTCATTCTATGATAATGACCTACTCGTTTTTCATTACTTGTCTGATTGTTCTCTTCGACCTGACAACTAATAAAACAATGAATCACTGACTAATGTAGTTTCTAGCTATAGCTGCACGCCATCAAAACAAAAGTTCCGAAGCTAACTGTCAGGGTTTATTACGATGATCCCTCAAGCTCTTAAAAAGGATTTTTTTTGGTAATGAGGGTTCGTCTAATCTTTTTTGGATGAATGAATAAAAAAAAAAAAATTCCCAATTGCCAATTTTTGGGGACCCTTCATAAATTAGCCTGCCGCCCTTTGAAGTATATATAATTTTCTGCATCATGAATCAAAGTGATTTGCATCACCCGGATGGCGGCCCCCAAGAGGTGTGTGACACCAAAATGCTTTTGAGTGAAAGCAAAAGAAGCAAAGCCAATCACCCCGCACCGCCCGTTGTTCTCTCTATAAACATGCCGCAATCTAATATTCCACTTGTATATGGGACGCCATAGTGTAATAATATATATAACAGTAAGATTAGATTAACTTTATCTTATACTATTTTATTGTCTTGTGTTAAAGACACCCAACATTTTAAAATAATAGTATTATCATTATTTAATAAAATTTCATAAATAATATGACATGACGTATTAAATATATTTATCAACATCATTATTTATATATATATATATATATATATATATTTTTTAAAAAAAAATTATTAATTAAATGCAACATTTATAAAATTTACCACTAATATATATATATATATATTATCATAGGATAAATATTTTTCCACATGGTATACCCTACTTTACTCTTGGAAGCAGCTTGAAATATTTTGGGCCAATTGCCAACTTGCCATTTGTGACAATGGACAAGAGTTGCAGTGCTTGTCAGTCTTTAACTGACATAGCCACCCACCTGGTGGCCCATGGCGGTCTGCTGCCAAACAAGTACGGTTGTCAACAATAAGTCTCAACACCCACCTCTATCCATTTTTTCAGATAGGTAGCGACTAACAGCATACATGCATGTAATAACATATATATATATAATATATACACACACACACACCGCGCGAGAATCAATTCTATTTTATTGAGTCTAACGAATAACTAAAATTAAATCAAAAGTCTTAAAATTACAGTATAATCATCGTATTGCTCTGTTTCTCTTTTTATAAAATAGGAAGTCTTAACATTATTTGCAGAGGAGGAATGGCGCTGTCGGTGGATTGGAGGTAAAGCTGTTCAATGGATGGGTTAAAGCGCACTGAGAGAGAGAGAGAGAGAGAGAGGAGAGAGAGAGAGAGAGAGAGAGAGAGAGAAATTTTGAATAAAACTAAAATGAAATGAAAAATAAATAAATAAATAAACATCAATAATCAAAATCAATGTGAGTGTCCATCAATAAATTCATGCATTGAAACCTAACCTCTTGAGCCTCTAACCGTAACCGCATGTTGTGGGGGCAAACCAACCGATCTATTTGCTAACAGTTCGTTGACTACTTCCACTCGATAAGAATTCGCTTAAGCACACTTTGAATTCATTCATTTATATAAACAAACAAATACTCAAAGATATATATATATATATATATATATATATATATCACTAGAAGTAGTAATTATTATTATTTTTAAAATATTTTTTTTTCTTTTTAATTCTATGTATAATAATAAATTTTTTATAATTTTAATTATTCTACTAATATTCTAATATTAAATAAAAATTTTATTAAAAATTCATAAATAATATCAATACTAAATTTTTTTTTTAATGATTAAGGTAATTTTTAAATATATATATATATACATACATATATAGAAAAATATCAATACCAAGTTTTTTCTTAAATGATTTTTGTTTTTTAAAATTATCAATCTTTGTCTCCCCTCTATTTTACACTTTTTTTTTTCTCCTATATTTTTTCTTCCTTCATAATTTCTCTATATTTTCTATCATCATTGTCCATACTTTTTCTCACCTTTTCTCCTTCTTTCACACACGCCCTCTTTGTACACTTTCTTTCTTTACATCCTCTCTTCAGACTTCCTTCTCCTTTTATGAACTCTCCTCTCACTCTCCATTCTTTCTCATCTCTCTGCACCCTCTTCTTTACCCTCTCCCAACTCTTGCGTCTCCCTCTCGACACTTTTTCACGCTTGTACTCCCTTCTCTCTTTACTTTCTCTCCTCTCTCTCTCTCTCTCTCTCTCTCTCTCTCTCTCTCTCTCTCTCTCTCTCTCCACCTAATGGCAATGCTCCCTTCTCACCCTACATAATAAGCAGCAACAAAAACAGAACAAAAAGTCAAAAACAACAGCATAAAGTAAAGGGTTTAACCAAACAAAATATGTTTACAAGTAACCACCGGTCACTTGGCCTAGTGGCAGAGTAGCTGTTCAAGTTTAGTCATTCCTCTAGTTGATAGTTAAGATTGCTTGTGATTAGTGGGCATCAGTAGGTTCTCTTTGAAGAGGGCACCGCTGAGAAATCACCAGCTGACTCTCAGCATACTTGGTATTCATTCGTTTCTTCTGTGAACAACTGTTCATGAAGAATCCGTGTAAAACTTGTGGTTGTATCCAAGAAGTAGAGGATGATTGACATTAGGCAGCAACAAACAAACATGGGTATCGGCCCAAACGTCCACAGAAACAGCGGGAATGAAAGATAGAAAGCTCGCAATCCAAGGGACCAAAAGAAACTTCCACGGTTCAAGTTTCTTGCAACATAATCTATGTGATCCTTATTGCCCTTTGACGAAGGCACAGTGGCCAAGAAGCTAACGTGGGCATAATGTCTAATAGACTGCACGTTACAAAGGAAGGCAACAAGAAAGCACAACAAAAGTGAGAAGTACTTGATTGAAGCAATCATGGAACTCTTGTTACCATAAACCAGCTTTGATGCCGTGTTTCCTGAGTTTGATGTGCTGCTCACAAAAACACTGATCAGTGAGCTGAGGGTGATTGCAGTTGTTGCCAAAACTGTAGATGCCATAATGTTGTTACGTATTGTTTGAATAGCCAAAACACCATTCTTCAGGGGATCCTGGAAAAAAAAGGCCGTATAAAATCAAAAATTGAGCAAGTATATAAAGAGCACTAACTCCGTGGTACTAACTAGTCTCATTCTGAGTCTTGAATGAGCTTAGTGGAAAATTTGACACCCAGTTTTGTGCCATTTGGATCCAGATTAAGTTTCTTCACTTACCAAAGGCATATGAACAAGTACTGCAACACAAAAGCAAGAGTTTAAAGATTAAACTATGGTTTTTTTTGGATTATGCATATTGGTTGAGCCGCTAGTGGACGAGATTGGGGCTGTAATTGTACTGTGTTTATGGTCGGCAAAAGAAATTTTCTAGTCTACTTTTATTTGGTCAATGTCATTCCACCTTTTTTTTTTAATTCATAGCATACAATTCTAGCAATACAAAATTTACTTGTGTCTGCAACAAAAGAAATTAATTGTATTTCATGTGATAACTTGCAGGTAGTTACTCTCTGAATGCTTAATTACAGACTGCCATAAGTGAGAAAAATCACTTTGTCAAAGACCATATAGCAAGCAAACATAACTTCAAAAATGATCCTATAATTCGACCACCACTTCCATTAATACAACAGTATTGGACTTATGGGTACCAACTACAGCATTATTCCCTAAAATTAGTGTCCTCTGGCATCAAATCGATGCCCCGTCTTTTGAAAAAAGTACCTGAACATTCTAAAATATAGCCAGGTAAAATAAAAAGTTCTCAAAAAGCTCATCAACTGGCAGTGATTTACAATCCACCTGACTTTTTCCCATGTTGCTCACTCTTAGAAGTTATGTCTAAAGACTTGGGATTGACTTTCCTATGAATATCATCAATCACTGATCAATTATTTTTGGACCAGTAAGTCATCGGAATGTATTCAATAAAATAATTGCCTACAGTTGTTCATATTTGGAAACCTACAGAAATTTATAGGCTCACAGTCAAGTTTTGCAGCAGAAAGAAGGCATAAATAAAGACACTTCCACCATGGGGTAACAGAAGGAAGGCATATCCATAAAAAATCAATTAAAATTCCAATGTTCTAATGAATAATTGATCCAGACCAAAACTTAATCCTAGAAATAATGAACATAACAAAACCAAGACCAGGTAAATAAACAGACAATTAGTTGATAATCTTCCCAATCATCATAAGTGCACATTTTTCTATTTTGTAGGTCTCAAAGTACCATCAGAAAAAAAGAAGGGGATAGGGGAAACAATAAGGAAATAGTGGATAACAAGGATTCTTCTGAATGTTATTTTATTTTATTTTTTTTCATGCTGAAACACCACATTATAAGATTATAGAGAAGCAGGCGTAAACAGTCCACGGACAACAGAAAGCGGAAAGGAGTTAATAACACAGCAGAAGATAAGCACTCTACAAATTCTGAAGATAGATGCCAAAAGCTAAGATGTCCAAGAGACTCCATTGCCTCAAGTGAGCTATTCGGGTCAAAACGTGTGCTTTGCATTTTTGGTTTAGTTCTCGGAAGATCTCAAGTTATTCCTCAATAGTTATCAGCTAACTTTACTAACTGATGTAAATTTTATCAGCTATCAGAGAAATTAACAATAATTGCTGACAGTCCTAAAGCATCATATGTCGATCACCACCAACTGGTCATCTAAAGCAAAGAGGCTCATAAATCATAATCTTTAGTAAAATACACACTCAGCTTCCAAGAGAAGACCGAGAAATGATCCATTGCTAAAGTAATTCGATGGCTTAAATTTAAAAAGAAACGAGCAAATCTCAACAGGTAGAACAATTGAAAGTAAAGAATGGAAATTTATGATGGGCCTAAACGGCCCTCATAAGCATATATAGCTAGTAGCTACAGTTCAATGTGAATTTCCTAATAAGAGGAGCAAATTATCATTGGCAGCAGTTGGCAACTAAAGGGAATAGTCAGAAATAGAAAAAAGGAGAGAAAAACAAAGGAAGAGGGAACTGACATCCATGACGGCATGGATCCATTGGCGGCGGGACTCAGCGTTGATGCCAACGACAGTAAGCCTGGGACGTCGGAGAATGGTCAGGAGAAGCCAACTGTGATACATGCCCATCACCAGCAGGCCCAATGGCACCAGCACAAAATCTAAACCCTCTTCCTCCATCCTCCTCTCTCTCTCTCTCTCTCTCTCTCTCTCTCTCTCTCTCTCCTTATTTTCTTGTTTCTCTTGAGATTAGACAGGACATAAAGTAGCTGTACGCATGTGTATGGATTGATGTCAGAGCTGGGAAGCCAAAATGGTAAAGGCAATTATTTGCAGTTGCAGGTATGGCAAGGCATGGAACTATTCTTGCTTTCAATCCAAAGTTCCTTTCTTTTTATTTAATAATATTTTTCCAAGGTGGGGGAATTGTAAAAAGTTACGTCCATCGTACCATGTTCATAAATGCAAAATCTAATTGGCCGCAGTTAGACGAACGATGTGATTAAGGGGGTATTTAAGTGATCACCGGAGAATAAAGATTTGATTAAGCTTGATGATGTCTCTACTGCTTTCTCTTGGCCTGTCTTGTCTTCTCTTACTCTAGCCACCGGTTAGGTTAGATGTAAGAATCTGAACGCCAATATGTTGTTTAATTTCAATTTTCACTAACCAAATTTATTACCACAAATTGGGTGGACTGCCAAGCATTTGGGGTATACAGCCCCATTGCAGATTAAGCGGACCTGGCATGAGGTACATGGTTTGTGCTTGAGAACAAACAATAAGATCGAGTCTTACCAAAGCTCCCCTCTGCCATTTCGACATATGTTTCCATTGCGGCGCAATGTGGCCGCAATGCTTTGCTACATAAAAGTACATAAGATGAAGTAGCCTCACTTCTCTTCTCTCCCCTGGCCTCTTTGTTACTAAAGAAAAGAACACGCACTCCCTGCTTGCATGCTGCCCAAAAATGCCTTACTATTAATTATTTCTCCTTCAAATTTTCCATTCTAAACAGGAAAATATGCCCTGCTTCATCGGTGATTTCTGCTAGAAATGTAAGCTTGCTAATGGATTTGAGTGCGCGCTTTTTTCCCATTCTCTTGCCCCTCTTACCAGGGAAAAAAAATGAAAAATCTTGACTCTGTTTGAACTGTTTTACTGCCACCCAACAAAGAAGAAAGCATGGAAATGAAGAACGATATCCAAAAAGATAAATAAAAAGGTAAAGAAAGAACCAAAAAAAAAAAAAAGAAAATACAGAGAGAGAAAGGAGAAAGACAGTAACTTTGAGATTTTATTAACCATAATTCAATTTAAAGCCAAGGAAACGCATTCGTTCTCAATACATAGGAAACTAAATTCCTCCAGGCACCTTTGGTCCACCTTGACACTTAACACATCCATTTTAAGCAGCGCTCTTGTCATGACCTTTTGCCTAAGGAAGTAAAACTTAACCTGCAATGAACAAAGGCATATTCAGCCAGGCTCTCAAACAAATGTTGCATTTTCAAAACCAGTAGTCTTCACACTTACGGCAAATGAGCTTTTCCGGTAGTTGCTTCCCAGAAAGTAATAACAACGAACGAGAAGCAATAATAATAATAGCAGGAGGAGATCAATGGTACAACAGAAGACATCACTAAAATGCAAGTTACCTGATAAGCGGCTTCTTTTGTTCCACAGGTGCAGAAGAGATCAATGGTGCTGAAAGTTCAGCAGGCTTCAAAAGATAAATCCAACCAACAAAAAAAAAAAAAAAGCCAAAAAAGATGAGATCCGTTGAATTTGTATGAAACAAAGTACAAAGTTTTGCCCAAAAAATGAAAAAAAAAAAGCATAAAAAAATGTGACTTAAAAAAGTAACTTCAAGTCAGAGAACATTCCACTTTAACATTAGCAGATGCAGATAGGTAGTGCAGGTTTATTATACATTTACTATTAGCTCTCCACTCTCAACTTGACAAACCTCGACTCAAAATATTAATTAGGGTCCCCTTAAGAATTTTCATCTACCATTAACTCTCCCACTCCATTGGAATAATATAATTTTCAATTCAGCACAACAACTCTAAAATGGAAGAAAATGCTATTTATTGCATGATTTGTGCTCTTCAAATTCACCAACAAACAGGAAATGAAGCATCCATTTAACAATGCTTAAAATACCAATAACAGAATCAATGTTTTTTATTAAAAAATAAAAACGAGGTAAAGCACAGAAGTAAATCCTATGAAGAAAATGAATTCAGAAGAATTAAGCAGCAATCTTAAACATGACGTCATAAAATCACAAGAAAAGACCTCGAGCTCCTCCAAGCTGCCATTAGGGCGTAAAGAAGTGGAGGGGCTAGCTCTGCTGCTGGACATCACATGATCAGCTACAGGTTGACTTGCTAAAGCCAACACCGCAGTGTCTACTGTTGAAGATTCCACTTGGCCACCTTTCTCAGTTCCCCTGGAATTTTTTACCTCATTTCTGTGTTCAAAGTCATCTTCTAGCTCATCAAGTTCTTGCTGTGTAGATTGACGAGTAACATAAGGACCAGATATTAATTTTTCAATTGCAAGCTTTTCAGCCTCTTTAGAGCTTGGTGTACCATTATCAGAGGATGCAACTTTGTCAGGTGATCCATTATACTCATTGTTTTGAGCAGAAAACATCTTTGGTTTCTTTAAGCTATCCATCATAGTATTTTCTGCATTTCCTTCCCTTGATGCTCCAAATACAATTGCACTTCCAGGGTCACTTCCAATGGAAGAATTAATATTGCCAAATGAAGGGCAGCCCTCATAAACTTCTCCACTGGAAGAAAATGAAGCATCAGTTCTGAAGTTATTTTCTGTGTCATCCTCCATCTGCTTCCTCTTCCTATCACCATGAGATCTGTCTGAAACTCCTTTGCTTTCAGATGACTTATCTGCTCCATAATTGTTTAGAACTTTTGCTTCTAAAGACCTTCTAGCATCCCAAGTTGACTTTGATGGACGGGAAGGACGAACACCACCAGGGAAAACAAAGTTTGGTATTCTCTTCCGTGTTATGTGGGTTACATGGATCTTCATTCCATCCTTCCAAGAACTGTACATGTTGACATTGCGCTCAAATTCATCAACGGTTGGCTTTATATTGAACTGCTTACCTTCACTTACAGGAAGGCCTTGTTTACGTTGCAAACCCATAAAGTGAAAGCACTGTAAAGGTCTCAACTTGTCTATAAATTCACCAGGGTGTGGATGACACTGGAGCATATTATACGTGTGCCTTTCAATCTACATACCAAACAAACATCTGGAGTTAGTATACAATGCATTAAAAAAGCAGAATGAAGTAGACACACACCTACACTCTCTCTCAAACACACACAGATACACACATGTGCACACACACAGAAATCAAAAAGGGGAACTAAGGAGGGACTACAGAGATATGTCACCTTCAATGTGAGTGTGCGTAATCGAGATTCAACCCAACCTTTCCACTGCCGTAGGTCATCTTCATTTTCTGCAGAAATATCTATCTGTAGATAATTCTTGTAGGCCTCAAAGAAGGAAAAAGGCTCAAAAAGGGTATCCCAATCAGCCTTATTGGCCTCCATAGCCTGCAAGGGAGTAGAAACCATCAGAACTCACATGCACAATGCATGACAGCAAAATTTGAGAACAGGAATAATTGGAAAAGCAATGTAATAAACAAGCCCAGATTCCAATACCAGCGAAATTTGAGATGAAAGACTCATCGAGACAATATTTCTATGGATCTTTTATCTATTAATCCACAACTGTATGTTCCTTCTAAGTCAAAAGAAACAAGATATTAGAAAGTCACCAAGTCTCACCTCACAAATTTCATTCCCCCTCTGAAACTCTTCTGACATTATACGCAGAGTACTTGAGGAGACATTGTAGCTAGAATTCATGCAAGGATAAGCAGGAGTGATTATAGGCATCAAATGATACCTGTCTTTTGGATATCTCCTAGGATCCCAAACCTGAAGACCAAGGGACCCTTCATCTATGTGACAGAGCATGACTGGATTTGGCCAACGCCACTGAGCATATACCCTAAAGAATCGAGAAACTAACATGTTGGGAAGTGCATTAGGATAAAGCTGGCATATGCGAGCAACAAGCAATGCCCAATTTATACCACCAAGAAACCCTGACACCTGCAGATCAGAAACCAAAAAATGCTTGTTAAACAAGAAAGCAAGTGGTGAGAACCATAACATTGCATTGCCATCAGAAACTTTTCTCATACATTTGAATAAACGCCACGACGCTTCGCCCAAAACCTCATGCATCGCAATGTCATGCGAAAATTCTGCAGTTCAGAACAAAATACAAATGGTGAAAATAGTGGAACAAAGTAAGCAAAATTAGACAATCCTAAAACATGATAGTTTTGAGAAATATTCCACAACCTGAATATCTGGCACCAAACGCAAAATCCGGTCAGTAACTCTGCAGCCATTAAGACTGCGAACAGTCTGTTCATCCGCATTTTGTAGTATTGAGTCTTGTGAAATATCTAGATTCTGTGCCAAAATTTTGCATTAAAACCTTAAAAAGAGAGCAAAGCAAATATTCTGATGAAAAAAATAGTATGCCCCCAAAAGCAAGGCATGGTACAACTAATATGCATTCCTGAAAGAAGCTTGTTATTTTAATCATATCTAGTTGGTTTTTTTTTTATGGTGTAATAATATTCATTACTGAAAAAATAAACAAGAATACACTCGTTGGTCTGAACACTGGATCACTGGATAAATTAGTGACCCAATGAGCCAGCCCCTCGTCTCGAGGACCAGTCTACATTTTAAAACTATGGTCACAACACTTTATTTTTCTAATTGCCTGTAAGAATTTCGTGCTTCTTAGCCTTTCATCATGTCTTCGCAAGACTAGTTTAGAAGAGTCTGCCAAAGTCTTGTTTTCTTTCTCCCTTAAATTCCTACTAATGCCAGTTTAATCACTTCCCTTGTTCTGGGCTCCCGATTATCTAGAGGCCAAGATAGGACACAGTTCCCATCAAAAGGAACACAGAAATAAGATTTTACTTGCAAAAACCAACCTCAGTTTGAATAGACCACCTATGTGGCTTCTGCATGTACCAAAGAAATAAAAACTGAGAGTATCTAAGGTTGCATATATTATTATGCTCCAAAAAGAAACAAATAATAAGTTAACCAAGCCATTGCTTTCCCTAACATCGCAAAAGAGATCAAGATAGCAGATGATAACCAAGCATGTATCAAATCCATAGCCAACTTAAAGCTGCACTTACTTCAGGAATCACCCGAAGAGCCAGCTGTGCATAAAGGAGGTCTATAGAAACCCCCTTGAACTTAAATCTCATCACTGGAACATGTGCATCAGGTACAGGATGCAACTCTGTCACTTCAGGCATCTCTGACAATATTCTATGTAGCTCACCAAAAAATTCTTTCTGCAGTCAATTTGAAAAGGAGTTTAAATTTAGGAAGCACCCTATCTAAAGTAAAATAAAATTTATTTCACCATAAATAGGCAAGATTTGATCGCACTTCTCTTGTTGCAACTAAAGGTCC
This sequence comes from Kandelia obovata, assembly GCA_021464305.1. Classification (NCBI taxonomy): domain Eukaryota; kingdom Viridiplantae; phylum Streptophyta; class Magnoliopsida; order Malpighiales; family Rhizophoraceae; genus Kandelia; species Kandelia obovata. The sequence continues at coordinate 888,473 of CM038480.1, forward strand.
CACACAAAGGGTGTCTATATCTGCACCAGGGCCATGCACCTAGAAGGGACAAAAAAAAGGGAAAAAATTGTAAAATAGCAAAGAAGAAAACAGTAACAAAATATCTGAAATCATTAACCTGAATGAGAATGAAAAAAGTCTGACTTTACACCCTTGATTTTCTTTCTAATAAATGACAGAAGATACAAGACATTACAGAAAAAGAAAAAGAAAATCATACTTGAAACAACTTATTCAACATGAAATATCTTGTTTCTGTCTCATGCCACATATGTTATGTAAGTAAAATGAAAATGGAAGACATAAATCTATATACATACATTTATATACTATAATGCATAGCATGTGTTATTGTGCCTTTCAATCTCCTTGTGTTTCTAGGTAAACATGGTGCTGACAACTCTACAATAAGGGCATAAAAATATGTTCACTTCCTCCATGCTTCCAGAAGACTACAATAATATACCCAGAGGCTTAATACAAAGAATAGCAAAATTCAATCTAATGGACTAAACATGTGACATAGGATCTAATTCGTGCAATCCCTAAGGCATACCATTCCCAAATTAAAAAAAAAAATATCATGGAAAAAATTCTAGGTCATGGAAGGCTGCCAAAAATAAGTTTCAGCATGGACATTGTATACAGCAAATTCAATATTGGTAAAATACTTGATGCCACTAATCTGACCGGTTGGAAAATACCACCCCCCCCCAATCACACTGCCCAAGGATGTCAACAGTAGGACAATATCAAATAATGGTGAAAAAAAGAACAAGCTAAAAGTTAAAGGAATCCATGGAGTCTAGATGATGGAGTAGTTAACATGACACAACTGGTCCTCCTTATCCCCTCCCCTCAACTTCTCTGCCTGGTAAGTTCACAAATGCACTTTTTCTCAGGCTTGACTTTGGTGCATTGGAACCTTCTCACAAGTCACATACACAGGTTTCCTCCCCCCCAGCCCTCCCCTCTATCAAAGCAATCTCCCTCTCCCTCTCTCTCTCTCTCTCCCTCTCTCTCTATCTCTCTCTCTCCTTTTTTTTTTTTTAAATGCAATTGCATGGTTGCTAGCTCTCATGGTCAAACCATGACTCCTTCACCAAATCCCTGTCAATCCACAATCCTGTTACTTTAGGCAAAACCAATTGGGATTGGATCCCTTTTACCATCAAGGTTTGTTTGAAAAAAAAAAAATGATACTTAGAAATCCAATTGATTGGAACCACTGTCCAATTCATCCCTATTCAACCTTGAAAAAAACTAGGGTGAAAAAAGAAGGCCCAAGAGGAACAGCTAATAATATATGCACCAAAAGAAAATTCACTCATTGTCAAGTTGCATGACTGACAATAGGTCTTAAAATTAATCTTCTCCCCTTGTTAAAATGATCATGCATTTACCAATAGGCAAACCAAGGCACGTTGCCTGATATTAACTGGCATGCTCTGGGAGTGGTCATAAAACAGAAGAATGCAGTGGAAAATGGCAGTATCAAACAGACAATATCCATTTTTCATGTAGAATGAAGAGCATCATACCCCTAGACGGTAAGAACCAAAGGTGAAAATTTTAGCATTTGCTTCCTGCACCAACTGCTCATTCAATCCATTCGAGCGGCTAATATTTTTAACCCAATTCTTCACAATCTGTTCCATGTACATCACCATGTAACGTCGTTCAGAATAGGGGAAACAAACTTAAAATTCCAAAGAGATTTTGTATAAATATACACGAGTGTACAAGAACTTCAAGCCATAATTTTTCTTTTGAAAGGAACAAAAGTGTTAAAAAGTATAAAACGAACAAGGCTATGAAAACTGAATTTAAACCTGGTCTAGCCTCCCCAGCACCTCCTCTCTACAAACAGCTTCTTCCCTACTCTCATACAATCCAGCTTCTTGCAGAAACTGAACACATGCAGATAATCAGTTCAAGCATATGTAATGCAGAAAAAAAAAAAAACAAGCAAACAAACAAACAAACCAAACCAAAACAAAACCAAAAATTACACCTTTTTAAGTTCGCAGGTCTTTATCACATCATGCTCCGTTGGTCCACCCAATGAAATGGGTTCTGAAATGCCCAATTGATCATTCTGTTGCTGCCCATTGTTTCGATTGCTTAATCCTGGGCTCCCCATTTTTTTTTATTGTCACAATATTACTGTTGTTGTTTTTTTATATAATTTTTTTCCTCTTTTTTTTTTGTTTCTTTCTGTTTTATTGGGGATATTAGGCACAGAATTATATATGATATTTCCAATGAACTTTCCTCAAAATCTGAAGAAAGAAGAAACAAGCAAATAAATAGAAAAGAAACTAACAATGGAGAAGTAACAGTAGATTGTACAACACTTGGCTAATGAGAGCTACACCAATCAAACGGGACCTCAACAAAGTAACCCCAAAAAAAATATATATAAAAAGAACCCTGCTTTCAAACTGGAGAAACTAGAGAAAAAAAAAAAAGGAGAAAAAGGAAGTGGTGCTCCGTTAATATATAAACAAAACCTAACCCTAGTTTTCGATACAGAAATTGGGCAATATAGCACAAGGAGAACCCCCCCTTCCTTTAAGATCGCTGCTTGCAAATTTCTTTTCCAATTGGCTGATTCATCGAATTAAGCGCAAGGAAAAAACAAAACCTGGAAACAAAAACCCTGCCAAACAGTTATCTACCGCTAGATTCTCGATTTCGAGAAACCAAAGCAATTATATATATACACACACACACACTCACGCACGCACGCACATAGAGACGGGAAAATAGAGGGAGAGAGAGAGAGATTACAGCAAATAGAGAAGCAGATGGAGAGGATGGGAGAGATTGTGAAGTAATTGGAATAAAAGGCAGTGGGCGGTGGATGCGTAATCGTATCCGCCAGAAGTTTCTTTTATTTTCTTTTCCTTTCTTCCAAACAGGACACCCAGTTTGCTCTAATCTCTGATAATAAGAGGAGACACACCTTCCAGTCAGTCAGTTATTTATGACGACAACCGTAAAAGTACGAAGTTGTCCCTCGCAATTTCATGCCTGGGAGTCAGTTAAATTTTGTTTTTTAGAGAGAAAAAAACTAATTAATTCCGAGACTAGTAGTATGCTTCAAGCTTAATTAGGATAATTGTGTTTCTAAATTAATCTCGTAAATAATAAATAAGTAAAAAAAATATATATATATATTTTACATATCAGGAAAGCATAATGCAAAATTTTTAATTAAGATTCCAGCCTTTATATTTTATTATTTTAAAATAATATTACTTTTTTTCTGGTGTCGCACCAAAAATTAACCTCACTAAAAACAGTAGTGTTTTGATTTGACGCTTATGCCCTCCTCATTCTTAAAAGACAAGGCACCGTTTTAGCGTTTCTCATTGGAGACACGACAGTTTTTACCGATTTTTATATGACAACGTCCTCTATCCTACCACAAAAAGACATCCTCAAAGTCGATTCCCCATCTTCTCTCTCATCCCCTCAGCAACTCTCTCTCTGCCTCAGTCTCCGTCTCAACGGGCTCTTCTCTTTTGCTTTATCTCACTTCTCCATCTCTTGCAATGTTCGCTTTCAACGGTGAGGCAGTTTAAAAAAATTGAATTCATTTTGCACTATGCACACGACTGGAAATGCAGAAACTTTTTTTTACTCTTATTGACATGAACCCCGCAATTTGTATTGCTCAGATAAACCATTTTGAACAAAGATCCTGGAGCAATAATACCGATAAAAAATAATACCCAAATTTCTGAATTTCCACTAAATACAACACGAGGTTGGCACTAAGTCTTTTTACAAAATTCCAGACATGCTGCTGCTGCTGCAGACTAGGTTATTCACTTTAAAGAATTTGTACATAGAGTGACAGAGACAGAAATTCAAAAGTTTACCGAGAGCAAGCAGCACTAAGTCATCAAAGTGAAGTCGGGTCTACGTAGCTGCAAGTGTCACTTGAATAATTACGACAGGAACAACTCATGTTGTGAGTTCATCTTCCCGTCCAAAAAGCTCCTGCAGAAGGTCAAGTTGTACAAATATCAATTTCCATACATCACTCCCACATTTCCCAGTGCCTGTAAATCTGTGTTGATACCAAACTTTGCCAAATACTCTAGGTGCATGCACAAGGAAAAGTGCACCTTACCGATTTTGTGGCAGCAATTGATAGTCGTTGTCTCTCTTTCTTCTCACGAGAGCATTCCCCGCACCAGCCGGAGAAATCCTTTTTATATTTTTTCATTTCTCTGAAGACTGAACTGTACAGTGAACATAAGTGAATTACTCGTTTGGAAAAAAGAAAAATGAAAGCTAATTTGCCTTGCAGTTACCAAGATCAGAAGAGCTTAACATGAATTAATCACTACATTTGACATCAAGTAGTTAATTGGCAATATTATTTATAGCACAAATACCAAAATGAAAATTTTGAAATAGAATTAACGATGATGAAAAGTTAAAAAAGGCTTACATGAGTCGGAAACTGTCTTTCTGCCCCAAGTCAAATAATACGGGAACATTATTAAAGGACATGGCTGGAAGTAGTGGACAAACAGACAAGGATGAGTACCTTCTACACCACAGGAGTAGATTGACCCTATGACCAGACGTTGTAGCCCTGGCACCATGTCTGTGACGACCACGATGGAGAACAGCTCGGCCAGGAACATGAGAGTAATCAAAAATTTCCTGCTTCCACACAAAATAATGAAGACCAGGGTGTAGATACCTATAAACTAATGAACAACAGAAAAAGCATTAAGACACTAATTGCACAACTATGACATCAAAATTATACAGCAGCATCATTTTCAATTATTCAAGTGGCAATAAATCCAAATTGAACATTAAATGGATGGAGTTTCCAGCTAGTTGAAGACTTGTCTTCATTCTAAGATCTGGCACAGCAATCATCCTCCCCTCACCCCGCCCCCCTCCCCCTCTCTCATTATGATATTGCCTCACAAGAAACTATTGAACCCAGACAGGCAAGTACACGAATATCAGGGTTTAGATCATTCTTAGACAACTTATCAATCAATCAACAGTGGAATTTAAAATATAAGCTGCAAAACATATCCTGGAATTGGTAACAAAGGATCTTATCGTACAAGAAACTATAGACATTCATAACAAACCCTAGATCCTTAACACAACTATTCCCTCATAAAGCTTGGCAACTCAAAAAATGCCTGATCTTAGTTGACACCTATATATCCCTAAATAATGGAACCTCTTGATTCATGCTGACAGGATTAGTGAATTAGAATCCATTAACCAAGGGTCTGTTTGGTTACGTTATTAGTTTTTGGCTGTTATTTTTTATCGTCTGCTGTTCTAATGTTTTTATTTGTTGCCTATTGTCACTATCTACCTTTTTTTATCTTACCAATGATTCTTTTTCTTCTTAACAAGACCTTTATCAAGAGAGAGAAAGGATATAGAGAGGATAGAGAGAAATTGTAAATAGATAAATGGTAGAGGGTGGGATAGAGAGAGAAAGAGTAGAGAGAAAGGGTAGAAAGAGAAAGACACGAGAAAGGGTAAGAGAATAGACAAAGAAATGGTAAAAGTGAGATAAAGAGAGAGAGGATAGAAAGAGAATAAATGGTAGAGGGTGGGATAGAGAGAGAAAGAGTAGAGAGAAAGGGTAGAAAGAGAAAGAAACGAGAAAGGGTAAGAGAATAGACAAAGAAATGGTAAAAGTGAGATAAAGAGAGAGAGGATAGAAAGAGAAAGAGTAGAAAGAAAGGATAGACCAAAAAAATAATAAAGAGGGAAAAGGTGACTAGAGAAAGAATGCATAGAGAGAAATTAGAGAGAGAATAAAAGAAAGTGAATGTACTGAAATACTGAGTGACCCAGAAAATTCATAGAGAAATAAGTAACAAATTGAAAAAACCTTTTTTTGAGATTTTTCCAACTTGTTTTTCAAAAACAATGCTTTCAACCTTTTAACAACAATAATAATAATAAAATATTTTTGTTTCTTTTTTCTGAAAAAAATTAAAAAAAAAAACAGAAATTGACAACCAAAACAAGTCCTAAGGATGCGTATTACCTCAAAGACTAACATACCTCCGACTGACTTCCAGTATTTACATGTTTACCACATCGTGTGCCTCGAAAAAACAACTCACCACCAGAAAATTGCTTACCCAAGCAAACATTCAAAGTCACTTCTGAGTCATCCACATGAAAACCTACAAGTATAAGACCATTTCAATTTAGATTAAGAAAATTGCATGCTTGCTTCTTCTTTTTTTTTTGGGTGCAGTGTTTATATGCTAAACATCAACAAGAATGTTGTGTATCTGCATTAACTGTCACTGCAACTAGTAGAAAGCACAATGTTATTTTCATAATTATTATAGAAACAATTTACAAAAAGGACATCCAAGTGTACTAGGCTCCCACATTGTGGGACCTAGAGAAAAGTCTAGATATATACAACCTTACTATGACTCAAACTAGTGACCGCTAGATCATTAATGAAAATTATGGGTAAAGTTACTTAACACATATCCATTATTTGCAAACCTACAATTTTTTTGGTCATCTTGCAAACCAAACATCCCATTACCCATTAAGGCATATTACTCCAACTTAACTCCCTTGTATCTGTTTCTTCATGCTTTTTTAATTTGATAAATAGTTTCAGACCTCAACAAAATTACCTCTGCACGTAAAATCAGACTGGAATTCTAATTCTGATTTTATGGTTTGACTGTTGCTCAAATTCCAATTCCATCTAATTCTAAGAGTCGATTGCAGTTATTTTATACAATTCTAACGAGTCTCTAGAAAAGTTTCCTGAACAAAAGCATGCACATTATAGCCAAAAATCATGAAGCAAATGGGAAAAAAATGAGATAAAAAATACAATCCTAATTCACACAAATTTTATAGTCCTAAAAAGTCATGGAAAGCCACAGTAATCAATAATGGAACGAAGATGAGGATAAGTTGGATAACATCATCCCTACATCACATAAAAAAAGGGGAAAAAAGCAATGTGCCTCAATCACCTCTCAACCCCTCAAATATCAAAATTTTTTCAAGGATATAGAAGTCATGTACTTGGGATAAAATGTCACGCACTGCAGCTACAGAGGACTTGTATGCAAAATGAAAAACTAAATCTATATAAATATACTAGGTAAAAATTGAATCAAACAAAGCACCTACCTAAGTCAACATCCTTCTCTGAGCCATATTCAACAATAAATCCGTGATGAGAATCTAGAGTTGATCCACCAACTTCAGGAAAGAAAACTGCACTAGGTAGAAAAGGTAGGTACGAAAATGCATATGTGATCATGCATTTTATCTAATGAAACCAATGGAATCAACCAATATTAAATAAGCAAACATTTATTACCTTTAGATATAGGACGAATATAACCTTCCATAAGTTTTTCCAGCATAGTTTCAAGACCAAAGTCATCAAGAACAGCACCATACTTGTTCATCGTATTTGGTCTCATGATGCGAAACTTTGATTGACCAACCCACTTTTCAAAATTTTTGACCTAGAAATTTTTTTTAAAAAATGCATGTTTAAAGGAAATCAATAATTTTTTTTTTATTTTTTAATTACAATGCCAAATTTGATAAACAAATTTAGCAGAAGTTACCTCTTCTAATAGTAGTTCACAAAAACGTGGCTGCAGCATCTCAAATGTAAAGACACCAGGAGAAGGCTCAGAGATTATACTCCTAAAGCTTTCCTCTGTATTATCAGCCACTGCCTTGATAAAGGATGGAACGAAGAACACAGTGGGATGCATTGTGTACAGATCTCTATTTAAAGGCTGCTCAAATATCACAAAGTGCATCAATCAATAAACTATATTTTCATCCAATGGCAGCATTAAAATGTGCATGCGTGTGTGCGTGTGTATCTCTAAACATATACAAGCTTCATTCCTTTGCAAGAAACAAGATAGGCACCATAAATATAAAAAATCAATGGGCAGGTAGAGAAGCTCAAGAATATCAATCTGAGTGGCCATCCTCAGACTATGTCCCAATGAGAGATTTTTCGTTCTCATCTATCAGACACTTTCTGCACAATTCTAGAGATTGTAGTACCTTCCTAATACCAAGAGATCTCCAATACATTGTCAAGAGGTAATTTGAACTGTCATGACAGTTTCTTCTTTCAGTGATAAAAACATAAGTAGCACCATATGTTACCAAGAAGGTATATTTTTTTATGACAAAAAGGGAAAGCTTCACAAGAAAGCCTCTTTTGTTCACAAGGAGGGCCTGCACCAAAGGGGGCAATGACGAATACCTATTCACAGAAAGAAGCTGATAATTATGACCATTTTCGTGTTTCCATGATTCTGTCAATGCCAGTTCTTACTGTTACACTATTCTAACTTGGAGACACCATTCTACTCCACATAAAACAGGCCAGAAATATAAGGAAGAAGAAAAGTTGACCAAATGTGTTCATTTTCCATACCTGATAATGTGATATTATCTTCTGCCTGTATTCTCTGTGTCTCTGCACCTGACAAATGAAGACACTGGAACTCGTAAATGTTCACACAGAAATTCTGCATAATTACACATCAACAAAGATGTCCCTTCTTTTAATTACATTTTACGGACACCTGATATAAATTGAAATATTTCATCCCAATATGCTTGCTCATAAACTGTGTAACCGTTTGTTTTGTCTATATATCATTAGCTCAGATGACTTTGTTTTCAGAATTTCAAAACAAGAAATTGAAAGTCAAAAGTAACCCTGAATTATCTATCTCTCTCTCTTTCTCCCCAGGCCCAATTCCCTAGTTGAATTAACAAGTCTCTGGATATGAGTTTCAGGTTCAATTACCTCAGATAGGGCAGCAAGTATCTATATGCACTTATCTTAGTTATTTTTAAAAGAAATGGATGATCAGGTGATTTCAAACTTTTCTCACAGAATCATAAGGCTATAGGAAGATATGCTAGAAAAAATAACCAGGCTAGGTGGGAAAGTGAAAATGAAACAGGATCTAGCTAGCATACAAGGGATGTATACCTGAAAAGTCCCCAATTAAACTGTAAAAGGAGGGTAAGAAGAAGAACCATCAAGTTCAAATGTGCCAAAAAGCATATTGTCAAATGTACTAATAATTCAAAAGGAATTTTCAAATAATTCAACCATACCCAGCTAAATATCCCAGAGCATGCTACAATCACATCCTAACAAAGGTAAAATTTCCAACCCACAACCTTTTTCACCGCAAACCATGTTATATAGTGAGGTCATACAACTCAAATAAAATAAATCACACTCTATGGCAACCAAAAAAATTCAAAGTAAAGATTTGTGATCCTTTCATTTATAATTTTAGAACTTGACTATCACACAATATAATTTTCATAAAAAACAGAACAGCATACCCCCAGTAACAACCCACTGAATGAAATCCCACCGAAAACTGATCCCATCAGCGATCATTTACAGAAAATTGCATTACTTGAATAAGAATAATAATAAAAGGAAGACCAATGCGCGTTAAATTTATATTTAATCGACAACAAACTGCCACACCAATTCTCAGAACACAAAGCAAGGTAAGAGCATGGCATTTGGGTCATTTCACCAAAGCCAACCACCGGTGGAAAAACCTGCGAAAAAAACACGGCCCCTCTTACGTTTGCATTGATCGTTAACCAAACAGACCCGAAATCAACATTAAAACTTTAAAATAATAATAATAATAATAGATGAAGAAAAAAATAATAAATAAAAAGAAGGAATGGAAATCTATTTTTAAAGAGGCATTGAAAAGCAAAGAATCGCGTTCATTTGCCTTCGCCTTCCCCGCAGATTCTCGCCAAGGAAAAGCGTAGGGAAAAATAAAATAAAATAAACGAAAGAGAAGGAAAAGAGAAGAAACAGAGAATTTCGTATACACGAACGTACTCTGGTTCGCTCGCCGTGGGGCAAGTACTTCAAAAGAATCTCTCTCATGAACTTCACCTTATCGTCCCTACCGACACTAAGCATGCTCGGCGGCAAGTACCGCTCCAAAGAGCTGAATACCGAAGGACTGAAATCCAAATGCAGATCCTCGTAGGTCTCCGACTTGTGATCCTTGTTTGGGTTCAGCCTCAGCCTCTGACTCGGCACCGCCACAGGAGTTGCTTGCTTTCCCGGCTCTCCCGCTTCCGGCACGCCGTTTCCACCTCCGGTGGGCACCGCAGGCGCATCCTGGCCATCGCCGGACATAGAGCAAGTAACGGTGGAGGGAATTTACGGGGAGTGGGGTAAGGGGTTAACTTTAGAGCATTGGTGGTGAAATGGAAGGCATCCGTTCGAGTTAGGGTCAGGGTTTAGGGTTTACGCTTGGAGAAGTGGGGTCCTTTGCTTGATGTGGACTTGCAAAATGACGGTGTTTGTGTTGGTTGTGTTCGTTTTAAGGTTTTTCTTTTTTTTTTTTTCTTTTTCTTTTTTCTCTTCCAACGTTGCATTGAAAAATTTGTAAATTAAAGTGTTCGGCGGTGTACATAATTTTCAATATTAATTAGAACGAATTATAAATATGTAATTAAATTGTACAATTTTTAGCATTTAATAGTCAAACTCACTTGCAATTGACAGTGAATTCTATATTTTATTTTTCTTAGGCAAATTTTGCTTTTCAAAATTTCTTATTTTAATTGTGAGTTATAACAATAATTTTCATTGTAAAAATTGAATAATTTGCAGCCTATACAATAATTATTATAATAATTTATTCAATATAATTCTCTAGCATTCTTCTTTTTTACTTTTATTCTTTGGCCTATTTATGGTTATATGGATCAATCTACTAATGCTTTCACTTGATGAAAAAACTCACCCTGAAATTATTATTATTATTATTATTATTATTATTATTTTTTTGCACAATATGTAAAAATTTTAAATTCTTAATCATGCTTTCAATGTGTTGCTCCAATAATTGTGTATTCCAATTGGATGTACGGACTTTTCTGTAGACAAGTAGCCAATTGTCACTTTCTGGGAAAACCTTGCCTAGTTTTCATGAATGCTTATGGCAAAAAAACATAATGTCCCGTCAATCTCCTGCCCATTGTCCCTTTTGCTGGGCTCTTCCTGTTTCCAGTTTTTTCTTCAAAATCGTGAATTAATTTTAATTACAAGGTTAAACGAACCTAGAACCTATTCATATATAAAACAAATTTATTCTCTCAGTAGAGGTCTTGATTCCACTATTAAATTATGTATCTTTTGCAGCAGCATGTGCTTCCTCCTGTACCTCTGTTTGTTTTTTTTTTTTTTTTTTTCCCTCTAAACAAACTTGAGCAGTACCCAAATCATTTATATGGACGACCACATGGGATCCCTGATTGCTTTGCCTCCCTTTCTGTAAGAATCAATTCACACCATTTTCATAGTTTTTAGCTGATATAATGTAGAATAGAACAGGCGATCCTTTTAGAACTGCGAATTAGTTAGTGGTATCACAATAAATAATTGTAAATGTCTAACTAAAGTAGTTGGTGGTGGGTTCATATTACTAACTGATTGATTGAGAGTGAGGTTGCCCTCTCTCTACCTACCTGGACAACATGCGTTTACCTCTATATTTTTTCTCCCCAACAAAGTTCAAATCTTGAAAGTCAACAAGCCCCTAACCAAACTTAGAAGCCAGGGATGGACAGCACTATTAACTGATAAAATACTACTGTGTATGAATCTAAAGTAGCTTGTTTCATGCATCGACTGACAAGATTTTACAATAGCATAAGTTAATCCAACCAATCCAAAAACTGTAGATTTTAATGCCTTTGCATGGCTATATATAAGTATGAGCGGCTTCAGATTGTTATTGCATGAAATCTACAGGCCAAGCTGGAAAGAAAAAGTGAACTGAGAGAATATGGCAAATGAAAATATTTTCACGGGGCGAGTGAGACTTCTTCTGGCTTTGGTGACCCTACAATTATGCTTTTCAGGATTTCACATAGTTTCAAGGGTTGCTTTAAACATTGGCGTTAGCAAAGTCGTTTATCCAGTTTATAGGAACATCATTGCGTTGCTTTTATTGGGACCTTTTGCTTATTTCTTGGAAAAGTGAGCCCTCAGTTTGGTGTCTTATTTGCCATTTTTAATTGTGTATACTGTAGTTTCTCTCTTGTTGGTTTGGTTTCTCATTGTAGCATTTTCCATATGTGTAAATGCTTTCAGGAAGGATAGACCACCTCTGACTGTTTCTTTGCTGATTCAATTCTTTCTTCTAGCATTACTGGGGTAAGTAAGAAGATACCAAAAACTTTCCTGTTTGACTTGAGGTCTTCATTATCCTTGTTTGTTAATTCATTTTTGGGTCCATTTCAGAATCACGGCAAACCAAGGATTTTATCTCCTGGGATTGTATTATGCTTCCCCAACTTTTGCTTCGGCAATGCAAAATTCAGTTCCGGCAATTACTTTTGTCATGGCTTCTGCACTAGGGTAATTGAGGCTCTCTATCTTCTTGTTTATCCGCTAGAGGGTAAAGTTGTGTATTTCTGATCTTTCCTCTCCCCTCTCTCTCAGACTTGAGAAAGTTAGCATTGCAAGGAGAGATGGGTTGGCCAAAATTTTGGGAACAATTGCAAGTGTAGGGGGTGCCACTGTCATTACTCTATACAAAGGCCCTCCTCTTCTGCACCAAATACAGAAAACAACAGGACATGCATTCCAAGAAGATAAGTCCTCAAAGAAAATGCACGACTGGACATGGGGATGCATATACCTCCAAGGGCACTGCTTATCATGGGCTGGTTGGATGGTCCTTCAGGTAATTATTCGTAGGAGCGTCACGACTAGATGGAGCTCATGTGCAAGCATAACTGCGATGGTATCTATATCATGTGTTATCTAGCCAAGCTTAAGCATATGGAGGGAAACAATCAATCATTTTGCATTCTGCTAATACGTTTTTATTCTTCACATTTAAATGTGAAACCATTGATCATTATGCAGGCTCCAGTGTTGAAGAAGTATCCAGCTAAGCTCACCGTCACTTCTTTTACATGCTTTTTCGGATTGATCCAGTTCCTGGTCATTGCAGCTTTTGTAGAGACTGACTTCAGTAATTGGAAAGTCCAATCAGGAGAAGAGCTTTTCACAATCCTATATGCCGTACGTGATAAACAACCTCAGCCTCTGTTTTCTTTCCCTTTAACCTCCATTTCTCACATCAATACAGAACAAGTAGTTGATCTTCTCTGGACGTTTAACTTTAATGTTTCCCTTCTTATTTAGGGAATTGTGGCCTCTGGCATTGTCTTTTCTCTCCAAACATGGTGCATATACAAAGGTGGTCCTGTGTTTGTTGCTGTCTTCCAGCCCATGCAGACAATTTTAGTTGCTGTTATGGCTTCCTTAATTCTTGGAGATCAGTTATACTCTGGAGGGTACGTATGATACATCCACGATCAAATCTTATACAAACACATATAGCATTGATAAATTTTGTTATTATAGCGGGAGGTCTTACAGCTGCATCAAATATGACGTACTGTGATTGATGAGAAAAGGTGTTTATAAGATTTATTAGTATAAATTGCATGGTCCCCTAAAAGGGGAAGGATTGGATGGGTTTTCTGGTGCCGGTGGAGGAACATATCCATGCAGCATGCTTGGTTCATAATTCCTTTCAATAACCTTTCTGTCTACGAATATATTGTAGGATCCTTGGTGCGATTCTCATCATGCTTGGTTTATATTCTGTTCTCTGGGGAAAAAGCGAAGAGAAAAAAGTAGCAGTCCATGGCCAGGAAGGGGCACTGACAAAGAACCTTCTTGAAGCTGAAAGCAGGGACAAAGAACAAGGGACCTTAGGATCAGACGTACCATGACCAGATGACCTGTCCCTCTGGTTTTACACTTTAAAATAAAAAAAAAAAAGAAAGAATGGATTTGCTGCTCTTAGGGAACACAGTCCTACTGGTCTTACACAAGCCAGGATCTTGACGTGTACATCTTGCGTTTTTGTTTGTTTGCATGTTGGGTTTTTTAACCTCCTTTCAAGTTTCTTTGCTGTACTCATACCTATCGGCAAGCTCATGGGTCATGAGTCTAGCCTACTGAAAATGGAGCAGACGCCCATTCCCGTGTTACGTTGAAGGCTAATGACTGGTTTATTAAACAAGTTGCATCCATTGGAAGCGAGGTTTCAGCTACTATATGCTGCCATAGAACCCTGAAAGCACTGGCAGATAGCATGAGAGTGAAAACGACAAATTATCTCGTTGAGAGATTTCTAGTTCGTTGATCACAATTCAGAGGTTGGCACCAATTATTCACAAAATCTCTCAACCTGTGTTCAGTCAAAAGATAGGACGGACTTATCTAATAACACATCGGAAGTTTGGAACTGCAGCGACTTGTAGATCAAACATATTTACACTGATAATTGATCTTTTCTATCTTAGTTCGTACTGATAATATATCTTGAATTCTGCACCACATGTAATCAAGGCTCAAGAAAATATTGTCTTATTTTCTCGGCTGCATAGCACCCCCTAGCAAAGGAGACACAATATGTAGATGCTCCAAAGAGCAGAAGAGACTTGAAATTCAGTATAGTTGCTCTCTTCTATTCTTTCGAAAAACCTAGAATGCTCAAAATACATCACAGAACTTCAGACCATACTTTCAAAAACATAAACTGAATAGAATAAAAAATTGCACCGTAGCTTCTATTTCACAACGCAATCATATTTGACTTCCTTACAGAAATTTCCTTAGAGCAAAAACTTCACCAATCAAGGTCACATAACAGATTAATCTCAATAACAGCTTAGTCTGGAACAGGCAACTACAACTTAATGAACTCGCTTAAGGGATTTTTAAGTTTTGGATAGGAAATAAATGCCTAAAAAGATCAACATCATCTTTGGGATATGACACCATGGAACTGCTCAAAAATATATTTTACCCAAATAGACATCCATGAGACTGACCAACGTCATTAACAAAGTAGATATGATAAGTGGAGGTACAGAACAGCAGTAACTCAAAATTTGATGGCCCCAAAAAAAAAAAAACAAAAAGAAAGAAAAGATAAAACTTCGAACAAACTTAGCATCTCAAATATTTGAAAATAAAAAATCAAACACTTACCAACAATGGTAATCTCCACTAAAATTCTGCTGACTAATCTATCCCCAAGCAAGACAGACTACATCTTAAGATAGCAAGAAACACAACCTCAATTTTGAAACTACCTAACGGTGACAATGTCATCAATCTTCAATATCATCCGCACACACTCTGTCGCGAGTGCGATGGCACTTGTACTCACAAGCAATGGCTGAACCACGCTCTCCTCCAAGATATTTGTAATTTGGCCCTTCCTCACATTGATGCCAGCATTGATCTCTCCTTGGGCATGTCTATTTCTCAGCTCAGTTACAATGGCAATAGGATTCAACCCTGCATTCTCAGCCAAAGTATAAGGTATCACCTCAAGTGCCTCTGCAAATGACCTCACACAGTATCCTTCCATTCCATGCAGCACCTTAGCCCATGCTCCAAGCTGCCTAGACAGCTCAATCTCAGGAGCACCACCACCTGCAATCAAAAATCTCTTATTCACCAAACATCTAACCACACATAGAGCATCATGCAAGCTCCGCTCTGCCTCATCAATAACCAGCTGATTTGACCCACGTACGAGTACCGTAGTAGTCCTTCCCATATCCTTAATCCCAGTAATTTTCACAATCTTGCTGTCTCCTAGAGAAACCTCCTCAACAAGATCTGCATGTCCCAACTTCTCCTCCTTGAAATGCTCAATATTTGCAATGGGCAAACAGTTCAAAGTCTTGGTAATGAACTCAATCTCATCTCTTTCCACATCCTTAACCACCAAAATCTTTGCCTTTGCCAAATAATGCAACGACAAATCCGTCACTGCATCTCTCAAAATACTCTTCTGGATCAATAACACATTGCACCCAGTTGCCCTGATCTTCTTAATCATACCTAAAATGTAATTCCTTTCTTCCTTCAAAATTCTATCCATCTGTGTGTAATCAGAAACCACAATGCTCTGTTCTATGTCGGTCTTAGGCGGAGAAATCTGGAACTGAATCACCCCTATCTTTGCCTTCTCAATGCGTGTGGGCCCACCAGCAGCATGGCTTGCTTTCTTATCAAACACCACACCTTTAACCATCTCAGTATCATCCACAGTTCCACCTAGCTTCCTAACTATCTTAATATCCCTCAGATCCACCAGGTCCGGCTTGGCGGGGTCCACAACGGAAAGAACCGCATCAACTGCTAATGGGGCGAGTAGCGTGGAATACTGACTCACTACTTTACTATTCAACGAAGTGCTCGCAGACTTAATTAGGGAATCACGGTCCGACAACTCAACCGGGATAGCCATGGCAGTTAACACATCAACAGCTTTAATAGAAGCTTTATGAAGAGAATCGGAGATTACCGTAGGATGGATTCCGCTCGAAAGCAGAAAAAGGCTCTGCTTCAACAGCGCGCCCGCGATGACGACGACGGTGGTGGTGCCGTCACCTGCGGCGGAGTCCTGCGACTTGGAGAGTTCCACCAGCATCTTGGCAGCAGGCTGAAGGACTTCCATCTTGTTGAGGATGGTGGCGCCGTCGTTAGTGATGATAACCTCGCCGCTGGCCGCGGAGATCATCTTGTCCATTCCTTTGGGGCCGAGGCTGGTCCGGACGGCGTCGGCCACGGCCTTCGCCGCCACAATGTTGGCCTGGCGGATATCTTCCTTCCGCTTGTTGTCCACGTAGGACTCGGTCTTCGAAGCTCTTGCCTGAGAGACTGCCGGCGCCGCCATTGATCTCGCAGAGCAGACGTGGGAGGTGTAAATAGGTGAGGGAGGCAGAGGCAAAAGTGGGAATTTATTTTTCAAAAAATGTGACACTTTGGAAATGAGGTGCCGAACGGAAACCCTAGAGATTGAAATGGAGAAAGACTGAGACAGTGTTCGTGAAAATAATGTGAAAAAATAGAAATGTTTTTTGAGACCCTGTAAGTTTTCTATATTTCAATTACTCCCCAATGATCCAATATGGTAGAATTCGGACCTAGAGTTTCATATTGTTTCAATTATATACTCTTATCTCATCATTTTATTTCTTTAGCGCTTTTTTTTATTATTATTATGGTAATCAAAATTAAATTAATTTTTGAGCTACTTAATTTATTTAAATTAAATTTCCCCTACTACTTCAAAATTTGTTTTCAACAAATGCATGCGTTCAAAGAGCAAAACCATTAAAAGGGTTAGACCTTTTCCTATTAATATTGCCCGTCCAACCATTATTCATTTTTGTTGCATTACAACTTGCTTGGGATTTAAATTTTGGACAAGTGACCTTACAAGTTGACTCTTGGGGTGTCATACTTAGGATTACTGGAAATGAATAATAACCCATATTATTTTATTTTGGTAATTCTTTTTTTTTTTCTTCTATTAAATAAAAATATATAAAAAAAACAAACTAATATTATTTACATTCAATCGATAATATATATATATATATATATATATAAATAAAAAAATTCTAATTAATAAGTTTATTCACATGAACAAATTGTTTTTGTTGGTATTTTTTGGTCTAATGGGAGGCTAACAGCCCAAGAAAATCACAAAATGACAGTATATGAAGCTAAATTTGTGGGCCCAAGCCAATGCAACCCAATCACCCTAGAATTGCAGTGCAGTAGGTTCATTTAACACACACACACACACACACACACACACACACACACACACACATATATATTAATCTGAAAAAAATGATAGGCCTTATTTTTTATTTTATTTATTTTAGATATAAGATTTGTAAACTAGTAGTTTTAACGAGTGGATGTTAATGAAGAATGCATTTAACATTGAGAAAATTGGAAATGCTGAGTAACCTGGCAACATGGTGCAGAACATCAGAAGCCTACAATTTGGCAGGCAGCCCAGCTCAGCCCACGCAAGGAAGGGCCACCAGTCTCATTTTAAGTGCCATTTGGGGAGTTTGGTGACAGCCACAGCAAACGGATCGCCCACTCTTTTTAACTTTTCAACATCAATCAATAAGAATAAGAAGAAGACGAGCCACAGCAAAGCAGTGGCAGAGGAGGAAACCAAACGGGTCTCCTCTGCCCAAACACCAAACTCAGCTTAAACCCTACTACTTCAACCGTATGTAACCAATCAAAACACACCCCCCCCCCCCAAACTTCCCACAACCTCAGACAAAACAGTAAGAACTACCAAGGAACATAGAAAGAGAAACGAAACAAAAAAGAAGAAAAGATGCCCGGCCACCCGGCCCTTATCCAGGGTTATATCAGAACCACCAACGCCACAGCCACCGCAAGGTCTGTTCGTTTCCATTTCCGAAAAGCTTCTGGCAAGACACTTAAACGCTTTCCATTTTCGTTGGGGTCTTTTGTCACCGTGGGAAGCCCCCAAACCCTCGCCTTTAAGCCTCTGCTGTCTCCGGCTTTGCCCACAAGGCATCTTGGAGTGGTTACCTGTTGCTATGGCGGTCGTGCCGAGACCACCCTCGAGTTCTTGGACCGGAGGGCCCTTGCTTTGCCACCCTTGTATCTGCAGCAGAGCTCCAATTATGGCCGGTTTGCTTACCAGGAGCCGTCCACCGATGAGGATTCTGATCGAGAATTGGGGTCTCCCCAGCAATTAATGGTTTGTTTTTGCATATTTTCCCGTGTTGTATAATTGGTATCTTTTTCTGTTTTGATGGCCACCATACTCTTACATGTAGTTTTCCTTGATTCTTGGGAGCTATCCGTTTATCTAACGCTGTTTTTGACGGCCCCCATAATTGTATATTTAGTTTTCTTCGATATTTGATTTTGCGAGCATTTTTGCTTCTGAATCGCTCTGCCACAGTAATAGATAATTGAAAATCATCTAGAAGTAGTTGATTTTTCAAGTCCAATTGATAGTGTATGCGGTGAGTCAAATTAAGATATCATGTTAGAGCAGATATTCTATCACTGAAACCTAAATCGTGCTCTTTTGTTTAGGATAACCCTATTACATGACAACCGATGGTTTTTACTTGTGTCTGATTAATGACATAGGAAAACCATTACCATCTATTCTCCTTTTCAGTTAATCCATCTTAAGTTGTATTTTCTTGTCCTTCATGCAGAAACATTTTGTTCTTTCCTTTTAGAAGGTTTAATGGCAGTAAGCTATTCTGAATCTCTTATTTAAATTAAGATTGTAATAAGAGAAGCAGTGGTTCTCTAGAGTTAAAGACAAGTTGCGTTTGGGGCTTCACTGATCATGGAGCAATTGCATGGATAAGGCATAGGGAAGGAAGACCTTGTAAACTCTCCTTGGTGTTCCATGACATCTATAATAGAGTCAAAGATCAAGTTTCCTTTGTCTTTCAGTCCTGAGAATGCAATCAGTTTGCAGATAGTTTAGCTAAATAGGATAGGACTCGCTACACAGATCTAGTGGCATGGATTTAAGAGTCTAGTATCTTTGCATTTTTGTGTTTTTTGTTTGTACCGAAAGCCCTTTTGACTGTTGGCCTAGTGCAGTTGTATATATTTTTTATGCAATAATACACCTTGACGTTAAAAAAATAATAAATAAATAAATTATGCATTCTCATTGCTACTTGAGATTGTAAGACCATGTTGATCCTTTCTTCGCATTGTGTGATCAACTATTTTCTTCAAATGTTGATGCTTTTTAGCAGTGTTACATAAAAAAATTTTGCTAACTCTAACATGTGCTGCTTTGATTTGTATTTGGTGTTGATTCATGCTAACCAGGGTGGGTCAACCCTTGATAATTTAGAAGATTGGAAATGGAAGTTAACCATGCTTGTACGCAACAAAGATGAACAAGAAGTTGTATCGAAAGAGAAAAAGGATAGACGTGATTTTGAGCAACTTTCAGCAATGGCGACCCGAATGGGTTTAAACAGGTGTGCCTTGGTTTAACTTGCATTTTTATTTTTCAAATTTTTCCTTACGAATATATTTTATGCATGCTCAGTATGTTTCTTTTTGCAGCCATCAATATTCAAGAGTTGTTGTCTTTAGTAAAGTTCCCTTGCCAAATTACAGGCCTGATCTTGATGATAGGCGTCCACAGAGAGAGGTACTTTCTTTCTTTGAGTTTAATCTTTGTTATCTACTCTGGTCAACATAGCTGAGTACTTTAGCCTTTTTATTTTTTGTTCTCCCTGGAGGAGATGGTTGATGCTCCTTGGCATTTTTGTCAAATACTTGCAGTCAAGTTGTTCCAAATGGATGTGGCCTGTTATTGATGTTTTGCAAAAGTTCAAGTTTTTATGTAATTTTTGGTGGCATTTAATTTTGTAGTTTGCCCAATGCATCAATTACTGATGAATTTGGCACATACAGGTGGTACTACCTTTTGGGTTGCAAAAAGAAGTAGGCAGCCATCTCAATGCTTACCTATCAAGCAAGCTGATGAACAGAAAAAGCTTTATTAGCAATTCTTTTTCAAATTCAAGCAGTGATGGATGTGAGGCTTCTGATGGAGGACTCTATGGGCCACAGGAGACCTCTTTGCAGAATAGTCCTGCAATGGAGAGAATTCTTCGGCAGAAAAGTTTGCAGCTGCGTGGTAGGCAACAAGAATGGCTGGTATGTTACACAGCAAGTTTTACAGAGTTGTATGTCCTATAACTAAATTCCTTTTTCATTTTATTGGACATAACTCGTAGAGTGCTAGCATGCATTTTGAACTAGTGTGCATGAAGGCAGAGTAGTAGCTGTTCTGGCACATTTACAGTTTATAGTATTTCGATGAGGATCCTGCTAAATTGATTTATGTTGGAGTTGTGCATCAACTATCATGCTTTTCAGAAAGCTACATGCAGTCAAAGGCTTTCTGGTATACAAGTCTTTTTCACTTTTGTTGTTATAATGATGTGTTCATTCTGGTGCTGCTACTGGTCAGTCATATAAGGAGTTGCTCACTTGTATGTGTTAACTGTTATTGTGTGCAGGCTCCTTGTTTTTATTTCATGTGGCATGTCCATACACTGTTGTGAGTCTTGCCATTATATTTCAGTCAAATGCTTGACAAATAGGTTTTGTACAGGAATCTCCGGAGGGTCAAAAGATGATTGAATTTCGGAGAAGTCTTCCTGCATTTAAAGAGAAGGATAAGTTACTAAAAGCCATTGGTCAAAATCAGGTGAATTATGATATTTCCTTTATTCTGGCTGGAGTTGAAGGTCCATGGTGCTCTCTCCTTATGATCTTATGCATTCAATTTAATGCAACCTTTTCAACTTTAGTATGATGCTATTTATACTGCCAATGAAGCTGTTGTCTGGGCATTTTAAAAATTTTATGTGTGTCACAGGAAGCACATGTTTTCCTCTTTTCTACTGTTGCACAGCAATTAAAATTATACATCGTACCACTGGAATTTTAATTCTTTTTTTTTTTCTACATAGAATATTAATTCTTCAATGTGGCTTGCTACAACCTATATTTAGTTTCTTAATGTATTTAGAAAATTATGGTACATCAGTTGATGTATCTAGGGCTAGGTTATGGCTATTTCTCCGAAAGAGTTTGTGCAACAATGCACAAGAAGACCGAAAAAGTAATTCACAGTTTGTTTATGATAATCAAGAGTTTATTTTAAGGTGTAACATAGGAATTTACGGGGAGAATATCGTGTTTCTGAATTTTATCCTAACCTTTTATATAAGAGAAAAAGGAAATAGAAATGAGCGGACTTCTTTTATTGGACTCCACCTTCAAATAACTAGGAAAGGCGTCACTTGGGTCTGATGTGGACTGCTCTGCTGTCAAATATTTTTGTATCTCACCAGCAATGCATATTTCATCAAGTGGACAGGAGGCACTTAATTGTAAACTTATTACACTTGCTGCCAATAGCATGAGTTTGAATAATAATTAGAGAAAAGAAAGTTGGAACCTTATTGGTGCCAACAATTAGTTGATATGTCTTTTGCCTGCAATGAATAGACATGTATCTATTATGTCACAATATGCTCTTGCAGGGGTTTGGCAGTGCCAATGGTTTGAATCATGCCTGTTGTTAATATAGGACAAATAAAGTGATTATCCTCATTATAATTAGGGTTGTCTTACAAATTATGCCATTATGCCAGTTTTCCTGCAAAAATCTGATAGATTTTGCAGGTGGTTGTTGTCTCAGGTGAAACTGGATGTGGTAAAACCACCCAACTCCCTCAATATGTACTGGAATCTGAGATTGAAGCTGCTCGTGGAGCTTCCTGCTCTATAATATGTACTCAGCCCAGAAGAATATCTGCTATGTCTGTTTCTGAAAGAGTTGCTGCCGAACGAGGGGAGAATTTGGGAGAATCAGTTAGTTCTGACTTCTTATCTGACGCTTTCATCAAAGATGTTACCATTTTAGTTAGCTTAATTTCCACTGTTTCCCTTTTAAAAGGTTGGCTACAAGGTGCGTCTAGAGGGAATGAAGGGGAGGAATACTCGTCTTCTATTTTGCACTACTGGTGTATTATTGAGGAGATTACTTGTGGATAGAAGTCTGAAAGGTGTGACTCATGTTATCGTTGATGAGATTCATGAGCGGGGCATGAATGAAGGTAATTTTTGAAATCTAATTAGTCAGTTATTGATATGCATTTGATATTCACCATGGCTTGTTTATTTATCAGATTTCCTTCTCATTGTCCTGCGAGATCTCCTCCCACATCGACCTGACTTAAGGTTGATATTGATGAGCGCCACATTAAATGCAGAGCTTTTCTCTTCCTATTTTGGCAATGCTCCAACCCTCCATATTCCAGTAAGTCCTGAGATACTTTGGTGGTGCTACAGCTATCTGATTGTACAATCCAATGTCATTTTCATTTCTAACCATTGTCATATCATGATAGATTCATAGCTTTGTAACTTACATGGATAGTGATTAATATCAGTTTTCATTTGACGATTGTAAGGATGACCCTCTCAATTACTGATGTACTTTTGAAACTAGTGGTGAAATCTTATTAGAATAACTTAAGTTAGTGTTTACCATAAAATAAATTTTGTACCTGCATGGAATGCTGTTGGAATGGAAATTCTTGTGTGGGCAAAGTATTAAACACGCTGCTAGAACATATTTAAGTTATTAGGAATTTTGTCAAGTCTTCTGGTGCATCTTACACTGTGTGGCATTTTTTTTTTTTTCTTTATTCCATTCCCAATTGTTTTTTTAAGGTTATTGATCATACACAAATGGTTGGTGGTTGCTTTATCCTTTTCTTTTCTCCTTTGTGGTGCTTTTGTATGCTTGACTTGTGCTTCTGTTTTATCTAATTACTGTCTTTGATGAATGTGTTAACTAATCCAGAAGCAGAAAGTGCTAGTGCATGATTTGAATGCCCTGTGCATTGGACTGAATTCATGCATCGGTTTTCTTTCTAATTTCAGGGTTTTACATACCCAGTCCGAGAACATTTTCTAGAGGATATTCTAGAAAGAACAGGATATCGGTTAACTCTGTATAATCAGATAGATGATTATGGTCAAGAAAAGAGTTGGAAAATGCAGAAACAAGCTCAAGCTTTCAGAAAGAGAAAGAGCCAGATTGCCACAGCCGTTGAGGTATACAACTTGACAAACTTTCATGGTTCTTGTTGTGTGATTTTGGTACGTAATCTATCATATGAAAGCTTTTAACATTGTGGCAGGATGCACTTGAAGCTGCCCGCTTTATGGGTTACAGTCCACGCACTCAGGATTCTTTATCTCGCTGGAATCCTGACTCAATTGGTTTTAACCTCATTGAGCATGTTCTTTGTCACATTGTTAAGAATGAGAGACCTGGTGCTGTGTTGGTTTTTATGACTGGATGGGATGACATAAATTCAACAAAGGATCAGCTACAGGCTCATCCTATATTAGGTGATCCCAGCAGGGTTTTGTTACTTGCTTGTCATGGTTCAATGGCCAGTTCAGAGCAGGTGACTATGTCGACTAATTTTCAGTGACTACTTCATTATCATTGTGGAGTAGAAAAGAAGTCTAGCTGCTAAAATCTTGTGTGATCTTGACCTTAATCGTTTAATCTTTTAACACTAAATGAATTTGTTCTTTTTGTATAATGATGGTTTGTCATCCTGATTCCTTTTTCCCCATGATTTCATCCAGAGGTTAATATTTGATAAACCTGAAGACGGAGTGAGGAAAATAGTTTTAGCTACTAACATGGCTGAAACCAGTATTACCATCAATGATGTTGTATTTGTGGTTGACTGTGGAAAGGCAAAAGAGACATCATATGATGCGCTAAATAACACTCCCTGTTTGCTTCCATCATGGATCTCAAAGGCTGCTGCCCGACAGGTAAGATCTACTTATAGAATGTGGCATGACGTGTGATATCGTGTTTTGTATTTTCTTCTATGCTGTACCTTAAGGCTTAATGTTATTTGGCATGAAATCATATAATATTTCTCATTATCCCTATAAATATGTGTTGATTTGTCTGAGAACCCCTTTTTTTAGGTCTAGGATAAGTTGGTTGGGTTTATTAACAATGCACAAAACCTAACACATTAATTGTGGTTCCCTCCCTGGCAGAAAAGAGTATAATATTTATTCCACATTTTTGTAGGTATTTGATCTGGTGCCATTTTGGGGCTCATAGCAAAAATTTTCAGTTTGTTCACTTATCATAACAGAAAAGCAGAAAATAAAAATTCAGACTTGTTTTTGTTGACATCCTAAATTGTTAAGGGTTGTACAAATATGCCCTTGGACAGGCATGTTATTTCATAAGCATTATTGCTTATTGCTTATTGTTCTCTGTGTGCTTAGTACAGTACCTGGCATTCTACTTTATTGAGCTGAATTTCATACCAAGAAGTAACAAGTTAGTGGAAATTATCCTTGCCAATTCAGTACCAGAGGTAATATGATGCTCCAATCTCACTTCTGTTGGGATTGTGGTCCACAAATTTTATCACAAACTAAATGCTGATTGATATGGGTGAAATTTTTGTCTTCAGAGTTTTATTCTTGTGACTGCATCATAACCTGAAAATTTGCGTAATATTTCAACTGCATGTAGTGCAATGCTAGAGACACTTAGTTAGGAACCTGTTGGTTCCAGATTTGAGTTCTGGCAGCTCCATGTTTTAATTGTGTTTTGGCCTCTATGGTACCCACAGAACAAAGTGTAACATAATTGATTTGTACCTTTTTTACTTTAAGGCTTCATAGTTGCTTTGCGACTTAATCTGTTTCTTCTCATTAACAAGTCAGATCAGAAACTTGGAATAATGATTCTGATATTCTACTTTTGTATTTTAGAGAAGAGGACGAGCTGGCCGTGTTCAACCTGGCGAGTGCTACCGTCTCTATCCCAGATGTGTATATGAAGCTTTTGCTGATTATCAGTCACCGGAGCTTCTAAGGACACCATTACAGTCTTTGTGTCTGCAGATCAAGAGTCTCCAACTGGGAAGCATTTCGGAGTTCTTATCTAGGGCCTTGCAGCCACCTGAACCTCTATCGGTATTTCCTAATAGAATATGTTTTCGCAAAATCTGTATATCTTCAAAACTTGCATGAGTGGCAGTCTTTTTCACTTGCTGAACCTCTATTGGTATTTCATATTCTTTTACATGGTTTTTTTTATATCCACTACGTTGTAGGTCCAAAATGCTGTCGAATACCTAAAGGTGATTGGGGCTTTGGATGAGAAAGAGGAACTAACCGTGCTTGGTAAACAAGTTACTACTTAAACTTTTTGATTGCCCATTTTAGGTTTTTTCTATTAGGGTTATGATTTCAACATCATGGATGAATCTTGAATAAGGAATAATTTCTTTGCAGGACGACATTTGTCTGTCCTTCCAGTTGAGCCAAAGCTTGGGAAAATGCTCATATTTGGAGCTGTTTTCAATTGTTTAGATCCCATAATGACTGTTGTTGCTGGTCTTAGTGTAAGAGATCCTTTCTTGATGCCATTTGATAAGAAGGATGTAAGTTCTCTACTGTTCTCTCTATTGATATTCATGACCATTTGGAGTCCTCTTGAAATGTCATTGTATTTTGATTTGGATTTCCTTGAATGTAAGTCTAAAAATTTTTAGGTTAGCTATGGTAGGAGCGGCATAAAGCCTTTTTTATTCAAAGTTGTATCTGCTAGAGTATTGTATTTTCTATGTTTATATTGTAATATGTGCATATTAAGTGTGAGGAAAGAGTTGTTTCTGAAGACATGTTCTTCTGGCTATATTTCATTCATCCTTCTGTAATTCTTGTGCTTTCATGTTGTTCTTGGGTGCTTAGATCCTCATAATATGTTTTCATTTGGATTGCTTCACTTTGTTTATTTCATCTTGGAGTGTTAATCAGCTAGCTTCCTTTCTCATTGGTTGAAATGATTTTATTTGTTGAGTCTTAAATATTATTTCTTTCTATCCATCAAAAACAAAATTACTTCTTTCTGCCAAACATTTGATTTGTTTTTCTTATGATGATAGATGAGATTGTTCAGTTAACAAGTTGAGTGTTGAAAATAGATGGCCATTGGTTATGCGCAAAATGAGCCAAATTTGGTGATTTTTTCTGGTTTTTCCTTATGTGCAAGCAATGTGATGTGCTTCAACTACCATTTACTTGTGTAGGGTGCTCTTTATGGGTGTCTGTGGATGCAGTATTGTGTTTTTGTATATCTGTTCTTTTGTTGTTTGTAATTTTTATTGTTGATTCTCAACATTGATGCCTTCAATAATCTACTAAAATCCAGTTTCATGCGTAAAAGTCAAGCAAGCAAAGGAATAGCTAAGCTGCACACACATACTTACATTCCTTTTCTTTGGGCAGCTTGCAGAGTCTGCAAAAGCACAATTCTCTGCCCGTGATTACAGTGATCATCTTGCACTTATCCATGCCTATGATGGTTGGAAGGATGCTGAGGGAAAACAAAGTGGTTATGAGTACTGTTGGAAAAATTTTCTTTCTGCACAGACTATGAAAGCTATCGATTCTCTTCGAAAGCAATTCTTTCACTTGCTCAAGGAAACTGGTCTGGTCAATCAGAAAACAGAAAATTGCAATGCATGGAGCCATGATGAGCATCTTATCCGTGCTGTCATTTGTGCTGGCTTGTTCCCTGGGATATGCTCTGTTGTGGTAAATGATGCTTTTGTTCTGTACCAGTGATTTTTGCCTCTATTGAGTGCATGCATTTTATAACTTGAAATTTAATGAAGCAAAAAAAAAAGGTAATTAAAGCACCACTGCTGGCTTGTTTGATGCAGTAGAAGTTTTTGGGGGAGGCTAGCTTGTGTGAAATATCATATCTTGTACTTACAGGTTATGAGAAAGATAAAATGATAGTTGAGTGAAAGGCCTTTTTGTTCACTGAGAATAATGGTAAATTAATCTTTTTTGTTCTTGCACAAAGGTGTAATTTTGCTCTGGTATGGTTGTTTTGTGCAGAACAAGGAGAAGTCCATAGCATTTAAGACAATGGATGATGGTCAGGTACTTCTGTACTCGGTAAGTTCCTCCATCTTTTTGTCGTTTGGTATCTCTGAAGGCATTGTTTTGATTGTCCTTGTTCACTGGAGGACATGTTTGTTGAAAGTTCGTGCTTTTCACTTTTATTTTCTGACCATGGTCCTTGACAGAGTTCTGTAAATGGTGTGGCATCTAAAATACCTTATCCATGGTTAGTTTTTAATGAAAAAGTCAAAGTGAATGCCGTATTCCTCCGGGATTCAACTGGTGTATCTGATTCTGTTCTGTTGTTGTTTGGAGGAAAAATCTCAAGTGGTGGACTAGTAAGTTATAATTCTGCTTGTGCTCACTGTGTATATCTCAAGATATTTGTGCAAAGAAGCTTCTGGGCATCCTTAACAGCTACTATAATGAAATTATTTCTGCTTTTAAATAGGATGGGCACCTAAAGATGTTGGGAGGGTATCTGGAATTTTGTATGAAACCTGCATTGGCAGATATGTATTTAAGCTTAAAGAACGAGCTTGAAGAACTGATTCATAAAAAAGTAAGTACCAATCTTCTGTAACAACTTTATTATGTGATAATTTGGTCCATCAACACTGTGCTTTTTGTGTATGTCTCTGTGAATTTGTCTCCGGCTGTTGGGCATTGGCGTATTTTAAAATTTTTTTTTTGGTGTTTTATGTTGTTGCACAGCTTCTGGATCCCAAACAGGAAATGAAGTCATATGATGAACTCCTGATGGCAGTAAGGCTGCTGGTTTCAGAGGACCAGTGCGAGGGTAGATTTGTATTTGGTCGGCAGCAGCCTGTGCCTGCAAAGAAAGCAGCAAAAGAGGTACAATCAGGCAATGGTGGGGTTTACAATTCTAAGAATGAGCTCCAGACTTTACTTGTTAGGGCAGGACATGGTGCACCTACCTATAAGACAAAACAACTTAAAAACAAGCAGTTTCGTGCCACTGTGATCTTTAATGGATTGGACTTTGTGGGGCAGCCTTGCAGCAGTAAGAAACTTGCAGAAAAGGATGCAGCTGCTGAGGCTTTGCTGTGGTTGAAGGGTGAGACCCAATCATCTTCTAAACACATTGACCATGCTTCACTGCTTCTAAAGAAGAGCAAGAGCAAAAAAAGAGACAGAACTCCAGTTTTTGGCAGTAAGTGGAATTAAGTTGATGCTGAAGGACTAGGTGATATATATCATAATCATTTTCAGAAGGAGGATGACAGTTCTGGGTCCCTCAAGAATATCTTTGGGTAGTGAGAATGTTGACAAACCTTCCAACTATGGAGTCACATATAAAATGGGAAACTCAGACTTCCTACAATCTTCCACTTGCTTTTATTGTAAACATATTTCCCCTGCTCATGGAGGAGGATGCCAAAGGTTCAAACAATCCAAAATGCAGATCTGTGATCAAATTATGAGGAGGGTGCATTGGGGGATATGTGATTTATAGTAGGTTAGGATTCAATATCATGTTCAAATTAAAGAATAACAGGTTTAACATACATAATATAACAGATGGCTATTTCTACTCATCTGGATAATGTGAGATCATTCTTCAAAGGCAGAAGCTGGAGGTCTAATCAGCTGGAGTGAAGACAAAGCTGCTTTGATATTGGTGCTCCATGCTTCAACTCGAAAGACCATTGATAGAAATTTATTGCTGTTCAAATGGACATTGTTGCTTTCTCATCTTCTGCTGTTGTTACAGTGAAGGATTAGCGTTATTGTTCTTACCCAAAACAGTAAGCATGATAGAAATCATCTGTATAGCAATAACATTTTGCATGCAGCATAATCTTTCCTCACATTTTGTAGCTGTCCAAAGTTGGTGGTAAGGTTTGACCAGAAACCTCTGCCTTCTTACTGGATCAGATAGTGTGGTTGGACCTGGAGGGGTGGGCATGCTGAATCCACAGGGACTAACCTTACATCAGAATTGTTGTACAGCTTGGTAGGTGATAGCCTTTCGCCCATCATTCAGCATTCCAGGACACTTCTGGATATAAAAGTCGTCAAGGTTTTTACTTATATGCCAAGATTTTTTTTTTCTCATTATTTTCTTGATAAATCCTCTGAACTGATAGAAAACAACCTAAGGGAACTTGTGGATTCTCAGTGATTTAAATCGATCAAGAATTTAGCTAGACTGGCAATGTGCCTTGAAGTCTTTTTTCATCTTGGTTTCCTTGATTAGGTATTGAATGGCTATTTGTTGCTGGAATTCAATTTTTACCCTTTTCCCTTTGTTCTTGTGAAAGAATGATTTTCTATTTGTTTTACAATGGATCAGAACAACTTTTATGTATGTTCTCATGAGTTTTTATTGGAAGCAAATTAAATATCTTGTTAGATCCTTTTCCCCCATATACAAATATTAGCATAGGTTATGCCTATTACTGGAAAGTTAATAAAATATATACACTTTCTTACTTGAGAAAAAAGGGTGTGCATATGATACTATATATCTAACAAATTTAGATGATTTTTTTTTTTTCTGAAAACCTACCTTGCTAAGCAATGGATATCAGAGTTAAATTCTGTGCAAGTTTTGTGACATACAGAGTTTATTCTCGTCCTATTTAATATATTTTGTTTTTGGTAGTTGATTAGGCTACAAAAGAAAAAATGAAGAAAGCAAAAAATAAAAAACATGAAATCTTAGCTTCTTATGTGTAAGAAATTGAACAGCGAACCTAATGGGATCAAACCAGTGCCTGCACTTAATTATGGAGAGTGCTTGAGATTTCAATTGTTGTCAATGTAGATGTTTGTGTGTTCAATGCCTTGTGCAAGTATGAAGCTTAGAAACCCGTAACTGTTTTATACCACAGTGGAAGCAATTCTGTTAGTTGTTAAAGAACAAGGGGCTGCCATATGTAGGCAATCGGTTCCATTGCTGGATTCTAATGGCCGGAGGGTGCATTCCTTGGAGCTTTTCTTTTCCTTGTGGTCCTCGCTTGATCGATCTTTTCATTCTATTGACAGCATTTACACAATCTTAAGTTCTTTCTTCAAAACCTTCTGGTTCACACAATAATTAAACAATGCCTGAACTACCCCATTCTTTTCTGCACTCCAGTGTTATACTGGACAGTTGGTAATCCTCCCGCAAGTTTCAGGGGATGGTCAGCAGAAGAAATGGAAGCAAGATTACAGTTTTCAGCTTCAGGCTTTCAGGTTTGTAAATGGTATTAATGGTTCTCAAAAGGGTTCATATTTTTTACCTCTAGCATCCAACTTACATACTTGACATTTTTCACATGGTGATTCAAGTCCAAAGTCACTCTTCTTGGGCTGCAAAATCAAGAATCAAACTTTTGAGATTTTACAGTTTAAGAATCTTGTATTATGGAGTAAGAACACTTTTCCTTTGTTAGATTCACTTGAAAAGGGCCTCTCAATTAAGAATTACCGGATTGGATAATCATCAACTTCGACTTGCCTCCTAGCTAATCTTGTCCCTGATTAAATGAAAAATAGCCATCTTTCCTTGTTGGGCCAACCTCCCCTACCCATCTTACGAAAATTGTAGCTCAAAGTGATATACACTGCTCATGCAATTATCTAACCCAGTCACGTGCTATTCTAACTAAATTATGTGAGAAATGTACATCGCAAATTATTCTGTTAATACTTTCCCTGACCCATCAAATTATTTTAGAACTTGTATCGACATGTTCAATAGGCCCTTGGGCCCATCTTCCATGGGCTTCTGCCCAATACCCCTGGTCCAATTCTTAAGTTTCGGAACACTTACACTGTAGGCAACTTCACTATTTTACTAACGTGGGAAAAAAATTAAAAAAAAAAAAATATTTCTTTTTCAAAACCAATGAAATGAGAAGGTAATAAAAAATTTTATGCACATGATCATTTTAGTAGATTCAACACAAAGGGTCTGGAAACTCATTCCAAAGGATATCATTACTTTTTTTTCTTTCTTTCTTTTTACTTTCCCATACTCTAATTTTCGATTATAACCATTAACCAAGACGATATATAAGCAACCATATTTTCTTTTTCCTTTCTTGGGTTTCACGAAGGGGAGAGAATTAAAAACTGAGTTCGATTTTTCAGAAGAAAGGCCATGCGTTGTAATGAAACGAAGCCATGCATTTTACCAACTAGAAGCATCAAAATCACGCAATGAATGACAATTTGCCAAATATGTCTTATGGTTTAGGTAGACTCGCGTTATGTAGATGTTGAAACTTGTGGAGGGAGGGGGGGTGGATTTCGTAACAACCCTTGAAAAAATCTTGGAGCGAGTGAACTTTTATTGAGAAGTAGGCCAATTTATTACGAAATTCAGTTCAATTTACATTTTGAGAAATGGTTGGAAGCCATAAGGGCCCATAATTTCTAGCTAGAAGCTAGAATTTCAGCAGACTATGAAACTAAAGTAAGAGTTAAAATTACTGAGATCAAAGATCAAGACCCATAATGAAATAAAAGGTACCCACAACAACGAAAAAGTGTGATTATATGCATTGTGATTGTCCTTCAATATATATATATATAGGGGGAACAGAGAGTTGCTGGTGGTCTATATACCTTTGAGGAAATTGATGGATATGGTTTACAAATTACCAACCCTTCGCAAAGTCAATATGCTCTGTTATTGTGATTATCAATCAAAGATGTTTCAGTTGAATGTTGACACTTATTCAATTATAAAAAAGAATCCAAAAAAAAAAAGAAAAGAAAAAAAAAACAATTGTTTTAAGCACAACTCAAGGAAAATTCTAATAATTAAATTTAAAATTCCTGTAACTTAAGGACTTAACAATTCAACTTTTGCTTGTAATTGTCGGATTGATGACGCCAATTTAAAATTAATTCTCCATGCTTATTCTAGGACTAATTAATAGAGTTTGAAGTTCTGCTATTCTAATTCAACCCCATGGATCTAAGATGTAAACATAACTTCTTTTTTTTCTTTTTAGGGTAAAAAATACGTATATTTGATTTATTTTTAGATTTCAAAGTATTAGAATATCATGTATTGGAATATACCTTTTTAAATATTGTGCATCGTATGCGTCACTTTAATTGATTTTCTCTGACTCCACAGGCTTCTCCGTTTAGTGAGGATCAAGTGAATGATATACACTATAGAGAAATGGGGATTTTCTTGTTTATACTTCTGCAACATATTTTTATAATTATTGTCCACCTTCTTGCTTTTCTTGTCATTGTTAAAAAAAAGAAAAAGAAAAAAAGGAGGGTTCATTTAATTGCTTATGCGGAAAATAATGAATTAAAAAAAAAATTTGAAAATAGGAATTAGGTTCAAAAGGGAGGAAATTTGTGAGAGAGATTAATTTTGTTTCCTCACAAAACACTGACTGCTCACTGATGCAGAAGCTCTGATGCTTTTAGCAATGTTGGCCTAAACCTTTTCAAATCAATACTTACACTTTGCTTGTCCAAGTACACTGACTTGAATGCTAGCCAGCCCTGTTTTTGGATCACCCTGGGGTCCCTCAGGACTACATGGTCGGCTGGATATTGCTTCACCAAGCTGCTCTCTTCTAGCTTTATCTTATACTCCAGGTACCTTAAGTCCATCTCCTTGGAGGGCTCTCCAAAGCTCACTCTCGAGACCCAATCTGCAACTCCAAAAGGGACTACTTGGATCAGGATTGCATTGTCAGGAAGGAAAAGAATGTTGGTTAGCCCAGCACCATGAACTCCCATCACAACATCACAGGAATTCACAATTTGGGCAAACCTTGCTACATTAGCATCTGGCTCAGCCACAACCACGTCGAACCCCAAACTTCTAGCCATATTGGCAATTCCATCCACATTTGTAAAAGCTCTAGAATTTTTTCTTGAAATGATTAGGATCTTAGGTCTTTTCTTTTCGCCAACCCTGATTTTTACCGCGGTTCTCTTTTCTAATGAATACGAATTTCTCAGAAAATCCCTGAAATCTTTCATTGAAAACCCGGATATTGAAGGATCGACGTTGAGCTCTTTTCTGGACGGACGTTTGAGGCCAACTACTACGCCTGGAAAGCAATGGATACCTGCTCTCTTATCAATGTCTTCAATTTCATATCTTGACAATGCCTTCACCAATTGTTCAGACTTTGCCATCCACCTAGGTGCTCGGTCGGTGACTAGTAACTTCACTTCTCGATTAAAGGATCGAGCAGTTGAGTATAGCGGGATCATGATGTCGGTAAAGGCATGGAAATAGTTTCCTGAATATCCCCCGGTGGAAAATAGGACTGCAGGAACATTATGATTTTGAGTGCACTGAGGGATACCTCCGCGATCATTTACAAGCTTTACTGACCATTCTTGCACCCTACTCATTGCTACTATGTCGCCCTTTCGTGCATACGGTCTGATACTCCAGGAGGTGTTTTCTGCTGCCAGAATATCCATTCCAGATGTGACAATGAATACGGTTGATGAACTTCCGTCGACCCTGATGTCCCCTTTAACCTCACAGAAATCTGATCTTTCTGTTGGATTGCAAATGGAAGCAAATTTATTGTTTATTGAAACATCTGCTCCTTCAAAAATCAAATCCGAAAGATGCTTCAGCCAGACAATATTGTATATAAATTGCAACAATTCAACAAGAAAAATATTTGTTCTGCTTACGTCCGTAATATACTAATCAACTTCAGGTGATCATTTGAAACTTACCCCTATCTATTTGCTGGGAGTTGCTTGAGACATTGAACTGTACCAGATTCTTCATTGTAACTTCTTCATGGACAAATATGAGAAAATAAATGAGTTAGAATTGAAATATTATCAATTTCTGGGATTAGGTACATTTAAGTGGATGCCAACTGGTTGCCTTGGAAATGTAGATAACTTACCCTCTTCTGTTCTGTTTGTCTCGTTGATAATTGGCTTGTTGTCTCCCAATGAAGTTTCTGAACCTTCCAAAAATCGACATTAATGAACTAATCTTAGATACAACAAAGCGAGCTCAGCATCTCAGCTGTCCTAAACTAATTATGTTAAGATCTGTTCTACAAAATGTTTAATTCAAAAGAATTGCTCGAGACAGAGGTATACCAGTGACTATAGAGGTACTCGTGTTAGTCGTGTCGACAACCTCCCCGATTACAACCTCTGCATCTTTAAACATGAAGAAGGAATGACTCGAAGCTTTGATCAAGTTGAT
Source organism: Kandelia obovata (assembly GCA_021464305.1). Taxonomy (NCBI): domain Eukaryota; kingdom Viridiplantae; phylum Streptophyta; class Magnoliopsida; order Malpighiales; family Rhizophoraceae; genus Kandelia; species Kandelia obovata. The sequence continues at coordinate 923,137 of CM038480.1, forward strand.
TTGAGGTAAATATGTTAAAATACATTTCTGTGCAAACATTGATCAATACATACCGTTTCCTATTCCAGTAAACAAGGAGCTATCATTATCATTGATAGTTTTCAATTCTTGGATCTCTCGAGTAGACAACTGCAAATTCACTGCAGGAACCAATAGGAGCTTTAGATAAGCAGAAACAAGTGGCCTCCTCTAGGTTAATATTTCAAAGCTTAAGTAAAATGGGGGCGGCATCAAGCAAGCCATCGTTAAGGATTTTAAGCTAGTACATGTCATGCAGTATGCAGTATGATTTGTTATCGAAGTCGGCGGGAATATTGAGGACTTACAAATTGCAAGAGGACTGATATAAGACTTGAAGAACGCGCAAATGCTTAATGCAAGGAAAGAGCAAGCAGCCATTGCCCCATAACCCAACTTCTTCTGCTGATTCTTACTAAAACTTCTGGCCAGCAATGTATCAGACATCATTTTCTCTCAATTATACTACACCCTGTGCCTCGAAACTCGAAAGAACTAAAATTTCAAGACCAATCAGCGGATGAATGTATTTGTTCACAATTGTCATGCTATCTTGTATCACAAGATTGAAAAGGGTTGAGGCTGCTTGAATATATTTGCTGCAACTATGATGCCCTCCACGTAAAAGATTTTGTCAACTTTTTGAAATGATTTGAAAGTGACCTTTTGGTTGACAGTTGTGTTAGTCATTGCTCTTGCTCATAAGAATTATCGTTTTAGGTAACGCTTCTATATAGATTCTGGAGTTGAAAATGCTGATGGGGGGCCTCTTTACTTAACTTGTATTCCAGCTTTGAAAGGCATATGACAACTAAAAGTTGGCACCAAAATTGGGATACTGTTAGAGCAAAATGTCAAACTACAAGAAGAAAGAGAACTTGGGGGGGGGGGGGGGTTGGATCTAAGATATCCTTAAGAAATTTTGAAAGTACAATAATGGTAATGATACCTTTTTTTTTTTTTGTTTATTATTATTATTTTCTTTCTTTCTTGTCTATTATTATTATTATTTAATCCCTCCCTCCTAATTATTTATGAGAGGTGGTTGGTATTGGACCAAAAAAAGGAATGCAATTAAAGTAAAATTCGCTAATCTACCTTTACAATGCGTAAGTATTACGGCATTTTTCTCCAAATACACAAGCAACATAAAAAAATCTTGGTTTAAAAAAAAAAAAAAGAAGAAAAAAGCCCCTCTACGAAATAGAGCTTGGCCTGGCTATATAAAACTGGCACGGTTCAATAGAGATGACAAAGGGGTGGAGCCGGATGACAGGATTGATTGTAAACCATCCCTTTAGTTTGATAAAAATACTTATTTTTTAACCTTTCCTCATAAAAAGTCATTATTATTTTACCTGATTATTGTAAACTAAAACAAAATAGCAAATGTATTAAAAAAAAAACACCAAATATTGTTTATATTTAAAATATAAGATCTGAAATTTGAATATGAAACTTTACTAAAAGTTATATATATATATATATATATTATTTTTTTCCCCCTTCACTTTCACTTTCAGAACACAAAAGAAGAATTCAATGTTACATTAAACCCCAAAACCCCACTTAAAACTAGGCATAACATCCCGAGCTAATCTTGTCCCTGATTAAATCAAGAAGAATACCCGTGCCTATTCCCCAGCTGACCCAATGATCTTCCTTGTTGGGTCTACCTCCACCACTCATCTTATGAACATTTTCTCTCAAATTGTAGCGTGGGATACACTGCTCATTCCAATGTACAAGGGTATCACTGTTTGTCGCGAGTCTAACTCAATTGTATTGTATGAGAAAGGTCCATTGCAAATTATCTGTTAGGAATTTTCACCAACTCATCAATTGTTTTAGAACTCGTATCGACATTTTCAAATAGGCCCTTAAGCCCCTCTGACATGGGCTTCGGCTCAAAACCTCTTAGTCCATTTCTTTGGGTTCGTCTATCCAAGTATGTAGCCCTCCTTCCCCAACCACCACCAGTACCACACAAAGTTGACATAAGCAGATGCCGATCTCACCCATTGCTTCTCATTAAAACTTACTGAGAGAGAGAGAACTTTCTAACTCAACTCTGTAAATATCAATGTCCCCTAGTCTCAAAATATTGCGAAATCCTCTCTTCTTGTTATTTCTTTAGATACTAATGTTTTTTTTTTTATAATTATTATTATTACTTTTAATAATGTTATTGTTTCACAATTGATTTTTAGTTATTTTTGTTGTATAAAATTTATTTTTATTAATTTGTAATGAAAGTTTATATGAATTTTTTATATAATAAAATGAAACACACTTAATAAATTATAATATTAAAATCAAACTATTAAAAGTAAGTATTTTCAAAATGATCTATAAAATATGCATAATATTAAAAATAATAAAATTATTAATAAGATAATAAAAATATAAAAAAATTATATGTTGAACAAATGTCATATATTTATAGAAGTAATAATAAATATTAATTAATAAGTATTTTTAGTTCAATAATTAAGAACATAATTATTCAATATTTTTTTATTTTTTATTATTTATTTTAAAACAATATAAAATAATTATAATCGAAATTCAGTACATTCACACAATACACTAAATTTAAAATTTAAATAATACAAATTTTTATATTTTTACTGTATTTGGAAAAATCCAATGGTTTTAGCCGACTTCACTGTTTTTGTCAATGTGGACAAAAAGATTATCTCTTTTACAAAACTGATAAATTAGAGAGTGATAAAGAGACTTGAACAAAAAGTCCAGAGACTCATTCAAAAGAATATCATCACTTTTTATTTTTACTTTTGTGGAGTGTCTTGACCCAGCTTGCTAACTCTGGGCCATGTCGAAAACCATCCCCCTCATACTCTAATTTCGATTATAACCATTTGCCAAGACGATGAAAGCAATCATATTTCCTTTCGCCCTTTCTTGGTTTTCACGAATGGGAACGAATTAAAAACTCAGTTTGATCTTTCAGAAGAAGGGCCATGTGTTGTTATAAAAGGAAGCCATGCATTTACCAGCTAGCAGCATCAAAATCACGCAATTGATGGCAATTTGCCTATGATGTCTTATAGTTTAGGAGGTACGCGTTATGTAGATATTGACACTTGATGGGTAGGTAGATTTTGTAACAAACCTTGGAAAAAAAATTCTTGGAGTGAGGAAACTTTTATTGAAAAGTCCACCAATCTATCATGAAATTCATTTCAATTTAAATTTAAAAAAATAATTGGGGTCAAAGTGAGCCAAAGTCCTCAAATATTTCTCAAAAACCTCTTTTTTTTTTTTTTTTTTTTTTTAAAAAAAAAGGGTGTCTATTAGGGTAATAGCCTTAAAATTTTTATTCTATGGCAAACTTAATACCAAAGATATTGGTTTACATTCAGCAGCATAGTATGAAACTAACGTAAGAGTTAAAATTACTGAAATCTAAGATCAAGACCCATAATTAAATAAAAGATACAAGAACGAAAAATGGGTGATTATATGCAATGTGCTTGTCCTTCAATATATATATGCATATATAGATTCTTCGTGTTTGTTGGGGGAGACCAGAGAGGTGGCGGTGGTGTATTTTAGTTTGAGGAATTTGTTACCAACCACATGAGGCATGGTTTACAAATTACCAAACCTCCCAAAGTCAATGTGTTCTGTTATTGTAGTCACCAATCAAAGATGTTTTAGGTGAATATTGACAATTATTCAATTATCAAAAAGAACACCAAAAAAAAAAAAAAAACAGGTTGGCCGACAATTATTATTCTTTTCTTCCACTTCTTCGCTCTTCCACAAGGAAGACGGGAAATTTGGAATTAAATAATGGATGGATGATGGCAGGTGACAAGAAATTAACGTTTTAAGTACTACTCAAGGAACATTCTAATAATCAAATCTAAAATTTTTATAACTTAGAGGCTTTACAATTTAATTTTTGCTAGCACATGCCCCATTAACAATGCCAATCTAAAATTAATTTTCCTTGTTTATTCTAGGACTAATTAATAGAGTTTGAAGCTTAATGGTTCTCATTCAGCGACATGTATTGAGATGTAAGAATAACTTTTTTTTTTTTCTTTTGGGGGGGGGGGGGGAAAAATAGGAGTAAAATTGGGTATATTTGATTCATTTCATCATAGCGTTGGAATTTTGCATTGGGAATGCATCTTTTTAAATATTGTACCTCTTGTGTGTCATTTTAATTGATTTTCTTTGACTCCAAAGATTCCTCTGTTTGGTGAGGATTAAATGAATGATGTGCATGTATAAAAACTATTGAGAAATGAGGATTTTCTTGCTGCACTATTTTTATTTATTTTTTTTATACTTGAGCGTCATTGCAGAAAAAGGGGGTTCTTCTAATTACTTGTGCGGAAAATAATGGAATTTGTGAAAAAGGTTAATTTGTTTCCTCAAAAAGCACTAACTGCTCACTGATGCAGAAGCTGTAATGCTTTTAGGAATGTTGGCCTAAACCTTTTCAAATCAATCTTTACACTTTGCTTGTCCAAGTACACTGACTTGAATGCTAGCCAGCCCTGTTTTTGGATCACCCTGGGGTCCCTCAGGACTACATGGTCTGCTGGATATTGCTTCACCAAGCTGCTCTCTTCTAGCTCTATCTTATACTCCAGGTACCTCAAGTTCATATCCTTGGAGGGCTCTTCAAAATACACTTTAGAGACCCATTCTGCACCTCCAAATGGGACTACTTGGATCAGGATTGCATTGTCAGAAAGGAAAAGAATGTTGGTTAGCCCAGCACCATGAACTCCCATCACAACATCACAGGAATTCACAATTTGCGCAAACCTTGCTAAATTAGCATCTGGCTCAGCCACAACCACATCGAATCCCAACCTTTTGGCCATTTTGGCAATTCCACCCACATTTGTAAAAGCTCTAGAATTTTTTCTTGAAATGATTAGGAGCTTAGGTCTTTTCTTTTCGCCAACCCTGATTTTTACTGCGGTTCTCTTTTCTAATGAATACGAATTTCTCAGAAAATCCCTGAAATCTTTCATTGAAAACCCGGATATTGAAGGATCGACGTTGAGCTCTTTTCTGGACGGACGTTTGAGGCCAACTACTATGCCTGGAAAGCAATGGATACCTGCTCTGTTATCAATGTCAACAATTTCATATCTTGACAATGCCTTCACCAAAACTTCAAACTTTGCTATCCACCTAGGTGCTCGGTTGGTGATTAGGAACTTCACTTCTCCATTAAAGGATCGAGCAGTTGAGTATAGCGGGATCATGACGTCGGTAAAGGCATGGAAATGGTTTCCTGAATATCCTCCAGTGGAAAATAGGACTGCAGGAACATTGTGAATTTGAGTGCACTGAGGGATACCTCCGCGATCATTTACAAGCTTTACTGACCATTCTTTCACATTACTCATTGCTACCATGTCGCCCTTTCGTGCATATGGTTTGATACTCCAGGAGGTGTTGTCTGCTGCCAGAACATCCATTCCAGATGTGACAATGAATACGGTTGATGAACTTCCATCGACCCTGATGTCCCCTCTAACATCACAGAAATCTGATCTTTCATTTGGATTGCAAATGGGAGCAAATTTATTGTTTATTGAAACATCTGCTCCTTTACAAATCAAACCCGAAAGATGCTTCAGCCAGACAATATTGTATATAAATTGTAATAATTGAACAAGAAAAATATTTGTTCTGCCTACGTCCCTAATATACTAATCAACTTCTGGAGATTATTTGAAACTTACCTCTGTCTATTTTCTGGGAGTTGCTTGAGTCATTGAACTGTAACAGATTCTTCATTGTAACTTTTTCATATACAAATATGAGAAAATAAATGAGTCAGAATTGAAATATTATCAATTTCTGGAATTAGGTACATTTTAGTGGATGCTGCCAACTGGTTGCCTTGGAAATGTAGATAACTTACCCTCTTCTGTTCTGTTTGTCTCGTTGACAATTGGCTTGTTGCCTACCAATGAAGTTTCTGAACCTTCCAAAATTTGACATTAATGAACTAATCTTAGATACAACAAAGCGAGCTCAGCATCTCCAACATGTTTAATACAGAAGCATTGCTTGAGACAGAGGCATACCGGTGACTATAGAGGTACTTGTGTCAGTGGTGTTGGCCATCTCCTCGATTACAACCTCTGTGTCTTTAAACATGGAGGAGGAATGACTTAAAGCTTTGATCAAGTTGATTTGAGGTAGTTTGCTAAATATTTTAAAATACATTTCTGTGCAAACATTGATCAATACTTACCGTTTCCTATTCCAGTTAACAAAGAGCCATCACTATCATTGAGAATTTTCAATTCTTGAATCTCTCGAGTTGACAACTGCAAATTCACTGCAGAAACTAGTAGGAGCTTTAGATAAGTAAAATGGGGGTGTCATCAAGCATGCCAGCTTGAAGAGCTTCAGCTTTTAGATGTCATGCAGTATGCAGTATGATTTGTTATCGAATTTGGGGGGTAATATTGAGGACTTACAAATTGGAAGAGGACTGATATAAGACTTGAAGAACACGCAAATACTCAATGCAAGGAAAAAGGAAGCAGCCATTGCCCCATAACCCAACTTCTTCTGCTCATTCTTGCTAAAGCTTCTAGCAAGCAAAGTATCATACATCATTTTCACTCAATTACGCTACACCCTCTACGCCGAAACTCGAAAGAACTAAAATTTCAAGACCATTCAGCAGATGAATGTATTTGTTGACAAGTTTCATGCTATTTTGCATCACAGGAGAAAAAGAAAAAAAAGGATCGAGACTTCTTGAATATATTTTGCTGAAACTATGAAGCCCTGCACGTAGAAAGATTTTGTGAACTTTATGAAATGATTTGGAACGGTCTTTGTGGTTGACAGTTGTGGGAAGCATTGCTCATAATATAATTAACGTTTTAGGTAACGTTTCTATATAGATTCGAAAAGGCTGATGGGGCCTTTACTTGACTTGGATTCCAGCTTTGAAAGGTCTAAGACAACTAAAAGCTGGCAGAAAATTGGGATATTAATAGAGCACAATGTTAAACAAGAAGAACAAAGAGAACTAGAGGTGGTAGGCTCTAAGATATCCTTAAGAAATGCTAGAGAAAATTTGAAAGTACAGTAATGGCAATGATACTTTTGTTTTTTGTTTTTTTTTTTCCTGTCTATTATTATTATTATTTTAATCCCCACTATTTAATATGTATCTAATTATTTATTAGAGGTGGTTGGCATTGGACCTAAAAAGAAATTTAATTAAAATAAAATTCTCGTTAGATAGCCAATCAACTTCTTGAGAGAAGCCATTAAAGATACTTGAAGCTGAATAAACACAATATAATCGCATTCAATGAAGGGGGAGCAAATACAGATTATCTTCCAAGATTTACACTTTTTTTTTTTTTGGACTGATGTTTAACATTTATCTTCAACGGCCCTCATGGCCAAATTACTGGATTGTAGCTTAATATTCACAAAATATAAAATTCTATCAGGATTCAATTTGAGTATTGAACTTCAGACTTGACTTCCAGTTAGTTCCTATTTATCAAAATATTACTAAAATCTGCAATGTTCAATGATTCGTGTGTGTGTGTGTATCATATTATCATTTTGTTAAGCAAACTATGATGGCACATTTAGTAAGTCCATCAAAAGTTATATATATATATATCTTACTGGAAAAGGTTTGAATTTCTAGGCATAGTAGTGTTTTTTGGTTGACTCCTCAAACATGACACAATATGCCCATAGTCTAATATAATCATATCAATATAATGTTAAAAAATATAGTTACAGAGGAAGAAATGAAAATAAAATCTCCATTCGAATTATGCGCTCACCAAACGCTGTTATTGACAAGCTTGGCGAGTTGAAGGGTCTTTTAGTTGCAACTTTAACGTTTTCTTGTTGGTGCAAAAGATTTGATTTTCGTGGAAAATTTGCTATGCAGTCAAGGTCTAGATAACGCGTCATAAACTTAACTAATCGAAAAAGACAGGCGTAGAAATTATGTAGTCTGCCGTGAGAGTTTGAACCTTACTATAATTTCAAGATTGATGACATGTTTACATTTTGTAACCCTAGTTATGAAGTTCACTTCAAGACTCGCCCTGAACGGCAGTGCGATTAGTAGAATATCAAAATAACAAATAAATAATATATATATATATATATATATATATATAACTTCCTTCTAATTATCTAAGTAGTTAACAATAATGCTCACAGAAGATTGTCGAAAAGAAACTTATTAGCATCTCTCAAGTGATTTAGCAAGAACTAATAACAATTAGCAGAGCACAGTTGTTTTCTTGACAAAAAAAAAAAAAAAAATTTTAGTGGAAGTAGCACCAACCAAAAACGTGATTAAATCGTGAAAGCATCACAAGTCAAATAAGCAAATATGAAAGAAAACTAGATTTTTTTTTTTTCTTGATAAAGCAAAACTTGATTGCCGACGGTTGAGTTGGCCTCGTGCATTTAGACTCGTAGAAAATTGATCAGACGGCCAAATTAAGAAGCTAATTTTGGTTGGTATATTAGATTAGGACATGTTAATTAACAATCTACGACCCTAACTTGGTGGGATGCACGATGAGGCCAAGAGCAGGAAGGAACGTGATACTATTGACTAACTGTCTCTTCTAAAACAGCTACGTCTGTACGTACCATAATAATGATATATTTATTTGGACTTCGTAATATATATATATATATATATATATATATTTTTTTTTCTCACAATAATGCCAGCCAGCCAACTACCCTAGGCTTTATATATATATATATATTACCCCGCTTGATTACCAAAATACACACACACACACACACACACACACACACGTGTAAACGTGCAATTAGAATAATTTGAGGCATTTAAGAAATGTGATTCGATACCAAAGTGATCAGAATTATTTAAGAAATCTAACGAATGTGATTCGGTATCAATAAATTTTAGTGCTCTGATACTAAAATTTTCTTCACAGATGCTGAAGTCGAACCAAATCCAGAAAATGAAAACAGAAAATAAATGGGAATTTTGCGAAAACTTTCCTGGCCAATAGCAAAAGATGGGTTCCGGGAAGTCAACGATTGGTACAAACTGCGAGCATCAAACAATTGTCTAATTAATACCGTCAAAAAGTATTTATTGATCTATAATAGTATTCAATAATTTTATCGATTCTTAGTGTTTCTCAAACACCAAAAAAATTAATAATATTCAAAGTATATGCCATTTTATGTGGCCAAATTATAGTCGGTCTTTAGATGTAGAGGAAAGTAGATGATTTGGAGCACACAAATCTCTTTTCATTGAATCATTTTGCATTCAAGCCTGCCTTATACGTGAATCTTCCTCAATTTGCTAAATAATAATAATAATAATAACATTGATATTATTATTATTATTATTATTATTATTATTATTATTATTATTATTATTGAGGGATTAGTTATCCTACAAGCCAAATTCAGCTCCAAAAAAAAAAAAAAAAAAGAAAAAAACTATTTCTTTTGTTTGGTCCTCGTAGATTTACAAATGATTGCCCTTTGCAGTTGAACGATGTTTGATTGCGATGGCTTAATTTCTCTTACAGCCAGCGTTTCCGCATAAAGCCAAAACTATTAGGTGAAACATAGAAGCATCTAGGCTTTGTGTATAATCTTATGTGATGGATTTAGGGTAGAACACAAAGCTGTCCCCATAAGAAAGGCATTATTCTATTCGTCCATTTTATCTGTCTTCTTCCCTTGTCAAAATATATTTAGAGTTAATTTGTAGGTCCCTAAGGCAATTAAAAAAAATGAATTAAGTTTTTAAAGAAAATGTAAATTTAAACATTTAGATATATCGACAAGTGGAGGAATAACATACAAATATATAAAAATTCTAAAAGAGTGCAAATGATACTTTTCAAGGTTAATCAATTATTTAACCATATCAATAAGTAAATATGATGTAACTTGCTTTCAAGACTAAGAATTAACTCAAGTTTCTTATTTTGGACTATGTTATTTTTCATACATCTCACATTTTCATGCATATTCTTATAACAACTATAAGTATTGAATATATTTTGTTTTTATTAGTTTTTAAATTTTAAATTTAACTCAATTCTTTTGATTTTTTTTTTAATTCTATCATTAAAAGACGATTAAGTTTGTGTAAAATAAGGATTAAATTAATCAATAAACAAATTTTTTCTAAAACTACAATATTCTAAAACTTTAAAGAGTTCATACTTCTTAAAAATTAAAAAAAAAATTTATTTTTTTTCTAAAGAATCAAAATATTTTTAAAATCTGTATTCTTAAAGAGTTGTAATTATCAATTTAAAAAAATTGATGTCAATTTATCCTTTTTAAAAAATTAAAAGAGTAATCATTGGAGTTATATTCATTCACAGCTCATTATTTTTACTCTAACTTTGACTTTTGTTAAATGTTAGTATGAACAAATTTAAAATAAAAAAATTGTAAATTAAATTATTTTTAAACTTTGAGTTTTAAAACTAAATTATTTTGTTATGTATTAAATTAGGATCAATTTTTTAAAAAAGTGAAAAATAAGAACAAGTTACAGTCATTTTATAATTAAATTTATATATGTATAAGTTACTCTCTTAATTTTACTTAGATTACATTAAAGTAAGATATAATTAAGGGAGTAAGTAGCGAAGAAATCAAATATTAATAATGTATAATAGTTAGGATTATTTAAAAATATATGTCCATTTCATAACCTCTCTTTACTATTTATAATCCATCGTTTATCACAATCTTTTTTTAATTAGATGAAGACCCCACCTTTACAATTTGTTTGTTGTTTTGTTGTCGAACTCGCCAATGCATTTGTTGTTGTTGTTATAGCGTCACTTTTTACGATTTTTTTTTTTCAAACAACTAAGTCTCTTAAAATAAAATATTCATCCTACCCAAATAAATAATAATAATAAAAAAACAATATATATAATATGAAAACTCAACACAAATTCAATCTCTCGTAACTCATAATATATATATATACATCACAAATTTTGCTCAATCTCTACTTAATTTCTCATTTTATTTTTCTTCTCATGTAATCTCAAGTTTCACCCACTCGACTTCACCCATACTTCATCTTAGGATGTGTACTTATAATAACGAAGTTAAATAAGCTGTTAATAAAATTCGAAAAATTAGTCGTTGGAGTCCATTAACTCTGTCATGTGGTGGACGGCTTATTTCTTTTGGTCGACCCCAAGTTTTTTTTTTTTTTTTTTCGATTTAACTTCAGATCGAAATTAGGTCTCAATTAGGACAAAAGACCATTTGGGGTCTCGTGGATGGTGAACGTGAAGTTTGGACACCTAAAATTGGATTTGGACTTTGTCTTCGGTTTAGCACTGATCGTGAAAAATATGAGCAGAAGTGGGCTCTGTGATTGGTTGGGAAGTCTTGTCTTGTTGTGAGGTTAGATTGGGCTTTGGCAGAACCCCTTTTATAAGAATTCAATCTAGGTGTGCCTGACAAATGCAACGCTGGGCCCTCCTCCTCCTCTTTCCCTTTTAAACTATTAAAAGTGCTCCTTAATATGTACCACTTGCATGGTACTTCAATCTTCTATATATATATATATATATATTTATTTATTTATTTATTAAACCATGAATTATGCAACATGTTAAATTTTTTTTTTTTATTATTTTTCTTTAACTATTGAAATGTTTCTGGGACACTTTAACAATATTCATAATTGTCATTAATTTTAAAAAATTATTACAGTACTTCTAAATGATACATTAATTTGTTAAATTGAATCTATAATCTTATTATATTAAAAAATCATTATGTTATCTAATTATATTAGGAGTAGTGGTATTTTTACTAATTTAGTATCATGAATAAATTATATGAATGGTTTTTTAGAGACGCAGATAAATGTGATTTGAGAAAATAAAAATACTAAATAAAAAAAGACCTTTTAATCTAACACTATCATAAAATTTTTAAGTTTACTTCCAGAGTTAAGACCCAGATGTAATGAACAAAATCAGAGCTATGAATTAACACTAGTCAACCAGTCTTCACAGGAAGCCAACTTCTTTTTTTTCTTGTGTGTGTGAACCCTAGTTGTGAGGTCTGATATATCATGTGACAGAGATGTCCCATAATCTGTCATTTATATGAAGCCGTGCCCAACAATATGACAATTTTGACTGGGGGCCCAATGAACCTGCGATGCGTTCAAGCCTGCTATATAGAGTAGTACAAAAATATGATCACCGTATTTCTTAATTGCTGTCTTTGTTCTTTTTGGGTACATTGGAAAATTTAAATTAATGTGTCCGAATGGAAATTTTACGTTTGTTTGGAAAAGGAAATCGAAACATTACTAATAGCTACGAGGGAGGATATTGAGCGGACATAACCAAAAACAAAAGGACGTTCTCAGATGCATTTGGTTGGAATGTAGGGAAAACTCCCACGAAATTATTATTGTTAGGTTGATGAATTTAATTTTTTTAATAATAAAAATTATCCAATTAAAATGTAAATAAATTACTTTAATTTAAATTCATAAAAAAAAAAGTTGACTAACATTCTTTTAATATATAATATATATATATAACTAAAAAAAAAAAAAAAAAGGGACGTTCTCTTAAATGATTAAATGGTCGGTTCTTTTGTCGGGTTGAACTTAAGTATTGCTTTGTGTATCTACGAGTTGAAAAAGACAGGCTGGACCATTAAAATGCGTGGCTCCAAATTCAACAAAGCTACATTTGTCTTCACGTGAGTTATTATATTCCATTTGTATTCTCTTTTTATGCATTGTCCACGTGACACAAGTTAATTAAAACACTTATTATTGAGCACATAGAAGGTATACAAAAAAAAAATTTAGTCTATCCCCCCTCCCCACCTTTGCTCTTTTTTTTTTTTTTTTGTCATAAATAAATACAATTATCAATAAAAAAAATCATTTTACTATACTCTTATACTCACATATAATAATAATAATAAAAAAAAAATTAATATGTAATGGTGTTCTATCTACAACAATTTTTTGTTAGAGGTTATGTCTCTCTCTCTCTCTCTAAACTCTTTTAAACGTTTGATGCCACGGTGGGACCAAAGTTTGATGGTTGTAAACGGGAGTAAAATCAATTAAAAACACAAACGGATTATTAATTGAAAATTTTGTGGGGCCCTAAAATTTTCGAATTAGTCATTGATGGCAAGCAAGCGTAAAGCAGTGCGCGCATTTTGAACGTAGCAAGAAGATATGAGCGGGTGCATTGACTCGACAGTGAAATAATAAGGAAGTCAATTAAAGGGAAGTAATTCCCAGACAAGAGTAGTAGATGTGGTACTGACAAATGGAATTGTGGACAATAAAGAGAGCACACCAGTTTTGACTACCAAGATTTGTGTTGAATTTCATACCCAAATGGGAGTCAAGTTTTCTATAATCAAAATAAATTTAGAATCTAAACAGTAATAATTCTGGACGAAGACTTTCATGTTAGTGTATCCTAAACTTAACTAATGCATGAATTATGAATATCTGTGAATTTAATTATATATAAAAAATAAAATAAAAAGAAAAGAAAAAGAGAGAGAGAGAGAGAGAGAGAGAGAGAGAGAGAGAGAATCTGTCTGAGAGACTCGATAAAAAGAAAGGAACGTTCGACTTACCGGCCGCCGCCAAATTACCACCAACGTGATATTATACAAAGTACAAACCCTTTTCCCCTTACTCTACTCTACTCTCTCTCTCTCAGACACGCGCGCGCGCAAGCACAGAGTCATTCATAGACTCGCTGTGCGTTAGCGAGGACAAAGGAAATGGAGAGAGAAGAGCAAAGGGGATCTTTAAGTTCACCTTTGATCAGAGCATCATGCGAAGGAGATGACCTTGGACTTTTAATTAGCAAGAGAAGCCTTCAAGATGGTATCAAAAGGAGGGAAATTGTTGAGGAAGTGAAAATGCAGCTATGGCTGTCGGGGCCTCTAATAGCAATGAGTCTACTGCAAAATGGTATACAGCTGATATCTGTGATGGTTGTGGGTCATCTTGGTGAGCTGAGCCTGTCTGGTGCTTCAATGGCCAGTTCCTTCGCAGCTGTCACTGGTTTTAGCTTGCTAGTAAGCCCAGTTTTTAACTCTTCCTACGTTTGTGCGTGCATGTCAGATAACAGTAATGATTAGATGGTACACATAAATCTCGGTTTTGTGTTATTAATGGATTGGTGATTTACTACACAGCTTCGACAAAAACTTAAGATATGAATCTTTTTCTGTCCACAATAATTTATGTCACTGAAATCTTGAAATTTAACGTGTTCTTCTGTGCATAAGCCTTTCTGTTCATGTGCGAACGAGCACGTGTGGACCCTTGGATCAAATCGTCTATAAACATAATTTGTTTGCCCTTATTACAAAGAAAGAAGGTTTTGATGCCCCTTGGAGTGAGAATTATGATAGGTATTTTGTCATGTGTATAATCTCCTGTGTATTAGATGGGTGTAAGAGATTTCATATTGATGTATTCTGTAGGTCAATATCAAGCTATATGCTTATATTGTTATTTTACCAATTGTAAAGAGTGGTTACTCTATATGATTGTAGGCAGCAATTTGCCAAATCTTATAAACACTCGCTGTGCGCACACAGTTTTGATCTTGATTATTTTCTTATTTTCATTGTTGTGTTTATGAGCGTTTATAATTGTATCTTAGCTTCCGAGTGTGAGCTTGAAATACCAGCACTAAGATGATGATGATCAAAATAAGAGCATTATATAAGAGCGGTTACTTTAGGATTCAATTAGAACAAATTGGTACATCAGTTCAAAAATCATAGTTTTCGTGGCTGTGTTTTGATTTGAACAGATGGGATTGGCTAGCGCACTCGATACATTTTGTGGTCAATCATATGGAGCTAGACAGTATCATATGCTGGGGATACACTTACAGAGAGGCATGCTTGTTCTTTCACTTGTCAGCATACCTCTTGCTGTCATCTGGGCTAATACCAGAATCATTTTGATTGCTTGTGGCCAAGACCAAGAAATATCAACTGAAGCCGGAATATATGCACGTTTCATGATTCCAAGCATTTTTGCATATGGTCTTCTTCAATGTCTTGTTAAATTCTTACAGATGCAGAACATCGTATTTCCCATGATGCTTATCTCAGGATTTGCAACTTTACTTCACATACCTCTGTGTTTGATTCTGGTACTAAAAGTTGGCCTAGGAACCAAAGGAGCTGCTTTGGCAAGTTCCATCTCCTATTGGGTCAATGTCCTATTATTGGCGCTTTATGTCAAATTTTCTTCATCTTGTAAAAAGACTTGGACAGGCTTCTCAAAGGAGGCTTTCTGGAACCTTTCTACGTTTATGAAGCTTGCGATTCCCTCAGCTGTTATGATTTGGTAATTTCTATTTCTTGATGCCTAGCGTTTAAGAATCAACTTGAGCAAATGCAAACTACAAGTATTAGTTTCCACTTCTTGCAATGCAGCTAATTCTGACCTTCTGTCATGGACAATGTGCAGCTTGGAAATGTGGTCATTCGAGATGATGGTTCTTCTATCCGGTTTTCTTCCTAATCCAAAGCTAGAAACATCAGTGCTGTCTGTTTGGTTGGTTTTTTTTTTTTTTTTGGCTTAGATTTTTTTTTTTCATCAAATTTCTTGGATAACTGAATTCTGTTTTTACCTTTTCTGTTTGTTTAACCAATTTATGAGCATGCAGCCTCAGTTCAGCTTCCATGGTTTGGATGATCCCTTATGGTCTTAGCAATGCTGTGAGGTGAGTTATGCAAAATCAAGTAAAAGTACTGCATAAGTATCTTTTAATATAGTATTCAGATCAGATATAAAATCTTCCCTCAACTACCTTTCTGCAGTTACTTGTCACCTTACTAATTGTCCAAATTTTCTTCTTAGCACTCGGGTCTCAAATGAACTAGGAGCAGGACATCCAATTCGTGCAAGCTTGGCAGTATTTGTTGTTCTGATCTTGGCTACTGCAGAAGGCATTTTGGTGGGAACAGTGTTGATTGCGGTCCGCAACATTTGGGGCTATGCATACAGCAATGAAGTGCAAGTGATTAGATATGTAGCATTCATGTTGCCTATTATTGCAACATCTAATTTCATTGATGGACTCCAGTGTGTTCTTTCAGGTTCTACCCTACTACACAATTAACGTACTCTCCTGTTGCTATTATACCACAACATGGAATCACAATCACCTTCATGAACTTGGTGTACTTGTTCTTTGAAGTTTCCTTGGAAATTGGTTTTGGATGTTTAATCTTGACTATGAACATTAGGCACTGCTAGAGGATGTGGATGGCAGAAGATTGGCGCATTAATAAATCTGGGGTCCTATTATTTGGTGGGGATTCCATCTGCAATTTTACTTGCTTTTGTCCTTCACGTAGGTGGAAAGGTGAGGACTCATTAAATATTTTTACCTTAATTAAAGCAACTTACATTCATTTCAATATTTTTTATTGACAAATGAATAAACATGTATAGGGCCTTTGGCTGGGGATCATTTGTGCACTTATTGCCCAAGTATTGTCTCTTTTGACTGTTACCATCCGCACTAACTGGGATAAAGAAGTGAGATGTCTCTGCCTTGTGTTTCTACTTTAATTCTTCACATCATTATAGGGTTCTACATTTTTTTGATCCTTCTTTGAACACCTAATTTAATTCCCTTCACCTTTAGGCGGAGAAAGCTGCAAACAATGTCTATGGGGCCACAGTTCCTGCAGATATGATACCAACATGAGGCTGTTCTTTGTCAAAACAGAGAGAAATTTTGTATGGGTTCTCATTGGGTTAGGAAGCCATTGACAATGATGGCCTATGCACCAATTATCAATGTCTGAGACAACAGCATCATATTGGACATTTATTAGGTGGATAAAAACATGTATGAAAAGACCATTGAAATCTAACTGTTGGCGGGTATGATTATACAATTGTTAAGCAATTTAACCATGATCGAAAAAAAGGATGATTGATGTTGCTGTAAATGATAGCAACTAGAAGACTGTATTTAAGAAAATATTTTAATGGTTAAAAATTTAATTTTTTATATATAAAGGTTCTGATATTTATTTTTTATTTTTATTTTGTAAAAAAGCTTGAGATTCATAAAAGTAAAATAATTTTTTTTTCATTATATAATTCACAAGCAAACTGATGAATTTTTAATAAATAAATAAATAAATAAGGGACACAATTCAGAGCGAAGAGCTCTCATGAGTGTAGTTGCTTTCTTGGAATAAGACCAATATGTGCTTGAGGCTTAATCAAACATATTTGGCATCATTTTAACATTGAATTTCAATATCACATTATTATTAAATTGGGCCTCTACATTGGATTAAGGGATGTTTATGGTGAGTGAACATGAAAACTGAACCAAACAAGAATTTTCAATTATCTAAATAGGATTAAGATTGTTCACGGTTTGAGAGCCTAAAAATTAAACCAAACCGAAATGAATATTGGTTGGCCCCAAATTTTAGTTCGGTTTGGTTTTTCTACATCCACTAATTAGTTGAAATTAATTTTAGTAAAAAAATTGAAAATTCCGATTTGAATATGAAAAAATAAAAAATGATATATATATATATATATATATATATATTAAAAAATATATAATTATTATTATATATAATATAAATAAGTTATTATTTAAAATTTTATTAAAATATAATAATATTTATTTGTTATCCATAGTTCTAATAGATAATTTTTAGTATTATTCTAAAGAAATTTTATATATATATAACCACATATGAAAAACATTACCATTTAGGATCATATTCAAGAGGTTGCTTGACAGAAAAATGGATTTCTTGTCCCATATATGCAATTGCCAATTTATGATTAGACAGCAACACCCTATAAATTAGGTCGACCATCATATGATCAATTATGGGCAAGGAAAATTACATATTTCACTCGACAAGATCAAATAGTATTACAACGGTGGTCCCGCAACTTCACACCAAAAAACAGAACATTTGCATTCTAGACTGAAAACACTGTTAAAAATGAATCGGCGTGAAAAATACATAAGATGTATGATTTCATGTCCTCTCAAAACTTCCAGAATTGTAAATAACATGATTTTTGTGAGCTTTTGTTAAAAAGTATGTTTTTTCAAACATTCTCTGATAATGAGCTGGTGTACAGAAACCTCTTAGGCTCTTGTTTTCTTTTTCTTTTGCAACTTTTCACAGCTACAAACATGCGGAAAAGACAATATGCTGGGTACTGCTGCTTCTTCACGATCTCCAGGCATGTGGTGAACAAGATGCTCCTGAGAGCTCAATTAAGATGTGACTCGCAATGCCAATAATTACAGCAACTCAGAACAATTCACCACATACCTGGTCTAAGCTTACTCCACGTTTAAAATACCTTCTAGAGGAATTGCCAAATCCAGGGAGACACAATTACGAAGATTGTTGTTATTCTGGGTTCTGAAATTCAAGATCTAGTTTCCTCTTCAAATGTGATCTGTCAGCACTGCACGGAAACTAGAGAATCAGCTGATGATGACAATCATTTAAGTAAAAGTTACAAGAACCAAAGGAATGGCATATTCTTTCCCGTGAAATCAAAAGAAGATTCACACTTTGCATCTGTACATCACAAAAAACATTATTCTAGATTCCATATTCCAATCCTTAAAGAAAGAAGTAAGCCACCTCCAATATAAAGAGGCGACTAAAAGATCAAATATTTGTAACTGTGAGATGAATAGGGCAGGTTTCATTAAGTGCACAAGTTCAGAAACAACACACCAAACTCAGGCTGCCTTCTGTCTTATTGCAATATTTTCTAGTTGAACAGATGTTCAAAACCCTAGCTTAAATACAACATCCAAAACATTGTTGCGATAAATAAATCAATTTTAACACTTGAACATTGCTCAATGTGTGCACATGTATAATCTATGAAAACTATGCTGCATCAACATCCCTATATCCACCAGCACAGAAGCAGACATCAATAATCAACAAACCATAAATTAAACAGTATCATACGATAAAAGCAGAAAATTAAAGACAACATAGACAAACTAGTGGCAACGACAAAGATTTATACTAAAGGTACATGTTATTGATCTTAATTACTCTTTCCAAAGTTAGCACAAAGCTCAAAGGGCATGATCAAAGACTAACCACATTGATGGGCAAGCTTTCAAAAACATTTTGGATGTAGTGGGTCCTCAGTCATGAGTGAGAAATTGCTTACTACAAGCCATATGCAAGCACTGAGTATTATGTTGTTGACTTATACAATCATTATTGAGCCCCACAACCTTAGCCCAATCCAGAAAATGCTCATTGAACTTAAAATCGAGTGTACCTTATTTTTAAATCCCTTTTATAATATCCATACTTTCAAATCAAATAACCAAAAAAAGGACAACATCTAAGAACAATACTAAGACCTTTTTAATAGCAGTCAAGATGCCCCTGCTTTCTGGTCAACGAAGCACACAAGTTTTTCCATTTGGTCACAACACTGGCCATTACCCATGTAATTAAATTTCTAGGAGACAATCCAATAATTAGAGTTTAATTCAGTTTTAAATGTCATGAAATTGCTTTCACTTGACTCCATAGTAGTTAAAATTTTATAAGCCATAAATTCATTACCACGTGCAGTTATTATCTCAATTATTCCATTCTTCTCACATATTTTACATCAACATCACTGGGATTCCATTCATGTCCTCGCAACAATTAAGAAAGATCAAATCATCACTAAATGAGTGCACACAATCTATATGTTTTTACCTGTTGATTGTTGGCCTGCTCATTGGTCTTGAACCAAAAACAGAGAAGTCCACGGACACAGGCAATTGATCATTCCGACCAGTGTAGTCCCCAGCAACATGTCTAATTCCACCACCACGATCATCATTCTTATCAACTGGATATGCATTTCTGTCAAAAACCTCACGTTCTGGCATCACTCTTCTTGTCTTCCTTGGGGGTGACAATACAGTGGGACCTTGCTGTGGATTGAAATCTGTAACTCTTGAATTGAGAGATCCTCGTTTTGGGACAGGCCTAGGAAGTTTAGCAGGCTCTGTTGGAGGAGGCGCAGAAGAGAAGTACCTAGAAGAAGAGCAAAGATGAGATGAAGAAAGCAACAATTGTGCAGCTTCCCTGACAAACAGATTTTGCATACCTGTGCTCCAATGCCTGTTGCACAGTAATTCTAGCTCTAGGATCGTAGGCAAACATCTTTGATAGTAGATCTATAGCATCATCACTGGCTGACGGAAACAATGTACGCCAAGGTTGTGCAGGAGCAGTTTGATATTCCACATAATCAGGAAGGTACTCCAAATCAGGCCACTGTGATGGCATTGGGGTCCCAAATGCTTGAAAAATTTTTCCTAATTGGTCTATGTCACTTGATCCCTAATCAAAAACAAAAAACTTAAAATATATTTTCTTTTGCACCACACCAAAAATTCAAAATGATGATTACGTGACAAGGACTATTCACAAATAGTGCAGAAAACACAACTATTCACAAATAGTGCAGAAAACACAAGCGGGTAGACAATAAACATGAGAAATTATCACCTGCAGAAATGGTCGACGGTTAAGAAGTTCAGCAAATATACAAGCTGCAGCCCAAACATCAACTGCAGCACCATATTGCTTGGTGCCAAACAACAGCTCAGGTGCTCTATACCAGCGTGCAAAGACCTGTTCAGAGGTGTAATGAGCTAGTGAGTTTCAATCCAGTACAGGTAAAAAGCAAAAATGTGATAAAGCATAAGGCACCCCATATAACCTTCCAAGTTGCTCACCTCTGGTACAAATACATAAATTTAAGCCTAAAAAAACATAAAAATTTCCTCATTCGAATAACATTCATTAAAAAAAAAAAATCAGGGTTGAACTAAAGAGTAATAGTAAGGTTACTCCATTGTGACCTTGAGGTCACAGGTTTGAGTTCCAGAAATAATCTCTGTATAAATAGCTTTACAGCTGCATATATCTTACCCTTCCATAGACCCTAGTGGGGGGACCTTGAGCACTACGACAACTATTAAAAAAATATCAGAAATTTTTTTTTTTGAAAAAAACAAACCATAAGATAGGAAATACTAAGATCTATCCTACATTTCACCATCATCCCCAGTACAAGATTTATCCAATACATGCATCAAATTACCAGCTATCATTGATAGTGAATATGCTTACCTACACAACAAAAGGCCAACTAAATAATATAATTGATTATCTCATAATTAATCCCTTAAATTAAAGTAGCTTAAACATCTAAAGAGTGACACATAGTTTGCATAAAGAGAAGCATACTTGGTGAGTGAACTTGCGATCTGGGCTTCCAAATATACGTGCTAAACCAAAATCAGCAAGTTTAAGCTGTCCATCAGGTCCTATCAACAAGTTATTTGGCTTCATGTCCCTGCAAATATAATTAACTCATGTATGAGATAAAACCTAGCTACTAATCACCAAAATAACATTTTCAGAACAAAGCCAAAAACCTATGCAAAACCCATTTCTTGTGGCAATAAGTCATTCCTTTCAATGTCATCTGGAAATATGATTTTATGTCCGCCGGAGAGAGGAAAATGTTTCTATCACGAATAACTGCTTCAAGGTCTGTCTCCATAAATTCAAACACAAGATGCAAGTTCCCCTTGTGAGGAAATGCATCAATTAACTCAATTATATTTGGGTCTTTGAGCTCCTTAAGCAATTTGATCTCTCTCAATGCAGTAACATTCACTCCTTCCTTTTGCTTCCCAATTCGAATCTTCTTAATTGCAACTGTCTGTCCTGTCTGGACAAAAACCAATACTCATTTTCATACAAATTCAAAACCCATATCTTTTCTCTTTAAAGTGAAAAAAGGCTGAAACAATCAAGAAAGCCAGAAATTATCAATGTGCCTACCTACCAGAGATGGTCAAAGTTATAGACAATACTACCAACAATGAAACCAGGGGTATGCAGCTAAAACTTCACAGTGTGTAACCACACACACACCACAAAGTCGTTCCAACATGAATTTATTTCTGAGTTATGGCATTAGACTCACACAAATAATAAGAATGGGAACTACAAAGCATGTTGTTTCTGTTTAATTAGGAACATTAGAGAACTTGTAGAGCTTAAGATGGTCAAGAATTAACAATTCATTACAATTTCTTCAAAGCCTCCAAAGAATGTATTCCAATACCTAGAAACAGAAAAAAAATGACATGTGACCAAAAGATCCAATAAATTTCAGTTTCAACAGCCAAGTTGAATGGACAATAACGTTCAACAAACAACACTGCACATTGAATTTATCTCTCTCCTCATTTACTCAATAATTTCTATTTTTTTCCTTTTCCCTGAACCTTTCTCGCGAACCAAACAAAAATAAAATTCAGAGTCCAACTTCCATCCCCAACCCTAACGCGAAAACAATCAATACTTCAATTGTTTTTTTTTTTTAAAAGAAAGAAAAAGTAAGTAACTTGACAAGAGTGAAAATAGAGATAGTCACCTTTGTATCGATGGCTTTGTAGACGACGCCGTAAGTACCTTCACCGAGGACTTCGCGCTTTAGATACCTATCGGCCACTTTCTTCTCCGGATCGTTTTCTGACATTATCGATCTTAACTTACTTCGCTTGCTTAATTATATTGTTCTAATAATGCTGCTGCCTTTTCATTTCCTATTTTTTTGATTTATTTTTTTTGTGTTATCTTGGGCGTTTAGGTTTTCGGATTTTCTCGGGAATTGGTTTCTCGAGAAAATCCAGGAAATAAGGGTTTAGTAGCGAGACTCTGTTAAAAAGCGTGAATTGAAGAAAAAAAAAAAAACGAAAAGCAGATAGGCGTCCGGGCGATGATTACTACACAGCTTAGAATGTCCTTTTCTCGTATTGTTTCTCTGGTATCCTTTTGACACCTTGTTTGGATCAAGAAGACGTTGAAGAAATGCTTAAATGTGAACAAGAATTAAATAAATAGAATAATATTATTATACTAAAAATTATGAATTTATTTTTTTAATAAAATTAAAATTAAATATATTTTTTACATAATTTACTTGATTGGTATAACTTATTTTTTTAATTATAAATATCAATTTTTTTTTAATTTTACATATAAAAAATATAAATAAAAAAGAGTAATTAGAAATATTTTTAAAATTTGACCATCCAATATTTAAGAAAATGATGAAATTTAGAATTAAAAATTTTATCTAATATTTAAAATCAAAAAATTTTTAATTTTTAAAAACTACATGTTATTAAGATCTATTTAAAAAATTTGATGTTCAAATATTTCAAAAAAATGATGAGATTTAAAGTCTATAGTCTTATATTTTTTTTAAAAATTTCTTTTCTCATTATTTTGAGTAAAATTATTGAAAAAATTAGATAATGTATTTAACATATAGGTAAATATTAATATTAAATAAAAATATATACTTCTTCTCAAAAAAATGATATCTAAGTGATTTTTATAAAAATATTGAACTTAAATAAAATTTATCATATTTTATAAATAATTTATATATATTATAAATAATAAATTATTTTTGGTAAATAATATTATTATACGAGTATTTTTTTTTATATAATAATTGGTCATAATGAACAATATCAAAATTTTGTGAATACATCTGATAAAATTTCTTTTGTTTTTATAAAAAATAAATATAAAGAAAGGTTTACCTCTTAAAAATATGTGTGTATATATAAAATGCTACGTACACCTACTTGTGTCTGTTGTCATCCCACCGTAGCTACGTTGAAACCAAAATTAAGAACATAATTCTGAAAGGAGGCAGGCATACCAGCTCCCATAGATCAATAATCGAAGCAAACTCGCGACTTTCATTGTATATATATATATATATATATATATATATATTATATTGTATTAAATCTCTGACCATCGAACGCCCTTTAGCTGCTTATAAGAAAGGAAAACAAGCCTCGTTCTCATAAGCAAAAGCTAGGCTTAGAATATCCTGCAAAGTCCAAGAAATAAAAACCCCAGTTCAGGATCTTGCAAGAGAATCAAAAGCATGGGAGAAGTGAAGTTGATTGGCTCTTATTTGAGCCTGTTCTGCTTAAGGATAGAGTGGGCCTTGAAGCTTAAAGGGGTGGGATATGATTACTTGGAAGAAGATTTGATGAACAAGAGTCCTGTTCTTCTCCATTACAACCCTGTCCACAAGAAGGTTCCTTGAGTACATCGACGAGACGTCGAAAGAGAAACACCCCCCTGCTGCCTGAAGATCCATATGAGAGAGCCATGGCTCGTTTTTGGGCTGCATCTGCTGATGAGAATGTAATATGAACTATTAAGATCATAATTGCAAGGCATGAGATTTGAGTTTCATATTAAAAATAGAAGATTCCACCATGAGGTTTATATAAACTTGAGTTCTTTTACTTGAATACTTAGCTTTTGGGGTGTAGTTCTCTTAAGGTTGGCATCAATTGTTATTAGAGTATTTTACTACTCTCCTAGTTACCTACGTAATGCAGGGGTAGTGATGTCGGCATAGCTAGAACTGGAGCTTACAACAATCTCAAAGCATAAACAAAATAAAAAAACAGTGAACTAGCAAAGGTGATCATCTACCCTAGTGCAAGCAATTCATGTAGGGTTAATGCTTTGAGAGGTATTTCTTATATTGTGTCGAGTGATTTCGGCACTGTTGAGATTTGAAAAAGAATCAAAATATATGCAGTTTTATCTTCTTTCAATAAAAAGACAATTTTTGTGACTCAAAACTTACATCACGATAAAATAATGTTGCCGTTGCAACAAGACTCAGTTCATCTATTGCGCTTCAAGTGGTATCTAATATAAATTTGCCCGGCAAGCTTCACTCCTTATGGAGTCCAAGTGCATAAAGTAAAAGACTAGCCAAAATAATTGTGCTAATAATTTTTTATCTCTTTGATTTTCTGTTGCGTTGATGGCAGTGTTTGCTTGATGCATATGCTGCTAGCTGGAAACAAGGAGAAGAAAAAGTGCAGGCCATAGGATCTGCACTGGAATCATTTGCATTTCTTGACCATCAGATTCAAGGGATGAAATTTTTTAGTGGAGACCGGATTGGTTATTTGGATCTTGCAATGGGTTGGATCCCTCACTGGCTGAATGTTATGGAAGAAGTTGGAGAAATGAAACTGCTTGATGCTGAGAAGTTCCCATCTATTCATGAATGGACTCAAAACTTCATTCAAAGTCCACCAATCAAAGAGATAAGACGGTCGACTACTTTAAAGGCAGTGTGAGTTTCATGCTTTCCTTGGCAGTAAACAAGCAGTAGCGTTCTTTCTTCTGTATTTGCCTTTGCCATAAGGCATTTTGACAGATTCTTCACCGTACCAATAACAAGTTTGGGATTTAGATATTACACACGAGATATGTCTTGCTTCAATGGATATTGGTTTTCCTGTTTTTTTTTGGTGTGTTTCGTTGGAAAGTAATATCATTAGATGTTGCTATTAAAATGAATAATAATTGGTATTAAACACATTTAATAACAAAAAAATAAAAAATAGTGGCACTGTAAGCTTCAATAATCAATAGCAGGCAAGAAAATGGTACTTGAGTCCAAGTCATGTTGTCCTCATTCTTCGAATTTAATGCGCAAGGTGATGTGATAAAGATAGATTGTTTGAAGTAGTTTATGAAACAGAAATGTACTTTGTATCGTCCAAGGCACTAGTTTATGAACCAGAGCCTCGTGTGTGCACGGCAGTAAAAAGCAGCAGATTCTTTTGGTTGTATCTTATTCTGCATTCATTTGGGTGAGAAAGATGCTTGTATGCATGACTTCTCATCAGTCAAATAGAATCCTAATTATTGGACTAAATTCACTCGCTACTATTTCCTTACAGCACTGATGCAGAAATGTAAAGCTTAAAACCAGAAAATGTGTTGCATGAACATGACTAACGTGTCTTCAAAAGGATGGCAGGATTACATTTACATCATCCCACAAATGCAACAAAGCCGTCCTGGGTGCAAACACCAAACTTAGGTATATAACTTCACAAACTGAGAAGGGTTTCGGTCTATTGACAGAAATCAAAATTGGGAAAGCTTCTTAAGATCACAGGTCCTTCAATCCAAATAGGTTTTCCTTTTACAATTCATGCTTTACCCCCTTCTGTGCAATCTACAAGAGTGTTCAATCATGCTAAACAATCGTGCAACAAAACATAATCATTAATTCAACTAATAGCACTGATGTCCTTTTAATCATATGAATTTTCAGCAAAACGAGGACATATTATATGGGAGATACAATAAACTTTGTTTTCAATTAGTTTTTTTCAAGCAAGCTGAGCCATATGCATACTCCGATGAATATTCGCATCCTGCAACTACTGCAACATCTGGTCTAATGAACAAATCTAACAAGTGAATCAAAGTGCTACTCAACGACATTGACACCAAAATGCAGTGCCTCCACTTCTGCCCCGAGCAACTGCAATTTCCTCATCAACATAGAACCAAATAAAGAAAGGATCCTGGGTGCTTGGTTCCCTATCTTCCTTTTTTCCAAGGCTAATTTCAAATGGATTTAAAGGTCCAACCTTTATCCGAATGAGCTCAAAAATGAAGGCAAGTATTCTATTCTTCCAGGAAAATCCACCTTCAAATGTTAGGCATCCAATTGGACCAAGATATACTCCATTTTCAATCCTCTTTGCCTGACAATGCAAGTAAGTATTCGTTAGTATCTTAAGCAAACGTGTCCAAAGAAAACAATTTTCTTTCCCCCCCCCCAACGAATTATAATGGACAGACTTCAGCATAAAAACATTAAACAACAAAACATGAAGACATAAAACAAATATGGATTATGCATGCGGGTGCATGTCAAAGAAGAGCCATGACAGAAAAAATAAGGAAAAGAAAATTAGAAACAGAGTTTATTCATGACTAGTAAAGGCTAAAATCTTCTCACAAATCACCATCAAAAAGAAAAAAAAAATTACAATCCTATCCTATGCTTGGATTCAACCTCGTCAAACAAATCATAGTTCGACTTATATGCTGAAATCATCATTCCCAATTTCAATGAAGATTGCAATACCAATGACAAAGTAATATCTTTAAGCAACATAACTTATTTAAACTCATGTCTTGGAGATAAGGACTAAAATTGGGAGCCTACGAAAAGTATCCATATTTAGCAGCCATTAAAAATTCCTTTGAGATTAACCTAAGAATATCTCTACTTAGGTACTCCAAGTTTTCCATTCCACCCTTGGATCCTCAATCACAAGACAACAAACAAATGCACCATTAGAAAGGCCAAAAATAGCTTACAGTGGCATCAAACCTCTGAACAGCAGTTAGAGGGAAGTATCGGCCGCCCTTCAATTGTTTCTGCCATTGTTGAACATAAGGATCATCGAAAAAAATCAGTGAGCATCACAAATTATAAAGAGATAAGCCATTGTTGAACACAGAGATCAACCTCAGCAGTGAAAATAAGCATCCAGGTTCTGCCAGGGGATTTTGACCCGCCAAGAATTTCAAGGAATCTGGAAGGGTCAATTTTAGCCTTCTCAATCACAGAAAAGGCAGATAAAACCTCCTCCGCAGCAACCTTCCTCGTTTTTGCAGCATTCTTCAGGACTTTCACACTCTCCTCTACATCCTAGACCAGGAACAACAACACTAAAACAATGGAAAAGAAAAGAATAAAAATAAACCCTCCATAGTACCTCCTCCTGCTTGATGAAGAAAGAAAAAGAAAATGAAAGCAAAAGAGAATGCACATAAAATCGCAGCAATCAATTTAAGTTTACTAGCTGTCCAGAAATGACTGCATGTACAAGTTCAATGAAATTGTTATTGGAGATTTAAGTTACCACGTTCTTATCATCCACAAGCACAAAATTATCAGAAACCAAACTGCAGGAAAATTAAGCAAAAGATGCAAACTTTAAGAAATCAATCTGTAAGCATAAAGCATGGATCAAACTGATGGAAAAAATTATTAATTGGAAATCAAAAGAGAGAGAAAGCAAGGCACACTTTGTTAAGCTGAGGCTGCTCCTCTTCTTCTTGTTCCTGGGCAAGAAGTGATGGGGTTGTAGGGAAACTTTGGTCTTTCTCCTCCAGAGTGGCTTTGGTCGTTGCTCTCTGAAGTTTGAGAACATGATGGTTTTTGGCCTTGTTGAGAGCAAAGGTGAAATTGGCTTTGAGAGGGAGTAATGGGAACTTGAGGGATGATGATGATGATGATGATGAAACCAGAGCCACCCAACTGAAGGAAGACAAATGAGAGAAGGATGGGGATGCTGCTGCTGCTTGTGAGCCCATTGCTTCTGCTGCCACCCCCTACTTCTCATGGGCCTTCTTGGAGCCACTCATTTTCTACTTTCTCAATCCAGACTCTGAGGCTCTGAGCCATCCATCCATTGCTTGACCCACCGGAATAAGCAAGCATTCATGGCACTTTTGCATGTTATAAATTTATCTGTTTGTTTAGGCTCTCAAGTATTTGTTATTAAGATGTAAGTATACACAAATATTATTTATTTATGCTTATGTAACATTGAGGCATAATTTTTTTATTACATTTATGGCATTAAAATCCAGTGAGTTAGTATGGTCAAACTCTATTTCTCCCAAATTCTTACAAAATACAGATTTTAATTTTCATATATCCAAAAAAAATTTTTGTACAGTTACCTTGTATAGAATTAAGGATTATATACGGTACAATAATAAGGGGCTCACGTAAGTGTCTATTTTCTAGTTCACATGCTGAACACTGTTGTTTTATTTAGGTCTCCTCCTATTAGTTCTGTTGGTATCTGATATTTTTCTGGAATTTTTGTGCTCTTCCATTATCCGATAATTTTACATTCCTAATTCCTCACCAGGGCCATTATTCCGTGTTGTTGTCATGTGCTTAGTGGTCAGATTCGACGGTTTTATGCTTCTCTTTCACCACCATTGTATTATGGGTAGCTGTAATCTGCTCAAAGTTCAAATCTA
This sequence comes from Kandelia obovata, assembly GCA_021464305.1. Taxonomy (NCBI): domain Eukaryota; kingdom Viridiplantae; phylum Streptophyta; class Magnoliopsida; order Malpighiales; family Rhizophoraceae; genus Kandelia; species Kandelia obovata. The sequence goes on from CM038480.1 coordinate 952,219, forward strand.
ACAAGTTTTTATTACAAGGGGGTGTTGATTTTTTATGCCAAAGAATTGCAGAAATTCATTCTCCCTTCTTTTGGCTTATGGAGCTGAATAGTAATTGATTTATGTTTTTAAGTTTCTTCTGTGTTGATTGCTATACGGAGACATTAGTTGAGTAACAAAGTACTGACTGCCCCTTACGTAAATGCATCATTCCATCATTCCCTTATATAAATGCATATGATTCACTGATGTGTCTGTAAGTACCTGAAACTACATTATTAGAGCATCTAGACATTTCCAACAATATAATATCCAATAGCCTCAATTAAATTTGGGATTAAGACTTTGCTGTGGTTGTCGTATATTCTGATCAAGTTTTTCTGCATTTGAGTAAAACAAACAGATCAGTTGCTATGTCAGACTCAAAGACAGAAGTTGTGACAAGTTTCTTAGTCAAAGAGTTAAAAGATCTGTTATCTTATCTCCAAATTATTGCCTTATTTAACCCCTCAATGCTACTCCGGCTCTTGCAGTGAGATCTCCTTGTGCCTGTTCTTGTGGCAGGCACTCCATTCTTTCTACTGTGAAACATCCATTCCTTTCCGCAGCTTCTTTCAGTTCTTGAGGAGAAGTGCTGTATATTGGTACATAACCTTGTCCACGACGTCTTCGTCCATAATTCCCTAGTCAGTTCAAAGGCACCACTAGTCTAAATTTGAAATCTACGCCTCGTGGTCTTGCAGTTTCAACTATCAATGTAACAGATAGAATGACTTAATGTATAATTATTAACTCCCGGTCTTACGATTTTGGCCATGGTAATCAGGAAAGAACCCAAGAGTTCTAATACGATATTGGAAAAAACTTGAGAATGAGAAGCTTCATTGGGTCGGCCTGGAACAAAGAGCATCATCCGCCCTTCTGGAACAACCTCTTGTGCTCTATCATCCAGGAAACTCTCCATGTCCTTGGCATACTGATCCGAATAAGCCTTGACAACTTCAACCCCGGCATTTGTGTAAGATATTCTTCCCTTGTTCCATGATGGAGAGCTTTCATCTGCTAGGAGAACCTGGCTCACCCTTTGCATAATACTGCCTATCAAGTGGGAAGGACGTGAACATCTCGTTGAAATTTTTTGTCATGTGATTGGTGAAGAGCACTTGAACACAGAGAGTTCAACAGGATTGGATCGTTGAACATCTCTTCTGGCACTTTAGAAAGCCATTGGAGAGTTTAGGAGAACCTGGCTCACCCTTTGCATAATACTGCCTATCAAGTGGGAAGGACGTGAACATCTCGTTGAAAATTTTTGTCATGTGATTGGTGAAGAGCACTTGAACACAGAGAGTTCAACAGGATTGGATCGTTGTGATCAGTACCTGAGCTCTATTGCTTTAAGCATATGTGCTGCAGCTAACGAGTGAGGGCCGAAGAAGAAACCTATATCTGCAAATTGGAAAATGCTGGAAGGAAATCTTTGGTGTCAAGCTTTCCAGCAATTGCCTCATTGCTGAGTTCCTTGACAGCATCTGCACCTTTTCTCTGAGAAAAAAGAAAGTTGGCTAAGCTATCTATTCATTAATAGAAAGAAGTAAAACTTGCATCTATCTAAGCAACTATGTTACAAAAAAAAGTTACTTGAACGTGAAAATTAGAGCAGTAAAGATTAAACGCGAGTAATTAGTTACAATTAACATGTCTTCTAATAAATAATAGATCAATTTGTAATTAATTGTTAAAATTGAATCATGCCACTTCACGTTCAATTTCTACGTCCATCTGATAGAAATCGTTATGTTAGTACCTGGGAAAAGAAGCTTTGGTTATGGGACTTGTTCTCCGTCACTGCCAGCCAACTCAATGCACCTCTACGAACCATTTGTCCTACTATAGTGAGTAATTGACATAATTCGATTATCATGATAGCATGGTGAGAACATTTATAATCTTGTGCTACTGCACAAAAACGACGGACAGATGAAAGATTCAAGGATGAGAACTCCTTAACAAGGATGTGTTGACGTCATAATTTAAAACAATCAACTTCAGGTCAACAGTGCTTCCTTCATGCTTCGGAGGAGACTTTAGCAGTGGACTTTCAACTACATTGGACGATTCCATCGTGGCGTTGGAGAGAGAATCATAAACAAACTCAACCCATGTAAGTTGATGAAATGGCTAAAATGTTCCATCCTGTTTGAACTCTATGAAACCCATGTACGTTCTTGTTCATGTCCATAATTAGAAAAGTAAGTTAAACCATGTTTTGGGCCAACTTCTGACCGGTTCAGCTCGATTTTATCGTACAAGCTAATTCTTACTGCACAAACATGTTCTAGTACGTCCTACACTCAATTTTTCATACTTTCTCAATTGCTATGGAGAAATTTACAAATTCGAGGTCTCGATGTCCGTCAACACCCTTCTTAGTGAGGCTAATTATATTCTTTAGTCCCAAGAGATTATAATTTTCTTATGGGAATCTTTGGAACTCGCCCAAAGAGGGGAAGAAACAACTTGAAGAATGGGAGAGTTATAATCGCAGAATACCCATATTTATGAAACTCAAATAAAGGATTTTCCACTTTCACTTATATTTAGAGGAACTACTGCGGTTAAAAAATAGTAAAGCTTACTTTGCCACACAATTAAATGATAAGCGGACCAAAGATTTTGTGAAAAGAAAAGCTTATTTGTAACAGTTGTATAGTACAAAGTAATGCGCTTTTATTTAAATAAAATGACTTGTGGACTAGCTATCTCATTGGCTACTGTTTTCGATTATAAAAAGACCACCACTCCCCGCATCATTTTCTTACAACTAGAATGAGAAGTTTCAAAGAAGCTACAAGTGTAGCTGACAAGCACTACAAAACCCGTAAGAGGAAAATGATTAACCTAAAACATGGATCTCGTGGGCTGCGAGGCAAAGGATTTACTTGTCTGGTCTTGTGGTGCACTCACTTATGCAGTTTTTCAGGGCAACGATTTCTGGTGAAAGAAGCCAATGGAACTGCACATGATGGAGGTTGGGTGACATACCATAATACATGTTGGGAGATTCAAGAATCAGCAAGTGCTATGAGCTGATCAACCACATTTGGATCGGCAAGTGTGCTTGTGTCTCCAAGTTCGTCATATTGTCTAGAAGCTATTTTCCTGAGTATCCTCCTCATTATTTTTCCACTCCTTGTCTTTGGAAGGCCAGGTGCCCAATGAATTTTGTCAGGTGCTGCAAATGCTCCTATCTGGAAAAGTGGACTGATAAGGTTTTGGAGAAACAAGCTGATAAGTGCCAATATTTTTATTCTTAATTGCAAGCCATACTTTTCATAAGTCAGACATTAGGATGGTTAGAATTTGATCAACAAAATATTGTTCATGGAATTGGTGATCATATCTAGATATGAACAAGAAACTGATAAAAGAACTTGACAATCTATGATGTGAAATATAAATATCTTAATTGCATTATCAGTTGTGCGTTTTGAATGCAGACCTGCTCTCGTACTGTGAGTATAAGATTCTTCCGAAGTTTGTTGCTGTAGGGAACTCCCACCGCAAGCGTAACAAATGCATAAATACCCTGTCCTTTAACCTAGGTGCAACAAAATATCAAAAAATTTGTTAAATGGCATTAAGCACCAGCAACTATGATATATATTTTAGTTGCACAACAAAACTATTCCCAAAACTGTGATTTATATTTTGGTTGTACAACACAATATTAACAGCAGTGTCATACCTCGTGTTCAATGCCAACCACAGCAGCTTCTGCACATTGAGGATGAGAAACAAGAGCAGATTCCACTTCTGCTGTACCAATACGATGACCACTACATGTATTATCAGAACATCAGATAAAATGAATCCAGAAAAATGGGGTCAAACACAATTTACTTCATCGTAATTGATCAAGTATCTGCAGGAATATGGGATGACAGCATAGAACACTTGCATTTCTAATGTGTACCTAACTTTGGCTAGATTTATTTGTACTTCTCATAAGTCTATAAAGTCAGCAATGTTTTAGTATCTATTCGTGTTCATGCTTGTCCAAATACACCAAAAGAGAAATTAAAAAAGCTCAAAATTTCTAAATCTACCTAACATTGATGACATCATCAACTCTCCCTGTAAGCCAGTAGTATCCATCCTTGTCCCTGAAAATAAACAAAACCATCAGTCTTTTGGCTGCCCTTGCAGCCCCAACATTAGTAAAATAGAGGTTGGGACACCATCAAGATTAAAAATGAAGCACACAAATCATTAATAAATGAAGAAAATGGTAATTGTGATCATAAAATAGCAACGAAATACCTGCTACAGCCATCACCACTGAAATAATAACCAGGGAATGGCTTAAAGTATGTGGTTTCATATCTTTCATGATCACCGTACAGAGTTCGGAATGCCCCTGGCCATGAGCTTTTCACACACAGATATCCACTGCAGTTCCCTTCAATCTCAGTACCTTTCTCATCCACAATGACAGGCTACCCTTGCCCAAGAAAAAAAGAAATGAAATATAAATGTAAGTACACACTGGCATATGAATGTAAAAGTACAGAGAGAGAGGGGGACAAAAGAAATGAAAACAGCTAAGATGAATATATGAAAATGCCAAAAAACCTGAACACCAAAGAAAGGGAAAGTTGCAGAACCAGGCTTCTGTGGCCAGGCACCTGGCAAGGGAGTAATCTGCCAGATAAATGCAAAAACTATTAATTAACTGGAAAAGGTAAAATGAAGGTGATATTAGACATAAAGCAACTATAGAGTAATGCAGTGATAACAAAATAACTAGTTCCAGCTAATCATGAATTGTTGTAGAAGAATGATGCCATAAAACTCAAATGAAGAGAGTAGAGTACCATGAAGCCCCCAGTTTCAGTCTGCCACCAAGTGTCTGATATAGGACACCTCGAATCTCCAACTACATTGAAAAGCCACCTGTAAGAAACACAAATGAGTTACAAATTATTCTAATCAGAAATCAAAATCTTATGGATCATAAAGAATAAAATACAGCCAAAAACCTCCATGCGCTTGGATTAATAGGCTCGCCTACACTTCCTAGAATCCGTAAGGACTTGCGTGAATAGTGAGTAACATACTGCACAATTCATGATATAGATAATATCAGTAAAGCCATTTGTGAAATAACTTGAAAAGTTGTACATTTGTATCCATGTACACACATGCAAAAATTAAATTGGGTACCAAAACATAGAAAATTTTAACTTAGATAATTGGTCATTAGATGAATTGATTTGAGACTCCACAACACAGTATAAGATGGAATCATTTCCCAATCACATTTTTCATCTCCTGGGAGCACCCACTAAAGTTGCAAGGACAGACAAGGCAAATGGACATTATTCAAAGCCATGATATGTGAAAAAATTCAAGGTCAGGAGCAATTATAAACATGATCAATCAAAGCTGCAAACATGAAATTTGTAGACTCCTAAATGCTTGGCAAAAGAAAAGTTGTATTTTAACCTTATCCTGATTATTAGTAATAGTTACAACTCTCTAATCTCAGTTTTTTAAGCCTTGTAAGAGAAAAATCTTGCCTTATCACCATCACGCATGAGGGACCGCACCAATGTGGGAGCAGTGTAGAATATTGTCACCTTGAATTTGTCAACAATGTCCCAACAACGACCAGGATCAGGATAATTCGGAGCCTGTATGTTATACACAGACATTTAGCTATCAAATATAACAGAACTCACAAATTGGAACAGTAACAGTATAACTTAAATCTGAGGGGGAAGGCAGAATTTGGTGTAAAAGTAAGGTTATTCCATTGTGTGACCTAGAGGACACATGTTCACGTCATGGTAACAAACTCTCTTTAAAAACAAGGGCAAGATTGTGTACATCTTACTCTTACGTAGATTCCAGCCTCAGGCATTGGGATGCCCTTTTTTATGGCTTAGTTCATAATAGAATGGAATGGTGAGACTGAGAAAAGATTCATATAGCCAACTCCAATTAAATTTGGAGTTAAGGCTCTATTTGTTGTTGTATCCAATCTAGAGTGATTGCAAGTTTGTGGTAAATTACCCCTTCAAAAATGACAACTGTTGCTCCATTGAGCATAGGTCCATAAGTCACATAGCTATGCCCAGTGATCCAGCCACAGTCAGCAGTGCACCTAATATGTGGGCAAAAAGCTCAATTTGTTATTCAACCACTTTAAATCACATTATGAAGGTAGTGTGTAGACAATTGGAGATTTGTTTACCAGTAGATATCAGACTGTTTGTAATCAAATGCATACTTGAATGTTGTGGCTGTGTAAACCATATATCCTCCAGTCGTATGAAGAACACCCTTTGGAAAAACTCTAATTATTACAATAATAAAAAAAAAAACAGAGAGAGAGACAAGCATTTTAATTAACATAATGCTGCTAGTACCTTTGGCTTCCCAGTGCTCCCACTTGTATACAGCAGAAAAAGGGGATCTTCTGCATCAACCCACTCCACTTCACAGCTTGTAGCATATTTCGGAACAACATCCTAAACAAAAGCTACCACTCAGTACAATGCAAAAGACAACATCCTATATAGCAGAAGTATAAATCCATCTGGGCAAAACAATAAAATTATGCATTAAGAAACACAAAAAATATAATAATCAGTGTCAATAATTAGCATTTCACTCAAACTTTATCTACCTTCTCTGCTATAAAGAAATAACACAAAGGTTTTGATGGGAGAAGGCTGTTGAATATAAATATGTTTAATTTGTACAATGATAGCAGAAGATCTTGTTTTCCATTTGTGCATTGTATAGGACATTTTGTCCCTTGGATGTTTTATATTACTAACCTGCCACCACACATCTCTTCCCTTCTGCCATCTAGTGCTTTCTCTCTTCATGGCAGATTGATTTTCATAGGTTAAGCACACATCTGCTCAGAAAACAGAAAGAAAAAGAATTAGATGGAACAAGAGTGGGAAATCAAAATGCAACAGTTTCTTCTCATTGAACATAGGAAGGGAGAAAATGCCAATAACTACAATGAAAATTATGACAACAGAGCCACATGGCTTAGTTGAAAACATCTTTCTGGTCGCTGAAAATTGACAAAGATGATGATACTTATATTACAAAGAAATTATTTAGTATACCTATGTACATGCTATTTTTGGTACATTCAACAAGGGCATCATTGACTATGTCCTTGAGATTGATAATCTTAGGGCCTCTTTTAACAGCATTACAGGTAATTACAACTTTTGGCTTGCAGTCCATGATTCTTTGAGCAAGAGATTCTGCGGAAAATCCTGCAAATACAACCTAAAAGATTGGAAAGATGAGAGAGAGAGCTGAAACAGTTTTAAAGGTAGGAAGATTGCTGAAATGAAGCTTTTCTGTTTTAAATTTAAAGAGGCAGAGCACAATATTACCGAGTGAACAGCACCAATGCGGGCACAAGCAAGCATGGCAATAGGGAGTTCCATGATCATGGGTAGATAAATCACAACAGCATCACCCTTCTGAACACCAATGTCCTTCAAGTAATTTGCTAGCTGCATAGGATGTTAAAACGCAGTTTTTAAAGAGTAAGATTTGACACACTTACAGTCAACAAAGAGGACAACACATGAACACAGAGAGTAAATAATAGACCTGACAAACTCTGCTAAGAAGCTGGGAGTAAGTCAAAGAGTCTTGGAAACCAGGCTCATTGCCTTCCCAATAAATGGCAATCTTGTCAGCATTTCCAGATTCAACATTTCTATCCAAGCAATTGTAGCAGATGTTGGTAATACCACCCTTGAACCACTGCAATCATACATTCATTACTACAGTTTCTTTTCATTTTCCATCACACTAATCCGCCAACAGCTACCGATAGAGACGAACAATGCAATTATAATAATAAAATTTGCAGTTTGCTTCTAAGCCGGTAAAGCCAATTCGAATATATATATATATATATAGCCGAGCTCTTCTGACACAATTTCAAGTTGGCCATGTAATAATGAAGAGAAAGATAGACCTGAATGTTAACAGCGCCGTTGCGAACGTCGAGATTTTCGGTGAAGACTGGCAGTCCCCATCTCTGCTTCCAGTAGAACTGCGAAGCAATGTCCGACCAAAATCCGGCGGGATCTTCAACCGACCTCTTATACATCTCCAAGTACTGCATCAAGCATATCTATACCGTTAGTACAAATCAGATAAAGCAAACGATCGTCTCTTTTTCTTTCTTTCGGAAAACGAGACCTTCTGTGGAGAGGGGACGAGGGCCTGAGAGGAGAAGTTATCGCCGGGGAAGACGAGATCGGTCTCCTCAGAAGCAATGGCTTCCCCTAATATAACGGCGTTGAGATGAGATATCTTGCCGGAACCGGACGGCATAGCCATTGATTCCACGTGTCTCAAGTGACTCTCAGTCGTCTTCACGCTATTACTCCTCCGATCATTCCGATTCGCCATGACTGCCAATATTCTCTCAACGTTTCCAAATCTTCTCCCTAACTGCGAACGCCGACACCGGCGGACAATGGCGGGAGAGGCAAAGAGAGACGGAGGCGAAAGCGGCGGCGGCGGATTGGGGCTTTGGGTCGAAGAGTGGATATAAGAAGGATTTGACGATTTGAACGTTGAGCTGAAGACAATGAGAGAAGATGACAGTGTGGCGAATCGGGGACTCGGGATTTCCGCCTCTGTTCCAACATAAAACGGAGCTGGCGCAGCAGTTGCTTTCCTTATTTGCATCATCCTTCTCCTTATCCCTTTTCCTTCCTCATTAATAATTGCAATAATACTGATAAAGTTTGATGGGTTGCAGATTTCATAATAATAATAATAATAAAGACAATAATAATAATCAACAACAATTAAAACAAAGATACATCAATTAAAACCGTAATAATACAATAAAAAAATAAAATAACATAAAAAAAAGTCTGTAACAAAGTTTTCTTACTCTTTTAGTAGTAGAAGTCAAGTAGTACAAGGACACTGAACATTTTTAAAAGAAGCTATTGTCACTCAACGTCCACGAAACAAACGTAAGATTGTTTGACATGGATCGCCGTCCCCACACTTTCTATTAGTGCAACTATTAACATCACCTTAGACTTTTCCTAGCAAAAGAAAAAATCTTAGGCCAATCAAAGAAGGTCTAGCATTTTTTTATTTTTTATTTTTTGTCGGAAAATTATTAATTTACTTTTATCGTTTCCAACAGCGCCAAGAAATCATATGAAAATAACAAACAATTTTAATTGAGAGATTTCATAAATACAAAAATATTATTTTAAATTTAATTGTTGACCCAATACAACTTTTCAAAATAAAATAGATAAAAAAAAAGTGATTTTACCAAATAAAAAAAATACTAGAAAGATATATAATTTAATAAAAATAATTAAATATGTTGTTATTATATTATATAAAAATATTAGATATCAAAATGAATAATATTTAATATTATGTAATAAAAATCTATCGAAATATGATAAATTTTAATATTAAATTTATATAATATAAATTAAATAGTATTTGTCTGTATCTTTCAAATTCAGTGTGATTGATATTGCCACCCCATCTACTACCATTCGAGAGTGGACGTTGGGGATACCCATGGGTCATGGCTTGCGTTGTGATTATGTTATTGCAATTTTAAAATCTCTGTCATCTTCAACTGAGGTTCCAATGTCCATGGGCTGACTTCGCATGCGATGTCATACTGTACGTCACCCACGATGGTCATTGCCATAGTGTCGCAACTCTCGTGTGAAACTCAACATATATATATATATATATATATATATATATATATATATACATACACGTCAAAAAGACGATACGCTGTGTGATAATTACAAATTTTTTCCTTTTCTATAATAATTTTTTTTTACCTCTTAATTTTTTATAGCACATTATCTTTAAACTAACTTGTATTTTAAAAATATTTTAAAACGGAGAATAATATATTACAATTATTGCAATTAAGACCTTTTCCAAGAAAAAAATGTACAATTGAATTAGTTGTAACCGGCTCAAAATTTTTTATCCTTTATTTCGAATAAACTGTAAAAGCACAACACATTAAGCATAGTAGTAAACATTAAAATAAATGTTCTTTACAGAACTTCCCATGTAATAGAATTACCAACATAGCTACACTGAAAATGAAAATAGAGCTAAGGAAACAGAAGCACAAAACTCATGCCTTGCGCTTCAGAACCACAAACATTGGACCAGTAGTATCACTGGCTCTTGGCAGCGGATGCCCAACAATTTTCATGGTGTACCTCTCGAATAGCTGCTCAATAATCTCATCACCAAAATGTCTTCTGATAAGGTTCTCAACGGCAGCCCTGCACGCTTCAGTGGGAAGCAGTAAGACACCGTTCAGACTATTATTATACAATTGCACACTACCCAAGGTTCTTGTCTCTTATAAACGTGAATACTGTACACCCAAATAAATTAGATTTTAGATAGAAGATAATGATACGTGACATCCATTGTTTTGTATTAGAGTTGTCAACTCATCAATTGAAGGGCCGTACAAAGGGAGTTTGAAAGAGTCGACTTTGTCATTGCTTATTATTCCCTACAAAGTTAATGTCGACCAAGTCATAAACCATTGGTTAGTATCAGTTTCTTAATTAACAGATAAAGACATTTATATAACTTTTGATAATACGTTCATCACTTGATGCATGATCTTGTGACACAAATGTTGGACTCTTTGTTCCAGCAATCCATCAGACTTAAAATTCGAATAATAATGAACTGAAAAAACAAAATGGTGCATCTTGGTACCTACCTCGTTGGCCATATCTAATAGGCAGGACTCCAACGGGAGTAAAACTGGCCCCTCCGAACATCGCAATGGAAGTGTTCCACTGGGACATCCGATCATAAGAATGACCATTAAGCCTCCTGCTGTTACCTCTTCTGCTCTAGCTCTTAAGAAGGGCTCCATGTCCTCTGAAAATTTAGCGAGATAGGCCTCAACGATTTCTTTGGGCGCATTGTCGTAATAAATTCGACCCGTGTTGCACGCAGGTGAACCCAAATCACCTATCTCTTGGGGTACCTCGGAAAGCCAGTGCAGTGCAGAAGAAGAGTAAACAACATTAAGGGACCCCTTTGGAAACAATCTGCCATGAAAAGAGCCTGGAACTCCAGCAGCATAATATTTCTTGTCCGAAGGTAGATATGCGAAGAGAGTGTTGAAATCATTAGAAACCCTGTCATTGAAAAAAACCTGGAATTCTGGGAGGTGGTTAGATTGGCCTTCAGTCCCATATTTCTTGGTTACAGCTTCGATTATATTCTCCACTGCAGAAAACGTATTGGGTCCTGTGGAGCAACCCAAATCAGCAATTGTAAAAACGTTTGGAGCTGCATTTCCCACATCTAGGTTCTCAACAATCTGCTCAACCAACAGAGAGCTTTGGCTGCATCGGCTTTTCTTTGCTGCAGTAATTGAATGCAGGACTGCGTCAATATTTGTATGAAATATGAGGAAGGCAACATATGGCTATGGATTTGTCTGTCAATGCAAGGTTACATCTAGATACCTTAGTCCGGACCTGTTAATGATCCACATTTGCATACATTTGAGCGATCAGACCCATCCTTTTAGTATACATCCATATAAATTTTAAATTCATATGAAAATATCACTATAAATATTTTTAAAATACTAAATTAGTCTTATCTCAATATATATATATATATATATATATATATTTTTAACACTAAAATTTTTGAACTGAGTTGTAAATATTTTTGCATGTTTTCTCTCGTTAATTATTAAGATAATTTTTTTAAAAATATAGTAAATTAAAAAAAAAGTCTAAATATTTATTTTTATCTCTTTCAGTATGTTAACTCATATATATTAGTCATATTATTATTATTATTATTTTATTTTTTAAAATACGATATAAAAATTATTATTATACTTAAATTATAATATATTAAATATAAATCTCCTAAAATTGTCAATTCAAGTTTGGTAAAATTCTATTTTCACGTTGAATAAAATGTTTTTTAAACAAACGAAAAGAAAATTTGTAAACTTCTTTTTCTTTTTCTAATTGACACCGATTAATTAGGTTTTAATTAATATGCGAAAAAATAGGATTTAACTCTCAAGTGAGTTGACTAGTTTAAGAGGATCTAATCCTTAATTATTACACCGAAATTAACCATTCATACCATCCCTTTTGATTAACTAAGTTGTTTAAGTTTCTCATTGACTCATAAACAAGAAGTTGAAACTTGAACCTTTTTTTTAGTGACCAGCAAACCAAACTGCAATTGATCTGTGAAGGACTACACAATAAAATTACAGGATACCTGCACTAAAGCCAGAGTTGAAACTTGAAAGACCTGCCCTAGCGTTCAACTCCAGCAAAACACCATAGCCCGGTTCACTGAGAATTTACCTCAAAACGACTTGTAAACAAATTGATCCTAGGCATCAAACCCTTGCCCTTTAATCAGACCATTAACAAACAGTCCAAATACAATATTCCCACTATGTACACACACACACACACACACACACACACACACACACAGCATTAGATTCGTGCATTGCACAAGTTGTGTTTTATTTAAATAAAAGAAAATTAAAAAAATTAATTAGCATGTTTCCTTATAGGGAATTTTAATTTGACTTCCCTAAAAAAGAAAATTAAATTAAACACACATTTTAAGTAGTTACTCAAATTAAATATTTTTTTATGAATTTTAAGTAACTTATTACTTAAATTATATCAATTACTTACAAAGACTCAAAATTCAAATAATAGTATATTTCATTTCAATAGTTACTCAAATAAAACATTTTTTGAATTCACATATGTTTTTTTTTTTATTTTTAAATTTTTAGTAATTTGTTACTTAAATTGTTAATTTTACATAAATTTTTTTAAAATTTAAATAATATTAAAATTATTAAATTATTTACTCACATAAGATGTATTTTATTCTAATATGAAATATTTTTACATTTTTTAAAATTTTTAGTAACTTATTACTTAAATTACATAAATTATATAAAAAGATTATAAATTTAAATAACCTTAAATTTTATTAAAGTAATTACTCAAATTAAATATTTTTCAATCAAATTTAACATATTTTACTTTTTCTTAAAATTTGAAAAACTTATTACTTAAATTAAGTAAACTATATAAAAAAAAGAGGACTAAATTTGAATAACATTATTGTGTATTTAAGAAAGTAGCGTTGACAAGAAGAGTAGTAATGCTAGAATGACCAATTTGATTTATGGAACAAGATAGAGGTTGCCAACTTGCACTAAAACAAGAGTAAGATTTTTTTTTTAACCTATTTATCATGTAGTCTTAATTTTTAAAAGAAGTATGCTATATTCATGTTTTTTTGAGAAATAAAATTAGCAAGTTTTTATTTTTTTTTTAAAAAAAAAGAAAAATAAAAAAATTAAGAGTAGCTTTTTTCTAGACAACAAAAGGAAGAAAAAAAAACTTAAATTACTAATGATTTATTTGTTTTAAGAGAAAGAAAAAAAAATAAAAAGAGAAATCTATGATTATTTATTTTAAAAAGTTTTTATTTTTTATTTTTTTAATTTAAAAATTTGTGAAAATTCTTAATATAAATTAAATAAATTGTAATATAAGTTAAAATTATATTTGAATAAATTAAATTTTATAATTTTCATTTTATGAAAAATATAAAAAGGTTAACTAAATATTCGTGTGGAAGTGAAGCATAAAACCTGCCGATCGGAATTCATGAAATAGCTGAAAGGTCCGTCTCCACCAGTCATAGCAGAGGATTCTACCATCTCTCTCGTTTTGCCTCCCAACCGCGAGTGCGCACACACAAGGAGAGGCAAAGCACAAGAAACAGTGATTGCCGTGGTAGCTACAAAGGTTTATACTAGCCTGTACTTTGGCTAGTTGTCAAACTACTAGCCATGGAGATCTTCTTGCATTAAACTAACAGCCGTTGCCAGCTGCCACCCATAATAGAAAAATGAAGGTAGATCCCAACTTGTTCTTCGAGCCACCGTGGTTTTTAGCATGCTGCCGTGTGATATAATTACACATAAAACGTTAAATATTATACTAACATATTTTATAGAACACAACAAAAAATAAAAAATAAAAAAAATATAATAATTATAATCATACAATAAAAATTTCTGTCAAATTTATTTATATTCTACAAAATGATATCCAATAGAGTATATAATATTTTGAATATATTTTAAAATATTTGTGTGACCATTTAAACCCACAAAATTGTGTTTGACATGTAATTGGATCCATTTCTTTTTTACGGGGGTTTAGCTATAAAAGGTCCTCCGATTGACCAAAAAAAAAAAAGATAGACGTAGTGAATAACAATGACAATAAATATAAGTGTTTTTACATTTAGGTAAGTTTGTTTGCAGGAAATATTAACATTGAATTGCCGGAAAAATCATTTTCCAGAAACTTCACAGATTGAACAAACATTATTCTCAATAAGTGAAAAGTGGAAAAGGCAATTGAAATCCACACACACACATATATATATATATATATCTATAGAACTTTGAAAAGGAAACGGAAGATGATTCTATCTTAAACTCTTCAAGTCGAAGGCGCACATATGATTTGATTAATGTCCAAATCGACAAAGCTGAATTGGGTATTCTCTACACCTAAATAATGGATATACCCTGTAAAAGCTGCCACTTGGGAAATACTTGGGCACAAGCAACCCACATGAGGAACTGAAGCGGCTCCATATTCAATCAAATACTGTATTTGAATGACCCGCAGGTGCTCTCCAACTCCGCTGATGTACGCAAGCTTAGGATTCTCCTTTGGACTCGGGGCATGCCGGCCGGTCACAACCAATTGTTTTTTTCAACGTAATGCTACGGGAATTTAGAACTGCAAATAAAGTAACGGGCAGAGTGTTTGTCATTGATTTACGTAATCGGATAATGATTTAGAGCTGATCGAGGTCGAATAGACTTGAGAGTCTCAGAAAGTCAACTCCTAGGCATGGTATTATGAAGATATTTGAAACAATATTTAATATAATTCATCCTCGTCGGCGCATCTAAGTTTGTGAATCTAGTTGTCTCCCTTTCAAGATCTCTTGAACGTCTACAGTTTTACCCTACACACACACACACACACACACACACACACACACACACACACACACACCCACACACACACACACACACACACACACACCTGTCTCTTATACACATCTAGATGTGTATAAGAGACAGATGTACACACACACACACACACACACACACACACCCACACACACACACACACACACACACACACACACACACATATATATATATATATATATAAACACAATCATTTTATGCGAATGCACTTCAATATAATTGTCATAATGAATATAATAATCTTTATACGCACAAAAGTTAATTGTATAATCATTTTATATAATTAATTCTTTGTATAATAAGAAAAAATTTTATTAGTAAGAAATTCATGTTACTCTCCGATTTTTCGAGTAAGCAGCCATTCAATCTTTCCAAAACAAAAAAAAAACTGATCAAAGTTCATATGACTCTTATATTTAATGAACTATAATAGATTCATTTTATTAAAGATTTGTTTACGTATTTATTGTGATTAATATAATATTTAGTGTAAATATAAATATTAAATACTAGATGTTTATGTGTGAATGAATTTTTGTAATAAAAAGAGAAGTCTTGTTAATAAGAAATGGAGTGAAGATCTCATTTTTTTTTTTTAATAATTGAACTATTTAATTCCCTAAAAATGTAAATTAATATTAGTAATTTCTTTGTTTGATAAAATTCAATACATCTAAAGTGTAAAACATTTATTAATGTACTTCTTGCCATAGATATAATATTTGATATGAATATAAAAATTAATTTTATAATTATTTCATGTAAATGACTCTTTAGGAGAAAAAAAATTTATTAGTAAAAAATAGAGCTATAATCTCATCTTTTAAAAAAGAAATCATTTAAATCATATAGAAAATACTAATTATAATCAATGATTTTTATGTTAGATGGATGTCAATAGATTTAGACTATGCAAAGTATATTAATGGAGTTGCTGCAATGAATATAATATGTCATGCATACATAAAAATTAATTTTATGATAATTCAGTGTAATTGACTCTTTGCATTATAAGAAGAAATATTATTATTAAAAAAATGAAGTTACTATTCATGTAAAAAAATTAATTAATATCCATAACTCATACATTTAATGAATTTTAATAAATTTAAACTATCAAAGTAGATTGATCAAAGGTATTAAAAATAATAATCATCATTATCAATAACTCTTATATTATAATGGACTCCTATAAATGTAAACTATTAAAGATATATTAATGTTTTTTATCACAATAAATATAATATTTTTATTGTGATAAGCATAAATATTAATTCTATGACCATTTTATTTAAATTTCTCCTTTCAACAATAATGTTTTTTCTTTGCTTACAAAAATTTATTCAAGATATATATATATATATATAATAAAACCAATTTTCATCAGACATTATACTATACCTTAAACCTTTCCTTATCATTAGCGTCCGTAATTCATATACCTAGACCATGAAATGACTATAGTCAATAAATGGTGGTCTAGAAAATGCTTGGGAAAAAAAATTAAAACTATCATGCTGTTATTAACCAAATGTACAATTAGATTCAATAGCATACCATGCCATAGAAATTAAAACAGTACAATAATTAGGAATCAACAGTTTAGGAGCTTGAAATAGAAAAATCATTAGTACAAAAAAAGAAAAGAAAAGACAATAATCAAAACAAAAATGCACCATTTAATAATTTGATCACGTAACAAAATGATGGAAGATGCGTGAAAACAAAACTATCTAACTCCTAAATGGGAAGTAAAGTAGTAGTACATGAATACTATATATTTTAGTGCAATTATTAATATCGTCGAGATTTTTTATATAAAAAAATTTTCAGTGATAAAAGAAGGTCTACCTTGGTTTTTATTAGGAAATTATTAATTTACTTTTCTTATCACTTATGCACAAGTGCAAGATAATATCATTTTAAATTTAATTACTTATCTAAGACAAATTTTAAAAATAAAATAGTCAAAAAAGAAGTGTTACAAAAAAAAAAGATAATAGAAAAATATGTGATTTTATAGACAATTAAATATCTTACAATTATATTATATAGATAATATTGGATATTAAATATTGATATTTAATACTAAATAAAATTGTTATGTAAAAATATAATAAATTTTAATATTAAATTTATATGAAACTAAATATTATTTATATAACATTAAATATTATTTTATATAATATAAATTATATTGAATCTATCAAAAGATTTCAAATTCAATGTAGGTTGGCATTACCACCCTAGCCACCACTCTTCGAGATGGTTGGAGATATTCATGGGTCTTAAATTGCGTTGTCATAATCATTACAATTTTAACATCTTTGGCTATCTTTATTGTAGGTTTCGATGTCACAAGCAATGTCATATGGTACATGACTCACAATGCCACGGTGTCACAAATTTCATGTGAAACTCAATATTTGTCATTACAATTTTAACATCTTTGGCTATCTTCAATAAAGGTTCCGATGTCACAAGCGATGTCATATGGTACATGACTCATAATGTCACAGTGTCACAAATTTCATGTGAAATTCAATATTCGTCATTCCCACAATCTTATATATATATAAATATATATCACAATACAACGTATTTATAATTACATATCTTAATAAGAAAACAGTTCATCAACTCAAATAGCGGGGTAACTTGATTCACAAGGACCATGTTACTCTCTATAAGGATAATGATGTCTCAAAGCAAATGGCTGAATGACTCATATAATATTTGGCTGATCTTTTGAAACATGTTAAGTTTCCTGATCATGTACATGTGGTGCCTCCTGCTTTAGTAATAAAGAGACCTGTGGCTAAAGGCCAATCAAGGATTTATCCTTACTAAAGGAGTTTCTAAAAAAACATATCCATTTAGGGTTTGGAAAGATTAGAGTAGGTAAGGGAGCACTAGTTTAGAGCCTTGAGGTATCCCTTCTTTATTTTGAAGGCACTAACCTTAGGGAATGAATTATGAAGTAAACAAATATTTCATAATTTGTAATGTGGCAAGCGAAAATAAGACAGAGTTAGTAGCCATGTATTTGAGAGAGCAAACAAAAATATTGTTGGCTAACAAATCAAAGTTTTTTCACTTTGAAAAAGGTTTTCTAATAATCTATGCTAGTGGTTTAGGATAAAAAGTTTTCATATGTGGCACAATTCAATAAATTGGCTCAAATAAGCACACTGTGTGAATATTATGAGAGGTATAAGGAGCTAAAGAACTTGATGAAAAATACTAACTCTTTACTTATATAAAAGTATTTTATATCTAGCTACATCAATGTTTTCAATGATCTTATAAAGGCAATTATGAAGATTTAAGAACTAAAGTCATTAAGTCATTTATATGAATTATCTAAATTGTAAGAAGAAATTATGATAAATCTGAGCAAATAAACCAAACCATTATCCATAGTCGTAATAGGGGGAAGGATAAAAGGAATAAGATAAAAGAATAACTTTAACCCTAATATTTAGAGAAATAATCAATGGATGAAAAATGACCATTGGGAAGTGGAAGAAATAATTTGGTTGGTAAAGACATTAAAGGACAAGGAATGAATAGCAAGGCCTCAAACCCTTCAACAACCACTACAGAATATAAGGTGCAAATGGAGGGAGGTAGCAAGGTATGTTAGTGTTGTAAGTGTACGAAAAGATACTATTTTAAGCATCAATGTATTAAGTAAACCAATTTATATGCTATAATGGGGGAGTTGCTACTTAATGAAAAATTGAGGATCTCTCGGAAGTATTTTATGATTTGGATTCAAATAAAACAGTAGAGACAAAGGGAAGTATATATATCTATGTCATGACATGTTCTACTGGATTAAATACCATTCAATTAAAGGTTCAAGTAGGAGCTAGGACATTCATTATACTCATTAACTCAAAAAACACTCATAACTTTCTAAATGCTAACTTGGTCAAAGAGCTATTATATCTTATAGTTCCTATCCATCCTTTGTTAATCATGGTAAAAAATAGTCTAAAGGTATTAAGCAAAATAAAAATAAAAATTAGAGAGTTTGAATGGAAAATGTAAGGATAGGTTTTTAAGAATGAACTTAGATTCATGAATATTAAGTCTTTAGATATGACATGGAGGGTTGATTAGTTAGGGTTATATAGTCTTGTGGTGCTAGATTTAAAAAACTGCAAACTATCCTTCACTAAACATGACAAAGCAATTAAGTTACTAGGCACTCCTCATGGCCAAGGGGCTATACAGAGAGTCATGACTGAAATGCAACTAGAAAACTTGATCAAAAAGAAATGTAAAGTAGTGCAAGTTTATCTTTGTACTATGGTTCCACTTAATACCACCAGTGAAACTCTAAGAGAGTTGTTACCTGTATTGGAGTATTTTGCAAATGTCTTTATAGAGCAAATAGGTGTGCCCCTTCCAAATCCCAAGACAATGTCATCCCCTTAAAGCTAAAAGTGCAACATGTCAACCTAAGATCTTATAGATACCCTCATTACTATGAGGTTGAAATAAAGAAACTAGTAACTGAGATGTTAAGGTCTTCTATCATTCAACACAGTAACAATTCATTTGCATCTCCAATCTTATTAGTTAAGAAAAAGGATAGTAGTTGTCATTTCTATGTTGATTACAAACAATTAAACTCTTTCATTGTTAAGGACAAATTTTTAATCTCTATTATAAATAATTTACTAAATGAACTTCATTGAGCCATTATTTTTTCCAAAGTTGATTGGAAGGAAAGATACCACCAAATTAGAATAATAGAGGAAGACATACCAAAAATTGTATTTAGAACCCATCAAGGACATTATGAGTTTAAGGTAATATTTTTTAAGTTGACAAATGTTTCAACGACTTTCTAAACCCTTATAAATCATGTTTATAGTCTTTTCTTCAGATAATTTGTCTTTTTTTTTTTATTACATATTGATATATAGTGCTACCATGAAGGAGCATGTGACATATATGACTCAAGCCTTACAATTTTTGAGGGGCTATAGGATTTATGCCAAAAAGTCTAAGTGCTTATATGGTCAATTACATGTGGAGTATATAGGTCATATTATCTTTAGAAAAGAAATAATTGTTGATCCCAAAAAGATAATAGTCATTGTTAATTAACTAGTTCCCATCACAACTAAGGAATTGAGAGGGTTTTATGTCTTATGGGAATACAAATGCATTAGCAAACCATTGACAATTTTGCTTAAAAAGAATAACTTTCAATGGAATCAAGAGGTTGAAGAAACTTTCAATCAACTTAAGCAAGCTATGGTTATTATTCTAGTGCATGTAGTGTTACACTTCACCTAACCTTTTATACTAAAAACTAATGCAAATGAAAATGGAATTAGGGTTATATTGATGCAAAACAAAATATTCATTGTTTACCTCAATGAAAACTTGAATGTTAAACCTCAAAATTTATCTATATATGAAAAGCAATCACTCACAATTTTGATGACAGTATTTAAATAGAAGTATTAATTGTAAAAATATTATTTTATTATTAAAACTAATTATGAGAGTTTGAAATTCTTACTTCTTACTTCAAGAACAACTACACACCTAACTTTAATTTAAAAGAGTAACTAAATTTTTAGAATTAGATTACATCATTTAATATAAAAAGAACCTAAACAATAAAACAATATGTGTTTTTTCTAAAAGAGGAGTTAGGGTTCTAAAAAGAATCAACTACTTAAACTTAATGGTTGTCAGGTTATAACCACTCAAGCACCCTAATGACTTAACGAAGTAATTAAAAGCTATAAGAATGATGCTTTAGTTAACAAACTTATATTTATATTGATACATTTCCTATCCAAAGCCATTATTTTATCAAAGAATGGAATGTTCACATATAAAGACAAACTTTATATAGGTACACATGAGAACCTTAGAAACCAACTGTTGAAATAATTTCATAGTTACGCCTATATTAAAAGTCGTTGCTACCCACCACCCATAATATAAAAATGAGCACATATCCATTATATACCGTACCAAGTTCATAATAGTTGTCACAACTCTCATGTAAAACTCAATATTCGACGTGTCCACAATTCTGTATATATAACAAAAATAAAAGGAGAATACAACGTGCTCATAGTTACACGTAATATGAATTATCATAATTGCCTTTTTTTTTTTTTTAACTTTAAACCCTTAGTTCTTCTTTCAGGCATATTATCTTTAAGCCAACTCACATTTAGAAAAATATTTTAAAATAAAAAATAATATATTATAATAATTGCTAAGAGACGATTTTTATCAAAAAATAAAATAAAATAATTAAACTAGTTGTAACATGTAATTTATATAACAAACTGAAAAAACATGGTAGTGATCGTTCAGAAAGGTGTTCCTTCTAGAATTTTCTCATGTAATAGAATTACGAACATAGCTGTCCTGAAAATAAACATGGATCAAAAGGTCAATGGAGCTAAGGAGACAGAAGCTCAAACTCATGCCTTGCGCTTCAGAAGCACAAACATCGGAGCAGTAGTTTCACTGGCTTTTGGCAGCGGATGCCCAACAATTTTAATGGTGTATCTTTGGAATAGCTGCTCAATAATCTCATCACCAAAATGTCCTCTGATAAGGTTCTCAAAGCTAGCCCTGCACACTTCCGTGGAAAGCAGTGAGAGACCATTCGATGGATTGTTTAGCATTTCCATTCTCAAGATGCTGAAGGATCCGTTGTTTTGTATTAGAGTTGTTAACTCATCAATTGAAGGGCCGTACACAGGCATGTTGAAAGTGTCAACTTTGTCATTGCTTATTATTCCCTGCAAAATTAATGTCCAACTAAATTATAAAGCATTGCTTAATTCAAAGCGTATGCGTCGTCTTATCAGTTTCTTAATTAACAAATATGAAATTTACACAACTTTCAATAACGCGTCCAGTGATACACTCCTTCTCTTTTGACAAAAATGTTAAAAAGAATCTTAATTTTACCAATTAAAGTTCAAATCACGATACTAAGGAACCCAAAACAAAAACAAAATGGGGCATCTAGATACCTACCTCATTTGCCATATCTATTAGGCAGGACTCCAATGGACGTATAGCTGGCCCCGGCGAACATCGCGATGGAAGCGTTCCACTAGGACATCCGATCATAAGAATGACCATTAAGCCTCCTGCTGTTACCTCTTCTGCTCTAGCTCTTAAGAAGGACTCCATATCCTCTGCAAATTTAGCGAGATAGGCCTCAACGATTTCTTTGGGCGCATTGTCGTAAAAAATTCGACCCCTGTTGCACGCAGGTGAACCCAAAGCACCTATCTCTTGGGGTGTCTCGGAAAGCCAGTGCAGTGCAGTAGCAGAGTAAACAACATTAAGGGAGGCCTTTGGAAACAATCTGCCATGAAAAGAGCCTGGAACTCCGGCAGCATAACATTTCTTGTCCGAAGGTAGATATGCGAAGAGAGTGTTGAAATCATTAGAAAACCGGTCATTGAAAAAAACCTGGAATTCTGGGAGGTGGTTAGATTGGCCTACTATCCCATATTTCTCTGTTACAGCTTCTATTATATTCTCCACTGCAGAAAACGTATTGGGTCCTGTGGAACAACCCATATCGGCAATTGTAAAAACGCTTGGAGCTGCATTTCCCACCTCTAGGTTCTCAACAATCTGCTCAACCAACAGATCTTTGGCAAAATCAGCTGCTCTTTTCTGCATTAATCGAATGCAGAACTGCGTCAATATACGCATGAAATATGAGCAAGGTAAGCTGTGATTATGTATTTGTCTGTTAAAGTCAATCCAATTAGGTACAAAAAAAATTTTGAATTCATTTAAAGTAGGAAATTTACATATAGGAGGCTTCAGCGTTTTTTTTTTTCTTTCCCAATCGATTAAGCATATTAAGAGTCTTGCTACCCTAAGTGAGAGATGATTAATCCTGCCATGCACGTTTACTAAGTGTTGATCTGAATATATGCCTATGGAGATACTGATCCACACGCTCTGATATCTAAAATTCAAGCCAAAGAGATGGTTGGGACTGGAAAAATGTGTAGGAATTTAATCTCCTACTTTTAAATGAATCCTATTCTGGACCTGTTAATGATCCGCATCTGCATATATTTGATTCCGGTAGCCATTAGACTCATCCTTTTTATTATATATACATCAATAAAAATTTTAGATAGTTCATTATAAATATTTTAAAGGGATTAAATTAGTCTTAATTTATTTATATTTTTTTTTTGCCTTGAGTTGTTAGTTATGTTAATTTTTTTAATGATAAATTTTCTCCTGAAATTATTAGCTGAGTAAATAATTTTGCATTTGATTCTTTTTGTAATTTGTTAACTATTAGAATAATCATTTTTAAAACATAATAAATTTCATAAAAAAAATATTAAATAATTAATTTTATCCCTTTTTATGCGTTAACTAATACATATTAGTCATTTTTTTTGTTATTTTTTAAAATATAACATGTAAATTATTATTGAACCTAAATTATAGTATATTAAATTTCAATTTCTCTTAAAACTGTCAATTCAAGTTTTGTGAAATTCTACTTTTCCGACGAATCAAAAAACATTTTTAAAAAAATAAAATTGTGAACTCCTTTCCTTTTCCTAATTGGAACTTATTAATTAAGTTTTAATTAATAGATAGAAGAATAGGATTTCACCCTCAAGTTAGCTGGCTAGCTTAAGAGGATCAAATTACAGGATACCTACACTAAAGCCCAAGTTGAAACCTGAAAGAACTGCCCCAGCGTTCAATCCCAGCAAACCGCCATGACCCAGTTCACTGTGAATTTTCCTCAAAACGGCTTGTAAACAAACCGATCCTAAGGCACCAAACCCCCATTAACAAACACAGCCCAAACGCAATATTCCCTATATATGTGTGTAGCCATAGACTCTGCAGTCTCCAAGACCACGTACAAGTGCTTGTCAGAATGTCAAAGTGAGTTGTATGAAGCCAAGAAATCCAACATTAAAAACGTAAGAAATTTTTCACTTGAATCTTATTCAGATTACTTACAAGATTTAGATAATTTTATGTAACGAGATCTTAGCCAATTTTTTTAGCATGAGTAGTAACGTGAAGCATCAGCCGAACGTGTTGTGTAAGGTAATTAGTTGGTGAGAAGAGGAATCGATATTGTCCATTTCTTTTTGATAATCCATATTCCACTAGCCTGGTAAGGAACCAAAATAATACTAATAAATTAAATTAAAGTACATAGCAAAGAATAACACCTGCATATCGGAATTTCTGACATAGCTGGAAGGTCCGTCTCCACCAGTCATCGCATGGGATTCTACCATCTCTCTCTTTTTCTCCCGCTACTGCGCACACAAACACAACGATAGACAAAGCACAGGAAAGACTGATTGGTGTGGTTGCCATAAAATATCTCTTCTTCTGATGCATACTGGCCTTCACTTTGTCTAGTTGTCAAACTAGCCATTGAAAACTTGCTCCCATAAAATTAAAAGCCGTCGCCAGCTGCCACCCACATTTGAAAAATGAACACATTCCCAATAGGTAAAGGTACCAAGCCTGATTTCAACTTACAAGGCAGCAATTGAATATGGTAGGAAAGAATCGGTCACTTTCCAGCATATGTAACAGAGGAAGGATAGAGAAGGTGCCCAACCACACAACAACAATTGGTGATATAATTTCTCCACCAGATATAGACGTCGGGCATAACAATGACAACAACTGCAAGAGTTTTTACCAACTAGGTAAGTTTGGTTGCAGGAAATACTTTCCTCTTTTTTTTTTTTTCTTTTTTGACGTTTGACCTAAAAAATATTCAATGAAAAATTAATATTAAATTACTGGAAAATTATGGAATTGAAAGTCATCTTCCCGAAACTTCACACAGATTTAACAGAAATAATTTTCCACAAGTGAAAAGCGAAAAAGGCCATTGAAGCCCATATATATATATATATATATGGACCGTAGAAAAGGAACCGTGAGATGATTCTATCTTAAAGTCTTCGTGTCAAAAGCACACGTACGGAGCAAGCATTGGGGATAAATTGATTAACGCCCAAATTGATAATGCTGAATTAGGCATTTTCTACATTTACGACATCCAAATCATGGATATAACCTGTAAAAGCTGGGACTTGGGAAATAATTGGGCACCATCAACAACAACAACAAATCACTCTCCACACGACAAAAATGTCGGGGCTCCAACCCATACTCAAATACTGTATTTGAATGACCTGCAGGTGCTCTCGAGCTCTGTGGAAGTGCACAAAAATTCTCCTTCGACTCGAGGCATGCCAGTCACAATTAATTGTTTTGTCACCAGAATGCTACGGGAATTTAGAACTGCGATTGAAGTACCAGAGAAAGTGTCATAAATTACAGAATAGGACAATGATTTAGTGCCAAAGGAGGTAAAATAGAATTGGGATTCTCAGAAATCCATAAAAGCTCAATGCTAATTTGAAAACTATGGCAGCATATATAAATCATGCGGCCATATCCGTTGCAGTAATGAGATGCATGGAGAAAAGCAAATATGCCCCAGTTCGCACTGCTACCAGACACTGATGTTCTTCTCATTTCGAGAGGAGTCAACATTTTGCCATTTCCATTTTACAAAGATAATCTCCTAGATGATTGAGACCAAGTTGAGGGCTATGGATGAAAATGACTCGTTCCCTCATATTAGCATTTGGATTGCAATTACACTCATAGATTGAACAGCCTGTTTATAACATAGACGTTTGCAGTCAATGAACAGTCCAATATTTCAAAGGTAATCTCACCCCCTCACCACGTAACAAATTATGTGCTAACATTCAAGTCAGCACTAAAATTTTCAACCTCACGAAATTAATCCAATATTTCCAGTATACTAATCCAATGTTAACTTGGACTTGGTCATGAAAGACGCATCAGGTGTGCATCCAGGGCTTAAACTAGGATATGACCCAGATATTCTTTAACTGAATCTGAGTCTGTTACAAGCATGTTTGATAGGTAAAATCTGTTTCCTATTTAGGTCTGAATATCCTTATGCAAACCAGTCTTATGGCGTAGTAGTGACATCACCCACCATGGGAGAGTAGCACTTTACTATAAGTAAATAAGGGTAGAAGTGAATGGGTGATAAATCAAAGTAGCTTATATCACGATCTTTACATTAAGCTCGAAGTAGCTATGTCGCGATCCTCACATTAAAGAATGTGGTCTCCAGAAAACTCAAAACCTTAGATTGGTTATGCTACACAATTCTTCTATTGCACGTTAGAATTCTCACAGCTTTGTAATATCTCAAGCATTTATTATCCAGGAGGTAAGAAAGCAATCCTAGAAGATGAAGAAGAAATCCAACAGGTAAAACAAAGATGAAGAATAAAGATTAATGAGACTACTCACCTTTACTGCCAAACTAGAACTTGAAGAAGGAAGTTCAGTAACTTTCCCCACTGCAACTGTTTTCCCTGAAGCACAAAGCATTCCATTTGACATGTAACCTACAGCAATCAACTTGAAATAAACAAACTGAAAGAACAATCTTCATTTACTTACCCTCAGTGCGGAGTGTGAACCTGCCAAGTTGTGGAAAATCTTCAAACTTCTCAATGCAAATTGAATTATTCACCTGGCAAGCCAGTAAATAGGTAAAGAGTAATATAAAGACACATGATTAGCACTACTGTTTTTTAATTGCAAATCTTTTAGTGTGGTAAATATGTTGGCACACATGTAATTGCAATTTTGATGGAGATTGGGACAAAACTAATATCAGTCTCCAGATTCAGGGGAAAAATGCCATTAATCAGGCCCAGTTACCTGAATGCGGCAGACAACAAGTGCACCATTTTTCACAAAGAGGACCTTCTTTTTCATAGGCTTCTTGGTCTTTAGATCAATTTGCTGCAAAAGCTCAACAATTTCGCATTCCTCAACTACAGAATGAATATGCAAAACAGCCTTATATCCAGCAGTAAAAATTGCCTGCGGTGACAATTTGATATAGTTTGAGACACTGCAATTGTAATCAGATAACTATTAACAAAAAGTCAAATACATGAAAAGAATCTTTTGAGAAGTAACAAGGTGGCCAACAAAGAGTTATACACATACATTGTCCAACAGCTCGAGGATATGTAGCTGTGCAATAAACTCTGTGACTGCAGCTATTGGCTTTACTGCAAAGAAGATATAGAGTAAAGTTCAAAACTGTAATAATAAGAACACAAGGATTATAAAAATTGGCCACACCAACATGCCTGATGAACAAAATCAACTTACTAAAGCTCAATTGAGCTGGGCTCTCAACCCAACACATACAAATCCATCATTAATCATGGGCTTCAAAGAAACAAATTTTAACTTACCAATACTTGACAATACGAAACCAGCCAATATGTCCTCCTCGTCTATGCCAGATAATCTAATCCGCAGATTTTCTCCAGGTCCTGCTTGTCTGACCTTGTTCTCATCAACATATACAGCAAGAACTTTCACCTGAGTCTGCAGATAGACATAAGACATGTCATGCCTGCCACATGGGAAGAAAAGAAGGAATGTGGAAGAGTTAAAAACGAAGAAGAAAAGAAAAAGGTTCCCACACCTTATTTGGCATCACCAACAGGGAATCACCCTCAGCCACACTGCCAGATTCTACTTTGCCCATGACAACAGTTCCCATATCTTTAAATTTGTCAATAATAGGCATCCTGCAAGGTTAACAATTGAGACAACCAATAAATCTTAGTCTAATGCACTGCTTCAGTCCCAACGGAAAAACTCAGTCCTAGCGCTCAAAACTTCCATACAGGCATAAGCTCATTAAAACCTCACACTGAAAAATGGGAAGGTATCCAATAAGGGTCAATCGTTATTTGTTATTTTTCAATTGGACAGCAGGTACATCCCCAGATCCTGTAGCATGGGAGTCTTATGTACTGGGACACCTTTTTAAGTTCCAACTTTGGATGTGGCTTTAGTCAGTCCCAAGCTTAGAAAAAGAAGGGTGCTTGGGAAAGAATGTCAGCCAACTTAAAAAGAGTCAAATCCTTGGTGCTTTAACTTTTATGCTCATTAATCAATAGTAAAAGCAAAAGGAAGATGGAAGTAAACAAAGCCAAGCAATGAAAACAGTTGAATGAAATAAAAAAATTGGAAGCATGGCATGCAACGTAATTGCCTAGTGTTTCCTTAAATCCAAATACAATGGCTACACAAAAGAGAAATACTGTCAAGCTGTTAAAGGATACATGAATAGTAAAGGGAGAAATCAGATACACTACAGTGCATTACTCAGATAAAATTTGGTAGGATACTAACAGCATTCTTTGCAGGTAGAGAAAAAAAATAAAGAAACACAAACAGAAGTCAGGCAACCAGAAAATGCTCATCCAAAACCATACATGTATACTTTTGAATCTTTTTGTAGGTGTTTGTGTGTGTGTAGTGCAATATATGGGTTTTATCATGTTTATTAAAAAGTGCATTCTTACTTATGTTTTATTTAAATAGAAAAAATAAAAAGAAACCTAAATAATGAGTATTTCTTCTTTTGAAAAAAAAATAAATTTGAGAATTTTTTTTCTTGTTTAAAAAAAAGAAAATAAAAAAATAAAAAAATACTTAAATTTTGAGTTATTTTTCCATTTTAAGAAAAAAAAAAAGTTAAATTTTAAAATATTTTTTTCTTTTTAGAAATTATTTTTAATTTTCCTTTTATTTTCTTTAATCACAAATATTTATATTGCACAGATTTTAAACATATATAAAAAATTTATTAATATAAATTACATAAATTATAATACATGTTAATTTGTAATTAAATAGATCATATGTGTAATGAAATACTAATTCTCTTAAAATACTAATAAATAGTACAAACCAACTATTAAATATATGTCATATATTATAAACTAATAATTTCTACTAAAAATATTAGGACTTGAATCATACATTTATATATCCCTAAAATTAAGCAAACGTAATTACATAAATATTTCATCAGTTTTCTCTCAATTTCAACAATATATCCTTAACTTAAATATAAATGCGTAGACCCCTCCCCAAATTAAAAAAAAAAAAAAAAAACTCAGATATGCTTTTGAAACTTTTTGTCCAAAATGTTGTTTACATTAGAGAGAGAGAGAGAGCAAAGGATCCCACAGATAATGATAAAAGTATCTTTACCTGAATGGTCCTTTTGGGTCTCGTACGGGTACTACAATGGTATCAAGAACTTCAAAAAGGCATGGACCATCCCACCATGTACAAAGTTTCTTATCCATTATTTTATTAATGTTTGCACCAATGAGACCAGATATTGGAAGGAACTGAACGTCTGCAGATTGAGAAAATAATAATGTTGGTGTGAACAATACAACATGCCAGCAAACCTCTATAAATCAGCAAATATAGCCATAAGAAATGTACAAAAATTCAATCATATAAACTTAACCCTAAAATTGATCACACCTATTCAAAGTAAATATAATACACCTTCCAATATGATAAAAATTACAATAGAGATAGAATCTTTCATTGAGAAAATATGTTCTTGTTGATTGGTGCATGTCTTAATGGCAGATGCAAGAATCGAAAAATAGTTTAATATGTAGAAAATAATAAAAAAATTTTACAAAAATAAAAATGCTTTATGGCTCAGAAGCATTTTTACTGCAATGCAATAGAAACCTAATTCACTCAAGGGCTCTCAAACCCATTGAAAAGCATATGAGCCATAGGAGAAACCACCAACTTTGGAAACATAGCAAAGTTACATCAATCTTAGCCTAGTATATTCAATAAGCCACACAAAAAGTAAACAATGGCTCAACAGCCAAAAAATATGGGAGAAAGTTTCCAGGTACCTTTCTTCACATTGTAGCCAGATGACTTCAGGAATGGTATCATCTTTGACTCAATTTCGTAATACCTGAAAGAGGACAGAGAGAGAAGAAAGGTGGGTGCAAGTGCAAGTTGAATACTTCCTGAGGGTCAAAACATGAAATAAGCACACAAATAAATGCATGAAAAGCAATGAGGAATCCACAATAAGGTTGTGATAAAAAAGGGTAATATATTAAGAAACATGAAAAGCACCTGTCTTTTGACCAGTTCACAGTTGAGTCATCCATTTTATTTACAACAACCACGAGCTTAGATACCCCCAACGTCTTTGCAAGTTGAACATGCTCACGGGTTTGCCCACCTCTCTCATACCCAGTTTCAAATTCCCCTCTTCTAGCAGATACTACCTGTTTGTAAGAAGGGAAGGAACCAAATGAAATTCCAAATGACACTCACTCAAAAGTAAGAAGCATGGTTCAAGACAGTTTTGTACAGACTTACAAGTACACCAATATCAGCCTGCGATGCTCCACTAATCATATTTGGAACATAACTCTTGTGACCCTAGAGATTCAATACACCAAAAGTTGTGAGTCTGCAATAATCAAACTGAACAACAGAAAAATAAAAGGTCGTTTTATTTCTCCTTTATTTTTCAGTATAACCTTTATTTTTCAGTATAACACATGAACCTGAAATTTTTTTACGAGAAAAAAGAAAACTATAATATCATAGCATATGCCCAAGAAACTTTCCTTCCATGATCTTTTTAACCATTGGCTTATTGGAAAGAAACTAGTGTTGTTTTCTCAATTAAACAGCATGATGCTAGGCACTAGCTCAAATTAAATTGAAGTTCAAAAATAAAATGATACAGTTATGGGGGATGATGACAAAGAGATCTAGAAACATTCCTTTTGTAGGCTCCACCTTTCACTCGTTTAGTGTGTTTGGTTAACATCTAACCCAAAAACTGCTGGTCTTTAGTCTACTACTAATCAAACTAAGTCAAATGATTAATGTACAATCTGACTTTAAAGTACAAGTCACCAGATTCATAACAGCCAAATGCCAAAATAAGCAAAAGGTTACAAGCCTTTCCTCCCATTAATGTAGGCACATGTCACATGGGTCCCTAAATCGAAATAAGCTAAGACAGCTCTATTAAGTGCAAGGCCAAAAAGGGAAAAAAGAAGAAAGAAAAAGTAAACAGATAAATGCACATATGAACATGATTGTAGACAAAATGAAAATGTATCATCCAGAACTCAGCACCCCCAAAAAAGAGATGCATAAATGTACACGCATGTTTAAGAAAAAAAAAATCAGAAAAAGTCAACTCCAATGCATAGGATGAAGAGATTTGAAACAATATTTCATATAAGTCATCCTCACCGGTGCATCTAAGATTGTGAATCTAGTTGTCTCCGTCTCAAAATGTGCTCTTCCAACTTCTACAGTTTTACCCTATATATATATATATATATATATATTATAAAAAAACAAATATCCAATAAATCAATAGCAGACTCATGGGTCACTTCTGAGAAAAGAAGAGGAGCAACAATGAACATAAACTGTATCAGCAACAGAAAGTTGGTTTCCAGCCCTAAAAACAAAGCCAATTTTCATGGGACATTAAACTATACCTTAAGCCTCTCCTCTTCATTAGTGTCCATAATATATGCCATATACCTACAACATGAAATGACTGTAGTCAGAAAATGATGTGCTGAAAATCCTATGGGAAAAATAAAAACCACCATGCTACCGTTAACCAAATGTATGGTTAGATCCAATAGCATACCATGATGCACAACTTAAAACAGTACAGCAACACATTTGGTGCAATAATTAGGAATCAACAGTTAGGAACTTGAAACAGACAAATCATAATTATGAAAAAGAAAAAGAAAAAAGGCAATAATCAGATCACTGGAATCATCCAACAACATCTGCAAGCAATGTTAGAGCAAAACCTAACTTGTTCAAACATATGCTATTGCTTGCTAAAGATAAGCCCTTCCTTTAATTACCATTTCCTTAGCCACATACAAATTAAGTAAACCCGCCAAATCCTCCCTGGATCCTGTGGAGGACTCAACACCAGATTACTGATCAATAATGCTAACAAAGACAAAGGCTTGGTCAGTTGCCAGAGAATTGGTGAACCTCACCACAACAGCCTTTTGATCAATAACTCACCACATATCACAAACAAACTTTTAAAAAAACTATACCACACAATAAAAATTTTTGTTAACAAAATCATGGATGCAGAACATACCATGTCTGAGTGTCTTACACTTGACCAATTCTGGAATTTTAATTCTCTTTCTTGGTTTCAGCTTTCCAAAAATAACAAAATCAAACCTTCCTACATAATCAACAATTTTGTTTGTTTACTGTCTAACATTAGCTAAATGTTCCCTGGTTTTAGTTTACTAAGTCATTGACATCATATCTACATATGTGACAGGCATAGAGGCAAGCATGATGCATTTCAAGTCTACTAGTATTAAATCCTGCCATTCACTATGTAGCGTGACAAACAAGAAGTCACCAGTCACAACACAGTAAGTGTTCACAAAAAGAAGCTATGTATGACAAAACAAGTGACCACCTGCCCACCCACCCCCTGCATGGGGGCCCCTTTTCCTTCTCTCCCAGCCAAACTTAGAGACACCACAGCAGACAACACACAATTTAGAAGAAGAAATAAAGACAATAACTCAATTCATCTAATTGCATAACATGTTAAGTAGTGAAATTTGACTAAGATTGGGTTAAAAGTGCAAATAGAAAAAAATAAAATTAAATAAATAAATCTTACCAGCTTTCTCTACTTTTATCCTTAGCTTCTTTCTCATATTTTTGAATTGTACGTTCATCAACTTGTCCACTAAGAAGAAGTATTTGGCCTCCTGTCGTAGACTTGCCAGCATCTGCAGCCCAACAATTTCAAAACCAAACACAAAAATGAGACCTAACTAAACAGAAGAAGGAAAAAGAGGGAAACAAAACTAACAAACAGTCTAGATTGTAACTCTATGTTAAGAACTAGCAATTGAAAACAATATAATATACCAAGAAGGAAATACTCATGATGCAAAATTAAGTGTAAGATAATACTTATAATGTAACATATTCAACCATGTGTAATAAATAAAATGATATGTTGTAACACTAAAATTTCTAAAACAGTCGCACCATGCATTTCAAAAGGTTGGAACTCATAAAATTGCATAATATCATACACTTTATGTAAAATTATGTAACCCGAGTGATGGGATTTGAAGTGAGAGGCAAAAATCAATCATTTCCTGCAAATATTGTGGTCCTTATACTAGAGAGACATTGCTAGTGCTTAATAGTCATCAAATATCATAAATGTAAAATGACTTAATCCCATCAAAAAGGGAATAAATATTCAAGAGTTGGAAAGTAATTCACAGAGTTTGACTAAGAGAAAACAATGACCTTCGGTCCATACAAGCAAAAACAAAGCCACCCCAACGAAGTTTCCTCAAGAAGTAATTAAGGCCTTAAACAACCAGCTAAATAGAATTTGTGACGTTATTGAATGAAGAAATAATGTATTTAGCAATAACTAGTCTAATTTGAAAAAAGTTCTCATTTAAATACTGTACCAGAGGGTTCAAACAAGCAACAAACAACTAATCATTGTAAAAGCTCAAGTTGTAGTATAAAGAAACTGACAAGTCACCCACATGGTTCTTACTCTAAACTTTCTAATGTTTCACCACATTTTTGCAATATAGTGCTGTTCCACGTAGACTGATAGACCTGAACAAAAGGCTACATTAAAACAATGTTCCATTTGCAACCACAGCACAGCAAACAAAAGTTCACTGCTCAGAAACAATGGCCCTTAACATGGACCATGCCAAAGTGCTGCAAACATTACCATCCACAGAAAAGCAATTGAATAACTACTTCACAAAGAAAAAGTGTAGCAATCAGCACTTATTAAGATAACCAGATGTGGTGTTGACTAACTTAGCAACATAACCATTAAGATTCAATAAGACTAAGCGTCCTACCATGGCAACTTTAATGGGTGCAACCCTTTAATGCTGAATGCAGTTCTAAGGAGATTTAAGGAAACAAAATTGCACCTCCACTAATAGCTTCAACTTTTGGTGTGATGGTAAGTGCTTGATCCTAACATATAGCAATCTAATGCACGAGCAGATTACATGGACAACAACTCAATAACAATGACGTAGCAACAATTGTAAGGTTTACAACAAACCGGTAGGAAAAACAACCAATGTAGACTTTGGCTAAACCATGAAGCATATATAACCTACCAACATGACCAATGAAAACCACATTCAAGTGCCGCTTCTTATTATCTTCTTCCATCTCATCTGGTGCTTCATCGTTTGCTGGTGCAGATACTTCCTTATGTTTCACCTCTAATACAGACCAAATATTAACCATGGGAGTATATCATCAGTGAAGAAACTATAAACAACATAAACACATGGCTATAGAGCAGGAAGTAGAGGCATGCATGAATATCATGAATTAGAAGGACTTCTTCCAGAATACCTTTTGACTCGGCCTGCACTTCCTGAGAGTTCGAAATAGTACTCTCCTTTGAATCTAAAAATACCAAAAGTGATATTTATCCATCCGTGAATCAAAACAAAGCTTTAAATGATATCTTTAGAAACATAATCAATGTAGTAGTATGGCCAGTAATTATACACTTCTAGAATGCTACAGAATAACAGTGTGGCCATGCTTTGCATAAATTTTTCACAAATCTAAAAAAAAAAAAAGTGTTTTATTTTGCAGAGAAAAACAGAAAAGCAGTGAGAAAGGAAATTTGTTATGTTGTAAAGAGAAACAGTGAGACAACAGGCAAAAGGCATAAATTTCTTTACCTCAAGAAAACAAGACAGACACAAAATACAAAGAGAAAAGGAGACAGATTAAAGGAAGAAGATTACAAAAGGAAAGTAGAATTCCAAGTGAATCAACCAGCTGTGATTGAAAGTTCTACCATTTATCTATAACCAATCAAAGTTTTATGAAACATTAAACCAGAGTAGGTGCCCATTTCCTATTAGAAAGAGAGTACACACTTAAAAGAAAAAAGGAGGAGAAACATGGGCTATCAAGTCAAGCATTTGATAAATGCCAATGACAATTGCAAGTTTTCCTATCTTTTCATTCTCTAGCAACATAGTCTCCAACAGTAGAAAAAGATTCGCACTGGAGCTTGCGGCATATATTGCTACTGGTAAATCCAAATATCTTTAACAAGAGGTGAAAATAATGACTTCTTAGTAACTCTACAAAATTTTCCAGAAAACACTCACATGTTGGATATCACATGTAGGACCAATGGCAAGAGGCAATTGCCTGGTCTGTTAGATGTTGGAATGCTCAAAAGGCCACCAACACAAAGAGAGAAGCAAAACTACATGATTGTCTGTGGCAGGTTCAAAAGGCAATAATTTCAAGGAGAGGGCCATTCTAATTCATCTTTTTATATTGAATCAGGTAGTTTGCCATATGCCAACTTAGGGTTGGGAAAAATTTGGCTAATTTTCCAAAATAGAAACACACCACAACTTTAATCAGAACCCAACATGAACATAAACTGTGGGATGCTCTCTGAGGCATTAACAGAGAATTTGCATGACAAGAAAGTTCCAAACATGAATTTAACTATACCACCAAGCTTCCTCCATCTTATCCCACTTCTCCACTTCTTCTGGCCTGGCATCTTCTGGCTTAACCATCCCATTTATCTCTTGTGCCAAATCAATGCATTCAACTAAAGTCATCAAACAACATCAAAATGATATAAAGAAAAGAAGAAAGAAACACAGAAAGATAAGATCACATAAAAAAAAAAAAAACCCTATAAAGGAAAAGGCAGCGTTGCATCGATTAAGTATGCACTACAAGAATACTCCAAACAATACCTGCAGGGTCAAGCTGCAAGGAATGAATCTCCTCCTCAATATCTGTCATACAGGGAAAAAGGAACAAAAACAAAAACAAAGAAAAGATAATAAGCAACCATAAAATAAAACTTAGCTTCATATGCATCACTCAATTTACTAAAGTCTAAAGCACCAAAACCAGAGTCAAGAATAAAAACAAGATTATTAACCCAACCCAATATACATCCAAACCCAAAGGAAAACAAAAACACGAAAAAAAAAAAAAAAAAAAAAACTTAACGCTCTCTTAAGTTGAAACCAATACTTCAAAA
The DNA here is from genome assembly GCA_021464305.1 of Kandelia obovata. Classification (NCBI taxonomy): domain Eukaryota; kingdom Viridiplantae; phylum Streptophyta; class Magnoliopsida; order Malpighiales; family Rhizophoraceae; genus Kandelia; species Kandelia obovata. The sequence continues at coordinate 988,488 of CM038480.1, forward strand.
GGCAAAAAATTGAAGCAAAAACTTCGCAATAAAATCAAAGAAAGAACTCCACATCACAGATGTAAGGGGAAAATCCAGTAAAAAACTTTCGTGGAAGAAAATTGCAAACAATGAAACAACAAAACTTTAGATTAGAACTCGTATCCGTAGCAACAATTCAAACTTCAGAACAACCGATCCACCCTAAACGTACAGGCAAATCTAGTGTCCATCGATTATCAATTAATCTTCAAAAATAATTTAAAATAAAAATAACCAAAAAAAAAAACACCGAACGGAATCGAATTGGATAGCTGAAAATCAAAGTAACACAGAGAAATTGAGAACTTTACCCATTGGTAATGACTTTGTTGTCAGTGCACGGACGCGAGGGCTTTTGAGAGAGAACCAAGTGAGCGTTTTTTCGTTTTTGGTGTTGTATGACTGTTTCTGTATATGTATGCGTGCGTTCAAAAGAGACAAAAAAAAAAAACCGCTAATAGTTATTGTTATATCTTATTCTTCTTAACTAATCACATATTTATTTTTTATATAATAATTTTATATTGATTAAGTAATTATATGTTTTTTTAAAAAAAAATTATTTATTTATCAAATAAACTAATTGTAGCAAGATAAAAGAAAAAAATGAAAATTAATTAAAGTGGGCAAAGTTACAGTAATGAAGATGTTGCTATAAACAGACAATTAAGACAACAAAATTAATAATAAATGCAACATATAAGAGAAAAAGGAAAGAAATATTGGATGAAAAGATGAAAGTCTCGAAAATGTTTAAAATTAAAAATTTTCTATTTTAATGATGTTATAATGAAGGCCTTTAAACACGTCATGAATTTTTCATTGAAAATTGTTTTTCAATTTGCGATTCATATTTACTAAAAAAAGAGGAAAAAAAAAAAGAAAAACAAATATTCAATACTCTAAATATAGAATTCATTGTTATAAAAAAATAATAATTATTATTATAAATATTTCAAAAATATTACTGTGACTTTACTTGTTTGATGTACTTAACATAATTGGTATATTTAACAGTAATCTGTCACTGATCATTATTTTTTAAAAAAAAAATACTTATCGACAGTATTATTATTTATATAATTTAAGATTTAATTTTTTAAAAAAAATATAAAAATTAGTTAGTATGTACTCATTACATCTTTTCACATTAAATCCTCGATGTTCAAATATACACTGTATCGTTAAAATTAAGAGTTCTCATATATTTTACACTAAGTTGAAAGTCTTTTGACGTCACAGGAATAATTTCTAATAATATTTGTTAAGGAATAATTATATTTTTAAAAACAATAATTATTAAAATATATAATATTATATTTTTTAAAATGTAAAAATTAGGTAACGAGTAACATAAGTTGTGCCGACTGTCAGTGAGTCAGCTCAACCATGCCCACAAGCAGGTGATGTGCTGCGTGTGCTGTGCTGCAGAGGAAAATGACCACGGTGGACAGACGCAAATGCAGGAAGGCCTTCACAGTGGAGGGCCTTGGAAGCCACGGAACAGGCCTAGGATTGGTGGAGCTCCGATGTCCAAAGACCAAGCCCATCTATTCACAGTTTCAACTCCGTCACGGCTAGCTCCATCCAGATATTTTATTATATATCGATCTATCGTTCAATTTTCTGTGCCCCCTTTACTCCAGTCACGTGTCCTCCTGCCTTTTGTTCTGTCCACTTAATAATAATAATAATAATTATTATTATTCTAGATAAGGTGGCAGAAAATTGTGGCCACGAGGGAAAAGGCCAGAAGCAGTCAGTGAAGATTGTCAAAGTTCGTACAATACGAGATCTAGTAGTAGATTTTTTTTTTTTTTTTAACAAATCGTTCCAGACATGTTATCATCAATTAAAATTAAATTATTTAAATATTATTAAATTTAAATAATTTTATTATATTTAATTATAATAAAAAATTAAATTTAAACTAATAAAAAATTACACTATAATTAAAGATTTATGTGATGTGCAGACGGCTCAATTTTCATAATATTTAAAAAAAAATAAAAATTTTGAATTTGTTTCAACCGATATAATTTTATAATTAGAATTTATCATGTTCTTGATTTAATACAAAATAATAAAAATTATTAATTTTGTCTAATAATTACTTAAATTATTCTAAATAATCAATTTGTTATGTTTTTATTAATTGTTAATAAAAACCACAATGAGAATTCATTTTTTCCTTTAAACAAAACAAATAGGTATTTAATAATGGCATCATTCAAGTTAATTAACAGAACGTTGTCTTCATTTCTAATTACTCGGGAAATTGCGATACCTGAAATACAATTCATACGTGTATTTTTAAACTCATATTAGGGATTTTTTTATATATATAAATAATTTTATCAAAGTATGATTAAATATTTAAAACGGGTGGCTTGGAGGTCGAGATTGGACACTGACAATATGAAATAAGAAGCTGTCTACGTGTCTCTATGACTGCCAAATGAGATATGAACTGGTGGATCACGTGAGGAGGAGGCCTCGCTGTCTGTGTTGTCACATCGACGTCGCTTTTGTCTAACCAATCCTTCCCTTCATTTTATTTTTAATTTATTTTCCTGTTTAATAAATTCAACCACAATTCACCTAATCGCCCTCCTGTTTTGTTCACCGACACGTGTTATAAAGTTAACTTCAATAAGTAGGGGCTGTGAATGATGACATTTAATTTTGTTTAATTGACGATGCACGAAATTACCCTTAAACCTTATCGGTAATTCCTTTGTGAGATTTTTACGATGGTGTCGAAAGTTATTGATTTTATTCCTTCGTCTTCTCGGTGTTTATTAATCTTTTCCATTGAACTACATTTCACCTGTTTTTTTTTTTTTTTTTTTTGCTATAAAATTATTTTTTATCTTAAAATCCCATTAGCAAACCTTAGTTTTGAGATGCTTCAAAACTTCATATAATTAACCATCGACACTATAATTGCTGTATGATAAAAAAAAAAAGTTATGTAAGATAATAATTTTATGATATTTTATTTTATTTATTTATTTATTTTAAGTATTTTCAAATATTAAAAAATAAAAAAACACAATTTTTTAATTTATAATTTTAAAAAATAATATTATCTCATTTTCTCATCATTCAAATATTTTTTATTAATATTTAATTTTATTAAATAACTAAAAAATTATATAAATTCTCGTAATATACATAAAAAGTACTTATTATTTTTATTTTTTAAAATTATCATCTTCTATCAAATAACGTATTAATTTATATTTTTTTACCACAAAAATATGAATATTGATTACTTACATTTTATAACTAATTAAATTTATTTTTCTCATGATAACTACTTATATATGATAAATCTAATTATTCACCACTTTTATTATTCATTATTTTACATAATTATGTTTGTAGTTTAATAATAAATACGAGTTTAAATTTGTGTGAATTAAGTGAATATTTTTAAATTTGAATTTTTATGTGTCAATTTTAATATTTTAAAATAAAATTCATGACAATAAATTTTATGATATTAATTTATAATTTTTTAAAAAATAATATCTTTTGATTTAAAAATTATGTTGTGGTCTAACCATTCTTCGACTAGTGATAGCTAACGTTCTAGAGTATGATAACTTCTTAAAAGTGGACATGCTAGTGTTATCTTATTGGCATCAAAGAAGACATTTGGTCGTATGAAGTAACGTAGAAGAAATGATCATAGTAATAAATTTGTATCCATCTAAACCCAACAAAAAAAAGAAAGTGTAAAAATCAGCGCTGGCTTTCGCTGGGAATGGGATTTGTATTAGATTCTCTCCAATATGATAACAAGGAACCGAGCAGAAGAGACGGGAGAATTATCCTGCTTTTATATCATGCGGATCAAACATGCTTTTTTTTTTGCTTTTCTCTTTGATACCCAAAAAAGGGAGGGAAGGTGTCCTGATGACATCTCTTGAGAATAGAACTGCTTCAATTACAAGCATCAGCAATGCAGCACTCCCCTGAACTAAGATAGCTTGGGAAATGGGATGCAAAGGTGTAAAAAATTCAAAAGGTATTACCAGCAATGCGTTTGCTATTTATACAGTGCAGGACATCGTATTACATGGTATTTTTCAACATTGTACATTTGCTGGAACAAATGGCCGGGCTTACATATTTATTATGTACAGGAAACACAGTTTGAGAATTGAAAATGTCCATAAAATGAAATAAAATATCCTGACTTTTGGGGTTGTAAAAAAAAAAAAAAGAAAAAAGAAAAAACCCAACGAGGGCATGCGTGACCATATCATCGAAAAAGTAGTGGTTAGTGGATGGGAATCTAAAAAGAGGAGCCGGTTCCCAAGATACTTTCCTTGGTTAGAAAAATTTAGCTCCTGCCGACCCGACCCACCACTACCTTTACCACCCTGAAAAAGCACTATAAAGATATTACCTATTGCCCTTCCTTTTTCCATGAAAGGTCGCTAGCACTCGCTGGTGTGGTTTGGGTTATCGTGAGCTTTTAATCAGGTAGGCTCTGGAGGTGCTTCTTATTGAGTAGATGGGTAGTTTCAACTAGGGTTTCTACGTGGTTTTGGACTCTATATATTCTGGGCTAGCTTTAAAGAGTTTACCTACGGGATAGTTTGCCTTGATCTTTGGATTGGGGATTAACAGTGAATTCATATTTGCTTAGAAAAGCTCTTTTAATTTATCTTTTTGGGTTGAGAAGTACTGAGAATGCTCCCACTCTCTTTTCTTGGGATTTCTCTTTTGAGCACTCTCTCTTATTTTTTAGCTCTAAAGCTGCTCTTCGTGGATGTGTATCACTGCCGAATTTGTTTGACTCATCTTTCTGTATTGCTCTTCTTTATCCCTTGCTATATTTTCCCTGTTTGTGCCCTTTTCTTTGGGTGAATTAAAGCATTTTTGTATAGGAAATTAACGAAGAAATATGATTCATGATTAAACTTGAGAGAGAATTTTTAGAGCTCGAGCTTATGTGGAAATTTTTGGGTTTCATTCTTTTGGGTCATGTGTTAGGCTTTTGGTTGTAAATGGCTGAGTGATGATATATATATATATATATTCGTTTGTTTGTGTGTAGGGTTTAGGAGTGGAGCTCCCAGCAGTCCAATAGAGGTTCTTGCTGAGTAGATTCAGCTGCTGAGCTATGGATCCCACAGCCCTATCCCATCTTTTTGGACGCTTTTCTTTGGATAGGCTTGCGGTTTGCATATCTCAGGAGCTGCATTACCAATGTTAGATCCTTGTTTGGATTGAAGGGAGCTCTACATTTTGCCCTACCATCTGGTTCTACTTGTTTTTCAGGAATCAATCTTTTTTTTCTTGTTTTCTGTCCTTATGTTATAGATCTGCGAAGGATCTTCATGCTTTGTGTGCAACTTGTTTATGCTTATGTGTCTGTCCGTCTTATGCGACTTTAAAATTTGTTTTCGGCTTTTACTATTCCTGTATCTTGCTTCAAATTGAATTTTCGAGGACAAGGGTGCTGGTCGAAGTCTCTTGTCGTTTTATTCTCCATACTGGCACGAGTGACAAGTCAAAACTGATCTCCACTGGAGATGATGTAGTGATGAAGAGAACAGCAACTCCAAAGTTGTCTCCGGGTGCATCACATGCAGCACAGTAGATTTATTGTACCTGTGCACACTGATTGATCGTGAGAGAGATGGAGAGATGAAATTTAATCTGTTCCAGTAGTTGGTCTATCTAATCACTTGTAGTGGACCTGTGGTTTCTTCTTTTTTCTTCTTTTCGGTAAATTGAGTATACGGATGATTCGATGCACAGTAGTTTGGTGTGTTAACAAATTGAAACTTAATACGGCAAATCTTCCTTTTTTTTTTTTTTTTCTTTTTTTTTTTTCTACTGGGGGACAAGATTTACACTGAAATCGTCTTGTACTTGATTAAATGCAATAATATACTAGAACCCATCTACTCGGATCAACAAACAATATGAACTATGAATAAATCATTAACATCAATCGGAAGGTATAGTCTAGTAATTATTATCAAACTTAAATTTTGGGGATAAAATTTGGATTGAAGTCTTATAAAATGTCCTCCTTTTCACTAGGGTCAACGGCTACACATTGCTTAAACTCAGGCTAAGTGTGATGGGTGTATATTATTCAACTTAGGCTAAGTGTAATGGGTGACTTTTTTAAGAAAGAGGAGGCTAAGCGTGATGCATTACTCAACTCAGGCATTATTGAACTTATGCTAAGTGTGATGAGTGCATGTTTACTCAACTTAGACTTAAGTGTGATGGCTGACTTCTATACACTAAGTGTGATGGGTGACTTTTATACTTTTGGGAAGAAGGAAATTTATAATATAATAATAATAAATTGGATGAATATATTAAAGTGATTTTTCCTCATTTGGTTGGAAAAGTTTTCGCACGACCAATTTTCACAATTGGCCCGAACATATTAGAGAATGGCTTTGAATGAATCCCCAAATGAAGACTTAAAATATGTTCCAAAAGATGGCCAGCCCAAGACTCACCAAAACTTTACAAAAAGTCCATTCTAAAGTTCCAAAACCCACAAACCCTAAAAATGGGTCAAAACCCTAGTGTTAGCTGCTGCTAGCTCTCCACCAAACCGTATATAAACTCAATATCTCTCCGGCACCCATCTTTATTTTTCACTCCCGGCCTCCGCGAGAAGCCCAGCTGTTTTCTTCTCTTCGGCAACGAGAGAAACAAACCACCGCCACCGCCACCAGGAGGCAACGGGAATGGCAGCAGAGGGATTAGTGCTACGCGGCACCATGAGGTCCCACACTGACCAGGTGACGGCGATAGCCGCCCCGATCGACAACTCCGACATGATCGTCACCTCATCCCGCGACAAGTCCATCATCCTCTGGCAACTCACCAAGGAGGAGAAGACCTACGGCGTCCCTCGCCGCCGCCTCACTGGCCACTCCCACTTCGTCCAGGACGTCGTTCTCTCCTCTGACGGCCAGTTCGCTCTCTCCGGCTCCTGGGACGGCGAGCTTCGCCTCTGGGACCTCGCCACCGGTGTCTCCGCCCGTCGCTTCGTTGGCCATAGCAAGGATGTCCTCTCCGTCGCTTTCTCTATAGATAACCGTCAGATCGTCTCGGCCTCCCGCGACCGTACCATTAAGCTATGGAACACGCTGGGGGAGTGCAAGTATACTATTCAGGACGGCGACGCTCACTCCGATTGGGTCAGCTGCGTTCGCTTTAGTCCGGACACGCTTCAGCCCACCATCGTCTCCGCCTCGTGGGATCGTACAGTGAAGGTCTGGAATTTGACAAATTGCAAGCTGAGGGCCACTTTGACGGGCCACGGCGGGTACGTGAACACGGCGGCCGTGTCGCCGGACGGTTCTCTGTGTGCGAGCGGAGGGAAAGATGAGGTGATATTGCTGTGGGATTTGGCGGAAGGGAAGAGGCTTTATAGCTTGGATGCAGGGTCAGTGATTAATGCTCTCTGCTTCAGTCCCAATAGGTATTGGCTTTGTGCCGCAACAGAGAATAGCATCAAGATCTGGGATCTGGAAAGCAAGAGCATTGTTGAGGACTTGAAGGTGGATCTCAAGGCTGAAGCTGAGAAATCTGAGGGCACCGCATCTTCTATTGGTGTCAAGAAGGTGGTTTTATTATAATTTCTAACTTCTTTTTTTTTTCCTTCCAAATTGATTTGTCATGGAAGTTCTTTAGTAGTTGTTTATAATTTGTTGTCTCTCAAGTATTTTCCTTTTTCTTTTTCTTTATATATATATATATATATATATATATATATATAGACACAAACACACTATATGTTGGAACTCATTGCCTAGATTTTAGATAATGTTGAATCCTAAAGTCTCCAATTAAATTCCAATTTTCTGTGCATACTGAATTACTGATTTTATATTTTTGGTTTATTGAATTCTGCCTTTGTATAGCGAATGACTAAGTTTTGTTTAAGCCATTACCCTACTTCTTTGACCTGATTGCTCTTCAAGTGCATTCCCCATCACCCCCTACTTAACCCAAAAAATGAAAACCCTATACTCCTATGGAATCTCTTTGGATTTTTATTATTACATGAAAGTTCTATTCTTACTATGTGCTATGTTTGTCTGGATTTGCTTTCCTCTGACCTTTCTGTGTGCTATGGTTGTCCCTGCCCGTGGTTGTTATTTGGCCTTATGCTGTTGGTAGATTTTGATTGTATAGAATGTCTGTTATGATCTGTTGCTCGTGTTTCCAGTTTTGTTTATTACATCCACGGAAAAAGTTATTTGTGTTTAAAACAGGTGTACATGGTGAAACCATTTTTCTGAATTTTTGTGAGACTGATATGACCGTATTGTCATTACATTGTGAATTGCAGAACATCTATTGCACATGCTTGAACTGGAGTGCAGACGGAAGCACCTTGTTCAGTGGTTATACTGATGGTGTAATCAGAGTGTGGGGGATTGGTCGTTATTAAGAGGCTTTGAGTAGTTGGCTGATGCCTTCTTTTTAATTTTTTTAAATCAATTTACAAATGGCCTTTTCTGTAGTAGTTTTGAGACAAATATTAAGAAGAAGTGGACCTTTTGGAGCATTAGTCATCCCTTTTTGTTGGATATTACATGTTGCTTTGAGGCCTCTTCTACTTTGGATTTGGATGTTAACACACTAGATGTTTTGGTTTTCTATCTCCATGTTAGATACCCAGTTTTCTTTAAAATTCAGCCATTTTTTTATTATTATTTTTGTGGCCTTTTTGGCTTTCTTTTCAACCAAATGCCAGGATGATTAAGCGATGTGAGACTTAAGTTAACAGATTGATTCTCAACATTATGCATGCCTGATCTGGTTCTCATACTATTTAAGCAAAATTTCCCCTCAATTAATTAATTTATTTTTTGTTCCCATACAAACATTCAAGCTGGTGCCATTGTAAAGTTGGAACAAGTCATTTGACTGGTAGATTTCAAGCTTCTACTCGTCATTTTTGCTGGAAGAAGGGCAGGATTTTGCTTTTAAGTTGTGACTGTTGTAAACTGTTTGGGAGTTTTGTTAAAGGTATTTTGCATTGTTTATGATGACGGTTTATGACTATAGTGCAAGCGGACCCGGACTATCTCCTACACATAAATTCCTTAATGTGGCCTGTAATCTGTATTTCAAACATCCGTGAATCTGTGATGTATGTACAATGGTGCAAGATAAGAGCACAATGTTACGAAATTCTCTTCCTTTGAAGACAAATTTGAAGTTGTTAGCGCGTCCATCAGCTTGGTGCTTCCATTTGAAACATGAAAGATACTTCAAAATTTTGCAAGAAACCAATTCGCCCAGGGGACCGCATTCAGCCAGTGCCCAGATATAGTTCCGTGGTTCCGTAAAATATGTAATTAACAGTAGACAGAATCATTAACAATTCTCTTTATATATATATATTATATGGAAGGGTTTCTCAACAAGTATTTTCATACTTAAGTTACCAAAACTTTTCCTCAATTTATTTTTTTTATGTTAGAGAATCATCAGACAGGAATTTGCCAGTGCCACCCAATTGGCAGGTGGATAGCATGCAAGTGAAATTGACTAATTCAAGTCTCACTCCACCTATATAAAAGTATGAAAAAAGAATTTCGAGTCAACAGACTGTCCTTACCATGATCACTACTTGGGCTCTTCTAGCTATGGAGAAAGCAACGTCAACCTCACATGGTATAAATATGACTCTCAAAAATAGGCCAAAATGCCAGCAAAATTGTTTTGCTCCGCCATCTCCCTTTTTTTATATGATATTTTTTTGTGGAATTTGATAACAGAACTCCATTACAAAAAGCTCCACCATACCCTGCTGCATGCACCAGCTTTCTAACCCGAGTTTATCTTTTGTACTCCATAAAGGTGTCTGAAATAATGGAGGATGTAAGGAATAGTTTCCGCCCTCTGTCATCGGCCTCATGACCACCTTATAAACCAATATCAAAGATACCCACTGATTCCTATGTAAGGATCTGAGCATTTACTGTATCGGCTCCTCATGGTCAACACCCAAAAGTTCACTTGGCTAAAAGACACAAGGAGACGGCAAATTATCTTCCCTGGATTCAAAATTGTTCCCACCCTATTCCTTACACAAAGCATTTCCACTCATATAACATATCCCATATGCTTATTTTATTCATCTTTTCCTTCTGCGGTATTGCCTGAGAGGCTTGCTTTCCTCTTTTGAAGCAACTCCAACCCCATGCCATTTTTCAACAATTTCAGTACTGGTTACTTGCAATTCTGGCCTTTCAGCAGGGGACAAAGGGCAGTCAATGCTCTCAGCCAATTCTACAGAAACTTCTCTATTTGAGCCTTGCTTAGGAGTCCTCTTGCTGGAAGCATCAAGATGATCAATAATGCTCCTCTCTTCACCATCAGTTGTCATCAAAAGACCGGAATCCAGATCACCATGGACTGACTCATTATCATCATTAATAGTTTTCGACAAATTGGATCGTGCCTTCTTTACAGAAAGATTTTTACAAGATTTTTTTCCATTCTTTATATTGCTACCACCAGAGTTCTGAAAAACATCAGGAGTTGTAGTCCCTGAATCCAAGCTCTTGGTGGGAAACATAAGAAGCTTCTGTATATGGCAATCTGCTTCAATGTTATAATTATTTTTCTTTGAATGCACCTCAGGAAGCTTTTTCCTTGTTCTATTAACCCTCACATTGCCATTGGTTACTGTCATTGTTTCAGTAACATTGTTCTTCCTTGAACATCGTTTTATCATTCTCCTAGGCTTAACAGCACCATTGTCACATAAGGCCTCAAACTCGGTCAATCCCGAGGCTTCCTCAGAAGAAGTCTGTACTTGGTTACCAGCTCTTTTGGGTTTCCTCTTCTTTAGGGCCTTGCTGCATTTCACAAAAGGAGTGAATAATCACGAGCCTGATTAAAGATGGGCTAAACCTATGTATGTGTAAAAATGCCCATCTAATTCATTGACAATGCAATGCTTGAAAGAAAATATTCCACAAGAATTGACCATATGGGAGCAGCATTTGTAACTGAAGAACAACTTACGCAGGTGTAGCATCTGTTTCTTTGCCAGATTTTATCCCTCCTCTACACAAAATTGGAAGTGAGAATCAAAAAACAGCTTAAGAAACAAGAAACAAAGCAATTGTTTGAGAATTGTACCTTGATTTTCGTTTACGTTTCCTAGGACTACCATTCTCAATTTGAGACACCGATCCTGTCACCGGTAGTGGAACAAAATCACCAGGACCAAGGGCTGGCCGCTCTGATTCACGATCTACAAAGTTGCCTATCATGGCAGCCCTTTTCGTCCTACTAGCTATTTGCAGAAAGGGCACTTCATCTGGAAATAATACCTTCCATCGCCTGAATATAAAAAGAGCTCAAAATGAAGCCTACTGTCACAAATAATTTAAATAATATATGACAGCATTGAAAAGAAACCAGAGCCATTGACCAACTGATTGAAATCCAAGCTTAATACCTAGAACAACAATTATCAGTTCTTCCCGTAAGATGTTGAGCAACTTTGGCCCAGGAATATCCACATTCCTCAACAGCTGCTTTTAACCTTGAATCCTCTTCTTCAGTCCATTTTCCCGTCCATTTGCCCAAACCCAAAGAAGGATCCAAGGTATTAACCCATCTGCCATAGTAATAAAAAATTGAAATTAATTCAAAACACAGATTACCAATCAATTTTGAGAATTATCCTGCCATACCTCTCTCTACATCGCTCTTGAGTTCGGCCTGGTACAAATCTGGCTATTTTATTCCAATTCTTTGGACCAAAAAACTGCACAGCTACTCTCAGGCATTTATCTTCATAAGGAGTCCAACGCCCCTTCCTTTGCCTGTTAGGGTCCAGCGATTTCCTCCATCTGCATACAGAAAGTACACCAGTGTAGTACAAATCATTAAACCAAATGAAGGTGGAAGGAAAGAAAAATTATCGCAGTGCACAATGCTAGTCTAAAAAAGTATTAGCTGTTGATAGGAAGGATTAGATGAAAGTACTTAAGCAACTTAAGAAAGAAACATGGTGAAAGATTGCCACAAAATAATCCTCACATATACACTAGTGAAGTTTGATTAATAGTATAAGGACAAACATCAAGCAATGCTTCACACTGGAGAGCAACAGACATCTTGGACAGACAATATCTTGCCAGACCGATGGTGTATTTTTGCACTGCATACATAAAATCTTGCTTTTGGCACATGATGCATACATAAATCTGAGAAATCATGTAATACAAAAAGTTTACTGGCCCATATTCAACCAGCAGCCTAGCCCCTAAATTGATCCAGCTTTGCCTACAGCCAATGAGAGGGTTGACCTGAATTCAGAAGCAGTTTGGCTGAATAAACACATTTCCAAAGAGGAGCAAACCAAATCAAATAGTGTTTCATTGGTTCCCAGACTTGTACCTTCAACTGGGCACTCAGAAATCAGAATTACCAAATCCCAAAAGTATTAGGGTTTTGTTGGGGTAATAAACACATTACCAAAAAGGAGAACCAAATCCAACAAAGTAGAGCTAATTCACATAAATGGTAAAATAAATCCTACTTGGAAGTTTCCAAAATAGACAATCTATGATGAATAATTGATTTGGTACCAATTTCAAGAAAACAGTAACAAACTGGAAAAAATTTATACGATTTAAACATGGAATTTTGTAGCATGATTGGAAAATGGCCATCTTGATTTGATCTTGAAAAGCTGATGTAAAAATATTCACTTTTGCAAAAAGGTTTACAACATTATGCTTAAATGCAGGCTTTCACTTTTGCTACAATTAGGCTTGTCACTATACTGGAGGTTCCATTAATGATCCAGTGACCTAGGACTTAGCTAGGCCAGTTCCACTACTGTTTTTATGATTGCACATATAAGTAAACAATTTGGGCATTCAGAAGTTAAAATTTGTTGTTTTGAGAAAGGGCTTCTATCTAAAGCTTAATAAAAAACATCACTATTCAAAACCCAAATGGGATGACAGAGTGGCCATCACAAGAAAGTTCAGTTATCAGACACCAATATGAATGATAGAACATGGTTGATGCCAACAATGTTAATAAAAAACTCTGTATTTAGTACACATTAGAAAAGGATGGTACAAAATGGTAGCAGAAAGGAATTTTTATTCATCAGTTCAATCTATTTAGAACTACCAAATACTATTATTCTCCTGCAGAGAAGCAACAATAGCTCAGTTGAAAAAGAAAAAAGCTTTTTGCAGACAATATTATTGCGTTACAGGAGCCATCATTTTAACTCCATTTTCACTTTGGTGAGTAAAAAAGGACAAAACAGTAATTGTGAAAAAAAATGAAATGCAGTGTGCCAAAAAAAGTGTTCATATTCGAGTATGAATTCTTAGTGCAATCATGCTCATTGCATGCAAACAATTCTCTAGCAGCAAAACTGACCTGTTTGAGCATTGTGTACCAGTGCGTAGGTCTAAACACGAAGCCACTGATTGCCAATCATTACCAAATGTCTCAACAGCAGCATGAAGTAGAGCATCCTCACCTTCAGTCCATTCTTTCTTTATTATATGAGCATTTAGACTCCTCTGGAAACGTTCTAAGCAAGAAAAAGGGGTTCTATTTGTCCCCAGAGACACCGCAATATCAAACCAGTTAGTAATTCCCTTTTCCTGGACAATTGACAAAAGAATCTTTTCCTCTTGGGCAGTCCATGTTGTGTTATTGATTAATGGATCCTCAAAATTTAGCCACCTGCAGCATCAACCATTTGAAAAAAATAATAAGAAACACAAGGAATTTTGAATGGCATTGGTTTGTAGAGAAAAGACAATGCAAACAAAAAACACTTGTATATAGAGGTGATAATCATTGAAGATGCAAAATTAAAAAATAAAAAACAAAAAATCAAAACACTACTGCATATCATCAATAAGCCACCTGTATGACCTTATGAACCTAGCAATTTTTATTCAGCTTCAATAACAATAAGGATATGCATGGTGATAATCATCACGTAAGTTTGTGAAACACTTGATTGAATGACAGACGCCTCACAGAACTCAATAAAATGAAATCACTAGTCAACAATTGGACAACTTAAGACTAGGAGCAAAATTAACACAGAAATCAGCAATCACAGTTCCAGCACAATAAAATTGATATCAGAAACAAAGCAAAGGAACCTAGGATGCATAGATTTGCTTAAAGAACCCACTATCAGCAAATACACTGGAGTATATACATACATACATACATACATACATATATATATATATATATATATCCTAGGAAATGTGACATATATGCATAAATATATTAAAGACTGAGACCCAAATAAGTGCTCAGCACTTATTTCTCCCGGCAATTGTAACAGAAAAGCCGCTGCAGCTCACCAAACTGAAAATTTAGGCGAATTAAGGTGAGTTGAATCCAATCACGTAGGTCCAGTAAGCTAACCTTCATTTTCATGATGATTAGGAATTTGTTGTTCCCCTTTAATGATGTGCAACATCTTTCACCAACAAGTAGATTATGTTCATTCTTTAATAATGTCTTAAACAAAATCTGACACTTAATATGCTGCTATGCAATAGTTCTTACATCACCCTAATTGTGCAACAATAGGCTATCAATGTGTTATATTCATTGCTTTCAAAACTTGCCCATAAAGCAAGCATGGAAAAGATAACAAGATAGGACAAAGAAGAATCAATAACATGGAAGTCAAGGCACAAATTAAGAATTTTTCACTTAGTGGTGAAATGGCAAGTAAAATAGATTACTAAATGAACAATCTACAGCATAAGCTACATAAAGATCTCAACCTGCATTTCCAACATACAAGGTTCATAATCTGGACTGCAAGTAAAAATTGAATATTTGATATTGAGGAATAAACTACCTTGCTGCACATTCTGCACCAGAATGATCCTTGGCATATAAGGAAGCCAACTGATCCCAGTTGACCTTAGGAAGGAACTCTCTGATCTTCTCTGGCGTAATTTCCAGATCTCTAATTGACGCAAGCATGCTATCCAGATTATTTGCATCTCCAAAGAATCCTTCTGAATCACTTCAACATAAAGTGTGTCAGAGGGGATATGCTTGATAAAAAAAGTAAGCCAAACATTCTGGTCTTTATAGATTAATGTCAAGTTGGAAAACAGATGAAATTAACTATCTAGTAGTAAAAGAAAATTCTCAATATCATGAAGCCTCATAAATGTCATAAACCAGGCTAGAATCTATGCCCGACTAGCATATGGAAAAACTATGCTTATATTGGTCAATGGGCTGAACCACTGTATTGCCCCTGAGTAGCACACAAATGGACTAAATTGAACTTGGCAGTCAAACCGCCATCATAGCCCCAACTACATGCAACCAACCTGAGCTTAAACAAAAAACAGGGCTAGAACAGATAAGCAAGAATGAACCATGCATGATACACGTTATAAAACCTTATGAGAAAAGTCAAAAGCTCAAAATGTTGTGTGTCCATTGCCATTATCACGTAGCCACAGTAGATACGACCTTATCACCAATTGTGCATATCTTTTGTGGATAGGCCACTGGGCTGAATTGAGCACAGAGATACAAAGTAACAAACAAGACATAAGCACACCCATTAACTAACATGTTATAAAGAAACTAGCTAATGCACAGTGAGGAGCCCAACAGTACAATTTCTAAATTTTTTTCCCCTAATTGAAAATTAGTTTAGGAAAACATTTTTGTACATTCTGTAGAACAAAACTATGTCCTAGCCAAATTAGTATGATGAAATGGCTTAGAATGAACTACAAAAATTTCAAAAAAAAAACTGCAAATTCTGACAAGCTTTAAACCTGTCAAACCAGTCATTGGGAGTTTTGAAAGGAAAACCAAATGTGTTTGAACATGCAGGAATTTCACATCCATTCTCCACAGTTCCATTAAAAATAAAGGGCCTAGAATTGTGCACATTCACACAATGGTACTACTATTTTTGTATGATACAGTGTATGCTCCAAAAACTAATTTGAATGACTAGAACTGTAGTTATGGTCATAAGTAATCCTACAGAAATTGTAGGATTCTGCAGACCTTGGTGATTGCTAGATAAAGACAACATCATCTCAACGCATGACATCCATATAACACCTAAAACTTAGAAGGACAATGTCAATAACTAGCGCTGAAGCAACTGAAACAGAAAGGTTACATGCAATTAACTAGATGTGCACTTAACAAAAATATTATAGCTGAGGAGAGTGGGCTTGGATGTACTCTCAACCTTTAAGCCATCACACTCTTTACTCGAGAGTTCAAAAACTACCAAAAAAAAAACAAACATACCTTACACGATCCACAGAGAACTGAAGCAACATTTCTTGGAATTGTTGTCTTATTCCCTTCAAGAGATTTTCCTTCTCTGCCTCTGTCCATTTTTTCCGCTTTAATTTAGGTGGAAAATTTGCCAAAGCCATTCTGTAATTTGCAACATGAGAATTTTCCACTGGTCCATCGCATATTCTAAAGACCTTTTTATCTTTAATCTGCATTGAAAAAATACATCCTCAGTAAACAGAAGCAAAAGTTATAAAATTGTCAATTCAACATTTTTACACCTCTGCAGAAACACAAGTGAACCAGTTTCTGATCAATAGCTAAAATTTTGAAAGCACCAATTCTAAATACCTGTTAAAAACTACAGGCATAAATCAAACACAAGGAACCCCTTCACATTTGTTGTATGCAGTCTCCAAGTTGAAAAGTTATATAACTTATTAAAAAAAATTGCTTTTATGCAATTAAAAATGATAGCAAGGTGTAACTGCATTATTTACATTATAATGGATTCCAGGGATAGAAAAGAGAAGGGAAAGGATGAATGGTTTTAGAGGAGGGAATATGTAGTCCTTTCCCCTCCTCTCACAATTTCTTTTGCCTCTCCTTTAATTCTTCAACAAATCAATCATTAACCATAGGTTGGTTTTAGCTTGAAGCGACAGAGGATATCAATTTTCTTAGCTCAAGTGTGAATGTAGGTCCAATAAAACTGGAATTGAAATCCATTCATTGATTATTCTCTTATTCTATTTTATTATATTATTATTTCTTTTCTTTTTTTTTTTGTGGCAGGTACTTTTGGAGGAGAAGTGCCACATCCAATTAAATAGCTCAGGTCCAAAAGTCTCCAATGGACTCATATAAAGCAAATCACCTGCTGATCTAAGCGAATCTCTGATTTTCTACCACCCATGGATACACAAAGGGGAAAAAGAATAAAATACGAGATTTAGCAAATTAAGCCAAGAAAAGAATGATAAAATAATAAACAAGAAGGCAACATTCAGAAAATCATAAACCTAAGTTTGTAAAGAGAAATGACCTCATAATTTGATATTGTTCGTGGAGATATCAACTGGATGCGGGGATCCTTTCTCTGGGACAGCTCCCACCCAGCTTTTCGTCTACAACAAGCCTGAAAGTTTTTTATGATCAAAACACGTTTCTTCACTTTCTTATTCTCCTCAATTCTTGCTTCAATATGGGTCATTTTGGCTCGAAGAAACTTCTGACAGGACCTATTCCTCCTAATCGCATCAATAAATACCAGAGCTGACTTTGGAAAGCTAGAATAATTTTGCTCCAATGTTGATATCTGACAAGAATCTGATTGATGCTGTACAATGGAGTCAGAAGGCTGTATATCCATGGCACCATTTGGCAAATTAGTGATGTCAGCAGCTTCTTCTGAAGATGCATCAAAAGAGCTAGTATTAACTACCAAAGAATCTTTGAACATTTTGATCTCTACGTCAGGGCTCCATGTATGAAGCTGCTCTGCTTTCTTCCCAAAGTTCTCTGTTGTTTTATTTGAAGTACCCAAGGATTAACATGATAGTTAATATATATTCATGATAAAACACACAACACCTTAAAGAAAGACTTGGTCCAATAACTAAGAAGAACATATGGTAGTGAGCACATATACTCCAACAACACATTGGTGAAGTCAAGTTACAAGTTTCATCCTTAAAATGCCAAGGATAATCCTAAAACTGAATAACCAGATAGAATTTCGATATATCCAAGAATTCCCCACTCCAAATACCATTCCCACAGCAGCAAAAAGGTTAGACACTGAACTATTACCATATATAATCAAATTCTCGTCCAAGAATTGCAATTATAACCTATTGTCCAATCACTCCGATTAGAAGCTAAAAACAGATCCAGAATCGCTGATTATAAAGCTAAAACTGTCAAAGAATTGCCAATAATAAGCTATAACTGACCTGAAATTATTAGAGAAAACTGATCGAGAATTGCACATATGAGCAGAAATTGAACGATAATCGCGATTGTAATGTAACGCCCAGCGCAAGTAGATACTATAATCTGAAATTTGATCAATTGAAGAGAATAGATAAAAACGCTCACCGTTAATATCGTAGGCAGCGAAACGCCGCCGAATGGCAGAGAGAGTCTCAAAATCATCCTCATCATCGGAAACCGGCGGCAAAGCACAAAGAGGTTTGAGTGACAGCGGTTCGCACAAATCGGCCGACATTGCAAACCGGTTCCGTATGTTACGGAGAATCTCAAGATCATCATCGCTCTCCGAATCTGAGTTGCCGCCGTTGACATATGCTCCGCCGTTGGAGGAGGAGGCGGCGGCAGAGGAAATAGAGTGACATGATAAAGATAAGTTTTTATTGCCAAGAGAATCGACATTGACGCCCGTTACCATGCAGGCCTGTCTGAGGGCCTCCATGTCTTCTTCAAAACCATCGTCGCCTTCGGATAGGTCTTCTTCTTCGTCGTCGCCGTTTGGGATTGGAAGAGACATCGTGAAAAGCGCGGTTTCGACAGCGAAACGGTCGCCTTTTACTTGCTAGGGCTTAAGCAGAGAAATTGAAAAGAGGAATAAAAATTACAATTACTGTTTTTTTTTTCTGTTTTTTTCGATATTTACAATTACTGCTCTAGTGGAATCGAAAACTTTTTCGGCGGTGCCGATCGAATCACAGTGACAACACACGCAAACATACATACATATATATATATATATATTAATTTAATTCTGTTAAGTTAAATTAAATTAAATTCTATTTTCAGTTTCTGGAACATGGGCCTTCAGAGATCTGAGAGAGTTCCAGCCTTAAGGTATCCAAAAGAGTCCGCTTGGTTAGGTGGGCCTATAATTTGGGTTTGCAAATGAACTCAACTTATATTGATTTCTACGTCACCTTTTTCGCTAAAAATTAGAATCTGCCTATTTCCATTACATGGTTATGTCATGTGACATACTTCTCATATATTTTCATACTTCTTTTTTTTTTTTTTTGAGCTTAGAGAAAAAGATTTTGAAATTCTATCTATTTATTTATTTTACATTAATAATCCTTTTGAATTCATTAATTTATTAATTTGCTAAGTGAATATACCCACGCCTACCCTAGTAAATTTGCTGATTAAAGACACCTTAACACTTTTATGAGAATGAGGAAAAATGAGCTCATTTCAGGCCAGCTAGTCATTGTGCTATAAATGCCCTCAACTAGGTTACATGGATGAGCATGCGAGTGAGTATTGAATGCATGATGTGCGAAGAAAAATGTACAGAACTTGGCTTAGCATCATCGGCATTCAATTCAGGTTGATATTAACATGGATCTCATGTTAGTAATGTTGCGTTGTGATCATTTGCTTTGATGCTTATTCTTTAGTTCATTTTAATTTACTTAATGATTTTTTATTTTTTTGGGTTTGTGCATTTGACTTCTAAAATTCATAGGGGAGAATTTAACTAGAGGAACTACTCTACTGTGAACAATCAATTGGTAAATTCAACTTAAGGAACCAAATAAAATACCGGTGTTACTGTCTCTAGATTAATGAATATGGTCAAGGGTGTCTCGGCCCGCGGAAGAAAATATGATAGAAGACTATTCCATAGCTTTTCGGAAGATTTAATGTTATACCACTTTGATTAGAAAATTTATAGTTAGCATGCTTGATAAATAGTATTATATTTTTCTTCATCTACTTTCTATAATGTCTATTTGAAAGCACATTTGAATATGAGCTATAAAATTTAAAGTAATTCTTTTATTTCTCATGAACTTTACTATTTTTTTCTCAAGAATTTGTACTGTGGAGGAGAAATTTTAGAATTATAATTAAGAATTTGGCAGTTCCCTTTTGTTAAAGAGAATAAGAAAAATAGTTTTGAGTCAATATATTTACTTATATTCAAACTAAATTGTTAGCAACATTTTAATTAATCACTAGGACTTCTAAGCGTTCATTTTCTCCTACTCACTTTAAATCTTGTCCGTGTACAAGTTATTAGCAACATATGGTTTTGGAGTCATCAAGTGTCAAATAAATTGAGTCTCACATATATCAAATATCTAAGTCTTTTGAGTTTATAATTGGAATAATTTTAGTTTTTTTAATTATTTTTTTTAATTTAAATTTTAAGTTAATTAAAATTTGAACTATTGGATTTTCAGTCTCAATCATCACAAATTCTATACGTCTCAGTGTTATTCGTCCGAGTCTTGATACCAACCTGTGTTTTTTAATGAGACTTATATCAATGTGTCCAACGTAGTCTTACACAATATTTATCTCAAATAAACTTATGAATTTACGGTCTCAACTGTACGCCGCCAACCAGTTTCCAAAGTAAAGAGAGAATTAAACTAGATGAATTGCTTGCACATGCAAGAATATGAATTGACGAAACCCTAAGTTCCTCCGCGATTATTTTGGCTTCAATTGAATACTTATAGTCAATTGTGTTTGCCGTCAACATTGAGTGAGCTTTTATGTCCAATTGCCCGGTTTGGTCCTTGGTGAGGCTCAAAGACATACTTAGGCTATTATTTTCTTTGTGGTGACAGAGGCACTTTTTGGCTACAACTAAACAAATCAGTCTTTAACCTACTTGGGGTACACTCTTTGATCTAATTTTAACGGCCAATCTTTGGTTAAAAGCAAAACATGTAGGCTCTCCCGCAGAAGCTCAAACTCTTCACCTCTCTGCAGATTCCTTACAATAATGGATTGTCTCTAAATCGATTCAAAGGATACAGGCATGGTCTTCTCCCGGCAGGCCCTTTCGTAAGTGGAATGTCGATGGCTCAACTAAAGGAAAACCAGGTCCAGGCGGTATTGGAGGTGTTGTTAGGAATTCTAATGGTCATCTTCTCTTGCTTTGTTGGTGTCATTGATAAGATAAAGTTACTTCATTATAAATTGGTTCAAAGTTTATTTGTTAAAAATAAGGATATGGGTTTTTTTTTTCGGTGTTATAAAGAGCAGCAAAAGCTTCTTGGCTTTGGCAACCCTTACTAGGCTTTTTCTCCAAAGAGGAAGACAGGCTTGTCCTTTTGTCCTTGCACTTCCCCATTCATTCATCCTCTACTCAAAGCATGCTGTAGCCAGAATGACTTTCCTTGACACTATACTTTTCCAAGTCAATCTCTGTAGATTATCGCTATTTGTGTGCCTATTCCCATCTTATTTTGTTGTCTCCTTCGATAATAGTCTAGTGAATAAAGGAATCTTTACAAATGTCTGCTACGTTTCTGTTTAGTTATTCATTTTGTGGACAAGCTGGGCTCGTGGCACAAATTGCCAGCTTTTATGGGGCTTGCTTTTTTTGGAATCAGGAGGCCTCTGCATCAACGTTACAATCATTTGAACGTTGGAGGAAGAAAGGGTCCATAACTATGCAATTAAATCACAAACAGGAGCAACTGATGATCACAATACTGAAGATGACATAGTCGGCAGCCATGGAACATTTTTTTGGCCGCAGCATGCCCCCGGCCACTTCATCATATGGGGTATATCGTAAACCCTCACTCCCTTCGGGTCTTGTATTTTGCTTATCATTGGAAGGCGTGTCAAGCTTAGCTCACACACCATTAACACAGGCATTTATTTCGTAATGTACATATTATAAATATTGACCCTTTAATCCCTAAATATTGTAAAAGAAATCTCATGGCGATAAACATGAACATAAAATCTTTCGCATTTCTATTTTTTCTAGTTCGTTTTCTTCGCTCAGAGAAGAAAAGACATGAATCATCATAAACCCTATCTTTACGTAACCTTACACAAACCACTAGTCTAATTAAAGGCTGTGGCAGAAGTAAATTATACTGCAAAATACGGCTTAAATTTTCCCTTTTAGACTTAGTCCTCAAAACCGTTGCTTGGAAAGAGGAACATAGATGAATATTAATGGCCATCTATCTCCGGTTAAAATTGTTTTAGACCATCATATGTCTCTGGTGATTCAACAAAATATAAGTATATCATGCAGAGAATTGATTAAACCTACTCATAGCGCATTTGTGTACGAGGTAAAATAATTTGGGTAAAAGGGAAGGCACTACATGTACTTACGATTGAGTAAAAGAATTGAGGTGCATCACTTGTGCCCTTTTAAATTTTTTATCTTTTGATAAAGAAAATAGAAAATAGAAATAAGATTCTTTAGTCTATTTAAATCTATAAATATATATCATTAAAAAATAAATTTTATAAATATATATATATATATATATATAATTTCACTAAATAGTTTAGTAAAAACTTAAATCCATAATTTTTAATGTAATAATAAAAAAATTCACTCACCATTGTATCACAATTTTTGGGGGTCATGTCATTTTGAATTTGTTTTGATTCTCGAGGTAACTTTGGAGTACTGGAAAGGTCTAAACAGGCCATGTTCATGGTGTAACATATAAACCTCTTGGCTCGTAGAGCCAGGAAGGCTCAACTACTCATTTCTGCCAGGCCTGGCCATTCTAGGTCCCATTACCACTTCACATTTCTTATCACCAGAATAATTATCTAACCATCTTTGATCTTCGGCCTACTGCATTTCAGTGCAATGAGAGTCAATTCTTATTATTCTAAAACTGTTTTCTTATTTATTTATTTTGTATTTGGCCCACTGCACCGGTGCTCTTAGCATTGTTGCTCATTTTGTGCTATCGTATCACATCTGTTCAAGGACAACAACCTGCTCCAGTTACCGAAGCATTTCTTAAGCAAGTGGCTGGTTCTCTTCAAATGTACGGGGATGCAATCCCTCAGATTCCCAAGCTTCATGGTTACATGAAAGTCAGCCAAAATGCATACAGGCAGGGCAGACTCACAATTGGCGTGTATCAGATAAAATGGGTATGTGCACCTCCAGAACCCTGATGAATATATCTACTTTCATGAACATTTGCTATACAATCTAAGAAAATGGACTCATTGATATGGACGATTCGTTTACTAACAGATTTTTTTTTTTTATAATTAACAATTCACCTATCAAATTAAAAAAGACAGTATGCATGTGCCATTTCTATCCTTTGAAAAGGACTACGGCAAAGAAAAATATGATGATGCTCTGTTACATTTGCGCGGGCTTATCTAATTACATAACTCCTTCGTTATCAAAGTCGGTGTCTTTCTAAAGATTTTACTATTCTGTTTCTATTTTTACCTCTTGCTCCTTCCCAAGAGAAAAGTTGTAACTCTCAAGTTTATCATCCAAAGCCTCTCCTCCACTCTCATACTTTTACCATGAATACCATTTTTTTATTATTATTATTTCTCTTGTAAAAGAAACGTAGCTGGGGTTTTTTGAAAAAATGTAAAATATGTAATAAATAGTGCAAAAATGTGCAATATCCATCTTTTTAATGTAAAATGTACAACAGTTATCATAGAATACGAAAATATACATTTTGTATATTTACATGTAATTTTTATACAATTTATCTAATTTTATTGCACATCATATTTTTTTTTTAAAAAAAATAATTTTTTAAAAATAAAACTATAGTTTTTGGCTTTTTAATCCTACCTTGAGTTTTAAACTTGAAAATTTTTAACTTTGAAAATAATTCAACAGTAGTGAGACAGAATGTTTTTTTATTATTACTATATTTCTGTCCAAGTGTTTTTATTTCTCTTTTTCTTAGAACGTTCGAATTTTATGTCACAAGAAGGTAGTGTCTGCGACTTCTCATAAACCTACTTATTTTAAAACAGGCGGGTATAGCTTCTAGAAAAATATCTTAATTGATAACTAAATTTAACAATTTTATTCTCTTTGGGTAACTCGGAAAAGTTTTAACTATATGTTTATACACCAAAAGAAAGGGAAGAAGTTTCGTTATAGTTCTTAACTTCTAGTTGATTGAGATTGAGATTGAAATTGAAGCTTATCCAAAGTTCTTTTCCTGACATAACATTGCATCAAAGCAATTTGTAGCTTTATATATATATATATCATCGAAAATACTTGTATATGTACAACAATTATCCTCCAAGCAGGAAACTTGAGCAATTTTATAATAGAAGAGATGTGATCTCATACCTTATGTCAAAAGAAAAATCTTATCGGATGGGGAAATGGGAAGGAACAATTTGTCAAGTTCTTTTCACAATTACAGCCGCCCAATTAATTGCGTATTAAAATGCATACTTAGATAGATATATACATGCGGGCCAATCAAGTTGTGGTTGTAGGTTGCTATCTAATTGTCATGCGTACCGAAAATACAAAATTCAAACCGCACAAGCATTTACAAAGGAAATGACTTCATGCACACAGAATTTTATGTTATATAGAAAAATATTTTATATTGTAACAATGATATTTTATACAATATATACAGAATTTTTATACATTATGTAAAATATTATTTATGAGTGTAAAATACTTTATACAATAAAAAAAATATTTTCAGTTTATTTGCATTCATGAGGTTGTCTGCCAATAGAGAATTACTAATTTACAAATTGAGTTCAATTATGTAGATTTAGAAATTAGAAATAAAAAAAAAAAAAGAAGAAGAAGCTAGACATGGACTCATATAATTAAATATTAAATATTAATTACAATCAGTTCGTCATTTATCACAACAAGTACAAAGTGATTCATCATTCATTATATTATAGATCAACTAGAACTAATGATCAAGATTTAGTGATGTAGACTTACGTTTAAATATTGTGTTTAATTCTCATATCAACGTAATTTTATTTTATTATTTGTCACAAATTTATGAAGGTGGGGGGCATCATAGTTCAATGAAATTGAAATATCTTGAATCAAAAGTTTCCAAAAGCCTTATTGAAGTTAAGTTTCGCCTTTCTTTCAAACAAGCTGCATAACTCTGAGAAAGGAAATATTTGAGTTAAGCTGAAAGTTTTACATTAGTTGGATTGAAATTGAGATTTCGAATTCAAAACTTTCGATTATGAAAGTTATTTCAAAATTTTATTTGTATTATCAGTCGGTCTTCCTTTCTTTATTTTAGTGGAGTCCTACAGTATCTCTCTCTCTCTCTCTCTCTCTCTCTCTCTCTCTCTCTCTCTCTCTCTCTTCTTAGTCCACACTTAACACAAGTACTTTTTTCTTAAATTTTGACCTTGACTTTGTCACTGCTGGTAGTCTACTTTCTATTGAGACATGCTATATTTATTACTCTATCCAAATCATTGAATTATTGTAACATTTGAATGTGAATTAGTCAAACAATTATATTTGATACGACTAGAGGATGTGCTTCTAATTTTAAAATAGGATTAGAAATGATCCTATATATATATATATATATTGATATTCAAATTTAAGATTTTTAATCTTAAAAATAATTTCAATATCGGCAAAATATACCTCATAGTGGGAACGACCCACCAGTGAACAGTTGAATTTCAAATGGCTAGGTTGATATTGAAAGATTCTTGTAACCATTAATAGAAAAGACGGCGTGGCAACCGTCTGTTTGACTTGCACATGTAGTTGAGAAAGTAAGAATTTTGACTTGAGAAGCTGCTTTTACATGGACGACTTGTGATTGATGAATACCCATCAGTTCCGTTGATAAAATAGGATGTGCTCTTTTTGGCCATCAAAATAAAGATTCAACACATCCGGCGGTCAAATTTGTGTGTCCCCTTATCAACGAAAATGTTATGTGGGTCCAACATGGGTCACCGGTGGAAGAAGAAAGTCTTTAATTTTTCTTCTTCTTCTTCTTCTTCTTCTTCTTCTTTTTTTATTAAAAAAATAATATAGAGTTATAATTTTCCAGTGTACCAGAAGAAAAAAAGAAAAATTATCTGCTACATGTCTACAGCTATTATTCACTGTTAAAGGTTGGCAAAATTAGGTATAGAATTTGAATTCAATTATAATTCCAAAAAATTAGAATTAAATCAAAATAGCAATTATATATATATTATAGTTGTATAAATAGATACGGTTTCAAATTGTAATTTCATTCTTAATGTTTGTCACTTTTGCTCGTAAGTCATAACGTCTTTGGAAGTAATCGCTTTTTGTATTTGATCACGAATTGCTACTGAAATTACCCCCGTCATCTGAGTTTGTGATTTGAATGTCACTTTTTAAGTTTTGAGAGGTGCCAGCGACGTGATTAATTTGAGGTAGAGGTAAATAGGATTTTAGAATTTGACTCATTCTTTAGATAAGTAAAATAAATCTAATGTCAAATATAAGTAAAAATAAAAATATTTAAGTGAGATTTAATTAAAGTAAAAGATAATAAAATAAATTTATATAATTTAAAGTCATATGTCTGTGTTATACTTATAAAATAAATAAATAAATAAATAAAACAAATATTGTCCTAATTATGTAAAGACAGGAAGAGTTAATGGTTTCAATCTTTCATCTTTTTCTTAACTACCTTATGTAAAATGCAATTTTATCAAGGAGAGACCCCACATAGGTTGAGGTACATAGGAACTTCAAAGGTTTTTTTTTTTTTTTTAGTTTTTCATGTATTATAATCGAAAATAATTAAGAGATTAAAATCATAATAAATATTATTATTTTATATTTTTATATTGTAAGTTAAGAATTTTTTTTTAATTTAACTTACATTTTAAATGATTTGAATTGATTTAAAGTCAAATATGAATAAAAATAAAAAATTAAATGAAATCTATCAAAAAAAAAAGTAACATTTGTTTAGTATGAAATTATACATATACTAAACTCAAATAAATACAACGAGCATATCTAGTTAAATGTAATTAGTAACGGACTTCCATACAAACTAAAAGGAATTTTTTTAAAATGATAATAATAATAATAATAATAATAATAATAATAATAATAATAATAATAATAATAATAATAATAATGGTGGAAATGTACTTAAGTGTGAACAAACGTATGAATCGTTGGGTTGGTCATCCTATAGGGTTGGTCTATATGTTCGTGCAAGCGCCTACACATGCTTCATGCCAAGTTGAATCATTCATAGACTAATTTGACCTTTTCCAACCAATACAAGATAACTAATCGTTTAAGTTAAATAAGCATAACCACTTGCAAAAGAAATCAATTACAATTTCTCTCTCTCTCTCTCTCTCTCTCTCTCTCTCTCTGTTTTGTTTTTTTTTTTTTTTGGCAATCCAAAGAAGAATTAGTTCGGAAAATCAATACTTTTACAGACTTTTAATTATTAAAGATGACTTGAAGTATATATTGTATAAACTTGCATGTGGCACCAGGAATTTTGACTAGCATCATCTACCCCATGTAACAGTCAATGAGCAAATGTTTATCCCCCCTCCCCCCCCCCCAACTTCTATATTCTTTAAAAAATCTAAATTGAGTCAACCTAACAAATGAGGCCACATGATTATTGTTTGGTTTGGAAAATTGGACAATAATAATGCTGTTGACTTGCCAGTTCATCGAGCGTTGAGCTGCCCTGAAGAGAGATGCCTGACGCTTTGAGTTAGCATACCACATTAAATGGCAACTTGGTGTACTGCGTCAACATGGGCAATTAGTGCTAGACTCTGGCAACGCCAGGTTAAGGGCCATGCACGCATGCCATTTATGGCCAGCGGGCTATTAGGATGATAAGAATTGCAAGAGTGTCTACATCATATATATATATATATATATATATATAACTGCAGACCAAGGACGTTTGCAGGGTAGGATCATGAACATCTCGTTTTAACGTTAAGCAATTTTCTTTTTACCTTTTCTTTTTCTTCTTCTGGTCTGTTGGAAATCTTGGGCGGTGAACTAATAATAATGAATGATGCTAATTTTGGTAACTCGAAGTTTTATAAGTTAGCAAAACAGTTTGGTTTGTTAACCACAAAAGTAAAGTTATTGAACGAATCGATTTTGGTAAATCTTTTGGCTCTTCAGGAAGCCACGTTTCTTCCCTCGAAGATAAGCCAAATATTAGCTGCTTTTACTATACTAACTTTACCCCCAATGATAATTTAAATTTTCATATCTACTCTAAAACTTAAACCAATAATTAATAAAATTTATAGATATTTTAGATCATGTCATCCATTTATATTATATATCAATGTAAAATTTATTCTTTCAAACACTTTTTTGATACAAGTTGTATTCAATTAAAATTTAGCATAATAAAATTTGATACAAACGATTCTAATAATATTAGTTTGAACTGATTTAACTTAAAATATAAAAATATTTTATTATAAATTAAATTTTAATATCGTATTAAATAATGCATCGAAAACTTCATATCTACCTAAAAAAAAAATTAAACTAGTAGGCAGTTAAATTTATAAATAATTTTAGTATCAACGTTTTTATGACTAATCACATGAACGTGATTTCAAAATATACGCTTCTCTCACCCTTCTATTATCCAGTGGGCTGGTGCATGAAGGATATTAGAGTTTTAATTTCTGTTTAACTGATTTCTTATTAGAAACAAATAATCAAGCAAATTAAAGGAGCACAAACAGCAATTCGTCTCCTTTTCGGTTGTACAATAAAGTTATTATGTAGTTAACTCAAAGATTTCTTATTTATTACACGAATTATGTGCGTATTTGTTAAAAATCCAGAATTTTTTCAAAAAAATGTATAAACTTGCAATAAAAAACAAATTAATGACGGACAGCAGCTCGGCGGTTTAGTTTTGAGACTTAAGTTGAGGCCATTACTTGAGGGGCAGATTTTATGAAAATACGGAAGGATTTTTTTTTTTCCCTCGTTATATAGCTAATAATAATCCAAGTAAAGCTCTTCACCCCCCAAAAAAAAAAAAATTGAGAAAAAGAGAAAAAGGGGTGTGAGGTATGAACTGAAAGGCCGTGTGGAATCGACCAAACAAACCCAGAAGGGTGTCAATTCGGCCCACAGACTTCGAGCATTAAATGGAAGGAAGGAACTTGACGTATCTCGTTCTTATCATTCCTCTCTTCTTCTTGTTTTTTTTTTTTCTTTTTTTTTTTTTTTTGTGTTCTTGGGGATGGACGGAGAGGGGACAGTCCGCAGTGACTGACAACAACCCTGCGATTCAATTTAATGGCCCTCTCTCTCTCTCTCTCTCTCTCTCTCTCTCTCTCTCCCTCCCTTTTCTGCTCAGCATGTACAGTCAATAATCCTGTCTCTTATACACATCTAGATGTGTATAAGAGACAGCTCTCTCTCTCTCTCTCTCTCTCTCTCTCTCTCTCTCTTTCTCCCGACCTTTTCTGCTCAGCATGTACAGTCAATAATCTTCGCCAATAAAA
Source organism: Kandelia obovata (assembly GCA_021464305.1). NCBI lineage: Eukaryota > Viridiplantae > Streptophyta > Magnoliopsida > Malpighiales > Rhizophoraceae > Kandelia > Kandelia obovata. The sequence continues at coordinate 1,018,083 of CM038480.1, forward strand.
GGGCAGCCCAAGCCTTCAAAATTTGTGTGACACCCTCCTAGTAGCAGCAGCAGCCACAAGGCTCTCTCTCTTGAAAAACCAATGGCATTTTCTTTCTATTCCTCCTCCTTCATTGATCCCCAGCTAAGGCATGTCGTTGCCAAAATGACTCTGCTGGACACTTTACTTTTCTATGTCAGTCTCTCTCTCTCTCTCTCTCTCCCCTATTATTTTCATTTTCTTTCATGTCCAACTAATAAATATGTCATAGTCCTAGAGCTTACTCATCGATATCTTAACCTCTTAAATTTACATATCTTTCTGACGCTAACAATCTTTTGTAGGTTATACACTTAGTGGACAAGCTGGGGTTATGGCACAGACTCCCAGTGTTATTGGGACTTGCTTATCTTGGGATTAGAAGACACCTCCATCAACGTTACAATCTTCTGCATGTTGGGGGATTATATGGCCATAAATACAATAACGACGAATTTTGTTACCGAACAGCCGACGGTAAATGCAATCACCCCAGCGATGACTCGGTCGGCAGCTATGGAACGTTTTTCGGCCGCAACATGCCACCAGCCACTTCTACTTTTGGGGTAAGAGTTTGTACATTTTATCTAATTTGTGGCCTGTAAAGGGACCATGTGGCTGAAGTCTGATTGAAACAATTTTAATGAGTTACCACAACTTCGGTTTAAAATTTTTGCATAGATGGGCAATTTTGTTCGTTGTCTAGTTGGCGCTTTTGGTTCGCAATTGAGAAATGCTGTTTTTTTTTTTTTTTTTTTTTGGTTCTCTAGGTCCTAAGGTCGTCCCTGAGTAGGTTGTATGTATATATGCTTTTGGTGTCCTTCTTAATGTGGGATCCATGAATAAAATTCTTATTGAAATTCAATAATAAAGAAAAAAAAAACCCACAACTTGAATTCTCTGTTGCTCTATCGTTCTAATTAGAACAAAAGGCCCCTGCCATGCATTGAGCATGAAGATGTGTTTAGCTGCTGGGTTTCGGCAGTTCTGTTGCACCTACGTACCAATTTGTTGTTCTTAATTATTTCTCCCCCAAGACGACAGCGGGGGAGATGGACGGTTTGTGGCTTTCAGCTCTTTAGAAAGGAGGTAATCATGAAAGTTAGTTCAGTTGTGTAATTGGAACAGTGTAAAACAGAAGTCAACTACCGATGGTCACTTGTTCAAATTATTTTCCGTCTTATTATGTCAAATATTTATGGATCAGTACCCTGTAGTCATCCGTGAGGGAGCCGTTGGTGGACGCAATTAGTACAAGGCAGACCAGTGACCCATGCGAGGAATATGACTTTACGAGGAGATTTTTGCTTGTTTGTTAGTTGCCTTGTTGTCTTGTTGTCAGATTGAAGGCAGTTTTACCAAATTCGGTATGGCTGTAATTAATCTGTAATAAATGTAAATAGACATAAAATATTTTATATATTGTATAACTAAAAGTTTTTTTTTTTCAGTACAATATAAAATATTTTGTATGTTATATAAAATTATTTTACATTTATAAGATTAACCGTTCATATAGTTGTTTTCTAATTAATTTAGCGTCAGGTTGTCTCGGTTTTTCTGTTGCTTTTTATTTTTTTGTTATTTGTTCTATACTTTGGTTAATTTTTTTAAAATCACTTTGTGATGACTTCAAAGAAAATCACTTGTTGTATTCTTCTTCTTCTTCTGCGGGTTCCTTCGGAAAATAATTAATACGTATCTCTTTCATTTCTTCTTTAAAAAATGTTTGTTATTGCCAGTTGCTGGAGCCACACCCAACAGTGGTAGCCAATAAGCTTTTGGCAAGGAAGAAGTTCATAGACAATGGGAAACAATTCAACATGATAGCCTGCTCGTGGATACAATTCATGATTCATGACTGGATTGATCATATGGAGGACACCTCACAGGTATTAATTAGCTCAACTCAACTTTTGCTTGATTTAAGAACTGTGCTCGAACCAAATCAATCATCATTAGATGTCCCTTAGATATTAGTAAAATAAATAAATAAATAAATAAAGATTTTGAACAGACTAATTTGTTCTTTGTAATGAAAAACCTTCAGCTTGGAGGAAATAATGTTATTCCACATTACAGAAAAAAAGAACTTATAAAAAAAAAAAAAAAAAGAAAGAAAAAAGAGACACCCTTAATAAAACTAATATTTGTAGTTTGGTATTGTTAACAGGTGGAAATTAGAGCCCCTGATGAAGTTGCACAAGGGTGTCCATTGAAATCATTCAAATTTTACAAGACAAAGAAGGTTCCCACAGGTTCACTTCTTTCGAAGACTGGATCACTAAATGCAAGGACCCCTTGGTGGTAAGTCCTCCAAACGGTGAAAACTAAATTCTATAAGTAAATTCAGGGTTTTCACTTTACCTTTGATCTGCAAGTAGAAGATGGAGGAAAGGGAATTGAAAGGAGTTATGTAAGAAAAATCTTCGATTTGGCGATTAAATTTGTTGTCACAACTACTCTAAAACATCTCGGTTTGCTGTCACCAAACGAATATTTGTTTGAATTGTGAAGACAAGAAAACAACAAGGAAAAAGATTTTTTCCAGTACCTAATTATTTTATGATTTGGGTGATATATTATTTAAATGGATGAAGTTCATTTTAGGATCATTTCTTGCAACATGGGGAAAAAAAAAAAAAACATCCCATAAAGTTAAAGATGCAATAGGACCTGGAACTTCCAACTTCACTTCAGGCTGGATTATAGAATTTTAATACAAATTAGCAGTTGTAAGTCATGGTAACAAAAATATTCAGGATTCTGGAATAGAAAATAAGGAGATTTTACATTGCATATTCTAATCCTGCCTATACAAATTTAACTTACCAGGGATGGAAGTGTAATTTATGGGAACAATGAGGATGGCATGAGAAGAGTGAGGACATTCAAAGATGGAAAGTTAAAGATAGGAGGAGATGGCCTGCTTGAGCATGATGAGAAAGGGATTCCTATATCGGGAGACGTCAGGAACTGCTGGGCAGGATTCTCCCTGCTGCAAGCCTTATTTGTTAAGGAACATAACGCTGTATGTGACTTGCTTAAGGTAAGCAGTGTGCTCCTCTACTTGTATCTATCGCGGTTTGGACTTGGAGAAATTATCTAATGTCCAACAGAATTCTCTTCTCTGCCGGATTTTAACAAACAGTCTTTTTAGTACCTTTGTCATTATTTTTAGATCTAACTTTTTGTCAGAATACAGGAAATCAAATCTGTTTGTTAATGTGAGAAATGGCACTTGAAAATGTTACAGTCCTATTAATGCATTTGTTCTGATGATAATTTTTTAATTTCCTTTTTCCTTCAGGAGCATTACCCTGATATTGATGATGAGAAGCTTTATCATCATGCAAGATTGGTGACTTCAGCAGTCATTGCCAAAATTCACACCATTGATTGGACTATAGAACTCTTGAAGACTGATACGCTCATTGCAGGGATGAGGATAAACTGGTGAGGCCTTATGACACATATTATGACAAGAAAAAACCAAACAATTGCGTTCAAACACAAATGATAAGATTCCATTGCTTGTGAAAAGAAGTATGGAGCATGGAAAGGAAATTAAACCACTTGCATCTGCCACAATTGTTGCTTTCAAGTCCACAAAAACAAAACATAAAGCTAGAAAGCATGTGCTGTTTAACTGCATACATCACTTTGGCCAATGAAGTTGATAACGTTAAGCATCTTGCAGGTATGGATTTTTGGGGAAGAAAATCAAGGACTTGTTTGGGCACTTTGCTGGACCAATACTAAGTGGATTGGTTGGTCTTAGGAAGCCAAGAGATCATGGAGTTCCCTATTCATTGACTGAGGAATTCACAAGCGTCTACAGAATGCATTCACTTCTACCTGACAACCTCATCCTCAGAGACCTCAAATCTACGGCTTCAGCATATGAATGCCCTCCAGTACTAAAAGAGTACTTGCCTCTTCTACTCTCACTCCATTAGCTTAATTCCATGTGCAAATATTTGGACACCTTTTTCTTGCAAATTATGGACTCCTGTTTAAGAACGCAAGGCAATCCACTTCTCTAGTTTCTTTCTTATAAGTTCCAACTATTGGTGTAATTAGAAGCTGAAGTTTGTTTTATCTCGGTTTCTTAAGTTCTCTTGGCTGGCATAAATGTATTCGTTGCATAAGCACTCAAAAGGTTTTTTGATTGACACGCTGACCAATCCATTTTCTAGGGTGCCTATGGTAGAAATGGCTGGAAAAGAAGGGGAGAGGAGATTGTCAAAGATTGGGATGGAGCAAATGCTAGTGTCAGTGGGTCATCAGGCATCTGGGGCTCTCACCTTATGGAACTATCCATCATGGATGAGAAACCTTGTTGCTCATGATGTCAATGGAGAAGATAGACTGAACCCCGTTGATCTGGCTGCTATGGAAAGTAATGAGCTTAACAATCTTTTTTTTTTTCCTCTGCACTATGCCTTTTTACTTTCCAATCGTGGTTTATCTTCCTTGTATTCCTGATCTGACATAACTATATATATATATATATATATATATATATATATATATATATATGATCAGTTTATCGAGATAGAGAGCAAGGCGTTGCTCGGTACAACGAATTCCGGAGAAACTTGTTGATGATTCCTATCAGCAGTTGGGAAGATCTAACAGATGATGAAGAAGTAATAGCAGCTCTTCATGAGGTGTATGGAAATGATGTAGAGAAGTTGGATTTGCTAGTAGGCCTGCATGCTGAAAAGAAAATCAAAGGCTTTGCCATAAGCGAAACCGCTTTCTTCATCTTTTTACTTATTGCGTCAAGGTAAGTATCAAAAGACACCGATCAACCCAAAAATTTTTAAACTAGAAGATTGATTCATAGAACTCTTCTCTAAATCCACAAACATTATTCAGGAGGCTGGAAGCTGATCGTTTCTTCACGACCAACTTCAACTCCAAGTCATACACAGAGAAAGGCCTAGAATGGGTTAACACTACAGAGACCTTGAAAGATGTCATCGATCGCCATTTTCCTGGCATGACAAAGAAATGGATGAAGTGTTCAAGTGCATTCTCGGTTTGGGATTCAGAGCCTAATCAAACAAACTATATTCCTCTATATTTGAGACCTGCCCCATGATTCTCCTTTTTATTCCTATTTTTGGTTGCTAATAGCAACTATCGTGCCAGATATCAATAGAGGTAGAATACTATATATTATATAACAAATAAAATGTTGGCTGATAGTACTATAGTTATTTTCTAAGCTGGAAGTTTGGAATTTGAATTTTAGTCGATGTTAATTATACAAATAAATAAATAAAGTGTTTGTTTTATGGTCAACTTAATGTGTGTTATGTAAAGTATTGTTTTTACTTTCTCATTCTTCGTACCAAAAATAAAATAAAATAAAATAAAATGTTTGCTTTGCATACCAATAAATATTGGTGAACGAGGATGTACTGCTTGTACAATGTGACATTACAAGGGAACCAAATGTATCAATTGTGCCATTTTGACGAAGAATTTAAAGATCGTGGTTCTCTGTTTCTGTACATTTGATACTGAAAACAAAATGGTACTTGCTCACGTTTTAGAACGGGCAGCTCGATGCCTAGGCCTATGGTGCATCGGTTCAACATTTTCTTTTTGTTTTTGTTTTTATTTTTTTTATTTATTTAATAAAAACTGGCAAAACAATAAATGAATTATGTATGCATAACTGTCGAGAATCGTTTTATTCAGACGTCAACACAATCATATTGAGGTCAACTTAAATGTACAAATTCAAAATCAACTTAAACTCCTCCCACGTTAGGAACAACAGAACATAACAAGAAACAAACTTATTTATTTATACCTGAAGCGCATCCATATGCATAATTAAATGTACACCTATTTAAGTATGCACATGACATCAATCTCACCATCATCAAGCACCCACTCAAATCCAGTGCCATAAAAAAAAAAAATCATCATAAAATTTTTGTTATGTTCTTAATAATTAATACGTTTCATATCATAAAATCATCAACTAAATATGATTAAAATAATTTTTTATCATTTAAATAGAAATAAATAATGTAATTTTTTTTCCCAAATAATGAAAACATTTTGTCAAAAACCTGGCTGAGTTACTGATTGGATCGCTTGGCTGGTCCGTTAGGCTCCGTCATTCTTAGTCAACCAATTTTTTTCTGTTTGGTGTAAACAAACTTTTTTTTTCAAATTTATATTTTTTTTAATACTAAAAAAAATATCATAACAGTATTAATTATTACTTGTACCATTTAAATAATATATAACTTAATAAAAATTTATTATTTAAATAATATAAATTTTAACAAAAATTTGACATATTCAATTACATTATTTATTAAATTTAAAATTTAATAACATATTTTCATAATAAATTATTACTTCTAAAAAGAGATACGATTGTAAGAATTTAAATTTAGATGAGTTGCCTAAAAATGATATAAAATAACACTCAAATTTTCACGCGGGTGTTTTTTTTGTTTTTTTTTCTATCCGTACTTTGATTTGGTGGCAAACACAGATGCACAAGGTTCAGTTTTTTTTTTTTTTTTTTTTTGTGATGGAAAGTACAATAATTTTCATCTCAAACTCAGCGACAAAATGCTTGGGAGTTGAAAATATAAATCATCGTGGGGAAAAGCAGCCTGAAAGATTCTTCGAGTTGATGTGTCGATAAAACACAACAGAAACAGGTGGGGTTTGTTGAAAAAGTAGCACATGGTAAGATGTCGCATGCCATACAACGACCTCATGTGCATCAGATAGCGGGTCCCATTTTAGTTGGATTCATTTTAACCGTTCGCCACTTCTTCATTAACGCCGGCAGTCTTGAACGCACGGCTTCGTTTCATTGCAGTTGGATTCGAGGACTCAGATTTAACAGCAACTAAGTATAATATTCATATCTCACGTCCCAATTCTAAATTTTATATTTGCAAGTTACTACCAATACTTAGTGATTAACACATGAGTTATTAGGATATTGTGTATATATATATATATATATATATTTATAATAAAAATAATTATATAGACACATAAATACAATTAAATATAATAATATTTATAATAAAATTAATTACATGAACACATAAGTGGTAAACATTTATTTGATAGTCACTTTTTATTTTATTATAGTAATATTTATATTATTTTATTAATTATATTTGACTTTTGTACTAACAAGTATTTTTTTATTTATTATTTGCACCCATTAATTAGAGAGATACTATTCCTATGTTAAATGGGAATTAATTTATTTATTTTTAATTATTTTCATAGACACGTTTAATTTCGTCCACACAATATAACTCTTTCATTAAAATATCAGGTGTGATTGTGTTTTAAAGTTTTCTTTTTCAAATTAACCAAACGATAAAGGTTAAATGAACGTCTTTTTCTTTGTACTTTATCTCTTTTTCATTTAACCACTCTTAAAATTTTAATTCATATTCTAAAACTCATATGGTTTCTAATATTAACAATTAAGAACTTTCGTTAAGATTTTGTTAATTTCACTAACGAATGAATGGCGAAAATGACATTATTTTTAAAAAAAATTAAATAAAATATATAAATTCTAAACAATTTTAAAATTTGGATCCTAATAAAATTCAAAATTAAGAATTTTAAAAGTTTTCAAAAAAAATAAAGTAATCATAATGAATAAAAAAAATAGATATCATAATATTTGAATTTCATAAAATTTTGAGAATTGAAAATGACTTGTAATTTTTTTTTCTTAAAAAATATTAGCATATTGAAAGCAATGTTCATTCTAGTCGATTTTCGTTAGTAAAATTAATGTGATCCTCGTAAAGAATCTCAATCTGTCAAAATTAAAAATCAGAGGAATTTCAGTGTAAATTGAGACACTAGATTCTAAGAACTGGAATGCAAAACAAATAGGTAATCCCCACGTTGCAATATAGGCCCTCTAGGATTCGATTTTATTTTATTTTATTTTTATAAAAAAAGTAGTCATTATCGTTATTTTAAGTAGGCCCATAAATTGGACTGAATGAGAGGATATTATTAATTATATAAATATATTTTTTTTTTATTTATTGGATGGAATATTTGCGTCCGCATACTTTTCACTACGTTGCTAGAGTGTGGTTCAAGGCCTTTTTATAAAAGCAACATACATGGCAGAGCTTGAGAGACGTCCGCTCTGCAAGCTCCTGTCCTAACGCAGTGTCACGGAGAGCGGCGTGAGAAAGGAGAGAAAAAACAAAACAAAACAAAAAAAAAGAAGATAGAGAGAGAGAGAGAGAGAGGGAGGGAGGGAGAGGGAGAGGGAGAGATCTAGACAGCACACAAGGCAATGCAGCAGAAAGGGAGAGATTGTGGCCGACGAGCAAGGAGCTTTTCTCGATCTCGCCTTGCAATAGAAGGCTGCTAGTCCCCCCCACCCACCTCTTCCAAAAACTCTTTCCTGTGCCTCACTCTCGCTTTCCCTCTCTCACATTCAGGGAAAAAAAAAAACAAAACACATTTTTTTTTCTCTCTCGTTTTCTTTTTTTCCTTCAAACCTATCTCCAAACTCCCTGTCTTGTCCTTCTTTCTAGAAGATTTGTCAGTTGCCATTGCATTTTCGAACAATGGCTGATATCTCCAAAACACATTCAGGTAACGTTTCTTACTTCCTCGTACGGTGTTTGCTTGATATATTTTTTTTTTGTCGCCATTTTAAGATTCTTTTGATTTAATTAATGTTGTAAAGATCTTCCATTTTCCTTCATTCTATGTTTTTTGTTTTTGTTTTATTTTAATTAATTAATTAATTTTTTTTTTTTGTTTTTGGACTTGATGGTACGTAGTAGTAAAAGAGCGTGAGGTTCAAAAGAATTATTGGATGGAGCACTCGATTGATTTGACAGTGGAAGCAATGATGCTTGACTCCAAGGCCTCCGATCTTGACAAGGAAGAGCGTCCTGAGGTTACATCTGCGCGCGCTCTCTCTCTCTCTCCCTCCGCACAACACACCGACACACACGTGAATATATATTAGGAAGGCGCAAATAAGTATGGATATCCGAGTTTACAAATAGTAATTATAATTGAAAGTTTTATACGAAAGAATTTATTAATTCTTCTTCTTTTTTTTTTTTTTGTCTTTAGTGAAGTGTTTACCTTGTCGTTTAGCTCAAAAAAAGTGTTAACTTTTTATTTGTATATAACTAAAATGCATTAAATTTTTTATTAGTACTAAGCTACCTCTAAATTGTACAGACGGTGCCAGTTTTCTCTCTCTCTCTGGTGCATGCCAAGCAACAATAAAAATCATGAAAAAGGAATTCGGCTGACAGATGAAAATCTGTTGTCTTTTTATGATTGATCTCTCTTAAGCACATTTTCGTTGGATTGGAAGAAATTTTAGTGCTTTTTTTCTTTTTGTTTTTTGTGTGTGTCAAATACTGAATTGTAAAACATAGAAAAGATTATGTATTTTGATTGCTGGTTCCAGGATGGGTCCCACTACTACAAATCTACTATAATTCTCTTGTTCCCATGTTTCTCCGAGTTGTGAAGACATTAGCTATTTTCTTTGAAGTTGATTTTGGGAGCTGAAAGTTTGGTTTTGTTTTGTTTTATTTTATTTTATTTATTTTATTTTATTTGGGTGTATGTGCAGGTACTTTCTTTGCTTCCAGCATATGAAGGAAAATCAGTTTTGGAACTGGGAGCTGGCATTGGCCGCTTCACTGGAGAATTAGCGCAGAAGGCTGGACAGGTCATAGCTCTGGACTTCATTGAGAGTGCCATAAAGAAGGTGAATATGGGATCTCTATCTTTGATCAAGAAATGTATGCTTTTGTGCTTTTTAAAACCAGAAATACAATGTTATTTCTCGTGGGGTTCCAATATCTTAATCATTTCCACCTATTGCTAATCTCATATATTTCCTACCTGCAGAATAAATGCATTAATGGGCACCATAACAATGTCATGTTTATGTGCGCTGATGTGACATCCACAGACCTGACATTTTCAGAGGGATCAATGGACTTGATATTCTCCAATTGGCTTCTTATGTACCTATCAGATAAAGAGGTGAATAATTCTTATTTACTTCTCCTTGATGATGGAATGGGCGTTACGCATTTGCATCTTAGAATCATATGTGAATTCTTTGGTTGCACTTTAAACTTCTTTTTGATTTTTTTTTTTTTTTTGGAGTGCTGTCTCATATTCAGCTAAGGAAACAGTGACATTGATACCATTCTACAGTGTATTGGAGTGAGACGTGAATGCGTAAACTAAGAGTAATGGAAACTGTTGTCACATTCTGTGATTTTTTTCTTTTTACTTTTTTTTCGGCTTGGAGTGACATTAGCTAATTTATCTATTTGAAAATGAAGTGAATGATTGCATCAGTTGTTGAATCGTGTGGCCTTACTTCTTGTCATGTGAAATAAATAATGTGAGAGTCCATGATAACTTGATTTACCCAGTGGTAGATATAAAGAAAACATCAAACATTGCCGCTCCTTTTTGTCAGCATACATTTCAAGGGTATAAGTCATGTTAACATATTTATGTGCGTAACTCAGTAATCGTGCCATCAGTGGTCCTTTTGCCCTTTTCTTCATCCGACCACAATCTGGTGACCTTCATTTTCTAAAACTATTATGCTCTTCGTATTTATTAACATTGATGACAGGTGGAGATTTTGGCAGAAAAGATGGTTAAATGGTTGAAGGTTGGAGGTTATGTGTTCTTCAGAGAGTCGTGTTTCCATCAATCTGGAGATTCAAAGCGAAAATACAACCCAACCCATTACAGAGAACCCAGATTTTACACAAAGGTTTGCTTTTTGTTGATAGATTCTTCAAAAGTGTTCCATATGCTGATTAAATATAAGTGTTAAGGTATGATTGTCATCAGTGTCCACTGCTGGAAACTTGGGTAGCTGCACGTAGCACTATTCGTCCATAAAAGAGACATTACTGACAAAAATGAAATTCATGCTGCTATATATGGTGTGGTGGCCATAAAGTGGTCAAGCATTTGGACTGTGAAAAGTAAATTAAATGATGGCTAGGACTTAGAAACATTGAATGAGATTCATATAAAAATATTTTTGTCTAAATTGTTATGGAGAATGTGAAGTAATTTACAAATTAGTATAGATGTTAGTTTTCTAGAGACCAAAAGCAGAAGAAAGGAAAATGATGAATGTTTCCTCTTAGCCTTCTTATACTCAGTTTCTGCTTTATGAGTTAAGGTTGTTCAAGAACAATTATTAGTTAATTTTCGGAGTTCTAATAATGTCCGCAAATGATTAATCAACTTTCCAAGAAAAAACTATGAGAGCAGGTATGTTCATATCTTTCAATCATTGGCGTATTTGATGGGATCATGCGAGAAATGTACTTGGTGTGCAAGTATGTAACTAATATTGAATAATATTTTCAAAGAAAGAATCTTTGTTGCTTATATTGTATGGCAGGTTTTCAAAGAATGCCATTTGTGTGATGGCCATGGAAATTCTTTCGAGCTTTCTCTTATTGGCTGCAAGTGCATTGGAGCTTACGTGAGGAACAAAAGGAATCAAAATCAGGCAAGACTGTTGGACCTATTCAAATTCTTTGTTTTTTTTTTGAGTTTCACTATGACAGTCATATGATTTAACTGACAAGATACAGATACTATGTTTGCATGGTCCAGATTTGTTGGATATGGCAGAAAATTAGTTCGCAGGACGATAAGGGGTTCCAGCGGTTCTTGGATAATTCTCAGTATAAGTGCAGTGGTATACTACGCTATGAGCGTGTTTTTGGACAAGGTTTTGTGAGTACAGGAGGAATTGGTATACATCTATTTCTTTGATTTTCCTTTTCTTTTCATTTTTCCACCATGTCGTGAGAAAAAGTCAGCTTCCTGTTCCACAATATTGCTGTTAGGTTCTTCTCATGTCACAGAAACTCATGTTTGGATTACCAAGTCTAAAATTCAGTCATTGTATGTTTTCTTTTAGTAGTTTCATGTTTTTGATTTTTGAGTGGATTAAATAGAAGTTTCTAAGTCTTACCAAGTAGCATAAGCTTGTATAGTTCTGTCACGGTACACATTATGTGGCAAAGAATGTAATAGTCTTGTTTAGGCATTTTTTTTTTATCCATAATCCATGTAAATATGACTCCTGGTTTTCATATTTCTCTTTGTTTTGAGCAGAAACAACAAAAGAGTTTGTGGCAAAGCTGGATCTTAAGCCTGGCCAGAAAATTTTAGATGTGGGTTGTGGTATTGGTGGAGGTGACTTTTACATGGCTGAGAACTTTGATGTCGAGGTTGTTGGAATTGACCTCTCCATAAATATGATTTCTTTTGCTCTTGAACATGCTATTGGACTCAAATGCTCGGTTGAGTTTGAAGTTGCTGACTGCACTAAAAAGACATATGCTGAAAGCACATTTGATGCTATCTACAGCCGTGACACCATTCTGCACATTCAAGTAAGACTCTTCTAACTTTATTAACAACACACACAAATCTGTCAAATTCGGTTCTATTCAAGTAATTAGTGACATGTAATGAATTCTCTTTTACCGTGCTTCAGGACAAACCTGCACTGTTTAGGTCCTTTTTCAGGTGGTTGAAGCCTGGGGGCAAAGTCCTCATCAGTGACTACTGCAAACACTCTGGAACTTCAACACCAGAATTTGCCGATTATATTAAGCAGAGAGGATATGATCTTCGTGATGTTAATGCATATGGCCAGGTGCTGTTGCAATAGCTTGTTGCTGCTTGCCATTTATTTATGATTTTTGGTTTGCATATGTTGAGATACCGATCTGCTAATTTTACGGCGAATGATTGCAGATGCTCAAAGATGCTGGGTTTGATGAGGTCATTGCTGAGGACCGAACTAATCAGGTTTGCATGATCGCACGGTTCCCACGTACGTATTTTGTGTGCACTTTGTTGGGCTTTGCCGTCTAAACAACTTGTTACTTTGTGCTTTAGTTCAATCAAGTCCTGCAAAGGGAACTAAATGCTGTTGAGAAGGACAAAACCGCATTCGTCCGCGACTTTTCTGAAGTATGTTTTTCCCTATTTTTTGTCTGTTAAATTTGTTCGCTTAATTTCTTTTCAATGTTTGAGTTCAATTCTCGATTGTTATCCACATCCAGGAAGACTATAATGATATAGTTGATGGATGGAAGGCAAAGCTGATCAGAAGTGCATCCGGTGAACAGCGGTGGGGATTGTTCATTGCCAAGAAGAAGTGATCATCATTTTCTTGGGATCGAATAAATCTCTCAGGCAGAATAATTTTTCACCAGTGATGGTGGTGTGATTACAGCCTGTGGCCGATGTCCAGTGCCTGATCTAGATCAATCTATCTCTATCTCTATTGTGTTTTTAATGTATCTACCTATCCTGTCAGATCTAGGTTAAGTCATCTCTTTTATGTTTATAATGCATCTACCTATCCTACCTTCTAGGAATAGGATGTGAACCAGAATTGAACATTTAAACGGTTGATGAAATTGGACTTGCTCTTTCACTAGTTTACGGGGACAATTATGGGAGATATGGTAAGGCATTATGCTGAGAATAGTTCGAAAGAGCAAAGGAAAGAACAGGGTAGATGAGAGAAAAAGTGAAAGAAGAGAGGAGGATGTTGTTCACTTGTTCGAGCGACTCGCCTTCGCTCAGTCCTAACAATATAAGAGGCCTTGGAAACATGCATAAACCCTAACAGTATAGTCCACCCCTCTAAAAGGGAAATGAAGGAAAAGGGGTTAGTAGTTAGTACTCACTTATGTTCTGGCATTTAAATGATCCTTAAGAGTAGCAACGATGTATGTCTTTTTCCATAAGTTTAGTAATATATAATGTTTGCCTTTTGCAAGCATGCAGAAACATTGTCAAATTCTCAACTGCTTTACACTTGCGTTTCTTGACAAGGAGAAGGGATATATCCAAAACTAGCACACACATATACTGACACACACCTTTGTTCGCTTGATAGATCTCATCTTTTTGCACAAATATATTGACACACACACACACACACACACACACATAAGCCCTTTAAGGATGGAAGCATCCAAAGCCGGCACAATCAATCTTCCAACAGAAAATAAAATGGTAATTAATATTCAATGAAGAATTCTTAGTTACATTGAACAGGTGACAAAACTCAAGCCAAATATTGAACCATATATACATGCATTCTCCCACCTCCACCTCCCCCTCTCATCCCCTTCCATCCCATGCCTTTTCCAAATTCTAGAGCTTTTGAAAACTAAGTATACAGACAAGAAGAGTACAATGAAATGCCTTCAAAATATTGTGGCTAATTTCTTTAGAAACTTGGAAGGAAATCCTAGGTTCACTATGCACCACCAGCAACATATTTATGGTATTTAATAAGTACCTATAATATTGGAAAACTGAAAGCTGTGGTATCACTTCAACATACCAGTTGCATCCTTCCGGGATCTGACAACTACTGGGGAGGTTGAGAGGCTATGACGCAGTTTTTGCTCGTCAGAAACATGAAGGATATCATTTTTCTGTTTTTTATCTTCAATCTTGAAAGATTTAATAAAATCTGTTGTCCCGAATATCTGCACCATCAAACTTCCACCTAGCCCAGAGAGGCCCAATCAGTTTCTAGTGTTCACTTCCAAATAAGACACATGTTCATTTTTGTTATTAGTTCCTGTTTTATTCTTTGGAGGTTTTAGAATCACAGCTACATATTGAAATGGGAATTTTCAATCCAAATAATCAAACTGAATCTTGAGGCTAATAGAGAGGATGACATGGCAGCCTACCAACTAGAGATTGCCAGCTCAGAGTGGAGGGAGAGCAACTGAAACTTTTACAATTACATCAAGAACAACAGTTGTCCCAATAATCTGTGAACCAATGTGATGATCCTCTTTGTTCTGCTTTTGCCATTCTATTTGTATTATATTGCACATATGAGATCTAAGATCAAATATATAAACCTTAAATGATTTTGGACTTTATGCATGTCACAGAGCTGAAACCACTTGCATACTTGTGACTAAACACACAGATATGGCAAGGTAGGAAAGTTTACCAAGCACAAGAGCAGCTCCAATCCATCCAAATGTTCCCCATCTTTCACCGAGGAGAAACCAGGCAAAACCAGCGCCCCACACTGACTCCAGACCATAAATTATGGCCGTCTCTGTTGCTGAAACTTCACGCATGGCAGCAAACTGTATGAACAAATATATTGGCAATAAAAACATTGCTACAATTGAATTAAACTGAGAGAGAAATTGTTCAGCTTAAATAATTCCAGCAGACATACTTATCATTAAAAAATTTGGTGGACACTGAAAGCTATTAAAAATGACACTTATAAATCACCAATGATTAAGACATGAGAAAGGGTACCTCGACCCATGAGCATAATCCAGTTGAGAATATGCCAGTGTAAAGAGCAGGTATCCATGGAAATCCAATTAGCCAATCCCATAGCATGGTCAATGTCCATAATGAATGATCAAGTTCTTCTGCGCCATCAAACCATCCTCCAACCACAACCCAAATTGTGGACAGCACAGCAACCACACATATCTAAAAAGTAATCACATAATTACTTAGGAATGGAAGGCTGATTTCACAAAATATACCTTCTAAAGCAGGATGGTAGCTCATTCCGGATTAACCACCATACCTCATATCCAAGCAGAGGCAAGAAATTCTCTTTCTTTGTCATTCGTGAAATGTGCTCAGTTCGGAGCATATGAATACCAAAAAATATTGCACTCAGAAAGTTCAAAAGATCTCCAATCTAGAAAAGGTTATAGTGTAATTAAGTAAAGATAGCCACTAAAATGTTAACACGGAGTAAGGGCAAATGCACTGCCTTCCCCGTAAAATGGTTGACATATTAATTAGAAGTGGTCAACAAGAAGTGATGCACAGCTTACATTTGGAGGAGAGCCACTACATTCAAGCATAGCAACCCCTAAGGCTGACATGAGAACTCCAAACCAAGTACGCGCAGGTATAATTGCTCCTAACATGCCATCTAGTAACGGAACAATGATGACCTGTGCAATTGGAAAATTTTAATAAAAAATGGCAGTCTACATTCATCTTTAGTTGAACATGCATTTCTTAACTGGCAAAGCATAACCAAGGCAGAATTTCAGTCACTAGGAAGGAAGAATGTAGATACGTGGTATATGTAGAACTTGATCTAAAGCCAAGTAAATCCACAACCATTTTCAAACTTTGCAGCGACATCTGAGAATATAGTCATGGTAAAACATTCCATATTGCACGCCCATTTGAGAGACTGTAGTGTAGTGTTTGAAGAACCACCAGTTGTACTGTTCCTTCTTACAGGACAAAATACTTACAGTAAACAAAGAAATGAATGATGCACGCCCAGCCTCAGATGTTAATAGTCCAAGTGCCTCAATAAGGTAACCTAAACTGACCCACATTCCCAATTCTATCCCAGCATTGCGTGTCTTGACATCATCTCGTGCTTGAAAGACAAATGGCAAAAATGGGATGGCTGACACAACAAACCGCACAGCTGAGAAGGCAGCAGGATCCATTGCAGTTTCAACTGCCTTTATTACTGGAATGTTGCTCGCTGAAGATTGAAACAAACAGATTCTTAGGTTTTTGATGTTGATAAAAAAGAAAAGCACACAATTATGAGATATCAATATACTGGTCAACATTACCCATAATGCCATTGGGCATGACACTAATAGCTTAGCGCAGAGAATTATAATGACTAATGTATTACAATGAATCTCCAGATGTACTTTGCTAAATCAGTCAATAAGTTGTTTGATCTAGGTGACAAGAACCAACCCAGAACATGTTATCCACTGTCACAAAGACAAGTGACACTCACAACTTTAGGCAAATCATTCAAGATTCTGAAGAGACGCACAATACAGATAGTATACGAGCATGAGGCTTTTGACACGTAAATCAGGTACAAAACATCAGATCGTGCAACCATTGACTGTTGGTGGGAGGGATGGGGAATGAATTGGACATACATAGCCATAATGTATAAGGAACAATCTTTCTTTTGCATGCAATGGGGGATCCATTAGAGGGATCAGAATGTGTGAATTAATTAAAGGTTTGATGAGCATTAATTGCAAAGGGTGGGTATAAATGAAGCTAAAAAGTAAAGCGAGGGGCCATAATTCATGATTGTCATTAAAACTAAATACTTTGATATTAACAAGACTCAATAGTAATCAAGGGGCTGGCAACTGGAATGATTTCTTAAAATTTCGTACATATTTTCAATTTCTTCTTCAAAAAAAATTTCAATGTCTCAACAGCTGCTGAGTATTGATATAACCACTGGATGACAACTCATGACACAGACAGTCTAATTGAATCTTCATGCACTCCATGTTATGAATCTTCCAACAAAGTCAACCACCAAAGAAACTGCGCATCCCAGGGTTTACCAGAACTGCAACCAGTATCAATTACAAACTTCAAATTACACAAAAAAAAGTTCCCCTTGTAACCAGAAACCAAAAATAATAATAAAAAAAAGTTCCCAACTAAGTTTTCATTTCTGTATTGCTAAATCCTTCGTCAACTTTGAATTGAATAGAAGTCATTCCCACCCATTTTGACAAGAATTAAGACATTTTGATGTTGCCATCGCTATGCTAGCATAATCAAACCATGGGAAGCACCGTCTACAACCAACCAAAGGTCACCAATAGCAAAGTCACAAATAATTGACTTCTTTTAATAAAGTGAGCAATAAATGAAGAAATGATGAAAAAAAGCACTAAATGAAGAAAAATTACCATAAACAACGGCAGCGACGTTGAGCAAGAGAACACTCTTCAATTTTTTGGATGCAAACAAAATCTTTCTCCGGAAAGGCCGTTTCTTGACCTTCAACCTTGAGCCCACAGAAACAATCTTTGAAGGGGCCGTCTCATTCTTAGCCTTCTCTTCCTCCTCCTTTTCAAGTGTGAGTATAGACTCCTCGGAAGCTACAATCGACAACGACCCATCACACAATTTTGCATTTTCTAACGCTGCGTTCTTGCTCTTTAGGTATCTGACCCTAGTTGAATGAGAATCAGAAGAACACAGTGAGGAGGGGGAAGAAGGGTCAACACAGAAAGTGATTAAACGAGGCCTTTTATAGAGTTGTGAGTTGGGAGTGGCAGAGAAGAAGGGAAAGCAGCCTAAAATGGTGAAAGCTGAATTCTTTTTTGTCCATGGTGGTGCTGACGAATGAGCCATGTTCGGAGCTTGAAATTTGCAAACTCACTCTCGGCTTTTTAGTTACAGAATCGAAGCGGGCAAAACCATTAACGCATATTTTTGATAGTTTGTGTGAAGAGAGGGATGAGAAGCTCTTAAACGCTTTTTTTTCTCTTTCGAAGAAGCATCAGAAAATTGAGGGCCACAGAACACAAAAGAGGTAAATGGACAATAAAGAAACGATATTTTGGACTCTAATAATCCCACGAGCAATAATTACAACCTTATTTTTCTATATTAAGTTTTAATTCGAGAAAAGAGGTCTAATAATTAAAATTTAAAGCTTTTATTTTTAACCAAAATTAAAATTAAAAAAATAAAATAAAATTCAATGAGAATGCAACATCAACATGAGTTGTGGGAGTCTGCGTGCCAAACATGAAGCACATGCAATTTGTTGTCTACCAGAAAATTGACCCAACATTTTAAGGGCAATTCTTGCACGAGGAAATAAAACATTTAGAACAAAAAAAAAAAAAACGTGAGTTGGAGGTGGGGCATCAGCTAACGATAGGGATTGCTTGAATCTCCGATTCGAAACTCTTTATATTATAGGTGATTTCAATATTAATAAATTAGAGTTCATTGGTGTTACGCGATATGCTTTTTGTTACTGAACATTCGTGACTTTCTTGATAAAGTTAGCGCAGGGCTTTGATCAATTTTATTCTGGTTAACAACGAACAAAAGTAAGATGTGACGTAGCCGAAATTATGTTACCCCCATCTCGATTCAAAATGCCAATCACCAACGTTCGACCACCGTAATTCCCTGCAAGAATTGCACTCAACTGTAGCAGGCAGCCCCCCCCCCCCGAGGGGTAAAGTCATGATTGCTCGCTTTCTTCGAGAAACAGTAGCTTTTGTAATAGGAACTTTTTTTTTTTTGAGTTATAAGTCCAATATGACCTACGAAATGAGCAGAGTTCCACACCAATGGGAACGTCTTAACAAAAAATCCCGCATCGGATGTCTGTATGCGAATTCCTTTCAATTACAGCTCTTTTCCTATCTGCACTTTTCCTGCGCCCCGCAAATTCCCACCTCTTTTTGATTTTTTTTTTTTTATATGCGAATTCCTTTCAATTACAGCTCGAACAACAATTTGTGATCAATCAGTTGGCAGTCTAATTCTAAGCAGCCGTCTTAGCAGCATATAATAAAATGCCAAGATTTTTTTTTTTTTGGGGGGGGTCCAATAAGACCACATTTATTTGTTTTTAATTTACCATATAATATCAGAATTTTGTTTTATTTTTATTTAATCTGAGTAGCAGAAGCAGTAGCAAACATTGGATCAAGAACCGAAATACAATCGTTTGACATATATAGATAATAATCAATGCCACGGACCTTCCAAGGAATCACAGTTGTCTGCCACTTCTAACAACGTCAGGGACTGAAACAATAAAGGTCAGCACCCTCATTGTGATGGCCATAGGCCCAATTGTTTCCGGCCGGGAAGGCTAGAAAACAAATCTATCGTTCCAGAAAATCTGCCCATATGGGCCAGTCCTAACACCATCCCCAGAGCCCATCTCAAGATCCATCAGCACTGTTACGAGAGACCCGTTGTAAGGAACACAGATAAATTCAGACAGATGAGCATCATTTGCATTGATATTTCTTTTTTTTTTTTTTTTGTAAATAATAAAAAATAATTATAATTACGTATTGTGATCTTAAATTTATTAATATTCCTGTAAATCCGAATTTTAGGTGTAGCGGCCGATAGAATCCAATGACGGCCGTATTGCCACGGTGGTCCGTATTGCCATGTGTGGAAAATGACGGCCTTTTTTTTTTTTTTTTCATATAGCTTATGCCAAATGACACATAAGAACACATTCTCTTACAGACCATGACAAGATTTTGACATAATGGCACAACATAAAGCAAGTACCAACACCAACATGAACGTTATAAATGTAATGGAAGAGACATCTAGTTGGAAGTTGAACCTTAGTAATGGTTTTCATTCATGATGACTGCAAATTGTAATGAATTTTCGAACCAAAGATAAAATGTAATGACTTGCGACCTCCAATATAAATGTGTGTGTATATAACCATTGATAATAACTTTAGAACTTTCATAGCAAAGAAATTTTCCTTTTTTGAACAGATTAGCGTATTTGCAAGTTTTGTTAGTAAGAGTAATATCAATAACGATCATTAATTAGACGCTTATTTTGGAATTTTTATTCGGGTCAATATCTGGGAGTATTTTGAAGTAAAAGACAGATATTAATGGTTTTTAATTGCCAAAAGAGAACCTTTTAACTGTAATCAAGAATGAATGGATCATGCAAAGGGGTCCAGGAAAAGCGATAGGGACATGACATGAAACCAATAACAAAAGAGACAAAACTAGTAAGTAATAACCACCACACAAATTAAGGCAACATTATTGCTCAGAACATTTATTTATTTATTTTTCCTTTTGATAATTCAGATCGACTTTATTAGAGATGAATAAGAAGTAAAACAAATACAAATCAAAATAGAAGTTAGCCTAAGTCAAGACTAAAACCAGACAAGGAGATTTATTTGCTTAATAGTGCCTTTGCCTTTGCTTAGAACATTTCTTGGTAACTTAAAACCCTTTGTAAGTCCTCCTGCTTCGCCCATGTACATTGGGGAGAGTGAAAGTTAACAGCATATATCTAGTAATGTATGAACCTATATATTTAGACACTTGCACTCGAAGGAATTTCAGCCATAATTAAGTAGATATAAGGATTTTATGGTGAACCTCAGTTTTTTTTTTTTTTTTTTTTATCATTGGTAAGCTAGGATACATTGTGCTTGTTGTTTGATAACCATCCTTTATACAAAGAACAAAAGGAAAAAATTTTATTAAAAGAAAAAAATATAGAGGGGAACTGTGTGTTAATTTATAATCTCAAGGTGGCAATTGTACCAGACGTTGTATAAAACAAACTTCTAGTAATAATAAAGCAATAATGAGGCATCCAAGTTCAATGCAGAAGACCCCATGGGGTCACCAACAACTTGACAATTTTGAATCATTCCATCATGATGAGGCTATAACTCTGTAATCAGCTGGACCGGGACATGGACACAGATGACCAGGAAATTAATGAGTTTAAAGAAGATAACAGCTAGGGCAAGAGAAAGGGAAGGGAATATTCCAAACTTGAGACACGCACGGCAACTGTGTTAGCACGTAAACATGTAACATCATTTTACTACTCGCATCCAAACACAACAGAGTGGGAATGACAATCACTTAACAGATAGCGCATGACAACGATAACACACAACACAAACGTGGGCAGCTAAGACAAACAAACAAAGGAACAGCCATTTCAAATATTGGGAAATCATGGTAATGGAATGTGGTCAGTGTACAAATAGATCCACATGTTTGGATTTAGAATGCGCAAGGGGTATGTAAATAGAAAATATAGATGTTTATTAAACCATAAACTACTATGTAATAAAGATAATTCCCACTTTTCTTATTGTAATTCTCTCGTTCACTTTTAAAATATATATTTAGATGAAGGTGAAATTGATGTGGTGAATCAAAACGAAATAGGAGAATTGAGTAAACATTTTTTGTTTTGAATATTTTTTGAGGTGTCGATGGACCAAAATAGAGGGAAAAGAGTAGGCAAGTTGAAAATGGATGGATAGGCATTAAGACAAGAAGAACGATTATCAACCTTCTCACATCATAAATCTTCATACCTAATTTCAAGATGAATATCTAAACGCTTAATTCTTTGGACATCCATTTAGACATATGACTCAATTGTTGAATTAATAAAAAAAATTCGGATATCAACATATATGAACAATCGAAGTTCATACATGCTCCTAATTAATTTCCAAGTTATATATCCATATGAATTTTTTTTTATTATTTCAATTACTTATCAGTTAAAAGGGGCATGCATATAGAAAAATATTCCTGCCAATAAAGTAATCCTCAGAGAAATATATATGACAATAGAAGAGGCAGTAAAATGCACTATGCACACGAGACAACTAGTTGTCCATACACTAATATCCACATTGAGAGAGAGAGAGAGAGAGAGAGAGAGAGAGAGAGAGAGACAGGGAGGGAGGGGACGAAGAAAAGGGCAAGAGAGACAGAGAAGGAAGAGAGGGGCAATTCGGATTGAGAATAACTGTGAAAGGCACGAGACATGGGAAGGAAAATTTAATGACAGAGAGTGGGTAAAAAGAGACAAAAAAAAAAAAAAAGACCGAAAAAAAGTGATGAAGCTTATGGTAACCCTTATGATCGTCACGTCGTTTTTCATCTGCCACTCCCGATATCCCCCACCCACCCTTGCTCTCTGAATTCCACGCTCCTCTCTTTCTTCTTCTTCTCCTCCTCCTCTTCTTCCTCTTTCTTCCCTTTTTCACTTTTGTCCTCGCATCCTCTCTTTCTCTACAATTACCTAACCAGCTAATTTTTATTTTTATTTTTCTAGTAGAATGGAAAATTAGCTGAATCGCTGTACTAAATTCATGTAGAAACAAATTTTATGATACTCATCAAACCCCCCAATAAAAATTCGAATATATGACCATATAATACCAACTCAATCCTCTTACTCCTTTTTTAAGTCATTTGTAACCATTAAAGTTAGAATAAAGTAGTACAACTCTCTCTCTCTCTCTCTCTCTCTCTCTCTCTCTCTCTGTTAAGTTTGAAGTGGCCTAGTCAACCTCACACTCTCATGTCGTGGTCTCTCTCTTTCTCACTCCTATTTTCGATAATAAACCAACAATACATACAAACGCACAACCCTTTATTTCTTTCTTTATTTGTAAATTGATGTTGTAGATGTTGTCGGAGGGCATGTAGCCAGATTTAGAGACTAGCTAGCCCATTTCAATCCCCCCATCTCTTTCAAAAGTCCTGAAACTCTCAAATGCTACAAACTTCACTGTTTCATTTTTAGCTGGCCCATTTCAGCTATAGGAACCTCTCTGTTAGCGTCAATGTATACTATAAATAAAACCACATCTATCTCCTGTGCTATAAACGTAGGGCCTTCCCATTTTTGATTCATCACGCTCCCTACTTTTCTCTTGCATGCTGTGCCCCATTCCTGTTCCTCCAATCACCCACAACAATTTTTTTTAGTCCTATCCTATCATCATCATCTTCTCAGCTCACAATTCCCTCTAAGGTAAAAGGGCCAGAGAGAGATTCCCAGGGAGATCTATATCAAAGAACCTCTTTTGATTTGGTTACTCCTCTTCTTTATTATCAATATCTGCTAAAAAATAAAGCAATCTTTTCTGCTCATTGTATTGAACCACTAGCTTGCACTGTGACAGAACCTTAAATCCCTTTTCCTTTTGGTCTTTTATTATAAGTTTCTGTCGTAGTTAACCAAAATGTGGGTGATGGGATACAATGATGGTGATGAGTTTAACATGCTAGATTCCTTCAGTAGCAGGAAGCTTAGGCCTCTCATGCCAAGGCCAATGTCTTCTACAAACAACAACACTACCTCACCCTCAAGCTCTTCCCATCTTGGCCGTCTCCATGGCACTGATCACATCTTTGCACTGAATCACCATCTGGGTATGGACTTTTCTTCTTTACATTTCTCTCTACGTATGGGTTTCTCTTAAATCATGTCCATATTTTGGGTTTCCTGTTTCATTTTATGCTTTTTCCAGCAACTATAGCTGATGGCAAGAAAGAGTTTAATCCACAACCAGTTGTAGTGAGCTCAAGATGGAATCCTACGCCAGAGCAGCTGAGGACTCTGGAAGAATTATATCGACGAGGGACTAGAACACCAACAGCCGACGAAATTCAACACATCACTGCACAGCTTCGGAGATATGGAAAGATTGAAGGGAAGAACGTATTCTACTGGTTCCAAAATCACAAGGCAAGAGAAAGACAAAAGCGCCGCCGTCAAATGGAATCTGCACCGGAGGAGCAACACCAAGGCAGCGGTGACATTGAAATCTTTGAAAGGAAGGAATCGGGTAATAATTCAGTAATAATTTTTTTAAAAAAAAAAAAGAAAAATCTTTATGTTTTATGATGATCTTCCAAATCTTGGCCTTGCAAAAGAGTGAGTTGTTTGGATTTGGACATGTATGGCTTATTCCAATTATTCCATTTTGTTTTAGTAGGAGATGTTTGATGTGTTGCTTCTTGGCACTCCATTTTGTTGCTTTAGAGATGTAAAGTTGCATTCTTTTTTGTTTTTCTTTTCGTCTACAGGGGCATGTAGGACAGGCTATGAAGGTGAACAGACCAAGAACTGGGCACCCTCTACAAACTGCAGTGCACTATCAGAGGTCCTTTCTTTTTGTCTTCCCTTTTGTCCTTTGGAAAATCTCTATATAATTGCCATTACAGGAGCAGATAACAGAACAGTTAAGCTTTGATAATGTGCTTATGATTTAAAAATTAATAGTTTCGTATCTAATTATATATAATTAGGAGAGGCAAGATATGCAGGGAAGAAGCAACAAAAGCTTTATTTTTTGTTGGGAAATGAAAAGGGTTTTAAAAGCTGCAATCCTTCCTTTCTGTCGGGACTGCTGTTATGAAACTTGCTGGGTTTTTGGGTCTTGTGCTTTATTGTGTCCTCATAGTCATGACATTTAGGTCAGAGATATGGACGCCCCATGTACATTCTGCCTTCTCTATGGATCACTAGGGGCACCCCCATGATGGTGAAAAGGCAAGGCTAACCCTAGTACACGTTGGCTTCTCACAGACCTTTGGGGCCCTTGGAAACAGCACTAGTTTGTTACCTTTGATTCATGACAAAAGGAGTGCCCCATGCTTACTGAAACTATGCAAAATTTTCCAAATAAGATCAATCAGAGAATTCATATTTTTCCTGTTCTCTTGATTATTGAACTTCAGGAATCTGCAGCTTCAATACAAAGGACAGCAGAAGCAGGCGTGGCAGATTGCAGACCAGATGGATGGATCCAATTCGATGAAGGAGAATTACTACAGCATAGGAAGAGCTTTATTGGAAGGAATGCCACGTGGCAGATGATGCAGTTTCCCTGTCCATCTCCCACCCACCTCATAAACGCGTTCACTAGTACAACTGCTACAACTAATATTACTGCTGCTACAGCCATGGGAACAACAACAGCCACAACACAAGGAGCTACAACAAGAACAATGGACCCACAGCTCATTAAAGCTCCTGACTTCAACATCTTTATAACACCCCGCAGAGAAACTGGGAATGGCCTTATTCACCTCAACAGCAGTAGAGTCATGAATGAGGAAGATAATTCATGTGATGGGGAGTCCCAAACCCTTCAACTGTTTCCTCTTCACAGCAGCAATGGTGATGGCAATGAAAACATTAACGAGAAAGAGGTTGAAGTATCTGGTACCGCAGCCATGAATGCCAACTTGACTTCTTGCCAGTTTTTTGAGTTCCTTCCATTGAAGAACTGATTAATTTCCACCAAGTTACCAACCAACCAACTAACCGACCAACCAAATTAAGCAGTTTTCCCTTAACAAGCACTTTTTCTGTTTATGTGATATGATGGGTAGGGTTTGGAAATTGTACTTTTGTTGGAAATTGGAAACTCTCTGGTTGTCGATGGAGTTATATATATTTCATGGAATTGGTGCAGTGGTCCATGGAGGATGTCAAAGCTCGGAGTTTGCCTTAAAATGCATTTGGACCATGTTGGTTGAATCAAAGAAGGACAAAATTACATTTAAGAGAATATCACAGAGGTTAATGTTGGCAGGATATAGGCCTTGTTTTGGTAACTGAATGTGGATGTGTGTTTTTGATTGTGAGAAAAAGAGAGAGCAAGTTGGGTCCTCCGATGAGAGAGATCCAAAATGGAATAAGATGTGAAAGTTTGATGTTGAAACACGGATCTAAAATAGGAATCCTATTGAAATGACAAAGTATTTAGTTTGTTTGTAGTGATTTTGGTCGTTTGGTGCATATTTAGCATATAACATGATGTGATGCATTCCATTCTGGCTATAAGCTGATATCACACAAACCAACTTGCATCATAATGGAGAGGGAAGATCAAGAAAGTTATGTCCTCCAAATGAAATGAAAGTGCCCATTAATTACATCCTAAACCAAAAAATTATCATCTTATTCATAAGGCTGAAGAAACCCGATCCGTTTAGGTCTGAAAATTGATTGCAAATGTAAAACCAAGTCTATGGAGTCAAGTAGATAGTCTACAATAAAACCCTGTAAACTATGAACAAAGATAGAAATGCAATGCGATTAAAAATTGGAATATATCGAGAGCCCAACATCTTCTAAGGAGTGTATGATCAATACAATATTATCAACTCATCATGCAAGGCAATTACATTTTCATTTCTTTTGTGTCAGACCAATTCAACAAGAATGACTCAAAAGATTTTACACGCATTGACAACTCTGGATAGATTTTTCTTTTGCTTTTTTTTTTTTTTTTTTTTGATTGAAATTATTTTTTATTACAATTATATTTCAAACATAAGAAATTTGAAATCTTACAAAAATTTGAGAAAGACCCCAAATAATGAGTTGTCCAATAAGAATATCTCTAAAAATAAATATAAAAGAAATAATTTTATAAATCTATTGCTTACTTTCATGTCAAATCTCTCTAAAAATAATTTAAATATTTTAGAAATTTAGCTTCAATATTTTGTTTATTATAGAGGATCTTTCTTGTCCACCTTTGTGTTAATTTCTACATAAGTCACAGCGACCAAGACTGGTTAAAGATGTGATAATGCTTTGAAGCATACCTATGCCTCACATTTGCAATTTTGTTGGTGAACTCTGATAGTTATTTCTTTTTTCCCACAAACTTGAGCATGTGCATGACGGCGCCATCAAATACAACTCCTGGATGACATGCGACTGGTGGTTGCTACTCCCAGGGCAGTAAAAAGCTTAGTCCCTCGCATTGAGGAGGTCCATAAGTAACCTACCATATATGCTTGTTGAGAAGTTGCGTTAGAGCATCGAAATGTCACAAAAATCGAAACACAATGTATGCTGCGTTAAAATTGTCGACAAAAACAATGTTGGTTTTCTTCGACGGTCCTGTTAAAAAGGTTTTTCATAGGCTTTTCCACACACACACTCGCACACATATATATACTGGTAGAATCTTTCCATTCTTTCTCTTTGACCAGCATATTTTCATCCTTTATCTTTCCTATATTTATATATTAAAAAAAAATTCAATATAATCGAATTTCAAAATGTTATTAGGAAGCTCATAACTGAGAATTTGGGACCGCTTGTCTGCAAAATCAAATTCACAAGGAACGATTGTGGAGGCATATATATAGATGTTCCACATTAGTGCACCTATTGTCATCATCAGAATATTTAAGCATCACCATAATTAGGCCACGCAGTTGCACTAATTTGTCCAAAAAATAGTAGTTCACAAGTACATAATTTTTTTTATTTTTTTATTTTTTGGTACATTAGAAATAAGGCATGTACATAATTTTGAGCAAAAAATAAAACTAATAGGACAAACCTAAAAATAATGATCTGAATACAAAAAAATCGATGTGAGAGAATATAAGTTTAAAATCTTTCAAAAAGGGACTTAAGCTCATTCGATAATACACCTATGGCAGACACACACACACACACACACAAAAAAAAAAAAAAGATATGTTAATTTTATTGACCTATTAAGTTTTATTTTTAGTGTCAATCTACAATTTCTCGGAGTCCCACTTGAATTTTAGGTCTATAACTGTATAAATTAAATGAGATATATTTAATATATTGCGTACAGAGATTTTTTGTCAATATAATTCCAAATGGGACTCAAAACCTCCTCCTTTTTTTTTTTTTTTTTTTGTAACGTTGAGTTTTATTAACATTATAATGTTACACATAAAATTTGACTTAAATCGTTATACAATTTGACTAGCTATTCCCCTCCCCCCCCCAAAAAAAAAACAAAAAAAAAAGAAAATGCTGAGCAGAAAAAATGGAAAATGGATTGGATTAGATGCCAGTTGACTGGGAAATCTGAGAGACATTAATGTCGTCTCACAAGCACAAATACATGGGTTGTGTGTGTGTGTGTGTGTGTGTGAGAGAGAGAGAATTAGAAGGGAATTGCACAAATAGCAATGAATGCTTAACACTGAGAAGGGGTAGCATAGCCCTATCTCATCGAAAGATCATGGTCGGCTTCTCAGCAATAGGCATTGTCTTCTCACTCAGCCCTCCCTTTTTCCTCTGCTACGCTTCACATTCTGAATCACCTATTTACCCTCTCTCTCTCTCTCTCTTTCTCTCTCTCTCTGTGTCTGTGTGTTTTTGTTTTTTATTGAGCCTGGCAGCAGCAGGCAGAAGCAAGCATCATCTCTCTCTGCACAGACAGGCTTGGAAATTAACTAAGCCAAGAGAGAGAGCTTTCTTTATATCTATTTTTCTTAGTTTCTTGGTCTCTTTCACGCAAGCTACTTATTTCTTTCACAACCTTGAAACTAGGGCTGATGCTTCCCTCCTGTGATAGTGAAGTCAAATGCAAGTCTAACCGATTCTGAATTTGGGTCAAAATGTCTGTGCGTAAACTAACCATCTATCTATGTGTATATATGTACAGATACAGATCAGTGTGCCTTACACTCTTGCATGTACATGTACATGCAGCATTAAACCTTGCATAAGGGTCACATCTAATGACTTTGTTTCCCCTTAGTAATTGATCCGATTATAACCATTACGTAATCTTTTTGTTTTCTTTTTTTTATTTATTTAGGTTTCTCTCCTCCATTACCTTTTGTTTCTTCACAATCGTAACTCTGAAGAGCTACTTTCTGTACTTCCCTCTCAAAGTCAAAGACCCCCAAAACTTATAAGCAGTGAGGAGTGAAAAAAAAAAAACCAAAAAAAAAAAGAAGAAAAAAGAAATTTTCTTAATATAACTGTATATGTACTCGTATTCATCAATAAAAAGAAAAAAAGAAAAAAAAAAAAGAAGAAGAAGAAGAAGTGTACATTTTTTTTGTGCTCAGCTGCACCTTTGTGTAGCACGAGCAATGTTATGTGAACTAAGATATCATTATAAATTCTTAAAAAATTTATATTCGGTATAGTTTGAACTTGATAACAATTCACAATTATGTATCAAATAACTAGGTTACATTAGTTGGAAAATAAATTGAGAAAAGTTGAGTGACATTAGCAATATTGCCCATGCAGCAATATGCATCTTTAATAGGCAGAAAAGTGAAGGACATGTTCTTGTTAAATCTGGTGGACTTACTGTCACATCCCTACGGAATATATATATATATCAGCAATGGGTGTGAATTTATGCCTTTTTTTTATGTTTTATTTCCACCAATGGGTGACGTGCACATTCTTGTTAAATCCTGTAGACATAGTAGTACAATGTGAATTTCAGAGAATTTGCGCTTCTTCTTTTTTTCCCTAAGCAATGGGTAACGTGCACATTCTTCACATCTTGATGTGATCAACAAACGTAAAACTGTATATATGCATCCTTCATCAACGTGGGTTTCGATTTTAAAGTATTGTATATCTGAACACTTATGAATCCACTAATCATCATTGGGGGGGGGGGGAACCTTGCAATATTATAATTGAGCTACAATGTTAACTATTAATACTACGTTGAGATAATTAAAATTTAGAAGGGGAAAAATACATTTTTGTTGTGTGCTTTTCTGTATATGGTTTACTAATATCCAGGATCCATTTCAGTAAAACAACTGATTTAGTTGCGGAATAGGGGCCTAGTTGATGGCATGGATTGAGTTCTTAAGGCCTTATATTTTTTGTTACAATCATATAGCCTTTTTAGCAGTGATGTGTAGTCCTGCTTCCTTATTTTGTACTGATGCTATAAGGGTTTAATACAATTTTGCATTGAGAAGTTGTTAATAAATATTATATTTCATTGAATGAATTTATAAATGACGAGCAAGATATGGATTTTTGTTTTTTGTTTTTTTTTTTTTTTTCATGTTCTTGGCTCATTGTCGTCCCATTAATTTTCAAGGATTAGTCTCTATCACTATGAAATGGATTAATCTTTAAAGGAGCACAGCAAGCAAGAAAATAAATTCAATAACTTGCAAGATGGCGAGGTTGGATTTGTCTCTGGCATGTATGCAGCAGCAGGTGGACTGGTGACTGAGATAAATACTTGTGCTGCATGGAAACAATGGAATGAATGAGGAATGTGGCAATGACAGAGAAGGTCAATTGACTGAGCCAAGGCCACAATCTGCCATGGAAATTGACAACACCTAGCACCTGCTAGACATAGAGAAGGTGAACCAGAAGTTTCCTCCATATGGTTAAAGCCATCATGTGATGTCCATCCCCTCTCCCCACCGTTTTGTCCCACTTTGATTTTTGTGCTCTCTACTACGTGACCCTTTAACCATAACCTATCATTGAGGTCATCATGTCATCTCTTTCCAATCCCAACACCTCCATCCTTGTTCGGCTTAGCTGTTTAGAGCATGGTTAACATGATAATTGTTTGTTAAATATAAGTGTCTTTTAGAAGTAGCTGATAACTATTATAAATAAGGGTCAAATGATAATTAAGGATAAACTTATATTATTTTTATCGTAAAATATATATTAATAAATATATTTGATTGCAAATACATATTTATATTTATAAAAATAATTGACTTATGACTTCCACTTGACACCAACTAACATCTAAAACACCAATAGAAGTCAACATATCTAGTAGAGCAATTTTGTCTTGACAAGTTGAAGTCAGATTACTGTTATTTATTAAAATAAAATTTCAAAACATAATTATTAAAATATTCAAGAATGAATGATGGGGTAATTTGGTTATTCCCTAATCCCTTTGTGCAAACTTCTCAGATCAGTTCCAATCATGGAGCTGATTGAAACGTTACCAAACAATTTGGAAAGTTGTTGCAGGATGAAACAGCCATCAGCTGCCAAATGCCAATAGCTATTCCAAGCACTCCCTCAAAACTTAACTGGTTAATATTGCCCTTTTTCATGCAGTAGCTTATGTGGCATTCATCCATTTATAAGCCGACATAATATTATCAACATTTAATCCTAAAATATCGACCACCCAAAAAAACTAGGTGATAAAAAAAAAAAAAGTAATGACCAAATTGCAGATGTAACGTAAATTTTAAAGATATTTGTAAGAGTTTAGCTATATATTTTAGAGGTTTTTAAGGTTCCAATCTTTAGGAAAAGAGTGTCATGTTTATAAAAAAAGAGAGATTAAATTATTTTTTATTGTGCAACTCATGGTCGAGTAAATTGCACAAACTCTTTAATTAATTGATCCCAAACTCCTCCATGTAATCTAATATGATCCCAACCTCTTTTTTCTTTTTCTTTTTCTTTTTTTGTTTTTGGGCCTAAGTGTGTGGCCCAATTCCAGTAAACTACGTCTAGTCATTTACCATTGCAAAACAGATATGTATGGCTCAACTTCATAAATCAATTGAAGCCCAAAGGCCCTGAGATAGCCTGTTTAGATAGCCCAAAGGCTTTGAAAAACAGAGATCTATGTACAGTCCATTAGTCAGACAACTCTTCCAATGGATTCTCTCCAGCCCATAATATATATATATATATATATATATATATATATATATTTAATATTTTGTAAGGAGTAGGATTGAATTTCGCGTCAATAATATTTTCAACTCATGATATCTTAACTTGAGAGAAAGATTATAAACAAATTGACACATTTTTTAAGAATTTGATGACTTGATCCCATAAATTTTCACTTGAACGAGTTCTAAATAAGCTTAATTTTAAAATCAATTTAATAAATAAATTAAGTTTGAGTAAAAAGAATATCGGTATGTTTAAATTAATAAATAATTTATTTTTTATTAATAATTTTTTTATTTTTTTTCCCGTCAGAAAGACAAACTGTATTTTAAGACAATAATAATAATAATCTTTTTATTCTATTAATCCTACTTGTCAGCTCACCCTCATTCCTTCTAACATAACTTCTTTCTGCACTAACTTTTTCCCATAAATTATAAGAATGCTAACGTTTATACGTTATTTATTTTAATTAAATAATTATTTCTAAAGAAAGTGAGGATTAATCTAATACGCTGACAGTATTTGAATGCGCTTGCAGAGTCAACGTGCATGTATTTGTGAAAAAAGAAAAGAAAAGGTGCGTGACTGCTTTTTTTTTTTTTTCCAAATAATAATAATAATAAGGCGATCAACATGGGTGTCCCACAGTACACGTGGGCCCCTTAATTGACTCTCCTTCGGACCCGATCATTTTCATCGCGACTATTCCTCTCAACTCCTGCGCACGAGGAAATGTTCCTATAACAATCACACACACAAATTTTCCTAGAAAATCTCTTCACTTTCCCGGAAAATAAAAAATCCAAATCCAATGGCTGCCGCTCCAACGTCGAACCCTAGCATTGAAAGCGCCTCCGCCAAATCTTTCTCGTCCTCCTCCTCCGCTGCTCTCTACGTCCACAGCATGGACGAGCTCCGGAAGATTTTCAACCAGTTCGACTCCAACGGCGACGGGAAGATCTCTGTCGGCGAGCTAGGCAACGTCCTCAAATCCATGGGCTCCAACTACACCGCCGAGGAGCTCCAGCGCGCCTTGGATGACGTCGACACGGACAAGGACGGCTTCATCAACCTCGACGAGTTTGCTGGCCTCTGCCGCTCCTCCTCCGACGCCTCTGCTGCCGCCGAGCTCAGAGACGCCTTCGATCTGTACGACCAGAACAAGAACGGCCTCATCTCGTCATCCGAGCTGCACCAGGTCCTGAACCGCCTCGGTATGAAGTGTTCGGTGGAGGAGTGCGTGAGGATGATCGAAAGTGTGGATTCGGACGGCGACGGGTCGGTCAATTTCGAGGAGTTCCGGAAGATGATGGCCTCTAATGTCAGCAATGGAGAGGCCGGGCGCTCGTAGATTTCCTTTTCTGTCCAGGCCTTTGACGGAATCCTCTGTTAAGTAAGTCTACTAAAAGGTTTTAACACGAAATCTGAACTCTGAATTCAATTTGAAACTTGAATTCAGCACGCTTTGGTAGACTTAACTAGTTTTTGGCTATTGCTATTTGCCTAGAGACACAGGTGAATACTGATAAATGAAAATATGATTGGAGTTTTAAGTTGTTCTCGTGGCTATATTTCCATGGTTATACTTGGTTTCATTGCATCATGCCCTTTTATGATTGTTGACTGAGCGATTGTTTCTTTGTATCTGTTTGGGTCTGGAGGAGTGGAATCCCGGAAAAGTTGGTATCTGCTTGCTTTGATGTCTTTGCCTTACCCAAGGCAGAGCAAATTTTTGCGGGAATCCGATTTTCTTGTTGCGTCGTCAAAACTGGTATCAGAATAATAAGAATAAATAGTTCTTTTGATTTTGATGACAAAATCGGAAGGTTATTCGACAATCTCTTTCCTTTTCTTTTTTTTCCTTTGGGTTTTCATGCACAAAATAGAATCATTTCTAGGGATGGGGTCTGAGAGTTGTGAAATTTTCTCGGTAAATTAGGCTTGGCTTGGCATCTTTTCCATGAAACCTAACAAAGGTCGTGGAAAGAAAAATAAATTATACTATTAATAACGGAAAGTGATGTTTTGCAGCCCACTGGAACTTGTGTCTTTGACTAGTGGCGGAATTTTTGATTAAAATAAATGGTGTTGTGTCGCCATGGGGATGCCCACAGGCTAAGATGTATCATTTTTACGCTTTGTGTAAAAGACAGGTCCATGAATGTGTGGGAAGCCAAAAGGGTTTTATTTTTTAAAATTCTTGCAGAAACTTCGTTGGAAATTTCAAGCCAAGGGGCAAGGAAAGGGAATATAATAGGCACATTCATTCATATCCTTTCTTTGCCCTTCATAACATGTCTTTTTCCATTGTTTTTAGCTTTTCAACAACCATGCCAAGGGGGAATGCACCCCTCCTTTCATGTTAATTGTCGGGGCCCTAGAGTAGAAGTATGTTTCTAAAAGACGGGGGGATACGTAGAAAATTAATCTTAAATTTTTAATAATTGAATTTTTAAAATTCATCATTTTTAAATAAAAAATAATCAAATTGTTAATAATTTTTGTTCAGTGAATGCACAATTTTTAATAATGTTCACTACAATATAGCTTAAATGAAAAATATAAAAAAAAATTAAAATCTAATTATATCCCCTTAAAAATGTTTGGGCTAACCGCTTTTTTGTTGTTTTCATCCTAAGCATGCCTTCTAGCTGAAAGTTAATTGGAAATTTCAATGAGAAATTGGAGTAAAAAGGGAACAAAATGACCAAGACACTCCAATATAAACATACTCTTAGTCATTATTCTAGCCTCCAGGCACTTTGCGCCCGTAACAAGGGAGAGGAGCAGCATCCTGCTCTTCTTCAACAGACTCAGTTACTCTAAAGGCAAAATTTTAGTCTGTTGTAATCTTTATAAAGAATCACTTCACCATATAGGTTTCCGATTTTAGTCTATTGGAACTTGACGTGGCATTTAAGAAAAGATAGGAGCATCCCATCTGAATATTTTATCTCTCTACGGTGGATCTATCTATTTTAAAATTGGTTTCTTGCCTGCTTATTCTATATCTGAATGTTTCTTAGCCTGGTTGCTGCCTTAAATGCTATTTTGCACTTTATGCTATGGATTACCTTTTTTTTTTTTTTTTTTTTCTTTGTAAATTTCTCCCTTTGAATCCTTTGGCAAAAGCAGCGTGATGGATACGCGCTTTCTACTCAATGACCAAAGATTACCCTGAATAACGCATGTGCTGCCGCATGATCAGGATTGTTTAAGGGGTTTTTATACGCAACTTCGTGGTGTGAGTTGAATAACAGATCTGCTGCAATCAAGCGATGTCTAAGCAATAATAATAGGTTTTTCCCACATGTTTGCTTCCCACTCTTCTGCCAATGCTTTATAGAAATGGTAACCATGTCCTCCGACCACGTGCTGGTTCGTACTGAAATCTGAAAATTAAAGTTGCTGACGGTGTTTTGTCTAAACCAAGTGCTTATAGGATGAATTAAATATATAAATATATGATGTTGGGGATTTCAGTTCGTCCGAAGACGATTGTTACACATTATTATGATACCCGTTAAAAGCAAACAAACTGACGTGGCTTACATCTTGCACGCCAGAGTTCCACATTGTCTCCATATCAGTAGAGAAATGTGATTGTCGATTACTTTAAATTCCCCAAATTCTTACATTATTGTACCGCTGTTGTCATCAATGGAATTTGTTAGAAAAAGTTCTTGATTCTGGAATCTTACCAGCGGGATTGATACATCGATTTGTAATTAACTATGAATGTATGTTCACTTCCTTTAAGTTCTTGTGGGAAGCAGTGGATCAAATTGGTATTGGTAGTTGGCTACAACACAAATGATCATTAGAGACAATTATCACGAGAGAATTACTTTGTAAGAATTATAACCTTCGCCCAAAATCTACAATTTAGAGGCAAAACAAATATCTGTTTCTATAAAATTTATTTATTTATTTATTTTCTCGAGAACAATGATTTGGAGGCAAAACTAGACATTGTCTCAATAGATTCACTTTTTTGTCACTTTCGCGAAGGATGGCCATCAATTGGACACAAAGCGGCCTGTTTTCATAAGGCTCGACTGAATTCATCCATGGGCAAGAACAATTACAAACAGACTGCTTTTAAGGAAAATAGAACACTTATATGATTTATATAATACGATAAGATGGCGTTGGATATAAATTATAGTCAGTTGTACTGTTTTTCAGATATTTTAATTTAATTTATTTTCTAGCAATGAGTTGAACCTAATAAAATCCTTACCAAAAAAGAAAAAAATTTTACATTTATGGTTTTTGAAATTTAAGATGACATTATCTTGATAGAATGTAGTTTTTATTTTATTTTTCACCTAAAATTTGTGACGTTAACTCAGCTACTGAGGAATGGGCTAGTTCCACCGTGCAAAGCCCATTCTTCAGTGAAGATCCCCCGCCTAAGAGGAGGCTTCGGTTTCAAGAGCCCATATCATGGTTTTGGCCTGTGCTTTATTCCGTTGATGTGTCAACACCATTTTAATTTTTGTCAACGAAATCTAGTGAAAAATTTTATTTAAATTTTTAATATTTAATTTCAATAAATTAAAAAAAAATCTCTCCTATGCTCTTTTTTAATTTCCCCGGATGCTTTAATTATATCTCTCTCAATTCTTGATCAAGAAAGGTACATGGTCAATTTGGCACTTCAACCTTTTGTTTTGAAGCTTTTGTTCGTTCATTATTTTCACTGCTTGAAAATGAATCACTCGAGGTTAATTGAGAACGAGTCCATTTCTGCCATTTGAAAAGGACAAAAAAAAAAAAAAAAAAAGAGAACAAGTCAATTGCCTTTGTTATTAAAGAAGAAATATTGAAAAACCAAAGCACTTAAATCATTCATGCATGTGTTGGCAAAACGAAGCATTTCCCAAAGATAACAGTGGATATTGAGTGAACGAAGCATGAATTTGTCTCTACATGTTTAAGATGAACCCATACTCTAAGTAAAAGAGTGACAAAGTTCAGAAAGAATAGAGAAGAAAGTAAATTGTTTTAAGAAATTTTAGTTATAAAAAAATGTAAAATAATTGTGATGAAGGAAATAAGTAAGGTAGGTAAATTGCGTCGATAAAAAAATAAATAAATAAATTTTATATTTAACTCCATCAACGTGGTGATTTTTTAACATGAGAACGAAGGGCTTCATATTTATTGATAAAAATTTAGAAGAATTAAGTTTCACGCCAATCTCAATTTAATAACCACTCGGCCGTGACCCCTCACTTTGTTACGGACGAATCCTGATTTCCCAGGCAAACGACTCGCTTCGCTTCACTCGGGAAATCAGAATCGCAGATCTAAAAACGAGCTGTCAATCTAGCCTTCGCTCTCCAGACAGCCCCAATTTTCCATCTCATCCATTTCCCCTCTCCCTCTCTGTTTATATTTTTATACCTTTTTATTTTTATTTTTCTAGTAGTTTTATTCGATCCAATTACAATTCCATTATCATAATTTACCCATCCATCCATCCATCCATCCTGCAAATGCAACTCAAATTGAAATAAAACACAAAGAACTTTGCTAGAATGCGTGGGCGGTGACAGTTATAATCCAGAGGACAAGGGCGCACTGATTCTGGATCGGGAAGGCGAAGGTTAATAAAAACAGAGCAACAATGGCGCATTGGATCTCCTCGAAGATCAAAGACGCTCAGTCCCTCCTTGAACAGGCAAATCATTTCCTCTTTTCATTACTTTCCATTTCCTCCACTTTTTATTTTATTTTATTTTTTATTTTATTCTTTTCTCGGCAAACAAACAGATTTTTTAATTCAAGAATTGGTTATTTAATATCTGTGTGGCTTTCAATTAAATTCTGTTGGTGTAACAATAATGAGCTGTGGATTGAAATCGATGGGTGAATTGGACGGCGCAGATCGATCAGCAAGCTGCGGAGACTTTGGGGAAGAACGAGCGGCCGCGATCGGAGGAGGAGAAGTTCAACGTACCCTCCAAAACCAGCGGCGCCGTGCCTTTGAAGGACCAGCTCAAGAAGAAACCATCAACTGAATCCAGCAGCAACAACAACAAAAGCAATGTCAACAGCCACGCTGAATACCTAGGCAAATTGCAGACTGATCTTAGTATTACCACTAACAATGCTGCCGATAATAGCAATAGAATTAGTAATAGTAACGGAGACAAGGAAGGTCCCAAACCTAAGCCTGCGCTCACTGATAGTGACTGGACTGAACTGCTTGGTACCCCAAAGCGCACTGCTGCTCCTTCTGGTCGTGGTAATGGTGTGTCTGCAATTCGCGGTTTGAGAAAGGATGGCCCAAGCCGGGGAAATTTGGGATCAGGATCAAATTTTCCATTGCTGGAGGGGAAAAAGAATCAGAAGGGGCGTGATGGCAGAAATGGCAATGGTAATAGTAGAGTCAAGCCTAGGAAGAGAATGGATGTTGCATTGGGAAATAATTTAAATGGGAAACCAGGTGAAGGAAATGGGGAAGGATCTAGCTCATCTGCAAGGTCATCTGGTGTTGAGCTGCAGACTGATGGTAAGATTTTGGAGAGGCAGGAATTGGAGTATAAGGATATGGATGGTAGTGGGACCATGGGAAAACAGAAAAATGATGTAAATGAAGAAAATGGTGGGAATTTGGATGTTAAGGTAGTTTCTGGGCAGGATGATTTGGTTGTTGGAAGTGATAAACGAGCTTCTTCAGAAATGTTATCAATGTTAGAGAAAGTTGATGGAAGATATGATGCTAAGAAGGGCGTGGCGGATGTTTCTCAACGGATCAAAGGCAATGCAAAAGGGAAGCATGGGTCTGGTACTGCATCTCGAAGCAGTGTGTCTGATAGTTTGGAAAGAGCTACGTTCTCAACGAGTTATGAGGACTCTGATTCAGACAGTGATTCTGGTTCAACATCTGACTCGGAGTCTGAACAAGAAAGGGAGAGGAGGGAGAAGATTTTTGCCGAGAAAGCAGCAGCTAAAGCCATGGAGGCTATCAAAGAGCGGGAGAATATGATTGCCAGATTGGAAGGAGAGAAGCAGAGCTTGGAGAAAATACTTGAAGAAAGAGCAAAACAACAAGTACAAGAGGTACAATATACTTTGCCCTTTTCTACCAATGTCATTTAACTATCTTTGTTTTTCTGTTGATTTGTTGCTCAAGTATAGATTGTGTTTCTAAGGTTGCGTGGCTAGATAGATATTATGTGTTTTTGAACATTGGTGGTTCATATTTTCACCTTCAAGCACATTCACTAATCTCCTACCTTACATCCAGTTGGGTCAGGGATTCTTGTGTTAACCCAAGTCACAGTGGAGATGAAGATACATAAACCTGCCTGGGCCAACCTTTTTGTCCCTCTGCATTCTTATTTTCTCTCCAAACTTAGTCAATTCATTGGAGTATAATAACTATTTTCTTTTAGTCCCATTGCATTATGATTTTTCAACTTACAAATTGAGATCAATTAATGGATAGTAAAATGAAGTAGGAAGAAAATGGAGTAATTAGGATATAAAGAATGCGAATGATTGATAATTTTCCTGCAATTAATTTGCACAATGATGGTAAATCTATAGCATAGACATGTTAAGGGCAGGCTCAGGAAATACACCTGCTGTCAACCTCTATATCCTGCCTAAGGATTATTGAAATTAAGAGTTTGTGATGACCTGCATCCTGATCAAGTTGCCCAAGTAGCTTTAATTATGCCATTGCAGCAAGTGAGGCAACATAAATCTCACATGTCATTTATGAGTAAAAACATTAATTATCACACAGCAATGTTCTTCAATATACTAAAGCACTGAGAAAGTGGTAAACTGAAACTCTTCTTGGCATGGCATTGAAGTAGCCTTATGCATATTGCATTGTCACTTACGTGAACTCCTGCTAAATTTTGGTTTTGGTGCTATCATTAATGCATTGTTAACATGCCTATGTTAGGCTTCAGAGCTTCAGACGACCATGATGGAAACAATGGAAGCTGTTGAGCTAGAAAAGCAGAAACATAATAATACTAGAATGGAAGCTCTTCCTCGATTGGCCAAACTTGAGGTATAACAGCATGTTGAAGACATGCTTTACATATTTTAGCTGTTGTCTAGTTCTTTATACTTGAAATCTCACCTTTATTAAATTTCAGGAAAAAAGTCGCCTTTACTAAAAGAAAAACAATATTTTGAATCAAATGAAATTCTTATGTTTCAGTTTTGTTGTTTATAAAGATTAATGGCATTGCAGGCTGCAAATGCTGATCTGGCAAGATCCCTTGCTGCTGCACAGAAGAGTCTTGGAGTAGAGGTATATGAAAATTATGAATTAATTTTTTGGTTAATGCATCAACTGTAATCTTCATTTTGAATTCTATTTTGACTTCTTAAATTTTCATCAACAGAAAAACTTCCTCACATGCTCACATGTGACTTGATGTGAGCGTATACGCATATTTATTTTTTCATGTTTTGATGACCAGATGAATCGGGTAGCAGGACTACGACAACAGCTTGATTTAAAAGAAGTAGCTCTTGAAGGTCTGCTATTTTAGATCTCAATGTTTAAATGAATGGAGAAAGCTTTTCTTTATCTTTTTAACCTAAGAGTTGCAGATGGTATTGATAGCATTTCCCAATGGAATGCAATGTCGTCCATGATTATTGTAATGTGCTTTTAGAGAAGGAGCATTTTCTAGAGCCTGATTATTTTCATTAGAAACTGAGCCTGTGCTCCCATGCATTTATAGGTCTAGGTTTCAAGTGTTAGGATTGTGCTTATCAAAATTGGAACAACTTCTTGGTTGTGATGTTAATAAGCTGGCTTTTACCCCTAACCACAAACTCAAAGGAGAATGGAGGGTAGGTCTCCTCCAGGGCTATGATGATGCACCCACTGCCCCACTTGATGCCATGACTTTCAAGAGTCCAGTTGATGCAGCTGAAGATGATTCCTGGGAAAAAAAAAGGGGGGGGGGTTCATGTAGATTTGGAACTGTTATATCAAAAGTTAATGTACTGTATTCAATTGCATTTTCAAGGATCTTTGCAGTCTTGAACTTTTGTTTGTTTGAAAGGAAGGAGAAACTTACTTAAGAACTTTCCTTATTGCTTCATCTATATTGTCTCTTTGTCCAAGAATTATGATGGTAGAAGTCAAAATCTTGTGTTATCCAGACTGTAAATTATTGGTAACACACATTGTTTTCTTCTTGAGGATTAATTTCAGCCATAAATATTGGTATTTGGCTGAAAATTGGTCTAAGATCCTGATAGCAATTGAAAGTAAATGGATCATTGTTTTGAAATCTTTGTGCATGATTATCTTGGCTCACAAGATATTTAATCTCCCTTTCTCTATGTAGAACTCAGGAGGAGGACCTCAAAGGCCCATAAAGCTGGAACCCATCTAAACCAAGTGAGTAGCATTATTGCAGTGATTACATTGTTATATATGCAGGGACTGCAGAGGGTGCTAGAGTCCTAATGTCAGGCTACGTGCTTTACTTCTTCTTGTTGCACCAATTGTGCCAAAGATTTTTCTTGACCCGTTTGTAACAAATTTTCTTTTTAACTGATAATTTTTAGTTGGCAACTTCAAAAGGAGGTGAATTGGAACGAGATATGCTTGAAGCGGAGTACTCTTGCCTGACTGATAAAATTGAAAAATTGGAGAATAAGGTTAGTTTTCCCATTCTCAATCCATTAAACTGCTTTTAAAATGTCGTTTATCTGTGTATTTGGGATACTGATATATTGTGGAATGAACCAATGCAAGACAGAATCTCAGAAATAACATCACTAATAACCTGAGTTTGTGTCCTGCATCAGCTGCTCTCTTGTGTTGTCATAAGGCTGAAGCTTAGTTTTTTATGGAAAATAAAGAAATTTATATCCAATAATTGGTTCAGAGGAAATTGTTTATGAACTTGTATACTTTTAAAAAGCAGTAGATAGTGTGTACTTGCAAGAGAGTGTGTGCACACCCAACTTGATCAAGGGATGAACTCTCATCCCCCTCCTCCCTCCTCCCCTCCCATCCCAAGGCACCTCAAAAAATAATCGAGGGCACCTAACCCCTGGTACTTCCACACGAGGAAGAAAATGTTCAGGGGGACTAAAGACAACAACAAAGAAAATGATAAATCCTGTGTTGTCCTCATGGTAACAAGATGTAAAGTTCTGTTGGGGTTGCTTTACAAAGTATTTAGCAGAAGTTGATGTGCTTTAATTTTGATGACATTGTACATTGTGATGC
Source organism: Kandelia obovata (assembly GCA_021464305.1). Classification (NCBI taxonomy): domain Eukaryota; kingdom Viridiplantae; phylum Streptophyta; class Magnoliopsida; order Malpighiales; family Rhizophoraceae; genus Kandelia; species Kandelia obovata. The sequence continues at coordinate 1,060,225 of CM038480.1, forward strand.
TAATGTCCTGTGTTTTTTATAATGTATGTTCTAAGAGTGCATTTGGATAAGGTAGATTTACTAGGAAATTCCATTCTCAGTGCTTGGTAAAGGAAATTTTCATTTCTGTTTCCTTATTCTCTCTAGTCAATCTCATTCCTATTCTTTCATTTGTTTCTCAACAAAATAGATAAAATATTAATATAATATAGTTATATAAAATAAATACAACAAATAAATCTTATGCATAAAATATTAATAATAAATACTTTTAAGTTATTATAATATTTTTAATGAAAATGTATATTATATATATATATGGTGTAATAATCATAATTATTATTAGTACTATAATAAGATAAAAATTGTAGAGATTATAAAATATTCAAATTTTAAATTAATGATTTATTTTTTACTATAAAATTGTTATGCTAATATATTCATTTTAAATTTTTATATTTATAATTATTAATTTGAATTATTGTTATAATAAATATCATTATTATTGGGCACATTCATTAATATAATTTTTATTTATGCTTCTATTGTAATTAAATAATTATGAAAATTTATTAATTTGACTACTATTATTATATATATTATTGTTACTAAAAAAGTTCTTTAATATAAATTATATTTATATTTTTATGATAATTAAATATATTTTAATTATATTATTATTATTAACTTTTTTCTTATAATAATTTTTTATTTTGATTTCAATTCTAGAGTAAACTGAACATGTTATAAAATTTACTATTCTGTTTCTAATTCTGCTCGATTTTGATTTCAATTCCAATTTGGACTTCAGACTATAAATCAAATGACCCCCTAAGGTAGCAAATCCGGTTACTTGCTAAAACATTCTCCCACGTATCTCATGCATGCATGCATGCACACACATGTATGTGAGAGCTAGCAGATGTTAAGAGTTTTGCACTGTACTTTGTAGAGTGCATGTAAATGTGCACATAAAAGGACATGCATATTTGCATGTAAATGATCAACCACTGGTCAGTGGCCTCTTGTTGACGAAAACTTCAACATAAATGTTTGAGCCTTACAATGGACACCCCAGTTTGAGGCTTATTTTGCTAGGGCCTTGTGAGTTCAATTTGCTTGGATTTTAAATTCAGTTGTCCATCTTAAATCTATGCTGCAGGTGTTTTGCCTTTTCCAAGTACTTTAGATGACATGACATGGTGTGGCCATATATTTGGATACCCTTATAAGGCATATGCAGAGGAGAAAACTTGGGGGTAAAGAAAAAAATCTTAGGGCTAAATCTTACTTGCTGTCACAAGTTTTGACAACCAAATTAATTGTTCATGCTTGAATTCATTTATGCCGCCAAGACAACTTTGTCTTTTATTGATGAATGGACCGTGCAAGACAATTTATTCTATATAAGCCATTCACACTGTTAACCTGTTTGGATATTCTTGTTAGTTTGATGAACTTTACAGATGGTACTGTTTCTGGGTTAATTTTGTAAAGGTTTGCTTGCTTGTTATCAGGCAAAGAGGCTGGAAGAAAATATCGAAACAACAAGGAAAGAGATGGAGGATCCAACAGAAATAGAAATTGAGCTCAAGCGAAGGCTTAGTCAGATGACTGACCATTTAATCAAGAAGCAGGCCCAGGTTTGTCTTAAAAAGATGCTTTTCAATGGCCCAGATGCAAATGTCTGTATATATGACCAGTCTTATAAGTGTCTTACAACAATGATTGACAGCCCTGCAAAATTGTCATGGTGCACACATATGGTTATACAAAGATACTGTACATAAAGAAGGAACCATTGACTTCTCTTGCTAAAGTTTTGAGCCTCAAAAGGCGGTACCAATGGGAATAAGTTGGTCTGATCACCCTAGCAGCCATTCATCTTCTTTCCCTGAGTAAAATGTCGTGTTCATCTATTTTAGGCAACCTGGCCAGTAATAACAGGGGTTCTGCGATGTCTTCCTGTGACCTGTCATCAATCTTTTATTTAATTTTTACAATGTTGACACTGATCTCCTACTTCTGGTAGGGCAAGAATTTAGTTCATAGCTAAAACACAAAGCTCTCAAAAGTTTCAAATTTTCTTATTGAACGAGTCATTATGTATAAGCATAGTTATCTATTTATATCAGGGAACTAGACTGTAGTCAAGCTATGGCTCTCTTTGATGTAGCTTAAGTTGCTTTAACCAGTTATGTTCTAGAGTTGGAGGGTTTTCTCACTTGAGAATCTAGGCACTGTCTTCTTAAATAGGCAATTCACTTCCTATTTGAGTTTGGAAGTTAGAAAATGCAAATTTACCAGCTTGCCTGATTATTGCTTGTGGGAGGGCTGGAAAGTTGATTACCAATTATTGCTTGTACTTATTCAATCAGGTTGAGGCACTCTCCTCAGAGAAGTCAACTCTTGTGTTCAGAATCGAGGTACAATTCTGCCCTAGAATTAATACCACTGCCACTAGCCACAGAAAAATTGATAGGTTCTTGTGATGATGCATCTGCAGGCAGTTTCAAGGTTGTTGGAAGAAAACCAGTCAATTGCGGATTCCACCAGAGATTTGGAATCAGCAACATGGGAATTCTCCGAGTCAAAGTTGAGACCTCTATTTGAGGACAAAATCCGTTCGGGAAGGAAACAGCTGGGATCGTTGCTTCAGCAGTTGGATGGTATTTTCCTGGCCGGCGCAGTATTTCTAAGGAGAAACCCAACAGCAAAATTGTGTTCTTTGGTTTACCTTGTATGCCTTCATTTTTGGGTCATTTATATTCTTTTTTCACACTCGCAAGCATCAAATGACCTAAAATCTGGTGGTGTAATTGCCCTGGACAACATCAATAACACTACGGGTATATAATTTGTATTCATAAATGGTTTTTTTTTTTCCCCTCCCAAGTGTACCCAGAAAAAAAAAAAACAAAAAGGAGAGAGGTCTGAACTGCCGTGTTCAAATATCAGCTGTTCGCGGTTACCCGTTCCCCCAGCCCAATGCCCAATGAGGATTGGGAAGTCTGTAATTATTCACATATTATAAAGAAAAATGCATTACAATTGCAGAAAATGAACTCTCTCTCTCTCTCTCTCTCTCTCTCTCTCTCTGGCTTGCTTAATTGTTGGAGGAATATTTAGACTTAAAATCACAAAACTTTAGGGTACAATAAAAAACAACGAAATTATTGTTGAAGTGATTCACAAAGCTTAAATGCCTATCTACAAATGAAGAACCCGTTACAAATTAAAGGGGAAATGGCAAGAGGGCAGAAATGCTGACAATTTTGGGTTTAAACCACTTTGACAAATACTGCCTTTAAGGCAGATAAAATCCAAATTTTGAAGTTCAACCTATCTTCATCCCGTCATGGTTGCTTGCTTACGGGGCTTGCTCTACGCCTTGCACCAATGGTGAATCTTATTAGAAAATAGCATTGCAAAAAGGATTTCAAACAGTAGGTTTGAGTTCAAATCCAATTAAGGGATGCAATGTTGTCCTTAGAATGTTCCAAACCCTATTACATCAACAATTCAACAGCCTTCAAGTTTGCTTAACATAACAACACAATTGTGACAGCTCAGAAAGTCGTGCAGCTATTTGGGAGGTTTCATATAGAAAGAATTTTCTTTCCCGATCCATAACAGTTACTAAGCATAATTTTAAAAGATAAACATTGTAATAAAAAGTAATTAAAAATAAAAAATATCAATTTATGCATATATTAAAATTATGAAGTTTTATTTAAATTTGAATCAAAGTTTTTGTACTTACTGATGTAATCTTACGTTGTAAGGAAATCAAACCATGTATATAAAGTTAATGATGATGAATGAAAGCGCGTGTGGCCTCTCAACCAACTTCATTTTCTCTTCGTCTCTTTTTCTCTTTTACCTGCTGTTGCAGGGTGCAACCAAAAAAATAAATAAATAATAAATAATAACAAAAGAAACACGAAAATAGATATACTTAAGAGGCATAGCAGGACACACCATTAACCAGTGTTGATAGCTAAATTAGAGATGAAATTCGTTGAGTAATAATAGTCTTAATTAATCCAAAAAAAAAAAAACACACACCATGGTTGAAAAAAAAGGGTCAAAAAACATAGATGAGCTTACAAGGGGAAACAATTATGATTTACCTGCCTAAAATGCCATGACCCTTCACAATCGCAGTCAAGGCAGCAATTATAGCGAAATTGGTGGTTCCTGTGGCAATAAAAAACAACAGTTGTTATTCCAATAATGTTGATTATTATCACCACCAAACACTTCCACTCCTGATTCCTCAACAAGCCAGTTAAATTATCATGTTGAGCAGCAGAAAAATAAAATAAAAAATTAAAAACATAAAATTAGAAATTGATTTCTGGGCCACCAATCATAAAAGTTCAGATGAAAAATGGGAATTGAGGCCTAAAACAGCATAAAAAAAAAAAAAGGCAAGAACTTGGGAGTTTTGAAACCAAGAATCAAATGGGACTAAAATACCAGGAAAGTCAGTGACTTTATCGAACTTGAGAAGAGCAGTGACAATAAATAACATGAATTGATACCCCACCTGCAACAACAACAACAACAACAACAAGAAACATCACCAACAAAATAAAAAATAAAAAATTAATAACAACACCAACATCAACAGGAAGAAAAACCCTTGAAACTCTAAAACCCTGGTAGACAGAGAAAGGTACAGAGAGTAGTTACAGTGAGGATGGCACAGAGAGCCAGAAAATGGAAGTCAATAATGGTGCCCATTTCGATATGTCCCGTCCAGGGTATCCTAAATTGTGAAGAACATGGTGCCCCTGACTTGGTGCTACAAGCTAACCTCAAAATTATGCTCAATTACCTTTTTTGGCTAAATTTTAGCGACAACGAGGGTAATCGACAGTTATGACAACTGAAACAAACTATTTTAATGAATTTTTAAGTACGATTTTTTTCTTTGTGTGTGTGTATAATAATGTATTTATTTTAAATTCAAATTAATCTAATCATATAACATTATATTTAAATTATAAATTTTGAATTTGTATCCAATATAACTTTACTACAATATATGTGAAACGTAAAAGTATAAATTCAGACTCTTTCGTACAAATACCTTCAATCCTTAAATGTGTATTGACTTACCTCTGCTTTACCTTCAATCTTTCCTACATTTTCTTGTGGTTAAAGCAAACACCAAGTCAACATACATCTTGTCATCGACCAACACCATCAGCAACCAATAGTAGCAATCAACAGCTACAAACAATACATGGTATCCTGCCAGCAACCACGTGTCAGAAGAGTTGGTAATGCTGCATTACTTCAAGTTTTTCCCTCCAGGAGACTTAATTTTTAGTTATGGCAGTAATGAAAAAAATACTATAGAAGAAATCAAATTAATTTGAAATTAGAAATTTGAATTGAAGTTGCAAATAGTTGTCAATTTTTAGAATTTTAAAATTTATATTTGAATTTGTAAAATGCCTCTATATAATAAAATTTTCATAATTAATGAAAGCAAAAGAAGGTCATTTAGCTATTCTTCTCCTTGCTGTAATTCTTTAGTAGCATGTTGCTGTGCTGTTCTCTTCTAGCAAGTATTCGAAGACGAAATACCCTCTCATTATTTTTTGGTCTTCATGTATTCTATTTACGTGTATGAAATGATTCGTGCGTCGAAAGTTGTGTTTTAAAGAGAAAAGAGTTCGTTCATTGTCTAATTAAATATTTTAAATTGGAAACTTTATTGAATAATTTATTAGAAAAGAAAAGAAAAAAAAAACGGTAGCATTTAGCATCACTCTTCAACAATCACTTTGGACATTTTTATTATTGTGTTTGGCTTGTAGATGACAATTGTGATAGATGCAATTTAGCTAATAATTTCTCATTTTGAGTAATTGTCTCTCTGTGTTTTCCCATGTGCACTTTTGAGGAGTGTATGCAGCTGAAACTTGAAAACAATAGAAAAGTAATTTTGTGTATAGATAATGCAACAATTACTTGATAGCAGTTAAAAAAAAAAAATTGATAGCATGCATGGACAAAAGAAAAAATAAATAAATAAATGACAGAGAGAAGTGCCTAAAAGCTGCCATGAGTCGAATCTACTGTTTCTTTAGCATGCATTCATAGTTTAACAAAGGATAACTTTGAATATTTATATAACATCATTAAGGTTGAGATGACAATAAGCATAGGGTGGAAAGGGTGGAGATTAGCTCAGGCAGGAGCAATTGAAACTTTTTCAACTTCAACAATGTACTCAAGAGTGGCAGATGGTGGAATCTGCACACCAGAACCCAAGTCTGCACCATTCTCTCCAAACCCCAGTTTGGGAGGAACTATAACTCTCCTTCTCCCTCCTGCCTTCATTGACCTCAATACATATTCTATGCCTTCACACATTCCCTTGCCGTAAGGCCTTGACCCCATTACCAGGGCCAAAGGTTTCTTGTCACCACCAAATGTGTCAACAAACATCTGTCCACTCCCTTCAACTTGACCCTTGAGATCAATCACCACCAGATCCCCTGGCCTTGGAAAAGCTCCACCACCACCAACTCTCAACTCATAGTACCTGCTTGCCGTGCATGATGAGTGAGGATTACAAGGGCCAGTGTATTAACAAATTTTCTCTCTCTCGTTTTTCTTCTTTCTAGGAAGTTAAATTAAATAAAGGTTACTTTTAGTTTTATGGAATTTGAGAAACAGTACCTTATGCCGTAAGGCAGTACCACCTCTTCTTCCTTCTCAACGTTTCTGTGGAAAAGAAAATTATTGTTACTGCTAAGTGGTGCCACGTTCAAGAATAAAATCTGTGGAACAAGTGTGAGGGGCTTTGTATGTAGATGGTTTGGAAATCTAGTAGAGTTTCTCCTTCATCAAGTTCATTTGATGATTCAAACATTGCCCAATAGTACTAATTGGTAAAACAATGAAATTATATACTAGTTTTACCAGCTTCAAAAACACCATATTTGTAGAATTCTGTAAGTAAAAATGAATGGGGCATAAAACCAGTTCATAGAGACTGCATTCTTGTTAATACAGAGTGCTGACAGCTTGGGAAATTTGTATGGGACTTGGGAAGGGTTCAAAGAACAAGGCATTTGGAGCAGATACAAAGAAAGAAAGCTTATACTACAAAACTACCTTGTACTGGCTTCTTGCTGGGAGACTTCCAAACGGGTCTTAATCTGTTCTGAGATCACACCAACAGCGAGGAAGCCAGCCCATGCAAGGCCAGCACCAAGCCCAAACCGCCTAGTTAATGTGGAAGCTATCCAGTCGGTGGTTTCAACTTTGGTGGTAGGGGTGATAGGCTTCTTTTGTTGCGCTTTAGCTGAGACTGGTGCTGGCTGCTGAGGTGAAATGAGGCTTGGCTGTGGAGATGGAGTGGAAGATTGTGATTCTGAAGGTGGAATAGGCGACCTATTAGGAGGAGGAGGTGCTTGGGAGGATGAAGAAAAGTGGTTAGCTCTAGCTAATGGGTTGGAAAGGAAAGGTGGAGATGAAAAGAAGGTTGCCATTTTCAGGCTACTAAGGTGGTACCCTTTCCAAGATATCACATCATGTGAGGAACTGTCTGATGTTCATTGCAGTCTCTAGTTGGTCCCTACCTTATCCTTTTATGTGATTGAATATCAATGGTGAGCCTTTTCCCTATTCTCTTCAAGCTTTTTAAGGGATAATTGGATGCAGGGGTAACCTGGAAATGTTGTTCACTTGTTTTTGTCAAACTTTCTTTCCTATTCTAGGAGCCATACGAGGAACTTCAATCCTTTTCTTTTTCTTAAAAAGTTGATGGAAAATTGAAGCTACACATTTAACTGCCTTAAGGAATTGATGGGAAAATAACCCCAATCTACTTAAAATCAGAACCTCCAGCTCCTGGAAAATGCTGGCAAGTGAAAAAAACGTCCTAGCGCACGAAATAGACACTCCATCCTAGTGCGGAAGTTTCTATCCATGTATACTTGTCACGCTGCATAACTTTTGAGCAACACCTTAGCATAATTTTCAGTTCTTTCCCAACGGGAAATAAATACATGAGATGACTCATGGACGGCAAAATGATTATGATTTTTCTTCTAGTTGCACATTTTTTCTGGTAATGGAATTACAGAGTTGTGCCCCATGATCACCAAGAACGCAAAACATTGATTACAACAGTTTCAAAGGGATTTGTTGCTAACAAATATACAAACCTGAAAAATGGTTGCAAAGAATACAAGACAGAGAAAATGGATAAAGATCAAAAGAATCACAATCATCTCAAATATGAGTTCGTCTTCGGTCATGATCTTCTATCAGCTTTGCACTTGCTTGAAATATTCCATCATTTGTTTCCATATTCTGGAATGCCGATGAACCGGAAACAAAGTTGTTACACTAACCCTGTGGGGTCTCCTCCTTGTGACACTTGACCATCTCTTGCAGATGAAGTTGGTCTGGCCACTTGTTGCCCAATTATGGATTTCTGCAATGGCTTCAAAGCAGCGACGATTTCAGCAAATGTTGGCCTCAATCTTGGGTCCCTGCAATTTGAACTGTCAAACTTTAGTCCTGCACCAATGTACCAGAAGTAAAACAAAGAAACAGAGGAAGAAGGAAGCATTGGAATCTAATTTCTATGCACCCAGTATAAGCAGCACAAAACAATGACAACTTAATCTCCACAATACATTAACAAGCCCTCGGTATGCTGCAGATCTCTAATCTTTCAGATACATAAATAGAACTAAATCAGTTGCCATGAATATGGAGGTGGAAAACTAAGTTCACATTTCCAAAAATTCCATGTAAATAAAGCAGCATAGCAACATATTAGACAGAAGAGATCAATCCATAATGTCAGGAGCTGAAAAAGAAAATCAGGCATATCTAGAATGGGCAGCATAAGAGGTAACTAAATAACTCACGTCTGCCAGCATTTCCTGATAAGATCGGCAATTGCAGGATCCACACCCTCGGGAATCTCAAGCCGGCGATGTTGAAATCCAACTGCCCCAACAACTTGCATTGGGTTCATTCCCTCCCATGGTTGTTGCAGTGTAGAAAGCTCCCACAGTATAACTCCAAAGCCATATACATCACACCTGCAAAATGATCATTTCTATGACTTCTGTTGAGAACCAAAAAATATCCATGACAAAGATTAAAAGGTTTGGTGGGTAAAAAGAAGGGCATACTTTTCATTTGAAGGCTCATTTCTTAGCACTTCTGGAGCCATCCACTCAGCCTGAAAAGCAGATATAACAACTCACTTAGCATAGGAGTATTGGTTACAATCAAAGAAGCATGCAAAGTGAGATTTGAATAATATATCAGTCTGTGGAAAAAGACAGGAAAAAAAAAACCTAAATAGTTTAACTTATAGAAAACCGCTTAGAAGAGAATATCCTTGTTTGTCTGAAGGTGGCTACTAAACACAAAGTGTAATACCTTCTAGTGGCTAAAACAACTAAGGAAATATAGAAAAAAAGAAAATCTTTGGAATAAATGGGATATTGAAAACTATCTTCAATTGTGGTATGTTGGTGTTTTCATCGGTTCAATTCTTTCATCTAATGACCTCAGTGCTGGAGACTGTTTTTCAGTACTACCCTTAGTTATCTTTCGTATATATCCCTTCAAAATGACACCAAAATGAATATATTACAAGTCCCAACCTTACTGAATCAGCACAAAATAACAAACATAAAAAATATCTGAGCTGCAGCTACAGTTTCTTATGGGACATGCACTCGCACAAAGAACATGGGAACAATACAGAAATATGAGCCCAAGAACACTTGAATGGCATTCAAACAAAGACTAATTTATAACACGATAGGTCATTGGTCCCCTTGTTGCCATAAAATGAAGGAGTATAGGTGGGACAAGTAAAAGAGCGGGTATCAAAGCATGAATTACCGTTCCTGCAGTTGACCTTGAAGAAAGAAAGGTGCTGTGCTTCATTCGTGACAACCCAAAATCACATACCTAGCAGCCAGGAAAGAGATTTCACATTATGAGGTCTTCAGGATAACTGTAGTCTAGAAAGACATGCAAATTTGTTTAAGAGAGCTCAAAAAACAAAATGCCACCTTCACAACCCAGTTTTTATCAACGAGAAGATTTGGAGACTTCAAATCACGATGCACTACTATTGGAGTGCAGGTGTGCAAATAATTCATTCCCCGAGCCTGAAAGTTCAATTCCATAGAGAAGCAATCTTAAATGAAATAAACAAATAAAGCAGGTTTCCAGTAATTGGTATTGAAATAGAAGGCAACAATAAAGAAATCGTACAGCATCAAGTGCTATCCTCAAACGCCTCCGCTCATCCAATTGGTTGTTAGGCCGGTGAAGTAACCTATACAAACTACCTCTGCAAAAACATGTGGAAGGATCCAATAGTCCGCATTAACTTGACCATACTGCATAAATACTTGTGATATAGCATAAGAAGGCATTATAAATATTGAAAAAAAAATGATCACATTACACAAAAAGAAATAACTACGGATATTAAGCAAAAATCTAGATATAGAAAATTCAAAACAAGCAAAGTGGTCATTAGCAACTAAGCGTACACAACCAAAGAAAGTATGTGAATTGGATCGATCCGATAGCCAGAAAAGGGGTGTTGCAGTGCACAAGGATATCAAATTGTGAGGTCTAGATAGTCTTACCCTCATTTTCACAAAGAACCTATTTCCACAACCCGAACTTGTGACCTCTAGGTCACAATGGAGTAACCTTACCATTACACTAGCCCTTCAAAGGATCCAATAGCCAATCCCATAGAAAACCTTGTGATCAATCTAGCTCAGTTTTCTAAATAGATATTCAGTATTTAGCTTCCATGGGCCATCACATCACTCATCAAGAATAATTTTACTGAAAAACAAATTTTGCCAAGAGTTAAGCTTGATATATTTTAAATCAAGCTATGTAGGGAGATCTTTCAAGATGTCCTTAAAGTTCCATTTCCTGTTAAAATATGGTAGACAGGAACATCTCATCAATCATTGAAGCAGCAAACATAAGCAATATTTACACTTCCAGAAATGTGGTCATGGAAGACTTAGCATTTGAACTTACCTAGGAAGAAACTCTGTAACTATTGAAAGATTTGGGGCACGAGTTACTGCTCCCATGAAGAGAACAACATTGGGATGCCTTAGTCTCTTCATGATTCGGACCTTGCAATGCAAATCATATTCAAAATCAGCCAATTCACCATAGCATTTTCCAATGTGGGCAGAAAGCAGGTTAGTCTTTTAATAGCTAAATAGACTTGCAAGATTCAAGCACACAACCCTGAGTTATCTAAAGCCCAAAAACAAAGCTGAAAATATTTTTATGGTGTGCATGATTCAAGTGAAGAAGTAAACATGCTATCTCTCATGGCTAGCAAGAATCTCCTCCAAACGTGCACGTAGTTGATCAAAAAAGTTGATTAAATGGTCAAATCTGTTAGTACAGAATTCTGTCACCTTCCTGTAGTCAAGAGATGCAGATGTCAAAACCTATCCATGTTTTTGTTTTTCTTTACTTGGGATTCAATTGGAATGAATTGAGGGAGTGCCATTTGTGTCAGCTTATATGTGTCCATTGTAGACCTACAAGTGCACCAATTAAGAAGGGCGACCAAATCCATGTGGATGGTGAGAGGAAAGGGAGAAGACAGCCTAGGTTGACTTTGGGTACCTTTGGTTATGAATAATTTAAAACAATTAAATCTCACACTAAACATGGTTCATAATAGAATGGAAAGGAGAGAAAATTTTCATGAAGTTGACCCCCATTAAATTTAGGATTAAGGCTTTACTGTTGTTGTTATTGTTGTTCTTGGGATTCCACTGCACATCCAAAAGAGCATCAAAAACATTAGTTAAAAGTGGCTCTCCTTAACCAGCCGGTAAAAGACTATCGGAGATCTCACCTAGGACTCTGCATTTTCCAATTATGGAGCAAATGACTACCACATGTTAGAGCCAGACCAATTTGTATTTCAAGATGTGAATTGTTCCATATCAAGTTTGTTGCACCTACACAAATGACCATACTATTGTCTTGCAACTGGTGTAATAGTAGTAATTGATGAAGCACTGAACCAAGCAAACTATTTTTCCTTTTTGATAAGTCTGAAACAAGCTAACTATCACAAGAAACATTAGTTATCAAAGATGTGTCATATTTTTTTGCAACAACATCGACTTGATAAGGATAAAGGAAAACAAAATAAGCCAGACCTCCAATACAGCAGAGATGAGACAAGCTGCCGATACCTCAGTTTTGAATTCTTCAAGTGATTCACCGGTAATATCTTGTTCTAAGAACCTCTTCACAGCCACTTCCTATGAAATACAAGAGACTACAACATAAATATATTTACCCAACAAGGAGTGTGATGAAGATATGCAGAATAGTGGCAGATATGTAGTCAGGCTATGCCTTCTCTCATCCATTGATATGTAGGGAAACTAATTTACAATAAAAATATCCTATCATGAAAATTAATCATAGAAAAAATAACAATCCCTGTGGAAACTGCACAAAAGCTTTTGAGGAAAGAATGCTCTGCCTACATGTAATAATGAGTATGGTGAAATCACAATATACCCAGGAATATTTCTTTCTGCATTGGCTCCATCCTAGATAGGAAAAATAGTTTAAAAAAAAGCAAAAAGAAAGACAGTTATACTTGCATGTATATTGACATGGAGCAGCTTTAGATGCATTATGCAGGAATTGTGGATGAAGGGTGCCATCAGCTCCCCTCGCCTACATATAGTAATGAGCAAGAATTCAAACTTATGCATTACTAATGTGATTTACTAATTTGGCATCGATCATTGGCAATCTGGCAAGGGTGTCCATGAAGTAGAAAACAGTGAGCAAGTCTAATTTCAAGTTGGATGCAAGAATACTCACAGTTCCATGCCAGTCTCCACGATAAACCTCTCCATATGATCCTGAAATGCAAATGGTACATTACGCTGATAAAAAGAATAATGGATGCAAACAACTTAATGATGGCTACTTGATATAAGCAATTGAAATTGATAGATTATGCAGAGGCCACTACCAAGCCCAACACGTTCACCCAAGGTGATGTCGTCCCATGGAATCTCAAACTCTGCAACATCATCCAGAACAACATCAGATTTCAAGCTATCATTATCAGCAGATCTATCAGACGTTCTTTCACCATCAGAATTTGCTCCCAACACATCATTTTCTCGGCCGCCACTGCCATGGCTACTGCTAGCCCCATCCCCACTACCTCGTGGCTCACAAGAAGCACTATCTGCATCTCCATCACTCCTTGCTCCCTGCTCATACTGCTTACTAACAGCCACAGTTGTTGCCACTACAGCTGCAGCAGATGCAGTGGCAGCAGCTGCTACAGGCAGTTCAAGGTTTGAGTCAGTGCTTGACTTTGCAGCAGCAGCAACAACCATAGATGATGCAACCACAGCTGCAGCAGCTGCAGCTGCTGCAGCCACAGGAACCTGTTTAGCATATCTTACATCAGGCTGCAATGATACAGGTTGGCCAGGAACCTCCTTTAATTCAAAAGGATAGCTAACCCCTAGACCTTCCACAGGTTTAAAATTTTCAGGTTGATTATGAGGACTTGCTTTAGAATGCACTCCGTGAGGAGGAAGAGGAGGCAAAAGCCTTGCCAGATCAAGTTTGTCTTGATTTCTCGTGTATTTTTGGTTGTCACTTGTCTGTTTATTGTCATCCTTTTCTTCAGCTGGGAATCTGGCCTCAGTACTCATCACATTTAATTGGTTGGAACGAATTCCAGTAAACAAATTAGGAGGGGCAACAACACCACTTTCTAGTAATACATCATGAAGTTTCTGAGCTAATTTTGGATTTTCTTTAGCAGCATCAATCATGTATTGTGAAACATCTTTTGCATTCTTTCTATGTGCAGCAGGAGAGCTAACACCCTCTGTCCAAGATGGTGATCTTGCATGCACATGAGCATAAGTAGGGCGGCCAGGAGGGCCCCATACTGGCACCTTCTCTAAATTGGAAAATTTTCCAGCATCATTTGAGGACGTCTTGGATTCATCCTCATCTGTGGTTACCCTAGACAGACTTATGTATTCATCAGATTGGTCCCCAGCAGCTGGAATAGTCATGAAACTGGATCTCTTGTCCAGTGTGCCAAAGTCTGAAGGTTCTTCAAAGGAAGTTCCAACTCCACTGCTAGAAGAAGCTATATTACAGGAGTCAGTTTCTCTTGACAAAGGACTGGCAGAATAGTCAGAATCATGATACTCTATACGTGATCCAGCTGCATCAGAAGGAATAAGAGTGCCGGGATCTGCCATCAGATCAACAATGTATTCCCTGAAATCCACATTACCATCACCTTATTACACTTTTTGATATTTCCAGAAAAAATTTTATAAACTTATGAGCCAATTGTCGCTTCTCACAGTTATATGCATACAATTGAGAACCTTGAATCAACCCAAAAGCATAAATAGAACCTGCTGAAATAATAAATGGCAAAAAACGGTAGAACTTTAATAATATCTTCAACTGTATATTAAATAAACTATTGAACTCACCAAATTAAGGAGCTCCTAATTACATCAATAATGATGACATTATGAGCTACAAAGAATTAGCTACGCTTTGATCCAATTCTTTGGGGCAATGATGCAGATCATGCAAATGGAGATAACACAAGAAATACTTAAGGAGACATTTTGGGAAGTAATAGTATTGATATTAATTTTTTCCTTTTTAGTATTTCTCCTTTTTATTATTGAAATAGTCCATACTTTTCTCCTTTTTAATCCTTCTAGTCTAAGTTCTATGAATAGGGCTTAAGATATTTCATTAGACAGGCTATGCTATTGACCATTGAATTGATATTGATGCTGATAATTGAGCTTTGTCAATGAGTAACAATTATCATTTTTTTGCTGGTGGATTCCTGGTGTTTTATAATTTTTTGGGTCGAAATTTCTTTAGATTTTCTTGTTTGTTCTTGACATCAGGCAATTTATCACCACAAAAATGAAATAAGACACAAGTTTTTAACCATAACTACCTTCCATCATCAATTTTTACAAAGTTCATAGCCACATCATCAGCACCAGTATACTGGTGTCCTTTTACCAACCGGCATGGTATGCCCACGCTGTCCGCCAAAACCTAGATAACCATATGGTATGGCAGGTGAAAGAGAAACAATCAGTAAATGTCCAGACCTTAAAACATTAAATAAGTCATAAAGGAAGATATTTTTTACTGTGTAAGAAAGCATTCTGAACAGGCATCGGGAAAAAAGATTGAGCTGTCCAAACTCAAGGATACAAGGCACACACAACAAAATTTGATGAATTATATGAAAAGTTTAGGTTCAAAATTTCTAACTTTTTGAACATTCCATGCTACAGAGCAAATTATCTTGTAGAAAACTCACATAAATATTCTTATTAGTGGCTGATCAGGCACATAAAACAGTAATTGGACAGGAACTGCTATAGCAGATGTACAAAACTATGACTGCTGAACATTTAAAAATACAGGCTTCCAGCCCACAAAAGTAGAAGTAGGCAAAGAATGGGTTCTACAGATTACAATTTTATGCTCTTTCAAGCAAGGTGTGCCATTGACAATGAAGAAGGATATAGATCAAGTACCTTGAACATTAATGCACGATGACGAGCCAATCCTATAGTAAGAGACCCAAGGGGCAAGACCATGCTACCAAGAGTTGCTTTCAAACTATAGCTAATACTTAGCCATGCTTTTGACATGTTTCTAGGTTCCCCAACTGATCCACCCATGTAATTAGAAACCAAAATGGCAAGCTTTTGCACCAACTCACTATCTATGGATACTAGAGGTTCCGACCTTGACTTGATAGCTATCTCCATTGCCTTCCCTTCAAGTTCCAATAAATTAGCGTCAGCAGCCTTGTTCACCAGCACTGCTTCCCAGCTCACACCATCTGAGACTGCTGTCCCTTGCAGATCAACAAGAGAAGGCATTCTTTCTGTAGTAGACTCAGTCACAATTCCATATAGGTCATAAAAACCATCCAAGATCTTGTCATCATAGCTAAGAGCATTGTAATTCTGAAAAGCATGGATAAGTCTATGATATGAGACAGGTTAGAAAGGAATAAACATAAGAAAGAACACGTTAGAGAACATAAGGCCCGAATCATTCTTGTGCAAACTACACAGATGCTCCGGTTGTCAGTGAATTACTTTTACATATGACCAAATCATACCTAGGATTAGAGGATGAGTAATCAAAATCCAGTATTTGCCCAGAGAAAGGAGAAAACAAACAAAATCACTTGGACTAAGGCCACCAGAACAACCAATGATGTTTCTTAGTTTCATTTTACAGCATCTATTATGCTGAACATAGTTTGTTCTAAGTATATGTTTGGAAAGGAGCCATTGAAAGTCATAAACAGAAAATTGTAACCAAAATGCACAGGCAGTAATTGTACTTTCCAGTATCTTGCAAGTGAGAAAAGGCAGTATATGGAAACCGTTATAACAGTTGCTTTTTAAGCAAAATAGGAAACAGTTGACTGTATGTGCTTGTCAATAGATGAACTCATTGCTTCATGCCACTTTAGCAAGGCCATGTACTCCAGCAACTAAATTGAGCACAACCTTCTTGATCAGGACTGTACTAATAAGATCAACTCTTCAGCTCTTTAGTTTACTACAATGGCTAACTTAGTTACAAGCAATTACGGAAAAGGAGCAAGAAGGATGGATTTGCAAGGGAAAATTCCAGAAATACAACCATGATTATTATTTTCAAAGCTAAGTCACCAATCCCATCAATTTTGGGCCCAAATTGAATGAAACAAAGAAGCTTGGTCAAAGGTCAAAATGGTTCCATATTTATGCCTACATATGTTGTCCTCCAAACATAAAAAGTCCCTAAACCCATACATCTCTGCTTTTCTTATTTCATTTGATTCTTTTTCCAAATTTAGAAATAGCAGAATTCATGTTAATGTAAATATATCCACTTTTCAGTAGGAAAAGGACTAAATGAAGCACATGCGACAATGGTGTTCATGTCACTGGAATGATGAACTATATCTCTATAGACAGTTGATGATGTATCTTCAGTTACAGGCATAACAAAAAGTTTGAAGCTCACAGATTCCCAAGTTTGGATGGTTGACTCATGGAAAACCTAAAAAGTTTATCAGCCCTTGGGAATGATCTCATTTGGATACCAAGGTACCCAGTGAAAGGAAGCAAATTCTAAAAATTCATGTTCAGTATCAAGCATTGAGGAATAAGAAAAAGCATATGCTCCAGCTGTTTACATTCTCCACTAACCTTATCACACATTGAATGCTTTTATTCACAGTAGGTAGCATGCTAATAAGAAACTTAAAAAGGTAACATTACCGAAAATGAAGGAACAAACCTTACCCAGTATCTGTAAGCAATAACTTCGGCTGCAGTATTTTCAGGAGCAGAGGAGCCCAGACTTAATTGCTTAACAGCCTCAATCTGAACTGCCTCAGGATCCTCTCTTGCACTCAACTCCAAAGCCAGCTGTATCTGATATTGCTCCTCAATATCAGGATCCCTGGAGTTGGTAGACTCCAAATCAGGCCTCACTGCATCATAACTGCCACTGCCAATTGACTCATGTGGTTCCACTTCCATCCTCTCGCCTCTGACCACATTCGAGGAAGCAGGTGGACTAGAGCCTTTTCTATTGGCAACTGAGTTCAACCAATTGGAAAGACCTGAAAAGGGCTTATGCTCAGAAGACCTGGGATGCAAAAGCTTATTACCAGGGGAGGATGCATCGCTGGACCTTGATGAATTTGACCCCTCTGCTTCCTCTGATTGATGGAACATGATATGGAGCTTCTTAAGAATGTTCTTCATGCTACTTCACTAAGCTATTACAATGCTAACGAAGTAAAAATCTGGCCATAATCGTCTCCATTTTCTTGGAATAAGCATGAAATAATAATCAAATAATAGAAGTAGATGGATCAAACCAACCCCAAAAGATCCTTTTGCCTATACTCCACAGTTCAACACAAAACCATCAATTTCTACCATTCAGAGCAATAACCACATCAGCTTTCTCAAAGTCAAGAATTCCCACATGCTTCAGTTGAAAGATAACGCCTTTCTTTTCAGACAACAGCAGCGAACTTACTCTTTAAGGAATTTCAACAAATAGTACCCAAAAAAATATTTTCTTTCATCTTCAACAAGTATGAACCAATACTTAGACGGTGAAAACATGGATCTTTATTTGGATACAGAAGAAGATAGAGCGCAGAAAAGAGGGAATAGGTCCTAGTGGGTTTAGTTTACAAAAGGTAAGAACAAAGACCAGCAAGTGAGAAAGTAAAACCTGGGACTTCAAAAACCCCAAAATATAACAAGAGAAAAAAGGAAAAAAAAAAAAACAAAACAAAACCCCACTTGGAGGCTTTAGAGTTTGAGGAACAAGGCTTTCAAGGTCCCATAAAAACGTTATTGTGGTGGCAAACACAACAAACTGATCAACTGGCTCACTCTCCCTCTCTCTTTCCTTCTTTCAATCCACAAAGTCCATAGCACAACTGTCTGTCTCTCTATCTCTCTCTAAAGTGTCCCAAAGCAGACGTCACTGTCTCACTCTAGCTGGTAATGGAGTTCCAAACTCCCAAGTGTGGTTGGCAATGAGGTGGAAATTTATTTTTGATTAGGGAATTCGAATATTGAATGATATGTGCAAGTTGGTGCGAAGATGGTGTGGTTTGTGGCGCCTTTAGAAGCTATACTTTTTGCTATTTCAAGCTCTCTCTCTCTCTCTCTCTCTCTCTCTCTCTCTTCTTTTTTTTTCTTCATTTGTCGTTTTGTGTTACATCTACTGGCTCATTGACAAATCACAAAAGAGTCTCTCCGTAAGCACCAAAAAATAAAATAATATATCGCAACTTAAAAATTGAAATAATTGAAGTTGTAAAAATAACTTCCTAAAGCAGAAGCTTTCTGATTATTTTGTGTATTTTTTTCTTACATTAATTAAATTATTATCGTATACTTTTATCAAAGTAAAAAATTTATACCAATAACATAGTATTAGAAGTTAATCTTTGAGTAATTGATTTTTGTTATAAGATAAGTTAAATAATAATATTTTATAAATATAATAACTAATATTTATATAATATATTAAAAGAATTATGTATATAATAATAATAATAATAATAATAATAATAAGAGAAAAGAAGAAGATATAGCGCGTTCTGGATTTTCCACCGTCATCAAATTGGCGGCTGCCGTTGGCTTTGGCCGCTATCAGCTTGACTTTTAGCTTGAGAATTTGGAATGTCTTTTGTACCAGAAAGAGTAGGCCTATTTATTATTGGGTTAATACCAAAATTACCATAAACTTTTTATTTTTATTAAATATATCACAAATCTTATTTTATTTTTTCTAAATATATTATAAACTCTTTAATTAACTCTAAATTTATCACATCGTAATGTCTAACTAACAAATTCTATAAATCCTCTTCAAAGGAGGAGGTTCAAGGTAGTAGCAGCACACAGTAACCCATAAGGTTGTCATGGGACCAAACTGTTGTTAATGACTCTTTTTTGTTGTCTGTAGCATTTTTGTTAACATTATCCTTTGTCTATCAATGACTCATCCGTAGCTTGGAATTTTTCAAGTCAAAGTTTAGGCTGACGAAAGCAGGATTAGTGAGGGATCAAAAGGTTGAAGTAATTACGCCAATTTGACCCCAATTAGCCTATATAAATCCTTTAAATTGGCAATTAACTATTGTGCACATGCCATTGGAATAAGCTAACATTTTTTATTTATTTATTTTTGCTACTTAAGTGATTCGGTATAAGCTAAAATAAATCAACAATGGGGGTATGCATGGATACAAAATATAAAAACATCAACTTCAATAAATTTTATTTTAAATTTAGGCTAAAGGCACCAAGAATTCAATTGTATTAAAACGTAGGTCGGGGGGTAGATGTAATCCTTCAAGGAACTTATAGTTTAATGTTATTTTTGTGGTTCGAGTAAGATTCAATTGCAAGTGGCATGTGTTTGTGCCCGCTGGAAGCACCAACCCTCATTTATGATAACGACGATGACTTAGCATCCACCTTTCCAAAGGTTTGCCTTTTTTAAAAAATAAAAATTAAAGAAACAAAAATCATTAGGATTGCTCTGCGAAAAATATTCACACTCAAAAAAGTCTTTAATTCTTAAAAAAAAAATTAACACTAGTTAGACACATTAAGGAGTCTACACAGACACAAGAAATAAATAATATATATATATATTAATTATATTTTTATTATTAATAAAAATATTTTTGTGTGATTTTATGTAATGGTAATCATGAAAGAAAGAAAATTTGGAGGTAATCTTAATGTCTTCTTTTTATCCAACTCGTGAAAGAAAATTTTGAGGTCCTCTTTTTATCCAAATTTGGATGAGAAGGAAAAAGAGGATGGATCGAGATAAAAGTTTTGTACATTTAATGTACTTTTCTTAGCTTTTGTCCCATTATGATGCCCTCCCTAATGGACTGGGAACAGCATTGTGCACAGCTCTCTCTCTCTCTGCGTTTGCATATATGTATGTATAAGTATATTCTATTGCAAAACAGTTATGAAGTTATATTTTTTATTATAATAATAATAATAATAATAATTGGAGAAGGTAAGTCTATCTTACTCCATTATTGAGATCTATCACTTTCTCCCTTTTATGGGATTTTTTTTCTTCTTCTTCTTCTTTTTTTTTTTTTTTTTTTGACCAAAGCAAAAATAAGTTTTTGGTGCTTAGAGAATGGCTGAAGTGCCTAAGATTGTTAAAAACTTCTGCCTCAATTTTTTTCGTGTCTAAGATCTCTCGTGGACCTTGTTTTTTAAGAGGAGGATGAGATGTCAAATCGCAGCCACCAATTGGAGGTGTGGCTACGACATTTGGGCTCTTATATATATATATATATATATATATATATATATATTTTATTTTATTTTTTTTTATCCAAAGAGTAGGATTTTCCAGCTCGATCCGTAGCGTTGATGAGCATACAATTGAATTGTTTTATAACCCGTGCAGGCATTTTGAGCTGTGGTAGTCGTATTTCCAATTTAGGTTGCTTACTTTACAAGTTATTTATGCTGTATTAGAACCTTAAATCTGTACTTGAGTTTTTTATTATTTAAAAAAAAAATACTGTTTACACATTTAATTATTAATGAAATGAATTGTCTTTGTTCAAAAATAGAAATGGATTAGGAAGATGGAAATGAATTTTTTTTTTTTTTTTTTTTTGGTTGTTGGGCAATACATTGTCCTACCACGCACTACATATTAAGTAATTAAAAGTTATAGTATAACTCATCACGTAAAATCTATATAGAGAAACTCGGTCGTTTAATAGTTTCGGCTGTTATTGGAATTGCACCTTTTGAAAGACTTTCACCATATATGCATGAAATTATATTTCAAGTTTACTTATAAATTACAAGAAATGGCTATTGGTGGAGAGAGAGAGAGAGAAAGAGAGAGAGAGAGAGAGAGAGACAACCCTTGAAAAATAGAGCCAGTCCTAACCAAGCCAGCCTTGCAATTTTCACTCAAAAATAGTGGCGCGAAGCATAAAGTTTTAACATAAATTTGGAAATTGTAAGCAAAGGGATTTTTTCAAAACAAGTTGGGTTAGATAATAGAACCAAAATAGAAACTTTTAAGACTCAAGGAGTTAATCAAGACGAGGGTTAAAGTTGAGGGACCAAATTATTATTTTAATTTTGAATATTTCATAACACATGTTCTTTAAAAATATATTTTTTTAAAAAAAAAAAAAGAATAATTCAACTAATTATATTAGAAACACGAGAGACAGCACTGGATCATATGTTTAATGTGCTACCGTTTACATGTGCATAATTCATAACACTTGCCTAACACATGTTGCTGTCTCTCTTCTTAATACCCAAAAAAATATATTAAAAAAATAATTAAAAAAAAACAGTTGGAAAATCAAAGCATGTCATTTCATGGTCATGTAAATAGTCTCATCACTCATATAACATAAAATAAAATTATAGGACTTAATGCACCCTTTTTTCCCTACCCACCTCCAACAACAAAATTTGCTTTGATTTTTTTTATATATATATATATATTTTCTTTTGACTTCTCTTCTATAATTCTTATTCAGTAACATGAGTCATAAAATAAAAATTCAAAATCTCCCTTGGCCACAGCCAAAAAGAAGAAGAAGGGTTGAAAAACATTTTACCCTTTCTATTTGCTATATAATTGAAAGTTGGATAAAGAGAAAGATGAGGAGAGTTGGCGCTCAATTAGTTGATGGGCGGCGGTTTTGGTAGTCTTGAGCTATTGATTAATGCTGAGAATAAATCTTTGTCATCTTTGTACATTAGCTAATAGACCGATTAAGTGGCCGCAAACATAATAATGATAAGTCGTTGCATACAATTTTTATGTTAAGTTAAAAAAAAATATATATATATATATATATATATATATATATATATATATATATATATATATATATAGTATTTTTTATATAATATAATATTATTATTATTATTTTATAATCATTATTAGGCCACTTAGATTTTTCGATAGATAACAAGCAATGAATGCCGAGAAAGAAGACAGATGCCTTCTGTATTAAATTATTAATTAAAGAAAACACTAAGTGGAATGGAGAGTGCGGGTCCCATTCCCTGTCTTTGTCCGAGAAGAAACAAAGACTGCGGCGGGGTTAGGGTGTCATTGGCGCGTGCACGATTGCGCGTAGGACAAAAGCGGCTGACATTTTCAAGCTTTTTGCGCCTCGGAGTTGGACAGCGCAGCATCCAACCAAAGGGCAGCTAATTGAAATGGGTGGAAAATTTTCTCACGGCTATATTATTGCAGGGTGAGGCAGCGCTTTTTAATAAAAATTTTAAAAAATATTATGTCTGAAAATTTATGATATTTTTTAAAATATATTTTATTGCTGACAAAATTTTTTCTATTGTCTTCCCCCCCCCCCAAAAAAAAAAACCTATATTTTTTAATTGCAAGAAAAATTATTCCAACTAATATCACTCATGCCACCGCTTAATGAAGTTCAAATGAAGAATATCCTCGCACTTCGAGTGTATTTTAGAAAACAATCCATAAACTATACATGACATACAAGAACA
The DNA here is from genome assembly GCA_021464305.1 of Kandelia obovata. Lineage (NCBI taxonomy): Eukaryota > Viridiplantae > Streptophyta > Magnoliopsida > Malpighiales > Rhizophoraceae > Kandelia > Kandelia obovata. Next base: position 1,083,423 of record CM038480.1, read on the forward strand.
TATTCTAAAAGCTAATTAGACGACAATCTTGCTTGGATATGTGCACTTGTAGCATTGGTTTGATACACATTGGAAAGGCAGAACCAAAGTATTGAAAAAAGCAAAGTAGACATCCCTTGCGAACCAAGGCATTTAAAAATGCATAATAAATCTAGATATGTTCAAAATTTCATGTTCACAGCCAGATCTCCTACATAAAGGTTCCAACTTTATTGATTAGATTATGAATTAGTACAATTCTAGTGGGATAGAGTCATGAACTCCCTTCCATATTAGGTGCTTTTTGTCCAGATTTATTGGCCAGATGGATGGTTTTCGAAGCTTGTTAAATCTTCTTCCCAACAAACTTTTTTTGGCTAAGATTGTAAATTCCAATGTAACTTTTGACTCTCTACAAGAACAGGAAAGAAAAAACCACCAATTTTAGATTCTACATTGGGTCATTTGGAAAACCACTAAATGTAACATACAAGTTCTTGATGTACCTTAGGCAAAGCTTTAATGGACTGTTAAGTTGCTGGGACTCGAAGAGATACCACACAACATTAAGGGCATGAAAGTAATCAATCAAATGCCAGAAATATGGTGGTGATTCTGGGGAATGAGAATGCTGGCACAGAACTTTTAACATGTTCATTCACATCGACACCCAAAATGCACAGTCGCAGCACAATAGTAGCGTGGACCTGGAAAAAATGGGGTATTTCAATGTTTGATTGTTTGCTGAGTTGAAGCTTAAACACTTTGAAACAGCACGGCTAGCATTGACGCAACATATTGACAGTCATTCCCAGTCCACCAATTAACCATGCAGCACGATCGATCAATAAAACTAGGTTCAAATTGCGAGCCCTGACTTGAAATCCAAAGTCTTCAGTTCGAAGAATCTTAACTTTTTTGAGACGTTCCAAAATTAAAATTTTTGCAACCATGCCAGGAATGGACCGTGCCAAAAAGTTCGTAATGTAAAATGGGATGTGGGTAGCAACAAAGACAGGCTGCTGTTGCAGTTCGTGCAAATTCATTCCTCCTCAAATTCAATGAAAATTTCAATTCAGTAAATACGATACAGAATCAGCAGTTGCATAAACAAGAAAACTACATCCCTCAACTTCACATAGACAACAATTAGACCTCCCTACTTCAAATTTACAGACTTGCATGTCATTGTGTCTTTCTATCTTGGTTAGATAGCTTCTTACACCTCTGCAGTAGTAACAATGAGATCTTTGTCACGAGAAACAAATTCATGGTCCTAACACCTTTTGCCTCAGCTTTGGATCTGCAGTGGTTGAGCTTCCTCCCTAAATGGTACATTAATGTCCATTGCTGCAAGCCCTTCTAACTCTTGGATTGCTGCAATCGCACTGATCGTGTCACTGGTTAACAGGGGCCTAAGTACACCGACGGCCTGCCCCACTCTTGATTGCTGCAAGCAAATAATCGTAGAATCAGAAGGAAAGTCCATCAGAAAGTTCATTATTTGCATCCGGAGAGGTTTTAGGAAATTACGTGACTTACAAAGAACTCTAATTTCCTCTTAAGATCTGCATTTGCTTCTGTTAGTGCTTGTGTTTGAGGTACTTCAGTTGCTCCCCATGACGCATTAGCATTCTTGTGTCCACAATGAAAATTTAAGATGATGATTAATGCAGCACAGGTGCCAAGCGAATATAAGATAAAAGAAACTTCAAAGGTTTCAAGCCTGCTGCCATTTAATAGAAATGTTGGCACATCATGTGATTAACATAAAATTTACCAGAAATGAACTGGTTATTGACATCAGAGTAAGGAACATTTGAAAGCAAAGCCTAGTACATTTATAAAAGAGTCCCGTATCTTTCCATCGCCTTCATTCTTCATTACTTCATTGTTACTACTTGACAACCCATTTATTTGTCCATGTTTGGTGAATTCAATCATTTCCTCTGGCAAAGTTTATGATGATAGACCAAGGTCTACTACACTGGCAGTTTCTGAACAGAATAAAGCCTCGGAGGTCTGCGTTTCGTTTGGCTATCAAGTTGCCCTCCCTTATCTCATAAATTATTTACACAAATGACTCACAAGGCATTACCACACAAAGGCACCTAGATTTAGCAAACCACTCAAGTCAACATAAGATGTGTGACAACCGACATCATGGCCCAACATATGAAAGTCACATGTCTATTAGAAAGCTGAAATTGACAATAATCATTCACCTATTTGACGTGATTCAGCAACTATTATTTATTTATTGATTTTCTTTGGTCCTAGGGAAGGCCGTGACACCTAAAAAGAAAATAAAACTCAGAAGGCAAAACTACCTGAGGAGCTCTAAATCGGGGACATTGAACTCCCATTTCCTGTTCTAAAAATTGGCCTGAAGTCTGGTGGTGACTGTGAAATCTCATGCTAATTTTGACCAATATTATTATTATTTTTTTTTAAAAAAAAAAAAGAAAAACACACACACAAAGCAATGCTAGAAACGTCAAAAGAGAGCAATTACCTTCTTTGGTCGGCCCACAGGCCTTCCAGTACTCTTCTTGGGCTTCTTGATTCCACCATACTTCGGCGGCCGGCCAGATCGCTTGGCAGGCAACAGCACAGAACCACCGCCAGCAGCAGGGCCCACAGACTTCTTGGGCCGGCCTCTGGGCTTAGCCAAACCAATTACAGTCCCACCAGTAGCATAAGTAACAGCCACAGAGAGGGGTTGGGCTTTAGGGGGGCGTCCAGGGCCTCTCTTCACCCCATTAGCAGCCAGCAAGGACTTAGGCTTCCTAGGCCTTCCTGTAGTCTTCTTGGGGCCCGCCAGCCCACTATTTGGCGTCCTACCTCTCCCCTTCTTGGTCACCACTCCCCCGCCTTGGGCCATCAACTTTTTGGGACGGCCGGGCCCCCTCTTGGGGACCTGAGGCTGCTCATCAGCAAGCCCAAGTGCAACCAAAACGGGCTGAGCACTGGAGTTGGCAGGAGGAAACCCAACAGCAGGCTGCGGCTGAAACTGAAGCTCAGGCTGCAGCTGAGTATCAGGGAGGGGTTCCATAACGGCCTGAGTGGAAGATACAAAAAGCGGCTGAGCAGCAGACTTGACCTCCGCAATTGGCTGTGGGAAAGGAGCCGAAAACGAAGGCTGTTGCTGGGCAGAAAACGGAACCGCCTGGCCGTTGGGCTTGGGCTTGGGGGGTCTGCCACGGCCCCTTTTGGCCGATGGGAGAGCGGTGCCGGCAGCTACTTGAAGCTGAAGCTGAAGCCGAGCAGCAGGAGTTTGTGCGTGGCTGTTGATGTTGCCGTCTGTGGAGGAGTTGAAATCAGATCTGGGGAGCTTGTAAGATTTCTTGACCATAACGAGGAGACCATTGTTCTTCAAGCGCTTCAAGTGGTGAGTCAACAAGGCCGAGTGAGTTGAAGGCAGACCCGTATAGACTTTCTCTATGTACTTCGCTATCGCCCTCTTGCTCGACCCATCGCGTTCCTTCAACGCCCCAATTGCTGCGTATATCATCTTTTTTTTTTTTCAATAATTTTTTTTTTCAAAACAAAGCACAGAGATCCACACAGAAACGCATCAAGATCAGACCTTTTACAATTCTTGAACAAAACCAAGAAACCCCCCGCCTGCCCCCCCCCCCCAAACAAGAAAAAAATAAAGGGAACACAAAAGTTTCCAAGGCTTTGGGCTTTCTCACCTCTGCGTATGGAGGGTGGGAGGAGGACGGAGGAGGTTGGGTCGCCGCTGGAGTAGCGTTGGCCGCTGGAGCTATGTGGTTGAACGGAAGTTCTTCGATGGCCGTTTTAGGAGCTGATGCCGCCATAGGGTTGGGAAACGCCGCGATGGGGTTGTTGGTTGCCGCCGTGATAGGGTTAACGGCGGCGGTCATGAGCGGTGGAGGTAGCTGAGGGTCCATATGGTCAGAGAGATGGATGGAGACAGACAGTCGGTATTTCCTTTTCTTTTTTTTTTCTCCCAACAGAAAAGACTAAAAATAAAATAATAAAAATAAAAATAAAAATAAAAATAAAGAAGGTTTTTTGGTTTTTCGGGAGAACAAAGGGAGAGCGGGAGTGGGGAGGCAGAGGGTCTCTCGTAAATGTGAAGAGGATAAGGGATTCTCTGCTTGCCGGGGGGAGGGGCCGTGATTTGGATAAAAAAAAATAAAAACCAAAAACACACAGGGATAGATCAGATCATAATAATAATAATAATAATAATTATTATTATTATTATTTCAATTAAATTTAAGAAATAGATTTAATTGATAAGAATAAATTTTTGATTGTATATATATTTTAAATGTTTAATTATATATTATTTTTAAATATAATTTTATGATTATAATATGTGATAATAATTTATTTTTTATATTTTAATAAAATTAAAAATTTAACCTATATTTAATTTAATTTATTAATAATAATAATTTTTAATACATATTTTGTGTAACATAAAATACTTATAATAAAAAAATAAAAATTAGTTATTAAATGCTAATTTTTAAATATTTTTTAAATAAACAAAATTAAATCTGTTTTTAAAATTAGTTAAATAAAATAATATAATAAAATATTTTTATAAATATAACAAATTTATCTATCATAAAAGTTTAATATTTATTATTATTATTTCCATTAGAACTATCTAGCCGTTGAGAATGGCCTCATCGTCTTTTTGTGTTCAGAGAGAAAAAGCTAGTTGAATGTCATGCTTATGTGCCTTTTGGATTTGGTAGATATTGATGGATGATGACGTGGACCTTTTTCTTGTGTGCGTCTCTTTCTCTGTCTCTCTCTTCAACTTCAGCAATAATTGAAGTTTTGATTTTTTTTTTATTTTTATTTTTTATTGTTTTAGATGGCGTAAGGAAGGTGAAAAGGGTACCCTATTTGGAGAGTCTGTGCCATGTTTTTTGTTATTTAACTTGTTCATTAGAAAATTGATTTTTATTATCCAAAAAAAAAAAAAAAATTCGTTCGAGGAAAAATTTTCATTATTAAATCTAACTTAATTTCATGAACAAAATACTTGAAAGTGTGCATGAAAATTAAATTTTAATCTTAAGCACCCAACCAAAAAAAAAAAAAAAAGAAAAAGAAAAAGAAAAAAGATGAAAGGGGCATATCTGTGCTTCCATTCTGTCATTTGTTTTTACAAGATCACTCGACAGAAAAATGCGAGGTGCAAAGGCACTTAAGCTTCTTCTAGTTCAAGAAAAATTCCAATATGGCAGTCTAACAAAAGTTAGTGCAGCCGCTAAGTACCATAATTTAATGCAATTGAAAACTTGAACGGCTAACAAATTATAATACTTCAGCTTTAAAAGTTCAAGGGAAATGAATGCACGTAAAACAGTATTTAAGGAAGCGTAGGTCTTCAGTCAATTTCATTAATGGAGGGAGGTGGTTGGAAACACATACTATTTTTGAATTCAACTTCATTCCTAAGCATAAAGAGGAGAACTTTCTCCTACGTGTCTGGCTTTCCCTAAATTTGTCAATCGACTCAACATCCCAATAACCAAAACCATTGTATGTTCCTAACATCTATATAATGGCTTGTCATAACCTTTCTTCGACTGAGGTTAGCTTTCAACTTACAGACAAATCAATCTCAAAAGCTGTGTTGAGTTGTTGCCCAGTCTACCCCAAATGGGTTGTTCCGAATAAAATTTGTTTGCAAGAGATAGATGGTTAATGTCTCGCAGCCTGGAAAGTATTTACTATTCAAGAATTCTAGTCATTCCCCTATATATGTATTTTGGAATGTGAATTTTGAGTAACAATCAGCAGTTTTTCCTTTTTCATTTTTTGTAGGTGTTGTGATTCACTGATCAGGTTGGTCGAGTGGCTTTGGCCATTGGTGGTTGCTGATAGCTCTTGCCATATTTGCTCGGTTGCGCTTGCCAAATGTGAACGTGTAGATCACGTTGGCACCGTAGACAATGAATTACGGAATCAGTCCAACATTATTTATTTATCTTATATTATAATTGTTCCCCTTAATTTCGTTTCTCCATCGCATTTTTTTTGTCTCATAGAAATCAGGGACGTGAAGTAGTTGATAAACTCAACTATGCTTAGGTGATTTGAAAGAATAATTATTAATCACTAAAGTACTGTTTTTCAAAATTTAATTCTATGTTAAGCTATTACAGAGTTTCAATGACGATATCAGATATAACTAGAAATGCAAGCTATATATATATATATATATATATAACATTGACAGGTTATCATGGTTAGCTTATACCAAGTACTCTCGTATAAGCTAATACAGTAATGCTAAGGCATACCTATCTTCTTTGAAATGTAGAGTGCAGTTCTTCTAAGAAATTTAGTTATCTTGTGTAAATATGATTGATTTTGTCATGAATACATTTATACAATAATTAATACTCTTTATGAACTTTTTTTTTTTTTTTTTTTTGAATAACTATCTGTGACCCATAAATCTGTCTATTTTTTACTATTTGTTGAGCAAAAAGGTTACTCATATTTTTCAGTTATGATTAGTAATTTGGTATAAGTTTTATTCAGCTTCTTTGCTATTGTGATTTTGATAAACCCCAAAAAGTTCAGCAAAGGCAGCTGAAACTGAGGAAACAAAAAGAAAAAATAATAAAAATAAATAATAATAAAAACAGGGCTCATCGTCATCGTCCGTCTCATGTCACCAACTCGAAACATCACCTTAACACACACAACAAGAAAAACAAGACATGTGAGCAGATTGAACCATTTATATCTTTAACGTTGTTTCGTATTATTATAAATATGTAATTAATAATTATAAATATAATAAATATGATGTAATTTATAAATATGTACTTGGCTGCATTAAGAAAGTATCACATATTTTTGTTAAGATCATTTTAATGATTTAGAATTTTAAAATTTTAATCATAAAAACATACTTAAAATTTATAATTGAAAAAAATAAGAAAAAAAAATTACGAAAATCTAACATATGTTATAAAATATTATAACGTCAAACGCAGCAACTGCCCCGTTTTCCTGATCAATGTCTCTCTCTGTCTTGTCTTGTCTCGTGGTCTGCCCCTACTCTCTCTCCTTTCGCAGAAAAAAAACAGGGCATGAAACGAAATTCGGACAAAACGCACATCATTAAATCCAACGTCATCAAGAATGTCTTATTACTACTACTACTATTATTATTATTTTAAACGCAAAGCATCGGAGGCAAGACGGCGGATGGGGAGAGAAAATAGCGGAAAAGGTCAGACAGAGACCGGGATCGGGCGGGCAATGCTGGAATCGAGTGGCTTGGAATCCAATTAGGCAGCGATTATATGGGGAGCGGAGCTATCGCGGACGGCCTTCGATGGTTGTTTCAACGCCGCAACCTCACTATCACTGCCGCCACCTCTGCTAATAGTGACAAGAACGATAATATCTATGTTTCTAATAATAATAATGATCTGAGTAATATTGTGGGTCGTGTCGAAAATTATAGTAATAGTAATTATAATAATATTAGTGGTCAGCCACAATCACAGGAAGGAGGAGAGGAGGAGGAGGTGGTGGAGGTGAAGGAGGAGTACGGGCTGCCCGTTATTGTGGATTTTGATATTTCTGGATTAAAGCTCATTAGAGTCCCCAAACGCACAACCCATTTCGCTTTTGGCTCTTCTATGGATTCTCACAAAAAGGTTTTTTCTGTATTTTTCTGGGTTCTTTTCATTTTATTTCTTTCTTTTTTTTTTTTGGTCTTTGTCTTCCAATTTTGTTTGAGTGATTGTCTGAAAGTTTGCTTCTTTGATTCTTGCCATTTGTTTTTTATTCATTATGAGGACATCGTGTGGTAAATTTTTGTGTGTGTGTGTGTTTTTTTTTTTCCTTTTCTTTTCCCTGTTTAAGAGGGATCAAAATATTTGTTTCATTTCATTGGTTATAGCGGTAGCCAAAAGCTTTTAATAGCTTGATTTGTGGACATGCAATTGTTCAACGGCTATAGTTTGTTTATTTACATAATCATAGATCTTGAAGGCTTGTGTGCATCCGCATTAATGCTTTTTCCGTAGATCTGATCATATTAATGCATCCGCATTGAAGCATTTTGAAGCCTTTGTTTCTTTTGTGCATGTAAGTTATTCATTTGTCGACAATTCAGACAGGGCTTCTTGATTTTTATGATGATGATTATGATTTCTTCTTAAGCTCTATAATTTCCATGGATCAATATACTGTATTGCCTCAACTCAAAAAGGATAAATAAGAAAAAGAAACAATATGTATAATCTCGGGATACAAGAGGGATTGGTGAAGTATATACTTTTGGAGTTATATACGAATTTCAGTCTGTAAATGAACAAGAGATGAGAAGTTTCCCTGTTGCATTCAGTGGATTATGGTAATCATACTTGATATGTTCTCCCATGAGCTCCACAGAGGATCTCCTGTATGGGAAAAACGGGGTGAGTCTCTAATGACTTCCAAGTTTATTTTACATCTTTTAGATGAATTTTGGTGTATGTTTAGTGTCAGTGCTAACAAGGATTTGGAGGAAATGGTTTGCACTGTCTCTTTCTGTTTTTTCTTCCCTCCAATATCTTGCAGTGACACGATACAATAAAACAAGTTAATGTTCCTATCCCTACTTTTACCCTTATGATTTCTGCCCATCTCCCTACATATTGAAATCAGTCTTAGGTTGGTAACAGTGATTTCCAATCATTGTACAGGGCTCACCAGAAGCAGAATTCTTCACTGAATATGGAGAAGGAAGTCGATATCAAATACAGGAAGTTGTTGGCAAAGGGAGCTATGGCATTGTTGGCTCTGCCATTGACACTCATACTGGGGAAAAGGTTGCAATCAAGAAGATTAATGATGTCTTTGAGCATGTGTCTGATGCCACACGCATTCTCAGGGAAATTAAGCTTCTTCGCTTGCTTCGTCACCCTGATGTTGTAGAAATAAAGCATATTATGCTTCCACCTTCACGGAGAGAATTCAGAGATATATATGTTGTGTTTGAGTTAATGGAATCTGATCTTCATCAGGTAATTAAGGCAAATGACGATCTGACTCCTGAGCACCATCAATTTTTCTTGTATCAGCTTCTTCGTGGTTTGAAATATGTACATGCAGGTATGTGCTTTTCTGCATCACTTGGCTTTTTATGCCATCATTGATGGTTTATTTAAAGTCCTGAATCTTTTGCAGCAAATGTATTTCATCGAGATTTAAAGCCAAAAAACATTCTTGCTAATGCTGACTGCAAATTGAAGATATGTGATTTTGGTCTTGCTCGAGTATCTTTTAATGATGTGCCATCAGCTATATTTTGGACTGTAAGTTGTTCTATCATGAAAGTTGTGAAATTTAGTTGTGCTTTCTTCTTTTATGCTTGCTTTCCGTTGCTCAAGGAAATTTGTTCTAAGCAAGCATCAAAGGCACACGTTTCTGACTTTATTGTTTATTTTTTTACTAATATTGTGAAGGACTATGTGGCTACTAGATGGTACCGGGCTCCTGAACTCTGTGGTTCTTTCTTCTCCAAAGTATGCTGCTTTCTATATTTTTTATCTCAACCCTTAAGTTTTTCTTTTTCTTTTTATTTCTAGTTGCTGAGATGCCTTCATGCATACATGAGATACAGTTTTTCTTGCCAAAACATCAAGTGGTCAATTGACATACCTTTTCACTTTGATTTCTTTCTTTCCTTTCATTGTGCATCTTCTGTTCCTCATAGAGATTTATTGGTTGTCATTGGAAATCCAGCACCTAATTACTGAAGAGTAATAAAACACTGAAAGAGATGAAAAGAGAAAGAACGGACATCAGGAAGGTTTGTTTGCTGTGGCTTTGAAGCCTGATTCCACAAGTGGAGGAGGTTATGTGTTGCATTTGTCAATGCAGTGATTATGGCTTGCAGGCATTTATATCTTGGGGATAACTTCTAATTCAAGATATATGATTAAGTTAAACCATAGATATTTGCTTAGGAGAAACATGTCCTGTCAGGAACTTTAACAATAATTAGATGGTAGAATTTATGTTGACCAGTGTCTATGAGAAATAGGAGTGATGGCAACATTCAATTTCTTTTGCAGTATACCCCTGCAATTGATATTTGGAGCATAGGATGCATATTTGCCGAAATGCTTACAGGAAAGCCCTTGTTTCCTGGGAAAAATGTTGTGCACCAGTTGGATCTCATGACGGATTTGCTTGGCACTCCGCCTGTAGAATCCATTTCAAGGGTTAGTATTTCCTTGTAATCCCTGCTATTCTATCACCAAAGATAAGTGATCCCCGCATTTCTATCACCATAAGACAACCTTTCATAATTTTTTGTACCATGAAATTGGCAGATTCGGAATGAAAAGGCCAGGAGGTACCTTAGTAGCATGCGGAAGAAACAGCCAGTTCCATTCTCACAGAAGTTTCCTAATGCAGATCCCTTGGCCCTTCGGTTGCTGGAGCACCTGCTTGCATTTGATCCTAAAAATCGCGCTACAGCAGAAGAGGTAAGCAAGTTTCGATGCTTCAGAAAATCACCCATGCAAAATTCGGACTACAAACTTATAGACAAGGATATTTGTATCAGTTTTCTGCATATTATGATTCCAATACCTGTATTGGCAGGCGTTAGCTGATCCTTACTTCCATGGTTTGGCAAATGTTGATCTTGAGCCATGTACTAAACCTATTTCAAAACTTGAATTTGAATTTGAGAGGAGGAAATTGACAAAAGATGATGTCAGAGAACTGATCTATAGAGAGGTGCACCCATGAGCTTTATTTATGCTGCATTATCTCTTTCTTATATTGGTGGCTGCAATAAAATCATGTTTACAAGCAGATATTAGAGTATCATCCTCAGATGCTGCAAGAGTACCTTCGTGGTGGCGAGCAGACTAGTTTTATGTACCCAAGGTAAGGCAGTGGTGAATAACAGTGTAACACTTAAATGTGAACCTCTGTTTTGAGTCACTCATTGGTCCAAGAACACTGTAGCTTGTTTTGCAGTTATCTTATGGCTGACTTCCTTATTTAGTCATAGTGGAATATGAGCTTCCTGGTTTTCCTATGAAGCTTTGCGCCAATGTTTAGGGGTCCGAATTCTGCCTAATGTAGATTGCTCTTGAACTAAACTCTTTATCTTGATGGAACCATGAAAACTTCCATTTTTTCTTGCAGTTGTGAGAAGTTAATCATGGACTTATCATTAAGTTAGTTAAATTTGACCAAGTAGAATCCAGAACTCATCTTTTCCTTTTTGCTTTTTTTCTTTCTCTGAATGTTTTATTGTGCAAAACTGTTACCCAGGTAATTTTTACACAGTAAATAACCATGCAATAGAATTTGAGGGTGGTAATGTTGCTCTGTTTGTCTGGCATGTAATATACATCCCAAAATCACTTTTCCCTCTGTGTATCTTTATGATTATGTTTTGAGGCTTTACTGATTGTGATGGAGGGCCGAGTCTTACAATTCACCCTCCAGAAGTCTTGGAAGGGGCGAGGGGTTAGACAATTTAGAATTTAGGGCTTAGATTAAAACACGGAGTTTTGGTGGCTGGTTGGATGCTGAACAGTTGTTCCATATGTTGTACAACTGTACAAGGAAAGAGGAGGAAGAAGCAGCAAAACAAGGCAAAGAAACTTGAGAAAGGGAAGGCAAGCTTCAAAAGAACAATGTTATGTGACAAAAATATTCAACATTCCTAGCAACTTGGCATTGACAATGCTGCTTATAGATTGCTAACAGTTCTACTCTTTATGACCAATAGATCAACAAGGCTTATTCATAATTCATAAACTAAAGAGGATAGTTATTTTCCTTCTGTAACTTCTTTATGGAATTGCTTTCTTATTGTCTGTCTTTTGTTTCACAAATGAAATTAAGTTTCCCTCTTTTGTTTATAACTTTATGCAAATTTTAAGGCCAGGCCAGGCCTGGCAAACCATAAATTAAGAAACCTATTTACTGACTCTTCTGCCAAAGGACTTTCTTGCTTCATTAGATGGATATCATCTTGCTGTTTTGAGCATAAATTTGTCACATTGCTGCTAAAAGGGAAGAATTTTGAGGTTTTTGCAGTGATGCTATAATGCTTTATTCTTTCTTGTCTGGCAATTCATGTTCACCTGAGAAGTTCATAAATTCATAGCTAGTGTATGCCTGCTGGTTCAAGGAAAAAAGTTCAGTTTATTCAGTAATGCATTCATGCTAGATAGTAGATAAAATTTCAACTATTTCATCAAAAAGTGATACAAAGTAACTTTTGTGGATTTGCGATTGCATGGTTTCTGCTATAAGCAAGTGATCCCAAGTTGTTTCTTCATGTCATCCATAGTGGTGTTGATCGATTCAAGCGACAATTTGCACATCTTGAAGAGCATTATGGTAAAGGAGAAAGAAGCACTCCACTTCAGAGACAGCATGCTTCCTTGCCCAGGTATGTATTCAGAAAGATATGAGATTCTAAAGTTGTGTATTTCAACAAAACTCCATTTTCACTCTCATTTTTCAATTCATGGATGCCATTCAGAATTGGATAACTGGAATGCTTATTATCTAAGAAAGTGGGTTTTCAGTATTTTAGCTAGTATTCAAGTTTCTGAAGCAATTTCTTCATTTCTTGAAAGCTTGGATAAGGAAACACTATTGCAACCTAAAATCAAATTCTGCTTTTGGGCCCAAAGATTAAGCAAGCTACTCCTGTTTTTGAGGCAATCTCATTCTGTCTCTCTGGCACTCTTCCTCTGCTATTATGGACCTCTCTCTCCTTATGACTTGCATTTCTGGATGCTATTCTGGAACCTTGATTAACAATGTAATGAGTTATGGATCCCAGTCCACTTAATCACATGTATTATACATGTCCATTTGCAAGAGCCACAAGCTTTATCTTCCCTTTTGCTGTTTTTTTTTCCCCTTCAGGCAGCGAGTTCCTGCTTCCAACGACGAGAAAAAGGAAAACAGTGACTTGGAGAGGGGAACTGCAGCTTCTGTTGCATCCACTCTTCAGATTCCTCCAGAGCAACCTAATGGTTCAGACATTACAAAACTGGAAGGACAAAATGGGTCTTGCAAGCCAAATTATAGCAATAGAAGCCTGCTGAAGAGTGCTAGTATTAGTGGTTCCAAGTGCATTGGTGTGCAACAAAGGCAAGATGCAGAGGTAATTTGTGCTACTTTAAATGATTATTCTGGTTATCCAAATAATGGCTGATTGCCATTATTTGATGGTGGAATTGTCGATAAAAATGGTGTGCATAAATAAAGTTGAGGATGATGTTCTTAGATGGGTAATGGTAGATATGATGTTAGTGGCTAAATTTTGCTAGCATGCACCACTATTAGATTAAATTAAGCAATCCTAACGTGCTTAACTTCGAAGGCAGAAGTTAACTCCACTTTCTGCCTTTTGTAAATGGACTTGATTAACATGCTGCTGTTTCTGGCCAGCTTTATTTTGGTTTATAGTAACCCTCAGATGGGGAGTCTTCTCCTGCACTTTCCCTTGGATGAGGCATCCATGGATGCCGCATGAGATCCCTTTCAACTAGAAGCAAAGTTTTTTTATTTTTATTTTTTTCAATATGGCGACCTTTTGATGAAAGGGGATCAACCCCAAAAGAAAGAGTTTGGCATCCAAGCTTACACACATTCCCTCACTTATGCTGTCCCCGCTCAGCTCAAAATGAAAAAAACTGCACTGTATATAGTTGCAGCCTTAGCTTTTCCTTGTATGTTTTCCCTAAAAAATGGCTGGCAGTAATTGAATTCTGAAAACAAAAATTTGCACGGATCACATGTATTATTTGAACCTTCGTCCTTGACTGTATCATGTTACTAAAGAGCCAGAACATTTGACATCCTTTTGTTTCTATCTGCACCCACTTTTTTGAATCTTCACGGCATCCCTCATTGCAAAATACTTGCTGTTCGGATAAATGATGGCTTGCCAAAAGAATATTGGGCGCAGATTTGAATATTCCTGACCTCACCTCATATCACCTCAAACATTTTAACTTGTGGAGCCACCGATATAAAGCTGCTGTCTTTTTAATGCTATATGATATATCCTATTCAGTATGTAATTGCTATGATGTTTGATGATCTTTAGGGATAAACAGTTGACCAAAGAATAGTTTCTAACACACCCTCCACAAATGTTCTTCTCAATGGAATCGCCACTTGTTTTAGGAAAGCACATGAGAACTTGGAACCACTTGGCTGTCAAATGTAGGTGCAATTACTAATGAAGTAACATTCTTTTGGCAACCAAAGAATAATATTTTTCTGCACAGCATACCTGTGACTGTATCCTTAATTTTGGGCCTTCTATATTTTGCAATGCCAGGATTAAAGCCTTGTTTGTGCTTTTTCCCCTTTTCTTATCTATATATATGCCTTCTCTTGCCAGGGGGAGCCAATTGCTGAGGTTACTGTTGAGATGGTCGATGACATAGCTCAGAAGGTTGCATCTGTTCATACCTGATACAGCATCCTGTAGAGAGAAGCATACGGCTTTATCTTGTGATGTGCCTTCTTCGCTCATATCAGATAAGCTGTTACTTCATAATGAGCAGTGGTGAAGATCAGCAGAATCCAGGGTTCTGCTAACAACAGTAGGACTTTGGTGATTGCCATGAGTGATTGTTTATTCTGGAGCAGAGATGCTGTCCAATTCTAATGAAAGATCAAGAAGCAGAGAAAGTTATTTTTTTTTTCTTTAAAAAAAAATAAAATTTCCTATATTTAAGAACGCTTGGTTCTAACTTTCTAAGTCCAACTTAAACTTTGCATTGTGAAAATGACATTCGCGATGTCTAATTTTGGACAAAACTGATGGGACGGTGTCGTAAGAAGTAGCAAATCAGACATTAGATACGACAAAATGAACTGGCTGTGTCTTGTAATTACTGTCTTAAATATATCTATATGGTGACACTTTTTTAAACTTACTATTATGTAATAGCATTTATTAAAACATATTAATATAAAAAATTAATTAAGTAATTTTTTTTAAAAAAAAATTATAACATCATTTATTGATGACAAGAAAAGAAATATAATTAATCAACCTTTCTCGTGTGTTCTGTCAATATGTATTATCAACTAATTTTTTTCCAATCTAAATCAGTGTTTAACCGGTAAGTTAATTATTTAGATAGCAATGTATCATAACAAACCTCGTTTCATTATATCTTTGTATGGCAACGGGATTGAAAAGACCAAATCACAACCTTGGCAGGCCAAGTGAGAGAACGGTTGAGAATAACTTTTTGAAAGAGATTCCAGTCAGTTCTCAACACCTCAAATGTAAGCAAGAGGTTACAGCCCTATTTGTAGAGTGAATTCTGTGACTAACATGGAAATACATTGGTGACCAAATTTATCATTGACAAAGTTTAGGATTCAAAAACGAAACTAAATAATCTTATTTCTCCTAATAAGGGAAGTCTTTGTTAAAAAGAAAAAAAACGAAGGAACCCAGGAGGGACTACCATTCATATTACTTGACAGTTGATACCACATGATGTTAACAGAGGCAATTATGGAGTTTACAATGTTGGTTCAAAACTCAAGAGGGACAGTTCAGTTTTGATGGTACCAATTACCCTAACAAAGAAATGAAACATATTTCTGCAGATAAGCATTCTTGAGCAAAAGGGGACCAAAAAAAAAAAAAAAAGGAACAATCTGATGTATGAGAATGATTATGAATGTCCTCAGCCAGAGACATTCCAACTTACCACCAACAGGGCTTTTATCTTATGGAGATATTATGAAAGCATATGGGACTTTATCCTACTATGAGCAACAGAAAAAATTCATCAGGACAAGAAGTACAACAACATGCTCCTAATATTGTTGAATGATCATTTACTTTTCAGATTGTGGCCCAATATCGCAATTGAATCCTCATACTTTTTCATAGCAATGGCCTAATGAGAGCATATACAATAACATGATTAGCTTCCAAATCCTGAAAGAAAAAAAATAAAAAACCATGGCCAGCAATCAACATGTAAGAATGGGGATCACTGGATGAATCATATATTGCCTTGCTGGGAAAGTAAATACAGTAATGGAGTACGAACAAGACTGTCATGCAAATAATGAGCAAAATTCTGGCACAGAATGTGAGCAAAATTCTGGCACAGAATGTAAATGAAACTACTTGCTTATGTAATTCCATGAATATGAATAAAGAAGGTAGACTTACTCCACAGTCAAAGTTTCAGTTGTCGGAAGATAGTACAAAACCGCTCACAGAAGGATTGAATTTGCTTGGTTCAGGTGGGATTGCATTTTCTTGATCAAGGATAGATACCAAGGAACAAGATTCTATTCCCAACCTGCACCCAGCAAACTCCATCCATCAGCGAGTACAATGCCAAAAGCAGTACAATAAAGTTTTCTGTGAAGAGAAACCAGTTAAACCAGAGAGATATTCACTGATATAAGATGGTACACCATGAAAGACATTGGTGGTTTTATAGATGGTCACAATGTAGGGGTAATGAATGACATTCCATGAACTTCCATTTAGCGAAATTTTGAATTTGCACAAGGTACTTAATGCGGTGACCATTCTGGGAAAAAAAATTTGTCGATGAGAAGCTGGCATATGCAATCTATCTGGAGAAGTGACGTAGCGTAGATATTATTAACAGAAATGGCCTTTTTCGTATACATATCAACTTGAATGCCGAAAGTGGAAAGGAGTAGGAGACTTTGAAACATGGAGAGAAAGAGCTCTTGACGCAACAGCAAAAACACATATTCTGCTGCAATTGAAATCAGATAAGATAAGCAACAAATATCTGAGTATTGATCTTTTCAAATTTGACAACATTCAAGGTAACTTGAAACTTATAGCAATAGTTTAGGCCTTGTCGCCTCAATTTTGAACTATGCTTTGTCATTCTACTGTTTCATACAATACATCTCATCCTTCGCGCAAGAGATTAAAAAAAAAATAGAAATACCAGCTTTCTAAAAATAGTTAGAGTGGATATTTTTTGGTTTGTAGGGACTAGGAATCAAACCCTAGATTTAAAACAAAGAGTTTAGGTTACTCTACCACTAGAACTTGTGGCTAGTGGCTTGAAAATAGCTTCTTAAAAACCCATAACAACAGATATTTCTATGTTAAGCTAATATGATTGATAGAGCTAAAATCACAAAAGTGACATTGAATTCTGAACTAGAAATTACATATCCAAAATGGTGTTTTGATGCCATTATAGAACATGATGTCATGTTGATCTGCTGGCAAATTTTAAATGGCTTTTCCATGTCATTTATAGAATAAAGAAATATTGAACAATAGGGAAGGGACAAATGAAAAACATGAATAATGATTTATGTGAAAAAAATTGGGGCAAGAAAATAGAAGACGAGGAGAAGAATTTTCATATGCTCCATCTTCTTAAAATGTAGTATCAAGATGACTTATCTTCTCCACTATGTTCCCTGGGAGTGGATTTCGCCAGGATGACCTTCAGTTTGGCTGCTTTCCTATAATGACAAATAATATTAAGATAGTCAAAGTGAAATCAGATCTATTAAACATTGATACAAACGATTCAACCTAATATTGATGAATGCAAAGTGAATGTGGATGAGTGTGCAGTAAGATACACGAAAAAAAAAAAAAACCTAAGGCATCCTATTCTCTGGCCTCCAAGATACCCTTGTGAAACCAGCTCTTCTGCACTGCATGGTCCACTTACATTCTTCCATTGCAAGAGTGACCAACACTCAACTGGTCCATATGCAGAAAATTTCAATGCAAAAGAATTTGTCAGGTATGAAGAGTATCTATGCACATGGAATATGCCCCAGGCTACAACAGTTTCACCAGTAATCACCACATGAACATGAACCCCCCTTGAAGTGGTGAAAGCGATTATTATCTCTTAAGATGATTAACCGTCCCACAATCTTGGATATGTACTTAATGGCATTGTGACAATCTACGCAAATGCGCAAGTTTTTAATTACACGGATTGGTCTCCCAGCAGGTATCGATAAAATTCCATATGCGACTGCTAATTTCTCACTATGATACTTGAGCATATGCTCCTTTTCCTCCTCTTCCACATCATGTAAAACAACTTTTGTAGAGGATATATATCCATCATTCTTCATTTTCAAATCCATATCTTCCAAGAATGCATATATCTTTTCCTTCTCGGGGTGGAAACAGTCACCAACTGTAAATGTATGAATTTTATTTTGTGCTTCAAGCCAACTATACCCTGGTACTTTCTTCACACCTTTATCCCTCATCTTTAATCTCACTTTATCAACATCAGACCATCTGCCTGCAGCTGCATATAAATTTGAGAGAACAATATACATTCCTGAATTATCAGGCTCCATTTCACAAACCATCTCAGCAGCTTTTTCTCCCCATTCAGCATTGCCATGCATTCTGCTTGCACCGAGTAAAGCACCCCATGTTGCAGCATCTGCTTCAAAAGGCATGCTTCTTATTAAATTCTTGGCCTCTTCCAGGCGACCAGCTCGACCAAGTAGATCAACCATGCAAGTATAGTGTACTGCTGTTGCTGTTATACCATAGTCTCGATTCATGGAAAAAAAATATTCTGTGCCCTTGTCCACCAAGCCAGTATGTCCACAAGCAGATAATACACCAACCTGAAACACAAATATAAAAAGAAAACTTAACAACCAATTAACAGAAAAAAAGCTGCAAGTGGTGTGACCGATGAAACTTGAAGCATTCTGTGAATCATTTAGAACACAAGTTTCTATATTTTTCTATATCCAGCAGATGGTAGCATATATCACTCACTTGGATAATCATATAAGATGAAATCTGAGATTTAATGACCCTAAAACATTTAGAAATGATAGAGATTCTAATAAAGGAAGAAAGAAGCATTAATGGTCCATGGACTATCGTTGGTCATCCAAGGAAATATGACTAAGCTCAAGATTCCACAGTGAAGACTTGGCCACCTGGATCCAGAAGATCAATTAGCAAGGCAAGCTTGTAATGGAGATTTTTAACTTACTGAACAAGAGAAGAAACTTTCTCTATGGTTTCTTGCTATCTTTCTTATCCAGATTATTCAGGAACAAAGAGATCCTACTACACAGGATTCTAAATGAATGGTGGGCTGGAAATTAGGAATGCCTTCCTCACAACTTAGGCTTGTGTATATTGATAATTTTACTAAGCCATTTAAGGAAAAACATCCCCACAACTTTCCATGACTCTAATGTCCTTAAAATCTTGCAAACATATCTTATATAATGAAATAAAAAAATAAATTTTACCATAGTGGCAGTGTCCGGTTTGATGCCCGCTATCTTCATTGACTCAAAAAACGTTAAAGCTTCTTTGCCAAATCCATGCCTTGCATAACCATAGATCATTGTATTCCATGATACTACATCTTTGTCTGCTATTTCTTGAAATACATCGTGTGCTTCATCTATGCTTCCACATTTACAATACATTGCAAGAAGAGCATTCCCCACAAAGCACCCAGTCTGGTAACCAGCCTTAACCAAATGACCATGCAGTTGCTTTCCCAGCTCTAAAGCAGCAATATTGGCACAAGCTGTAAAAGAGCAGGTAAATGATGATCTGTTTGACCTTTCCCCGTCTCTCTTCATTTCTATGAAGAGACATAAAGCCTCTTCACTAGAACCATTTTGAGCATAGCCAGCAATCATAGCTGACCAAGAGATGGAATCACGGAGTTGCATGCTATCAAACAAACACCTAGCATAAGAAATATCTCCAATTTGAGCATATCCTGTGATCATTGTATTCCAAGAACTAATATTCCTAGAAGGCATGGCCTCGAACAATTCTCTAGCTGCATCCATTCTCTGAAATTTCACATATCCAGCAATCATTGCATTCCATGAAACAGAATTCTTCACTGGCATCTGATCAAAAAAACTTCTTGCTTCATCCAACATCCCATGTTGCGCAAACCCGGATACCATTGCTGTCCAAGTAAACACGTCCCGAGTGGGAGACTTCTCAAACAAATTCCGTGCTTCTTCTATCTCGCCATTCTGTGCATAACCAGTGATCATCGTATTCCAGGAAACCTCATCTCTCGCAGGCATCCCATCAAAAAGCCTCCTGGCTTCTACTAATCTCTTCCTCTTCACAAACCCGCCCATTAAACAGTTCCAAGAAACGATCTGCCAATCCATTTTCGAGTCAAACAACATACTTGCATCCTCCATCATTCCATTCTGCACATACGCTGAAAGCAACCCATTCCAGGAAATCTCATTCTTAACTGGCATCTTAAGAAAAATTTCCGTTGCCAGATCAACGAACCCGTTCTGCGCATACCCAGACAACATGGCATTCCAAGAAACAACATCACTTTCAGGCATTCTCTCAAACAAAGCACGCGCGGAAGTCAAATCTTTATTCCTCACATAACCACTTAACATCGTATTCCACGAAAACAAATCCCTCTCGGGCATTTTATCGAACATGTCGCATGCAAGATCGAACCTGCCGTTTGCAACATACCCAGAGATCATTGCATTGTAGGAAACGGGGGTCCGACGAGGCATGGAATTGAAGGCGTTAAGAGCGGCCCACAAGTCCCCTTTGCGCATGTGGGTGGAGATGGCCATGTTCCATTTCACTACCTCCCGCTGGTCTCCGGGGGGTTCTTGTGGGCTCTTCTTATGCCTTTGTGTTAACGTTTTATTCGATGGGTATGATACTGCCGTTAGTTTTGCTAATTGGGGTTCCATTTTCTGCAACCTTTTGCTGCTGCTGCTGCTGTGGAAGTGTCGTCTCCATCTGTAAGTCCCGCGCATTGCGTCGTGGTTTGATGTTTCCAAATTCTACGGTTTGTTTTTACTAACAGCAGCAGCAGTTGTTGTATTTTTGTAAAACCTATTTATTTTCTTGTCAACCTAACTCGAAACAAGCAGAGAATGATTGTAAGAAACATATTGCACGTTTTTATGCCGATTGTATATATCTCAAGCACTTAGAGAGAAGAGCCAAAAGAAAAAAAAAAAAAAAAAATGGTTTCAACGCGACATCTTCCAACCACGAGATTTACCCATTTATGAGATCCAAGCATATAAACGACACACACATGTTCTTCTCATTCTATGTAACTCACTCACTTTTGCTACTAATTTACCCAACACATTAATGACTTGCAATAATTTTAATGTATGCAAGTCATGACGATGACGATGATGTGGACTCTCTTGACAATCTAGAGTTTTAATTGACAACTAATTATTGTCATTCGAATAAAGAAAACAAAAATTATTTAATGATTATTTAAAAATATTAATATATATATATATATATATATATAAAGATCAAAGGAGATGCCAGATCCTTTTATTAGATATTGATTGTATCCAACTGTATTTTATTGAATACATATAATTAATTGTTGTTGCGTGAGTTCAGTTCAATTAGCCGTTAACAGAATATTTTAGTATTGGAATTAATTTTAAGGTTGAAGATCTTGAATTGAAGTTGGAGATCAAGGTCTTATGCTCGAGGTGTTGTTGAAGCCAATCGACCAAGAAAACTCTCTTTGTTTGTGACTCAGTAATTGCTAATCATCAGTTACTGTCAAGTTCCTACAGTAGCCGTATTCAGTTGGTGGTGGCTGCAGCCTGCTTGTTGCTTAGCAGCAGCTTTCTCTCATTGCCACTCTTGTCTCTCTATTCTATAGCTTCAGAAAGGAATCTACATGGGTGCTATAGGCTGGCAAGAAAAGATGCTAGGTTTGTCTGGTCACCATAGTTGATTTTGCAACTTCTAGACTCCAATAGGGGTGTGCCAAGGGACAGACAAGAAAATTATGAACTTTGAGAATTACAAGTGCCCAATGGACGGCTTGAGGGTGATATGATCTCTCCCGCCTTGTCCAGTGGATATTAGATTGGAGAGCTTTTGGTTACAAGAGTTATGGCGGGCCCAGCCACTTTCGATATGTTCATTGGCAGTCTATCACTCTTTGCCTGCTCCTCCAGCATCACAGATCCTAAACCCTCGTTGAAAACTACTGATCCCAAAAATTTGATCCATTGGAATGTTGGTAACTAAAGCACCACCTTAAGTGACATAGAATGTTGTGCTATAAATAGTGAGCATAATTGCATATTCCTGACAGTGATCGGCGAGTATCCAGGCCCAACCATTGCTGTCCAAGAAGGTGACAACGTTGAAACTCTAGTTCCCATTATTTATGCATTTACTTCTTTTAATATACAAAAAAGGATGCCTCTGTCAACTAAACTAAGCCAATTTGGCTCTTTTGTGCTTTGTAATACCGTAGGCATGGAGTAAGGGAACATAGAACCGGATGGGCCGATGGACCAGCTTATATTACACAATGCCCCGTCAGAGGAGGCCAGACCTACACCTAAAAGTTCACCGTTGTTAATCAAAGAGGCATTCTTCTATGGCACACGCCCATTACGGTTGGCAACGAGCTTCCGAGCACGCTGCTCTCATCATTTACCATCACATGCCACATCCATCCTCTGATCCATTTCAATCTGAAATTCCTATAATATTTGGTAAATGTCATATTCCCATTATTCTTTCGAAGGACAGAAATTTGCACATAGCCTACCAGTAACAACCTTATTTTTGGACATTTTCATGTGCATACACAAGTGAATGGTGGAATTCAGATGCAGAGGAAGTTTAAAAGGAAATGATGATGTCCTGAGCCAGGGCCAAGAGTTCTGAAGCTTAAACTATAAATGGATTGCCAGGGCCTCTCTATCCTTGCTCCAACAAGGGTAATGTCACATATGGACTATCTGCAGAAGCCATGCTGCTATGCTTTTATTTTTAACCTGTGAATAGGGTTTTTTTTTTTGGGGGGGGGGGGTCGAATTGAATTGAAGAGGGGATTAACTATAAGTGGGGTCTGAGATATGAACACCATATCTCACCCTCAAATTTTATACTTGGTACAGGAAAAAGGAAAAAAGTTAAAAAAAGAAAAGAAGAAGATTCGGTGGATGATTTCATGACCCCATTTTGCATAATTTTCGAGAACAGGGTTGTTCTTTTTTCTGTGATTCATTGCAAATGATGATCCGATATGCTTAATTTGTTACTTTGTAGATACTTTCACCCAGACAGTGGAAAGGGGAAAGGCTTACATGCTTGGAATCATCGAGGCCGCCATGAACGACGAGCAATTCTTTTCCATAGCAAATCACAATCTAACAGTAGTGAGGATTGATGCAGTTTACACAAAGCCCCTTCAGCACCACCTCCATTATAGTAGCTCATGAACAGACCACAACTGTCCTGCTTACTGCAAGCCAAGTTCCATACTCCACCGGCATGTTTGTGATGGCAACCTCACTACTGTTTTCCCCTTCGACAATTCGACCACAATCTTCAAGATTGTCCTGCAAATATAACCTGCTTGGGTTACAAAGGCAATAGGTTCTTTGTGCCAATGGATAACCAATCGTTCGTTCGTTCGTCCTGCTGTGTCGCTTTTGGAAAGCCATTACTGGAACTCAAGTAACGGTGGATTCTCCTCCAGTATCCCGGAAAAACCTCCAAATGTTTTCCATTATACTGTTGGGGATCTAGTGACACAGGACATGAACACAGAATATGGCACAAAACTTTTGGTAGTAGCTTGCTAGAGAAACGAGAGAGAGTCCTCAAACAGAGACATTTTCAAATCGATCCGAAATTCATTTTTAAAAAATTTAATATTTTTAATTTGAAAATTATTTTTACTTACATGAAATGTACTTCTTTAACATACCTTATGAAACGAAACTAAAGGGATTGTACTGCAAGCCACAAGCTTTCTCCATTTGGAGAATCGTCCAATCCATGTTCATGGTCATGGTCCCAACTTCTTCATCGTTGGGACTGGATTTGTCTAACTTCAGCGAATCCAAGGATCCACATCACTACAATCTCGTCGACCCTCTGGAGAGAAAAACAGTTGCAGTTCCAAGTGGGGAATGGGCTGCAATTACTAAAATCTAACATATGTGAATGTTTTTTTTTTTTTTAATTTTTTTTTCCCCAATAGATGAAACGAATCGATAATTATTGGCTTGAAAACAAAGCCATAAAATTATTGGAATGGCCTAGTCTAAGTCCCTTTCCCACTTTTTGCAGGGTAACCATACATTATAATATAACATATGACGAAAATAAAACACATCTGTATTCACTTTGAGTAATCATTCTAATGCCTCAAATCAATTTCTTTCTAATAAATAATGTGTTGGGTGGGTTTGTAGTCAACACTAATGAGTATTTTAGTCCTTCCAAAGTTCCAAATCTCTTTAAAATTTAATGGTTAGTGGAGAAGCCAAATGATGAAGCAATGAATCTCTAGAGCACTAACTAGCAAACATGGGGTTAGAATTAGATCCCAATTATACTTAAGAAGTACATTGTATTCAGAACATGGCCTTTGACCTAGCCTCCATATTCATGCCTCACAAGAACTTACATTGGAGTAATTGATACCACTCTTCAGAATTTCCACTTATAATTTTAGACTTTTTAGGATCTATTATTCTCTCTCTCTCTCTCTCTCTCTCACTAGTTTTTTTCTTTCTTTCAAGAAATCATATTATATATGATATGTCAAGAAAACATTCAATTTAAAAATCTAAAATAAAAAAATATATTAAATTTAAATACTCTTAACATATAAACAAAAAAAAATAAAAGATATTTTTATGTAGATTTTTATAATTAAATAAAAGAATAATATAATTTAAATATAAAATTGTTCAATTATGAAATTTTATAATTAAAATTTTAAATTGAATAATTTTTTAACATCGTGCGTACAATTTTGTATATATCTATTTGCTAACGTATCAATTACTTGTATAAAATATTATTTTGCCCATTTTTCCGACCATGTGACCCTTACTCAGAAACCGGACAATGAAGGGACAAACATCTGATGCGCCAACACCTCTCACTTTCGTCCATTATCCCGTATTGCCAATCTTCCTGTGCCTACTGAAGAGAGGGAATAAGATGTCATTTTGGACTACATGCACACAGTGCTGCAATTCTGAAAGTTACTGGGGACGACGCCTAGCTATTTAATAGTTTTCCAGAGTGTTGTAAAGGATCACTCTTTAACAAGTTTTTGAGTGTTCCGACGACTCTCACACTTAACCATAACTCTGTAACTAGTCAGTAGTCAGCTTTCCCGTTGCGAGTGAGATGGGTGTAATTTTAGATGTGTATGGGGGGGGGGGGTGGTAACAAGCAATATTTTTTTAGGAACACACACTGTTGCGCCCGAGAGTGTGCATGGATACCTCCTATTTTAACGAAAACCTATGAAGCATTGGGCCTTGAATTTCTAAAATTAGACTTGCTGCCAGGCAATTTACAAGTGTGTTTGCTTCCTCTTGTTTAGGCAGCTACTGCACGTGGAACTATAAGGGAAGAGAACAAATTGGCCATGCACATGAATACAGTAAACAAAACACACACATTGAGGCCTCGTGGTTGTAAAACAAGAACATTTTAACCATCAGCAAAACTTTCATCGACTTCTTCTTTGATGGATAAATAAAAGCACAGCAATTTCATCAAACTCTGCAAGCAGCCACATTCAACGCCGACCCCAAACCCCACAGCCTTCCTCGACCCCACTTTTCACTTTCCCCTTCCCTTTCATTTACCTTTTCTCCAAACCTACTGCCTGCTTTATTCACTCACTCACTCACTCACTCACTCTCTCTCTCTCTCTCTCTCTCTCTCTCTCTCCATCAAGCACAGCCTAAAAAGCAACCAGAAAACCCATTACCCTCTCTTCTCAAACACCCATCAAATTTCCTCCACCAATGTCTCCAAAGCGTTTATTTTTCTCACCCTTCTTGCCTTTACTCTTTAACATACTTGTTGGTCCGGGTTTAGCCGACCCGAACCCGGAAAAAGTCCAGCCATTTCTGCCAGACCTATCGCCCTCGGCTACGATCCCTGCATTCCCTGAACAATCCAACGCAGAAGGCTGCCCTTTGGACCTCCCGGAAGATCTCTTCCACGGCATAAAATCAGCTTGCGGCGGCAGCAATGAGCATCTCCGAAGGAGCTGGTGCTGCCCCGTACTGGCAGCCTGGCTATATTCCGCCTACTCTGCCACCGCTCTTGGCACGACAGGAAGGTTGGCCCCGGCGGCAGTGGACCTGCCACTGCTGCCAGATGACTCGGAGACGTGCGTCGATAATCTTGGAAAGTCGTTAAGAGAGAGAGGCATAGAATTGGTCAAACCAAATGAGACCTGCGATTTGGTTTACTGCTATTGTGGCATCAGGTTGCGTCCTTTGAGCTGCCCCGAGGCATTTTCTTTGACCCAAAATGGAAAGCTTGTTGGGGACAACAGCGTCAAGAGGTTAGAAAGAGATTGCATGGGTAGCACCACCAATGCGAATGGATTCCCTGGTCTTGGTGGCTGCTCCAAGTGCTTGAACACTCTCCATCTTGTAAGTTCCTTTCTTTGTTGTTTCTTTAATCACCATCTCCCCCCCCCCCCCGAAAGTGTTGCTTTTCTGTTATTTTATTTTGCTGTGCTTTTCTGATGGGGGATTCATGGAAAATACAGCTGATTTGTGGTGCATCTTCATTTCACTCTGTTTTATGCTTGGTGGACTTTTAATTAAATTGGGAATGTTTCTGCTTTCCAATGCTTGTGTTAGTTGAAAAATATGAGTGCCTAAAGCAGGGCCTCTCCATTTTGTCCCATCTCTGAAGCAATAATAAGAGTATGTGAAGTTAAAGTATGCTGCTTCGTGGGGTCGCAGCTAGTTGTCCTTATCCCACTGAATCTATATATTCAAGTGTTTTTCGGTAGGCTTGATTTGTCTTTTTGTGTGTATTTTGGTAAAGATATCATATAGCTAGATTATAATGTTATACCATTCCAACATAGTTTATTGCTAGTTGAATAACAAATTAAACTTCTGTGATTTTGTTATCCCCTCGTGTGTATATAGTTGTGAATTGAAGAGCTATGATTTTGTCATAATTTTAGGTGAAATTCATTGATGGGTGATGACAGACTTCTAAAAGGACTCATTTTCCCAAGATTGGGATATGGGTCTTTCTGCATTGTTGAGATGTTGCTGACAAACGAAGTCTAAAGGGCATCTTATACACTTGCATTTACTTGGATTTTGCACCAAAAATGTACTAGTTTAAAGCTTTCATGCATCAACATGCACTAGCCCTCTCATAAATCGATTGGTTTAGTTTTTCTGCCTGATAATAATTTATGCAGCTCAACAAGAAGAAGAAGTTAAATTCAAGCAAATCAGGGGACAGGACCATAAAAATGCGCAACAAAGATTGCCAGCTTATGGGTCTCACATGGCTCCTTGCCAAGAATCGGACAGCTTACATTCAGACGGTTTCTGTTGTCTTACAAGCTATGATGCTAAGCACAAATAGCTCCCATGATCCTCGCTCGTGTGCTCTTAACAGCGACGGGATGCCCCTAGCTGTTGATTCTTCCCAAATCTCGAGCCATTCTCCCCGAAGCGCACATCAAGCATCTGTCTATGCAATGAATGTTGCTCTAGTTTGTTTGTTACAAATGCTACTCATTGTTGTACCATCCACCAAACTTAGTGAACTGTTGGTGCTGTGAAAATGTACGATTCTTTATGGGTCTTTGCCTTAAATTTCTGCTGTGGTTCGGCGAGAGCTGATTGTTGTAACTGTTTCCTGAGATAGATGGCTCCAAAAAAAGTTCCTTGTCCAGTAGGTAGAAATATAAGTTCTTTAGTTGACTGCTACAAAAATCTAAAAATCATTGTGGTTTAGTGGGTGTCCACCAGCATGTGATAGGCGAACTGTTGCTTTGTCTTGGAAAGACAATTTATGACACGGAATCATAATTGCTTGTGGTGTTGGGGCAGCCTTGGGGGATAAAATTATTCATGCCTTTTTCAAACGGCGGATTTATTCAAAGTGACCGCCTCACAAGAGTGGGCCTGGCATCTTCACTGCTTCACTTTGGTATAATATCTGTCGACGGGAAGTGAATGGCAAGTTGGCTTACTGGCACTGAATTGTCGGCAAGTTTCTTAGTCTTACCTCGAATGAAGCCCTAATTCAATAACTAAAGACTAAGTTTCACATGGTTTCTAGTTGTGAGCTCTTGAGTTCGGATCCTCAATTGATCAATAGAAGACTAATAGTTAAAACTGAGGCTGTGATAAACAAGATTGTAAGATTAAATCTTACTCCTGTGATTTACTATTCATAACAATCATTAATACGAAGACTATAACAGGGGTCAAAAGTGTAGTTGTTCGGATCACAAGGTTGGTATCCATTATTATCTCAGCTGAAGTGTGTGCTTGGCTTGACCCCTGTTGGTAATGGAAAGATAGGTACGTTTTGCTTTTGGCGATTGAATTTTGAACCCGTCCCTGACTTGAATACATGGTAATTATCTTGAAGAAATTGGTAAGCACTGTCATTTTTTTTTTTTTTTTAATTTTTGAAGCAACAACTTTGCCTCTAATTTTCTCCCTACTAACTGTAGTCTTAGTCCTGAGAGACTCGCTTTCAGTTTTTCCACAAGCATCAGTTATGTTTCAACAGTGCTTCACAAGAAGACCAGCTGTCTGGATTGGAGCTGTTCAATCTGAGTTGGCAACATATCGGAGGGTCCACTCCTGCCAATTGATCAGTCACATTCCTATGTGACTAATCCAGCCTCCGCCACCCTTTTTACAATTCCTTTTTGTTAAAAAGCGAAAAATAAAAAAATAAAATGTCCCCCAACTCCTTTTCTGAAGGACACAACTTGTTGGGGATGATATTTCTTGGGAGAGTTTTGATTTTTCAAGGCAAGATCCTCCTCTCCTTGATCCTGATAGAGACTGCCTGTCACTACAGTTGTGAGACCAGTACCGTAGAACAAGAAGTAAAAATTAATTTGCTTGAACTTGTTGGACTATTTGGAGAAAATGTTTGATTTGGGACTAATTTTTCATTATTAGTTTATTATCATTATAGATATCATCTTTTTCTCATTTTATGAATTTTGATATGCCAACATAAGTAGCTTTTTTTTTTTTTTCACATTCTTATTTTTCATGTGTAGCCGCCCATGCTTAGATTGCTTGTGTGCAGGAAAACTCATATGGAGCTATTCTTGATTATTATGGCTCTATTGTTTTGCGGTGATTATACTTACTTTTTTTTTATTGATTATTTAATTATGGCTAAATATCATTGCCATATATGCCTTAGAGTTATCTGAATTCATATTATTGTAGCAAATGAATTGCTTAAGTTTTATTGTGAGTTCATTCAGCTATTTGAGCTAGTGGAATTCGAATTTCATTCCTCGTATGATATGTTTAAGGTGATGAAAAATAGTCTTGCAAGACTATGTGCTGGTGATGTTCTTCATATGGTGAGAGGGTTATTTTTTATTGTCTTTACAGCCATAAAAGGCTATAGAAGTTCGACAATGGGTTGTTAAATTTTTTAAAATCGGTTTGTCAGCATGCCGTTAACCCTTTGTTTGAGTCTTGGCAGCAAGATTTTCCAAAGTCCCACCAAAAAAAAAAAAGAGGTTCAAATTGCACCCTACATGAAAACTATATTTGATGGAAAATTTCATTTTCACCAAGAAGGGAAGACCTGGAGTTAAAGTTTTGAAGCTTTGGCACATTTTCAGAAAGTCATTGTTAGGGAAAATATAATGTTCTTAAAGTCCCAACAACAATTCTGGAAAGTTTTGAGATCATGGTAAATATCAGCCAGCGCTAAAAATTGAAACTATCAAAAAAACAATTTCTAAAATAACCAACCAACGTTTCATACGAGATTTTCTCTCTACTTCCAACTGTTAAAAGACCTCAAGGCTGTATTGTAAGGAGTCTTCACTTCTTTTCAATTGCTAATGTAGCTTAAGGTAAGAAGACTCAAAGTGAACGTGGGAAATCGAAAACTTGTACCTAAAAAAGCAACGTATGTCTCATTTCCCTCCTCCTTGAACTTGCTTATTTTTGTTCATTATTATACATGGTGGTTTATTTTGTAATTGATTGTTTTCTTTTACATGTCCTCATTTATGCATTGCACTTGCCATTCATATTCGCCTCCTCTCAAGTTATCTTTAGGACCAGCGTCACTCCCTTTTCTTTACCTTGGGAAAATCAATTCTTTGATATTACTAATATGTATTACAATAGAATTTGATGTTTATGTAAATTAGATTCATTATTCTCAAAATAAAATTCTAACGTTCGAATTGACCATTGTTTAAGGATTTACATCACCTCAATTTTCCTCGAGTATAGTTTAAACCTTGAATTTCCTTGATAATTGTTTTAAATGACTTCATTTGAATAATTCAAATCTTAATGAAAACGCATTTGAAATTGGTTATGGAAATGCAGGATCGATCAATCAACATTATGAGTTTTTAGTGACTTTAATGCCTTTTATTCGACCATTTTGTCAATGAAAAATTTCTACGACCATCATTCCTTTATACAAATTTTATGTTGTAAAGCCATGTTCTTACATTCTAGCCTTTTGGGTTTTGCTGGATGGTCTCAAACAATAAAAAAGTATCTTTTTGTTGGAAATGCAATTCAATTGCATTTAGTCCTGTAACTCTTTTTATTTAACGTGCCTATGGAAAAAAAAAATGTGGTTCATTCCTCTGTTTGGGCAAGTTAAAATTCAATCTTGATGTCAACATGCGAGGGAAAAAAAAACATTTAGGTGGTGTTAAATAAAAATGTAGTTATTACAATTGCATAACTGTTAGAATTACGCATTTTATGCACAATTGAGATTTCTTGACTCCGTATATATATATTTGTCCTAGAAAGCAGAAGGAAACACACACGTCCAGTAACCATGGCATCTCTAAGAACACACCATTAATGCAAAATCTAATTGGTTTAGATTAATGTAAAATTTCTTGTTCTGTAGTCATATTGGAGAGTTGAATGCATATGTGGGAATATTTCAATTTTGACGATAGATTTTTACCTTGAGCTAATTTATTAGGTAGATATAATTCTGTCTAGTAAATTTTATAACATATATGTCTTAGATTCTTTCGCAATTTTATGACATATTTGTCTTAGATGTCAGCTTTGCATGTTCAAATAAAAAAAAATAAAAAAAATTTTCAGGTTTGCACATAAAAACGAGACAAAGGTTTTACATAATTACTCTACCAATAATGGGTCTGGCAGTTGGCGATGAATTCTATGATAATTTAACTATCTTAATTCACT
The DNA here is from genome assembly GCA_021464305.1 of Kandelia obovata. Lineage (NCBI taxonomy): Eukaryota > Viridiplantae > Streptophyta > Magnoliopsida > Malpighiales > Rhizophoraceae > Kandelia > Kandelia obovata. The sequence goes on from CM038480.1 coordinate 1,114,686, forward strand.
AAAGAACATAGTAGTGACTGATGCAGGGGCTACAATCGATGGGCTGTATTTGAGTGCTTTAAGGCCTATACTCGCCACCTGTAGCTTTCATCTTCGAACCACTGATCTTCTTGTGGGCTCCATATATAATGTCTGTAGTCTTAAAATAAATGCATCCAGAGATGCTCAGCTCCAACAGCTATGGTTAAACCATTTCTTAGACAAGGAAACCAAAAGGGTTTTGTTTCTATCTTCAAGGTTAGCCCTTCCGCGTGGCGCTCTCTGCTTCATTTTACTTTATGAAGCCCTATGCATGGCCTCTAGGTTGCAACAGCCCAATAGGCCAATTCAACTTTTACCCATTTACCCATCGATACAATATAAAGCCCTGTTACTCCGTCTTCCACTTGAGCCTGCTGACACCCATCTGGGGAATGCCTCTTCTCTTTCCTTTGCTCAATTTTCTTCCCTTTAATTTGCCATGGCTGCCTCTATTGATCCCCTTGTTGTCGGCCGCGTCATCGGCGATGTGCTTGACATGTTTGTGCCTTCTATTAGTGTGTCTCTCAATTATGGGTCCAAGCACGTCACCAACGGGTGTGATGTTAAGCCTTCTATTGCTGTGAATCCTCCCAAAGTGACCATTTCTGGGCGCCATGACGAGCTCTATACCCTGGTTTGCTCCTTTTACAATCCTTTTGCCTGTGTCTATGTGCTTGCATGCATGAGTGGTATAAATGTGTTCGTAGATAGTAAGCATATGCCTGTGTCTTGAGTCCACCTAACTAGCTAGTAAAGACCACTACTCTTATATAATAAGAAGAAAACACTTAAGACTTGCATTTGTAATATATGTTTTATGTGTTGATGGTGATAGTGATTGATCCAGGTGATGACTGATCCGGATGCACCCAGTCCCAGTGAGCCCTGCTTGCGAGAGTGGGTTCATTGGTATGTTTTCTTGTTTAATTAGTGTTTACGGGAAACTATTATCTCGCAATAGAGCACAGAATAGTTTTCTTGTTCATGTTTCAGGATTGTGGTGGATATCCCAGGGGGCACTAACCCTACCCGAGGTGAAATTCTGTTAGCTTTCATCCTCTTTTTAGAACTCGAAAAAAATTACAAATGTATTGGCAGGACATGCATGCCAGTAACATATTAATTGGACATTTTAATTAAGTACACATGTATTTGCGAACGCCAATTATGTGGATCATTAAAAATAAATAAAATTTCAGTACACATTATATAATTCATACTAAAGAATTAAAGTACATAAATTTGAGCACACATTCTAGAATGTCAAGAAGCCCCAATTGAACAAGCCAATATCAAAGTTTATTCTAATAGTCGTTCCAAACACAAAAATACCTTTTTGTGGCCTTTGATGGGCAACATGAGTCAAAGAGATTTGATAGTTATATCTCATAATTAACATTGGATAGAGTGAAAAAAAAGGAAAGAAAAAAAAAAAAAAAAAAGAAGATAGGCCGGGCTATCAATGGCAATTACAAGTTACGAAGAATTGACGTTGTAAGTGTGTGTGGTGTATATATATATATAAATGGGCTTACAAAATCGATGTTCATGAATGGTGGGCGGTTCGCAATTTTATGAATGATGGCAACAGGGAATATATTTTATTATGAGTAAATCATCTTACATGTACATGCATCATCTTACATGTACATGCATGCATCCCGTTGTTCTCGAAAACTTAAAAAGGAAAAAAAACAAGGAAGCAGATACGGCCATTTATGTCATTCAAAAAAATGTTTTTTTTTTTTTTTGAAAAAAACACCATCTGCTAACCATACAAGAATTTTGTACCTGTATAATCAATAATCATTTCTCAATTATCATAATTGGAATTAATCAATAATACATATATTAGGGATTCGCGTTTTGTATTAACGACCTTTTTGATTATTGCGTTAGTGGTTAAAAATAAAAGTAAAAATGAAAGGAATGAATCAATATATATAATATTTTATGCAAGTGCTTAACTTGGTTTTCGATGGTGCAGGAAGGGAGGTCCTGGCCTATGTCGGCCCAGGACCACCGGTGGGAATTCACCGGTACATATTTGTGCTATTCCGGCAGAAGGGGCCGACGATGGCGCTGTTGGAGGAACCGCGGTCGCGTGCAAACTTCAACACACGCTTCTTTGCCGCTCATCTGGACTTGGGGCTGCCGGTCGCCACTGTCTACTTCAATGCCCAAAAGGAGCCAGCTTACCGGAGGCGTTAAGAGAAGAAGCCAGAGTATAGAACTCAGGCTTTCGGTGGTTTCGTTCGGAACTGGAAGGATATATATATATAAAGCTAAAATAGAGATGAAGCTTTTGTCTTTGTGGTTTCTTGTTTCTCGTCAGAAACTTTTTATTGTCCCGATTAACCTATTGGGTTTGATAATAATTAGGAGGTTTTGGCCTTTTGAGTCGTTTTTTGTATTTTCCAAGATGGGGACTTTTTTAATTTGAGACATCGTTTATATCATAAAAGAAAATACAAAATTTAAATAAAATAAAATATAAAATTTATAAAACATAGAATGACGTATTTATTATATTATTTTTAAAAAAATATATATATATGAAAAGTATAGTAAACACCCTGTAAAAAAATGTAAATATGGGACTAAGCATGTAAATTGGTTTTCGGGAAAAGGCATACTCATTACCAGAATTGAAATTACTGCCCACCTAGTCTAGTATACCCATATGAACACAGTATCTGAACCCACTGGCACGACATGGTACTGGCGCATGATACACAAGACACATCAAGTTTTAGAAAATTAAGAAATATTTGGGGGTCTTCAGACTGACAGAGGCTGCAGGCGAAATGAGAATACGTGGCTAATGCCACAAACGAAAGTCTGACAACTTCCATCCACCCCATCTCTTTGTTTTGGGAAAACTTATAATGTACACAAGTTTATATATTATACTTAAAAAAAAAAAAAAAATACGGAACACTCTCCCTGCCCATCACATCATCTGCGTCTTTTCTGTTTTCTTCAGCAAATATAACATTTCAAGACACTATAATTAGAAGTGGGGGGTTGTATTTTGGATGAGTTAGTATTTTCTTGGTGTTATCAAATGCAATTGATTGTGTAGCTGGTTAGAAATTTTTTGATTGTTTGCAATTAAATCAAGAAATTTAAGAAAAAAAAAAGGAAACAACAAATGATTTAAGAGCTGTTACAATTTACAAAATGGTTTTACATTAGTCAACGTTTTGATCCTAATCAAGGAGATGAAATCCCAGCCAAAATTTTCAAAATTTTTATCTGTTGGTCTGTGGCTGACCAAATCAAGAGGGACAAACGTTGGTCACAGAAGCAACAGCTGAACGAGTCGAAAGGAGAAAAGGTTGTGGCTAAAACTCTGCGAGAGTTGGACGCCATTTTTCTCGCATACCCAAAATTAAGTAACCAATTTCAAGAACATAGACTGGAAGGCAGAAAAGTATTGAGAGAGAGAGAGAGAGAGAGAGAGAGAGAGAGAGAGAGAGAGAGAGAGAAAGAGAGAAAAAAATAGAGAGAGAGAGGGAGAGAGGGAGAGAGGGAGAGCGCGAGCACAAAGAAGGGCCGCTGGCAACGATCAAGGGAAGAAGGGAGATGTGCATGAGGGGTTGCCAATGGAGAGCAGTCCGTACTTGAAATACACAGATTTGGAGCTGTCTCTTATACACATCTAGATGTGTATAAGAGACAGGAGAGAGATGGAGCAAGGCAGCGAGCAAGCACAAAGAAGGGCTGCTGGAAACGATCAAGGGAAGAAGGAAGATGTGCATGATGGGTTGCCAATGGAGAGCAGTCCGTACTTGAAATACACAGATTTGGAGGACTACAAGCAAAAAGCCTATGGAACTGAAGGACACCTCCAGGTTAAGCCCAACCAAGGAGGAGGAGCCACCGAAGGTCCCACCCTTTCTGGCAGCGGCCAGTCTCCTGAAATTCTTTCCGCTCCTACCGCTAGTGTTGCTGATGCTGCTTCACGCCGCCGAAACGTTCCGTGATATGAACACACACACACACACAATTAGTTGTCTTTGTTTCTTGTTTATCCTTTTCTTATTGTCCAGTAGGAACACCCAATTAAGTCACTAACTACAGTATAATAAAGGAAAGTCGTCATTTTCTTTCCCATCTGGTGAATTACGAGTTTGAGAACTCCATTTTGGAAAATCAAGTTCTTAACTTTTGATACAAAAGTGCCATCCATCGTATGAATGAATTTTTTATATGTTGCCATGTTTTGTCCTGTGATTACGGTGCACGTTTTCTTGTGTTAAATATGGGAAACTGGATTGTTATTTCTTTCAATCAAAATTGGGAATGGATGGAACATTTTATATATGCTACGCTGCATTTGTGTAATTCGAGTATTTTACTTTTTGAAGTAAATATTTTTCTGTCTGTGCGTGTTTGGCCATTCGATATATAAGAGTAATGACTCTAATTAACATGTATCATTTACCAAGGAATACAACCAGAAAAAAAAAAAAAAAAACCAAGAAAGCAATTAGCTTTGGCTAGCTATTTTTATTCATATATAAACTCAATTACCATTACAGCAGCAGAGCAGCATTACATAGCAATAAAAAGAAAATATGCGATTGAATGATGAGATTTGGCCGAGAAGTTACTCTTTTTACTAGAGAATTCTCAGGCAGGTGCAGAGTTTATACAAGTTTACAATAGCCATTCCATGGCCCTTCTTGATGAACTTTCCTATATGTCTTCAATTTGGTCAATGTATATGCTGGCATTCCAATTAAGTCTCCAAATAAAACTTCTTGCTGCAAATGATATCTATCAGGAAGATACACAAAAGAGTTGGGGCATGTAGGGCTATGGTAAACAGGTGTTATCATCTATTTATAATGAAAATATGCAGTTAATTTGCCTATTTGTTGACTCCAGCATGTACATCCTGTTCATCTGACTTGAATTAACGAAACATTTCATAGTGTAGATCCAAAATTTTGGAGGTGAATCGGCTGAACACTCAGGTTAGGTTGAGTGCCCACCGCCAGGGAGGTAAAGGTCTTGGGTGGGATGGAAATAAATGGTTTATACCTTGTTTCCATTAAAAAGAGAAATCTTTTGACAAAAAATTATATCTTGGTTTCAGGCGAGTAACTCTAGGATCATGGGTTTGCTTCGAATTATAAAATAAATCACACAAAGTTAATTTCTCTAAAATATTCTAATATCAATGTGAATAGCCTGCCTTTGACTACTAGATCATAAAAATAAATTAGTCAAAACATCCTTTGAACTGACTTAAACGTCACCTCACCGCAAAACCACAAAAAGGACCGGCAGCAGCGTACTTGGTGTCCATGCAAAAGCCTTGTTAAGCGAACATTCCCGGCCGGTACCTCAATTTCGTTGTCTGGCCGACCTTTGTTTTGGTTTTTTTTTTTTTTTTTTTTTTTTTTTTTTTTTTTTTTTTTTTTTTTTTTTTTTTTTTTTTTTTGGCTTTTTAAGGTTTCTTTGGCCCTCCGCCTACAACGTGCAGGCCCCACTGCACATGCATCTTCATAAAGTGATCGTTGTTTTCTTGGGCGTCTGAAAATCTTGGAATTGAATTTTATAAAGATGGCTAAACCAGTGGTCAATTGGAGTCCTATGGTGGCTAGAAGAAAAAAGAAAAAGAGTCCAATGAACCATGGTGTACTACCTAACACCAAACATTCACGATTATTAATTGTACATTTAAAAATATCAGACATTTTTTTACGCAAACAGCAAGTAACATCTACGGTCCCTTGTATGAAAACATATGTGTAAGTGTGTTCAAATCTTTAAAAGGAAGTCGAAGAGGTTGGGGGCTGCCCTTGAGAAATTTATTGAAATGTATGTGTGCTCGACCAAGTGTACAGAGAAACGAGCAAGCACAAAAATTTTAAGGCCGAACAGACAACGAAATAAAGATAATTTTGCCGGAGACTGTTCACTTGACAAGGATTGCAAAGAAACCACTCACCATGTAGGCACAAACCATCCTCTCAGAGCACCCGAAACTCTTTCTAAAGCACCAAATGCCACGAAACAGTTCGCCACCAATCTCACAAATATGGGGGCATTCACGCCAACCCCTTTTCCACACATAATTCAAAGTTTGACAATGGCGATCAATAAAGAACTCAATGTGAATGAAGAAGAATTTGTGGGCGACTTGTGCTGTTTCTTCAAAATTTCTTATATATAGAAGATATGAATGGGTGTTGGCTGTCTACCAAGCTGCATAGCGTTGACTTGCAGATAGTGTGGTACAATATGCATCCTTGTGCTTCTAAGCATGATTCGGCAGTGAAAGGTTGTATAGTAGAGGGTAGGTACAGCTGTGCAATCATTTGCCAGCAAGGTTATGCCCTCTTATTTCCCACCTACCTTCCCCATGGAGGGTTAGACTTATCTATGTATAATTAAATGGCATATCTATACATACTCTACTTATTATCTTGATTTCTTTTCAGGGACTGTGCTTATAAGTACAATTTTTGCATGATACATACAAATTGATTTATGATGCTACTCGACTTCAACTGCTGTGAGTCTCTGACACATGAAAAAGATGCTAGTTTTGTATTTCAGATTATCGTCCCTCCAAACATTATGTTATCAAATTCTGAAACCCAATGACCAACTTTGTGCATCTTGATTAAAACGAAAAAACATGCCTGAAAGTGGTCTAGTTGAGGTGGAGCTTTTTGAGTTTTGAGTCATTGGACGAAGCAATTGGTTGATTGGGAAGAAAGGAGAGGGTGGAGGAAAGGCAGGGGAAGAAAAGTTGGGAGAAGTGTAGCAATTGATTGGAAATTTTGGAAGGTTGCGGGTGGGGTGGGGGTTGTTGTAAAAGAAAGATGGGACTTGACAGTGCTGGCAGACAAGTGACTCGTTGGTTGCTTGGACTTACCTTGACTAGTGATGAAGGTGGAGTCCTGGGAAGGATGGATTTTTAAAAACGAAAAATATGCATGTAAGAAGTGCAGTAGCTTTTTAAGTGGATAATTTATCTCCATCTTTCTGTTTTATTATTATTATTTTTAATAATAATAATAAAAAAAACAGCTTCCCAGGGAGAAAATGATTCATTATTCCTACATGTAAGTCAGAGTCGCATGACATTTTAATTTAATTTTTTATATTTAATTATAATATGCCAAATTTATAATTTAGTAATTCATTTTGACCATAAATTTTTATTTGTTACAAAATAAAAAAAAAATACTTCAAAGATTTGAAGTGAAGCAAATATAAAGAAAACTACAGTAATTTACTACTAAAGTTTTTTTTTATTAACAAAAGGTGTTTTATTTAACAATGAATAAGTTTTTTTTTTTTAACTGTTAGATCATAGTGTTTGATGATAAAATTTTGTTTTCTTTTTAAAGAAGAATTGAAAAGTGTTTTAAAATGTTATTGATGATTTGATATTAATAAAAGTACTATTATGGTCCTATACTTCATAGGAGTTTAAGGAACCTTTACAAGTACTTATTCACTGAAAATTACTCAATGTCAATGCATTCAAATATCTCTTGACTTGACATGTGCTGGCAAATTTAGTATGGCCTTCAATTTGTCATATAATTATTTGTGTAAGAACTTTTGTTAACAAATTTAACCCCTCATCGCGATCTTTAATGAATTTACCGGTTCTTGTCTTGTTGATGGATGTGTTGGTTGCACTGCTGTCATGCATGAGTGAGTTTGCCATTTGGGTTCATTCTTATTTTCTTCGTTTTTTTTTCTTTTTTGGAGAGGAGGTGGGGTGGGTGGTTGATCAACAGAATCAGTTTGGAATTTATTTCCTCTCTCAAGGAATTTTTTTTTTTAAAAAAAGGAAAAACCTTACATATGGACTGAGGAGTAAGGACCATTAACTAGCAACTTTGTCATCGCAAATAATGTTGAGATTTTATAATAGTTTTTTATTTTTATTTTTATGTTTGCTTGTTTCTACATTTATGCTTTATTGGTCCAACTCTCACGTGTGGCTTTTAGCATTAGATATCGAAGAATGCACCGGTCCTTTTGACTCTTGCGTGTTTAGTTTTAGTATTGAACTGTTAGGTTCATGGGCGAGGACGTGAATCCAGAGAAGTTCACGTGTAAATACAGTACATCAATAGCAGTTGGGCAGCTCCGCCCGTCTTCTAACACACCTACCTTCAATTCGCCGCGTACTTGGTCGGAAAATGCCCCTTTTTTATGTGGACAAAAGCTAGTGAACAAGGAGAGTGGGGGGGGGGGCACAAAGTACAGTGATATAAATTAGGAGGCAATTTACTTCGAAATATAAATAGTAATTTCTTTCATTAAATGAACTTTAATTATATATATATATATATAATCATGAATCATAAAATTAAAGGAAATATTTATATGCTATATTTATTTATATATCAGTAAAAATATATAAAATTATATATTATATTGATACTTATTTTTTTAATATACATTACATTATTTATATTAAAATAGTTTATTTTTTTAACTATATATATATATATTACTTTTAAAAAATACATAAATTATAATATACTTTGTATCAAATTTATTTAACTTAAATCACTTATATTTACTAATACATTGCATTAATTAGTTTTTTATTCTTATATATATAATTATTAAAATATAATAACATAATATATGCAATACTCATAATTTTTATAATTACATCAATATTTTTACATGATATATATAGATATTAAATTTTTTATATATTCAATATTAAACACCAATTTTACTTATTCAATCTCAATTAAATTAATTAAACCAATCAAATTTTAAACCTCTAAAATTTTCAATTAAATGATTAATTTAATTATTAAAACCTTGATCCATGTAGCAGCTCCTTGACTAAAAGGTTATATGGCCAGGGAGGCATTGAAGGGGTGCAGATGGGTCTGTAATTTTGGCACATTATACCTGACTTCATTGTACATCCATCTATCTATATATATATATATATATATATATATATTTATTTATTTTTATTTTTTGACCCCTGTTCCCCTCAGTTCCATTTCTCTCCCACTCGGCCCATGTAAATGGACCCAAAGCCTAACAAGGCCGCCCAACAGTCAATCTACTGGGAAAAGCTCAGCCCAAATCATGGGTAATGGGCCCGATTTCAAAGACCGTACGTCCCCACCTCCCAAGAAAATAAGGATTGTAGAAATCCTCTGATATGGTATGCATCCCTTCATTTTGAATGTAAATGAAAAGTTAACCATGTTGACATCAATTTTTTTTTTTTTTTTGGTGGTCATAAAAATATTTTCTTAAATCATTGAATCTTATAGACATTAATTTTAATTAAAAGAAGAAGAAGAAGAAGAAGAAGAAGAAGAAGTGAATGTGAGACAGTTATTACCCCCCCTTAATATTTCCTTTTAATTTCTTAATCTCATTTAATATAATTGATTCATTATCTTATATAGATGTTAGTTATAACATAAGAAAAACTATATCGAAATCATTTATTACCACCAAACATATCTCCTCAATTGCTTAATCTTAATTAATGAAATTAACTGTTACATGGATGTTACCAAGAAAGGGTGGAGATGTGGTGCATTTATTTGTACTCAACGCTTCACATACTGTGTGTATATAAATATGCCACCACGGTAATACCACTGGCATGTCAGCCATGAGACTTTCAAAGCATAATGCGTTTATGTTCCTATTTTTGGTCTTCACTAGCATTGCACTGATGCTGAGGACCCATGGAGTTGAAGCAGTACTAGACTATGGGCCAATTGCACCCTGCAGGCCTGGACGACCATGCCCATCTCCTTACCCGCCAAGTTGGAGGCCACCTTGCTTACCAGAGAATAGGTGTCGAGGTGGACCTGGCACCCCTCCTGCCGATTAAACGGGAGATCTTAAAATTTTTGTTCTCTCTCGAATTAAAAAGGCGGCGTTGCCATATTATATAAGATCTGTTGTACCTTGGATGCCCTTGTGTACGACAGCGTTTCATTAAAACGTGTGTCGGTAATAAAACAGCCCAAGTTTAAAGGTCTTCAAATCCTGCTTTTTTTTATTTTTATTTATTTTTATTTTTTTTATTTTTAGGTCAATAAAGAGCGTCAGCAATCTTAACTAAAAAAGCCATTATTCCGAAGCAGACTAACAGTTGCTATATCATCCTGTAAAATCTGGACAAGCCAGTCAAGAAACGGTAAGTCTGAGTCAGATGGTTGGGCAAGAGCACAATTTGCAAAGGCAGTCAGCAGTCGTATTTGCCCCTTCGTACACACAATTCCATGGACGGCTCATCATCTCTCTCTCTCTCTCTCTCTCTCTCTCTCTCTCTCTCTCTACACTCATTAACAGTCCTCGGATGAGGGTGTGTTGGAGGAGCCCCTTTTCAATCATTGTCAACACTACTTGAAAAATCTACATCTACAATTATCTTAGGAAAGCCAGCCAATGGTCCAAACACTGTTAACACCTTAGAAAATTTCACCACACGCACGATTCTAAAACTCCTGGTTTACACTGTTTATTCAATATCATACTCCAACGGCTTATTACCAAAATAAAAATAAAAATAAAAAAATAAAAATTTCTAATTGAGTGTTTAGAGAAGAAAGGAGAAAGAAGAAGAAGAAGAAGAAGAAGAAGAATTACAAATTTACAAAATGGATAAAATTTTAATTTTGTAAGAAGAAATGTGGTTTACAATGATATAAGTTGTCAAAATAATATATATATATTAAAAATTAAGACCATAATATAATATCAATAGCTAAAATCCCTAAAAATAACCCAACTAACTACTATAAAAGGACAAAACGTTCAAATTCTCCACACGTGCACTTAGCCTTTTCACTCACTCTCACTCTCTCTCTCTCTCTCTCTCTCTATAATCTTCATTTCGCCACATCAAATCTCAGTCGAAAGATGCCACCGCAACTGGCGGAAACCTATGCGTGCGTGCCTTTGACGGAGCGTGGCCGGGGGATCCTGATCTCCGGCCACCCCAAGACCAACACTATCCTCTACACCAGCCACCGCTCCGTCCTCATCCTCAACCTCGACAACCCTCTCGACGTCTCCGTCTACGGTGAACATGGCTACCAGGCCACCGTCGCCCGCTTCTCCCCCAACGGAGAGTGGGTTGCCTCCGCGGACGTCTCCGGCACCGTCAGGATCTGGGGCGCTTACAACGATCACGTCCTCAAGAAGGAATTCAAGGTCTTGGCTGGCCGGATCGACGATCTCCAGTGGTCCCCCGATGGTTTGAGGATCGTCGCCTCCGGTGACGGCAAGGGCAAATCGCTTGTTCGCGCTTTCATGTGTGTGGTGATCGATTTTTTTTTATTTTTTTATCTTTTTTTTAATGGGTAAAGCTGTTATTTTGGGATTGAAAAATGAAAAAGTATTGGATGGAAAATAGGTGGGATTCGGGGACTAATGTGGGTGAATTTGACGGGCATTCGAGGCGAGTTCTGAGCTGTGCATTTAAGCCGACAAGACCATTTCGTATAGCAACGTGTGGAGAAGATTTCTTGGTGAATTTCTATGAAGGGCCTCCTTTTAAGTTCAAGCTCTCTCACAGGTTTGCCTTCACTGGGCTTTTGCAATAATTGATACATATCTTGCATTTTTTTTCCTTTTTATACGGAAATGATCTGGTGTTCACGGTGGGAATGTGCCCCACAACCATTGGATCAGACCATCGTACGGCACAACTAATGGAATGTTTGTGGAGCAGAGTTACTTTGTTACAAATAGGATTAATGCAATGCTTGCCGAAGAATTCAATTGTTTTAGGTTAGTCATCAATATGACCTGGTAACGCGGGAGTAGTTTTGCCCTCTCTAGACCAGAGTGAAGGGTCCAAGCCTGTGATAGAATGATCCAATGAGTGCACTTGCTATCGTGTTAGGTGCATGTGTTTTTCAGTTCAATTTTCTCACTTTTCAGTTAGCATCAATGTGAATAATCCTTCTATTTTACCTCATAATTGTAATGTTTGTTTGTAGGATGGCATATCTCCTTAACATCTTGTATCTGCACCAAAGTAAATAGTATGAATATTGGAAAGGCGCTGCTGCAATTCTGTGATGTCTTACTGCTTGCACTGAAAGGCTTTTGTACATTGGTCTGCAGGAATCATTCAAATTTTGTCAATTGTGTAAGGTTCTCTCCAGATGGCAGCAAATTTATCACTGTAAGTTCTGATAAGAAGGGCATGCTATATGATGGAAAGACAGGAGACAAGATTGGAGAGTTGAACTCTGAAGATGGCCACAAGGGCAGCATTTATGCTGTTAGCTGGAGTCCTGATAGCAAACAGGTAAACCTCATGTTGGCTTTTGAACAACTTGATTAACTTCGATTACATGGTAAAAGCACATCTTTCTTGTGGTGCAAAGACCTAATCAGGCTTGGTAGTTGGCCTTCAAAAAAAGACAGAAAAACAAGCAAGATCTGTTGGAATTTATTTCCTTTCTTTTGGTCTTGTTTTTTTTTTTTTTTTCCTGAGTTGACAAACTTCACATATGATCCTTTGGCCTCTATGGTTCATTGTAGTGATTAGTTAATAGAGTTTTTTTTGTGAATTTAAAATGCCAGGAGGCATTATACTTAGCTTTATGCTTATCCTTCTGCAGCCAAAACCCATTACTTGGGGCTTTTTTCTATAAGTTTTGTGATATTCATATTATCTAAAATGTTTTTTTTTTCTGATTAAAGAAGAGCTCTGATCTTGTGCAATTGATCTTTTAGTCAATGTGATTCCTTTTCTGAATTTAAATCATTTCTTAAGGTAGTGTTTTTTCCAGCAATATCATTCATTTCCACTAATTCTTATGCCTTTCCCACGTAGTGTGGTAGTGTGATAATAGTGACATTCATTACACAGGTGCTTACTGTGTCTGCAGACAAGTCAGCAAAAGTATGGGACATCTCAGATGATGGTAGTGGAAGTTTGAACAAGACATTGGCTTCTACTGGCTCAGGCGGAGTGGAGGACATGCTAGTTGGTTGCCTCTGGCTGAATGACCATCTTGTCACTGTTTCCCTTGGTGGCACAATCAATATTTTCTCTTCAAGTGATCTTGATAAAACTCCGCAGCAAATATCTGGGCACATGAAAAATGTTACTTCATTGGCTGTGCTTAAAAATGTCCCAAAGACTATAATGTCGAGTAGCTATGATGGTTTGATAGTTAAATGGATCCAGGGCATCGGTTACAGTGGTAAAATACAGAGGAAAGAGAGTAGTCAAATAAAATGTTTAGCTGCTGTTGAAGAAGAAATTGTTACATCAGGATTTGATAATAAGGTGTGTAATATGCATACATACTTGGTTCTTTCCTGCATTTTGATTAGTGGAGAAAGTGAGAAAGAATACAATGGTTACATGCATTTAGTTTTTCTCTTCTAAGTTGTCATTTTACTCGAATCACTTGAATCATGAACTCTCTTTCATTAGCTGATGATTGCAGTCAGAAATTATGTACCTGGAACTTGAATTCCCTGGGAAACAACTTTTTTATATCCTTGTTCCTAATACTTATTTTTTTCTGCTGTTTCTGTTAATCAGATATGGAGAGTTAGTTTGCATGATGATCAGTGTGGAGATGCGGATTCTGTTGATGTTGGCAATCAACCAAAAGACATAAGTCTTGCCCTTCTCTGTCCTGAGCTTGCTTTGATCTCCGTTGATTCAGGTGTTGTTGTGCTTCGTGGTACAAAAGTTGTATCAACCATGACTCTAGGTTTTGCTGCAACAGCATCAGCAATCACACCTGATGGAAGTGAAGCAATCATAGGTGGGCAGGATGGCAAATTGCATATTTATTCTGTCACTGGCGATACACTTACAGAAGAAGCAGTCCTTGAGAAGCATCGTGGTGCTATCACTGTCATACGCTACTCTCCAGACGTTTCAATGTTTGCATCTGCTGATGCAAATAGAGAAGCTGTAGTTTGGGATCGTGTTTCTCATGAGGTAGTTTTATCACCCACTTAAATTCAGTTAAATATATGCCCTTAAATCTCCCCGTCCTAGAGAAACTATAGTATCTCTCTCTTAGTTGCTAGGTAGTGCATGAAATAGTTGCTATAAACTTTGATTTTGATGCTTGGAGTTTGACTCTCACTTTTGCAGCTGTTTTTTCAGAATTTCAGACATTCATCATTACTGATATTCTGACAAATTTTCCTAAGCAAATTTTGCAGTCCAACGGATTTAGTTAGGAATTGGCTTGACTAACCATTCAGGCCTTGAGTGGTCAAAACTAGTCAAGAAATCTTTGTGCTTGTTCCACAAGCCTGACAGATTGGTTAAGATTTGGAAAACAAGATGGGGTTGGATTGAGCCACCACTTGTCTCTTCTCACAAAAAGGGAGTGGGTTTAGCTTCCAAGGAGGCTCATGCTCTAGTTGACAAGAATGCCACACAGCCCTCAGGGCTGACCTACAAAGGCCCTTTCCCTTCTAGTGTTGCAAAGTTGTAAATAGTAAGTGGGGTTAATTTGGGATTAATGTCTTGGGTCCTTTTTGTAAAGAAAGTGGAAAAACTAAAGGAGAGCAATAAAAGCAGACTTTTGGATACATCTATTGAAGATTCAAGAACAGAATTGAACGATTGGCCCTGAATCTTTCCTTTAAAAGATAGGCTTCATTCGGTGTAGCTCATCATTGGTTGAGCCTGATGACTCAATGAAACGGAAAGCTGACCTATTGGAAACTAAGATATATTAAAGGATTATTCCAGTTACTGTTGTCTAGTCAATTCCTTTGATCTTGATATATCTGTTCGCAAGGGGCAATTGATGGGGTTAATTAGGAGGATATTGTTCTAATCTAAGCAGCCAATGCCTTGCTGTCTATGCAATAGTGCTTGTGGTTCATGATTTCACAATACACCCATGACTATTTTGCCACAACACACAGACCTGACTATACCTCTTCATCGTGCTCTTGAACATTTTGTTTGTTTGAATTTCCTTGCCAATAGGTAGTTTGTTCGGATGTAACAATAAAAAGGTTACTATTGATCTTTTTTCTTCTAACTTTTATCTAGAGAATGAAATTTTCTTGTTCATGTTTGACATGTTTTCTCACAGGTGAAGCTGAAGAACATGTTATATCATACAGCCCGCATAAACTGCCTTGCTTGGTCTCCTGACAACAACATGGTTGCCACTGGATCACTTGACACCTGTGTCATTATCTATGAAATTGACAAACCAGCATCTAATCGGACAACCATAAAGGGAGCTCATTTGGGTGGGGTCTATGGATTGGCTTTCACCGATGAGCACAGCATAGTAAGCTCTGGTGAGGATGCTTGTGTTCGAGTCTGGAGCTTAAGCCCACAATCATAGAGTTGAATTGAGGCAATCACAAAGATGTTGATTAGTTTCTTGGATTTTGTTTGTAATTACGTTTGGCTTGCAATGAAGTTGGAGAAAAGTCTGACAAGGTGTTGGCTGCTCTCATGAAGACTAAACTACCCTTTTTTGTTCTCCGATTAGCTTATGATTTGTTTAATTCTTGCAGCTTGGAATGGGTGTGTGTGTGTGTGTGTGTGTTTTTTTTTTCTCCACATTTCTGGTGATTGAATCAAAGGATTCTGAATGGTTTATTACTTCTAGCATTACTATTTTGTCTATTAAGAGGTCCAACTAACAATTGGTGGTGTTGTTAAGGCAAACAGAGTTTAGACATCCAAAGTTGTCGCCTAGTATCTTGCAAGGAAAACCCGGTCCCTGGGATCAGACCGTCAGCCAAGTGGGGGTAGCAGCTGTCGGGCCAGTGCTAACTATCAGCCATTTTGTTTGAGGCTGAATTTTCATATTTGCACCGCAATTCTTAGAATATATAGATATCTGTAGTAGAATGTAAGGAACTGAATTTTCTTCAAAACTTTTTTGAGGTGCGCCCTTTTTTTTTTTTTTTTTTCTTTTTTACTCTTTTTGATAAGCCAAAATCTTTGTGCATAACAAAAAGAGTAAACGAAATGGCTGGAGGCCTTTTCTCAATCGGATGATTCTTTGAATTTTTTTTTTTAGCAGAAAAAAATAAAGTATATAAAAAATAGATTGGTGATCTCATCTAAAAAGGGACTCAAACTCAAATTAATTTGAGAAAAAAAAAACAGACTGAATTATCAAACAAATAAATTAATTACTATTTGAGTGGTTGTTTCGTTTGATGCAGCGCCCCGATCCCATTTGCCAATTGTCAGACATGCAATAAATTGGTCCAACCTGGTCGGATAAGGACGGTGTTAAAAGATCTTATCAATTTTTATTTCACTAATCTATATAAGCTCGCTCTCTCTCCACTTTCTACATTGCTACAATCCTCTCTCTCTCTCTCTCTCTCTCTCTCTCTCTATCTCTTTGTTTCTGTGTTTTCCAAGATGACAGTGGCCGGCCAATTGGGAATCTTGTTATTCTTGCTAAGTGTTAATTGCGAGGCTGGTGCAGCAGTACTAAATGGAGCGGCGGTGCCTTCGACTGAGCAGGAGAAGGTGAGTTTCGACACTGGAGGGCTGTCCAGAGAGTCCTTCCCGAAGGGCTTTGTCTTCGGAACGGCGACGTCTGCCTACCAAGTCGAAGGAATGGTCAGCCAGGACGGCCGTGGGCCCAGCATTTGGGATGCCTTTGTTAAAATTCCCGGTAACTTTTTTTGGGGGTGGGGGGTTTGTAAGAACAAGGATGCAACCAAACCGTCTTTTCCTCATACTTTCAGAAAATTTGTAATAAAGTGTTAGATTTATTTATTGATTTCATATGTGTGTCTTGCACCCTGCTTGGATTCACGGAAAAGTCGAGGGAAAGAAAACACAAATGAAAGAAAATGCATTGACCCTAAAGAACATTTCCCCAAATTCTTTTCCACGCACCTTTAACTTCTCAAACAAAGTTTGAGCTTTAGTTATATCGCCTCGCAGGGTGTCGGTGATTACTGTATATCTATACATGCTTTATTTATTTATTTATTTATTTTTGAATTAACTTTAAATGAGATTAACATTCGAGGCTTTTGGTTTTAAATATATATTAGAATAGATGATTAGAAGATCGACGTCATTTACATCTTATTACGTGGGCCCAGGTATCGTTGCTGATAATGGTACGGCTGATGTTACAGTGGACCAATATCATCGCTACAAAGTAAGTTTTACATATTTTATTTATTTATTTATTTATTATTATTATTATTATTATTATTATTATTATTATTATTATTATTATTATTATTATTATTATTGGATACAATCACTTGCTAATATGTTAAGTTGATAATTAGATGTAAAGGGAGTACATCACACCCATCTCACATCTCATCTCATTTTCTTTTTTTATATAAAAAATATCATTTTTTGATAAATAATTTTGAATATATATATATATATATACAATTACCGTACTCTAATTCAAAGTTAAAAATATGAGTCGGTTTACTCAATAATTAATTTTTCACAATATTATCCAAAACGTTATAATTTATTTATAAAGCCACGAAAGGTTATAGATTAAATTTTTCATCAAAATATTTATAACTAAATTATATATTCATAAAATTTTACTTTTTTTGATAAGTGTAATTCTCTCTGTCTCTTTTTTTAACAGAATTGTAACTTATTAATCATAATTTTTTATTTTACCTATCTAAAAATAATTTTCTTACAGTGCCACCAACTTTAAGTTCCCTTATTAATATATATATATATATATATATATATATATATTTATATATTATTTTTTTCTTAAACTTGTATATACTAAAATAATAATAATAATAATAATAATAATAATAATAATAATAAGGGGGCGGACGTGCCCTGATTATGTTGGATTTTCACTTGAAGCCATTCTTTCACATACTTCTACACACATATCAGTTTAAAAAGAGACTTCTGCATCCTGAGATCTGACAGGGTTATTGCAGTGAATTGATTGTGTTTTGTTGTGTCAATTATGAACAATTGACATGCTGCCCCTGCCCAAGTCAATCAATGCTCACTCTAGTTTTTCCTACACTGAATATCGATGTTTAATATTTCTAATTATATATATGTATAATAATTAAAAATTTATTAATAAAATTAATAAATATTTAGTAATAAATATTTAAAATATAATTTATTTTAAGGGCATGTCGGTTGAAGTAGATTATTTTTATTTTGATTAATCAAATTATAGGAAGATATAGATATCATGGAAAGGTTGAACTTGGATGCGTACAGATTCTCCATTTCATGGTCCAGAATTTTCCCAGGTAATTATTCCCATCAATCATCCACACACTTATTTTGTCCTAACCACGAAGTGTATTGGTCACTGTTGGCCTGCTCTAACTATACTATTTCCCTCGTTATTGATGTAGATGGAACTGGAAAAGTGAATTGGGAGGGAGTTGCATACTACAATAGATTGATCAACTACTTGCTCAAAAGAGGTTGAACATTTAATAAAGAAAATATACACATGGACACTCGAAATTGTTTTCATCTCCAATTCATTGTACTGCAACTGTGACGAAATTGTAATGTAATGGTAAATGGGGTTGCAGGAATTACTCCATATGCAAATCTTTATCACTATGATCTTCCCCTGGCACTTGAGAAGAAGTACTTGGGATTGTTGAATCGCCAAGTAGTGTAAGTACTATTGCTGTCATTGGTATTCAGTTACAAAACTATGTTGTGATTTTGGTGTCAAGGAATCATCTATAGTTGAGGAAGAGACTTGACAAAACGTCTTCAAACTCTCGTAGGAAGGACTTTACAGATTATGCAGATTTCTGTTTCAAGACCTTTGGCGATCGGGTGAAGAATTGGATGACATTCAATGAACCTAGAGTAGTAGCGGCGCTCGGGTATGACAACGGATTAAATGCTCCTGGGAGGTGCTCCAAAGCATTTGGGAATTGTACAGCTGGTGATTCAGCAACAGAACCTTATATTGTTGCCCATAATTTGATTTTATCCCATGCGGCCGCTGTACAGAGATACCGTGAAAAGTACCAGGTAATTTTGGCCTTGCCGTTTTGCTGTGAGTGGGGTGCTAATCAATATTAGACTAGGTTATTCTGAACATTATATCCTTATGATTTATTGATTAGCATGTACGGTTCAGGAAACACAAAAGGGAAGAATTGGAATTCTGCTGGACTTTGTTTGGTATGAACCACTCACCAGATCAAAAGCTGACAACTATGCAGCTCAAAGAGCAAGGGACTTCCATGTTGGATGGTGAAAGTTCTTTATGCCTCAATGACTTTAGTCAAAACATGCAACTAAAAAATTGCAAAGAGTCCTTCTGCGATCATCATGCATCTCAGTTCTTAAGCCACCTTGTGCTTGATCTCTCAAATTAATACTTTTGAAATTTCAAATAGTCATGATTGACCATAAGTAGAAATAATTTGGTTAGAGTGTTTATGTGACGAGGAATGAATGCATTATACATGAAGAATATGAGTTCATGCATTATGCTGCTGTAATTTTGTATATGGGCATGAGGCAAAATACATCATGCACGTATATATCTATATATAATCAGAATTAATATTATTTGTGGCCTAAATACAGGTTTATTCATCCCATTGTGTATGGTGAATATCCACGGATAATGCAAGATATTGTTGGAAATAGGCTACCCAAGTTCACTGCAGAGGAGGTTAAGATAGTGAAGGGTTCAATGGATTTTGTGGGTATCAACCAGTATACAACGTACTACATATATGATCCTCATCAGGAAAAACCAAAGGACCTGGGCTACCAGCAAGATTGGAATGTTGGATTTGCCTGTAAGGAAAATCTGACTCCAAACTTTCACCTTTTGTGCTCGTTTGGATACTAAACATACTTTATTTTGAACCTTGCAGTTGCAAAGAATGGATTGCCAATTGGCCCAAAAGTAATTTCTTCTCCTCAAAAGCTTCTATCACAATTAATTAGTGTTCGAGTGATGCTTCCATTGTGTAGTAGCTTTATAATTAGCTGAGCTTTTTACAGGCAAATTCTAATTGGCTTTACAAGGTACCGTGGGGAATGTACAAGGCTCTGATTTATGTAAAAGAACGTTATGGAAACCCCACGGTGATATTATCTGAAAATGGTAGGCGCTTTTATGATTGTTAGTCCTTCTGTTTAGTAAATTTTCATGTGGATTTTTTTAATTTGTTTGCTCTGTTGTTTGAACCACAAAAAGGTATGGATGACCCCGGAAATGTCACACTTCCAAAGGGATTGCATGACACCACCAGAATCAACTTCTACAAGGGCTATCTAACTCAACTGAAGAAAGCGGTCGACGAGGGAGCCAATGTAATTGGGTACTTTGCGTGGTCACTACTTGACAACTTTGAGTGGAGATTAGGCTACACATCGAGGTTTGGCATTGTCTATGTTGATTATGGCAACCTGAAGAGATATCCAAAAATGTCTGCTTATTGGTTCCAGCAACTACTAACGAGGGAGAAGCATTAAGCGGCCAACTACTAGAAAAGTTTGAACCATGTTGTCTTTGAAAGTCTTCACCTTGGAGCTATAGATTTGTGTCAATGCATCATGTTATAGTTTCAGGGTCATAACAACTCATCATGAATATAAATGCATCCCTTCCCGTATGTCGATGCTTTGCATGCGAATCACAAAAATTGTTAGACGATACTGTTTTGAGAAACTTCGTTTCTGAATCAAAATGAACGGAGGGATGAAAGACAATTGCTTTCGATACTTAGAACATGAATATTTGATGCCGTTAAGGGATTTGTACAAATTAATTATTTGTAAGTGAAAAGATTGGAGCTCCGCATAGAATTCTACTTAAGTTATCAATGCACGGCAAAATATTATTATGATACAAAAAAAAAATCATGGTAGATATTATTGTAAAATGAGAAGGTTATTCTGATCAGGTCACCTCTATGAAAAATAATTACAAGAACCAAGAAAATAATGTTATGATATCATATGGTTAAATTATAAGTGTTTGTTATATTTACTCAATTGAATACAATTAGACACTAATTTTATGTATCACAATATAGATCTAACATTTTTCTATTTTGATGAGGTTTTTTTCTTTTCTTATTTTGGTTGTTTCAACTTCACTTCTATTATAAAGTTAACCTGTGATTCTTATGAAGAAAGAGTCAAATTAAAAAAAAATTACAGGGACGTTTATTTTCAAAGTTTCGTACGGGACAAGGAAATTGGGTCGAAATGAATCTTCTTCTTTTCGAAGAAGAAAGGCCACCAGCTTCAATATTGGATAAGATATGCCTCTATCAACCTAACTCCCATTCCCATTTAACAACAAACTCCTCCCATATTGCTTATCGCAATCTTTTGAGTGTTGGAAGGCCCTATAGTATATATATATACTGTCTCTTATACACATCTAGATGTGTATAAGAGACAGTATATATATATATATGCTTGAAAACATGATAAGAAAACCTAAGGACAACCATCTTGCTTCGGAATTTTGAGTATTGAGTTTCCGAAGAAAAAAAAAGGTGGGGGGGGGCTGAAGTCGGGATGAATTTCCTGAAATTTGAACACTGGCACGGTCAGGCATGGAACATGTCTCGCTGTTTCGGGCGGCTGGCTATTTTTCTTGTTTATCACTATTTTCGATTCCCACGGCCCGTGTGGCTTTATCATCTTTTGTTGTTGCTTTTCACGATTTCACTTGATATCATTCTTTTCTTGCTAATGACCTTCACCATCCGCATGGAGGGTCAAAGCAAAATTTTGGTGCGCAATCGAAACCAGGGTGTCTATTGTCATTTGGTGCGTAATCAAGTATTTCATTAGAAAAGCTTAGTTCCAACCAACCAAAAAAGAAAAATCAAGGCACTGATAAAATCGTGCATGTCCTCTCCATTGTTTGTTTTTTTTATTTTTTGGCAGGAAAACGCTCTCCTTTCATGCTTAGACATGTTTCTGATGTTGACGATGCTACTAGTACAACCCTTGGGTTATACGCGTCTCCGCATCCCCTGGGGGTCGATGATGGCTTCGTCAGTTCTCCATGGCATATTAACCTTGACGAGTAACGCAGGAGGCATGGCTACTAGTTCTTGGGAGGAAGATTGGGATTATGGCACCACCATGGTGAGGAGCCACTCTCTTTTTACCAATGGTTATTTCTTTTCAATCCAAACTCCAACCCCCTTCTTGGCTTCTCTCTCTCTCTCTCTCTCTCTCTTTATTTTGGACATTTGACATGGTGGGATTGGTTGTGCTTGACTAATGTTTCAAGCACGATTAGAGAGTAAGGTTTTGAACGCAAATTATACACTTGTGGTTCCCATTTATTTATTGCGATTATGAGCCGAGAGACATAAGAGTACAATCTATAGATCCATGTCTAAATCTCACATCCCCATAACTTTAGGCATTGCAATGATTACTATTATATATACCCAACTTCCCTGATTTTCTTTGGAGTGACATATCTATTTGGTATTAACACGATAAATATGACTTGTTTGTGCAGAGAAAGAAAATCAACAAGAATGAGAAACCAATGGCAAGCCAAGAAGAAGATAAAGCAAAAAAGGAGGAAAAAGCTGGAAGGACAGCAACCAATCAAGAAGAGCAAATGCAAGAATTGGAAACCAAGTATGATGAAAATACGAAAACCTTACTAAACAAGGAGGAACAACCTGATGTTGCTGCAGAAATCAACTGCCAAAGAGATGATGATAAGTGGGTTGATGAGGAGCAGAAGGGTATGTTGGCAGAGCTTCATGGGGCTATACAACTGTACCAAGAAAAAGAAAGAAAATATGGGGAATTAATTGAAAAGTGCAACCAGAACAGAAATGAGCTGTCTCGAGAGTTCTTGGACCTGATACTTCAAAGAGAAGTCTCATCAACTGAATATTACAGGGCCTTGTACGTTGATTGTTATGGCACTTGCCGGAAGGTAATCGAACAGAACGTGAGCCTCATTGAAAAGCTGTGCTCCAACACTTCTGCGTCAGCCGATGAGCAGCGCCTGCCTGAAATCATTGATCAGCTAGAATACAAATGCCGATTGCTCGAGGAAGACAAAGAAAACCTTAAAGCCAGCATTCGGGCCGCGAATGCTGCCGCGGAGCTCTATCGTGGCTACTTGCATGACTCCATGTGATTAGGCTCTTATTGTCCTCAATTAGGGTTATGGGCAAGTTCTTCAATTTCCTTCTATCAAACCCCATTTTCACTGCAATGTCTGCTCTGATAAACACCGTTGCCCCAAAATGGTTTCTCATTCATTAGTGCAATTCACAGCATATTCGAAGCATTAATGGTGTTTCTTTCTATTAATATCGGTACTTTATTTCATATTATTTTTCACTTTGTATAATCAGACGGGTCAAATTTGATTATAACTAGTTAGAGCTCCTGATATATAAATTCAACGATTCGTGGCCTGTAGAAAAGTGGTCACTGTTTGTAGGAAGTACGATTGAAAAGGGATCTTGTGTGTTTGATTTTCCATCGTATAATTAGCGTAACCTGCATTTGTTTAGCATGATCTTAGCCCAATTCCCTCTCTTTCTCTTGTTTGCCTTTTGCCTTTCTATTTTATTCTTTGGCGAAGTTCCCTTCTTTCCTGTTTCACTTTCCTGTTTTTTATCCCAATGTCAACACATGTCAATTAATAAATGACTAAATGAGTGACATAAGTATTTGTTGGAAAAAAAAGAAAAGAAAAGAAAAAAGGGTCTTTGTTAAGAAGACGAGGAGCTACCATTATATTTGATCATTGTGATTGTTTTTGTTTTTTTGGGAAAAATATAAGATATACAAATAAATAAGATTAAATATGTAAATAAGTAAAATTATTATATAATATGTAAATAATTATAAAAAAGTACTACATATACATCATAGGATACATAATTACATATTTAATTTTATTTATTTTTACATTTTATTTTATTTTATTTTTAAAAAAAAAAAAGTTGTGTAAGGGGACCTACAAGTCTCATCCACCCAGCTCAATATTTGTTTGAGTTTTTATTTTTGTTTTGGACCCAAATGAAACGTTTCTGTTCACCGGGTTTTGGTCGTAAGCTCTTTTGGGTGCATCATGTCGTGTAATTGTTACTTCTAAAAGTTTTCAAAAATTTCACTGAACCTTTCCATGCGCCTGCAATAAATCCATCATCATGCCTGCAATTATGATTCGGAGTTCACTTGAGAGATAATAATACTTATTACACAAGCATTCAAGATAAATGCCCTTTTTTTTTCTTTTTTTTCTTTTTTTTTTTTTTTTTTTTTGTGGGTTGAGCAAGCATACAATATAAATGTTACTTTTTCATAATTTCACCCTATTTTTTTCATTCTCCTGATATCAAACTCCAAAGCCAGTTTTTTTTTCTTCTTTCTTTCTTTCTATAAGAAAGATCTCTAAAATTAGACTACTAGCAAGCAGCAACACAGTTATTTATATTTCTAGAATTAAAATAGCAAAAGAAGACTGAAAAGAGACTTGTGTAGACTGGGCTGGGCCTGAACATGAATTAAAAGATGTAGCCTCAAGAAGGCTAGACTGGGTTTGGGTCTAATATAAAAGTTCATTGTTCGCATGGGCACTGGATTAATTGTCTATAGACATTGGAGTTTTGTGTGTGTGGGTGTGTGGGGGGGGGGGGGGGGGGCTTGTGGTAATCCGATAATGCATTAAAACGTTGATACAAGTGATTCTTGGACAGGGAAGCAATTCACTTTTCACGTGCGTTAGCAGACCAATGTCTTAAATTAACTATAAATTAAAAACCAAAACGGTCAGTGTAACTGTGCAACCAAACTAAAGCACATATGCATACTTGAAAGTTGAAACATTGCAAAAGCTCTTGTTCTTATTCCATTTAAGCTTTTAAAATAATAATGCGGTGGGAATCCATTGTATGATAACACTTGAACGGAACTATTCTCTAGCCCATGAATTTGGTTATGGGTACGATTAAGATTTTACGTAAGACTGAGCATAGCTTATGAATTCTTACAAAGGAAATCAGAGTGTTTGGTTTGGTCGATTACTCGGTCAAAATGTGGCATTCAACAAGATAATTACTTTTATCAATCACAAATAGTTTCACCAGTTGTAGGAATTATTAATTGTTTATTATCAATCTCCAGCTGTCAATCGTCAACTGTTAATTACCAAACGAATCGAATTATGGAACTATGCGTATTTGCTAATTAAAGAGCTAAACATCGTTATAATAATTTCATGCTATCAAAATTGACTCGTCACAATTTTACTCTAATACATTGATAAGTGCGTAGATGAGCGGATAACAATGGTGTTGTGTGTGGAATGTTTATGTGCGCCCCATGTGGCTGGAAAGTGGAGAGTCCAAAAAAATGAGGAGAGTTACAGCAACGGGCCGGAGCGAGCAAGGGGTAAGGAGAAATGACGTCAAAATTCACTAAAATGTTGCATGCTCGGACCCGTTATTGATTTTCTCCAAAATTGTTTGGGCTCCGCTGTTTCCAACATCGCCATTATGTATATATGTCTGTGTACAAAATACGAGCTTTGAGTGACAATGGCAAAACAAAGAAACGGGGGAGGAGGAGGCAGGCAAGCTTAATACAGACGTGACATTCCCACAAAGGATTGTCTTGGCAACGGCCGACCCAACACAAGTTAGTGGGAGACATCAAAGCGTTGAGCACAAAGGGGGGAGAGAGAGAGAGAGACTCCCCCCACCTCCCTCTACTCTCTCTCTCTCGATAAAGCCGAGCCTGACGTTGTTGGCCTTTTCTTTCGCAAAATTTAGTGTGTGCTTTGGTTTTTTTTTTTTTTAATAATGTCGTCTATAAAAGTACTTTTCATGTACCCCACCAAAAACTTCAAAGCCATTCTGCATCCTCCCATACGAGTGCGGGCATAGTTTATATTCGATTATTATTATTATTATTATTTGAGAGAGGTTGGGGGGGGGGGAGGTTACGAGAATATATCTTAGGTTATGGTGTTCATTCAGAGTTCTGGTGACGGACCACATTGGCTAATTATTAATATATACAATTTGAAATACACATAGAAATCATCAATGGCACACAAGTCAATGGCGATTTCTTAATCGCTTCGATTCACCATTAATCCAGAACTATCGTGGGGCTGGAAGGGGGGGGGGGAGACGATAAATTTATAAAGAATAATAATGGACATAACTAACACTTTTATGGAGTTTTGTTTACTGAATGTAACATGTATAGGGAAGTTTCAGGGGGGAAAGAAAGTAATCCGAGAAACATCATAGGTGTCATTACCAAAGAAGAATTAAATTCAAGCTACGTTACATTTAATAATCATGTCATATTTAGAGACACATAATTGGAAAGTTAGGTAAATTTAATCTACATAAAAATTAGAATTTTTTTAAAATTTTTTTTTTCATAATTCATGGACCTCATATAATAAGTCATTTTATTGAGGCAAAAAAAAAAAAAAAAAAGTTCTAACATGGATAAAGAAATTTAAGAATTACGAAGCTCGATGGGAGGAACAGAAGAGAAAGAAAGAGAAAAAAAAGAAAAGAAAAGTATAATCAATGTTTATTAAGTAAACTATGATGGAAATGACCTGGCCCTTTAACATATTTTATATGTACTATAAATGATAAATCTGATGTTCTTGCTTTGGAGGTTTTATACAAAAGGTTGCCCTCCGTTAGTACTATATCCTTCCATCGAATAATGGAACACACAAAGATGATCACTTTGGTCCCATTTATCCAATATCTCTGATCTTGCTTTTGAAGACTTTATATTTTATATGTGAGCAAACAATCAAATGTTGGTAGAGCTTTGGAGCTAGTTCGAATTATAAAGTAGATGCCTGCAGACCCAGTAAGTTGCACCACCACCAGCTAATTGGATGTTGGCTCACATCAGCGTCACCCCAGTTAGCTATGATATCATCCATCTGCAGTTCGGAAGTATTGCCGAGCATTAATAATTTTCGAAATCCAAATTTCCAAGCCCAAATTAATATAATTTTTTTTTTTTGGGTAAAAAAAAAAAACAATGAAATGATCCATTTTAACTTCAGGAGTTGTGTTGATCAACAAATATCATTATTTTTCTTGTACTTACTTATATTATGGGATTTAATTTTATCAAGCAGACCCAAACATTGATCAAAATAAAGACCCTTGCCTTTTAAAAAAATAAAAAATAAAATTATTATTATTTTTTTTTAATTTTTTGATGATATATTCATAGACTTCTAGCTTCTGGTCGAATACAGCAATGGAGAGCCATGTTGACCTTATGAAAATTGAATGGGCTAGGTTTATTTTTTTCGTGCATGCCATGGATGACAATAAGGAAACCCTTTTAGGCAATGTGCTCAATAATTTACTGACAAATGCATATAATGCATGGTGATGGTGCTATGTCTCCTTTGAGGGCTAACCGTGCTATTGGCAGCCAAGTCAGCAATATCCTTGAAGCTTCACCTCCAAATAATTCAACCATGTAATCAAAGCCAACTTATCTCATGCGAACATCATCGATCAACTGTCTCAGAATGAAGGCTATCCAATCATTGGACTTTTTTGTATAGCTGAGGGCACGCTTGTGGCCTGGCTTCAAGTCAGAATTCAATTTTATCTAAAGTTGATATATATATATGTATGTAATTAAATAACAATATCTAAACCATTAATACGATCACAACAACAACAAAAAAAAAACATTAATTAATCACATTTCATTTAACTTTATAAATAAATAAGATAAAATATAAGAAAATTATTATAATATATTCATGTTATTCTTTGTGTATTATGATATAATATGGAGTTTCATTTTAAATTTCAAATGAAAAGGATGTCATATATGATGCAAAGAAACAGTTAATAATGAGACCAGTTTAACCCATATGCAAAGAGTCACTTTTGATGAATTACAGCAATTCTATTGAAGATGAAATTCAATTACCATGTCTATGGCTATCGGGATATTAAAAAACAATGATTACAACTCAAAAGAAGAGATCTTCACGAGAGGTAAAAGTTGTATGCTTTTATGTGAAAAGAGAAAAACATAACATCAGAGAACAGATCAAAATTCTCACAAATGTATGTCTCTGTTTCACCATTGGTAACAATAAGGGAAAAATACATTTGTTGTAGGCATAAATAAATATATTTCAACATTGTGCTTGCTTGGAAGATCTTCATATTTTAAAATGGATTGCAAAAACAACTCATTTCTCTTTGCTATTAAAAATATATGTTATTAACTAATAACTCTTCCAACCATGAGCCTTTTTTTTTCAAAAAAAATAAAAATAAAAAATTTAAGCAATTTTCAATATAATTTTCCATGATGTTTCTAATAACATATATCAACATTGTTAATTTCCCAAATCAATAGTCCAACTCTCATAATTCATCAAAATATTTGAATTCATTTTTCTCAAACGATAACTAAATTAAGATTTCTAAAACAAATGCAATAAACTTCATATTAGTTTGGCACACTTAAAAACATTTTAGTTCAAGAAGATTTCTAAAATACAACACTTCTTAGTAAGGCTGACTTTAGAGCCCTCTCGTCCAAGAAGAGAAATGTGGAATACAAATAAAATAAACACACTTATGGACGTAAATTTTAAAAATAAGTAGAATTAAATTAAATTTATTTAATTTTAAATAATTCTTGTTCTTATGTTATTGTACGTGCATGTGGAGAAAGCTCAAAATGACATAAAGTTAATTCGATATTGCAGTTAAATTTTATTATTACAATTGATAATCTCAAAATATGTGGTTAATAAATATAATTAAATATTTACTTATATTTTTTTAACATTTAAATGCACGGTGTAAAAAGAAAAATTATATAAAGAAATCTTTTGTATAATTAAATTATAACCAATTCATAATTTTGTCTTAAGCAATTATAAAATTAAATATATATATATATATATCTTTTTACTGTATTAAAACATTACAATTTCAAAACTCAAATTAAAATTTTAGTGCATTTTTTGCTAATCACAACTTTTAAAATTTACCCAATACTACAACTTGAGTTTAGTTCAAAATGCAAGTTACCGTAATTATTATCCGAAGCACGTCCATAATATATATTGGCATCGAGACACAGGTGGGCCAAGGCCAACATCTTACGGTAGGGGTTGCAATAGTCAAACTGGTCGAATCACTTTCTTTTTTTTCTTTTTTCTTTTTTCTTTTTCGTGAATAAGGTCAAGTCACAATGTCACAATTGGATCATAGCGTTTGGATTTACAAAGATTTTAGAAAATAAAATTATGTTTATGGCAATAACTTGACCTTCAGCAGAACGATTGTGTTTCATCCCAACACTCTAGCTATGGCTGTGACCTTGTGGGGTCAGTGGGTGCCCACAAGGAATGCTACGATTGGATGGGTGCTTAGGGAGAAATTATTGGGTGAGACTACAGAGGTAAGTGGGGCCCAAGCCAACTTCTTGCCGTGGTGGGGGCCATGGTGGACCAAGTTAATTACAGCCGCACCACCAAAAAAAAAAAAAAAACTTTGCAAAAACATATTTATAAGTGCTTGATTTCAACTAAAAGCTTACCCTAATTTTCTTTCGATGCATGCACATTATGTCTACGGATACTACTGTGCATAAAATTAGCTCAACAGGAAGATATTCAAAAATAATCTCCAAAATCAGTCTTAAACTGTTAATCATTTTTAAATATAATCATATCATTTTTTTACTTTATCATTTGAGTATTATAGTTTTATTTCCTTTTTTTTTTCATCAATCTTAAACTTCTATACATTTTTTAATTTTAATTTTGTAGATTGAGTATTATAATTTTTTTTGTTCCATTGATTTTAATTTTGATAATATATAGTTAATTTATTAAAAAACACGTATTTGACTAAATGTAATATACTCTAAATGAAATTATCAAATTTTAGTTTAAAAATGGACTCAAATAAATTTTTTTTTAAATAAGACTATATTAAAAAATATAAAAGTTTGAACCGATTTGTCGTCCATTCCGAAAATATTCTTGTGAGTGCGGCATGGGAAAAGGGGTTTGTGCCTGGTTTTTACATTATTATAGCTATAATAATTGTAAATAATAATAATAGCAACTTAAAAGTAAAAACATTGCTCAAATGACCTTTACTGCATCCAAATCCCTCAAGAAAAGTAAGATTGAAATACATAATCCTTCTTGTTTTTGTTTTTATTTTTATTTTTATTTTTTTGTTTTCATTTTATCAAAGATTAAGAACATAAGTGCGAAATATCACTCCTGTTTTTTTTTTTTTTGTTAAAATAAAATAAAATAAAGAACCAGGGCCATGTATTTGGAATAAAAAGAAAATGAAATTGAAGGCCTTTATTATTATTATTTTTTAACAAGAAGCACAATATGGCATTGTTGTCAAAAGCGAAAAACCATACACGGAGGGAAAGATGTCAAGAAAAGGTAATCTATGTAAACTAAAACAATAAGGGATAAAGCACACAAAAAAAAAAAAAAAAAAAAAAAGAAAGAAAGAAAGAAAAATAAAAAGGAAGAAACTTTGGATGTGACCACTGTCTCCCAATATTCCAAAGAGGTCCACATCAAATCAAGCTCCCCCTCCTGTAATGGGGGGACCCCAAATTGCACTACGAGTAGGCCTCTTCGTATATACATTCTTAAAAGTCACCTGACCTCAATTCAATAGCATAATCCTACTAAGCATAGCTACCTAGTCCTTTAATGCATTTTTTTAGCTTTGGTAATTTAATATATATTTTTTTTCTTTTTCATTCATTTAAATTTAAATTTTTTTATTATAAATTATTTTTTTAATAAATAACATTTTATATGAAAAAATTCACTCATATTTAATAATAGCTAAATAACAATTTTTTTTTTTTTTTTTTTTGTAGAAAATAGTCAATAATAAGTGACTTTTGATCTCGGTGCACATGGATAATATTCAACATATCTGTAATACTTTTTTTTTTTTCTCTTAAATAAAAATCCTTTCTGTGCCCTACTTTAATCACTATTGTGGCATTAACTATCATACCATGTGGGTAAATCGAAAACTAACCCTTGTGATCATTTCCTAGTGTTAGGGGGAAAACTCCTAATATATATGGAAAGCAAACAGCAATGAAATATTTGTCTACAATTTCCACCTGCCTTTAAGTGTAGAAATTTTCATACATCAACCTAAGAACATTATGAATTACAACCAAATAAAGGAACAAAAGCCTCAGGACAATTGCGGGATTTGGAGGGCTGACATCATATCCAACACTATCCAAGGTTTTGCTTTTTGTTTTTATCCTTTTTTCCCCTGATCTTGTCTGTAGGATTGCTTGCATAAATTCTTGGAAAGGAATATTTACAAAAAGCTAATTAAATTAAGGGGGGAAACAAACTCTCTGTTTTTTTTTTTTCCTTAATAATTTGACTACAAACATTGATTCCACAACTTTTCTAAGGAAAAGCAGACATTTTCATAAGAAAAAGATTCAACATGGATGCTCTTTTTTTTTTTTTTTTTGGCTGTCCTTTAAATATGGACTTCTAATTTTTTCTTTGATGCCCTATTATCTCCATTGGGCTGGCATGGAGATGCCAATATCTTGGATGAACTTTCCCACCTCATAGTCCCAACAAAATGTAGTACACAAGAGTTATGGGCAATGCAATTAGCATCCCAAATATGACACTGCAAATTCAAAAGTCAAGTGATGAGAATAAATGAAAAGAATATGAAATTAAAAGAAATAAGAGAGAGAGATGTGATCGTTGTGCCATGAAAAATATACTCACGCTGTGCTTAGAATATCAGGGTGCACATTGTATTCCTTGGCAAAGACAAAAGGTACAATTCCTTGGGGTAGAGCTGCCTGGTCATTTGTTTGGCAATCCAAGCACAGGGAAGGCAAAAAAGAAGTCAGTAGTGGTACATATGTTTGTTACTGGGCTCATTTGCTTGCAAGTACCTTTTTTTTTTTCTCTCTCTAGCTGCTTTTTTGTTATATCATATTTCTACTATCTCCAGTGTGATTTTTTGGATTTTTCCTAGTCCCTACCACCATAAGGTTGTCAAATTGAAAACTTTAGCTAAAAAAAAAAAAAAAAAAGGTCAGTCCCCCGTTAAAAGAAAAAGGGAGGTTTTTGTTTTGTTCATTTGGCAATATCACTCCTACAAAACCCAGTTCTGATAACACCATAAGAAGGATTCACAGTTTTCTGCACTAGGACTGAAAATTAAATGATTCTTTTTTGGAGCATAATAATAATAAAAAAAATTGATCCCTCATTTCCATGTTTAGAATATTATAATATCCAAATAAAGACAAATTCAACATATTTTTTTTTTTTAAAAAAAAAGGGGTAAAATATCTTTATCTGGAGATAGCAATATTTTTAAAAGGGAGTAAAGTGTTGAGTTCTTTTGAAGTTAAGTTGGATTGGTTGTGTCAGAAGGAGACAGAGGGCAGAGAGAAAAATGAGAGAAAGCAAAAGAAAAGCAAGAAGAGAATGGTGGTGTGCAAGCGACCTGGACAATGGCAACGTGTAACAGCGTTCCTTTAAGGCCAACAGCAATGGAAGCAGCTGCCATGACAGCTGGACCTGCAAGGAATCTCACGGCCATGGCAAAAGCTGCTATGGAATTTCCACATGCTATGATCCTGGGTTGCAAAGCCATGAACAGACCTGTAGCATCCACAAAGTATCAAAAAGCAGACAAATTGGGGGCATGCCCATCACCACCACCACCACCCTTTGTCGCCTGTCAGATTACAAATTTTTTTTTTGTGGACTTTTCATCATCACTTCCACTAAAGATAATTATAAGAACTGATGGATGAGAGCTAAAGAAACCAAACAAACATTTTATCATCATCGTATATATACTGTGTTACTCTTGCTTTGTTAAGTTTGCTTGCTTTGTTCGAACATTAATAATGAAAAAGTAAGAGAGAATCCAAAAAGATTTTTTACCCAAAGAAAAAAAAAAGAAAAAAAGGAAGAAGAATTTCTATGACTCCATGGATTTTAAGCTGTAACGATAGTTAAAAGAGAGGGTTCAATGTGACTGACCAAGACTGAACATGGCCATGCCAAGCCCTGCATCTGACAGAATGGAAATGGACTTTGCTATAATGGCCGGCATTTCTACATGCCACCTGCAATAAACCAGAAAACAACAATATCCCAAAAATTAAAAAGAAAAAAAACATTAAAAAAATAGCTAAGAAAAATAAAACTCACCCCAGTTACCAAAAAAGATTGTATAGACAAAATAAACCTCAAAACCACACGAAATCTTAATGGATTCAATTGAGGCAGAAAGGGACTGATAGGATATGCATATGATGTACCTGAATGTAACTAGAGACCAAGTAAGACCGATTAAGCTTGAATAAGTATTGGGGTTTCTAATGAGTTTCCTCCAAACCATAATCAGTATAAGCCTGGTCATGACACTTGTTGGAGGCATGGTTTTGAGCTTTCCGTCACCTGCTTTCTGGCCTTCATGGTTGTTCATTTCCTTCTCTAATCCCCCCCTATTTCCAAAGCTAAAATCGTCTCTTTCCACATAGTCCTCTTGATTCTCTCTATGCCCGTCAACTGCAACTGCAAACGGACAAACAACAAAAACAAACCATTTAAGATCTCCAGAAAAAAGTTAAGAGACCCCATCAGAAATTGTAACTGAGAAAACCAATTAAAATTGAGAGATGAAAGAAAGGTTGAAAAAAAAATTGTAACCTTTTCCCGGAGAAACAGCCAATCTAACGTCTTTCTGGTCTTGACCACCATAATCGTGGCTACCAAACACATCAGAAACAGGAGAAGTACTGGAACTCCAAACGAACATGTGGAGATCCCTGCCACCATCTTCAGGTTTTTGCTGAGCTTGGCCATTAGGCCTCTTTGGGCCAGCATTAGCAGCTACACCCTTTGACCCAGTCGGTGAAAACATGCCCGGGTTTGGTGCTGGATAATGGGTTGCACCGGCAGTTCCATGGTAATGGAACCTTGGTTTGTTACCAGTTCCCCCATCTTCCTCGTAGTTCGATGGCCTGGGCGTTGGTCCACGCGACGCCGGCATGCCATACACATCCGAAGCACCAAAATTTGAGTTTCTCCCGGAAGCCATCATGGAGTAAAAATCAGTGTGATTGAAGCTAGACCCTCTTG
The DNA here is from genome assembly GCA_021464305.1 of Kandelia obovata. Taxonomy (NCBI): domain Eukaryota; kingdom Viridiplantae; phylum Streptophyta; class Magnoliopsida; order Malpighiales; family Rhizophoraceae; genus Kandelia; species Kandelia obovata. The sequence continues at coordinate 1,148,882 of CM038480.1, forward strand.
GGGTTGGGTTTCTTGATGATTGTAAAGAGTATATCTCTGCATTGGTTAGATTTGATGGCCTTGGGGTAGTGGACGATAGCCCTTGAGACCTTCTGGAGAAGATGTCTGACCTCGAGGCATTGGATTTTCTTACAGTGACATGCAACTTGCCATCTTCCTTGATCTCTGCTTCAGTTTCTAAAGGCTGTCTACCGTCGAGCGACATGATATCAGAATCCACATGGATTGACACAATGGAGGCAGCAGTGTCTGGAAATTGCTCAGAAATCAGCAATTTGGCACCCCTGTATTCAAACAAGAATAGCATCAAAGTGTACCAAATGATGCACTGAAGGACAACTATTTGCACCATTAGACTACCAGAAAATTCACCATACATCCCTTTGAGCAAAGGAATGCCCATGACAAGAGTGTTTGGTAGAGTTGAGAGTGAAAAGAGTGTAATGGTCCATTCCAAGCAACCCCTTTTGCTCAAGTTACTCCACAGTCCAAGCACAAATAGAACTATGACCTTTTGGAGAGTATCAGCTGCTATGAAACGAAAGTTCATGGCATAAGGATTGTTAGTGGATATGAAGTGGAAAGAGAGGAGAGGGACTGCAAAGAGAGCGACAAAGCGATTGATCCCAGAGCACTGATCAGGGGTGAAGATCTTCCACCATTTGACTGAGCCATAAGCCAAGATCATAGCCACGTAAAGTGGCACCATTGCTGTCATTACATGGTAGAAATCTGATAGTGTGATCATCTTCGGTTACTTTTAAAAACCACCCAAAAAAAACAAAAGGAATAATCAAGACTTCAAGTCTAGACTTAGAAATTGCGAGAAAGAAACGGTCAGGAGTTCAGGATCAATCAATATCTGAACAAGAAGAAGAAGAAGAAGAAAGAGGAGGATATCTGTTATGCTGCAAATGGTGGTGGTGGTGATGATGAGAAAGGCAAACCATGTGGTTTTCTGGTTCTGGGGTTGTGGGTAATAAGCAGAGTAGAGTAATTCTTTTTACACTATTCCATATACAGCTTTGCTTTGAGAGTTGCGAGCAAAGGTTGCGCTTGCAGTCCCCAAAGCACAGGGTTTGCTTTTTTATTTTATTTGTTCTTTTCCTTTTGTTTTCAGTTATGTTTGGACATGACGAGAGAGAGAGAGCGTGCAACTGTGTAATTGGATGGTATTTGTGTAATTTTGACATTTAACTTGGTAAGTTGGTCTGTGGCTCTATCTTCCATGGACTACATGGTGGGTACAAGGTGTTGTAGCAAAAAGCATTTTGGTTTGGGAGTTGGGGGTGTGTCCCCAACTGCTTGTCGCTGTTTGGGATCTTTTGGAGCCATTGTGAAGAGCCACTCTCTTTCTCCTCTTCCATCTCTACCTTCTGGGATACCCTTTTCGGCCTATGGGCTTTTTGGTAACTGAACCAGTATATGCGGTGTGTTTTATTCTTTTTCGTTTCTTCCTTCTTGAATTTTACTTTTCATTTTTGGTTCCAGTTGAATCAAATAATAGAAAATTAATTATAAGTGAGATATGATATCTAGACACTATGTTTAATGATGACTAAACTATCAATAATAGTTTTCTTAGGTTCCCTATTCTGGCTCAGGGGTTGTTTTGCAATTAAGCCAATATGTGTGTGGATGTTTAATTCCCTTTCATTTCTCCCCCCCCTCCTCCCTTTCTCTAAAAAGCATTTTGCACTATAACAAGATGTTTGGCTTGGCATAGATATGAGGAAGATAATATTCTTAAAAAATTCGTATAGATTCAATATATATGTCTACATTTCATCCTTTTGGGAAGAAGCCAATGGATCCACGAGAGTAAACACGAGGCACTAAAATTGAAGCGGAATACGACATATTGTGGGAAAGGAGATTGATACCTTCACGTGGGCCTTCATTTGTTCAATTCCTACAGCTAAAAAAATCTTTACTTGGGGCAGCTCCAAATGAGAAAATCCAATGTATTAGGTTTGCATGAAAATTTCGGTTACTTGGGGATTCTAGTGGGTGTTGTAACCGACTTATCAGCTATCTTTGTGTTGGAATCCCTCAAAGCCAAACTCCATGTCCTATCATGTTCACAGGGTGTCCCAAAAGTTGCGTTTGGTGCATAAAAATCAAGAAGGAACAGACCCCTTTCGATCTTTTATAATCTTCCGGATCGTTAGTTTTTGAAATTTAAAGCTGGAAATTTTTTTAGGACGGCTAGCTAATTTCTATTTTATTTTATTTTATTTACACGAATGATATGCATTGTATAAATACGATAGTTAAAAAGTATACAATTTCAAGTTGGTAAAATAGAAGCAACTGGCCTGACTTATAAGTGAAAATTTGAAAATACAAGCCATTATTTGATAATGTGAAGAGAGTTTCAATGGCCCCGATTGGACCCTAGGAGATTCCAAGGAGTTGTTTTGATGACAATGAGTCAAGGAGGTCTTAGTAAAAGGGGAGAAACCCCTCCAAATGAAAGATGAGCGGACCTACATTACTTCCAAGCTTTTTTATTGTGTGTTTGGTTCACTCATGGGCCAAGACCAGCACGAACGAATGTGGATTAGGTATACATGTGCGGAGCCTCTTCCGTCCTGTTTGTCGTGTGTAATTGAGGAAGAAGTTGTGTGTGACAAGGCTAGCTCGCATGCAAGTGCAATTGTCAGTCATAAGGAGCTAAGTTCTTAATGGTGTGAAACACACTATTTTGTTATAACTATTCGTTGTATCAAATACCATGTGTGACTGGGGAGTTCCAAGCTTCTACTACGAGCAAGTTAACATGCAATGCCATTTTGGCATAGGAGTGTGCCCAATTTAGGTTAGATAGAGAGAGCCTTTCTCACTAAGCATGATCAGCAAATGAATTTGCATGGATTAGTGCTGGAAGCTCTGTGGTCCAGAATTCAAATCTTAACGCCATTGAAAGCTAACGTTTCACGTTGGTAATCTCCGGGTTCATGTTTCAACTCACATTTTAACTGGTAATTGTTATTTAAAAAAAAAAAGAAAAAAAGAAAAAAAAAAAAAAGAAGAAGAAGAAGAAGAAGAAGAAGAAGAAGGTGAAGAACACGCCAACTATATTGCCACCTGGCTATGAGAATTATTGAAGAACACGCATCACTAGAAAGATCGGGTGCTAACAGCTAGAGCTTGGCCAACCTGATGCATTATAGAGTAAGTCCTAATTAACAAGACAAAAATATCGAAAAGAAAAATAAAATATTTATGTTGAGTTAATCAGGAAGACATGATTTGTGCTATCGGCCCACCTTTTTTTTTTTTTATTTTGTTTATTTTGTGAGAAAGTATTAAGGGATGCATGCATGTGGACGGTTCAGCAACCACAAACATAGTTTTAAAAATACTGCATCAACAAATGGATCAAAATGCCAATGACTCAATCATAGGTTCCAATCTTTTATGCTTAAAAATTGAATAAGACAACAAATTGGAAAAAAAAATAAAAAAAAAAAATTTCCCCGCTCAATTGATTTGGATAGTCCAATTGAACAAACAAACGAATTATTTATTTATTATTTTTTTAAAAAGAAAAATTATATGATTATATTATTTTATTAGGAATACTTGCATATATAATACTTAAATTTTATTTTAATGGTATTTTATTTATTTTCATATAGTATAAAGATACTAATTATATTTTTGAAAATAAATTGAATCACTAGTCTGATCATTGACTAAACCAAACCCTTAATTTGATCAATATCCAACCTGATTTTAAGAACTAAGAAGACAATTTTACTTGACATGAAACAACCCCCCCCCCCAACACACACACACACATATATATTTTCACCTGCAAACAGAACAGAACATTAATAATATGAAATCATTCCACCAAGAATTAGGGAAAAGAAAGCCCTTATCTTAAACTAATTAAAGGGGAATCTAATGGCAATGTGTTGCTCGGTCTTATCGGCCATGAATTCAAATTTAGCTGAAAGTTTCTTTAATTGCTTTATTGTCTAAAGTTCCTCTCGTGCCTTCTAAAATTAACATCAGATAAGCCTAAGTTTTGAAAGCTTTTGCGGCCAACAAGAAATGCTGAACCTGTTTAAGCATGATGATTAAGACTTATTAGACAACTTTACATTTGATAGTATTGAAAAAGTTTCTGCTGTGTTTAGTTTATTTTCTTAGCAGCATTTTCTGACTTATCTTTATCATCTTGACTATAATATCAACAAGTCTAGATGAATTTGGTAATTTGCCCAACACAATAAAGCAATTCCATTTAACATATCAAAAAAAAAAAAATCATAAAGATAATCTGTTTTTTTTTTCCTTTTTTTTTAAATAAATGCCTATAAATTTGGATTAGTTCAGCTAAACAAGTAAATTTCTTAATTCCCATGATTCGGATACGAAAATTTCATTGAAGATGTGATGGATTAAAGCACCCATAAATTGTACAAATCCACAAATTTCAAAATGCTAGTACCAAACTTCCTTCCAATTTTATTTTTCAATAGAAGGGTATCTATTTAATTTCTTTTAGAACATTGTTAAATATTGTAAATTTTTTTTAACTTATTGTAGAAATACTATTTCTGTTGAAATAAATAAATTTTTATTCAAAATTATTTAATAAAAGGTCAAGAACGTTTTTTTTTTTTATCTCAATAAAAAAAAATTGTAATAAATAGAGAATTTTTTTTCCTTCTTTTACTAAGGGATTCAAGCATGGCAGGGAATGATTGGCTGAAACAGCAGGTACATGTATCAATTAGATTTAGTGGATTCGCGGACAGAGGATCCAAATAAATTTTAATTTTCTCCAAAGGCAAAAGGGCTACTGATATGAACTTATTATATACAATCATATATTAATCTCCAGAAGTGACAAAAAAAAAAAAAAAAAAAAACGTAAGCGTGCATTGAAATTAATGATGATGAAGGGTGGGAGGGGTGACGGTGGATTGGACAAAGAATGAATGTTTAAATAGAAATGGTGGGGGAGACAGAGATTAGCGTGTCAGTCTCAGAGTCACAATTGAAACCCTAAAACCCCACCCCACACCAAAACTCCAAGCACTATGCTTAACTGCACGAACTGCAATAGGGTTTATGTTCTCCATGAAAGCATAGGCAATTTCATTATTTTAATTCCAAGACGTAGTCTTCAATTTTTTTTTTATTGAGGTAATGTTGTTGTATAAACTTCGACATTATGTGCAATGCCTATGCATCGTTGGATCTGATTACGATTTTATGATGGAAATTCTGATTGACTGACTGAACACGAGTTGTAGCATAATGAATATTTAGGTGCTACTGAAGCTTTTGGGTTTGTAAATTAAAAGCGTTTTCTCTCTCTCTCTCTCTCTCTCTCTCTCTCTCTCTCTCTCACACACACACACACACACACACACACACACACACACACACACACACACACACACACACACACACACACACATGTTGCTGCTCCATCATCTTTTGTGGAGATAAATGGGTTTCTCCAATTTTACCAAAAAATTACAAAGTAATAAAATTGTTTGATGAGATATATGCGAAATTTTTGATCACTTAGGAGGGTCATTGTTTGTCTATTAGATTCATAGATGGCAATCTAATTTGATACGACATTTTTCAATTAATATATTAGAAAGATTTTATTAAAAATGTTTACATCTTCAACATCATTCATGTTAAATATGATCTCATACTAGTGTACTTTTTTCCCAACAAGGGGAAAAAAAAAGGATATATATATATAGATACATACATGTGAAAGAACAAATTTCAATAAAATGGAATGTACCTTGGATATATGCGATTTCGATGAAAAAAAAAGGAAAAAGAAAAAAGAAAAAAGTCATCATCTTTTTGCTTTTACATCTTTTTATTTCTTTAGTTTTGTCTTTTCTTCTTGTTGGAATTTTAGAAATAAAAGTTTAAAGTTGGACCAGAGACTTTTGGGTTAATCAATATCTCCACGTGACATTTGAGTTGTTATTTTAAACCCTTTTCATGTATCTGCACAGAAATATGATTTCATGTCAAATGCCATACTATGTACCAATGTTTGTAACAAACGACCAAAATGTTGAGGTCCTGAACTTTCTAATTTTTCTAGTTAAGTCCTAAACTTGAAGAAACTTCTAGCCCAAGCAAGATTATTATCTTCTGTCTTTTTGTTAAATTGGAGTGATTGAGGAAAATGAATCATGAAAATTACTTATGAGATTAGAAAATATTATTCCCAGAAAATATTTGCATTGAATACCAAGATCTTGAATGGCATAGTCTAGTGCTGGAAAAATGTTAAAAACAAATATACGGTGGTGGTGGTGGTGGGATGACAAATTTTTTATTTTTATTTTTATTTTTCAAGTGAATTAAGGAGAGGGAAATTAATTATGAATTTATAAATACTAACTTCAAAATTTGAACTTAATTTTATCTCAAAATTTATATTTAATAGTCATTAGATTATATATGTTTTGTAATTATTTACTTTTTCTGACGAAAAAGTTACTAAATTTTTTTTTAACTTGAAAAAAAAAAAAAGTTAGAGAGAGAGAGAGAGAGAGAGAAATCAAGTAGAATATAGAAGGACGAAAGTGTGCATAAAGTTTCTTTAATCAATGTGAGAGTTGAATAGCACTTTGCATTGGTAAGTGTTTCCGCATCTGTGGGCTGGAGCCGACAAAGACCTGTGTTGGAGAATGAAAGCCATTTTTCTGCGGGGCTTCTTCGCATGGAATTTCAAAAGCACATCCAATCCCACATTTGACTTTTTCTTGGGAATTAGGACTTTGGAGTAAATAGGGGAAGGGGGAAGGAGAGGAGGAGGAGGAGGAGGAGGAGGAGGAGGAGGGGGGGGGCAACTGAATAAATAATAGTTTAAAGTCCTTAAATTGCTAAAGTGCCTTTCTATGTGTAAAGATAATGATATTTAAAGCATGCACACGCATATATGAGAGATCTTTTATTTTATTTTATTTTATTTCTTTCTTTCTTTCTTCTTATTAGAAGACTCATTCTATGCTTAATAATTTACATAATTGAGAGCCACTAAGAACAAGAATAAATATCAATTCTTAAAGATCTGTTCTTAGAAACCCCAAAAAAATAAAAAATAAAAAAAATTATGGTTTAAACAGGAGAATTTTTAATTTTGAACCCAAAAAAAAAAAAAATAAAAAAATTATGGTTTAAACAGGAGAATTTTTAATTTTGAACCCAAAAAAAAAAAAAAATCTAAAAAAGTATCCAAGTTTTTGAAAGATCAAAAGTGTAGGGATGAAAATTTATTTAGAGCAGGAGAGCAGACAGTGTTATTATATATATAACATATTTTTCTGCAACTTGCAACCCAACTTAAGGTATGCTTAACAAAAAGGGAATTTAGGATTGAAATCCGTGATTTAGAGAATCAAGTCAATCTTATTTTTTCGCTTTTCAGCGCAGGCTTTAATTTTCTGGTTAATTTTCTTTTTCATTTTGCTGCCCTTCGTTAAGTAAGTGAAGTGAGTCTTTGGGATTAAAAAAGTTGTTGAGGTTTTAATGAAATAGAGGAAAATTAAGAGACTGTGATAAACGGATGGAGCGAGATCTTGACCCTGACCCTGCATTTTCAACAGTGGGGCCTGGGCTGGAGGATATAAGGTTTGTGGCTCAGCTTGAGTCCTGACAGCTAAGGCTGGCCCAAACCCAATCCCAATGCATTTTAAAAACTCACAGTAAATAATTGCCTGCGTTTTGATGGGCTTGGGCTACAACAGAGTTTTGTTGTATTTTATTTTATTTTACTTGTTTTTAACGTGGACAACATTCTCATTCAACCAGAAATGCAAACTACGCGAGCTTTTTAGTACGGAATCTTCAGAATTAAAGGTTTTGATTTCTGTATCAATCAGTGTCAATTAAACAAACAAACCCCATTTTGGAATTTGAATGATATTTGGCTTCCACGTAACCTGCTTGACCCATGAACCAATCTCACAAGATATTTTCCCATCTCACCTCCATGGCATGAGGCGTCTGGCAATAATATGGATTCTAGAACTATACCCAAATCAGGATTTAAGAACAAAGACAACGATCACATACAAAAGAATTGCAGGGTTGACAAGAGTACACGATATAATGCTGACTCTGAAGCAATGTTATTTTCTGCGTAAGTGCTTTGCTACGCTTTGTCGTGATGCTGTACGTCCGCCTATATACACTCAAGCATATATATTATACACCTTATCAATTATAGGCTTGCAAATTCAGGAATTTCCAGCAAATGGTGTAATAGCAAGCAAGCTTAATAATAGAACCACTAACAAACAATAAACCAGAATTCTGTTCAATCCTGCTTTGTGTGAGCTAGTAATTAGATGCGTGTAGGAAACACAAAATACATGCAGGGATAGTTTCTGAACACAGCTATGGACAAACTAATCCCCATCACAGAACTGGCAAGATTACACAGGTCATGGAATCTTGAAATGACTCATTTCAATGTGGCGGATGGTTCATAAACCCTTGGAACCAGGAAGATCAATCCATTGCAGTTGGATTTCCACCTCGCCACATTCCACATTCTTTAATCTGAGGCAGAGATCTTGGACAACCTTGCAGTCCCTGTACATGACACAGCTCTCTTCAGACAAGCAGTTTGCCCTGGATGGTTGTACTTTTGTGATTATGGTGTCACTTGGGATGCCTGTCAGATTCATTCTTAAGGCCTCTATAAACGCTTGTATGTCAAACTCTGCTTCTCCCATTTTGTCGTCTTTGCTAAATGTGTCATGATCATACACAGTCTAGATTCACAAGAAGAGACAAAAAAAAAAAAATGCTATAATGAGGAAATAAAAAATGAAGCTAGGTTTCAGAAGATTTCATCTTTTATTGAACAAATTTCGTTCATGCAGAATATTTGCTGTTTGCCAAGGCCATATATGCCTAAAAGCCTAATGTTGGCGCCTGTTGATGCAACTAGATTTCTGACTGCTTTCTCCATTCATTGTCAAACTTCATCATGCAAATACAACATATAATAATTCAATATACGTAAAAGCACATAGAACTCGTGCTGTTCCATGATCAGTTTAGAGTTCAGACACAATAACACAGTTGTGGTCTACCACTATAATTTTTCACATATCAAACAGCAGAAACCTAAAAGTCCTAAAACAACAAACAATTATATTCTGGGAATGATTGATGATTGTAACATGGAAAGAACAGGTCTACACCAAATGTGTCAGCTTGCTGCCATCAAATTGAAAATATCTCTATTAAATCATCGAACTTAAATCTCCAAAACTAATACATTTTTTTTTCCTTGTTTGTATAGACTAGGGATTGAACCTTAAACTTGAAACTAAGAATAATTCAGTTAACTTTACCACTAGACCTTGTGGTTAGTGGCCCTAGCCACAAATCTATAATTCAAATTTGCATGCTTACCCGAAGCCCACACAGTATTGACAAAAATGAAAAAATAAAGAAGCACAAATGATAATTTGCCCCAATTTCTGCACGATGACATAGATGATTTGCACAGGTGAAACTGCACTTTTTAATTCAGAATGTTTCTCTTTTAGTTACAGGCTATGTGCATGAGAGATGTTTCAATGTCCTTGTTTGGAAACTTAGCACAAAGAAAAAAAAAAAAAACCCAGATTAAGTATAAGTATATAATACATGATTTTGACAAACAATTAGATGCATAATAGATTATCAGTTTCCCTGAGTATGACACTTATTCTTTCTCTTTCTTAAAAGGGTCCTTCAGCTAATGGCAAAACATTTTTGACTAAATTACAACTTTTCGTGTTACGATGAAAAAACTGATTGTTGCACCACATGAATGTGTGTAAAGCAACACGCAAGTTTATCTACTTCATCCAAGATTCTCTGCTTGTTATACAAGTTATAAGCACAGCAATTACACAAGTAGTTTTTACATTTCCAAGGAGTAAGAGGACAATTAGACATTGATTGGCTTTATATGAGTTCTATCTAAATTTGGAAAAAGAAAAAAAAGAAGAGAGAGAGAAAAAGGGAAAGACACCAACCAGCTTGATTGGGAGATTGGGATCTGTGACAGAAAGAGTTAAATCTTCATTCCACTCAGGATTCACATCCTTCTTAATTACACGAGTCTTCAGTCTCTGCATCGCCAATGTGCAAATTGGAATCATGAACAAACCTCAGTTTATTAACTCCACTACTACAAAGAGAGTAAGTGCATAACGAGCCGTCATTGTCTAAAATAACTTGATTATCCATATTTTATGTGGAGAATTCTTTTGAAATAATCTTTTTCCTTTTTTTTTTCTTCTTAATCATAATGTTTTCAAAAGGTATTCATTTTTTTTTTTTGAAGGAGAAGAGAGGGGAGGAGTTACTTGTCGGCCCATCTTGACGACGACGTAAGGATCGCTGCTACGAACGTCGCGGACGGCGAGGTTGACGCCTCGTTTGACGCGAATCCTGAGCAAGCCCAGAAGGGTCTCCATCAGCGACGCCGATCCTCCTCCTCGTCCTCCTTCTTCCGGTGTTTTCGGTGAATCCGTCATCTCTCTTTCTAGTCCCCCAGATCAGAACAACAAATAAATAATATATGTTTTTTTTTATTCAAAAAAAAACACACAAACACATATGCAATAAATTGACAGTAACAGAAAACTCCGGTACCTGGTAAGAAACTCAGAAAAAAAAAAAACAAAAAAAACTAAAATTCTGGGCCCCACTGAGTCCGCAAGAAATCAGACACAAGTTATTAACTTGAATTTAATATTTTATTCCTCTGCAATCTCTCTCTCTCTCTCTCCATTTCAGTTACGGTTAGAGGGGGGGAGAGAGAGAGAGAGGGGGGGGGGGAACCGGAAGATTCGGCGGCTGTAGGATGAAACAATTGGAGGAGAATAGTCTATGGATAAATGATATAATAAGTAAAGATCGTCTGCTCCTTTTATTTTATTTTATTTTTTTAATAAAAAAATTACATTATTTTCTTGCCTTCGCGATGACATCGGAGGCTACACACTCCCCGTGTTAGGCGCTACTCGGTGTCAGCATATAACGTGAATGTGAATGTTCCTGTCTATCAATAATAACCAAGATCAGTAACTCAATATATATATATATATATATATATATATATATTCCTTGTATTAATTCAAGTTTTAGATTCTACACTACAACATATTATGACAAAAATAAGTCCAAATATGTAGACATATGGTACTCAAATTTCTAATTCCATTATTTATTACTATTGAGACTAAACATCTACTCAAAATTAATATTATTTAAATAATATTTTTTTTATTTTTTTGTTATTGTTAAAGAAAAGAAAGAAAAAATAAAAGTGAAATCTACAATCCTCTCAAAAACTACAAAAATAAAATAAAATAATAATAAAAAAATTGCAAGCACCCCTACTTTCTCCTATGAAATAGGATTATACTCCCTTCCTCGATTTGACTCAGCTAGTTGGAAAACACGAACAAAACTTTGCATAGAGTTGAGGGAGTGTTTGAAGTAAAGACAGACCCGTGAATAAACAACACCTCCCCCTCGCCCCCCCCCGGCAAAGCAAAACATCTCAGAGCTAAAATACAATGCTGACGTAAACAAAATTGTATTACACTTGTACATATGACGTCCAACTTTTCTACTGCTGGAGAATTGAATATCAAGTCAAGGAGGAAAGCAATCTGATTTCAATGCCTCCACAAGAAGTAAACCCTTCCATCTCTAATCGCAGGGGCGCCCCAAGGAATTCCAGTGTATGAAATAATTGAATGGTGTCGTCGCTCTCGTCAACTGCTATAGGTTAGAACAGCAACGGCAGATAAATCAATGAATGTGTACTCCCCAACTGGTGGATAATTGGACCTTCCCTAGGACTAGTTTTCACTGTGAGGGCCTACTGAAAAACCTTCCTTAATCTTTCAGCAGAAATGGCGGCTCTCTTATTGGTTGGCTCAAGCACAAGAGCATAATTAAAATCTGCATTGAAATGATGTCATTAGTTCAATGTATCTCAGGCAGGTTAATTGTGACGAGAAACCATTAGGTATATATAGCCTAGTGGCCACCTGAGCATAAAACCTGGAAGTGAGATTTTGAAGTCAGAACACCAAAACTCACTCACAATTAACTCTCTACCCCCTAATTCAACTGGAGACCTAAAAAACAAAAAACAAAACAAAAAAGAGGATTGTGACAAGATGCGCAATGGCCTTTTTGTTTTATTTTTTTTTTGTTTTTTCTTTTGGTCTTTTCATTCTTCGGGACTAATAATTTCCATTCACCAAACCTTTCCTTTTCTCCAAATATTCTCTTCCCTGCCAAGTGCCCTTGAAAAATGACACTTTTACTTTGTCTTGCAAACAAACAGTTATCTTAGTGCAAACCCACAGCCCAAACTCCTCAACTTCCAATTAAAGGACACACCTAACACTTGCACTTCGAGAGAACAGCATATATTAAGCACAAATCATAAATCAGGAAGAAAACTGTCACTAAAATAAATTGCAACACAAAATGTGAGGTAACACCTCACCATCAATTGCCTCCTTATAATAGCCAAGCATCTCTCTCGCTGTGCCTCTCCGAAAGTATGCTTTTACATTCTACAACAAACAGGGAAAAATAATATAGAATATTATGAATCATTTCTGAAATAAACTGTTTAACATTCTAAAACAGAATAAACAGAAGACAATGTTGCTAAGTAATTCATGAGAGACTGAAAGAAACATGAAATATAACACACGAAGTCCAAATCACAAGACATATAAATGTAAAAATTTTAGTTAACTCATAAACAAATCATCCACAGTGCGCACCACTAGCTGGATACTGTGGACCTCCTCTCCAAAGAACAATGTGGATCAAATGAAGGTTGACAAACAGTATTGCTTTTTCTATTTTTATTTTATTCAACTCAAAAGGCAGGAGAAAAAAGATGCACTAGTGCATTAAAACAGGATTTTTTTTATTTATTGTTTTTGAGGTAATTACACTAAGGACTAATACCATAAGAAGTTGTACACAATTGGTTAATTGAATTTTGAGATCCTATCATCATCTTAATGTTGGAGCTTCATGCACTAGGATGTCCTTTTATCTAGTATCAAATTAATGATGAGGAATGGCTTCTCTGTAACACAAACTCTAGTTAACAATTATCTAAACAAGTTTCATCAAATGAAAAACAAGCAATTTCCAATAGAAAAATTTTAAGAATTAGTATCATCAAATAAATCTCACAACCACATGATCACATTACATAATCAGCATGATAACAAGAGCCTCTTACAAAGTAAATACAAGGGTTTCCCAGTTGCAGATTCAAGTAAATTGTTGTTCCCATTGAGAATTCACCTTTTTATCAAGGTTGATGGCCATGGTACAATCAGCCTCTGCTTGAAGGAAACTGGAAGAAAGGCAGAAAAAGCTGTAAAGAATGTATAAAAATGTATAGATTGGTAAAATGATCATCCAAATACAAATGTACCTTCCAACTTCAAGATATGCGGCAGCCCTGTTACTGTAATATGTTGCATTCTTGCCATTAAGTTTGATAGCTTCTGTATAAAAGCCAATAGCCTTCTGCCACTGCTTATCTTTGAATGATTGGTTACCCTTCATTGAGAGTAAATTATTAGGCGACAGAGTACTGGCTTGATCAAACATTTATTATCCCACTGAACAAGTTATATGCATGTTGTGCATGAGCATAGCATGAGAATAACTGGTTTTCTTGCATGAAAAAAACAGTTGTAATGGCCCCAGAAAGATGGCATGCTCCAAGATCAAATGTCAATTTGAATCCAACAAATACATTTACATGATAAAGTTCCAAGAATAGTAGATCTTCACAAACAAATTAAATGACAGCTCCCTTATTAAGTTCGCATGGTATCTCATTGTCACTATAAATACAGTAACTCAACAAGCAAACCTCTAAGATGGCCTAGCACCTCATGACAATCTTTTCATACTAAATGACAGTAAAGTCCAACCTCTTTCTGCAGACATCTACAGAAACTGAGTCCAAAACAGGCACCTAATCAGCCATCAAGAGTAAAGAAAAAGAAAAGAATAAAAGGAGGAAACCACTTGTGATGCAAGTCAAATCCAGTATGGCAAGAAAATGTAATAGTTTAAAAATTAAACAGGGTGTGGGTGTCCTTAGCGCATGAGGCTCCCTACTTTGCAGGCAGTTTGGCAAATTAAGCCGCCTAAAAAAGAAGTCCACCTTTTCTTTAGCCAACTCAGCAGACATTTTCTGGCTGTCAGTGTTGCGTAATATTTTGGACTTTCCAAGCATTTCAGCCTCTTCTTGTAAAGAAGCATAAATGCTCTGCACCACATCCAGCAAAAAACGGTCACCTCCATGCCTGGCTATCAAGGACACCGAAACAGGACACTTGTCATACTGTCCAAGTGGTATTGTTGCCTGCAAACCAAGAAAAAAGCTCAAAAGTATGCCATTATGAGAACAAACCATAAATTGTGAATTTTTTTTTTTCCCAATGCTAATATCTGAGAGTAAAATTTCAGCAGCCTGATGCAAGTTTGCAGATACCTTTGCATGCATGATGTGAGGATGTAGGTGTGAAGGAAGGAGTTTCTCCTGTGTGTATGTGCTGGGGATGGGGAGCTCACCTGACAGCAACCTGATAGGCTCGCAATACTCAACAGACTAAATGAACAAATCTGATAGTCCTCTGATAACATCTCCTTTCCACCAAGTTTTGGTGGCAGATAAGCAGCTGCGGGTATCACCAGAATACCATCATCCTGGACAAACAATGATTTCAATAAACATTAAAAAAAAAAAAGCAAAAGCAAAAGCAAAAGCAAACCTGGGTTTGTCCAGCAACTCAACAGTCAAGATGGCAATTCAATCAGGTAGAGAAGAGGAAAGTTCCATGCATTATGAAGCAAGAATTATGCAAGTGCTACAGTATAGAAGGCAAATAAAGTTGAATCAACCATTTTAAGCTTCAACACCCTAGCAGAACAAACACATTTGAACTCAATTCCGTTTGAGATCAATGAAATCTTAGTTCTAATTAATTGGAGTAGAAACATTATTGAAGTATAATATATGATCCATATCCTAAGCCTTAATATCAGAGCTATCATGACCAAGTGATTACGAGGTTAAGTCACGTTGCCCTCATATTTAATTATAAATTAATGATATATTTCTGGTTTGCTAGCCCCAGTTAACTAGTTCCAGCCCAAGTGAACTATACTTTCGTGTGAGGGGGCATGTTAACGTATTATATATGATTTATATTCTATTCTTACCCAACAGTTAAAGCTTTTAGGTGGAATGGTTTCTTGACAAACATGAATCCATAACTCAAAATATTTTCATTCTCTTATACTAAACTTCAACTTATTTTACCTTTTTTCAGCAAAGGGATGCCTTGAATTGTATTTAAATACCAAATTACCGCTTTTTGCACGGTTATAGTTTGCAGTGGATTCATGGAGTTGAAATTCAAAAAATTACCATTTCCATGTAAAGCAAATAAAATGGGTGTCCAATGAGGCTCCCACATTGTGGGGCCTAGGGAAATATCAGATGTAAGCATCCTTACCCTTGTTTTCACAAAGAGGCCATTTAAGTGACTCAAACATATGACTTCTAGATCACAAAAAAGTAACTTTACCATTATACCAAGGCTCAACCCTTAATTCACATAAAGCAAATCAACTCCAGAAATATTAGTTGAACAGAATATCATTCTGCTTTCCACCAAGGAATGCACATTAAATTTATAAATATTATAACTCAAATTTCAATTGGTCTCAGTACAAACGTCCATAACTTACATAAAGCATTACCTTTAAAAGAGAGTTGATTGCTGTCCGCATTTCATTCCTGATGGATCTACAAACTTCAATTTCTGTTTCTGATGTCTTTATTTCATTTATTTGCGCAGAGATAGCAGGATCAAGAATAGGCTTTTCCATGTTAATCCATTCCCCATGATTACACTTGAACTCATATCTGTTAAAAGGTTGGACACATCAATATAGATGCAACTCTTATTCAAGTGTCTAAGCTGTCATATGGCAGGACCTAAAATCAAATACAACAAAACTGAATATGATGGCAAAAGCTGGCATTCCCTATGAAACTAATTCAGGTTATTAGAAAGCAAGAGGCTTAATAACAAGAGACCAATAAATACAACTGGAATTACAAATGGCACTGTATCAGAATATTTAACTTCTTATCCCAGAGCACAGCAGATACATAGAAGGAAACAAGGATCCATTGCAATTCCCAACCTACTCCCAAGCTTTATCAATGCATGGTTTCCACAACATTAGATCCCACTTGACAATCAATGGATGCTTGGCTTACATGGTTTGAAAGACAAGCCAAGCTAACTTGTAAACCACACCAATTTTGGTTCATTGTTGAACCTCACCAAATACATTGCATAATTCCCAGGTTTTTGATTCTGTAAAGCACATAGCTTTTTGGAATAGCAATAAGAGGTAGTTCAATTTCCAACGTATCCCCATATGACCTAGGAACCCATTGTTGTCATGCTACAACCAGGTAATAGCCTTATTCTTAAGCCAATCGATAGAAGGGACTATGACCTGTATCATTTGTTTGTGCATCAAGCTAGGAGAATTTGTCTAATTCAGTTTTTGTCTGAGAGTACATAACTCCATAAACTCTTTAAGAAGGTAGTTCCAATGCATGAGGCTCCCACAGTATAGGCTTTGGAAAAGAGTCAAATGTACACAGCTATCCTTCTTTTCACAAAGAAGTTGTTTCCGGATCTCAAACTTGTGACCTTCAAGTCAAAATGGAGTAATCTTACTGTTACACTGAGAGTTACCCTTCCTTCCAAAACTCTTAATAGAACCAAATTGGTCTTCTAGAAAGTCTGATTGTAGTCTATCAAGGGAGAACTACTGGATTTTAAGTTACATTTATCCTTTTTCTTCATCTAGATACAAAGTCTATAGAAAAACAATTGTTTGTTTCCTTTTTCACTAGTATTTTCCAATTCATTTTCACAAAATGAACAAACAAAAATTGACCACACTAATTAAGAAAAAACCAAGGAGACAAGAAAAAGATGTATATATCCATTGCAATTTTTTCTCCAAAGGTCAGAACATCAAAATCATTGCATAACTAGCTTCCTGTGCAGAGAGGGAACAACTACTAATGGGTTCTCATTAACCTTAAAGCATTACTTTAACTGTAGAAGCTTCAATGATCCACAACACTCCAGTCCTTCTTTTCCATCCATATCTGACTGACTGTTATTCATGGCTTTCAAGGTGTTTCCAGATGTTAAACAAGCAGTAAAATGAGCATAATTTGCACCACCAGACCACAAGGGAAAACATGACCACTATTAACCTTTTCTAATCTTCCCTTGACATGATTAAAAAAAAAAAAAATTCAAGAGACAAAGTATAAAGTTCACCTGTGAAGAACCTGCATAATATTTGCAAGCAATCTTATTGATGAAGTTTTAATTTCACCATTTGCCTTCTTCTTGTGAAATTCTTTCAAGCTTGGAACTTTCAGATTGAGCAACTTCTCAAGAATTTCATGCTTCAACACTTGTCCTGAAGATATTGCAACACAAACGTTACTGAGAGTTTTCAAGAAAAATCATCAAATAGCAGTAAGAACATTGACAGTATGATCTGCAGACGAAATCAAGGCCAGGATGCACCCAGGAGCAGAACGTACTTCCAAACACCTTCTCAGTAGATTTAATCACCACCTGGGAAACCCTTTCTACAGGTATTTTGATTAGTTGAAAACAATCATCAGCTATTATAATTTGCCTAGGATTGTGTTGGACTCCAAATGGAAGTTGCAACAGCAGGTGGCCAACACGACGCAGAATGTTTGGATCCTTAGCAAACCACCCTGCAACAGTTATTCCAGAGCCATCACCATAAAGTATCAACAGGATCAGAAATCATAAAGAAACATAAGTAAGAAGTTGAAAATGGTCCAAACAAGACAATGATGCAAATGGAACAGTAATATATGTCCAGAGACAAGCATGTTGCTGATCCATAGCAAGGGCTGTTTGGTTTCAGGAGAAAACACTCAAGAAATATTGCAGGGATGACTCAATTTAATTTCTTGTATTTTACAAGGAATCTCATTCCATTTCCCTTAATTTGGAGAATGGCATACCCATTAAAGTCATCATTGATCACAATCAGATAAAACATGAGAACACAAAATTAGCCATGAGAAGGGCCTTGAACTATGACATAAAATCACTTAGGAGATCATTTCCATGGTATATTAAGACCTTAAAACAAACTGCAAAAGAAGATACATCACAAAGCTTTAAAATTCATGCAGGCAGTCATAGAGTTGGACATGTCAACATAGATTATAAAATGCCAGCATACGTACCAACAGTGTCAAGACTTGCTGAAATGGGTATAATTCCCATGTGAGGAATGGCCCCGTATGAGGGTCGAAATCCTATAATGCCACAATAGCCAGCAGGCACCCTCACACCACCAATAGTGTCAACACCTGACATTAACATTTGATAAAATGTTCACCACAAGTCATGCTAGAGCAGAATTATTTGAAAGAAAGAAATTTCAAAAAAAAAAAAAAAGCTATGAAATTTGCCACCAACTTCTGAAGAGGGCATAATATTGAGATGTTCAATAACTGAATCTGGAACCAGCAACACACGATAAAATGTTAGACATCATTAACCTAGATAAACCTTCCTTTAATACAATATCTTAATTGGATATCAAGAATATATCTTTACTCAATTCGACATAAATTATAGCAAATATAATCGAGTTTGACATTTAAAATTATAGACTACAACATAAAGAATAGAAGTCCTAGGATGCTGCACAAACTAAAATGCACCTAAGTTGCTTTTCTTGCTGGAACAGATTCTCTTAGGATTTGTCTACTCAGATGACAATTTGGCACACAAAACATAGAAAAGCAAGCATGGAATTAAGATGGTGGTTAAATTTCTGTCTAAAGTGAAAATTGGTGAATAAAAGCTTTATAGTCTAATGACCCAGGTGAGCAACAGCGAAGGCCTGGATATTCAAGTTCAATTAATTTATGTGAACACCCAAAAAAGCAAGAAAATAAGAAGTTTTCTATCAGTTTCACTTTAAAACTGTCAAAAACCAAACAAGAAGCTCACCTAATGAGAATTCAATGAGATTAGAAGCCACAGCCACAGCAGCCCCGCTGGAAGATCCACCAGGAACATGGGCAGGTGCTGCAGGATTGGTGGGTGTACCATAATGCTTATTTTCTCCATTGATACTGCAAATAAAGCATGACCACAGCAACCAATAAGTTTCCTCTCAAAACAATTCATCATTGGCATTAGTACATCTACTAATACATAAAGAATAGAAAGTAATGGAGACACTACATAACTAAAGGCAATCTACAGCACATTATTTCAGGAAGTAAAAAGTTGTTTGTGAAACCATTTACATTTATATTGTCATTTTTACTGGTATGTTTTTCAAGCAGACTCCTTGTTGGACCATAGAACAATGACATACCCATAAGCCAGTTCATCAACAACAGTTTTTCCAATGCAAGTCGCACCTCCTTCAACAAGAGATGAAACAGCAGAAGATGTTCTTGAAGCTGCTTCATGTGTCCTTACCCAGTCTGGATGACCAAATCCAGTCACATACCCTTCAATGTCAAATCTGATAACCGTAGTACAAGATTTTCCACTTTAGAGAGCAAACAACAAGACAACATACAAACTAAAAGTCCTGAAGAAGATGACGAAGCAAAAGGCAGAATTTTAAGCAGGGTCTAATTAAAAAAGAAATAATCAATTAAACTAATTCACAAAAGATTAAATTTTCTATTCTAATTTCACTCCAACACAACACCCCCATCAAATGCCCGAGGTCCCAAAGCTTGCAATTGTGCACAGTTAGAATTAACAATTAACTACCAACTTACATATACATATTGAAACACAGAATTTTGAAATAGCATCAAGTACAACAGAGGTAATGTTCAAATGCTCAAACAACCATTTCCTTAAAAAAAAAAAAATCAAGGAAAAAAAAAAAATTTGACCGTAAGTTCTTAGACTTCATCTTTCTTACCTGTTGAAATCTGGATTGGAATTAAAACTCAACAGGCTGAACTCAACTATCTACTGTTTTCTGCGGTTTTCTAAGAAAAAAAGAACAAAGAATAAATTTTTTTTCCCTCTCGACTTCAACTACTTTTGCCAGTTGCAACCGAATTCAACCGGTTCTCAAAGCAAACCAAAACCGAAGAAGAAAAGTCATCTTCTTTTTCGATAAAAAAAAAAAGCACAAACGACAGTTATTTTTCAAAACTCACAAAAGATCTACTTTGTACTTGCGGAAACAAAAACTCTTCAACCCAAAAAAAAACTAAACCCCGACCAAAAACAAACACACTCTAACAACAAAGGCAAAAAGAAAAGAAAAGAAAAGGAAAGAAAAAAAAAACCATGCATTTGAGATGAGATGAAAGACATACAAGTCGGAGACAGCGAAGGTGAGGCCGATGAGCGGGTGGGGGGCTTTTGGAGGGGCGGGAGGCGGCGGAGGAAGCAGCTGAAGCTTATGGATAAACGCGCCAAAGTCTTCTCTAACAGCTTTCTTAAACCTTCGGGTGACCAATAGAATCCCAGCCAGTCCCAGCCCCAGTAGCACCCATAGGTTAGCTGGATTTGAAGAAGATGATGATGCCATAATTCTTCTTTATCCTCCTTCCTCTCTTCCTACTTCTGCTCAAAAAACCCAAAAAAATAAAATAAAATAAAGCAACACAAGTAGATAAACCCTAGAATTCAATCCTAGTTATGGCAAACCTCCATTACCGTTTGAGTCCCCTTCTCTAATATTTTCACTTCAGCTGCAGTAAAAGAATCTTTAAGCTAATGGAAATGGTTGCGTTGTTTTATATATAAACTAATTAATATTCGTTTTGTTATATTATGTAATTTAATATTCCTCACAGCATAACTAATAATTAAAATTTTCAAACTTTTTTTTATTTTTCTTAATAGATGAAAAACAAATTATGTATTAATTATAATTGTGAATAATATTATTCACAATTAATTTTAAATAATAATTATATTATTTTTATTGTATGTAATTTAATTATATTTATTATAATTTGTAATAAAAATATCAAAAAAATTAAATTTAATAACAAAATTTTTATTTTATTATTGTTATACAATTTTTATTTTTTAAAATTTAATATTAATAAAATGAGAATATTTAAAATAATAAAATATTTAATATATTTTAATTTAGATATAATATTAATTTATAATTTAAATTTTAAAGTGTAATAAATATAAAAAATGTATGTAAATTATTGGTAAATAATTTAACATTATTTCATCCAAGACGAAAGATCATTCTTTATTTTTTAATATTAAAAAATAAATTTTTACTTTTTAATATTAATTAAAAAATTTATTAATAATATATTTTTAAATATATAATAAATATAAGATATGTGAATCAATTATTTAAAATTATAAATAAAATAAATTATTTTATTATTGTTTTTACTTTCTTTTTTTTTTCTATTAGACTTGAGTTTTTTTTTTTTCTTGGTTGTAAAATCCAAACATTTTTTTTAATTGGCATTTGGAAAACCTAAGAGGCTAGACATATTGCTGGTAGTTGCAATTGCCACATCAAATCCCGCGTATCCTTCTTATCGAGCGCTCGCTGTTTGCTTGCTTTCTCTCCTTACCAACACTGCAAGCTACGCTTCTCTCCTCGATCCTCCGCCCATTGTCGCGGCAGCACACCAAGAATCACCGCCAATTCTTTTGTCGGAGGCGCCGCCGTCGTCTACCAACGGTGCCGTCCTCTCTTTCTAATTCTATCATTTTCGCCACGCATCACCACCACCACCACCGGCTCTTTAGCTCTGATTCTGTAGTTTGCATTTTGGATTTAAACGACTAATTGATATCTTAATTAATTCAATTTGGTTGTAGATCACTACGAAACTTGATACTTAGGTTTCCCCTGTCTTTTGCTGTTATCTGTTAGGGTTTTGTTTGAATTCGTAGAAGTTCAATTCTGCTTAGTTCACATATCTGGGAGCGCCAGAAGCTACCCCAGTTCGCTTTATTACGCTGGACATGGACTTGTCTGAGTCGTGGCACGAGCGACGGGAGGGGAGGGATGACGTAGATGACTCTGCCAGTGGACATCGTCGGGTTGATGACGACTTGGGGTCGAATGGGATTGAAAAGTCGAGTAAGCATTCCAGTAGAGATAAAGATAGGAGGAAAAGCAGCCGAGGGGAGGGCAGGGACAGAGATCATAGAGGGAAGGACAGAGAAAGGCCCAAGAAACCTGGGGATGATGTACTCAAAGATAAGTACTCTGATAAGGAACGCAGCAAGGATAGGGGTAGGGATGGTAAGGTGAAGGATTTAGATAATGAAGATGACAAGTATAAGGAGGAGGGTGAGCAGGAGAAGGATAAGGATAGGAAAGATCGGGGAAAGGAAAAGGCACGGGATAGGGAGAGAGAGAGTGAGAAGGAGAGGGGAAAGGAGAAGAGCAGGGATAGGGATAGGGATAGGGATAGGGATAAAGAGAGGGAAAGGGAAAGAGAAAGAATAAAGGAAAAGGATCGGGAGAAGGAGAAACATAAGGATCGGGAGAAGCTTCGGGAAAGTGATAGGGATAG
Organism: Kandelia obovata; assembly: GCA_021464305.1. NCBI lineage: Eukaryota > Viridiplantae > Streptophyta > Magnoliopsida > Malpighiales > Rhizophoraceae > Kandelia > Kandelia obovata. The sequence goes on from CM038480.1 coordinate 1,171,620, forward strand.
AGAGAAGGAAAAGGAAAAAGAGAGGGAGAGGAGTAAGGAGACAGACAGGGAGAAAGAATCTGATCAAGAAGAGAGGTCAAAAGAGAGGGACAGGGCAAGCAGAAAAGGCACTGAAGAAGATTATGATAGGAATAAGGATCATCGTGGCAAGATTCAAATGGACTACAAAGCTGACAGGGATAAAGGGAAGGTGTCTTTTCATGATGAAGATGAGCAAAGTGGTGAGGGTGCATCAAATGGAGCACATTCATCTACTTCAGGACTCGAGGCACGGATTTTGAAGTGAGTGAACCTCCTTATTGGTTCTTTTCTATTTATAATATTCCCCCCCCCCTTTGAGATATTGTTTGGTATCCTTTTGATAGAGGCTTTTCTATGCATGTAAACAATTGGTGAGACATACTGCTAGTTCATGTGAATGAATATGGATGGTAACATGTACTATTAGTCATTGCTATACCTGTCTAAATGTTTCTACTTAAGACTGAGCATCTCCTTATAGTTATCTTTCTTGCACAGGATGAAGGAAGAAAGATTAAAGAACCAGTCAGAAGTTGGTTCTGAGGTTTTATCATGGGTTAATAGGAGTCGTAAGCTTGAGAGAAAGATTACTGAAAGGGAGAAAGCAAAGAAGCTATCAAAAGTTTTTGAGGAACTGGTTAGTTTACTCCCAAAAGTGCTTTCTTTCATTATGTCTTGCTTGGATTTTGTTTTGTGTTTTCTTGGCTATTGCTATGCTGACTTGTATTTCTCAGGACAATGTTGCTGAAGAAGAAGGTGAAGATGAACGGGCAGGCCATAACACTTGTATTATTTCTTTCTCTGCTTGCTTAATTTTCTTTTTCTGTTGTTACATAATACGTCTAGTAGTTTTTTTTTTCTCTCTTTGAAATTTGAATGTGACTTGGCATAAAATTTTGTAAGGGTGGGGAAGTTGCATGAGTGTTTTGTTCAGTTTGAGCTTTTTATTGTTCTTAACAAGTGGTTCTGTACCTTTTATCTTATAGAAAATCCCATGTGAAGTCTATGAATTGCAGTAGATTGGACTAAACACACGATACATGTGTTGTTTTCGTACCATGATCTTATCTCTCAAGTCTATGCTATTGGACCTAAACTTGACAGAGATATATCAATTGTAACTAATGGCTCTAGGTCATCTTCGTGAGAAATTATTTTTCATCCGCCTAGTTTTATTTAATTTATGATGGATGATTTTTCACAGTTAATCTAGCTGGCATCAAAGTTCTTCATGGTCTTGACAAGGTAATGGATGGTGGAGCAGTTGTTTTGACACTTAAAGATCAGAACATTCTTGCTGATGGGGATATCAATGAAGGTAAAAGTTGTTGGGTGTCTTGATGTGCTTGTTCTCTGAATCTGAAGTCAAAATTATCATCTTTTCTATCATGCAACAGATGTTGAGATGCTTGAAAATGTGGAAATTGGAGAGCAAAAGCGCCGGGATGAGGCTTATAAGGCTGCCAAGAAAAAGACAGGGATTTTTGATGATAAGTAAGATAATATTACTATAATGCATTATATGGTTAGTTGATAACATAGAAAGGTTGCTAAGAAACTTCTAACATACTAAATTTTCAGATTCAATGATGATCCTGCTTCAGAGAAGAAAATTCTTCCACAATATGATGATTCAGCTGCAGATGAGGTTAGTTTTCCTATCATTACTTTTTTCTTGTTTGTGTTTTGGCTCATCTTTGCATATTCATTTTAAAAGCTTTGTTTTTAAATATTTATCCAAAAATTTGGTAAATATGAAGATATCATTTTCAGGGGTTGACTCTTGATGAAAGAGGGCGATTTTCTGGTGAAGCAGAGAAGAAGCTGGAGGAGGTAGACTTACCTTTATTCTGAAAATTAATTTTAGTGCACAAGAATTGTCTGATGGACATGTTCAACGATTTTCTTTTTATGTTTTTACTTCTTGTCCCTAATTTCCAGCTCCGCAGAAGACTACAAGGTGCTTCCACAAACAACCATTTAGAAGATCTCAGCTCTTCTGTAAAGATCTCATCAGATTACTACACTAATGAAGAGATGCTTAAATTTAAGAAGCCCAAGAAAAAGAAATCCTTACGAAAGAAGGAGAAGCTGGATATAGAGGCCCTTGAAGCAGAAGCTGTTGCTGCAGGGTTGGGTGTTGGTGATCTGGGTTCCCGGAATGATGGCCGAAGACAGGCAATTAGAGAGGAAAAAGAAAGATCTGAGGCGGAAATGAGAAATAGTGCATATCAGTTAGCATATGCTAAAGCAGACAAGGCATCTAAATCACTGCGACTGGAACAAACTCTTCCTGCTAGATTGGAAGACAATGAGAGTCCTATGTTTGCCGATGATGAAGACCTATACAAATCGTTAGAAAGAGCTAGGAAATTGGCTCTTAAAAGGCAAGAGACAGAAGTGTCTGGTCCACAAGCAATTGCCCAGCTTGCCACCACTACTGTGAGCAGGCAAGCTGCAGATGATCAAAATCCTGTAACAGGAGAGCCACAAGAAAACAAAGTTGTATTTACAGAGATGGAAGAGTTTGTCTGGGGTCTCCAGCTTGACGAAGGTATCAATTTGGTACATGCTTTCTTGCTTTGTAGTGTTTTTGCCCCTTTTTCCCCTTATATTTTGATACAGTGTAGTTCATGTCATGTTGGACTATGCTGTTGCAGAGCCAAATGGTTCACCATCTGAAAAATTATCTATATTTCTGCATCTACGTAATAAATTATAAATAAGTTGGAAATTCTAGATCTTCTCCTAATTGTATGGTAGTACAACTACTTTCTTGGATACAGCTTTTGCTGTATGCAGGAGTCCATTGCATACATTGACAAGATAAATATTGTGCCTTTGCTATTTCAGAATCCCACAAACCTGACAATGAAGATGTCTTCAAGGATGAGGATGAAGCACCAGTAGATTCTGATCATGAAAGGAAAGATGAAGCAGGTGGATGGATGGAAGTTAAAGACACCAGTAAAGATGAAAACTTTGTTGATGAAGACATGGAAGAGGTAATTCCAGATGAAAACATTCATGAAGTTGCAGTGGGGAAAGGATTATCAGGTGCACTGAAGCTGCTTAAAGATCGAGGAACACTCAAAGAAACTGTTGAATGGGGTGGCAGAAACATGGACAAGAAAAAGAGCAAACTTGTTGGCATCATGGAAAATGACACCAGCAATGACAGATTTAAGGACATTCGTATTGAGAGGACAGATGAATTTGGGCGCATTGTAAGTAATTCACTTTATCATCCAATTATGTTCTCGTATATTGGCATCTCTTATGATTATCTATATTTTACATTGTCATGCATGTGTTGATTGAGCAGTTCTAATACATGAGGAATTCGTAGGCTAAATTTCAAGGAGGTAGAATAATATTTAAAATGACATTTGGTGACAGTTGTTATGTCATCACCGTAGACTCTGTTGTCTGAAATATGCTTATGTCATGGATTAGTTATGGGCATTGAAGTCTCAACACACCACTCTTGAAATGAGAGTTCTTGATCTGTGCTTCTTAGGAGCTGTTCTAGCTAGGTAGTTGCTTTAGAGATTTGACAATGTGAGGATTCATTAAAGTTATGGTCCTTATACTGCCTGGATATGGTTTTTTTTTGTCTGCTTTTTGTTTGTTGAAATGTCCAAAATGCACAATGAAGCGACAAACTGAGTTAAGCATACAGTTAGAATTTTGTATCTGCTGATTGTGGAGCAACTTTTAATTATTTAGCTTGTTGACTGTGCACTATGAGATTTTGAAGTGCTCTTTGGCCTGGCTGGTTTCTCTGAAAGTTTTTCTTACTCCCATTACATTCTACTTTTTTTCTGCGACTATTTTCTGCTGATGTATTTTGTGGTTGTAATAATTAGACCTTGACATATCACTAATCATTGCTAGGTATTTGTGTAATGAATTTTGGTTTGTTTGGTTGCATTAATCAGATGACTCCAAGGGAAGCCTTTCGGCAGCTGTCTCATAAATTCCATGGGAAGGGGCCTGGAAAAATGAAGCAAGAAAAGCGCATGAAGCAATACCAGGAAGAGCTGAAATTGAAGCAAATGAAAAATACTGATACACCATCACTCTCTGTGGAGCGGATGAGGGAAGCTCAAGCTCAGTTGAAGACACCTTACCTTGTCCTTAGCGGTCATGTTAAACCAGGGTATGATTATCCTCCATCTCATGTCTCCATAAAAATTATGACTTATGATGGTTACTATTCTCTCTTTGGAGACAAGCAGGAGAGTAGTTTTAATGTACCAATACAACGGTTACAAGGGCTATCCCGCTTGAAGCCCTCAACGAGGTTTTCCCTTTGTTTTTTTTTTTGTTGGGGTGGGGGGGAGGTGGTTCAAATTTCTAACTATCCTAAAAAATTCACTTATCAAAAAGGAACTGGTCTGTCTGCTCTGCTAGGAAGGGATGTCATGGAAATTTAACACTTTTTACTGACCTATAGTGAACTTTGGTCTACATGCTATTATTGTTTGAGTCATACTTCATAATTTCCTGAGTCATTCCATGGACAAACCATTTTTTTAGGTTTACGGAGGAAAAAGGTGCCAGTTATGATGATGAATCATGATTTGGCTTCAATTTGCTTAACCTAGTTGGCATTTCAAATTCTAAGTTTGTGTTACATGGTATGAGATTTGTTAGTTTGTTATTGAATATGCTTATTTCTAATGTAGGTAATTTATTGCTCTTTTTTTTTTTTTTTTTTTGAAATTCATTTACAGGCAAACTAGCGATCCTAGGAGCGGTTTCGCAACTGTTGAGAAAGATCTTCCAGGGGGCTTGACACCAATGCTTGGTGATAAGAAGGTTTGTCCTTGTTTACAGTAGTGAGGGCATGAGTAGACAGATGACTGCACTGGATGTTTGTCAGTCATTATTTAAGTGTGTTTTTGGCATGTTTTATGATATATTTATTGATGTATATGAAAGTCTGATTTATGGAGGTGGTTTGAATTGGTTGTGAAGAGTGCATTGTTACAAACCTAATACAATGCTTGTTTGGCACCTTTTGTGGAAGGGATGTTTATGAACTTTTATCTTTTTTGGCCTTCAATTTTTAATTCAAAGGCCTGGATTTGAAGATCTGACTTCTGATGTGGACTTGCCATCTCTGCTAATGAGGATTTTTATCCTCTCTGTTGGCTTTGTAGTTGACAAATAGATGCAAAACTTTTGTCTTTGTACACTTATCATAATTTGATAAAGGCTGACTCTAAATAAAGCACTTCTAAGAAATCTCAGAAGTTCATCTGTTACACTTAAGTCTACATTGCTATATTTCATTTAAAGAGAGAATCCTTATAGAGAGCAACAAGATGGCTGCAAGGGTCTTTATAAATTAAACCACCTGTGGAAGCATAATGAAAAACTGGCACTTTGTTTCTCCCTCATACTTTTTGAGTCTTTATGGACATATTTGTTCCTATTCAAGTGCCTGATTCCCAGGCACTGCTACTGTTGATTCTGGACACCAAGTCAGCCAATTTTCTTTTCTTCTATGTCCCAAAATTTTCTTATGATCCTAGATCTTTCCTCTGCCTAGTGAAAATGATCATCTCACACATCTATCTTTTCTTGTTGCCAGGAAATTTTGGCCCCTATCTTTGCTGGATTTACCAATGACATGCCCACCTGTTTTGTAAATTCCTATTTTTCCAAGACTTAGATGACCAAAAACCATGCAATGGGGCAGTTAGTTCTTTCCGATCATGCATACACTAAGTTTCTTCATGCTTCACATGAAGATTTACCTGCAGTGAGCTGTTTTTTACATGTCCATAGCATACATAGCTTGTAGACTCTCTTTCTCTCTCTGTGTTTCTTTTTCTTCCTCTGACACTGCTGCAAATGATTTAGCAGTAGCAAAATGTGTTGTTGGGGCCCTAACCATTTTATTGGAGACAGATCAAAATGTAGTAACAAGGAGAAATGTTAACTAATCTTTAGTGTGGTTGGTGAATTCCCTGGTATGTCCTACTGATATTGCCCCCTTATTCATTTGGTTTTCACCATTCTCAGTGCATGCTGAATTTCAACTGTCATGCAATCCTGGGTGCGAAGTGGGAATGCCATTGCTGTACTAGGAAACCCCTTGCCAGGCACACTATTATTTAGGCTTAAGGCTTCAGATTTGGATGCTGAATTTGTTAAACCTTATCATTGTTTTCTCTAAGGGGTCTGCCTTGTGCATTTGCAGTGTTTGAAAATATTGAATAATTCCATCTTTTCTCAATATTAGTTGTGATTCTTGGCTTGCTTTTCTTTGATCTTTGCATCGGCATGTCTTGCTTATTGCATTGTGGAATCCAATTGCTAGCAACACTTATCAATATCTTCTTTTTCAGGTTGAGCACTTCCTGGGGATAAAACGCAAGGCTGAGCCTGAGGACTCCAACACGATGAAGAAGCCTAAAACTTAATTTCATGGAAATTCATGACTAGCAAACTAGCGGGCTTGTAGAAGTTTTGTGAAGAAATTGTCAGCATATATTGACCCGAATTTGGATGCTTATCATAACCGTAAGTAATGTTTGAAAACCAGTGGAAAATACAAATTGTATGTTTTAGATTGTCCAATCATTCTCTTAGGTACACTGAATTATTTTTTCTTCTGTTTGTGTACTTTTTAACAGGAGACATTTTCAAACGTGAGATACATTTGGTCTGAAATTCCCCCAATTATACTGGTTTAAATCTAATCCTATGTGATCAGAACCCAGGTGTTGCGAATCCCCCTTTTTGTAGTTACTATTACTGCTACCTCTTCCGATGCTGAGAGGGAATGTATGTTTATTCCTAGCCCGTGCAATGTGTGAATCTTGTTGCGCTTACTGTGCTCTATTAGGGTAAATCTTGCAAACATTGTGGAAGTTCCCTCGTGATTAAGTATATGTCTATGTTGATTTTTGATTTGGATACGAGTTCACCAGTTTAATCGTTGTTTCTTTATTTTCTGTTACTGAAGATTCTTCTTCTATTGTTTCTTGTCTGTTAGTATCCAGTGTCATAAATTTTTCCATCAAGATGGTTTTTCAGCCTTGAGTTTACGAAAGAGTCCCGCATAAATTGTGCGAAGACAAATGGAAGACTGGAAGTCACTGTTTCTACGGTTTTCCTTCTGTTGGCGTGGAAAGTGTATAAACTAAACGTTCCTGTTCTTTTTTTCGTTTTTTTGGGTTTTTGGTGGGAGTGTGGTTTGATGGCGGAGGCATGAAACATAAACAGAATTTGTAATAATGCCCCTTTGTTACTAGACTATGGGAACCAGAGAATAAAGATAAAATAATTGTAAAAATAAAATTAAAAAAAAGTTATGATTTCTTGGAAGGGGTCAATTTTTACCAAGCACGAAAACGAAAACTTTAAATTGTATATAATTGCTTCAAAAAGAAGGGTCATATGCCTAAGAACTCAATAGAGATGAAATCGTTTTTAAGACTAGAGAGTTGAAATTTTAATATTAAAACTCTCAAGTTGGAAGTCTTAATCAAAATTAGTTAATCAAAAAATGAAAACCATATTATATTACATATTTATAAGATAGCAAGTCCTCAATCAATAAATAATGAGTCCATATATTATTTTTACCAAAATATGGAAAATTTCAAAAGTCAACTATTCAATGACACAATTGAGAATGATCCCACCAACTAGGTAATCTCAACCTCCAAATAATTAATAAGCAATACAAAAATTTTGGGCAATGGTATTATCCCTGATCCAAGAAAAAAAAATTTAATCTATGGTTTCTCCTCATATTCATAAATCAACTCGGTGATGGAAGTTGGCAACTTGATGAAGTAGGAGACATGGCAATAACATTCTATGCTCTAATTCTTGAAGACTCTCCTACAACTTTCTCCATTCTTGTGTACCATTCTCCAATTCGAGTGTGCTCCACCATATCTTTACCAGATCTTAGATAGCGGATGGGTCTCAATACTCCAAATACAGCAAGGTCAGCTAAGTTAGGCTTTGAACCACCTGAGGCAAGAGAAACCACGTCGATGATTTAGTACTGAAAGCAACTCCTTGACGACTTTCAGTGGTAAATCAGTTACACGGAGCAAACTTCATAATGTTATGTTCAAAAGTCATTTGTTACAAATGGTTTTCACACATTAACATTGGTTGGGGCTCCTATTTTGTAGATTATAGACATTATGATCAGCTTAGTTTAGACAACAAAATTTCCCTGAAAATTTTTAGCTACTTGGTTTCAATCCTATAAGAAACTAGAAAAAATCTCGAGTCCAAGAATAACCACATTTCACCTCCCACCATCTCAAAAGCAGTTTTTTTCTTTGTTTTTTTTTTTGAAAAAATGAAGTTTCTTCGGATGCAATTTAGGCATCTCACAACATTCAACTTATGCACATGACCTATAAGAATAAAATCATAATTACATCCAACTGAACTGCATCGGCACCTGCTATGATTACAAACAATCAGCCCTCCATCAAAATAAAAACTTTTGTTGGCAGTTAATATTCACAAGTCAAGTGCCTGTGCATGTCCCATTTATCAATCAAGTAAAGGATGGCAACATGTTTTGGAGCTGCGTACCAAGAAATTCATGCCCGTCTAGAGCATCCACCCATGTTTCAGCAGCTTCATACAAGGCAGCACGCTCATCAGTAATGTTATATTTCTTCTTCAGGCCCTTGGACACAAAGTACATGGCCACAGCTCCAGCATATTTTGCTGTGAGTTTCTCCGTGTAACTAAAATTACCTACAATCATGGGAGAGAAGTACAAGAAAATCAACAACATTGGTTAAACATGACACAAACAAGCATCATGGTCAAAACAGCAACAACACACACACAGTTACAATGAATATTAGCTGCCTGCAATACATTAATCCAAACCTTTTCTGAGATGTATTGATGCAATTTAGGCATGTTGTAGGCAAACTGGGAACTAAATAAAAAGTTAAATGAAATGTAAAGAAGTGATGGCTTAATTGCTAATAGAGGATAAGTTAATATAGAATTTGATAAGGGATTGAACCCTAACTCCACCACAAAATCTAGCTCTTGAGGGTTGACCCAACCCTTATAAACAGCCCAAAGACCTCCTTCAGAACCAATGTGGGACACATCATTCCCGACCCCTTTAAACTGCACGTCCCCGTGCTGCCTCAGTTGGCGATCGGCACGGTAGAAGGGGACCTTTGTACATGCGCCCGCCGACCCTTTGAGGTTAGGCTCTGATACCACCTGATAAAGGATTGAACCCTCCACTCTAAAGCTAGCTTTTGTGGTGGAGTTAGGGTTCAATCCCTTATCAGAATTAGGCATATAAATCCAAATTTACATTTCAAATCAAGCAGTGTATCAGGAGTTAGTATGCCACTGATGACTATTCAAGGCATCGACTTATTTGACAAACATGGCATTAAAGAATGACCTGGGAACTTAAAACTTGAATGTTTGCAAGACACAACTGGCACTTTCCTCTTGTTTATTTTCTTTCCTTCCAAAGAAAAATATTTCAACACAAGCTTTATATCACAGATGAACAAGTGCCAAGTTAATATATATATATATATATATATGGCAATGTATATTTAAATGTCACATGAGTGCAAAATCCAGATTAATAAGAATTGTTTTTTCAAAAAAAAGTAGTTGAACTTTGCCTCAAGTAGAAAAACTGAATAACTTCCAGGTTAATACCAAAATACTAATAATAATAATTTTAAACAGGAAGAGATGTCCACGAATTAATGTACCATGACTTGTGATATAGTCAAAAGATTCAAGAGCCTCAGAGGTATTGCGGTATATATTTGGAGATAGTACATGTACCAAGTGATTGTCAACCCACCTACAATTTGAAGCAATATAACAAAAACCAGAAATTAGACAGTACTTTGAATAAGGTCTATCTCTGAGTGACAAAAATTTTAATGATACAGCAAGCAGTGAAGGCACAAAATCATTATTGAAAGTGTGGCATTAACAGAAAGTTGAAGAGCCTCAACATTATCATATCCTACCACAGTACCAACAATACATTGATTAGATTCTACATAATACAAGGAAAAAAAAACACAAATTACAAAAACTATGAAACTACTTCAGCAAAAGTTTCCTATCAGTGACAGTATCAAATTTGCCTTTTTTGATATTAGATGAATAATCTAGGTCAAAGGTACCGAACAAAACTTCTGAGTAAATGACTGATTCCTACTAGAAGAAAAAAGAATCATGTCTCTATCATTGGGCTCTGGTCTTTAAATTTTTGGCTAAGCAATGAAAACTTTATAAAAGATCTGGGCTTGGTTTCAACCAAAGGCCTCACTTATTAAAGTATTTTCCAGTGAATACAAGTAGGGGTTAGAACATTTTTGGTCTTAATGAAAAAGTCAAAACTACAAAAAATTATGGTTAGGTCCAAATATCTGTAATCTTTGGTCAGTTTGAAATATTTGGAAGGTGAGTTTTGGTGTAACAGTAAAATTACTCTACGATGACCTGGAGGTCACAGGTTCAAGTTGCAATATTTAGGCAAATGTTTACTCCACTTTTAAAGCTAAAGCCCTTACACATGTTTCAGTGAGTTCAATCTTAGTTTGGGCAAAATATAGAGCAAAACACCAGAAAAGGGATTGCACAAGGAAGAATGAAAAGAAAGTCAAGCAATCAAAACAAAGTAAGAGTGAAGCTAAAGCAGTAGAAAGCAACTTAGTCCTAATGGGTCAAGCTGGTCCTGAGAACAATAGAAGAAAATTCTTAATTTTCAGTTTCACAAAATGACAAAGAACTCACCCCTTTTTCATGGGGTTGTTAAGCATGCTCCTCTTTGATGGGAAAAGGGAGCTTTAAAGAAGCAAAATAAACACACAAAAAGATATCATACCGGCGCCACTTCTTCTCTTCATCAACAATATCATCTGAGGCAGCATCAATTGTTTTCTTCTTTGAGAGTATCTTGTCACTTAGCTGATTGATGATAACTGCACACACACGATATACTAGGTCAAAGTTCAATTGCACAAAACTCAAATCAAAACTGATTGAACAAATGATTTGACAGGTTGCATAATCTTGACCCCAGTTATCCCGATCCCAAGAATAAACGATGGTAATGCTAACCTGATGACTCAACAAGCTGTTCACCATCCACCATAAGTATAGGGACTTTCTTATAATCAGACCACTTAATCTCTTTTTTACTGATTGGGTTGACTTCCACCGCTTTATATGGTATATCATAGTAGTCCAAGAATGCTGAGAGAATAAGATATTCATACAAATTATAGAACCCCGAACCACTATAAAATGCAGAAGAAATAAAAAGGTAAAAAATAGCACTACAACATCCTCGTATGATTAAAAATAAATCCGCTCAAAACTAACCAGTATATCACCCAAAGTAACAGTGACTATTATTCTCAATTCACGTGAAGCCAAAATTAAACAAATAGTGGTGGGTAAACAGGAACATCATAATCAAAAGAAAACATAGTAAATCATAAATCTAATTTTTTTTTTTAAAAAAAAAAATCAAATCCAGAAAGCACTCGGAAAACAAACAGCAATTTGGAAGGCAAGCCAACAGCAACCAAAAGTTAAAAAAATTTAAGAACAATCACTTTATTGAATGCATTTGCACCCAACAATTGTATGTGCAACGAAATAAAAAGGTATATATTTGACTGGTACAAAACACTTCTTGTCTTTCAGCAAATACGGTTTGATCTCAAACTTGAAAAACAGCAAAATTCAAAATGAGAAGAAAAGCCAAATATTGATAAAATCCAGAATTCCCAACGTATAAAACTAAAATGGCTGACTTGAAGGAAAGACACCTTTAACTTTATTGCAAAATGGGCAAGCTTCGTACTGATAAAGAACAACGTCTTTCGGCAAAGCGTCGGCTGGAGGCGGCTCCTTCGCGTAGACGTCCTGGGAAAGAGAAGTAGCAACTGCCACCGAGACCAAGGCTCCGGCGACCCCAACACCCACGGCTTGCGCAGAGAATGGGTTGCGGAACCCGTAGAACCACTGCCCGCGGCTGAAAGAACCGCCCTTGCTGTCGGCGGAGTAGAAAGCCACCTGGACAAGGCGGTGTTCGAGGATTCCATAGGTTGCTCCGCCGCAGTGGGCGGCCGGGAGGGCCCGGGATAGAACAGCAGAAGCGAGAGACGAGGCTCTTCTCATCTTGAGTGAGAGAGGGAGAGAGAGAGAGGGCTTGCCAGCGAATCTTCGAGAAGGGGTTTACGTAGGTTTAGAACCCACCACTCCTAATAAAATTCTTTCAATGTGTGAATATTATGGTTATAAATAATAATAATAATTATTATTATTAAAAAATCACAAAAAAAATAAATAAGGAAAAAAATGGTAAAAAATTCTGAGAAATGAGAAATTAAAAAAAAAAAAAAAAGATCACAAACGGATAAAAAGAAAATGGCTTTTCTTCCTTTGGCATTAGCCTAAAACCCTATGGAACTCTCTGCAAAGCCCCAGAACTTCCCCGACCCCAAACATCCTCTCTTTCTCTCTCTCTCTAAATAACCAAAGTAGAAGGAACAGAACATGTCTGTGTTAAGGTTGTTGCTCTCAGGCACTTCATTCTTCAGTTGTACTAATAATACCCACAGAGTTATCTCCTCCACCCCTCCATCTATATCCTCAACACCCTTCCCTTCCAAGCCCCTCCAATTCCTCCGTTACACTTCCTCCTCCGCCGCCAGGGACACTGTCGATTATGTTGCCACCGATAAATCAGAGGCCAACATAACCTCCATTCGGCCTCACCCCTGGCCGGAGTGGGTGACTTTCGTGGACCGGTTGAAGACCCGAGGTTACTTTGTCCCATCTCCGGCCAAAGACAATACTAGTATTGCGGGTTATGCTGCTGTTTCTAACAACGTTTACGTGGACATCACTCAATTGAAAGACGCTTGCCTTAGCTTTGCCCGTGATAGATACGATATTTTCAAGTATGTTTTTTTTTTCTTTTTTTTTTCAGTTACATATGATTTAATAGTGTTGGTCCGCTTGTTTTCTGAAATTTTCTATGTATGCCATGGATTATATGGTTGTTGGGTCTAAAGATTCAGTTTTTCTTGTTTTCTTTCCATTCAGATCGCTGTCTGAACCCAATATTCGGACGGTTGTGGAGGGTGGATGTCCGAATCTTTTCCGGAAGGTTGTGAATTCTGCCAAAAGATTGAGAGCTTATGCAAAATTGGATGAAGGGGATGTATGTGCTTTTCCTTTTCCTTTTCCTTTTCCTTTTTTTTTTCATTTTCATTTTGATCATTTGTTATATCACTGATTAACAAATGGAAACTCAAATTTTCATGAAGTATGGATTGCAGTACTGCTACTTAGGATCAATTTTCATTTCTTTCATTGTTTTACTTGAGCTAGAAAAATGTATTTTGTGTTTGCCTGCTCTGGCTAAAAGCACTTGCTTGCAGGTTTGTGGTGCTTGTAATTTACGGGGTTCCTGTGATAGAGCCTACGTGATGCTGAAGGATAGTGAAGCAGATGCCCGTACAGTCGACATAGTGCGGATATTGTTATCTTATGCACTCGACCCACTTGTTTCAGGGGAAGAAAAGTCTCCTGGTAGACAGATTGTTGAAGAAGCTGCAAGGAAACTTCTTTCTGAGTTGATTGAATTAAGTGAAAGAGCCCCTGATCCCACACTACGAAGAGCAGCTGCCACATTTTCCACTCAGAAAAAGCAAGATGTGAATTTTGGAGATGGCAAAGACTCTCAAAATTTTGACATGAAAATGAGAGATTGGATGTGTCCCAAGTAAGTCAAAATTGAAAGTTGACTGAATATATCCCTGTATGTTGTAGTTGATAAAGCTATGCATATTGCTGAATGCTTGTGGATGGTGCAGAAACTATTCTTTATGCTGGCGAAATTGCCAAAGTGAAACTTTTCTTTGGAAAAAGAAATCACAAAAAAGTTGAAAAAAGATAAATGGTATAAAAGTAAACAGATAAAGATCGAAAAGAAATAGTAAACATCAATCCTGCTCTAGGAGCTTGTATGCATGTGGTCATTACTCATTTGTATATATGTGTGCGTTTGTTTGTCTTTCAATTTCCAAAGTGAAAGGCAACACCCTATTCATTTGTTAGAGCCAGTTTACCAATACTGTGACTTGGAAATAGGTGTGAAACATTTGTGTTTGCTTGTGCATGACTACCAATTCCTAAAAGGATAGGATCATGAGGACAAGATTTGACAGTTGTGCTTAAAGGATGACTTTATATTCACAAAGGTGAGCCATATGAATGCAGATCCCTATGAGTGTTGAAATGCAATGGGCCTGCTATGGTTGTTGCTAATGTGAAGTGGGAAATCAATTGATCTGTATCTGTATCATTTAGGCAGAAGTCACTTTTAGTTTATCTGGCCCTCAAAATATAATTGAAAAAATTTATCTATTTATTCAAACCCTAGAATTTGTTGATTTGGTGGGTTTTCCTGTTATTGGTCTATTGGAGAGGTAGCATCTAGATGGGAAGACAGCTAATCACTTAGAATCATTTAGATGTATAATAATCAGGCAAGGGAAACAGGAGCTACAAGCATTTATCAAGGATAGTGTTAGAGAATACTGTAGCTAACTGACTGTGATTAAAGCTTTAAGCACATTAACATATTGACGCCAGAAGCTGTAGTTTTCCCTGCATCAGAATCAATGACAAGCATCTGCAACTTATGATGCATTTTGCAAATGTTGGTGCAACATTGTAATTGTTGTCTGGAATTGGGTGTTTGACTTGAGCATTGCATTCTTTGGACCTCAGTGGATGATAAATTCAGAAGCTTCAATTTGTGAAGGCAAGATCTTACCCTGAGATTATAGAACCGCAATTAATAGTTGGTAATTCATATAGGAGCTATAGCTGTTTCATTCCTATTCATTGTTATTCTGATATATATATGAGCAAGTTTGATGTCTGTGGCCCTGACCCAACTGGTTGTGTTTGATGTAAAGAGTCAAGACACATCACCTGTTTCTGGTTCTATTGGAGACTTTTGGTATTGAGTTAATTGTGCTGCAAGGGACAAGAAATTGCACAATCTCTTGCATAGCAGTGAATCCTTTGTCAATCAAGTTATGTAATGTATTATTGGAGCTCAATAATTGGGATGGATGTTTATTGGTTCTTTTTGAAGTTTAGCCATGGATTGCTCCTAGTTCAAGTGAAGGGATTTTTCCACCTAAAAGTGATTGGACCTATTGATAAATCTTCAGCAACGGGTGAGCTATAGGGAATTTCTCTCTCAGTCTGAGATAGGTTGGGAATGCTAAGGTGTTGTCGATGAGGATAATGACTTTTAGTTTATGATCCAAATTACTGAATATTTTTAATTTATAGTTTTCAAAGTGTTAAAATTGTTATCTGTGTAGCATTTCAGTACTGCCATTTATTGGTTTTTTTCTTCTTTTTTTTTGGTGACATTTATTTTGTTTTGTACCGGAATTGTAGTGGGTATTTTTAGTACCTCTAACCCTCAATTGCCTTCTGTTCCAATTGTTTCTTACGCTTTTATGGACAGTTCCACTTGTTGTGAAATGACTTACCTATTATTTTTTAGCCCTTTTATGGTAGTCCTCATATTCATTATTTATACTTCAGTTTGTTTGCATGTATACTTAGCTACTCATTCCCAAATGATAGAGGAATGACTTTTTCATGTATTTTTTCCATTTATTCCCTATGGTTGACATCGTTGGATTTTTATGCAGATGCAACTTCTTGAATTTTGCTAGAAATAAACGATGCTTAAAGTGTAAAGAAGAAGGCCCGAAAAGTGCTGTTGTCAATGCAATGGAATTGAAGAAAGGGGATTGGATTTGTCCCAAGTAACATCCCTAGATCTTATTTATCTCGACCCAAAGCTTATATTTCTAATTTTACTACATACTAGTTGGTCGACTACATGTCCATACTATAGGAAAAGAGATTGGAGAGTTTCATTCAAGGCTCATATCTATTATTTTTCCTTTTTTTTCTTATTAAATCAAGCCTTTCAATTGCAGGTGCAATTTCTTGAATTTCTGGAGAAATATTGAATGCAAACAGTGCAAAGCAGTGGCACCAAGGATGGCTAATAGCACTGACAGAGAAATGAAGAAAGGGGATTGGAATTGCTCACAGTAAGTTCACTGTTACTTTTTTTGTATTGAGGTTTGCGCTGGACATTATAACCACAATTTGGCTTTCTGATTGTGGCATAGGAGGTTAGCATGCTTTATCACCACAAGGCATTTTAGAATTTTAAGCAGTGAAGCTGGGCAGTGAGTTTTCTGGTTGCCGTGCAGTGTCTTTGATTTCAACTTTGTGAGGAGAAAAATCTAACAGAGGATCATTTACACTAGATATGTCAAATGAGTGTGCTTGTGATAAGCATATAGGTCCATAACATATTGCTCAGATCTTAAAAAATAATAATAAAACAAAAGCAAAACAAATAAAGGGGGGAACTTCAGAGCTATGAATGTTTTTTTTGAAAGAATTCTGCATTTCAAGTAATTCTAAGACGATAGAAAAAAGAATTTGCATAGCGTTTAACTCCATTATTCATCTGTGAATCATACATGCTGTAACCAGGGTTTCATCTGCAGATGTGGTTTCATGAATTTTGCTAGCAATAGGAAGTGCCTGCGTTGCCAATGGCCACGCCCAAAGAGACAGCTGAATCCCGGAGAGTGGGAGTGCCCGTCGTTAGTTTCTCTTTCTCTCTCTCTCCCTCCCTCCCTCCCTCCCTTCCCTATTTTTGAGGCTCCTATAAAATTGTTTCCAACATCTGTTAAAGCCATGGATTGCTTCTGTTCCTGTAGGTGTGATTTCTTGAACTACCGGAGAAATGCAGTCTGCCTCAAGTGCAACTGCGAGTGCCCGAGATCAGCAGCAGCAACAACAGGGTATGAAGATTAGCTATGCAGGAGCTCCCGGTAGTAAATTCATAGAAAAGAAACATTTATATCACATCCTGCAATGCCAGTGCTCTACGAGAAAACGAAGCAAATTTACAGGCTTCCAACTATAACTGGATTTTGCTTTTCTTAACCCTTTTAACTCCCTTAACTACCTTGTAACAAATTGTGACACAAAACACAATTTTTTATAAAGTCAGATTTTCTTTTGGCCAATCTCACCTCTGTTAGTGAAGTTAACAAAATATTGACCCAAGATTTTAATAGTCAAAATCAGAAAATACAGATGTCTTATAGTGCATGTTAAGATACAAGAAAAATGAGATGCCAAAAAATAACAACCGTTTTAGGCCAATTTCATTTTGGAATAGTAATGCACTTGTTGAATGCCTTGACAGCAGCATATGATGAACTCTCTGTAGGAGCGGGTATTCAAAGGCATCTCTAACAGTTCTAGTTTGTATCTTTTGTTAACCATTTCTACAGTAGTTCTTTGGAACTCGTTTTGATTGGTTGGTTTAGTCTGTAACCGAGAAAAAAAAAAAAGGGTTTTGTGATAATATCTGTCCTGGATGGCTTGCCTTTGTATCCTCTGCTGATACTGGCCTTGCCTTTTCAAACAGTTGAATTTTCTGTGACTTTTGTATCAACAAGGAAGCGAAACAAGTTGCTGGTGGTGACCTTAAATGATGATGGCGACGAAATTATGCATGCAGCTTTTAGGGTATTGCGATCTGTAAAGGTTATGGTGGCACTACTGTTTTTGGCTAATAGAAAATGGTAGATATTTCTTAAATATTTTCTGAGTAGTTGGGGTCCTAAACATAGCAATACCTTAAACAACTAAAATTTTCTGGTTTTAAATATTAAATTCTAGCAAAATCATCTCATTTTCATTCTTCGTCGATAAGATTAGAAAATCGTTATTGACAGACATCAATAGAAAGACCGTGTTCACTTTTTTTTTTATTTTTTATTTTTTTAAGTAGAACTCAATTATCAACTTTTGTTGAGGCGGGGAGACTATTAATAAAAGGGATCATCTCACGTAATAGATATGAATACAGTATTTTCACACATAAATATTGATATAGTTAAAAGCGAATATTGTTTTTCAATCTTTTGTTGGCCAAATATTATTGTTCCCACACAAAATATTGTTTGATGTCTAACAAGATACTTAGTTTTTCATTGATTCTTGCTATTAAAGGACTAATTATGACACCTCTATTAAAATTTAGAATTTGAATATCATCTAGAAATATTGTACAAAAATGAAAATAAAAAATAGATACAAGCCAGAAAAAGAAGTAGAGCTGTTTTATTCATTATTTTTTTAATAAAAAAAAAATGTTTCATATGAGCTAGAGAGAAGACATTAATCAGAGCATGTCTTTCCTTGCAAAAGGATTCACATCAAATCATAAGTTCACAGGTATAGACGAATGATGACACAACCAGATTAATGTCGAGCCATTTCTCTTCCATAATTTAATCTGGCATTCGGCCAAAACATTGTAAAATACATGTTTTGAGTTGTGAGACCTGACAGAATTTCGTATTTATGTCACTCCACATCCCACTGCCGTACAATGAGCTCGAAAGAGTAGCACTGCCCAATAGAGAGCTAATTGTATGGGGTTAATACCTGTACAATGTGCCACTAATTACCGGGGTGCAGGGATATCATGCTGATTAGGCAGATGGGCTGCAGCAACATCACCAACAGCGATAACTGCGAGTCTGCGTTGCCGCTCCCGGAGGTAGAGAACCGTGAAGAGACAGATAAAAAGAGTCAGAATAGTTGCATTTCCTTCCTCCATAATCACGTTCTCTACCCATTCTCCAACTTTTGGATAGATGTTGGGCAATGAATCAATCAACTCGACCTACCAAAGCACATAGTAGCACCATTTGATCAATCAGCCAATGCCTCGAATCTCAATAAAATTTCACAACCTAATCTCAGAAGTAATTATGTGGTCGGGCAACAGAGCTACTAGGTTCTTGTATCAATATGAGGGTTCAAATTCCGGTTCAAAAAATGGTAATCATTCTCTTCTGGGCAGGCCACATGCCCCAGATGCATAGCATATTTAACCATGAAAACAGAGTTAGGACATGGAGGCATACACAAAAATGGAAGAGAGGGAGGGAGGGAGGGAGAGAGACAGAGAGAGGGAGGGAGCATGGGTGGAAAATAACTCTAAATTATTTTTCTTTTTTTCTAATCTTCATAATATTGATGTATGCAGTAAATAAAGCACAGGTGCAAGAGTAACTGTAACACACTCTTTTTCAGGTAGAGAATCCACAAAACTTCTACCAGCAAAGCAGATTAAAAAGGGCCCAAAAGCTTCCAAATTGAAGGTTTCTACCAGGCAACAGACATATAGCAATAAGTATGTAAAAGTGAGGGAGAAAATAATTTGGCATCCAAGAAATAATCATCCAGGGGTGTTCTAAGGAACCAGAAATTGTTAACAAATCATCCGCAACAGAATGCTAGGAAAATTGAATTTAAACATCTTGGTGAGAGCTTGAGTACATGGTACTATTATTGAAAGTATAGAGAAACCTCCTCCATCAAAGAATTTTGGCAATCTTAAATTTTATCAACCTGCTTATTTTAAAAAGTTTTGGTCAATTGGGATATTAGGATAATCTCAATAGACAGCAGTGATAGCAAATATAGAGGATATGGCCAAACCAACTTGTCCAAACCTTGAACATTTATTGACCATGAAAAAGTCATAATTTGTCTTGTCTTTATTTGATGCCTAAAGAATTTGAGTTCATAAACCAGACACAAACTTACCAGAAAACTATCAGCATAGTTCTTTCGTATCCACAAGCTTGTAAGAGCTAATGTGACGGGTAACTTTGCTGCAGGATCCATCTCCAAGGCCTGGTCATAGTAGCGTTTAGCGAGATGAAGATCAAATGGAAGCCCTTGACCATGCTCATGCATATACCCAAGGTTGAACATAGCTTGTGCATTAGATTGAGATTTGGCATGCATGTAAGCCTCTGCCGCACGATCATAATCCCTCTCAGTGCCCTAGTAAAATATCGAAAGGACAGAGCTAAGGAAACCTTGACTGAGAGGCCCAAGCATTATAATTTGAGTTTCAAAGAACCTAAAGAAGGAAACCAATAGAATCTCATACTCTGATACAAGAAACACATACCCGACCATAGTAATATGCATCACCAATCAGCAAAGCAGCATGTTCATTGCCCTGCTCAGAAGCTTGCCACCACAAAGAATGTGCACGGTGATGCATTTCTGCATCTGAACAAAATCCAGATTCTCCCATGCACATGCTGCGCTCCCCATATTTGTCTACAATCCAAGCAGCATTACTCTGTGCAATCTCGTACCCCATTTCAGCCATCCTTGAATACAAAAGAAATGCCTTGCCAATATCACCTTTTAGGTATGATTCTAAAGCCCATCTAGACAAGGAACTCCAAGGTCCTCGTTCTGCAACCAGCTTATACAGAGCAGTAGCCTGGAACCATTAAAGATCAATTTGGGATGAGTACATGTGATCGTACAAATTAATACAACTCTGCTCACTATAAAACCTGTGGTGGCCTCAGAAAACAATAGCAACATTTTGTATTTTGAGTTAATACTGCATAGAGCTATGAAATTTGGGGATAGGAGCAAGATCAGAAGGAAGCTTATAGAATGTACCATCGGTAGACTCTTCTTTAGCCCTACACCTGTGTGAAACATCTTTGCCAGCTGGTAAAATGCCTTAGGTTGACCTGCATTAGCAGCCATTATGAAAAACTTGCATGCCAGTTTCACATCTCTCTTTACCCCAATTCCCTTAAGATACATTACTCCAAGGTTATAATGCCCGCCAGCTTCTTCATTGTTGGCAGCCTTTTCAAAATACTCTTTGGCCTGTGATAGAAGAAATCAGTTTTTCTTTCTCACAAGTTATCTTCCTTTGTAAAGCAATACAACCACACACGGGAAAAAATAGACAGAATAAAAGACCAAGTAAAATTAGTTGTGCATTTAATATGGGAACAGAATACAAACAACACAATCCAGCTATAGAAACAAATACAACTGCACACCTCAGTGAACGGATAACACCTATATCAATTCATATATCCATTAAGTAGCTACAGGCATACCATGATACCACAAGACTGGAAAAATTAAACAAAGAAAACTATAACCAACTCAACTTGAACTTGTTAGAGATTTACGGGTAACCAGGTAAAATGTTTCAAAGGTTTAGGCAATCCCAACAGCAGAGAGAGAAAGTAACCAGCAAGAGTAGACCACAAGAAGTAAGTGATGTCAACCAGGGTTCAGCATACAATTTATTAATAACTGTCAGAAAGCTAAGTTAGCTACCAGGCAGTAGGAACCTACTTTAGTGTAGTTCTTCTCCACTCCATAACCCTTGACATAAAGGTACCCAATGCCATTGTAGGCAGAATAGAGTTGCTGTTTTGATGCAAGTATAAGCCATTCCAGTGCTTTTGTGTAATTCCTCTCCACTCTGGCTCCCCTAGCATATATCTCACCAAGAAGTTCCATTGATCTTGGCTCGCCTCTATCAACAGCCTTTAAGAACCACGCTAGTGCCTTTGCATGATCACGTCTCAGCCCTCTCAATCCAAAGTAGTAAAACAGCCCGATTCTGTACATGGCTGCAGCATTCCCTTTCTGGGCCTGATATTCCAAAATCTGGAAGTCTTCATCCTCCTCACCCCGAGACTTCCTAAGAGCCTCCTTGTTCTCCTCAGCACCATTATGAATCCTAATTGGTTCAATCACTGGAGAATCCTTTGAGATCAAAAAGCTGTTCACAGCCACTTCTGCTAATTCAGCATACAGTTTAACTGCTTTCTCGTACATCTGAATTCAAGCAAACACACGAATCATTCATCAAAACACAAGAAAAGAAACAATGACGGTAGCATAGCAATAATACGAAGAAAATCAAACCATCCTTTCAACTCTTGAGAATTGAAAGTCCATCAAATTCTCTGGAATTGCAAAACAGAACTGATCTCACCTCTTGCCGCGAATAAGTGTAAGCTAACGCCATCTTGGACTGCAAGTTCCCTCCGTGCGCTGCAAAACAGTGATACAAAAAAGACCTTGCCTTGCTTCTCTCCCTCATCTGCCCTAGGCCCAACAGAAACCCTAGCACCGACTGCGCGTGCGGATTCCCCGTCTCCGCCGCCAATGCCTCAATCTGAGCGACAGCCTCCTCCAATACCCTCACCTCCCCGCCGGACGCGGCCGCAAGCATCTTCTCCACGGCGGCGTGGTACTCAGCCATGTCGTCTTCGGAGGGGGAGGAATCGGGCTCGAAGATCGGGCGCCAGGAGCCCGGGTCCAGCTCATGATAGGGTTTGGAGTCGGAGTCGCCGAACTCATCCCAGTCGGGAGGCGAGGACTTGGCGGTGTCCGCATCGGAGTCGGCGGTGGAGACTTCCTTGAGGTCGTCCTGAGAGAGAACCAGAACGAAAGGCCGGGCGTTGAGAGAGAGAGGGAGAAGAGAGAGAAGGAGAAGAAATAGTGTGAGTCTGCTACTTGCGATTTTCATTATTCTGGATTTTTGATTATTTTTATAATTTATGATGATGGTAAAGAAGGAAGGAGACGGTGGCGGTGGCGGTGGCGGTGGCGATGTTTTGGGGATTTTGGGAGGAGGTGGACACCGTTGAAAGAGAAGGATTGCTAATTCTATCTTCTGCATGATAATAATTTGCCACGTCAGAGTGACAGCGTTCAGCCAATTATATCTTGCCACGTTGGTTTTCATGTTACTTTCAAATAAATTCACTTATAGACAATTTAATAAAAGCTTAAATCAAAAATTACGAGGCTTTTTGATATAAAGATTTTTTAAAAAAATAATATAATTATTTTTAGCGTTTTTGTAATTGCATTTTCTAATTAGAAGAGAGTTTTTATTTGTTTGATTGCTTTATTCTGACAAATATAAGTGATCAATGTTCGTATAACATTTTTTAATAATTTTTCTTTTGAAAAAGATAAAAGAAAAAAAAAGTGACTATGTGTCTTTAATAATTTTTTTAAAAAAAATTAGTTTAATTTATTAATAAAAAAATTTAAATTATATGTGATTTTAGATTATCTTTGAAAATTATACTTGTTCAAAGAAATTTTAAAAATGAACAAAAGACTTTTTTTTTTTAAATATAATGAATTTAAAGTTTAATAAAATTAAAATAAATATTATGAGGGGTAATTTAGTTTAGAAATACTATATATTGGTATAATAATGCATTTTTCATCCATCAACTTTGTGGACTTGCATGTAATATTTTTCAAAATTTTACCCAATTCATTAATGCATTTATTGAAGATTACAACATTATTTTTTTATTACTTATTTTTTTGATAAATTAAGTAAACACTTTAGTAAAATTAATTACATTTTAAAAAACTCAATCTCATTGCAAAGTAATACTCTAATTCTTTATAAGATGCATACACATTAATATAATATATAATTTGATAAAAATTTATTAATATATATATATATATATATATATATATATTATAATTATACTTATTGGGGGATATGTAATAAAAAATATATTAAACTAATTTTTTATTTGTTTTAATAAAAAATAATTATTTCATGCCTATTGTACTTATTATGTATATATTTAAGTATATTTATCTAATTTATTTAATTAAAATAATATATAAACTATTTATGTAAAAGGTGTTTCCTGGGCGGATCAGCCGCATGATACGGCGGAATACTTGTGTATCAGGATAAGGACGACCAGGCAACTAAGTAAGTAGGATTTATCCGTTTGTCTCGGTGACGTATTGCCACCAAACACCAAAGCGGCAGACGGAAGAGAACGTTAAAAGAAACGAGACAAAAAGACAGAAGCCAGACCACCTTAAGAAGAAGCAAAATAGCACAGAACGAAAACACATCTGCGGGTTTACTCCTACCTGCGGCTCTTTCTGGCATCGCATTCCTCAAAAGATCCTGTCTTTATTAAAGTTCTAAGCCAATGGCGGGTGGGACCCAGAAGCCTGAAATCTTTGAGCTCATCAATGGCACCATGCAGGTGAAGATTACCAACCTTGGCTGCACGGTTACTTCGCTCTCCGTGCCCGATAAAGATGGTAACTTTCATTCTCTTCTGGATCAATTTCTATCTTCAGTCATTTCTTTTTTTGGATGTATCTGGTCCCGATCGTTGTGTTCTCTTTTTTTTTTTTTTTTTTTTTTGAAGGGAATTTAGCTGATGTTGTTCTTGGGTTCGACTCTGTTGAGCAGTATCAGGTAATTTTACCAACTTGATCATCTTTGAGATGTGTTGCGATTCAATGGGAAATTTTGTTATGGTCTTCAGTGATTGGATTTTTGGGTCAATGCTTTTTTCAGTTGAGAGTTGGCATTTGATTGAATCTATCTGCTCTCTTCTTTCTTGGTTCATTGTTGAAGATTTTTCATTATTGATGTGACGAGAATTCTTTTGGAAACCCCTTTCTTTCCCTCATCTTTGTCTGTGAATCATGCTATTGTCATCTTATACTGAAGGAAATTGATAATTCATGTGTTTATTGAGTCGCCAATTTTAAGCGACCTATTCTAACCATGCATCTAATTTTTGTCTTTTGTGGGTGATCAGTAACTTTTTCCTGTTCTAAATATCTTTTGGGTACATGTTTGAATTTACCAGAAAGGCACTGCACCTTACTTTGGTTGCATTGTTGGCCGAGTAGCAAACAGGATCAGAAATGGAAAGTTTACCCTGAATGGGGTTGAATACTCTTTGCCAATCAACAAGCCTCCAAACAGCCTGCATGGTCAGTTATAAGCTACTCAGCTCTGAAAGTGCCGTGGTTGTGGATTAGTAACTTTTCAAAAATTAACTTACATAATTCTGCAGACAGCTTACCACTTTGATTTTCATGACTGACTACTATGGATGGGAATGTAGTTTCTTGGGAGCTTAACTTGTACTGCCTGGCTGTAGAAGTTACAGAAGGAAATCAATGACATATTAGATAACTGAAATTTCGGTAGATTCATTGTTTTCCATCAAAATCTCAGGAAATTATTTGTGATTTCCTCTATATAGAAATATGCATTAGATTCTATTGTGGATGTCCCATGAGGGTGCTGGAGTTGACAAGTGGTAGCAGAGTAGCAGTCTTGGTGATGACATGCTAGGCTTGACGGTAATGATGGATGGCTTGAGGTATAGAGTGACAAGTAATATCTTCAAGATGTTAATTAATGCAATTTTGGTGACTGACTCAAAGGGAAGTTATTCTATTAAAATTTGATAGTAATGATCTGTTGTCACAATAATAATAATAATAACATTGGATGGTCGCATTTTCTTCTTTTACTTGATGCTGCTTCCTGTTCAAGTTTGCCTTTGCCAAGTGAAGAAATATCCTGATTCTTTTTCAGTTTTTGTTTTTTTAACACAAATTGCTTTTATGAGTTAATAGAAAAAATACTGGCAGAATTTCAGAGTAAAGGGATAAAAACTTTCTTTTTCTGTGGCTCATTTTCCATTTAGAAATGGCTGGAATCATTTTCTTTTTCTGGCTATGAGGATTAATATTAACAGGCATTTTTGTCTGAGGTTCTTTGATGCCTATTAATGCTCCAGTTATCATTTCAATAGTGTTTTTGGTACTCTTTCCTCTGGTTTAGGTGGGCAAAAAGGTTTTGATAAGGTGATATGGGAGGTAGCAGAACACAAGAAAGGAGAAAAACCATCCATCACTTTCAAATACCACAGTCATGATGGAGAGGAAGGTGTTCTCTCTCTCTCTCACACACACACACACACATCTATATATATATATATATATGTAACTTTTTCTGTTTCTCCTTGCAATAGGTTAACTTGGTTACCTTTCCCTCTCAATCTCTTGGTGATAGGTTACCCTGGGGATCTTTCTTTGACTGCCACTTATGCACTTACTTCAAGCACCACCATGAGACTTGATATGGAAGCAGTGGCAGAGAACAAGGGCACTCCAGTTAACTTAGCTCAGCATACTTACTGGAACTTAGGTGGCCACAACTCCGGAAAGATACTCAATCATTCCATTCAGATATGGGGATCTCACTTCACTCCTGTGGATCAAAATACTGTCCCAACTGGTGAAATCTTGCCAGTAAAAGGCACCCCATTTGATTTCACTACCGAGAAGAAAGTCAGTGCCTCAATCCATGAGGTTGGCATAGGTTACGATCACAACTATGTGCTGGATTGTGGGGAAGAGAAGTGTGGATTGAGGCATGCTGTGAAAGTCAAGGATCCATCAAGCTCAAGGGTTCTTAATTTGTGGACTGATGCCCCTGGGATGCAGTTTTACACTGGTAACTATGTGGATGGAGTTGTTGGTAAAGGAGGAGCCGTTTATGGAAAACACTCTGGTCTCTGTTTAGAGACACAGGGGTTTCCCAATGCTATTAACCAACCAAACTTCCCTTCAGTGGTAGTTCAACCTGGTGATAAGTACAAGCACACTATGTTGTTTGAGTTTTCAACCGAGTGAGATGGTAGTTTGCAGGTCATTGATTTTGAACATTAATTATGCTGATCTTCTATGACCACGTGAAATAATAAATTGATAAGGCTCCTCAGAATCTTTAAATTCCATGATATTTGCTTGGGAATTTACGAGAGAGAAAGAGTTGCTCTATATTGTGTAGCTCAGGCTTCGTGTCCCTTCTAATGGACTTAAAAGAGAAGCTATTATTATGGTTGTTTAAGCATCGAATGTTAACATTATGATTTTTAACGTTAGTATTTGGTCTCCATGAAAAGAACATGATGGGACAATTTTTTTTTTATCTAAATTAACATTAAAGTCAACATATATTGCATAGTTGAAAATGTGTTGTAATAGTGCTAGGCAACATACTTGCTCCCCAAGCGAAATGTGGAAGGTCTCAACACCATTAATTAATAAATGTTATACTCGTGATTACTTGTGCATCAAGAAACAGAAGCCCTCATGAATTGACACGGTTCCTTAACTGTATATGGTACCATGATATTCCTAAAATTTCTTCACGTCAACCATTATTGGTGATTTTTGAGAGACTTTGTTTCAGGAAGAGCAGAGGATAAAAGGAAGCAATCATTATAAACAATTACAATGGTGGCTTTAAGGCTGCAAAAGCAACTAGCTGGTAGCATTCTCGATTGTGGGAAGAGAAAAGCTTGGCTTGATCCCAATGAGACAAATGATATTTCCATTGCCCATTCTAGTAATGCTTTCTTTTTCTTTGATCCTCGTGTTCGCTCTTTTAACACTTAAAGACTATTGTTACACTATCTTGCATCTTGGCAAAGTGACTTCATTGAAAATTTGCAGGAATGAACATAAGAAATTTCATAAAGGATGGTTTTATTATCCAAGAACCAAGGATAATTCATTCCAAGTAGCGCTCTCATCAAGCACAAGAAGGAAAGATGAAGATAAGGCACTCGGGCTATGGGAAAAGGAAAGGAACAAGAAAGACAAGGCTGCCATCAGAAGTCCTGTGGATGAGGAAAACTAGAGTCTTGAGGCGTTTACTTCGCAAGTATAGAGAATTGGAGAAAGATGTGTACAGAGAAATGTACATGAAAGTCAAAGGAAACGTTTTCAAGAATAAACGAGTGCTAATTTAAAGCATTCACAAGTTGAAGGCTGAGAAAGCAAAGGGGAAGAGGCATTTGGATAAAAAACGTGGCCACATCAGATCTTTTGAGGAGAAGAAGAATGCAATTGGAATGGAAAGGTTAAGTTGAGAAATAAGCCCATCGTATCAAGTAAATTGGAAACTTGTTCCATTTGAAGTGGTTATATTGTTTGTATAGTTCAATATGTATCAGTTTCCATTCAAGCGTTCCTAAGTAGTCTGGACTAACTAGTAATGTGAACCTCCCCCCCCCCCCCCCCCCCCCACAAAAAAAAAAAAAAAAAAAGGAAAATGGAAAAAGGGTGGGTAAAGGACGGCTGCGTTAGCTATACCATCTCACACCCACATCAAATTTTGTAAATATGAGACTACTGCCATATCTCATGGAGTCTCATTACACACGAACTTGAAACAAAATTTTAAATTATATAATTCTGACCGCCTATTATATATTTCTAATTTACTTGTTAATTGTAATTATGTTTAAAAAAATTAATATATATAATAATTATAATAATGTAATATGTAAACTTGTACTTTCTCCAAGTTATTTATGCCCTTCTAACATTTCCGTAACTCATTTTCCAGCATGAGTGTACCCGGGGACTAGGTGATCAGATGACGAGTCAATGATAATTCCATGTGATAATAATCCCACAACAGCCTTGTCACTTGGTCGCAGACTGGTTTCAGTGCCTGATAGAAGGGTCAGAAACTGACTTGTGAAGGCTACATGACATCAGAATAAAGGAAAAATAGGTATGGTGCCAGACATGCACGGACTATTCTTTTTGTTCTCATTAGAGCAAATATCTTAGTGAAAACCGTCGTAATCATGTACCCAAGAAATGTTCACTGTAGAACCACAACAGACCAGACAGCATTTCCAAACATTACTAGTGGCTTGTTTTTCTTCCATTTGAGTTTGCATGCAATTTGCAAACTTTCATCTCTCTCCACTTACTACTGGGGTTCCTGAACTTATATTTCCTGAAGTGAGAGAATTCAAATTTCTTAATGGAGTGACATTAAAAAAGTACACATAAAATTCACCAAAAGGAGGACAAGGACTCCTATAATCTTCTACTTTTGGAGTTCATTGAAAACAATGGGTGGGAAGAGTAGAGGCCATGTTCAGTTTAGAGCTCACAATTTTATCAATGGCAAAATATTTCATGCTTTTCCAGCTGAACCAAACAAACGCATCTTCTCTGCAACCACACTTTTCATGGCTTCTTTTGTAGAAGCCATGATGTGGACCACATCCTTCTTAGGTGTATTCAATGTGTCCAAGTAAGCCTTACGCAGCTCCGTGTTTACATTGAACTTTCTCACACCCTGCTCTATACAAGCCTGTTTCAGGCAGTCAAGATAAATTGAAGATAATCAGCCTAGAAGTTTATCCGTGTATAGCAAATCAAGAAACCTTGATGATCTTCTCTACCTAATGGATGGAAAACCTTTCCCCTATTACATGAATCCAATTTTCATTTCATACTCTTAGTTCACGCTATTTCACATGAAAATTTGGACATGAATCTGAAATTCCGTTACAATCTTATTCCACAAAACTTCAGAAAAACTAATGCCTTGTAAAGACATGACAGAGCAGGAATTCATTTCTTTGTACAATGAGTTTACCTTGATAAGTTCCTTGGACAAACCAGAAGCTCCATGAAGTACCAGAAAAATGCCTTTCTTCGAGCTCAATGCATGCAAATCCTAAAGACAAGGAATAATTATGCGTCAGCAAAGATTTGCTAGAAATGTTGACAGAGTCATCCTGACAATTTACCATAAGCAAAGAGTGATAAGCCAAATTTGTTATGAGATAAGAAAAGTTCTGTGCACAATATAGGTAACCTTAAGCAAATCCAGTCTCAGATTTGGGCCACTTGCTGGGTACTTCCCATGTACATTTCCAATACACACTGCCAAAGCATCTATGCCAGTCTTACCAATGAACTCTTCAGCCTGAAATTCATGTGAATCTGATTGCAATGTTGACTGAATCAAGGTACAAGGTTTATTATTCTTGAATCCATTAGGAAAGTACAATAACCTGATTAACATCAGTTAGCCTCGCCTCATAATCTTCAACAGTCAAGTCATCTTCAGTTCCTGACAATCTCCCTAGTTCAGCCTCCACCAGAATATTTTTTGAGTGGGCCAAATGTGATATAAATTTTGTGTATGAGATATTATCCTCTAGAGGAAGATGGGAACCATCTGCCATGACTGAATCAAATCCCTGAAATTGTTACACAAACATGCAATTTGTTGCAATGAACAATCAGTTCGTTGAGATGTATGAAAAAAAAGAAAGTGATCAATATAAAATCAAGTAGTTTGTTTGGATATACTACACATATGATTAATAACACATGCACTTATCAAAATAATAATAATAATGAATAAATAAATAAATGCTTACTAAGTCAAGAGCTTCTACTAATGCTTGCTTTAAATTGCCATGCTCAAAGTGTACAGTGATGGGAACCTGCCACACATGCATATTTGTTACCTCTGTCTCTTATACACATCTAGATGTGTATAAGAGACAGCACATGCACTTATCAAAATAATAATAATAATAAATAAATAAATAAATGCTTACCAAGTCAAGAGCTTCTACTAATTCTTGCTTTAAATTGCCATGATCAAAGTGAACAGTGATGGGAACCTGCCACACATGCATATTTGTTACCTTCTATAGCCATCTAATATAAAAAGGCACTAAAATAAGTACTTTCATTTTGATGTCATTCATCTTTCTTCTAGGATATAGGAGTCCTTTTATTTCTGGCCATGATGTCCAACGTGCTTCAACTCCAAAAAGTACTAAGCCTCAATTGTGCAATACTAATGCATTTGGATTTCTTATTTGAGTCATCTTGTATTCTTCCTTAATTTCTCTTCCCTCTTTTAGTTCTGTGGGTAAGAATGCAACTTACATGGGCCTGTTTGGCATTGCAAACACAAGCAGCAACCAAGGGCATTCCGCCTTGCTGAAATGCACTAGGATGAATCTGTAGAAAGAACAGAGCACTTTGCCCTCAATAAAAGGCCAAAGGTAAGACTGAAAATACAAACTAATGGAGTTTTCTACTACAGGAAGTCAGAATTGCCCATTAACTCTGGAATCTTGCCCTAACCTGTATAATGGCAGGGCTATTTTCTTCCTCTGCTGCAGCAACGACAGCCTGAGCTCCTTCAATATTGTAAACATTGAATGCTCCAACAGCATATCCACCTTTCTCTGCATTCTTTATGGAGAATATTTTTTCAATATATAAAAATTATAGTATCAAAGAAAACATAACTTGTGTAATCCTCACAAGAAGGATATCTTTGGCTGATGAAAGTTTAGAAGGCAGCGCCCAGGATTGCACCACTTCTGCCAGGGCTTTACTGTCACCAACATTACCTGAACAACCAAGTCACGAGTTAAAACATCCAGTTCTAAAATTAACATAAGTTGATATTATGAAGGAAGAAAGAATTGAGATTACCAGGGAAAACAATGTAGGGAACTCCTGGATGCTTACTTTCAGGACCTAGCTGCCATAAGGGAACACCAGCCAGGGCTTGTCCAACAATTCTGGCACGTTTTGCTTCAAGAGCTTTAGTAGCAATGTCTGACGAAGTGATTCCACCCTAAGAAAATGATGCATGGTACTATTTCAGTGGGTGAAGTCTTTTGAAGTTGATATGAATCAGATCCCACTCTCATCCATGATAGAGGGATTCAAGCATTGTTGCTCCACAGTTTATGAGCAAAGCAGTAGCCCAAGAACTACCAATAAATATATCAGACAGCTGGATGCCACTATATCCAAATCAGAGGATCTACACATGTTCCTAAAACACTTATTCATGCTGACAACATAGAAAGACAGGCCAAATGATTTGAAAGTGTTTTTCTAATGCAGGTTCAATTTCTCTGGAATGCAAAAACAGGAGATAATTTGTTGAGATTGCTAGAGAGACACTGTTAACATTTATAGATGTGGAATCCAAACATTGAAAATTAGAGAAGGATTAGAGTAGAATGTTTAAGAGTGCAAACTAAACATACCATACCAAGATCAATGCTGAAAGGAAACAATGTTGAACAGCACTAAGGACGTTAGGACACGGAAGGAAAATCTGACATTGCAGGGACCACAAGAAATCCCCCAAGGAAGATTTTCCATCTCTTTATTGACGTTCTTCATCTTATTGTGGTTAAGTGGCTAATTTATAGAAAATAATCAATAACCAAAAGACATTGACAAACAAAATATAGTAGTGCAAATTCAAGTTGAAAAAAATGCATTAATCATTTTGCCTGCTACAAACAAAAGAAGAGGGTGTTCCATATTCTTAAAAAAACAATATATCCTGAACAAAATTATTGTATTTATCATTCACTCCAGAAGGTTAAAAGAAGTGTAAGAATTGAAGAAGCTAGCAGCTGAATTTTACAAGAATAATAAAAAAGAAACTCGGCCATCTCAACAAATTGCGTACCTTTGCAAGAATGTACCGAGGTCTTGTGGAAATTCGCCTCACAATTTCTACCAAGGCAGAGCTCACTTTAAAATTGATTTCCAAACTCTCATAAGGGGCTGTTGAAAAGATAAAAATAGATAAACAAGACAAAGGTCGTTCAATAAAAATAAGACAAAATTTTGCTTTCTACTACCAATAGTTTATTGCTGCCTTTTGCGTGTATTGTTAATAGTAAATAAAATTGGCACTTTATATTATTGGATATTGCCTTTAAATTTTCATGAGCTTCTGTCACACTAGTACAAAAATGGGCCTGAAGCTGTATTCCATATATGAGAATATGATTTGTCATTAAATGTGAATTGTACAAAGTAGAAGATGGAAAGGAAAGGGATGACTGACTTTTTCCGGTGATGAGTTCTCGGCTGGTCATTATCAAAGTGTCTTTACCAGCACCAAGGTAACAATCTGCCATCTCAGCTGCCATATTGATCTCCTCATCTCTGTCCTCTAAAGACTTCATAGCAAGTTTGTCAACAGAAACCTACAGCAAAGGACAGGGATGCTTTTCTCTTTACTGAGATGCTTTATGGGTTGGCCTAGTATACATTTGTAAAGGACAAAATATGTATTCTGAATAAGCAATTTGAAACAGGAATCTAAAGAACAAATCTAATGATGAGATGTAAAATGTAAAAAGGCATGCATCTGGAGTCTTGATCACCTCTATGCTTCTTAAGATCTGGCCATATTGCATTTTCAGTTCTTCAACCTGTAGATCATGACAAATATCAAACTGGAATGATCCTAGCAATACCAGCATATCAACGCTACAATAGGACACAGAAACTAGAATCCACCAGTTTGACCTGCTTTGTTGTTTTAGGAACATATGATCCCACAACCACAAGTCCACCCTTCTGATCCTTGTTTATTCCTAAATCCTTCGGCAGTATCAGAGATTTTGGAATAATTCCAATTCGGGATGAAACAAAACTAGCAGCAGTGCGGCATAAGAAAGACTTTCCTTTCAGTTCTGCCTGCTTGATATGCACAAGCACATAGAAAAAAACTCAGCTAATTCATAACCTGACAGGGTCAAAAACATAAGAGTAAGGAATGGCAAGATGTTTTGCCTGTATCATTCCAGCTGAAAATACAGCCATGTCTCTTTCACTTGCTGCATTAACTATGCATGTTGACCCCTGTTTCAGCCAATATAATGGAAACATCATCAATGAACACAATATTTACACACAGTAAATTCAGGGCATATAGGCTCACAGAGAAGATGGATTAAGGATCACATAATGAATGAAATAATATTAACAATTTAGAGACAGCATTCTGGTAAACTATCTCCCAAAAGTTAATGCCAGAAAATCAACATGACAATGAGGAGAATGAGGAAAGATTTGAGTTTGTAACTCCCAGACCATTTAAAAGAATCCTCAGGGCAAGACCAAAAAAGTTAACTATCAAGCTTTAGCATGGTAGCCAACGCAGGCCCTTCAAGAGGCTTGGAGCAAGAGTTTGGGGTTTCAATCTCCAAATCTCATTAAAAAATTCACCCATAAAAAAGGGAAAGCTAGCAAGGTTAAAAAAAATAGGTATGAAATAAATTATACTTAATTGCCAAGACATCCTTGAACTCTTTCACACCCCAAGTTTCAAAATTTTGCCAACAAAAGCATAAGCCTACTTAATTTATGCAGGACTAAAAGAAAGACTGAGGCAACTAGTGTTGTCAACTAGCATAACCAGAATACAGCAAGTCTAAGAACAATCAGGTCATCATATTCCATGGCATTGTCTCAAAAATGAAAGATAAAATTAAGCATACTAAGCCTATATAAGAAATTCTTCACATATTGCACAAATCGTGATTTGTTGTACCTTCTGCAAACTACAAAGAAGCTCACAAACAGCATCTGGCCCTCCATTCCTCAAAATTTGGATAGATATAGAAATAACACTACTAGCTGGAACCCGACCCATTGT
The DNA here is from genome assembly GCA_021464305.1 of Kandelia obovata. NCBI lineage: Eukaryota > Viridiplantae > Streptophyta > Magnoliopsida > Malpighiales > Rhizophoraceae > Kandelia > Kandelia obovata. The sequence continues at coordinate 1,205,782 of CM038480.1, forward strand.
TTTCTCCTCAACCCACTAATATTCAGACAATGAGTTGTAACATCAGTTTCAAATCCAACACCCTTCAGCTATGTACAAAAATGAGGAAAAGGTAAACCTCACGGAGGTTTGAAGACTTATAGCCGAACACAGCATCTTTAGCAAACTCTGTTTCCCCTGCAGGAACAAGCCTACATACAGCATGGTTTCTAAATTAGATGCTTGGCACATTCAATCAAGAGTCACCATCACTTGAGAAGGACAGGAGACCAATACCTATCAGAATCTGCAACATAGTGTACATCCCCGATGGTATAACGGCCTCCTTGAAGGAAGAAAGGGCATAAGATCCATGCATCCATCTCACCAAGCACTGAAACAGCAGCTTCTGCTTCCTATTTCATGCAGCTAGTGTCAAGTAATGGTGTTGTTTAAAAAAGCTAGAGAAATTGTCAACATCTCAACTAGAGGTGTACACAGTCTGGTTTGGTTTTCTGAACCAAATAACTAAAATTATTAATTGGTAACATTACAAAATAAGCTAAATTGTCTTGCCTAAGAACCAAACCAAATGAAACTACAATATCGTGGTCTAGTTTGGTATGTAACTTAAATCCAAATCAATTTAAAGGAAGTCAGGTCTCAACATCTCAACTAGGGGTGTGCATGGTCTGGCTTGGTTGTCTGGACTAAATGTAACATTACAAAATAAACCAAAACATCTTGCCTAAGAACCAAACTAAATGAAACCAGAATATTGTGGTCGAGTTTTGTGTGAATTAGATTTGGGTCAAGTACCCAAGATATTAAAACTTAATTCTAATCAATCTAAAGGAAATTGCTTCAAGTTCAATACAAACATGGACAATGAGATCACCGATAGCCCATTTTTTATGTTAATCATACTTATATAAATTTAAACATCTTAAGTTGACCAATCAACTTGCAGATTAACCATAAGTTTCCACAAGATTATAGTGCCATATAACAAGGTTTTAAACAAAATATGGTTCGGTTCAATACAACAGGCAAGGGAAACAGAATAACAAGAAACTATGTCTGTCAACCAAAAAAGAAAAACACTGAACTATTAAACACGGTTTTAGCTTTATTCCTGTTGGTGGTTTCTAACACTACAAGGGTCACCCTAATCGTGACATTATTATTGCGGGAAAACGTGATGAGTGGCTTATACTGTGCATAGTTAGCTATTTTAAAATATATCTTTCAAAATAAACTAATTTAGGTAGGTTTTTTAAGATCACCCCTAAGTTATGGGATTTTATGGGTTTTTTACTTTTTTTTTTGTTAATTTCCTTTTTTACTAGGTCTAGCATCTATAAATCTATTATCTAATGTATTATTTAGAATAAGAAGAAAAATTACTCTTTCAATCTCTGAGATGGTATCAGAGTCATTGTCCTTCATAGTCCTCTTCCTTCTGTTTTATTCTTTTTCTGACGTCAAAACAAAGTATTTTTGCTAGCCTTTATTGCTGGTGATTTCTCTTTCACGTGAAAGGCCTTAATTGCCTAGAACTGTTACTTTTCATAGAAGATGTCAGAGGTTGCAGAGACAATTGCTACAGCCCAATCAGAGGGTTCGATCTCAACAAATTGGAGAACTACAAAGTATTTAGGCTGCATATAGGTTGAATGGAAAAAATTATCTTAAGTGGTCCCAAGTTGTTTGGACAGTGCTGAAAGGAAGAGGGAAGATCAATCATCTTATGGGTACAGGACCTCAGCCAGGAGGTCCTGGTTTTAAAGCATGGGATGAAGAAGACTCCATGATTATGGCGTGGCTATGGAGTTCTATGATCCCTGAAATTAGTGACACATGCATGTTCTTAACCACTGCTAAGGATATTTGGGATGCAATTCAACAAACCTATTCTAAAGTTAGAGATGCAGCTCAAGTATATGATATCAAAGTAAAGACAATGACTGCAAAACAAGGAAATAAAACAATCACTGAATATGTCAATCAATTGAAATCCTTGTGGCAAGAGCTTGATCATTATAGGGTGATAAAAACAAAATGTCCGGAAGGCATTTATTGAGCAAGACAGGGTCTATGAATTTCTTGTTGGTCTTAACCCTGAATTTGATCAAGCAAGGGTCCAAATTCTTGGCAAGTTGGAGGTTCCATGTTTTAATGAGGTGGTGGCAATAATCCGAAGTGAGGAAAGTAGAAGAGGTCTGATGCTAGAATTACAAATAATGAAAAACTCAATCATGGTTGCCATGGGTAACAACAAATCAGTCACAAATATGGAAAAGCACCATATTTTGGAAGTGGACAGCTTAGTCAACCAAAGGCTCAAAATCGTGACAGCTTGTGGTGCACCTATTGTAATACAGAAAGGAGAACAACCAAGGAATTATAGGCAGACCCATGTTGCTGCAGTACAACTAAGTGAATCAACACCAAAAGAGATAGGCAGTCATAACCAAGAAGTGATCGTGAGGACAGGATCACTTATCAACAGCCTTGAAAAACTCTCAGGTACCTATTCTTTGGCATATTAAGGTGAGTTTCCATTCTCCATTGTTCTTTGCCAACTCCTGGGTCATGGAATCAGGAGCTACTGACCATATGACTCACTTACCAAATATTTTTTCCACGTATTCCCCATATCCAAGTAGCAGGAAAATAGTAATAGCAGATGATTTTGTGACCACTGTAGCAGGAGTAGGGAATGTTAAAATAGGTTCATCACTAATCCTAAAATATGTCCTTCATGTCCCTAAACCGTCCACAAATCTGGTTTCTATACAAAAACTTACTCAAGATTTACATTGGGGAAAATAATTGGACATGCTAAAAAACAGTATGATCTCTACTACCTTGAAGCACCGAGTCAGTTAAACATTCCCAAGGGCAGATTATCTCATTCTTTTATGTCAGAAAATTTTTCATCTAATAAAAAGAAAGTTTGGCTTTGTCATCGTCGACTTGGACATCCATCTTTTAGGGTTATTGAAAGTCTGTTTCCTTCTTTGTTCAAAAATTTAAATGTTGAAAACTTTCATTGTGAGGTATGTGAACTTGCTAAACACAAACGTATACCAATTCCAGCCAATAACAAAAAGAACTATGTTCCTTTCTATCTCATTCACAATGATGTTTGGGGTCCTATATCTATTCCTAATATTTCTGGGACAAGATGGTTTGTTTCATTTATTGATGACTATACTCGTATTATCTGAATTTTTTTACTCAAGCATAAATCAGATGTCAGTATTGTCCTCCCAAATTTTTGTTCCATTGTTAAAAATCAATTTGGAGTCAACATCAAAAGGTTTAGGTCGGATAATGCTAGGGAATATTTCAATCAAACCCTAACTCCATACTTTCAAAAGGAAGGGATAGTACATGAATCATCTTGTGTCAATACCCCACAGCAAAATGGAGTAATTGAAAGGAAAAATGGTCACCTTCTTGAAAAAACCCGAGCCTTTATGTTTCAAAACAATGTGCCTAAACATTTTTGGGGAGAAGCAGTTCTTACTGCTGTCCATCTCATAAATCGTTTGTTGTCTAAAGTTTTAGGATTCAAAAGTGCTATGGAAATACTCTCCACATTTTACCCTAACCTACAAATTACAAATAAAACTTATTCCCAGAATATTTGAGTGTGTGTCATTTGTTTATGTCCACTGTCTAGCTAGGGGGAAACTAGATCCCAGGGCAATAAAATGTGTTTTTGTGGGGTATTCCTTGACTCAGAAAGTGTGTTAAGTGCTATCATCCTCCATCAAAGAAGTTTTATGTCTTAATAGATGTCACTTTCAATGAACAGGAGTCCTACTTCACCGATTCTTATTTTTAGGGGGAGAATTTAACAATAGAAAATAAGGATGAGGATGTTTTACTTGATCTATTGCCACTGTCCATGTGTAAACCATCCAATTCATCTTGTCCCATTATACCAAATCATATGCCTGAAAATCTTTCTAAACATATATTTGAAAATAAACCCAACCATATGTCAGAAAATTCTCTTCAATCCATGCCTAAACCTGAGCTTATGTCTGAAAATCCTAAAGAAAAAACAGATTCTGCACTTAAGAATGTGAGATTTGGCAAGGGCAAGGTGTTCACAAGGAAGAAGATGACTATTCCGGAATTTATGCAGGTCCAACAGTAACTCAAGTCCTGAGAATAAGGTAACAATCTCTAATTCTACATTGCGAAATGAAATTGAACTTCATGTAAGGATGACCATAATCTTCTCATTGTCATTAGGAAAACAACAAGAGAGTGCACAAAACGACCTTTATATCCTCTTGCACACTTTGTCATTTAAGAATTTTTCACCGTCTTACTGATCCTTCCTTGTTAGCTTAAACACCATTACCATTCCTACCATCTTATCGGAGGCTTTGTCCAATGAGAAATGGAAACAAGCTATGAATGTGGAAATGGAGGCATTAGAGAAAAACAGAACTTGAAAGTTAGTAAAGTTACCAGTGGAAAACAAACCTGTAGAGTGTAAATGACTGTATACAATGAAGTATAGAGCAGATGGATCGATAGAAAGATACAAAGCAAGGTTGGTAGCCAAGGGTTATACTCAAAGCTATGGAATTGATTATCTGGAGACTTTTGCTCCAGTTGCAAAAATTAATACTGTTAGAGTTTTGTTGTCATTGGCAGCTAACTATGGTTGGGAATTACAACAGTTCGATGTAAAAAATGCATTCTTGCATGGAGAACTAGAGGAAGAAACTTATATGGAGGTCCCACCAGGTTATGGGAAGAACTTGAATTCTCAGACTGTGTGTAAATTAAAGAAAGCCTTGTATGATCTAAAACAATCACCACGAGCATGGTTTGGACAATTTGTTAGAGTTATGATAGCTATGGGATATAAACAAAACCGAGGGGATCATACATTGTTCATTAAACACTCTAGTTCAGGGGGAGTCACAGCTCTTTTGGTTTATGTCAATAACATAATAGTGACAGGAGATGATGACAAAGAAAAACAAATCCTGAGTCACTGTTTGGGCAAGGAATTTGAGATGAAGGCATTAGGAAGGCTGAAATATTTTTTTGGGATTGAGGTTGCTCACTCTAGGCAAGGCATTTTTATCTCCCAACAAAAGTATGTCACAGATCTCCTAAAGGAAACAGGCATGACAACGTGCAAACCAATAAGTACTCTAATAGATCAGGATGTCAGACTTGGAAAAGCAGAGGAGGATGTTGCAGTAGACAGGACAACATATTAATGCCTTGTAGGAAGACTCCTTTATTTATCTCACACGGTTAGCTATTTAAGAATATATCTTTCAAAATAAACTAATTTAGGTGGGTTTTTTAAAGTCTCCCGTAAGTTATGGGATTTAATGAGCTTTTACTTTTTTGTTAATTTCCTTTTTTACTAGGTCTAGTATCTATAAATCTATTATCAGATGTATTATTTAGAATAAGAAAAAAAATTACTCTTTCAATCTCTGAGAATTACACTATTACATTGTCTACTTAAGAGATATGTGTACTCACCTCTGGAAAATGACCACGCAAGGTTGAATCTCCACGCAAAACCACTGTATAGTCAATTCTCTCAACTGATTTGGCAGCACTACTCAGGTTTCTGCAGATATCTTTTGTTAATGCCCTGGCCTGTAAGGGACTTGATTATCAAGAGTCACAAACAACCAAATTGTATACACTAAAACAGAAAGCAAACTATTGATTTCTTTTCTTTTTCCTTTATACATAGAAATATTCCTGATTGAAGAGAGGTCCATACCTTTGAAGAACTCAATGATCTGGAGTTAGTCAAAATGAAAAAGCAAGTAGGCTTTTTCTTAAACTGCTCATAGAGAGAGTTGACACTCCTGCCAAAATAAGCAAAAAGCACAGTGAGTTTTTGAATTTGAAGGAGCACCGGGAGAAGGATTCCCAACTACAGGGTAGTCATTACACTTGAAAGAATCTGATTCCATCAAGTAATACAAAGACATAACAACTTCATTTAAGGATGAAAAGAGAACAAAAAATATGACAAACAAAGAAGTTACATAACATAGATGTTAAAAAATCACCATTCTGTCAATACTTCAACATCATGAACAGTTTGGGTTCCAGTTGGATCATCATCCAGAACAACTAATGTTTTTGAATTGCTCTGATTCAGCTTACGTATATCATCAATGGGATCACAGGGCCATTGCAGTGGAAGCGATTGAAGGACTTCTTCTTTTTTGAGAATGGGAAGCTTCCCTTCAACTTTAACACCTGTGAGTGTCTCGTAAACCTGTAGATAGATGAGAAAATTGAGGTTGAAACTGTAATGTTTTATTTCAGTTAACTATTTTCCTATATTAAGCAAGTTCTGTGCAACTGATTTTACATACCTTAACTACACCAGCATCATCTAGCCGACCCCAGCCAGCAGCAGAGCCTGCTCAAAAGTGAAGTTCAAGTGACACAAATGTACAACGAAAGCAACCCTAGTGTCACATATACTGACTCAGAAAACCTAGTTTCCATTTTGATATGTTTTGATGATGAAAAATAAATGCACAATACCTATTTATTGTACTAACAATCATTGTTTGACTTGGTCACTATATCAATTTTATCCAGTTCTATGTTTAAATCATCCACATTCCTTCCTTAGTTGTCCAGGTTCCCTTACAGAGGTTCAATCGCATACGTGTGGGGTTTTTCATAGAGATTCATAATTCCATATAGTTTAGGGCAGCAGCTCACAATGATATGTCTCTCACTTTCTATCACTGCCTTATGGACCTTCCTTTAAGTCACAGTTTTTACTAGACCATCATTTTTGTGCTTAGTTTTACACTTTTAGTGTCACAGGCTAGTCACCCTAGTAGAGTAGTGAATTAGGTCAGTATCGCAACTGAGTGCAGTTTTAATTCGTATGCAACCTCATAGCTGGAACTTAAAAAAATAACTCCTACCTAGAACTGACTGAAGTTAGATTATACACAAATGAAAAGACAATAATATCCAAAAGGACAGTGAAACAAAACACAATGGATAGAAAGAAATAGCATTAGCTTTTGGGAATAATAAGATTACTACACCTGCCAAGAACAATTGGTGAGCAACAGTTGAAATATGAAGTGGAACTCCATGGGATGCACATTCATGGGAAACAATGCCCTGTGCATGAAATGGTTGTTAAGACTAACAGTAAATTACTATTAGTCAAACCGAATTCGAGATAAATATCACTCTGACCAGATCCTTCACAAAGATATCAAGGGCAGAATATGGGGTATAGTCATTGTCCAACATGTGTGGAACACGATTCTCAAACATCCTGCAACACAAATGAAATTTGCCATGATAGCTTCTACCCTTAAAACCCATAGCAATAGAAACCAATGGGAAAAAGGACGCAAGAATCCTTATCTCTGAAGAGAAATTCTGAATGAAAATTTTTTTCAATATGACAAGCAAAATATAGGATACTAACTTCAGATGATTAACCATATATCTTTTGCAAGGAACTGTAAAATCACCAGAGGAACCAAAAGCCTGAATGGACAGAGTGTTAAATAGCATCAAACTGCAAGTTCTGGGATAGTCCTAGCAAAAGGTTATTTCTCTTCAACACTGATGATAGGCATTTTAACCATGAAACAAACTTTTTCGCTTTTTAATTTTTCAAACCTGCATAAAAGGTCGCCAGGTGCTGTTGTGATTCTACATCCCACAATTTTTGAAATAGAATGAATGTTCTATTGCAAGTAAAATCACTATATTGGAAAATGCATGCTTAAAAAAAGGGCATCCTAATACACGAGCCTCCCAAATTATGAGGTATGAAAAAGGGTCAAATGAATGACACAAGCTATTATGGCTTGTGATGGCTACTCATCACAAACGCCCCTTATCTTGGAATCATCTGCTAACCACACAAAGATTCCTTGAAGTTTCTGTAATAGGAAGGAAGGTATCGATAATAGAATTAAGGCTGGCAACAATCAATGCTGTTCACCATCCCCTAACTTTCACACATAGGTTGTTTTTGCAATTCAAACGTGTGACTTTAAGGTCATGATGGAGTAACATTACCATTACACCATAAAGGAAAATGCATGCATAATTTCACTTATTACATTTAAAGAATTTCCTTCAAATCTAAATCTCTAGTACTGAGACAAGTTTAAACTAAGAATTGAATTTGAATCTAAAGATTACAATGTAAAACAAATTAGAAAGTTCAAGGATCACCAAGATTCTCAAAAGAGGTCCTTCTATTTTGAAAGAGATAAACATAAGGCAATCTCTCTCTCTCTCTTGAAATGTAATAGTTTGTGCTAGATTTTAATATTTGATCTATTCTTAGGTCTCACACAATAGTTTAAATTTTTGAGTTGAATGGTTTTTTAACATGGTATTAGAACCAAAGGTTAGACAAGGATGAGAGTGAACATGGTATTTCCTATGATTGCTGCCCCACAAGAAAGTTAGATTCATTAATTACTCTCAGAGATTGAAAGAATAATTTTTCTTTTTGAATAATACATTAGACAATAACTTTATAAATGTTAGATCTAGTAAAAAAGGAAATTGACAAAAAAGTAAAAAACCCATTGAATCTCATAAAAGATCTAAAAAAACCTACCTAAATTAGTTTATTTCTAAAGATATATTCTAAAAATAGCTAACTATGCATAGTATAGGCCACTAATTGTGTTTTCCCACAATTACACTCCCCTAAAAAGGGCTAAGTGGAGTGGCAATGGCAGATGCACATTTCAAAATTAAGCAGAGCAGGATTGACTTGCAGATGAACTTGATCGAGTAGTAATGAGCTATTGGCACGTGCAAGGAGAGTAGGCTTAATGTGGAAGAGGCTCATATTTGAGGGGAGATTATTGAGATATGCATGCGTGAGGTTAAAAATCCTATATTGGAAAAAAGATGGAGAAGCAAGTAAGCGTATAAGTGAAAAGAACTTATAAAGCTTACCTTAAGGTTTTGGACTGTTTGTAGCTATTTTGGACCCTAATTAGATTTCTCTTTGGGATCCCTGGTTCCCTAGAAGTGTTATTAGAGCCTCTATGACTAAAACATCACAAGTTCAAACTACCCTCATTTTTCCATCTTTGAAAGGGATCAAATACCAGGGGATGCAACTTAAGTAAAATTGAAATCAGTTGCAAGAGAAATCAACAGAAGCTACCACTTTCTATTCATAGGAAGAAACAAATTCTTAGTTGCAATGTGCACAACACAAACCAGGATGTTCCTCCACTGTTCCTGATAAAATCAAACAGATTCCTTGTACTGAGACCTAGTCGAGCTCCATAAGCCATTGCCTCAGCTGATGATGCTATATGAACTCCAGCAAGCAGTTGATTAACCATCTTTAAACCACTGCATTCAAAAACAGAAAGAACAAATTAAGAGCATTTAGTTCCAACATGAATGACAAACATACTTATATGCATTAAAATTTTGTGGAACAATGTGTATATCAGCAGGCCAATGATGCTTCGGGATAAGGATATGATGCATCTAACTCTAAGGTACCTTCCAGCGCCACAGCCTCCTTTGATGACATATAGCTTTTCACTTAATGCTGTTCATAATTTAACCACTATGGTAAGCGAATGACAATTTCAGAAACCCTTGCACCAAAAAAAGGATGTTTTGTGGCATGCTCATTACCTTTGAGAAGTGAACCACAACATGTAAGAGCTTCAATGGTACCGGAAGCCATTATCTAACAAGAAATATATAATTTTTATAAGAATAAGATAGACAAAACCTCACATAGATTATTTTTTTAAATCAAAGCATCAATTTCATACCGTAAGTGTTCCATCTGCAGCCCTCTTAACACCACCGGAAACAGGAGCATCAACCAATTTGAAATCCTTCCCTTCATCTACAGCATTAGCAACATGAAGGTCTTAGGAAAGAAAAACATTGAGAGATCATTTGCCAAAAACAATTACCTAAACAAGATGAAACTATGAAATATCCAACCAATCTAAGTGTCACCATTCTAGTTCATTGAAGATATTAAGATAAATAGCCATCCAATGTCAATAGCACAGTCTTCTCTATGAATTTCCCCCATTCATACATAAATTTGACATCTAAATTCATACCGACCAAACTGGTATGCCAATTACAAAGAGATATGCAGAAGAAGGCCACCTTCCGCCAGAAGCAAAGCCAAGGCAATGAAAGAATGCTAAGAACAAAGAGAGTCCATAAAAAGTAAGAAAGGGGAATAGCCAATTTATTAACATCTACGGCTAGCCATAATAATTTCACATCTGTTGGGCAGAACCAAAGCTGTGCAAGAATATTTTTATGCGAATAAGAGTAGAGAAATTGGAATGCATTGACATTTGTTCAAAAATGAAATCATCCTGCAGTAAAAAGATCTTGGAATTTCCAATATTGTCCATATGAGTATTAAAAGCTATGATTAGTAATAGTTGTGTGGTTCAACCTCTAGGATATGTGATCTAAAGGTGCTTTTGAGTGAAAATAAGCCCCAAAAGTAGGCACAACATATGTCCAAGAAGGCATCAAAGACAAAAAAAAAAAAAAGTGCTTATGTGAGATCTGTCCTGTTGATAATAACCAAAAATTCAAATAAGCTCTTCTCCTGCAATCAATTTACCTCCCTATCTTCCCCCTCTCACTTAAAAATAACCCAAATAATGTTTCCTCTTCTTCCAGTATACTATGCAAAACTGCCACACTGTGCCTCCACATCACCAAAATCAGGAGGCAATATTAACTCCAAGACCAGGTTGAATTGAGTTCTATTGCCACTCAGCAGACAACAATTCATCATTTTGCTTCAACCTCACACTTGATCCGTGGCATTAAAGTATCAAAATCAGAACACTATTTAGTGAATATAAACCTAGATGCCAGAAAGAAGTACAAATTTCCTATCTGTTCTGCCTTAGTTTCTTGGCAATTTTTCAGGCAGTTCAACCAGGAGTGGATCTATCCATCACTTATTTTACTCAGATTTTCAAAAACAGCAGTTTTGTTTTGGGCTCAGTAAAGGAAACAAGAATTCTTTGCTATAACTTGGACAGCAGTTCTGGTGCGGGGCAGAATTTCTGATGGAATAATGTGTCAAACAATAATAATGGGATAAATACTGTCAGTTCAAGTCCTAGTTGTATTTAGCATTTTTCAGTAAGATTACGTAATATATGATGAAATAAATCATTGCCTCGGAAATCTCTGGTGCATGCCACAATCATCCCAGTGTTTAGCCTTTTTGAGTTGGTTCATTGTGCCACCCTACTGAAGCAATTTAAGGCTAACAAGAGCTTGACAGGAGTACATGATGGAAGGACAGAATTAATTTGAGAATTTATCTTAAAGCTGGGAAATAAAAGAAGAATACGAGTAGTAATGCTATATACTACCAAATACAAATAAGATCCACCCGGAGTTTGTAGATCAAAAATTTAGATGAGTGAAAGTAGTACATACTTTGCAATTTTCTGTCAAGTTGGCTCACAAATGCAGGAGATACAGTAGATGAAAGGATAATAGATGCTCCTGATGGAAGGGCTATAGAACAAAAGCAAATAAAATAAAATAAAGTCAGTATTTTCTTTTACGAACATGTAAGAAACAGACAATAATAGCACCTGGAACAGCGCCATGATCCCCATAGAGAATGCTCTCAGCTTGGGCCTCATTTGCCACCATGATTACAAGCACATCAACATCTGGAAAACAAAAGATGTTAATCAATTAATTCTCTCCATTATTGGACTTTATGTATTTAAATTACTGTCTGAAATAAAACACTTTCAAGTGTCTCTTGTCCAACAGGGAACAGTTGCAGAGAGTGAAATAGTAAAACAATAAAGCACATTGAAAATACCAATAAAGAAGAGTTTCTCTATGTAGCATTTATTCTTTTCAATTTTTGAATTACAAAACGTATCAGACCAGGGATTTCATACATAGCCACTATCCAACCCAAGTTGAATGGCTTAGAAACATGTCTAACAAGCAAATATTACCATTGCAAAGATGAATCACATAGTGTTATAAACTGATTGGACATATTGTTTCACTGATTCAAATCAGGGACCCCAACTACCTATTCAAATTACCTTTGCATATTTCTGCTGGAGAGTTGCCAATCAAGCCACCAGCACTTGCAAAACGAGATAATGTTGGTTTATATGCCTGCCACCCAAAAAAAGGGCATCCAAAAGAAAAAAAAAAGGGGGGGGGGGCATGACATCAATTTGAACTTTCATTTATGCATATCAATTTAAAAAAATGGGGAAAAAAATCACCAACTTGCCAAAAAGGTCCACTCCAGTATATAGCATGTAAGCATATATTCAGAGGTCCTTACATGGATGCACTAGAATATGAACTTTATATAATGATAAAAGACCTGCAAAACACCTATAAATATGTGCATCTGCACTTAGATGAATTCAGGCCATACATGTATTCAGCACCAAGAGATTGGAATTAGCTGATAAAACCATGAAGCATAAACAACAACAACAACAATACAGCCTTAGTCCCAAATTTAATTGGGTTGGCTATATAAATCTTTTTGGTCACTGTGTACTATTGTGCATTAAGTGCTATACCTAATTTTTCTAAATCCTTCCTAACTAAATATTCTCAAGTCAACCTAGGTCTTCCTTCTCCATTGCCTCTTGCCATCCACTTTGTCTACATTGGATATGACTAAACCAATGCAAACTTCACTCCCTCAATTTATCTCTAATGAGTGTTATACCTACTTTACTACAGATATCATCATTTTTTATTCTATCCTTTCTAGAGTAACCACATATCCATCCAATTATTCTCATTTCTGCCACATTCATTTTCTAGGTGTGTTGCTTTTTCACGGCCAACACTCACTGCCATAGAGTATCACTGGCCTAATCGTCATCCAGTAAAATTTGCCTGTCGACTTGATAGAAATTTTGTGGTCACACAAAACTCTGTGTGGCACATTTCCATTTTATCCATTCAGCCCTTGTCCTATAAGGTACATCCCTCCTCTATATTACCATCCTCTGAATAATAGAGCCTAAATAACAATAATGGTCAAATTAAAGGACTTCATAAAACCATGACACAAAAAAGCATAAAAAATTATTTATAAGACCTATTGAGCATAAAAGTGTATTGTAACAATAAAGAACCCAAATAGACCAATTAAGTAAAGGAATAACTGATTCAACTCTAAGGCTTCTAAGCAATTTAAAAACAAGAGAAAACCTGAATTTCAAAGTCATCAATTTTCAATGGCTTGACAACTCTAGCATTAAAGTTTTGATAATTCACAGAATTTTCAGGGGCAGTTTCAAATATAACACCAATTAGTACATCAAAAGTTCTTGAATACTATTTTGTTTACATAAGACATCTGCATCAAAGATTTATTACTCAACTCCAAGTTGGAATAAGCATAAAACTATTGAACTGCTAACTGAAGTTCCAGAGTCACTTCCATTTATTTTCAGCTGTCAAGTAAAATGTACCAGAAAAATGCACAGTTCCTTTCTTTTATGTTAGTTTAATATATTCTATTCTATTAGTATTAGTTAGTGATCCCGGCCAGTTAAGTCTTTCTTCTGTGATGAACTGTTGGTGCTGGTCCTACATTTTGTCTTTGTGGAACAAGGAGAAAGGAGGATATCATAGCAATGAGGCAGAACATGGAGTCATAGACTAATGACTCCAGCTACATGCAGGAGCTAACTAATTTCAATCAGCTTGAAATCAAAAGTGAGAAGTTACATCGTAGCCAAGGACACAGAACTGTGATTTCAGCAGTTGAGTTGCCATGCCAAATCCCATTGCACCAAGGCCAATGAAGCCAACTCGCTTCACAGAAATGGAATTGGCAGTTATTTGGTGTGCCAGCTGCTCAGGGCTGTAGAGTTCCGCACTGGCTGCCTCTCGAATATGCACTCCAAGTAGTTTTTCCCACAACTAGAAAAGAATTGTAAAATGCAGAGGAAAAAACAAGAAAGCAATTGGCCAGCATTTCTTAATGTAATGGCATATAAAAAGCAACAACCACCTAACAAGATGGTTGAAACAAAATAAATGGAAATAAGTAATAACCTTAATCAATGTGCCTTCATTTTCATCCCCAAGATCATATGAAGAAGCTGAAAAATGAAATATTCACTAAGCAGTAATCCAGCCAATTTAGACATATACACAATTAACAAATCCAAAGGTGATTTTACCAGCAATAAGTTGTTGATGGGCAACAGCAGCAAGTAGAAGAGGAAATGTAAGTGATTTCGCCCTATCCAAAACAGTACCCTAATTTAAGAATTTTCATCCGTGTCAAATAATGTCAGGAAAGTATAACACAAGGTTAAAGCTACTCAAATGAAAATATATCTAATGACAAATTTAGATCACACCAAAGTGTTCTATGGTGTGAGCTGATAAATTTCACACATGGACATAACCAGAATGCAGTAAAAATATCTTATATTCTAGGAGAATGCAAAGGAGAAGTAAACGCCGAGAAGTTATAATATGTAACATAGCACTCTATCTTACCATATCCTGGACCAATGTATGCAGGGATTGAGATTTCGCCATGCCTCTCAACAATGGGGGTACATGATTCTTGAAGGCCCTGCATTCACAAAACAACCAACCCCTCTCCCCACCCAAAGCAAGGAGAAAGGGAGAAAAAGGGTTACAAGGTAGCAGAATATACAGGGTCAAAGCATTTGCCAGGGAGAATGGCATGAACGTGCATGGATAGAGATCAACTTGGGATCTTAGCTGTCAAAGGAAAAGATAGCCAGTGTTCATGTTGAATAGTGAAGGTATGGTGAAAAGGATTGTCATCCACCACCCAGAATTTGGCCCCTATGGGTGATTTGTCTTATTTCATTTTGATACATTCTGACCATATCTACTCTGACTATGATTCTGATTCTGCTATAGTGTACACACCTCAGCCTGATGTCTCCTAGTATGCCTGGTGATTCTCTCATAGTAACTACATACTCATTATACCTTATAAGGAAAGTATCTACCTGGAATTCATGACTTGCATGTGTTTTCAAAACAATCTATAAAAGAGTATATCTTACAAATTAATATTAGATTGTAGTTCATCTTCTACAAGATGCATGTTATCATTCACTCGCTATTTTTTTAAGCATTCTTCAAAATGTTTCTAGCAAGATTAGCATGGTCCACTTTAGCATAACTCTGCAGGATCAATGGGGTTGACATAAGCTGTATGATTGGCTCGTTGGTGCCATGACGAGCCTCCTCTGCCCCAGAAACTGTGCCACCATAGCTCCCCATTTCGGGATGTGACAAATGGAGCACAGGTTCAAAGAGAATTTGGTTTCACATCCATGGAGATGTTTTTCTTCCCTAGTTAATAATTTTTAAGGGAAACAATAACTTGCATATATTTTGGTATTTTAAACATTATTTCTTTCTATAACCACAAATATTGACAAGCTTCAACTACCTCTCATTCTCCTTTTCAATGATGCATGTAGATATATTTCATGTTTGCATTTTACTCTTTGGATTTTGGACACTTCTAGTTTCCATAGGCTTTGACTACTTAGAATACAGTTCACTGACAAGGAAATCCTACAAAGCTGGATGATACCATAAGAAGTAGGGGATTCACATTTCTCTCTCGCTAAAGTCAACCAAATGCCACCATATAACCTAAGGTGTATTAGTTTTGTAAGCAGGTAAAGATTGAAACAAAGATGGGAAAGCTGAGTACATTTGTTAGGGGAAATAACAGATTGGTAGCCCAAATGCACTAACCATGAATTGCCAGCAGCATTTGAGATAATGTCATAGACCATCCATGGATGAATTCCCACTTGTGCACCAAGAGAAACAGCTTCCACTGAGGTAACAAAATGAATGCCCAAAAGCAGATCATCAACCATTTTGGCTTTGCTGTAATTCATACAAACAAAAAAAGGTACGGAAACTATATGTCAATGCAAAATTCAATTAAATATTCAAAATCCAAGACAGGATAAAATAGTACTCACACAACCTAATTAGCATAAATCTTCAACCCAGACAGGATTTGGTTCAATTAAAATTTCAATGTTATATTATTGGAAAGTTAAAATCCAAGAAGCATCTTGTGATTGTAACTAACCTAAATAACATGTTATGCACATAAAGTCATTTTTATATTTTAAAAATTACCCTTGTTTCATACCAAACAAACAAAAATATAGCAAGCAACAAAATACAGTTAAATGGTTGAATATGATCTAAAGGAAACAAGACCAATAAATCATACCTTCCAGCACCAACTTCACCTTCAAAAAGGTACAATTTCTGACACATTGCTGTTAAATAAAAGACAAATTTTTTAGTCAAGGGAATGCATAGAATAATTCAAATTCATGGTATATGCTCTATAGAAGAACCATAAATGATTTATTAAATTTTACCCGAGAGAATAGGACGTGCCTTTGCAATGGCTTCAAAACTTCCGGATGAAGTAATCTAGGTAAGAGAAATTAGTAAGCACACTCGTCCATAAAATGTCAGATGATAATGTCAAAATCATAATTCCATGTCACTGCTAAAGAAGGTACAGAAGAGTACATCAAACACAATGTAGGAGAGGTTAATACCATGATTTTTCCATTTAAAAGCTCAGACTTCCCTCTAGAGACATACGCATCTACTAAATAAGCCATCAAACCATTTTCTGCAAGATATCCGACCATGCCACCTTAGCAATTCTCCAAAGAATATGTTGTCTCATTAGAAAGACAGCTAGCATCAAGGTCACAAATATTGCCTATCAGTTAGCATCAAGGTCGTGAATATTGCCTATCTTCTAATATTCGAAGCAATTGATCATATATGAACATAAGAACTATGAAAAAAAAAAACAAAACAAAACAAAAATGGAGACCATTAAGTGGTAATTGGTTTTTCATTCAAATTTTTTGGATATTAGCAGAGTTGCAGTGTTCTCAAGCAACTTTACATGCAAATGATGCTGTGGAGGTTTCACGTTCACATTCATCTCCTGACCATCAACATAAGTTCTGGGATGGCATTTTAATTTATGACCATCAACAGTTAGCTTTTCAGTATATCAAGTTTTATGTAAGCATGTTTAGCACAAAATGTAGACCATCTTCAATTTGAAAGAAAATTTAGCCATACACAAATGTATGGTACAGTATAGTTGAAAGAAAATTTGCGCAATAAAACAGCTGGAAAAAAGCAATAACTCTTTAGTGGACACAGAAGAGATATAATTCCATAGATGGAACTGCCATACTACTAGATATGAATCCTTTCCCTGGAATGTGACACCACATGAAGAAAGAAAAAAAAAAAAAACACCAGAATATACCTTACCATTCAGAGATTTCTCCAGATTCTGGATGAAACAGAGAGGAATAGTTGAACGTAAAATGATAACTGCCCCTCTCTGCAAATCTGCATAACACAATATAATCATTCAATATATCAATTATGTCTTTATCCAGTATGTCTGACAAACAACCTCAACAGTCAACATCAAGAAGATGCAAAGGACCTTTTAGAAACCCATGTTGACCAAACACTACATCTATTTGGCACGCCTCAGAAGCTTGAACAATCACAGTTGCAACACCTGCATGACGCAATTTTACAAGATGATAACTACATTAGTAAAGCTGAGCCTTGTATGCTATGACCTACAAAATTGGCAGTAAGAGTAAATGATGATATAAAAATATTAAATAAACAAAATTCTAAGCCTCCACATCACTCTCTAAGAAGGACAGTACTGGAAATTATCTGCATATGTGAAGGCTGAAGTCTGGAAACATGACTTTAAAGTGAGCAAAGGAAGCATCTGCAAGAGTATATGTTTAAACTAATAGATGTATGCTTAAAATACCTCCAAAGGAACAAGGCAACCAGAAAAAAGAATCAACAAGTCCAATATTCTTTGATAGTATGAAATTATCTTTATTTGTTGCTATATTTCAGAAATATAAATCAAATCATGGTTATTGTCGACTTTAGTGGGACCGTCAAATAATGCCTTGAACCTCACATCCACTTAAAAGCTTAAACTTCTAGGTCCTTGTACTTTTCCAATATGTAGTTTTATACTCTTAACACACACCCCTGACACCTGCTAGGTCAACTAGCACGTGACACAATGAAACTAGGTTCGACCCAGGTACTGGGCCCCACTAACACTGAGTTGAATTGATTAAACTAAACATATGGAAAGCACCAAACTACCAAGTGAAGAATGTAGACAAGAGGATGAAACAATCTTTAATATCCTGTCAAATAATGCCTTAGAACCTCATATTCCTCAAAAGCTTAAGGTTATATAGGTGGTGAAACTCATAGAAATATTTTAAGAAAGGTCACGTCCTTGTACTTTACCAAGGTGGAATTTTATACTTTTAACAGGAACCACTAAAAGAATTAAACCATCTCAGTCAAAAAAAGTCAACAGGAAAAACATAATCTGTTATCGTTATATTGCACATTTATTTCTCTTTAAATTTTTTATTCCCCCGTAACTTGCCAGCAATATTGATAAGACTTTCTCCCACTAAGAAATTGTTACTACTATTTAATTACAAAATTTAGCACCTTTAAGAGATGTATTTCATAGGCCATGCAACACCAAAGTATCCAAGTACTCTTTGTAAAGTAGAATGAGTGAAAAAAAAGGCAGTTGCAAGGCCTAGCTGAATTATAGAAGATATAGCAGAAAAATGAAGTCCCAAAAAGCCAAGCATTCTTTTACCTTTCACTGTTTCAGTTGCACTTGCACATCTTATTCCGCCTAGATTCACAAACTCACCGATCAAACTTCCGTCCACCTAATGAAAGCAGCAATCTCATTTATTCATGACTTTAATGATAAAAAAATAAAAAGGAATACTGGTAATAGCAATGCCTCCCAACAAATGATAATGTCTCATTGCTGTCAGTGTTTGTGCAACGCATAGTGAAAAGAGGAGACAGACATGTTTAGTGGTCCCAAAGCTTGGACCTTCGAATCTTTACTGCAGTGCACCTGCGGACTATTGAGCAAGCAAATTGGAGACTCTGGAATTAACTTTAAAGCAGATTTTGTGGTTGTATTAAAGACTATTATAAGTTAGTAGTAAGATTAACATAGCATCTTGTGAAGGCTGCTCCATTGTTCCTTCAGACAAACAAATGAATGAATAATTTCCCATGCAAAATCCAGTTCCAAGTGAGAAACATCTTATAGATTATTATGCTGATTCAAGAGTTGGCATCACTTCACCATTCACCAGAAAAACCATGTTGCTGGATTCAACAATAGTACTGGACTTTAGTGAAACCACAAGTTCGAAGCAAAAGGGCATCCAGAGGGACTTGCAAAATGGATATAATGTTTCGTACATACGCAAAAGTTAATTTCATGATCGTTTTGTGGGTCTGAAAAAGGTCTTGTATAAGCAGCTTTACCTTGTTTTTACAAGTAAGTTATTTTCGCTACTCAGACCTGTAAGAGCCGATCGCCTGTAAAGAGCTATAATGCTGACTTTCTTATAAGTTCACCCGTTACTATATCAAATTAGATGCCATAAAACTCAAGCAAACTAAGATAGAGACTACAGAGTTGATTGATCCACTTGATAATTTGTCCCAAGATAACACCAAAATATATATATATATTTGAGAATAACTCGTGATTTAATAAAAATAATATAAATTTATTAAGAAATTAGTTGGTCAATAAACGAGAACGGAGGAACTGACACAAACAGATAGAAGTAGACTCCACTCAGAGCTGTGAGTGCCAGAGACTGATACATGTAACTCCAAAAAGATAAAACCGAGTATCCAGATAACCAACAAATAAAAAAAAAAAAAAAGTTACCTCGAAAGCTTGGACCTTATAGCCAGAGCGAAGAAGGGTAGCAGCCATCTCCAAGCTCAGCTCGTCCAATCCCAAGAACCCAACAACACCAACACGAGTACCTTGAGACTCCATTGCTGCCTTTTCTTTTCTTCTTCTTCTTCTTCTTCTTCTTCCTCCTTGCCTAGTTTAGTAGCTATTTGTCTCTTCAAATACTCACTGTAAAACTCTAAAATATGAGACGACGACAACAACAATGACAATCAATTCAATTCAATTCATATATAAAGAAAACAGAAGATGCACCCATCCACATCACTTGTCTCTCTTCCCAAGGAAAGGTTCATGGAGAGAAAGATAAAGAAAACAATAATATTTTTTTTCAACCAAAAATAAAATAAAATTTTAGAGTAACAGTTTCACTAATACTTTTAGAAATATTTTTATTGGACATAAATTACATGTATTTATATACGAATAACATTTTATATAATATGTAATAAATAAACAAATTTATAATCATCGACATTCTCTCCCGTTACATGTAGAAAATTTGTATGTAATTTATAATTCAATTTAGATGCCTTTCATTCTAAACATGCAATGTTAGCTCAACAAACCTAGAAATGAATTCAATTTCTGTAATCTCGGGCAACCCCCCAAAAGAAATATAAACATTAAAAGACTTTCATGTCAGCTTATATGCAGATCTAAATTTCCAATATACGTGGATGTATCATCAATTGAATACAACTTCTCATTTATGCTTAATTTACATGACCTTCAAATAAAATAAAATAAATAGTTCCTGTAATTTCTAAAGCCGATCATGCACTTTACAGAGACAAAACTGAACACTTCCTACGTGAGGTACTTCTGGTTTATGCGTGCGTGGCAATGACGAGGATCACTGAGAAAACGAAGACTTATCTCGTGCATGTGGGGCCAACCTAACTCCTACGATCATCGAGGTGAGCTGTTCGCTGGCGTCCAATTGTATAATTTTGTATTTTTTTATTTTTTTAAAAAGGGTCAATCGCTTAAGTATTAATAAATTTAAAATTTAATATCATATTTCAATTAAATTTTTTCTTTTTATTAGAAGGATAAATAATAATATACATCAAATTAGCACTAACCTACTGCTTTCGTGCAATTTTTTTTTTTATCTTAATTATTGAAATTAAGGTTAACAACCCCCATCTACCATAAATATTATAATGAAACAATCAATTATATAGGACCATTATAATAAAGCAACGTCTGTCATGCATTATTGACCACTTCTCTTATTCAAATAAAAATATAGATGGGAAAAAAAATTAAATTTTTATTTTTAATTTCTGGACTTTTAATATAAAAAAAAAATTACGTTGACCAATTCTGTTTTGGTATTTGACGAGAGTTTTATAATTATACTGGTACATTAAATCTCCTTACAGCAAAAATAAAAAATAAAAAATTGTATAAATTCAAAGCCCACATACGTTACGAGGCTTTTTGCTCTTTTACTTCCTATAAACGGCGCTTTTCATGAAAAATTAAAAAATGCATCGCATTTTAAAAAATTAAAAAAAAAAAAAAAAGACAAAAAGGTACGTGACTGGCTGTATGACGTGGGGCCCAACAAGTGATGCTCTTTCAAGCTTTTGGCTGAACAACCGGCAAGACTAAAGTAACGTGGTCGGAAGCTTCGTGACGAGATCCAGACGTACGTCTAACGAAGAAGTGCAAAAATTGTGGAAATTGCGTTCTTACGGCAAAGTGACAAGTTGGGAAATTTCAAATATGCAAACAACAAGAGATGTATACATCCAACAATGGGGAAGAGTCAATTCTTCCCATGGCTGTCAATGATCATAGCTTTGGTTTTTACGAGAGTTTCTATTCACAAGCAATCTTATATAATATAAAAAAATTATATGAATCTTACGAGAGTTGATTAATTTTTCTCAAAAATTTTATATTATATATATAACATCTTATATAATATAAAAAAATTATATGAATAATTTATATTATCATAAAACTCATTTAGATTATATATAACTTTATTTATATAATATAAATTTTTTTGTGTTCTCTTGTATATATGTAAATGATTGATGAACACAAAGAAAAAAAAAATGATGTTATATATAAAATATTCTATACAATATGAATAATATTGTAATATGTAATATAACTATATTACTATAAATTCATTTATATTATATAAAATGTTATTTATATAATAGAAAATATTATATATGAAATATAAAACCCTTGGTGTTCAAGTATATTTAGGCGATTGTGTATAATTACTCACATGGAAACAATGAATAACTTTCCAAAATCATGCCTGAGTTTCTTAATTTCTAATAATATGCGTTTTACTAGGAAACCATAACCAAAAGCTACGTAAAAGAGTAGAAAATTAGCTGGGACTGGACTCAAACGTTCTCTTCTGCCCCACCCAAATAATTAAAAAAATAATAATAAAAAAAAAAAAAAAACATGGCTTCTGTGGCAGGCAGAACTTGAGATCGATAATGGACTCTTGGCTTCAAGTAGAAGTGTGTGTTGACCATATGTGCCTGCTAGTAATGTTGGCTTGCAAGTTGCCACATATATTTAAAGCTTTATGTGCAGTACCACTATGTCTTTGAACACAAACTAAGTCGGTGAAACCAAAAATTTTCGGCATTTTAAAACTCTAACATCACTTATTACAAGTTTATTATCTTTTTGAAAAGATATTCATTGAAATGTATAGTAACACCATTTATATGATTAGGAGATCTTCCCTTTTTAAAAAATATGAAAGTTAGGTAATGTGTATCTATCATTAAGTTCTGCTCTATATTAGTAATAAGATTTACTCGGAGCATTCTAAACTCATAAAAATGATCATTCGTGCAAGGGCTAAGCTGCTGAGGAAATGGAGTCTCGGGGTAGTAGTGTCGTAGGATTCTTGGGGTTCGATGAGTTGAGCTTGGGGATCACAAGCTGTTACTTCTGTCATGTTTCTCCTTTCATGGGAGTCCAGTTGAGATTGACTGAATCCTGGAGGCATCTATTTCTAGCTACTGAATGTTTCAATTTCTTATATGTCCATTGCATCCATCAAGTTTCCTCTGCTCATTTTTAATTGTCCCATTTCCCTGTTTCTTGATGCTCATCCTTTCCATTTCAATAACATTGCAATAAGCTGCTGAGTTTACTATTAAACCAGATTAATTTTTGGCAGGTTTCAAAGTTCCAAGTGGAGATTATTGTTGACAAGTCAACTGGGTTCAATGAAGGGGCATCTCCAGCCGTTCCTGTCCCTGTCAAACATGATAATTTCGGACTTAATCATTAGTAAAACCTGAAATTTGAATTTCAGATGTCACGTTTAATTTTAAATTTAATCGTCCAAGAGAACGAAAATTTCCAATTGTCATCTCATGGATTAAAACTTGTGCTCTTCTTGGAGATGATGGTTGGACACGATAAACGGTGATCAGGCAGGTTGAACGATGATAATCAAACATTCAACGCGTAAATGGACGCATTGAAACCCTTATTAGTTCGGTTTAATAATTTGATTTGAGTCAAGGCTCCCGATCATTAAAATTCAAATGCAAACAACACACATTGAAATCAAATAAAATCAAATTATAGGAAATAATGAAAACAAATTGCATACAGCACTTGTTTGAGTAATCATGGCAGAAATAAATAAATAAATAAATAAATAAATAAAATGCCGAAAACAATAAGGACCAAACCAAAGAGAAACTCTATAGTTTTTTTTTTTATTATTATTATTGCATGCCATGACAATAGAATTCTCTTTAGGTTTTGGTAAGGTTTGGATTAACCACAGCAGCAATGCTCTACTTGAGGGTCACTGTCTTCACATCTGGAAACTGATCACGCATGGATGAATCTCCGCGAAGAACTAAGGTATAATCAACGTTGTCTAGTGACTTGGCTGCTGTACTCAGGTTTGCGCAGATGTCTTTTATCAGTGCACTGGCCTGCAAGGAGTTAATAATATAATGAGCCTTTGAATAACCAAATTTTTTAACCCCGCCCCCCCCCCCCAACAGAAAGTGAACCTTTGCTATGTTTTCTATCTCATTCCATGATAAGAAGATGTTTGAGGCATTGGGTTGTATTCATGATTTCAGAAAGTTCATGTATACCTTCTCAGAGCTCGATGACCCGGAGTTAGTCAAAATTGAAAAGCATGTGGGCTTTTTCTTAAAAATCTCAATTAGAGACTCCACAGTCCTGCAACAAAGAATAAATAAATAAAAACCAAAAGTGTACGAGACTATGTATATATGCAGTTTAGTTTACTATTGACAAAGAAGTAAAGTGACTTAGAAGTTGAGATGTCACCATTCTTTTAATACTTCAGCATCATCAACGATTGGAGTTCCAGTTGGCTCGTCATCCAAAACAACCAAAGTTTTCGAATTTCTCTGACATAGTGTATGAAAGTAGTCAATGACATTTTGGGGCGACTGGGGTGGAACAGATTGCACAACATTTTCTTTCTGAACAATGGTAACTTTCCCTTCAACTTTAACGCCTGTAAGTGACTCATAAACCTGCAAGTGTACAAAAAAAATGAGTATGGACTACCGCCCTTTACCTATGATTGACCTGCTATAGCACTCATATACTGTGTGAGCAATTTTACGTACCCTGACTACACCAGCATCAGATTGCCGACCCCAGCCAGCAGCAGAGCCTGTTCAACAGTGAAATTTAAGTAGCAACCCAAAATGCATATCAAGGAAGCACAGAAAAACTAAAATGACAAGCACAGATCCAATGCATGTCGAGGAGCACTGTCCTGAAATGACCGCACAGTCTCTTTGCAATCTTAAAGGCATGGGTAGATAGAAGACCCAAAATAGTTTAGATAAAAAGAAATATCAGTAGCAATTAGCCAGTAGGATTGCTGCACCTGCAAAGAACAATTGATGTGCAGCAGTTGCAAGGTGAAGTGGAACTTTGTGGGATGAGCATTCACGGTAAATGATGCCCTGCAGATGATTATAAACTTTTTAGCAAACAGAGAATGGATCATTAGTATGTACACAATTTCTTGGTCAAAGACTATTCATACCAGATCCTTCACAAGAATATCAAGTGCCGAGTATGGTGTGTAGTCATTGTCCAGCAAGTGAGGAACACGATTCTCAAAAATCCTGCAATAGAAATGATTTTTTGATTAATCCACTTTTCAACTTCAAAACGTAGAGAGAAAATAAAAATTTATTTGCAATGTTTCTGACACAAACCAGGATGTTCCCACGCTGTTGGTGACAAAATCAAACAGCATCCTTTGATTGACACCTAATCGGGCTCCATATGCCATGGCCTCCGCTGCCGTTGCAATATGAACTCCACAAAGCAGCTGATTAACCATCTTTACACCACTGTATTCAAAATTGAAAAGAGCTCAGATTAAAAACAGCACAAGCATCCTTGATAAATTTGATTGCACAAATTACATATTTCTGCCAATGTGTGTAACACAGTGATGCTACCAAAGTACCTTGCAGCCCCGCAGCCTCCTTTTATCAGAAATAGCTTTTCACTGAATGCTGTTTATAATTATCAAGGAAGGATAAGTCATGAGTCAAATTTCAAAAATCCTCTACAGCCACAAAAGAGACGATTTATATAAATTGGCATGCTTGGTACCTGTTAGAACTGAACTGCAACATGTAAGAGCTTCAGTGGTACCAGAAGCCATTATCTGATAAGAACATGAAATTTCAGTTAGAATACTCAAGACAGAAAACTAGGATGGCCACTTATAAAATGGAAGGCATCGATTTCAGACCGTAAGGGCTCCCTCTGCTGCTCTCTTGAAACCACCCGAAACAGGAGCATCCACCAACTTCAAATCCTTTCCTTCATCTACAAAGTTTGCCAGTAGATTAGGAACATGAAACAAACCATAAAAAACTTTACATGACTGAAGAATGGTGCATACTTTGCAAGCGTTTCTCAAGTTTACTTGCAAACCCAGGAGAAACGGTAGATGAAAGGATAATAGATGCTCCTCGTGGAAGGGCTAAAAAGGAAAATAAGATGAAGTCAGGGCATAAACCAGAAGAAAAATAAGAAGAGGTCAGGCAGTTTAACCAAGAAGTGGGCATCATATTGTGATAGTACCTGCAACTGCGCCTTGATTCCCATAGAGAATGCTCTCGGCCTGAGCTTCATTTATGACCATGATCACAAGCACATCAGCATCTGAAAATGTGCATCAAATAAATAAGTTCTGCACAGGAAATGGAATAGAACAGAAAGATGTTCTGACCATCTTGGATTTCCAAGCTCACCCAACTCAGGATTCTAGAATATCTATGTTATGGGCTCAACATTACCTTTAGATACTTCTGCTGGCGAGTTGCCAATTAAGCCACCAGCATCTGCAAATCGAGTTAGCGATGGTTTGTATACCTGCCACCCAAATAAAAGGCATTAATAACACTGTGAATTGAAGTTGTTTGAATGAAGAGTCAATTCTTTTTTTTTTTTTTTTGTCCGGGTTCACATAGGAAATCAATTCTATCAATCAGAATAAAGCCGCAATAAAAAGTGAGAGATTACATCATATCCAACAACGCAGACATTTGTTTTGAGCAAACTAGTTGCCATGCCAAATCCCATTGCTCCAAGGCCAATGAAACCGACTCTCTTGACAGCAGGAGAATTGGCAGTAATTTCATGTGCTAGCTGCTCAGGGCTGTAGGATTCTGCACTGGCTGCTTCTTGAATATTTAATCCAAGTAGTCTCTCCCAAACCTGGAATGAATTGTAGAACGTTGCACAGACAGGAAAAAATCAATCAATATTCTTTTGACATAACAGCCTTTGTGGGAACAACAACCACCTGTTAAGAAAAACAAAACTCCACGAGAAAGATACATGGAGATAAGCAATAACCTTAACAAATGGGACTTCATCGTCCTCTCCACGACGACTCGAAGAACCTGCAAAGGAAAAAAAAATCAGTGAGCAGGAATGTACCTGGACAGTCTGAAAACATAAATAAAGACTAAGTCTAATGGTGATTTTACCAAAGATAAGCTGTTGATGAGCAACAGATGCAAGCGGAAGAGGAAATATATGTGATTTGGCCCCATCCATAACAGTATCCTATTTTCAAAAATCCATCAGTATTTAATTTCATTATAATCTCTATAGAATGAAAGTAACTCTACCTCATTCAGGTATAAAGTAAATGCAACTACCAATAGTATGTTCAATGGCAGAATATTTTACCAAATTTTTGGCCAGAGGATTTAGCGAATGAGGCTTCAATTCGCCTCTCAATAATTGGGGAACATAATTCTTGAAAGCCCTGCGTTTCAAAAGGATGGAAAACAGAAAATCAACGAACTGATTCAACCAGCACTCATCAAGAAGATCAGATCGTCTTGCATTTTGAAATATAAGTTCATTAAGAAGAATTTTTTCTTTTTTCCCCACAAAAATAAAGGCCTTACCATGAATTCCCAGCAGCAGTCAAGATGATCTCATAGACCATCCTTGGATGAATTGCTACCATTGCGGCAAGAGATATAGCCTCCACTGAGGCAACAAAATGAATCCCCTCAAGCAGTTCATCAACCATTTTGACTTTACTGTGATCATTAAAAAAAAAAAAAAAAAGCAAAAAGATTAAACGGAGATGTCAAATTTCGGTAAATCTTCAAAAACAAAGACAAGATGCACCCTGAACGGCAGTTTAATTAATTCCATATTCCTCGGAATCAAGTTAAATCCAAGAGCATTTCTCAGCTTGTAGCTTTATCTGTTTTCACGGCTAAAAAAAAAAAAAAAACACTACCAACACGAGACAATTCAGTGAAGTAATAATCCTAGAGAGGGAAGAAACCAGACCTTGCAGCACCAACTTCACTATCAAATAAGTACAGCTTCTCACTCATTGCTGTAAGAATAAATGAAAATTTAGATCAGTGAATATATGTAAGATAACAAATCGAGAGCCATGCTATGTGATATGATAGATCAAGCCTAGATTTTGTAGTTTTACCTGAGAGAATAGGTCGGGCCCTTGCAATGCTTTCAACACTTCCCGATGCAGCAATCTAAAAGCGAACAGTATTGAGTCCACAACCAAATGGCAGATGACAATAACAAGAGACTAGCATTATATTTCCGACAGGAAGGTTGGAGAATATAATAAATCAGTATAATAAAAGAGCGGCCTGTTACCATGATTCTTCCATTCAAGCGCTCAGACTTTCCCCTGGAAACATAGGCTTCTACCAGAGGAGCTGTGACACCATTATCTGCAAGACATAAAACAATCAATACCCGTTATGGAAAAATTTGGAAGAGGCTACTAGAGGCAAACACTTCCCAAGGACTATGGCAACACCAAAAAAATCTCAGCTTACCGTTCAGAGATTTCTCCAGGTTCCGAACATATGATGGTGGGATAGGTGAACGTAAAATGATAACTGCCCCACTCTCCAAACCTGTGTAAGAAATAACGTGAAGTCATCATTATCCAATTATATATAGATGACATGAACAGAAAACTCAAAAATGGATTTATATCAGTAAGTTATCAGTCACCTTGAAGAACGCCATGCTGATCCTCCTGAGATACTGAAACCACCACGGCTGCAGCATCTGCATGTCACAGATTTACACATGATTACACGACGTAGCCAAGTCCCAGCGATTACCAATAACTATACCAGCGTGAAAGTGGGGCTGAGCCATGAGTGTAACACATACAGGAGCCTATACAGAAAACACAAGCGTCCATCTGCATTAACTTAATTACCTTTCACGGTTTCAAGTGGGCTGGCACAGCTTGTTCCCCCCAGACTGAAAAACTCATCAATCAAAGGCTTCCCCACCTACAGAAAAATATAATTGCAACTAACCATGACTCCTATTGTACTGCGAGAAATTATATATGTAAGTGCCCTTCTATACGTTAGGCATCTGTTGTTGTTCAATACATACATTTATATATATATATACCTGAAACGCTTGGATTTTATATCCAGAGCGAAGAAGGGAAGCGGCCATTTGTAAACTCAACTCATCAAAACCCAAGAACCCAACAACATTACTGCTTTGAGAATCCATTGCTTTGCTTTCTTGTGTCGGTTAGTCTTTTTGGTTTAAAGTTTTTAACTGGTTTCGCACTTGAATGCTAACAAAAAGCTTCAAATGCTCTCTCTGTGAGCCTAAAAGTTCTTTAATAGTATTTTGTTGATCGATCCTTGCAATGCAGATACTAATAGATGAATAATTGTTGGGGCCATGGCCCCCTTCCGTTGAAAAAGAAAAATTTTTAAAAAATAATAAGGGGTCTAGGCCGCCCGCATGGATAAAAAGTCGATCCCCGTGAATCTGTATTTGACAAGTTGGCATTCGACTTAGTGCAGACGACGGCCATTTCTGACTGGGCTGGGCAGCGTCAGATAAAATGACGATAAAAGAGTCAATTCGATGTCCCCATGTGCATTCGTCTTTTACTTGTACAGAAAAAATAACATGGCGACAAAGATTCAATTCGACGTATGACTCCATGTGCCTCCGTCTTTTTTACTTGCACCAAGAAAATAACATGGCTACAAACCCAACACCGAGAAAAAACATGGCTGACCTAATTTAATGGAAAAAACAAAAAATTTCTGCACCGATGGATACCGTTCATAAATAAGTTTTTTTATTATTATTATATTATTATTTAATTATTATAATTAAAAAATAACAGTTACTATATCTGTATTATAAATATATATTATCGAAATCAAAATAAAATTTTAGTTGTTTTTTCCTTTTTCAAATGATTTCTACGCTTTTTTACTTTACTTTTGTTGCCACTTTTTCTTAATTCTTAAATTAAAGAAAATAAGAGTAAAAAAGAAAATTTTCTCTCCAATTTCTTTATTTATTTATTTTTTAAATACAAACCAAAAAATAATTCCAACGTTTCCTTTTTATGTTCTTAAAAAATAAATTATTATTATTATTATTATTCTCAAATAATTACTCCCTAACTTTACTCTCTTTTTTTTTCTGTTTCCTCAAAAAAAAAATATTAATAATTTAAATATTTTTTGTCAAAATCTTTATAAATACTGGTTGATAGTCAATCTTATACTAAGTTTGATACAAAATTTTTGGTCACAAGCTTCTTTCTATAAACTTAGAAGGAGATAATAATAAATTTTTAAATTTTTTAACCAATAATTTTAATTATAATCTTTTTAGGTTCATATATTTAAAAATATAAAAATTTTATTTTATATTCTTATGCTTTATATTATTATTTTTAGATAATTATTTTACACTATTGAATTCTAACAACAGATACGACACATGCTTACAATTTTTGTTTTCCAAATTATTCTTGATTTACTTCATAATTAATAAAATAATTATTGCAGTTATTATTTTAATTATTAATTTATTTATAAAATATTTATCAAATCACAGGAATAAAATCTGGCAATTCTATAATTATAGGTTTAGCATGTTCAATTTCTTTGTCTTTGTATTATTTTTGAAAAAAGAATACTGCCCCTTTGAAACTTATATGCCAAGTGCATCCAGCTAATACAATTCAATGCCTCAGCCTACAGATTAAACTTTCAGATCTACCAAATTTCTATTCTACTTTCCGTTTTTTCAAGAAGGATTCAGCATAATGGTCAAAGCTTAGAAAACTGGAAGGCAGACATTATGGAGGTCAATGCTACGAGGTGGCACAGTTGCTTCCAACTTGGTTTCGGTTTCACATTACAGGCATTGCTTGGCATCTTCCAAAATTGAGAAATTTGCAAGTTTAGACGAGAAATCATAGCAGATTTCACAATGACAGTTCTGTTGGACTTGGACGATGCAATTCTATGCGTATGGTTCGTAAAAAAAATAAAAATTGATGAGTCCGCGAAAAGAGATTATTGAAAATTGTTATGATTTATAGAAAGATATATATATATTTTTTTTTCTAAATATTTAAGTAATAAATTTTTTTAAGTAAATATTATTTATTTAAATAATTATTATTTTGATTTAGATTTGTTTCATAAAATCTTATCTGCATCATTAAGAGGAAAATAAAATAGCATAATGCCAACTAGTATTATTAGCTAGATAGTTTCTTGCCCTAAACGATGAATAAATGTGTATTAATTCAACAAGGATTTATTGACATTATAGGTGGAGGATGGCCACATTGGCTTAAGCCAATGTTTTTTATTGGATTGCAATTCTTATTAGGTTATAAGTTGAAATTAGATTTATGGTCTATATTGTTAGTTTTAGAACAATTTGAAAGGAAAGTTAATTTAATTTAATTGGCTTAATTTTAACCTACATTTAATATCAATTTCAAAGAGAGATAAAAAGAAAAGTAATAGAAAATAACAAACTAAATAATATAATCAACTAAAAATAATGAAAAAGGAAAAAAAGAATAGAAAATGTACATAATTATTTATAATAGTTCAACACAAATTAGAAAAATATTTCTTCCCTTCAAAATTCATTAACTAAAAGTTCACCTTTATTAATTCTTTCCTCTTCTACAACCTAAAAACAATTATTTACATTAGGTCATTTTGACCTTGATCAAAATAAAGTTTTTATGAAATTCTTATAAGAAAACAATAGTTTTTCAATATTTAAAAACTCATTTTTCATTAGTTTTTTAACTAAATCACTATAACACTTTCATAATTTTAACTTTTCTTTCTTGGAACTCATGGTTTCCATTTTTTTTTCTTACTTTTTCTCCTTAATTTATTGTTTAGCTTAATACAAAATGTTTAAAGTTATCTATAAAAGAGTTTTACAATTCTTTTATAAATTTAAAGTAAAAAAATTAACAGTTAAAAATTAATTTATTTTTATTAATATCAAAAATAAAATATTTTAACTTTAAAATATCAGTCAACAATAACACTTGAACTAATTGAATGATCCAAAATTTTTTTAATTATTTATATTTCTATATTTTTAACTCTTAGATTTTATTAATTAATTATAATATTTATTAAGTCCGCTGACATAACTTATTTATGTCTTTTAAAATTTTTAATTATTTAATAGATTACAGTCAATTATAGTTATTAGTTAGATTGATTTATCTTAATTTTTTATAATTTTTCTCTTTATAGTTAAAAATTTTATTTAGTATCTAGTTAATCATAAGCATTAGTCCAATCAATTGACTCTTTAAAAAAAAAAATTTCTATTTCTCTTCTCTTTTCCTCAAACCCTATAGTCAATGATATAAGTTAAAGTGATTCCAATGTGTCCTGAACGCCCACTTAAGATAGCCCTCATATTTGATCTTGACTAAAATGTTAAGAATAATACACTAATTCAGCTAAAGAATATTACTGGGTGTTGAAAAGGAAAAGGACAATGACATCACTGGATTTCGCAATTTGAAAACTTGGCTCCTTCTGGAGTTGGCACGGTGCTATGCTCCCTTTGCCATGTCATGTACGTGTGAGACTTGATGTCCCATGCCATTTTGTTCCATGTGATAACATAAAAAATTTAGTATATGGCATCTCGTGAATGTTCAAGTCAGGGCTATGAAAATATTTTTATTTTGAAAAAAAAAAAAAAAAACATTGTTTCCTTCTTGGAGATCATTGAGCATGTTTATGTACATGATGAGTATATGTGCTTGTAACAGGTACTTGTAGATTAATTACGAAAGGTACACAGTCTTGCTTTGCCTCAAATTGTGACCTCTTTTTCATTTGTCTCCCCCCCTCCCCGCCCCCCCCCCCCAACCTCTTCTCTTGATAGAACGATTTTATGGCCATGTTGCGCCAGTCTTGTTCTACGTTCCAGAAGAAAGAGTTATTTGTAAGTGCATTAAATTTCAGAGACAGCTCAAGTTTCCAGGGACAATAATCCAAGACTTGAATGATGGAAAGAACGGGTAAAACTAGTTCCCATGCACTGAATTTTCCAAGTAGATTATCGTTAGGTGAAGCCTCCCATAGTTCAATATTTAACATCTATTGAGAATATATATATATATATATATATATATAGAGAGAGAGAGAGAGAGAGAGAACGTGTCAAAGAAGTTCCATGGGCTGATTTTTTTTCAAGTAGATTGCCCATAGGTCAAGCCGCCAATAGTCCAATATTTAAGATCTATTCAGAATAAACACACACACACACACTAATTTTTTTTAAGAAAAAGCATAAACCTACCGAATATAAAATGGTGCAATTATTGGGTTCATAAATGTACATCGGCTGGGGAAAATTAATATATATAAAAGAAATTAATGTGCCTGTCAGCTGGTATATGACGCGTGTAACCAATTTTAAATACAATATTAATATATTTATTTTCAGGATATTGGGTAAATTTATTTAGACTAAAGTAATTGTACATATCTTCAACTTGTAAAGCGTGTAATTGATTAATAATTCCGGGCCCACTTGCTTAAAAAAAGGCGAAACACAAGTGGCCTTTATCATTCAAATGTTATATAACAAGAGAAGGCACTCAAATTGAATCTAAAATTTTGATTATCTTAACTTAAAAATTATTCTTGAATTCAAATTTTGATTAATCAAATTTTGGTTAACCAAAAAATTTCATATGATTTTAGTTAATCATTCAGTGAAGGGAATTTAATAAGAAATTAAAATTTCTAGTTTGAATGTAAAAAAAAATAAAATTTTTTTGATGTACTTTTTAAAATAAATTTATAATAATTATTATTATAATATAAGATAAATAAGTGATTATTAAAAATATAAAAATACTTTATTAATGTAAAAATTATATATATTTATTTTTTATTAATAATTTCACTAATAATATATTTTTTATTATTATTAAAATAAAAATAATATATATATATATATATATATATATATATATGTGTGTGTGTGTGTGTGTTATATAAAAATATTTCAATTTGGTTTGAATAACTATAATTGTTTTAATAACAAAAACTATCCTGTTGAATGTAGGTGATGGAGAAGAAATATAAATCTATTTTTAAAAATTTTACTAAAATAAAGGTAAAGTCTTTTTCCCCGGAAGAAAAAGGACATTCTGGGTTGTCATTTTTTCTCCGTTTATTTGTCGTATGCGGCCATTGTTGGAAAATGAATTTCTAAGTCTTATCCATATGATATTGACCACACCTGATCAGTGAAAGAAGGAATTCAATTCCTATCTTATTTAATCATCTGAATCAAGTCAAGAAAAAAAAAAAATACAATCCCACCGCAAAATGAATATGTATTCCTACAACAATAAACCCATTAAATATCCATCGTACAAACAAACTTCACCGTGCCTTTTATAAATTTCTATTTATATTTGCATCCAAATTAAATCAATTAGAATGACAAATATAACAACATAAAATCATACTTCAATTGTAATTAATACAATTGAAGATGATGGTCTGATATTATAAAGTCTTATCGCAATAAATTATTTAATTAGAAATTTACTATTATTATGATAAGAAATATTTTCAATAATATTGCATAATTGTCATGATTCATGTAGAGGAATTTCTAATTAAGTAAAATATAATTTTAGATTAATTTATATAAGTAGTATAAGTAGTAATAATTATTAAAATATCATCTATTTGAAATCATACAATTCAAGAAGGAGAATGTTGAAATTATCTTTAAAATGATTTACTTGTTTAGAGTTAAATAAAAAAAATATTTATTTCTTAAAATTAATAATTAAAAAAATAATTACTCAATTTTCGTAACAACTAATTTAAATTTAAATCAATTATAATCACTTAAACTAATTAGTTTTAAACTAACTTATTTGAATAGTATAAGTAATGACTATTATTAAGGTATCACCTATTTGAAATTATACAAGATAAAATAGAAAATTGCTGAAATTATAAGTTTAAATTCATTAATTAATATGATTGAAAATATATTTTTGCTTAATATATTTTTGGTTTACAAATGATTATTTTTCAATAATTAGAATATAAATTTGCATTGAAAAAACCAAGTCAATCTTCATTGTTTGGTTAAAGTATATATCATGTAGTACATCAAAACATTCATCATGGGCCTTTTTTATTTTATTGTTAATTTTTAGAATACCATTCTTTATGCACGCATCAACTTTTCTCTCTTTTTGGTTGGTAGGTCATACAAGAAGAGCTGCTCTTATTCCTATAAAAACCAAGTCTGTGTGAGATTTAATTTGATGTGGCCCAAAAATACACCAAGAAACTTCATTAACTAATCTAGTTGACATCAACTTGCATCTGATCTTTCTTCTTACAGACATAGCCAAAAAAAAAAAAAAAAAGAACCCAAAGATAGTCTATAGTTCCATGCTGATTTCTCATCAAACTTTGACATTGGTGCAATCTTGAACCTGATTAACTAAGGTACCATAATTCATCAGGAACTAGTAGTGGTTCATTATTGGGGACCATTTAAGGAAAAAATTGAAACAAAGAACCAAAGTTGACGGAAATGTTGATAGATCAAACTAAGGTTTGCTGTGCACTTGTGTTCTGGTTCCGAGTCCATATCCTCAAAGAATTGGGAACAGATTCAAGATCAAGTGAAGTGTCCTGTGATAATTAATTGGGCCCAATGGTCCTCAACCTCAACCCATATTCTCTACGGCATGTTACTGCCATACCCTGAGCCTGATATCGGCCAATTCCCACTTCACACCTCTTTCTTTGTTTTTTTTTTTCTTTCTTCTTATTAAGTGATTTATTATACAGTAAATTATATAATACTAAGAATAATTTTTGCTATTCTTATAAATTTTATATTAGAATCCAACATATGGAACATAAAAATTTAAATTTTTAATCAAAAAATAAATATTTTGAAGAACAAATCGAACCTCTTCGGCTACAAAAGATGCATGGATGGACTCCTCGGCCCACGTTATGGGTGATATGAATATGGGGCGCCGTTTCTTTTCTTAACAAGAGAATGGGAGGATGATGGGGCTGAAAGCAGAAACGGTGTCGTATTACAGCAAAAAAAAAAAAAAAAAAGAAACAATAAATCACGTTGTTCTGCAAAGTCAACACCCTGTCAAAAAACAGCCAAGGCAAAAAGAGGAAAGAAATTAATTTTAAAAAATAAAAAATAAAAAAAGGCTGACAATGTACGCGTGGCGTAGACAGTGGTTACTTCTAACCTGAGTCTGACGAACACACGGACTCCAAGAGAAACGTTTCTTCTCATTCATTCGGCCTCTGCTGTTTCTCCCATCCAACGGCACTTGTCACGGCCAGAGAGCCCTCCGCAAAGACGTCAATTTCTCTGTCTCTCATTTCGTTGCTGCTTCCTCGCCGGCCACCGCTTTTTGTTTTTTGTTTCCTGGTATGTGCGTTTCACTTCGTTGCTTAGCTCCATACCCTTTTTGCGCTCTCTTTTTCCTTTTTTTTTTTTGTTTTGGCTTTTTGCCGTCAGTTTGTCGATTTATTGGCGGCGGAATGGAAGAGTTTTCACCGGAATTTATAGTTTTTTTAAAAAAAATAATATAATAAAATAATAAAATAATAAAATTGTTGTAATGTGAATGTATCACTCATGAGTTTAATTGAGTTTTGCTCGAATTGTGATAATTGATTGATAAACAATTAGGCAAAAACAGAAGGAAATGATTCGCTGACTATTAGTTAAAAAATAAGACAATCGTTCAGTTGTTAGTGGAGCAGCGGCCGCCGCCTTGTGTCTGACTATGGAAGCCCACAGTTGGTATCCATGCATTTTCGAAATTTGCAAGTTGCTATGAAATGATTTCTTGTTTATAAAGGGTGCTGGTTTCCGTGTGTGTGTGTGCTGTTTGTTTCTAAGGAAGCTTTATTAGGATCAGTTTGTGTTGGTTTCAAATTTTCGCTTCCATGTATCTTCAGTCATTGTAGTATCCTCAACACTGCAAACAAATTAGAATAAGGTATCCAACGGCACACAATGATTGAGAGTTGCTTTGCCATTTCAAGTTCACCTCTTCAATCACGTTGACGTCTGACAAGGAAAATACATATTGATATCATTTGAAGGATTGTTTTTATGTTGAATACATTTGATCTTTAATGGAAATCCTTAACGGGGCTTGCCTTCTAGTGGAGAAAGCATCATTAATCATTACTTTCTTTTGTGATGTGATCGACATGCAATATCTAGACGGAAGGAGATGCCATATTGCCACATTAAGGGAGTGTCATACTTAACTTCATTTGTCACTTTGAATCTTTGACATCCAGATGAGCTTCACGTCTAGTGTAGAAAGCATCCTTATTCATTACTTTCTGTCGTAATATTAAAGGCATATGATATTCAAATGAAAGGAAGTGTCATATTGCTGTGTTTAGGGAGGTTCAGACGTCATTTTGATTCAGTCTAGAAATTAATTTTCCATTGTCACTTCACTTCTAATCTTTGACATCCTGGTCAGGATAAAATAACCTTTATTTGGTTCTAGGCATATCCTTTGGCGTATCTATGATTTATGATAATCTCTAATCAGCTTTATTACATATGTATTCAGAATAGAAAAATGCAAATTTCTAAATAGACTTAATAAATAGGAGGCCAATTCTATTGGTAAATTATTAAGGGAAAAAAATGCATGTCCAAAACTGGGAATTGCAGATCTGTTGCTTTGGTGAGAACTCTGAATTATTACAGTACATGAAATAGGAATGGTGATGCTTAACACAAGCTAGCACAGAAGGTGATGGGTGTTGCAGGGAGGAAGGGATTGGGATTATGTTAGGCAGTTGCTGCATCTAACCTGAGCCAACAGGTTAGGCTTATTCTGGTGCATATAGCCCAATATAAATTGGTATCTGCCATAAAGGTGACAAGTGCTACATGTTGAAGTGGAAGGCAACAAAGAATCCAATTGGATCATTATAATGTGGTGAATAAAATCAAAAAGTTAAAAAGACTTTGCCATATTCTGCTTCCCTTTTCTTCTAGTTTTCATAGGAACATTGAATGTGACATCCCAAAGTGCTGCTAATTCATGCCTTTAACAGATTTTATCAATTCAACCTCTATAGGGGATACTGATTTTTAGGAGTGTGGAATTCCCAGATTATTAACCTTTTTCTTTATGCTTCACCTGAGGGTTAGAATGGGGACCTTTACCCATTTGCTTACTCTATCAGCCCATATTAATTGAGCAGGTGTTATAAATGCTACAATAAAGGTTTGGTGGGTATAATTTATCTCAAACTTATTTCACCCAAACATAGATAGATGATTTTGGTTCACTTGAGTGCTTACTCATATAAGCCCATGACAGAAAGTATTATTACATGTGTTCCTCCTCCTTCTATTCCCTCCCTCTCTGCACCTGTGTATCAAAGAGTACACAAAGTAGAAACCTGTCAAGGGTTTCGTTTTTACCATGTATGGGGCCTGTCAGAATGTTCTTTGATCTTTTGTACATTTTCTCACAGGAAAGATTGGCTAAAAGCCTCAAAATATCATGTATTCTATGGTTAGATCTGTTTCTAAAAGACAAAAAAATAAAAGAAAAAAAAAGGTGGAGATGAATTTAAATTAAACATGTTCTTATTGGGTGTGAAGGGAGAGCCTTGGTGGAACAGAAAAAGTTACTCTATTGTGACTTAGTGGTCATGGATTTGAAACCAAAAATAAGACTACGTATATCTAACTCTTCTCCAGACCCCACAAATGGGGAGCCTTGTGCACTAGGACACCCTTTTTTTTTTATGTTCTTATAAGGTGTCAATGATGGAATTATATGTGTGGACCTTTTTAGTGTCATATTTGGGGTGTTAATCTTGCTTCCTATGGTTTTCTTTTCTCTTTTTATCCTTTTTAATCAATAATTCATGTTGACTTTTTCTTCAAGTCTCAATTTCTGATTTCAGTTCATAATCCTATAGCTTATGTTATAGGCTCGTGAATTTTGTAATGGAAGAGTGGGTCATTGAGAGCTTTTGCGAAACTGTCAAGCCATTTTACAGTAGTTGTTTTAGGGTTCCCATCATTGTTTATGAATTTTATGTTTGGGAATCATGAGTTAATGTATTTTGCAAATACATTAATTGGGGATAAGTGTCTGGTGCATTGACTAGTGACTTTTTTTTTTTGGGGGGGGGGTGTTGCAGAGTGATGATATGACCTTTATGGTGTAGTAATAATAGTAATAGTGATGACTGGCAGGCGGATGGGACTAATGGGCTGATAGAGGTAGGTTGATAAGATAGACTGATGGGGATAGCCCCTTAACTATGATGGGTTCTAATGGATGTAGACTTGCTATCATAAGCCATTGTGATAAGGTTACTCTCAGGTATGAAATCAAAAGTGTACAGACTAATTTTTCAGTTTGGAAAATTTAAACTTCTACACTATCACATAGAGCATGTGCTATCACATGGATGCTTTGCCCTAGTGACACAGCAGCTTATGCATAGGACACAGTGAGTGTGTTGCCCCTTGTGAACACCATTTGCACCCTGGTCACACTCAGCAGTGCACTGCTGCCCTAGAAGAGGGAAAAAATGCAAAGCAAGCTGTAAACGTGTGATATCAATTTGCTTTCCATTTTCACATAGCCTAACTTTTCATGTAAATGGGCATCCCTTTTTCATAGTATTGGTAGAATCATTTCAGTGATATTGTTTCTCCTGTACCCTGTGGATGGCTGCGGCTTATGAAGGGATTTGTTGTGAGGTTTTCAGGAGTGGTTTCAAAATTGTAGGTGCTATGATTTGACATGGGCTGTCAAAGCACACAAGGTAAATGTAACAGTAGTCAATAATCCATTATGACATTGGACATTGGTTGTGGTAGAGTGTTCCACGGAATATTAATGATCATTTTCCTTAATTGAGAACTGATAGCAGTCAGTTATTTCCCAACTGCATCATGCTGGCTTAATATTGGCCAAAAGTTGAGCATTAGAAATGTGTTTTTTTCCCTTTACTTTAACAATTTGGTGTTGCACATATTTTACCTTGTTTCTGCCATTTAGGCAACTGGTCCATATGGGATATGCTTTCCTCTGTTCCTTCAAATATTTGTTAGTTCAGGCGATTGAAAATACTTCTTGTTCAATGGTTAATGGGATATTTCTTTTAGGTAGAATCTCTGTGAAGCAATAAGACAATGCAGTTCGAGTGCAACATCTCTACATCCTAGAAAATATATATCCATCCACTGCATTGTTCCTACATTCCAATAAATGCACCTCTGTTGTCATTTTCCCTCTTCTGCCTCCTCCTTGTTTCCCTCTTCTCCTGCTATTATATTTACCTATCTGTGGGTGTTTTGTGCTGATCGAGCTACCTTTTCATGTTTTTTCATATTAGATTGAGGACATGCCCTTCTATTCTTTTCTCTACACTGGATAGATCATTTTTATTCAATTATTATGGTGCTTAAATTAGCATATAAATGACTGCAGATATTGAAATTTCCATGGACACCACTGATGACGATAAAGATGGAGCCTCTATCAATTTTATGCCAAAAGAACTAAGTCAAAGTTTAGCTGATGGTACCAAATTTGTAGATGAAGTTTTAAGAGGTCCAACTGAGCGCTGTCTAGAAAATTTTCGGATGGACAAGCAGGTATTTTATAAGTTGTGTGATATTCTACAAGCCAGGGGCTTACTGCGCCACACAAATCGGATCAAGATTGAGGAGCAATTAGCCATATTCCTGTTTATCATTGGCCACAATCTACGAACTCGAGCTGTACAAGAGTTATTCCGTTATTCAGGAGAAACCATTAGCCGCCATTTCAACAATGTTCTGAAAGCAGTTATGCAAATCACAAGAGATTTCTTTCTGCCTCCAGGATCTGATGTTCCACCGGAAATCTCAAAAGATCCTAGATTTTATCCATATTTTAAGGTAGTCGACAGACATATTTGTCCCATTCATTCTTGTGACTTGTATCTCACTTTGATCTTATTTTTGCTAGGATTGTGTAGGAGTGGTTGATTGCATACGGATTCCAGTAATGGTTGGTGTAGATGAGCAGGGCCCTTTCCGTGATAAGAATGGATTGCTTTCTCAAAATGTTCTGGCAGCTTTCTCATTTGACCTGAGGTTCCATTATGTTCTAGCTGGCTGGGAAGGCTCTGCATCAGATTTGCGAGTTTTAAACTCAGCCATTACAAGGCAAGTCAACTTGGAAGTCCCGGAAGGTATAAACTTACGGATTGAGGATATATTTCCGATGTGCAGTTAGTCTTATCTCATGAAGTACTTTCCTACTCTCTTCATGTTTTGCGTGACTTCTTGAAGTCGATCATGTTTTGAATTGAAACTCTCAATGATGCAGGAAAGTACTACCTTGTTGATAGCAAGTGTGCAAATATGCCAGGATTCATAGCCCCATATGATGGAGTTACTCATGGCTCAAATGAATTTTTGGGTGGATATCATCCTCAAGATGCTAGAGACCTGTTCAATCAGAGGCACTCCATACTGAGAAAAGCCGCTGGACAAATATTTGAGGCTTTGAAGGCTCGTTTTCCTATATTGACATCAGCTCCTCCGTACCCATTACCAACACAGATTAAATTGATTATAGCAGCGTGTGCAATCCACAATTATATCCGCAAAGAGAAACCAGATGATTTGATTTTTAAAATGTATGAACAGGATTATACTCTACTGGTTGAGGAGTTGCCGCTTCCATCAGAGGTTGAACAGTCAATGCAGATTGAGAACAAGGCAATGGAGACTGCATTTGAGAAAGAACAGCTAGAATTAAGTTCACAGTTGCGAGACTCTATTTCAAGTGATATGTGGGATGACTATATCCGTGATTTCTCAACCATGTAGATGGCTTCATTGTCATTTTAGTTCTGGGCTAGGATTCGATTTTTTTCTTCATTATATCTAGCGGTGAAAACTTTTCTGAATTTGACCTTGCTCTCGATGGTGCACATTGGGCTCTCATTTATGGAGGGAAAAACGAAAAAAATAAAATAAATAAATATATATATATATATATATAGAGAGAGAGAGAGAGAGAGAGAGAGAGATACAAATAGTAAGAAAGATTTTTGCCAGATGAGCTTATATAAGCAATGATATGGTCCCTTTGAAACTTCAAAGTAGATGACCCTTTATTAACCTGAGAGGTGGCTGGCGCCATCAGCAACCATCAATCTGATCAAATTTGCTCTTCCTTATGGCTTAATAAGTGGTGAATTCCTTTTGATTTTAAGTGACATATTTGAAACTAAGGTTTTCTTGGAATTTCGTTTACCTAGACCAGTACGCATGTCTCTCAAGCTTCCATCATTCGGAATTTGTGTACATTGGAATAATGTAAGCAGAATGGCGTGTGTATGTTAATTGACCACAAGAATGTTGCATGAGAGTCTGCTTTGTGGGTCTATGTTCCTGACTTTGGCAGAATTGTGGGGTGGCAGATGGTAGCCAGTTGATCGTTACTGCAGTCCTGGGAGACTTCAATACAGAACTAACTGGAGTGCTGCAGAGTTGTGGTGTTGTAGAATGTTATGCAGCTGCCCTGTTGCTGCAGGTTCCGATAGACTCCGTGCAGAAAGATAGACTCCGTGCAGAAAATTATGTTTTCTACACGTTCTGAGGTGCTCGTGACCGGGGGGGGGGGGGTTTCGTTCGTTTTATTCTGTTAGGGAGCAATTCCTTTCTCATACTCATTTGGGGCAGTAGGTACAGGAGTTCAATTCACTGGGCTGTATATATATACTTTCTGATGCTGCTGTAGTGCAGTACTGAGTTTCTGTTCTGTTTTGTTTTGTTTTTTTTTTTTTTTTTTTTTTTTTGAATAAAATCATGTTTGATGCTGATAAAAAAAAAACACAGAAGACTGAAAAACCTCAGCAAACTTGTACGATGAACTAGACTGGCCTTTTTTGCTAGTCTGTTCATTAAGTCAGCACATAAATCCCCCTAAAAATGTAATTGATAAAAGATATAAAAGAAGGGTGAAGCACAAAGACAAAAATCTTTGTTCATAAGGATCAAGAGACTGTCTAGTGCCTAATCGGAGCTTCAACAATAGTCTCCAAGGCAGGCTTCCATGATCTTTGTTTGGAGTGCCTTTGAACAACAGGCTCTGGATCACTTACCACAGTATCCACCGTCTTGGATTCTGACGGAAAAATGCAGAAAGTTTCACTGATAAGAACAGGGAAAATCTTGCTGAAGTTGTTTTGCTTCAGTGCTTTGGCGGCCCTGGAAGTGAGGGAGGTCATCTCCTCATGGGTTAGCACCGAGTAGAGCAGCTCCATGGGAAGAAGAAAGTAGAGTTGGCTCCTCTCTAGCTCTTCTTCAGCGGATAGACCATTAACCCTTTGGCCGACTTGAAGACTGCTAGCATCACACACAAATTTTCCATGGTTCTCTAGCATAAGCTCTGCTGCTTTTATTTGCCTCGTGTAGACCTGCAAGTTTCCATTGGAGGTTAGGACCTTTACAACCCCATTTGAGATGATGGAAGGAGCACAAGATGTTGCTGCGTTCCCCATTTCACACACACACATGCAGATCTAAAAGGCAAACGTATGGCTATTCCCAATGAGATAAAAGGATGGTTTTGAGGAGGAGTTGATGGGGCACTACTTGAATTCTCAATTTAACATATGCACCAAAGTAATTGTTGTGTGTGTGTGTGGGGGGGGGGGGGGGGGGGAGATACAAAAGGGATGGGCCCCATGTCAATTGTTGGTTAAGTTGTCTTTATGTCACAGAGTACTCCAGTCTATGGACCGACCAACAAAAAAAAAAAAAAAAAACATAAAGACTTCTAGTCACAGCTAATCACTGACAGGCTGTAGGTGTATGGATTTTTCATAGATTTGATTCATTCATCGATCCTTAAAAAAAATATGTTCACTTTCCACAGACGGTGAACATTATCAGCCTAATTCATTTGATTACAATAACAGTGCCAAGTATGAAGGGTCGGTTAAAGTCGGGACTCTGTCCCACCGGCTAAAAAGTGTCCTCATCGTCGTTTATGAGGAATTCTGCGTTAATTAAAATTGACCCCTGTTTGGTATGAATGCCGTGTGATGAGTTGAGTGTTGGAGTTGGCAATTCACCAACTAATTACAGATGTTTCTGCTCCTCTGTTGTTGCATGGAGATGAGGCTACACATGTTGGGTCACTTAATATGATTCCGTATACTCGTTTTGCATTGGCTTTCCTTTTTCTTTTAGCATTAGTGAAAATGTCCCCCATGTTTTTTATTAGTGCAAGCACATGGCGAGGCATGGAGCAAGAGTCGGGCAACGCAGAGCAGATTACTAAAGACAAAACACCACACTAATGATTAGACATGGTAACAAGCTACTTGGGTGGTCACCGACTCATTAAATAATAACGTTAAATTAGATGCGGTTGTATAATATGCCACTTGGGATTGCGAAATAAACAACATAACTATATATTTTATAAGTGTGTATTCCTTTATCTGTTCGTTTATATGCAAGATATATGAAATAAAAAATAAAAAAATAAAAAAAAATTCTTATTGCAATTCCGAATCTTTGCTTGGCATACGGTGTACTTTTCCATGCTACCTACAAGCTAGCCTGACATTCCATGTTATATACATATACATATATATATATATATATATATTTCACTTTTATCTTTCTTCTTACAAGTAATTAGTAGGAAACAAATACACTACAATACGTTTTACTACATAATTTCAAGTTCACTGTCTATTCCCTGTCTCTTATACACATCTAGATGTGTATAAGAGACAGTATATATATATATATATATATTTCACTTTTATCCTTCTTCTTACAAGTAATTAGTAGGAAACAAATACACTACAATACGTTTTACTACATAATTTCAAGTTCACTGTCTATTACTAGCCAGCCTCCTATATGGAAACGTAGTGAGTGAGAATTTTTAACAACGGCTACCTTTGCTTGTGAATTTGTCATGCTCTTCTTATTAATCAAACCTGAAAATGGGCTTTTAATTGTTTAGATACATACATAGCCACCATACAGTTTGGAAATGTTAGTGTTTTTTTTTTCTTTATTTTTTTTTTTTCGGGGGCGGGGGGGT
This sequence comes from Kandelia obovata, assembly GCA_021464305.1. NCBI lineage: Eukaryota > Viridiplantae > Streptophyta > Magnoliopsida > Malpighiales > Rhizophoraceae > Kandelia > Kandelia obovata. The sequence goes on from CM038480.1 coordinate 1,250,724, forward strand.
GTTGTTGAGCAGTCTTATTTGTGCTTACGTATATAAATTTAAGTCGCTGGCTCTATTGGGACAGCTAATGATTAGTGCCTCCCCAAGCAGTTATTCTATAAATTTAAGCTCCTGCTTGTGGGGTTTGGACACTGAACGTACTGCCGGCTGTTATATATATAAAAATATATATTTTAAAGATATATTAAAACATCGATTATACTATTTTTATAAGTTTCATTAAATCTTGATAATTAAAGAATAAAGGATTAAACTCTTAGACTAGTGAGGTATCCATTAGTTAATCAATTTCTCAAATTGCATTAAAAAGAATAATAATTTGCGATTGCTGAACTCTCTAATGATCTTAACTTGCAAACTTATATAGTTGAACTTAACGTTTTCCCATTTGACAGTACTACATGTCATTCTTTATTATAAACATATTTAAGCACCAAACCCCACCAAAGTTTATTTATTTTAATAAAAAATAAAAAAATATATTTAATCTAGTGTATATTCATAAATATATCATATATTATCTGAAAATGAGTCTAAGTTCACTCTAATAACACAGTGAACAAGTTTTTAAATAAATTTTAAAATAACTATTCAAAAGTTTAAGCGAATTAAATATATTATTGTTTAGTTTTGATTTCTTTATTAAAATTAAATTTATAAATCACTTGTTTAGACAAATAAATAAATTTAAACAAATTTTTATCTAACCAACCTATTTTATAAACACCCCTAACATTTCTCTTTTTCAACGCCATGTCTTTTTGTTATATATATATATATATATATACACACACATATAGTTATTTATTTATTTTTTTTTATGGGTCAATTGAAACAGATTTGCATTACATCAAAAGTTAAAGCTATCGGAGAACAAAATATGGGCCAGTGGGGCGGCAAATGCAACCCAATCACATTCTTAACAGCCAAGGCCATGTATGTCTATAGATTACAGACCAAATAAAATAATAGCATTCCGTCTATGGCAAAAACCCCAAATTTGTGGAATGTACAGACTTATAAGCACAAAGAAACAGAATAAAAGGCGGCCCAAAGTGTTGGGGTCGGGGAATGATTTGAGCCCACTTTTACAATGCCTCAATCAATAGACCTTTTTGTTTTAACTCCCAATTAAAGGAAAGGCAAGAATTTGATCACAATTAAGAAACCCCTTTTTTTTAGCATTACTTTTGTTTTATTTTTTTATTTTTTTGGGGTTGGGGGGGGGGGAGAGGAAGGGTTAAAAAAATATGAAAAATATAGGAGTAGTGTAACCCCATGTAAACATAGGCCAGAGAAGAAACAAAATAATTCCAAATCATTCCAAAACCGACTCCCAAGTGAGAAATCCCCATGCAATTAGGAGAGTCCACATTAAGCCTAAACTTACGAAATTATATAAGACATGCAATGAGGAGACCCCCACCCCAACCTTCCAAACTTGGGATAGTTTCAAATTGCTTTAGTGTGCGTGTGTGCATATATATATATATATATATATATATGCACACACACACACTAAAGCAATTTGAAACTATCCCAAGGTTGGAAGGTTGGGGTGGGGGTCTCCTCCTGTCTCTTATACACATCTAGATGTGTATAAGAGACAGATATATATATATTGTGCTTCCAGAACAACCATGGCAGATCACGCCGCAAGTAACGCCAACACCACAACAAGTACAAGCACTGCTGCCGCCAGGGAGAATGAGGAAAAGAAGAAGAGAAGCGGGAAGGGGAGGAAGAAAGTGGACATAAAGAAAATAGATGACAAGGTTAGCCAAGTCGTAACCTTCTCCAAACGGCGAGCCGGGCTCCATCGCAAGACTCACGATCTTTGCAGTTTAAGCGGAGCCGAGGCCGCTGTCATCTCCTTCTCTCCTGCAGGGAAGCCATACGCCTTCGGCAGCCCTTCTGTCGTCTCTGTCTTGGACCGCTACCTCAAAGAAACCGACGACGATCCATCTGGTTTGCGCGATCATCAAGATTACAATCTTGGTGCGAAAGTATGGTCAAAAGGAAAAGAGAAGATGGAGGAACGTGATGATGATGATGATGATGATGAAGGAGGAGAAGAAGAAGAAGAAGAAGAAGGGGGGCTCTTCTGGGAGAAGTCGATAGAGGAGATGGGTTTGGAGGAGCTTAAGCAGTTCAAGGCTGCATTGGAAAAGTTAAGGGTTGGTTTGTTTATGGACTTGAAGAAGAGAAGTTGCAATCCGTAGAAGGGATCAGAATTTTTTTTTTTTTTTATCTCTTCTTTTATTCTGGATGGATTAATAATGATTTTCTTTCTTTCTTTCTTTCTCTCTTTCTTTTTTTTCAGCACTACTAATTCTTGATTTCTTGTTATGGCAAGTTTTGTTCATGCTTAGGGTTTTTGTTAATTAGTTGCAAACGCTAAGGTTACTACACACAGAAGTGCACAGTGCATGTAGTAGGATGGTCATAAAGAAACTAAGTGAGAGTTATTAAGTATGCTGTTAATTAATTGCTATCTTGAACATCCAAGCAATTTTTTATTTATTTTTTTTTTCGTTTTGGGTTTCAAAAGAGTCTTTTATAGCCTTCTGAACATTCTTAGCAACACATCTCTGCCATAATTCCTTATATTTCAGGGGATAGATAATTCAAATGTAGGACAAGTATGTGAAAATTGTATACAATAATCACCAAACTCCCACGTCAGGTGATATTTCAATCTATTATGTGTTTTTTCTTACTAAACCACTATGTGTTGTGTTGGGTAACGTGTTAGTAAATTTGTTCATGGGGCCGAGTCAAACCTGACCGACGAGTATTGGTTTACAAGTCTAGTCCATGCATTACAAACGATGTATCTGGTCCCACCTTTTGCGCTGGGGTGGGGCCAGTTAAAAACACCAAGCCCAGCCTCAGCTATTTTTGAACTTATGGCAGTTGGGCATAACCAAGCAAAGCTGGAAAAAAAAATGTCCAAACCCACCTATTTATTTATCTTATGATCCCAAACTCATCCAAGTTTGGAATGCAAATTGCACACACCTATGTACTTCTGTTAATATTTGTTCACTTTTAAACCCCCCAGTCATCAAACCAATGAGCTGTATAGCTAAATGATAGTGAACTAGTCTCGAACCCTCCTCCCTAAAAGGCCCAAAAAAATAAACAAAAAAAAAAAAAAAAAAAAAAAAAAAAAAAAGAAAGAAAGAAAAAATTTGCTTGACAATCATGCTTTATTATGGGTTATATTTTGTTAATTTAATAAATTCTTTGTACAAATAAAAAACTAGAAGAAATAAAGAAAGGAAAGGAAGAACAGAGGTCAGGAAAACACGAGAGAAAAAAGCAGTATGTTTGTCAACTACAGCAAACGCCAGAGAAGACCTCTACAGCAGGGCTCGCGAGTTTTGCAATAGAGCCGGCGCTCATGTTGCCGTCAATGCCGCTGCAAAGATCTTACACTTGTTTGAGTACAAGGGGTGAAATGACATCGTGCAAAGCCTGAGACTGAGACCACAAGGGATGCTTAAAGGATATGTCAATCATATAGCTATGACCATCGTGTATCTTTAATAGTTTTTGGAGCTCACAAAGTGCAATGAATTCAAGAACGAATACTTTTTACCAAAAAAAAAAAAGAGGTTATCTTAACAAATGCCGTCCGGCTCCCCACTGACATGAACCTTAGGAGAATCATACTCCAAGAGCTCTAGCTATTGAAGTGGGAGAGACCAAGCCAATGTAAGTCTCATATTGGAATCACATACTTTCGATGTGAGTCTCAAGCCTCGTGTCTTGCAATTAGGATCCCAACACCCACATGCATCTTTATCAGGTTCCACAACATGGTATGGTTATATGATCTCCAACACATAGTTAGCTGTACAAATGCCATCTAGATCAACAAGTGCACAAAAAGGGAATTAAGTATGGTTACTCACTGGAGAACCTGTCATGTTAAGGATAAGGGGCTGTGAGACTTACCAGCCGATTTGCATCAGATGTTTGTTTGTCAGGTTCTTGTAATCATTTCAGATTCCTGTCCTTGAGGAGCCAAAAACATGGAAGAAGTGGAACCTTGTAGTTGCTCAATCAGACGGCAAAACAAAATGGGTTTAACCCTGCCTTTATTTTATCCCCTTTTTCTTAGGCACACTTCGTTTTCTTTTCTGATAGATTATACGTGAGGTAAAACTGCTACTTGTATGCAAGCACAGAAGCATTGATAGTTTTTTTTACAGAATTTTGATGGATGGTAGTGAGCTTCAGTTAATCTGATCACCGTCAGCTAGTTGTCTCTTCTCTTCTTCAACTTGTTCGAGCAATGCTTCTAGCTCACCCTCTGTCAAACCCTCTAGCCGCTTCTGGAAAATAAGAACGAGATCCAATTTTCCACGTTAGGGCATATTAACAAAAATGTGATGCCAGAAGACACTGGATATGCAAGCACATAGCAAATGAAAATCATTTTTTTATGCAGGAAGTTGCAATGCCTGAGTGGCAATGTTGTTACTCTTGAACTGCAAAATTGCATATTTTTTATCAAATCTTCTTTCCACCAGCTTGGCAATAAGATCAATTTGTTGCCATTCTAATAGAAGTTGAAAGAAATGCACCATAAAAGCAAACCTCTGTTTAAGTAAATGGCATAATGTCATGTCATATACATAAAGTTATGGCAAATAAGAAGAAATGATTTCACTACACAAGAAAAACAAATCTTAATAATGTCGTACCTCCATGACATTTTTTTCATAGTTACGCAGTTGTTGAGCATATGTCATTTCCTTGTTTGAAACCCTAAAGATATATGTTGAAATCCATCCAACTGTTAGGCCCAAAACCATTACCAATTGAACAACATTTCCTGCTTGTAAAGGATCAACTCCAGCAAACTGCAATGTGAACAATATAACATAAGAGGAATATAACAAAACATCTAAAGCAAGCAATCAAAAAATTATAAGAAAACAGTCAGGTATATCTGTCAGTACAACAGACAGAGGTGATTGCACCCTTCAGAGGTGTAATTTCAACTAGATGTCAATGGTTTACTCCACCTATGATGTACAGATACATAAATGAAAAATACGAAGGAAGGGGCATGGAAAGTTGCAATGATAGAAGAAATGAAACCAGTATACCTCCAGTCCACTTTTCAAGCCAATGCCAAGAACAGTAACCCCAAGTCCAATCAATAGAACATCCTTCCTGGTATACCCAAAAGGTGTCTGCTTTAGGAAGAAGCAAATTATGTGAGCACAGCATTCAAGTTGGATGGTAAAACAAGAATGCCAACAACGAGTTGTTGAATGAGAAAATCAGAAGTACCAATATATAATATTCATTTTAAGGTGCACATTAAGAGCCAGCCAAGATGAAAAACTGACAGACAAAAGTTCTTCCTTCTTTGCCAAGTCAGGAAAGCAAATGTCAATCTTAAAAGCACTTAAAAATTTCTTAGACACTTCCCTGACAATGATTATAGAACATCAACGAATGACATAGATATAATGCTCAGTTCATTCAAAACTGGCTGGAGACACATGCCTTGCCTTTATGAGAGGTATCATCTTCATCACCACTGGAGTTTGAGGAATTGCTACTTCTGGGGATATTAAAGGTCACTATCTTTGATATAGAGCTGCTAAATCCTCTTTTCAAGGGAGAGATTGTATTGCTTCTATAAGAACTTTGTATGATTATTCTTCCTGAAATTAAATTGACAATAAGCTTCATCAGATAATGGCAATTTGATTCCTGGATTGGATTAGACAACATTGACAAGACATCATAAATCCTTGCATGTGGATAAGTACCAGGGAAGGAAGAATAGAAAGAGCTGAGGTTTAAGGGAAAGGGGGAACCTAGGATTGGATAAAACAAAGACTGCACTATTTGTCATGTGGGCCCAGAAATATGCAAGTGCACAACCACTGCAGTTGAGTAAACTCAATAAAGGGAAAAAAGGGATAAAAAGCTAAACTGGAAAGGGAAATAGCATTTGGAATTGATGATAAAGTGACATTTATAAGAGGTTCTTCAAGCTGCCTGCCCAGGCTTGTTTTGACAATGATAAGATATATGCAACATAAATGCCAGGAATGGAGTTAAAAAAATCAACCAGCTTAATGTTGCCATATATGGATTGAAGATAACTTCAGAAAAAGACACCATTAAACATAAAGCCAGCAAAGGCATTGATCAAATCTCCACTCTGGGAAGACGCAGATCTCAACGTTCAAGCAATTTTACCGATAGGGGTGTGTCAACTGCTGTTTGTCTATTTGTCTACTAACAGAATTATACAAAATGCAAACATTGGAATACGATGTTATTGCCATTTTTCAGAAAATAAAAGGAAAACTTAAATTGAGCAAAGGGTGGGTAAAATAGCAACAGAAATATCTTGAGAAATACCAAGAACACAAGATTACAACAAAAAAGGGAAGGAAAACTTAACTACATTACAGCTGAGGGCTGAGAAGACCACAATATTTCTTCGAATAACTGCATTTTTACTAATAATTTAACAAAGTTCCAAACAATATGCCAAACCTCCTCCTAAGATACAGAAACACTTTTATCCAGTGAAAGAGGCAATGGCCCGTATTAAAGGTTTATTCTCAACTCAATAAAAAAACTCCCAGGAACTGGTGGAAGTAAACCATCCATGAAATCAAAGTCAATTGTTGATAGACTGACAACATATAGTGCACAAGACTTTAGAAATGCAACATAAGGCCCATCAGTCTTCCATCAGATAAGGATTAAGAACTTCACAGACAATCAATGGACCTAAAGATTATTCCAAGTAAAACATTAACAATAACTAAATGGAGTGCAATTCATTCTGCCCAATATAACCAAAACAATTGGGAATTAATTAGCTGACAGAGCATAGGGCCCCCAAAAGAATTCGAAGAAAAACCATAAAAGGAGCGAAAAAGCCACTGACCTCTCATGCAACCAAGAAAAGCTCTATTCATCAATTGCAGGGAGGGAAGAGCTGAAATACCCATAAAGGAAATGGCTTTATGTTTGCACAGGACGCTACAATCTGGACTTCCATGAGAAAGAGAAGCCATTTTCTTGCACCCTGCTTTTGAGGCATCAGGAACAACGCTGAGCAAATCAGATATCAACCAAAAGAAAGCAAGAGGTAAACACTAATTAATGTATATACATTTAGCAATGGTTAAAAAGAACATGGGAGAAAGAGAAGGAACTGAGCTTACTTGGATGAGGTGAAGCAGCGGGTGGCTGTGACTGGCAGTGGGTTTTAGTTTTATGTCCCACTATATATATATATATATATATATATATATATATATTTCCCCATAAAAATTAAGAAATTTTGGTAAAAATAGATTGGCTGCTAGACATTGGCTGAGGCCGTAAAGTTTTTTTTTTTTTTTTTTAATATAAAAAACTAGGTATTCAATTATTATGTTAGGAGAATGAAAGTATCTTGAATTGTGCTCAAATTCTTGTAATAATAATAATATTAATAGTTTGAATTTTAAAGAATATATATAAAGGGTTTAATGTTTTGAATTTTAATTGTCACATTTGAATTTATTGAAAAGAATAATTATGTGGGTAGATGTAAGTAAAAGAATATATCCGTAAAAACAAAAAAATTTCAATAATTTTCATTGAATATTTAAAAAATTATAATTAATTAATTTGTATTTGTATTTTTCTCATACTCTTTCAGATTAAGTTAAAAAATTTTAAGTATTTTACGAATTTTAGATTATGATAATTACTTGAGTGTCTAGGTGGTAAATTTTGAATATGCTTTTAGAGATGCAATTAAGTTAGAATTTAATTAATTTCTTAATTATACTTAATTATGTTCTGTTTTGTATCTCAATTTTAATAGAATTTATTGAATATTTAATGTCAAGACATCAATATAATTGAAATTTAACTAAAACATCTTGTTCATAAATAGTAGAATAAAAGCTGTCAATGTTACTAAGTTGATGATTGATAGTCCCTTTACAGTTAGATTAGAAATATAACACCGTGATATCTATTATAATATGACAGTGGAAATAAAAAGTAAAATTATTTTTCATATGGCTATCTTATTCTAAACATATATATATATATATATATATGAAAAAATGCTATGCAGAAAAGAAAAGGAATTAAAATGTTGTTGAGTATATATATAAAGATTTGAATCGATGCATGAACCAAATAATTAAAATTATATCAACTTTTCAAAAACAGTATTGATATAATTTAAATATTATGCTGTTCAAAAATTACATCTTTTGTTTTGGTGGAAAAACAACAAAACGACCAAACTAAAAAATGCATAAAATTATGGGTAGCACTTTACAGATAGGGGAGATCAAAATTAGAGAGAGGGGCAATGAAAGAGAAAAAAAAAAAAAAAGGGAGAATGTCCAAAGTAAAAAAAAAAAAAAGAAGGAAAATAATATATATGAGAATACTAATTTTATCTTTTATAGTAAAATTATTATATAAATAAAGAAAGTAGACTCTTTTAATAATATATATATGGGAATACTTTTTTTTTTTTTTTTTGGCCTGTCAAACTTATCGACTGAGTACTTCATGACTATTTCTTGTTAGCAAGATGAGAAAAAGAATTTTTTTTTTTTTTTTGAAAAAAAAAGGGAAAATAGAGATAATTCCTTGTACAGGAGATGTGGTGATTTGTGCGATAAATAAGAATTTATTTATTTATATATATAATTTTGTTATGGTTCAAACAAAAATAAATAGGCTATTAAAACTCCTCCAATATTTCAATGTCTATATATGACCGAAATGATTACAAATTATTTTTGTCAAAATAACAAAACTTACAGGAGTGCCTTGCCTAAACAATATAAGGTTGGCCGTGATTTATTTTAGATGTACGAGAATGACATTACAAACATCCATAATCAATAATAATAACAGCATGCAATTTCAATGGCCACCATTGTCCTTAGTTTTCTCTTTTTGATTGTTATTCATGGTTTTGGTTAACCAACACTCTTTGGTTTTAAAATACTCAAACTCACTCGGCTTGCACAGGGTGGATTTTGGAATGGAGAGCCATCCCTGAAGGATAAGCCTTATGACAAAACAAAGAAAGTGAGGAAGTTCATAAATAAATGGTTCATATAGTCTTTTAATGAAATAGTAATTAAAGGTCTTAACTAGCATATATGAGATTTGTTTATGAAATTAACAATGGTTAGGTTTTATTGGTGTCTAGTTTATTACTTCTTCTGTTCTCTTGATTATATATATTTTGTCAACTTATGAAATGTAAGTTTGAAAACTTTAAAAAAACAAAACAAAAAAAATTCAAATTTCTCCAACAAATTGGCAAAATTGTAGAGTTTGAGAGAGCAACAGGGAGAGAGTTAAATACACATAACTATAGCATTTTCCCTCACTCCTCTCATGCTGCTATTATGGGTTTTAATCACCATCTACCTCTTCTCATAGATCATCTAAACTACCATGCATACCAGTTTTGACTAGTGTCTCCCTAGAAAATCAGGGGAAATTACCATTTAATTGGCCGATAATTCAATGGTTGCATGCCAGCCTGATAGCAGTGACAGTGGACAGACGCTGGAGAACTCAAAACTCACACTCCAATTTTTTATTTTTCTTTTTCCTTGAAAAAATGAAGAACAAAAGGGATGGATACAAAACGAAAATAATGGCGAAGAAAACCAGCGTGCGATATTAGCGCGGCTCAATCAAATTATGGAGTCGATGCATTGATTCATCAAGAGAACAATAAGATTGAACCGGGCCAATATCTCGGGATTAGCTTAGCTAGTAGCTAGTGCCTTCGTTCATATGTTCAGGAAATGATACTGGGAATGTTAGAAAGCTTGCTTGTGGCCTTTCACTTTCATCCACCATTCGACATTTATAACGGTGCATGAACTTTGTTTTTAGGTTTCCAAATTGCCAAAAAGAAAGGAAAAAAAAAAAAAAACAAAAAAGGGGAAGTTTTGGGTCGATGAATAAGGACACATGAGAAAACATTGTTCCAAATCAATAAGGACGCCGGAGAAATTTCCAAGAAAAATTTCTATCTGATGTCTCTAGGAATGCCGGCGAGTTTCTTCAGAAAAACAGCCGGCTTGACCTTACTATGATATGGTTTCTGACAAGCTAATTCCCACTTTATTTCTCCCCACAACATGCTTACTTGGTCTTGGGCTTCAGTAATCATCCTTCATTTTTTCTGTATTTCGAGTTTTCTTTTATTTATTTATTATATAATTTAACGTTCATAAATGAATTAAAATTAGAGTTACAATTACATTATTGATTATTGATTTTAATAATAGTCAACAAGAATATACAACAACAAAAATAAGAGTGTGATCACGTTATAATAAAATAATAACGTACTTGATTGCCTTGCGTTCCAAGTTCCAATTGACCCTTTTATAGGATCTCCTACTGGCTGTGGAGTGGGAAAGACATTACAGATACTCAAAAGCTCTATGATGCACAATGAAACAAAACCAGACCAACCTCCGGTAATAACAATGAAAGTGAATGACAAAATCAATGGGAGAAGCAACACAAAAGGAGGAGAAAACAATGCAGTTTGGCTGTTCTTCATGTTGTTACCACCTTGAAAATACCCCCTTCTTGGAGTCTAACCATCAATGTTTTTATCTCTACTCTTCCAATTACCTCTCTGTCTCTTCTATATCATATCAACAGCCAATTTCACTTGATCTTAGCAAAGCTCTGCGGCCCATTTTTAGGGAAAATCAAACAACAACAACACCCCTTTTAACGAGTGCTGTCTGAACTTGTTCGATCACAATGAAAAAGGCAGGCCGGATGGCCGTGAACAGAAGCCTGGAGAGTCTGATGGACATGGACAAGTCGGGTGTAAGAAGTGAAAATGCGGTGCAGCTTCAGCCCCGGAAGATGATTCCGAGCCATGGCCTTGAGTTCAAAAACATTTCATACAGTGTCATCAAGAAGATCAAAAAAGATGGTGAGTGGATCAAGAAAGAAGTTTATCTCCTCAATGACATATCTGGCGAGGCCATGAGAGGTGAAGTGATGGCCATCATGGGGCCTAGTGGAGCAGGGAAATCCACATTTCTCGATGCTGTGGCCGGTAGGATTGCGCAAGGGAGCCTTGAAGGGTCCGTTATGATTGATGGGAAGCTGGTTTGTGGATCTCTTATATCTATTAGAACAATACCATGTTTGAAACATCTGGTATGAATTGATCAACCTGCGTATGTAAGAACATGCTTTGATTTATGCTTGTCTAATGGTCCTCTAGGTGACTACCAGCTACATGAAGATGATTTCTTCTTATGTGATGCAAGAAGACCAGCTCTTCCCCATGTTAACAGTTTTTGAGACTTTCATGTTTGCTGCTGAAGTTAGGCTTTCACCTTCCCTATCAAAGGGTGAGAAGAAAAGGAGAGTCCATGAGCTCCTTGACCAGCTTAGTTTAACGGTATGATTCCTTCTCCATCTTTCCGTCTCTCTCTCTCACACGCTCACACATTTGCACATGTGATACTGCAGAACGCAGCACACACATATATTGGTGATGAAGGAAGGAGAGGAGTCTCAGGTGGAGAAAGGAGAAGGGTGTCTATCGGAATTGACATAATCCATAAGCCATCCCTGCTGTTCCTCGATGAACCAACGACAGGACTTGATTCTACGAGTGCCTTTAGTGTGGTGGAAAAAGTGAAGGATATAGCCCAGGGAGGGAGTATTGTGTTGATGACTATCCACCAGCCCTCTTACAGGATTCAAATGCTCTTGGATCGCATCACAATCCTTGCAAGGTAAAATAGAACCTCCAATAAGTCAATTTTTTGCCTGCCATGTGCTGCTAATTAGTAAGCCTTGATGCTCACCACAATAACAAAATCTGCAAACAGAGGCAGGCTTATATATATGGGAAGTCCAGCTGGTCTGCATGCGCATCTCGCCAGATTTGGAAGGCCAGTTCCTGAAGGGGAAAATAACCTTGAGTACCTCCTGGATGTAATCAAAGAGTACGACGAGCCTACAGTGGGACTCGACCCCCTAGTGCTGTACCGAAGTGATGGCATCAAGCCAGATCAATTGGCAAGAACACCAATTCCCAAAACACCAAGAACTCCTGTAATCCGGCGAGCACAAAGATCTTACACTAGGACCCCCGACTCGAAACAAGCCATCAGCCTACAAAGCCTACCATTCTCATTCTTGGGAAATTCAACATCTAGAGCAGATTCTAGACGATTGGATGAAATTGAGGATGAGGAAGGGGAGGATGAGGAATTTGACAACTCTCTTGAACGCAAAACAATGAGGACACCAATGCACATGCAGACTGGTGCATATCCGCGTTTGGCCTCTCACTTCTACAGAGACTTCTCTGTCTGGCTCTACCATGGTGTCACAGGAACTCCTCGCCGTGCACCATCATGGACACCTGCAAGGACACCAGCAAAAACACCACTTTCTCGAGAAAGAAGTCGAGCTTCAACTCAACACTCAATACCTCGACATGCTGCTAGTCCGAAGACCCCAGCGGTCACAAGCCCATCATCGGAATCTACACCCCCTTCTTATGAGAATCTTGAATTCGAGGAAGAAGTACTGGACGAGCCAATACATGGCCCTAAATTTGCCAACCCATGGCTCCGAGAGGTTGCAGTCCTCTCCTGGCGCACAGCACTTAATGTGGTTCGTATTCCTGAGCTATTCCTGTCCAGGGAGATTGTATTGACTGTCATGGCTCTCATTCTATCCTCTCTTTTCAAGAACCTGGGAGAGGGAAACTTCAAAACCATCAATCGGCTTCTTAACTTCTACATTTTTGCAGTCTGCCTTGTTTTCTTCTCCTCCAACGACGCTGTCCCAACTTTTATTCAGGAAAGATTCATCTTCATTAGGGAAACTTCCCACAATGCTTAACGTGCTTCCTCTTATGTCATCTCCTCGCTGATAGTTTACCTCCCATTTTTTGCCATCCAAGGTTTCACATTCGCCGCCATTACCAAATATGCTATTCATATCAAAAGCAGTCTCTTCTACTTCTGGATAATCCTTTATGCTTCACTTATAACCACTAATGCTTACGTGATGCTTGTCAGTGCACTTGTTCCGAGCAACATCACAGGCTATGCCGTCGTGATCGCCACAACTGCTCTTTTCTTCCTCACCTGTGGCTTCTTCCTAAAGCGGCCCCAGATACCAATTTACTGGAGGTGGCTCCATTACATTTCCGCAATCAAGTATCCATTTGAAGCAATGGTGATCAATGAGTTCCAAGGTTGGAGGTGTTATACCGGCAATCCTGCGGATCTCTCTCCTGGTCCGCTGGGAAATGTGCAATTCAGTAAACTGCATAATCAGACCCTGACGCAATTGGGAGAAAATTGCCCGCTGATTGGAGAAGATGTGGTTTTTTCCATGGGCATCACCCTGGACAACATCTGGTATGATGTTGTCATCTTGCTAGCTTGGGGAGTTCTTTATCGCCTCTTCTTCTATGTGGTTCTTAGATTCTATTCGAAGAACGAGAGGAAGTGAATAACTGATAATTGCTTCCAATTTGGCAAGTTCCATTGCATGTGTTTTCAGAGCCCTCTGTTTCAGAATTCTAGATCATGGATAACAGATAACTCATATACCATCAATCATATAGCAGTTGTTTGGTTACACTTTTCTTAACTTCTTCTTGTTTTGTTTATTTAAACTAATTTTTGGGGATAATAAATGTAAGCTTTCAAACCTTGGTGGGGTTTGCTGACTTGTTTGTTCACAGTAGATGAGTAGACCTTTGCTTAGGCCCATGAAAATGTCTCTTGCGGGGATCCCTAATTCCTTATAGATCATTTGAATGAAAACTTAAAAGAAAATGCTTGGTCAAGAACATATATGAATAAGAACACGAGTGTGCAGATTCCCGCATGCAGAAAATTAACATTCGGCAACTTCTATTCAGTATTTCCACCATTGACATATAAACAATTCAATGCGAGAAAAGGGCCAGAGGTTATATATTCAATCTTGAATTGATCGGGAATTAAACGAGTCACCAGACATATCCTCATCAAATTTTGCACAAAATACAGCATTCTACGCTTGCAAGGTGCTGTATGTGCTCATGCACTGGAAAAATACACAGGGTAAATAAGAAAATAAGTAGTTTGCTCCCAGTTGATAAAACACCATTCCATCAGATGGCGTACAGGTCTAGCAAGTAATTTTTGAGTAAGCAGCATAGCACATTATGCTCACAACAGAAGGAATTACTAGAGACAAGGCTCCTATAGCAGATTAGTTCAAAACTAACGTGCATGTTTCTCAATTCTTCTTTCAAGTCCATTTTTATCAGCCCCCACCAGCTTGTCAACCTCCTTGCCGTTCTTTAAGAAGTAAAAGGTAGGTACACCACTGATATCCCAACGTGATGCCACATTGCTTAACTCGTCTATGTCAACTTTCAAGAACACAGCTTTTGGATACTTGGCAGCCAAGCTTGAATAAATAGGAGCAATGAAGCGGCAAGGTCCACACCAAGTTGCTGTAAAGTACAAGACAGCGAGGCGAGATGTTTTTGTTGCAGCATTCATTTTAGTTTCCAGCTCACTTGCAGAGTGAATGCTTAAAACTTGCCCTATTAGAAACCCAAAGCAGAAAATACATAAGCTGCAGGTGTTTATTTGCAGGTTTTTTTATTGTATAAACACCCTAAATATGTTGGTATATCATGCATAACAACAGCAAAAATGCATCTTAAAGAATCAAGCAACTGCCTGGCTGCAAAGCTTTAGTCAAAGTGAAAATCAAGTTGCTCTTCAACTTTGATTGCAAGTTAATGGTCAGGATTACAATAAACAGCTTTCAAAACTTGGGGCAGCCGCGGCACTGCTACCGTGTGGTCAGAGGCAGTTGGCTGTTGCCAGTACACAGCCCACAGTGCCGCTACCGCAGTGAGCTGCAAGGCACTGCTACTGTGTGGTCAGGGGAAGTTGACTGGTACACCCACACGCCAAAACTATGCAAAAAGGAGGGTTTATAAACATGGGGCAGGTTGGGCAAAGCACTTCAGTCATGGTAATCTGTTCGAGTGTCGTTTGCCATACTTCACTCATTCACTTCAATGAGAACTGCTCCTCCAGTGCCCGGTCAAATTTCAACTCAAAATGCTTGAGGAATAAGATAAAGTCTAGCTGTAATTGAACAATCCATATGTAAATTTCAATTCTTTGCATTCAAGAGCCGCCATACTGAATTACAACAGTACTCAAGAGCCCAAATCACCAGGATACAATAGCAGTGCACAATACCAAGAGAAAATATCAGGAAAAATTGGCCTTGTGGCAGCAAAGAAGGTAGATGAAGCAATGATCAATTTAATGTAACCTCTTCATGGTTAAGATTCCTTTTGATCAACCAACTAGATTTAGCATTGTTGGCCATGAGCGAAGGGGATGTTGGGGGTTCAAGCTCCATCTCTCTCAAATTCCCACAAAATGTGGGCTTTAATTCCAATGAATCGAAAAACAAAGAAAACAAAATCCTGTTGATCATACCAAAAAAAGATTCATTTTGATCGATATGCATGCATCTGCAAGCTAATGTGAGAAGAAAATAATCAGAAGTCGTACCCTCCTTCAAAGCAGCCAAGGCTTCCTGTTCCTGCAATAGATTGAAACAGTAATTTAAAACACAGTAATCAACATAAACTAAAATAATAATTTCGTAAAACATGGAAACTAAAGAAAGCTGTTAAAGTAATTATGACTATAGTGCTGATATAGCCACCATGAACATCAAGGAACAAATAGCTGAATAGTCACACTATTATGTATTAAACTCAGTGCTGTCAAGAAAATGAGCAAACCTCAGAAATTTTCTTATGAGACCATTGCAGGCCAATTGCAGTAAGGTCAGGCACAGACTAAGTGCCTTGGCTTACTCCGGTCTAGGCACCTTTAATCTCAGGTGCCAACTCGCCTGGCTTCAGATGCCAGGCCAGAGCCTCAAACACCAGATGTTTTTGGTTGTCTAAATATATAATCTGTTATAGCCTAGTCAATTTAACTTATGGAAACTGCCATAAAAGAGAAAAACTGCCAAATACATTTTTATGCAATCAGAAACATAATGACAGTCAAAGTCACTTATTGTAAAAAGTAAATGTAGTTTGGAAGAAGAAGAAAAAGAAATCAAACTGACAACCCACTCTTTCTCCTTCCCATGGTTACAGCCATGGTACAAAGACACACCCCTGAACCTGGTATGTTTCTTCCTCTCGTTTTTTTGTTAATTAATCTCACACACACAACATTAAGTCTTCTATTTGTGCACCACGCTCTCTAGCTTCTATTCCCATCCCCCCTCCCCCCACCCCACGATGTACACAAAACAACCTTTTTACACTCCTCTACAGTTCTATTTCTCTACTATAAAATACTCCCTTTCTCCCTCCCCACCACAAAATTTTATATGTATGTCCACAGAATCCTTTCAAAATCCTTCTATGATGTCACATTAAAAATGAAGTCTTCACCAACTTGACAGACCTTACTTGATGCTCTCAGAATAGCATTTTTCTACTCATGAACTTGCATTGGTCACCCTAGCTTATCAACCACCAGCCCATTGAGTTCTAACATTTGAAGTTTTACCTTCCAGAACATCTTTACTTAATTCATTTCCTCCATCTCACACTTCTTCGCATGTTATTTCAGATTTTGGCTTAACCCAAGCTATTAATTAAACCAAAAACACTGTTCATGTTTTTTAAAGGAATTCAATCCATCCCAGGCAATGCAAATATAGCTTGCAAATAAAATTGGCTGCCTTTCTTCCTTTTTTTTTTTTCTGACTGGTGAAAATATGACATTTTGTATTCCCCCCCCCCTTTGAAACCTTTGAAAATAAATATTACTTACTTGGGCTTCTGTGTGACATCGTTTTTCTTTTTCCTTTTCTTTCCGCAAACGTGCATATTTTCTGCAGTGCTCTTCAATTTTTTGAACATTATGTTCAACCTGGCATTCAAATATATTTAATAAATCACAGTTGCTTCAAAGGCTTGTACTAAGAAACAAAAGCAATCACCTTTTTCAGCACCAAACCAATCTCATCATCATAATCTAGTTTCGATGCAGCATGCAGATCACTTGCTGCTTCTTCCCATTGGCCCAACATGGCCCTTGCCATTCCTCGTGCTTTATATCCCTTTGCAAAATCAGGGTCAATCTAGTCCATATAAATCGGCTCTTTAGCTAATGATGAATAAAATAAAGATTCTTTTGCATCAGAACCAAGTAATTTGAAACTATTTTTCCTCCTACTGAGACAAATAACTAACCTCTAGAGCAGCATTAGCATCACGCACAACAGCATTTGGTTTCTTCAGTTTTATGTAAACATCAGCTGAACGCAAGAATGATAAGATACAAGAGACCGGCCAAAACTATAATAAAACAAGAAATTAAACAGAAATAAGAGCAGCATAAAATTGACAGTTGCAGAAAATGATTACCTCTAGTTGCATATAGTATTGCCAAAGCTGGATTCAACTTTATGGCTTCCGTCAAATGATCTATGGCTTCACTGAGCTTACCTGAAAAGGCAGAGATTGACAAGAAGCAAAGCAAAGAAAATCTCAAAAAGAAAGCTCACTGCATAAGCATCGATCATACCTTCAGACATTGCATCCAAAGCTTTATTCTTTTCTGCTTGTGCAGCATCCCGCTTTTCCTCAGTAACTTCAATGGTTGGGTTTCCCATCTATAATTAAGAGATACAAACACAAGCAATTTTTATTTTTTTTCAGCAAATCTTAACCAAAATTAGCTACTTCAACTACCTCTTGCGGAGGATCATAGTCCGGCTCCACAACATCACTATTATCCAACTCAAGATCAGACTCTATTAAGTCATCATGTTCTTCTCTCGGCCGTTTTGCATCAGATTGTTTCCCAGAGCTAGACATGTTAATAAGACCGGTCGCCTGCATATAAATTTTCTGTTATTGGCACATGTGCCAGGAAACCATGGAACTAGGACTGCCATTTACGCTATTCTTTCGCAATCCATACGACGGTGCCACAATTGATCTCATAATCTTGTGAGTGGAACTACATTTATGTGGTTCTTATAAGACGGAAAATTTTCTTAATGGCCAGATGAAGAGTGGAATGACAATTTTCTATTCTACAAATTTTTACGGGAGTAAAGGGGGAACAAGAGTTTAGTGCAATTCTACAAGAATTTGATAACTCACAACAATGGCCCAGATTATTGATTGTTGGGCATGCAAATTATTACCCGCACTTCATAATCAATGAATCCCAATAATCTTGAGCATAATGTGAACAAACTCCCTAAGCAGCTCAGAACAGAAACCAAATGACAACACAAGCAAGTTGACAGGAAGAGAAATCCTCCAATGTCATTTAACACATCAAAACACAAAATTGGATGATGATTTGCAAATCAGATGACACTTAAAGTGCAAAAGACCATTTCCTGAAATGAATTATCAAATTCTAGTTATTTTTTAGAAAGTAAAACATGGAATAAATTCAAGCTGCATAATGTAAAGAGTTGGCCTACTATAGATGTTACAAAAAAGTACCACAGTCACATTTCATGATCATTGAAAGGACAAACAATATCTTACATACATGTTCACCATCAGTTGCAGAATATGATTTTTGAATTTCTTTTAAATCAGAATTGGAAGTCCATGTAAGAGCCATTACACAAATCTTTTAGTGAAGGTTAACCATTGCCAAACTCGTTAATTCAATTTTTGTTGAAATAATGGATTCTCAGTCAAGTCCCATTTAAAATTTTTCAAATCTTGTACTATCCACAGAAGCATTAAATTTCTCAACTTCCAACTTTCGAAGAGTTTCTTATCTTTTGAATAACCCAACAATCCGCTAACAGTGATTTTACACATCGACCAAAAAACTAGCCCTCTGGTAGTTCCTTGAGATCTACAACTTCAAAAAGTTTTAAATGTCATCCACCATTATTCTCATAACCATAAGGCCTTTAACTTGTCCACTAGCTGCTTAGCTTCCAAAAGTTTGTCAACACCATGTCACTAGAATCAATCGCTACAGTGAAGCTTCAGCCATCTAGTATCAGGCTTCTAGCTATATCCACATTCTTTAGTCATGAAGTTAAACAATCGAAGCCATTCTTAAAACTTTATGTAACAGTACCAAGTACTTGGAAACAAGTTGCTACATACAGCTTTATTTTTTAACGAGAGAAGTGTAGCAAACACTTGCTACGCTAAAAAAGAAAACAACAATATTTCTGTCAAATCTTCTCCGTGATTGTTGCTTCCATGTTCCAACTTCAGTCGTCACTAATATGCTAAATTTTGCTTATTATCTATTGTGAACTTAATTTTATTGATTGAGAATATAAAGATTTATTGCTTTTAAAAATTCCTGTCAATTCTTTGTTCCTATTCTCTTGATTTCAGCTTATTTGTGTTATTCAGTAAATGTTTTTCATGCCATTGTTCATGATTCCCTGATCACGGTTCTGCTTCTTTTTTTTTTTTCCTTTCTTTTCTTTTCTTTTTTTTTAATGCTCTTTTCTAGAAGTGAGATAATCGTAGCTGGATTAAAGGTGGCTAAGATTAAAACTCTATTTCTAGAACGAAACAGTTTTGAGTATTCAGGTTTCAGTTACTTGGGCAGATTGCGTTATACCATTGGCTTTCGGGTGTGACTTTGTAAGTCATCCTTTGGCTGTCAATTATGTTAGTACGATGAAATAATAAAAAGGAAATAAAGCTTTTAAGCTGCATTTGTTTGGATTTTGTAAATTTTCAATCGATGGTTTTGTTGCCACCTGCAAGACAGCCGTTGAGACAAGAACTGATAGCACCTTTTGCAAATCTCACATTGGAGTTTTTGTCTGAACGACAAACTTCTGTCTAGGCTGTACAGTTATCCACGAACTTGACAATCTTGGGTTCTTTGTGATGTTGTGCTTCTGCATTGCTGAGGCAGGGGGATACAGTCTCGAGTTTCCTTGTCCTCTCTTGTAATGTTGTGCTCTTGTATGTTTGCAGGCGGATGACATATGATGCGATACAATGTTGGGCAGTAGGCACAATTTTTGCAGGGTCCTGCACTTTTGGTGGCACCTTTCCTGACAATACAGGAGTTTCTAATGTTGTATAGCTTTGTTGAGACTTTTTGATAAACTGCTCCTCATTTCTATTAAAAAAATAATAATAAATTTGATGATATATTTTTCACAAAAATTACTTCAATCATTGTCATTAATTATTTTCCAAAGTTCTAGCAATGACACATTCTCATTCTTTTAACAGCATGCCATTTAAAAAATTCACATTTTTTTTATAAATGTGTGCACTAAATAGGAAAATATATATCTTTCAACATAATTGATTGTCTTAACCAGACACTAAAAAAGAAATTATTTAACCAAAAAAAAATTTACCCAACAAATATTTTATAAAGACAAATTATTTTTCAATAAATAAACTAACTTGGTGGTCCTAATGAGAAAATCATCAAAATATTCAAAAAAAAAAAAAAAACAAAAATCTAATGAACTAAAAACTACTGATTTTGTAAGTAATATGTTGTATGATTTATTGTATAAAAGAATTTTTTTTTTTTTTTTAAAAAAAAACAACAACAATAAGGGTTCTTGATTGGAGTCCAATTTTACTGTTTAGAAATCTATTAACTTTCCTTATGGTACATGTTGCTTTTCGCTTGGATTTTATGATGCTGGAAGACACCAATTGACAATATATCGTCCTAACTATTTATTGTATATTTATAATTCTCAACTGCTAGACAGTGCATTCAGCACATCCATTTAATATTTTTAGTTCTGAGTTAAGTCATTCTTGTTCCTACGGAGAAGAAAGCAGCCCGACCTACGAAGCAATTGAAATCAATTAAATAAGCAACTCTAGCAAAGTATTTCATCTAGTCAAGTAACGAAAAATGAGCCTAAGATTTTGGTTGTATTGCATTTTTACCCAACAAATTTTTCACTCCTACAGAGAGGATAGCAGGAAACGAAACAAACAAATGGGAAATGAAAACAGAACTAACATTCCACTATGGAAATGGTCCTCCGACGACAACAGAATGCTGAGTTAAACAGTCTGAACAAATTACAAGGCGTTTACATTTTGACGGGCCAATAAAAAAAAAAAAAAAAGATTCTGATCACAACTGGGGTTCTGAGAAAACTTAATGTTACGAATCATATGTCCCGGAAAAATGAGGAAGTAGGACCAAGATCTTCAGTCGAAAGAATCGGCATATAATTGAGGACTGAAAGCAAATGTTGAAGAAAGTATATTCATGTCATGTACACGAAGAGTGTACAAACTTCGGCTTTGATCTCCTCAGTCCGAGCCTCCTCCTTTGACAGCTAATTTATGGTTTGGAGAGGAAAAGAGGTGGAATAACTGATTGACAGAGTCACACAATCAGCTCCGTGGGGAACTGCAGTTTCTAGCTGCCACTGTATGGGGATGCATTCATAAACCTGTAAATATAAACATGGAATACCTTTTGAGCCGAGAAACTCAAGTAGGCCTTGTTGAAACATAAAATGCAATAAAAAAGCTGCCTTTAAAATGAAAAACACCATCATGTACCTTTCCTTGCGCTTCTCCAAGAACCGAGCCAATGATGCTTTGCGAGCCTGAGGTATTGCTACTGTTAAGATGAGAGTGAACTTGTTACAGTGACATCAAACAAGTCAAATATAGATTCAATATCCTAAAAACAAAATGCTTCAGGATTAAAAACAAGATTAAAGAATAATTATAGGAAATTCGAGGGCAGGATTGCATGCATCTAACTCTCTTTATAGACTTCACAAATGTGAGACTCTCGTGCAGTGAAATACTGACTATAGGAAATATAAAGTTACATATAGACAAAAAAAAAAAAAAAACCCTATACCTGCTGGGACTACAGTTGCAGAAGCATGTGCCACTGAACTAACTACATTGGGCAGCTCCATCTGATTGGCAGAAGACGCTAAAGTTGCTACAGGTTTCACAATTGATGATTCATTGGTGTGACGAGATACCGAAGAGATGGGGCTTGGAAGACCCGAGCACGAAGGCGAATCATGTGTTTTGTTTGCCACAAAACAATCAACAGTAGAAGGCCTTGAGATTGGTGCGTGCACTTGAGCAGTGGAAAGAGTTTTACTTTGAGTTACAGAGGACCCATTTCCAGCCAACAACATGATAGCCTGAGCCTGCATAGATGAGCAAGAGATTAGTAGGCAGAAAATCCAATTTCCATGCTAGTAGAACAAACAAAAGGATCTTTGAATGCACAAATAAGTATTAGATTGTACCTTCTCAAGTGATACATCATCATAAACACACACAGAACCAGCGTAGAAGATGGTCAACTGAGCAGGTGCCCCAGAAGCTTTGGAATCATTCCTACAAGAAAAATGTAAATTGAATTCAGCAGGTTGTTGGGTAAAAATCTTCATAGCAAAGGCATTGCACTTTTTTGTACCCAGGGTCAGTGGTGCCAACAATGGAACTTTTATTTTGCAGATCAGAAACAGGGATTATTACTGGAACTCCTCCAAGAGGCTGTGAGATCTTAGGACTAACAGCCAATTTGTGTCCTGTTGAAGCAAACTGGGACAGCAGAACAGGAGTGCTCACTGAAATTGCAATTGTTTGATTTGGTTGGTTGGAAACAGGGAATCTCCTCTTTTCTTGGGGATGATTGACCTGATATGCATCAAAGTGTTGCATGGAATAGTTTGTCTTTGCATGGTGGTTTCCAGATTGCTTATCAGGTTTGATACTTCTCTGCAATTCACATAAGGAAAACAATAGGACACAAACTAGATTTTAAGTCCAAAACATAGAAGGACCACGTAAGACCTATACCAAGCCTGTACAAGTTAATACCCTGGTCCACATTCAAGTTATTGGATCATTTGAAGAAAGTGTCAGATTTTCCATTATTGTCGATTCTACTGATAAATGTCATGTTCATCAAATTCAAACTTAAAGATTCACTTTTTTATACCCCTAGACAATAAACCGAAGTTTTGCACAAGTTAGCTTAAGTATTAGTATGACAAATGAACATAGCGGCAATAACTAACCTGAACCATCCCAGAGTATGGCTTCCGGTTAGAATCAAAAGCACCAGCAGTTGAAATGGACATGAAGCCTGAGGATGCCGTGAGATCATGAACAGCTTGCCTTGGCATCTCCTCCTGAGAAGGCTTAAATGACAACAACTGGGGAGTAGCAGAAACCATGTTTGAAAAAGACCACTGCATCCCTGAATCACTCGTTAATCCTGGAAAAACAATGAAAATAGAAACAATGCCCAATTAGTTGTATCCATGATTTCATACTGCAATTAAACTTCAATATTATGATGTCAAGAATATTTAAATTGTCTTAGACCCTGAACCAAATAGATACCTGACAGCCATTGGCTAAACAAAAGTAAAAAGCTATAGATCGTTCAAAAGCTAGTCATTTATATATTTCAAAGAAGTTCGCATATACCAACTATGAAACTCAAATTAAAAAGACTACCAAGACCCACCACCAAAATATATTGATGACTCAAACAAACAAAGTACAAACACAAGGACAAAACAGCTAGCATCTGATGCATTTTCTTTCTTTCTTCTTTTTTTTTTTTTTACTGCTATATGTTATCGTTAATTAAGTAAAGGCGATAAAGAGAGGGTCTGGTCTGTTCACCGCATATCTTAAAATTTGAAGTCAACAAAAATTTAGACTTCCAAATTACTCAAGAAACAAAAGTTGGTTGGTGGTGATGATGTTATATCAACTTTTAAGGACAACGGTAGTTGCATCCAATGATGTTTTTATTTTTCTGAAGGATTATCAAATGATGCATAGGCATAAATTCAACCCAAGGTTCTGTACAGTTACAGTGCACATGTTTTGTATAAACCCTAAAATGTGGAGAAAACTTTTGCCTCTTCAAGAAATCTTTTACTGACAAAACAAATCGCTGCTATTTTTCTCTTTTAAGAAATCTTACAGAACTTTGTCAGTCATACTATAAATGGGTATAAGAGACTCCCTATCAAATAGCAAAAATTATTAAATATTTTTCACAAAAAAAAAATAAAATAAAATAATGCAAAGTTGGTTGCAGGTTGGTTAGGCACAATGCATACTCGTTGAGAATAAAGCACATTAGTGAAAAGTACGTTAAAAAGAATATTTAATAGATTCCTTTTGATGAGACCATATACTCAATCACATTGCACCATTTAATAAAAAGAGCTTCAGTGTTTCTCAAGTTATGTGGTGGCGGCCACGTTTTCTTTCCCAGGTGGGGGACAGATGTTTTTTTTTTTTTTTTTAACAATTTTATTGCATATGCTTATATTAAAATATACATACAATATCATTTTATATATATATATATAACACACACCTCGATGCATCCGTCAGGATCAGCTCACGTCCATTCTAGGAAAAAACCTTATCCCATCTCTATCCCCAACTCCCCCACACCAACAAAAGTTAATACTGACGGATGAAAACCTATAAGTTAATAATATATTTTAAATCAAAAATTTAAGTAACATTAAAATACTAAAAACCAAAACCTAAAAAAGAAAGACACTGTAAAATAATAATAAGAAGAAGAATAAAGAAGGAAAGAACATGTCTCCACTTCAACATAAACCTCGAGCACAATCAGACACCGACCCACAGGTGACACACACCCACCCACCCCCAGCCATCAGTTACCAGATAAGTCTTGAGTTGTTTTCTTTCAAAATCCTAGGTTAGAAAGAATAACTAAACTAAAGAATCATTTTTAAAGAATCAAAGTGCTTAACTTGCAATGCCTTCTTAACAAATTATTTTTTTTTTTTTTGTCTACAATTAAGGATGTTCAACTTCTGCTTCAAATATTTTTACATGTGCTACAAATTGTTGTACCAGTATCTCTCTCTCTCTCTCTCTCTCTCTCTCTCTCTCTCTCTCTCTCTCTCTTTTATTATTGTTTTTGGAAAATTAAAGACATGGGTCCATAAATTGTTGCAAAATGGGTATCACCAAAACCAGACATAAAGGCCGATCCAAGGCAAAACTAACCGTTATGACATAGGAACATCTGGTCTCGGAAGTCGAAATAGGTATAGCTGTCGTCTTTTTTTTTTCATGTTGATGCAAACCCAAGAAGAAAAAAGGCAAAAAACCTAATAGAACCGACGTTTTGCCATCTTTCAATTTTTACCCACAATACTTTTTTTATTAAATATAATATTTACTTTTTCTCTGTCAATAATTTTAATTATTTTAATTAATTTATCGTTAAATATACGTGTCATATACACAGCCTTAAGTTGAATATTATTTCATTATTTAAAAAAAAAGTAAAATTTTCTTAAAAATTTAAAATAAAATCTGAAAATTCATAAAAATTTGAAACTATTTTGAAATGTTTAGAAAATTAAAAATTCATAAAATCCAAAAATTAAAAAATCATAAATACAAATCCGAAAACTAAAAAAAAAAAAAGCTAAAAGTGAAATTCCCAAAAAAATGAAAAATTAAAATTATTTAACTACATATATATATATATATTGAAAATTTTTACTTTTTTTTTCAAAACTGTAACTTCATCATTTTTTATCACATAACATCCGTGTGAGTACTGTGATGTAGCACATCTAAAGAGGACCAAAATCATTGATGGGGAAGGATAGGATCAAATTTTTTAAAAAAAAAATAAGAAAAAAAAAACGTTACGTGCAAAAACTAATAAGCAATGAAATGTAGATGACTAAATTAGGTTTTCTGAAAAAAAAAATTATTGGAAAATGTTTTTTGCACACTTTCTCAATAACCAAACAAGAACGAGCACAAAAACACAGTTACATACAAAAACAATTCAAGCCTACTCACTTCGACCACAAGTACAATTTTCCTAAAAATTTTTATTTTTTAAGAAAGAAAATTGAATACAAGCATCTATCCACAGAATGAAAAGACAAAAAGACAAAAAAAAAAAAAGAGGGAAAAATTGAAAAAGAAAACCCATGAAGAAAAAGAGCATACCTGAATCCTTGGAGCCTTCATGAGTCTCTTCCTTCGCCAGGAAGGAAGCGTTTTTGGAACCCAAACCCAGGAAATCTCTTTCCATATTCTTAAACCCACGAAACCCAGAAAAATTCTCTTTTATCAGACCTTCAAAAATACGAAAGATTGGATCTTTAGTAAAGAACAGAGAAGATGCTGCTTGATTTTGAGCAGAGAAAGCAAAGCAGAGGTTAAGAAAAGATAAAAGAGAGAAAAGAAGGGAAACTGAGAGGAGGCCAGACACAGGGCTTTTAAAATGGTTCTTTCTTTCTTTCTTTTTTTTTTTTATAACTTCGTCATGTGGACCCTTGCACTGCCAGATTCCTCATAAAGCGTTAGAAAGTATACCGGCTGGCCCGGTCGGAGAACCGGAGTTACCGGTTAGAAACCACGTGCGTTACTCGACTCTCACATTTGGTTTGGCTCTTGATTTGTTGTTTATTAAATTCTTACAAAAATAAAAAATAAAAAACGAAACGGGGTTTTATTGGTGACAGTGCTTTTGACAAGCGGCATGGCCAGTGATTAATAATAGCAATATTATTAATATTAATAATATCATTATATCTATATTATTTTAAGCGAGTATTGATAAAGCAGAGAGAAGAAGGCAAAATTGATTGTGATGGAGCAGTAAAATTACTCCACGTGGCTTATAGGCCAAACGATATTTCTAGTATTACAGAATTTCCTTTTCTTTTCTGAAGCTGCAATTTTTTTATTTTTTTATTTGCAAAGTAAAGATAAAATGCAAAATAATAGTAATAATAAATTAAAAACACAGCTACAGAAATTAATTAGAGTATTTATATATATATAGTTACGTGATATTTTTCCTATAAAAGAATCGCATAAGTATAGGGAAAAGTCAAGGCGTTAAAAACAGTACCGTTTAATTCTAAAGGATATCGACATTGAAATTTTGAGATTTTGATTGTTTATGAAATACGAGGGAAAATTAAAAGCTTACGAAAATTCAAATAAATAAATAGGACCTTGTTACTATAAATAAATAAATAGCTCCTTTTTAAAGACAATTTCTAAAGCCAAAATAAAAAATAAAAAAAATTACCAATAATTGTGTATCTCTAAATGCTCATCTGAATGTATCTATTTTAGGTCATGAGCCATTTACGGCTTTAAATTGGTAACTCAATTCATTAAATATATATATATATATATATATAGGCTGAACAACTAACGCTTTTAGAACCTTATCACTTCATTAATATAAATATGTATAAATCTATCCAATAATAATAATAATAATAATAATAATAATAATAATAATAATAATAATAATGTATAAATGTACAATCTCTCAGACTTGGTTTATTATTACCATTGAAGTTTATCTCTGTATTTTTCTCTGGAGGCGTTTCTTGTAATTATGCTGTCAATACAATTAACATTGTTTTTTTTTTTTTTTTTTTTTTTGTGAAGAAAGTGAGGTTCGTTCAAGAAAGAGCTTCACAATTTGAACTCATCTTTTAGTTGAGCTAACCTCTAGTCTGACAAAATTGATTGGACTTCCAGGTTAATTAAGAGCAATTTGGGGTTAATTTTGGATTAATCATTGTTAACTTTCAGTAGTAAAGTAGAAATCATAACATGGACTGGAGATGTGCTACAACATAATAACCTTTTGATTTTAACATAACCTTCTTTTTTTTTTTTTTTTAACCAATTGACTCCAACTGAAGACTCACTCAATTTTAGTAGACAACTCTAAGTATTGCTAAAACAAAACTCATTAATTATTATTATTATTATTTTTTAAGGATAATCATTAAAATTTCTTCTCCTGTCTCCCTCACACTTCTCCAATTTCTGTCCCCATCTCCTTAAGAAGCAAAATTTCTATGTGATGGCAAAAGCCATATACACTGTTCATATGAGTAAAAAAAAAAACAAAAAATAAAAATGCAGGACTGGAAAAGGAGGAGTTAAATGATTGAGATTGTGGGGGGCCTTGCTAATATTCCTGAGTAGGAATATAATAAAACCTTATTATATTAAATACATTCCCAAGGACAATACAATAATCTCAAAAAAAAAAATTGCAAAGTACAATGCTGCATCTGGGGTCCTCTGGAGACTTGTTCGTCAAGCATCATCCAGCTTGAGGGTGAAATAAAAAATAAAAAATAAAACATTGCGGTACACTTCAAATCTTTTTGGAACCGAATAATAATTTCCAACAGCTATATAATTAGTTTATTTAATTTTTATTTCACTCTCTACTTACAAGTACACCCGTGGATTTGGCTAAAGCTGAAAGAGGAGGAAAATAAAAATAAAAATAACATAAATCGGAATTTACCTTTTTATGTATAATTATGATAAATTCATACAATGCATATTATTATAAATTTTATTTTATTTAAGAAAAAAATAAGTCCATAAAAAAAATAAATTGGAATCAATGAAAAAACAAAAGACATGTCAAATTATTTATCAAGCTATTGTATATCACTTTCCTCTAGCAAGTACACACTTGTATTTGGTGATATTAATTATTATTTTTATAAATTTGAATTAAAAATTATTTTCTCACATCTAATCATAACATATTAAATATAAAACTCATACTACACATATTATCATGATTATTTTTTAATTTTTAAGAAAAAACGTATTAGAAAAATTTAAATTTAAATTAATAATTTTTTTTTTGTCAAATTAGTCATGTAGGGTTGTAGCATTGAGCTTTTTTATCAAAGTTGAAAAAGGCAACCCGTAAATGGCGAGCCGTAGGATATTAACGTCACGTCGCTACATTTAGTCACCCACCTGAAATAGAAGTGGGGCCCTCCCATTATCAAAACATGGCACGTATCCCCAAAAAACAAAAACAAAAAAAAAAGACATGGTTGTGGGTCTGGTCAACATTTTAGCCATTTGATTACTGGTCTACGTGTAAAAGAAGTTGGGCTGACAAACAATTGCCATCAACCGACAACACTCGTTAGCTAGACAAAGAAGTTTTTATTCTTTCTTTTATTTTTATTTTTTTCAATCCCAAAATTAACCTTTTGGTGAAGGAACGAATATTATGCCCGAATTTTGGGAGAGAAAGAGAGATAATTCAATTGTTTATATTGTATTAAACTTTTTTTATATTCTAATAAATGAAACCTAAAAATAGGGTTACTGTTGTAGTGAATTCATTGATTCCAAATTCAAACTCTAATAATTTTATATTATTTTTTTATCGAATAAATAATAAAATAATACTCTACACTTTTATTCAAAAAGAATTATACTCTCACACCATTGAGTGAGTTAACCCATAAATTAAATTATGAAAGATATGTACATATTTACTTTCATGAAGTCTCAAACTTAGAATTTTACATAGCATAAATAAATTATCTAATCATTAGATTTCAACAAATTAGTAGCTATAGTTTTATATTACAAATCATGAATTTCACACTTTTACTACTTATGATTTTTACATAATTAGTATGTGGGTTAATTTCCATAAAAAGTAAATTAGGGGGCACATTGATAGAAAAAAAAAAAAAAAAAGCTTTTTTAATGCCAAATGCTTGCTGCTACCAAATTTTAATATATGGAGTGTAAGTGTAATAAATAAATAAGAAGGATGATAAATTATTACTAACGTGGATGTCTATATCGAGTTAAAGCATTGGATTGATAAAAATCTCACTACTTTTACTAGCAAACGCAATGCATGCATCTACTACTCTGGCACACGAACTTCGAAATAAAATGGGTTAAGTTCCTTTCTTTAATTCCTAGATCATGTGTAGGTGGACTGTCTCGCATCTTTGATGCTGATTTTTTTTATTTATTTATATATTTTTCACATTTTGTATGCGTCCTAGCTCGACAAAACACACATGATGCTGAATTGTGTGGCACTCTTTTAATAAAAGGGTCCAGTAAAAAAATATTTTATATTTTACACACATTCCAATGCAGACAAGATCACGTTGCCAGTAGGCTGCGCTTCTGTCCATACTAACCGGCAGACATTCCAGACATTAAAAACAAAAAAAAAATGCCCCCCCCCCACTTTAAGATTGTTTATTCGAGTTTTCTAATTCTATAAATGGTAAAATTGGGAGTTTTCTATTCTAAGCTATTGCTATTTAGGTTGACGGCTATGAGTTTCTGTTCTCCCTTTCACTATTACACATTCAATGCTGCATATAAAAAGGGTGCTTCTTGCTGCATCGGAAATCTATATTTAAAAGCAAAAAAATAAAAATAAAATTCAATCCCATTATTTATTTATTTATTTATTTATTTATCTATCTATGCGAGTACTTTTGCATTACGTACAGGTAGGTATTAACTGTTAATTTAATTATTCAAACATGCATAAGACTTCGCTCATCCAATTGGATCGAACGCAGCACATTTGCTCTAAAAGGTTAGGAAAGTTGGGTTGACCTGTAAAGTCACGAACATCGAGTACTGGTTCAACGACACTCGATGGTCCCTATAGAGCAGTATTTTATTCTGATAAAATATTTTTTGCTCGAATTGAATTAAGTTAAAATTAAGTGGTGCACTTTTATTCTCAAGACCTCCTGTTATTAGCACTTAACATGGTTCTAATGCGTTCCAACATGTGCACCTTTGGACATTGCATTTAGGTCAATATGCTACAATATAGTGAAAATTGTGCTTCTTCTTTTTTTCTTTTTTTTTTTTTCTTTACAATATCTAAGTAACATCTTTAAAAAGTAATAAACAGTACAACTAATGATTCTAATTACAACTTTTGTAAATTCCCATCACTCATCCGTCAGACCAACGTCCATTTAGTAGAGCTCCTCCTCATTGCTACCTTCCACCATTAGCAGAGACATAGAATGAGCAGCACCCCAAAAAAACAAAAAAAAAAAGGGTTCTTTTTTTTTTTTTTTTTTCCCTTTCCCTCTCAATGGAAAGAAAGCGGTTCAAACTTTAGGTGAGAAATTGTTGGGATTCGAACGGTAGGAGGCCATTCATGTTGACAATGCTGCCCACTTGTTCTTCTGAGTTTTATTTGGGAACGAAGCTTGTTGAATTAAACTTTCAGCCCAATTCTTCTCAATGGGCTTATTGTTGGGTTTATGTTCGTTAGCATTACATGGGCCTTGGTCTGACAAACGTTAAAAGTGACAAAATCCGATACTAGAAATATTGGTTTATACTTACTAAAGTAGTTTTCATAATAGAAAATTTTGAATTCGTGATTCAGTCAAATTTAATTAATAAAAAAGAAAAAAAAAGAAGGGGGGGGGGTTTTATACTACAAAAGAAGAAGAAGTTCAATTTATCAATAGTTTATAATTAATTGGTATTAGATTCATTTTTAAGATTGAATGTTTCAATGGGGAAAAAAAGTAGTGTGTTTTGTATTTAAAAATATGATGAGCTTTGAATCTCCTTTGATTGATCTAAACATAGCAGAGTCTTTTCAACTTACCACTTTATGCCCTAAGAACAAGTAAACATCCGTCTGATGAAACATCATCAAAACAACTTTGTCATTGAAACTAAACGTGTGCAATAGTTTAATATTTGTTATATAAAAAAATGCTTTTAAAGCCCAAAAGAAAATTGTTGATATTTTTCATTAGAAAAATGTTTAGATGCTCTGCGCATGGGCAAGGGTGGCCGGGATGAGGAGAGAGAGAGAGAGAGCGAGAGAGAGAGAGAATAAAACATTATAGCTTTTATAATGACCAAATGAATAGGCATAAATGATTATGCTAATGGCATGCATATGGGGCAAACGGATCATAAATTATTACTCTGTAGTTTTCTTTTAATTTCCTATGGTTGCCAATTTATTTATTTTTTAATTAATTAACTTTAACTAAAATTTAAATTCCAAAATGTTTAATTTCAAGAATAATTCTAAGAACAGTAAGCTTCAACCATGAAAAAGGACTATAAGATTGACGTACCATATTATCACTAGGCTACCACTTCTGTTAGTTGCTTCATAGTTTATTTATCGGTATTTAAGCTTACATTTCATGTTTCAACGAGTTTGGTCAGCTACACTCTCATTCCATTGGGCTTTGTAAGCATCCGAATTTTGTATTTTGTATTACGTGATCATGAATTTTGGATTCATTTCATCCTCCTACCATAATAGCTCTGACTTTTGAAGAAAGACACAGAAGAGGAGAGCAGCAAATACCCAGAGCAGAGAAACAGATCCCATGTTGGAAGATTGGAAAGCAGATCCCATTTTGGATTCATTTCTTGCTCATTTCCCTTTTTAAACCTATGTGAGAAGGTAATTCCAAACTTTTTTCAGGCTTTTTGGATGCAACAAGATTGAACAATCACATAGTAACACAACATTACAGGTAGGTTCTGCTGTCTCAGCTCCTTCTTACACAGCTGACCCCTCCATGCATAGAATGCAACGGAACAGCTTGGTCCACCTTACAGCTTTCATTATTAGGCCCCTTGCATGCACGTGCACTTCCATAGGATTCCGAGACCCATACCTATAAATCTCAACAAAATATGGTACCATTGAAAATTACAAATAAACAACCTGTTCCTGGCTGGAGCATTGACTATTTCAATGAGCTACAATTTGTGAGCCTGTCCACATGCGTTTGCCCGCGTTGCTCTGCTAGTGAATATATTAAATTGACCATTGCATTAGAAAATTGTTCCAGTAGATAACCATTGGCATTGGCACTGTTTTAGATGTCACCTGCAAGAGAACAAATTCAGCCAAATATTAGAGAATTAAAAAATGCAAGACCCCATCCTTCGAACTAGCCAAAGGGGGTAAAAATCTATACATACATAAAGAAGATGGAAGCTGTGTTATTTCCACTTGATGGGGTAGAAAATGAGGTCGGTTATGCCAATGTTAATGGAAGCTGCTAGTTGCATAAATTTGTTTTCTTGATACTGGGTCGGTGTTGAACAAACTCCCTAAGAGGAAGAGTACACGGAGTAATTCATCTTTGGTAAAGAGAACACATCTTGGGCAATTCATAACTCATTCAAATCACAACTTTTTGAACCATATGAACACTTTGACAGATAAAGAGTCACCTGAACAAACATTGCAACAACCAACCAAATTGGGAAAGTAATAATTACAACCATCAATCCACCCAACAAGAACAAATGGAACAGATATCCACAACCAACCAAAGTATTTAATGAAAAAGAGAAAATTATGCAAATTGGGAATGAGGGAGAAAAAGGGAAAAAAAAAAAACTAAAAGGATATCACAGTTGGCTCCTAATGAAATAAGAGACGCATTGAGCATGCGAGGGAAGAATGGATTAAAAATGATAATTGAGGGCATAAACAAAGCCTTCTATAATGGATGGGTTGTTGTGGCCAGCTCATCATGACGAACTATCGACTGAGATATTGACTATATCAGGTTGTGGGCCTTGATCTTCCTGCAGGCTAGAACGGCATAGCTCCTCAATCCGCCTGGTTACTTCTGATATGGTAGGCCGATTATCAGGGTATTGGGCTGCACAATCTATTCCGAGCCGCAAGAGCTGAACCATCTCTTCCTCAACATTATGGTATCTGAGGAGCTCAAGATCAAACACCTCTGATGTCCATGCCTCCCGTACTATGGACTGCACCCATCTCGGTAGGTCAACACCCTCTTCGTTCAACAAGGCATTGGTGGGAACTTTACAAGTCAGTAGCTCCAAAAGCAATACACCGAAACTATAAACATCAGCCTTTTGGGAAACTTTGCGAGGGTCAGTTACTTCTGGAGCTCGGTAACCAGCAACCCGATTGGGAGTGGATGAAGGGTCAACGAGTTGTGCGAGCCCAAAATCAGAGACTTGTGCATCATAGGATTGAGTGAGTAGGATATTGCATGACTTGATGTTTCCATGTGAGACATTGGGTCCTTGAGAATGTAGGTATTCGATGCCACGGGCAGCTCCAAGGGCAATGCCAGACCTAATTTCCCAGTTTAATGGTGTCTTCCCAGATCCCTTGTTTCCTAGGTAAAAGTCAGGAGAAAACATGATAAAATAAAGCTATTGGATCAAAATAGACCTACTTCTCTCTTGGCACTCTTTCCAAAAAGATCGTGGTGATAGAACAAAACTCAAACCACAAATCATGTCCAAATAGTAAGACAAACAAGACATAATTACAAGACAATACAGCCCTTTTAAGAAGAAAATCAATTGAAACGCCGAATAGATCCAAGCAAAACGCAAAACTAGATATCTCCATGTGGAGAAGGAAAATCCTTGAAAAATATAAAGCAAGTCACTGCATCTTCTAAACAATACAGATGTGCATTACAAGCATTCGCAAACAATTAAAACCAGCAGATGGATTCAGTTGAAAAGGATCAACGCGAAGAAG
Organism: Kandelia obovata; assembly: GCA_021464305.1. Lineage (NCBI taxonomy): Eukaryota > Viridiplantae > Streptophyta > Magnoliopsida > Malpighiales > Rhizophoraceae > Kandelia > Kandelia obovata. The sequence continues at coordinate 1,285,214 of CM038480.1, forward strand.
AGTCACAAAAGAATACATTTAATCACCTCCATAAACAAAAAATAATAATAATAAATGAAAAGAGGGCACTAATTATATCAAAAAGACAAGCATCATGAAATCTCTACAATGACTTCCAGAAATGAAAATCCAAAAAAAGCAGACCATAATACAGAACAAAAGGAGAGACTTACCATGCAGAAGTGCAGCCAAGCTTCCCATGGGCATGTAATCATAAACAAGAAGCTTCTCGTCCCAGCTGTAATAGTAAGCCCTCAGTGGGACCAAATTCTCATGATCCATGGCCCCCACCATCTCAATCTTGTCCCTGAATTCTCTCTCTGAAATGTTAACATCCTTCAACCTCTTCACGGCCACAACAGTCCCCAGCTCCAGCACCGCCTTATACGCAGTCCCGACCATTCCTTTCCCCAAGACCTCTGCCGAGGCTCTCAACAAATCCTCCAAATCAAACACCCTCTGCGGTGCTTTACCCAAAAAGACCAACTTTTTAGCAGCACTACCACCAATCATGTCGGCCGCCCCTCCTTTACCAGTCCCCACCATTGCAGCCACCGCAGCTGCCGCCACAGAGTGCCGATTCCCATTGCCCACCTCCACAGTTGGCTTCTCCCCTGGAATCTCAAGTTCTTGCTGCTTAATCGAAGCAATGTCGATGGATCTCGATTTCTGGCTGCTCTTCTTTCGGAGTAGAAACATTAAAACGAAAGCAATCAACAAGAAAGTGAGCACAGATCCAATCACAATGCCGGCAACTGCCCCAACAGACAATTTCTTCTTATTCTTGTTCCCGTCCCCAACCTCGCCAGTTGGCGTACTAGGCACCACCAAAGTTCCATGGGGTTGGGGAATTGTACCAGCACAAGCATCCAGAGGTCGGCCACACAGTGAATTACCCAAAAATGAAGTGGATTTAAAGCCCTGCAGTGCCTCAGGAACAGAGCCGTTCAACAAGTTATTAGACACATTGAATTGCTCCAGCTTCTCCAACTTCAAATCCATAATCGACCCAGATAACCGATTGTTCTGTAGATACAAAGTTCTCAACCTCGTCAAGTTATTAAAGCTGGAAGAGATCTCGCCGGTGAAGTTGTTTTCACCAAGATCAAGGCGAACGAGGTCGCCAAGACTGAACAAAAACTCAGGGATTTCACCGGATAAATTGTTTCCCTGCAAGTAGAGGTTCCGGAGAGCAGTGCAGGCGACGAGATCTGAAGGAAGCTGGCCGGTCAGAGCATTGAGTCGGATGCTGAGAGTGCGGAGGCCGGTGAGATTGGAGAACACCCCAGTTGGCAGCTGGCCTATAAGGGACACGGCGGGGAGGCGGAGGACGGTGACGCGGTTGTGCTGGCACTGGACGCCAGTCCAGGAACACGGAGAAGGCTGAGTGGCATTCCAGAGGAGAGTGCGGCCACCAACGGATGAGCGGAGGAAAAGAAGAGCCAAGCGGTCGGCGGCAAGATCTGAATGTGAGTGAGGCAGATAGAAGACTAACAAAAGAAGAAGAAAACAAAGAAAGAAAATATTTTTATTGGAATGCATGATACTTTCTCTTGTGGGTTTTGTTTTTCAGAGGTGAAAGAGAAATTCTTTGAGATGATAAATGTGATGATGGGGGCAGAGTTTTGGTGGTGGTGGTGGTGGCGGTGGTGGGCAGAAAAGAAGAAGAAGAAGAGGCAAAGGCTAAAAAAGGCGTTTTTCTCTCTGTTTTTTTTTTTTGGCAGAAAGAGGAGAAGGCTGTTACTGTCAGTGTTAGGACAAATAAAAAAGGTCGAAAAGAGCTCTCTCCCTCTCTCTCTCTATCTCTGTTTGGAAGTGAAGTAAAGTGAAGTGTTGTTTTTTAATGAGTTGCTGGTCTTGTGGGTAGTCAACAGTGTTTCTTTTCATGGCCTTTCATGTTCCTTTTTATAAAGATAAAAAAAAAAAAACTCTTGAAACTCTCAGATAAAATGGAAGAGAGAGAGAGAGATTTATCTCTTTTTCTTTTTTTTTTTGTCTATTTTTTTAATTTGAAAATAGGGATATAATTCTTTTTCTCTAAATTTTTCTTTTCCTTTCTCTGGTTACATTATTTGATTTTAACTTTTATATCTTCCGAAGGAGAGTGAAATTGCTGTCAGCAAATGGGGATTTTGTTTCCTTTCGGAATTGGATAGCTCTTGGTCTTGGCTTTTGTCTTTTGTACTTTCTTTCTTTCTTTTGTATTTTTTTTTATTTTATTTTTCCTCCTTAATTTTATTAGTTGAGTTGAAATTGAACAACTCACACTTTTGCCATTAAACTTAAGGGGTAAAAAATAATTTTTCCAAAATAATATCATACACAACGAGTGGATTCCCTTCGACAATTTTTAATTTACTTATTGTTATTATATATACGAAATTATAAAAAAAAATAATTTAACATTGCATCTCAATTTAAAATTTTATATTTATATTTTATTTCTGTCTTTCTTATTAAAATACATAATTTATATATTTTCACCTAAAATTTTCAGTAAATACGAATGAAAAAAATGTTATAGAAAGATTAGTGTTAGAAAATGCCGAGCATTTCTATTCTTGGTTGTTAATTAATCTTTAAACAAATATTAATTCATGATCAAATAAAAATCTTCAAATGAAAGTGCAGATACGTGGAGAATTTCCTTGATCAGTTCTCTTTCCCTATTGAATAGGCTTTCCCATTTGGTCGTTTCCGTTTTGCACTAAATGACTGAAAGAGAGACAGACAGGCTGTCCAATGGGTACTTTATTTGTACCTCTTTTTTTTTTTTTTCTTTTTTTTTTCTTTTTTTTTTTTTTTTTGGGGAAATTACTTGACAGTAGAAGTACATTAATTTATTAACTCAACGTAGATTACCACTGACTGAAAATAATAATAATAATAATAATGCAAACTTCTTCCGCCTCAGAATAGGATGAGGTAATTTAGGGTAGCGTTAAATCTTTTTTTTTATTTATTTAAAGGATATTACAATAATTAAAATTTTAATTTTTAAAAATAAAAAATATATCGCTTTGTATAATTTATATTCAATAGACTTTTTAATTATATATATATATATATATATATATATATATATATGAACATATATCTCTCTAGCTACTTTTTTATTATATGATAGGAGATATTAAATATAATTAATATATACTAAGATAACAGATATTGTATATAATAGATTGCCAGTCAAATAATGATACATTAAATGCATAAGTGTACTAATAACTATACCAAAAAAATGATAATTTAACTTAAAAAAAAAATCTGTCAACTACTACATATATTTGTAAAATTGGTTTATAGTATTCATTTTCAAGTGTAAACCATGTTTTCCATCAAAGTGAGAATTTTGTGAGGGCAATGGCATCCTGTGCAACTCATGCATTCCTTTACTTTTCAACCTGGGATGTCTCTCATCACTTTCTTTCATCTGTCACAAGAAAGGTGAATAGTTATCTGAATAAAGATTTAAATTTAAAATCAGCATGTTTATGACTAATTTCGGACTAATTACAGCCTTTTAACTCAATCTAAGTCATCAATGTTTGGAGTGCAAATGTGGGCTAATCACAAAAAATGAATCCCTTTTTGTCTCACTATAATTTCTATTTTTTATTATTAATTTTTTTGAAGAAAAGAAGGGAAAAAGGGCCCTTAATTATAAACCCTATAAAATATGATGTGTGAAAGAGAGGGCACGGGCGAACCATTATTGGCGTGGGTGACATTAGCCGCCGCATCCACCACCGACTATAACGACGGTTAGGTTATGAACCAAAATATTAAATGAGGGACCCTTGGTCTCGTACGTATCTCCCTTAATTCTCACATGTGCAGGTGTATAACCATGTTTACTTCTACGCAATTATTAAAACTAGCTACATATATATAATGCTAGCGTACAGAATGGCAGATACTTTTGATTAAGACTTTACATCTTCTTCTTTATTTATTTATTTATTTATTTATTTCTTATGAAGTGACAAGTAGAATGATTCTATTTTTCGTAGAAACATTTTGGTTATTAAAAGTCTGGATATTTATCTTGTAAATAATCACAAAAGGGTAAATTTTATTAATTAAAAAAATAAATAAATGAGGCACGTACCAACTGTTGCAATAGAATTCATGGTGGGTCCAATAGAGTTCACTAAGAATTAGTATAATAATTCTTGTTCCTTCTTATTGGTACTTGCAAGGATTATCAATGACTTTTTGTTCAATAATACTTAGATTGGCTTAAAGTTTGAGAGTCATGAGTTCATTTCATAGCTAGAACCAATCATCGCAAAAAAAGGAAAAAAAAAAAAAACAGAGAGACGATCGGTTTAAATTTGAAATTAAATAATTAGAGAAGATGGGTAAGCTTTGTGCAGCATCCTAAAAATTTCTATGGTTTGCTGGTGTAAAGGAAGGATCCATGAAGTGTCCAATGTATACAACTAGAACTAATTTGGGGGGCTAATTAAAGAAGATTACAGAAAAGACAAAAGGAAGTAGGTGAGAATTAAAACATGGAAGACAGAGTTTCTTACAAGGCATGAAAGATTAAGTTTGCCAACTACACCAGCATATTAAATTATGACACAAACAATTGGTTGTTCTGTGAAGAGACAGCTCCATGTTCAGGTTCTAGTTAGTAGTTTCATCATCTTTTTGGGCCACGGCACATTGTATTTGAATGTTGCTGCCACTACATCAACGACTACATGAGCTATCTCATTAGCTCGCTAGCATCAGTCTGTTCGCTTTACGGCATGACAGCGAAGGATTCCCAGGAATAATAATACAAAGGGTTTGATGTCAGAATACGACCAATATCAGCTAACACAGCCCCCTTTTGGCACTGAACTAGTGCAACTTTAAGCTGGCAGCTGGAAACTTTTCAAAGTCATAATGAAAGGTTCCCGCAACATGTGGTCGGAACAACCAATTTGAAAAGCATGTCATTGGATCTCTATATGCAAATAATGTGCTTTCCTTGTTTGCAAATTAAGCTAAGACAACTTGATCTTATATATATATATATATCTTATTTATTTATTTATTAAAAAAAAATTTCAAATTTATTACTTTTACTTGCTTTTTTTTTTTTTTAATTCATTACATTTTTAACTGGTATAGTAGAAAAATGTGAAACAGACTTGCCTAGCTTAAATCTTCAAAGGTTAAGCGAGCAATCCTTTAGGGATTAGTCTATTGAATGACACTCCAATGGTGAGAAATTCAAACTTTTATCTTCAAGATTTCACCTTCTAATCCTATGAACAGAATATGGAGTTTAAGAAAATTGAAAGAATCATTTTTATTGTATAACTGACAACTCAATCTACGACAAAAATAAAAATGGGTGAACCTATGGCTGTTTTTGCCACAATGGGCCAGACCATGGAAACTCTTACTGAAACCCACATATATTCTACAGGCCGGCCGAACCAGACAAGTGGCTGCCAAACCCATAAACAAGACCATCATTGCCCACTGCGGGTCATGGGACCAACACAATGTTGCCACATAGGGCACGTCGAGAGTCATCGAGCCGTGCCAAGTTTGAACTGAACCAAAACAGTTATATACCAACAGCAACGAAACGTCCCAGTGAAAACCATTCAATCCCATGACCCTGTTTATTGTGGCATTTTAGAAGTTATAAGAAACGGAAAACATTGTCTTTGTTTGTTAAAATCTTCCATTCAGTAAGTTAAAATTGTGGGACATTTTATGAAAATAATGTATTCTAAAATGTTATCAGTTCCTTTTTATTTCTTGAATGAGCACTTGAAGGAAAATTGTCACAATCAGCTTACAAAAAAACATTGCTATCATCTCGTCTGTTGACCTCCAATATCATCACATTGACCCAGTCCTTCAGCTCAGTGTTAGACAAAACCTCCATTACCACCAATACTTTTTGTCAAAGCTGTGAAAATCAAAGACAATTCAAACAACTTTGGTCAATTTGCAATCCTACCTTAAGCATTACCACGAAGCAGCCCATTATGACACCCAAACAAAAGGCGCAAACACTACTACTACTACTACTACTACTACTGATATATACCTTCCCAGGTGGTTTGACACTTTGACTGCCTCTGAACGTCAAGGACACAAAAGCGGAACCGGTCTTAAAGGAGGATCGATTTTATTGACCCCCCCCCCCAAAAAAAAAAGACCCCCAACAAAAAAAAAAAAAGGACCTATTTATTTTTCTAAAATAAAAGAAGATTCTACCATTAGGAATTAATGGTGGGACGAATAAGATAATTTGCATGCTCCACGTTTGAAGTAAAAAATTTTAATTTTGTTAAAAAATATATAATATCGTGTCATATCTAATTAATTAAAAAAAATATTAATTACATATCATATAATACTTATTTATTATTTATTCGTATATTTTATGTCTATTAAAAAAACTCTTAGCATTGAATGATCGCATGGGTCATCATACTACTCCATTATTTTAAAAATAAATAGCCAACCCCATTATTGGTTTACGAAACAAACAAGTTTATGGGTGTTAGTTATGGTTATAATAGCCTATAAATTAAGGAATATATATTGGGTTCAAGCGAGCAGCGTGTAAAATTTTATAAACCTTGGAAGGGTTCCACGTAAGGCCATCATGCATCAAGCTGGTCAATATCGAAGTGCGGAAGGTCCTTGAAGTTGACAAATTTTTGCGAGTTCGAAACCCTTTTGACTCTCGAAGATTCAAAGAAACGTATTATTCATTCCATTAAATAAACCTTTCCTCGAAAGAGAGTGGAGTTGGAACTTCAGAAAATTTGGAGTTCAACTTCAACCCTGCAATCTCTCCCCACTTAAATTACATTAATCTTAGTGGAGCCACCCACTTTTACCCGCGCATGATATTTTGGTTGTTATTAAAAAAAAAAGAAAAAAAAATTGTAATGACCAGTAAATCACATGTATAATTTCAGGATAGCTCCTCAGAAAGGGAAAAGAAAACCGTGTAAAAGAATCAAATAATTTCCTACGCTGAAAAGAATCATCAAATCAGATTCTTTACATGCAACTAAGAAAGAAGAAAGAAGGAACAAAAAAAAAGAAAAAGAAAAAAGAAATGGCATTGGTTCCTTTACTAGATAACCTTCCAGTAACCGCTTGTTGGTTACTCTCAGATTACAATGGCCTATTTACAAGTTTGCTGTTTAAATCATCTCCCTCCTTTTGTTGTCGGAGATGCGCATGCCAACTAATTCTTCTAAAGCTTCTCTCATCCACCATTGTTGGCACGCTTCTCTGGCTTCGTCAATTGTAACCTGTAGAAAAAGGGAACAATACATTGCAAACAATTAGACACCGTGAATCCCAAAAATTCCATAAGAATCATCCATCAAACAAAAGCAGCGGCAGATTTTATGCATACCCATCTTCGTTTTCTGATGTTTTTCTCCGGCCAGAGGTCCAATTGCCTCTCTACAAGCAAAGAAAACATGTAGCCCTCATGCATTATGCCACCCCTTTTGCTCTTATATCTCCATTTGCCCAATTTACGCTGCATGCACATCAAATTAAGGATTATTAAATTAAGAAAGAGGAATTAAGTAATAAAACTATTGAACTCTATGCATTGACTAAGTGATGTTTTGCAGATACTAACTTCAACATTTCCAAGCACTCCTGCTTCCTCTATGGTCTCTCGCAAGACAGCTTCTTCCATGGATTCATCTTCTTCCCAACCTCCCTGCACGTCAGATTGCAACAAAAGCACTGTTAATCATGGGAAAGATAAAACATTTCCATACAAGCATCCTTGAAGTGAATGGAAGTAGAACACCCACCAACACATGATCAAGTAAAGTTAGTACCTTTGGGAACAACATTGCATGACCCTTCTGTGAACTGATTAAAAGAACTTCTAATTCTTCATGGCAATTTCCATCAAGTCTGTTGGTTTTCCTATATCTGTAAGGAATGCACCTGCATAATTTCAAACAGGAAAAGGGGGAATAACTTGGGTTAAGAATTTGAACAGGGAAATCTAATCATTCTCGTTTATGAAACATCTAAAACAAAAACAAAAAAAAATCCCTCCCTTACTACCAAAAAGGGGTGAAAAAGAACAGAATTGCAATTAAAGCGAAAATTCACATATCTAAACATCAAAATTAATGAAAAATCAGAACTGATGGCCGAAATGAAATAGTAGCTACAAGAAAAAAAAAAACAAAAAGAGAAATTCATCCAATTTGACAAGGACCCACTTCAAAGAAAAACTTTAAATTGGATAGACTTAATTTCCACCTTCTCGATGGAGCAGGGGAAATAAAAAGAACCCAGAAAGGCAAAAAAAAAAAAAGGCAAAAGGGGAACAGAAAGGAGAAACGCACCCAACAACTTGGCGATAGCCTTTATCATAACGCTGGAGATCCCTACCAGTGCGAGAAGCCAAAGAGAGCACATTCCCAATATGCAAAGGCAAGACCCTTTTTGATGGGAATTTCTCAAGGAAAGGGAAGATAAAAGAAATGAGATTGGCGAAGTTTGCAAGGAAGAAAGAAAGCCCTCTCATGGTGTCCAAAGAGACTAGAGAGAGATACCCCCAAAAATTAAAAAAATAAAAACAGAAAAACTAAGAAAATTTCGACCTTGCCAGTACTTGGGGGGGTTGCTTTAGGCAGTTCCGTTTCTCAAAATTGATTAAACTCAAATTTGGAAAATTTTGTTGGGAATGAACTATCTTGGAGATTTGTGCTATTATTAGGACTTGCTGTATTTGGACTAGAAGATGCTTGGAAATGAATTATATTGGAGAATTTTGCTATTATTAGGATTTGCTGTATTTGGACTAGAAGATGCTGTTCTGACAACTGAGAAAACAACAATTGATCAAAGAGTGCACGCTTTTATCATCTGTTTGCAGAATCGAGGAACGAACAGCCAAACCACTCTGCTTGTTATTGATGGAGACCAGAGAGTTAAAAGTAACTAATTTATAGACATTCCTTCTTTCCTGCTTCCTTTATAGATAGAGAGAGATAGGAGAGAGAGAGAGAGAGAGAGAGAGAGAGAGGATGGAAATCTCTACATACTAACTGACGCGTATTGAAACAAGCGACTGTCTTTTCGCTCTTATTTTTGACCATTTCTTCATAAAATGTTTCTTTATATATATATATATATATATTATTTTATTTCTTATCTTAAAATTAAAAATTAATATAATTTAACTCAACCTCATGACTAGCGGCGTTGCTCACCCTTCTATTAAGTTCAACCAAAACTGCGGGTTAATTTGAGAGAGCCATGCAATACCATTCCAAATCAAAAAAAAAAAAAACACTAAGACTGCAATTTAGAAGTATTTTTAAGAAACATGAAAAAAAAAAAAAAGAATAATAGAATCCAAAAAAAGCCAGTTGCTAACTGGTGCCTACGGGCTCCCGGGATGCTCCAGGCTGCAATAAACGGCCGTATTGCCAAACTTAAAAAAAAAAAAAAAGATAACTGCCAAGTTGCACGCGCCGACGAGGGATCGTACAGATTGGTCCACATTTGGTCGCCGGTTGGCAGCAGATTCTCGTTTGCGCGTTGGACTTCTTATGGCGGGGGGTGGAGATCATGTTGAAGGCGCGAAAATTATTCGGACCATCCCAGGCGTGCGCGTGGCTCGTCAACGACCGAAAAAGTCGCTACCAGTTGGCCGCTTATTCGTCTTCCAAGAAGCACCAAAATAAGATGGGGCCCATGGGCCATGGCCATCCATTGCATCTGCAGAGTGGATGCTGATTGGGATTTTTGGGAGACAAAACACGGTTTCCACTGTCCTCGTGCTTTTTGTTTATTCGGTTGTCTGTCTGTCTGTCTTCTCGAGATATTTCTTCGCTGCTTCAATTTTTGCACGAGTATCATTATTTCCCCGTTACACACACACACACGCACTCTCTCTCTCTCTCTCTCTCTCTCTCTCTCTCTCTCTCTCCACAGGAAGTGTATAAACCGAACGTAAATTTTCCAACTAATTAGAATTGGAAGAGGGATTTAATTATTACAAAAGCACATACGAAGACGTCCAACATAAAAGTTCCAAGACACAGATGGAAAGCATGGTCATGTACATGGATTCAATCTTCATTAATTTATTAAGAATAATAAAATCATAGTGAACCATAGCTAAAATTAAATGTCAAATAACACTTGCAAATGAGTGGCGACAAAGAACTTCCAATGTCAACTTTAACAGCAAAAAAAAAAAAAAAAAAAAAAAAAGAAGAAGAAGAATCAGTTAATCCAACCGTTTCTAAATAATTAACCAATGCATAACCAATTTACATTGTTGTTTCCTATCGACCGGTGATATCTTATTTCAGGAATCGGGATTGCTGATTTTATTTCCAAATTGTATTGTTCAACCAGTGCTGAGTGCTGGCAGTAGCTTTTGACTGTGGGAACTGTTTTTGTGTGTTCAATGAATTACTGAATCAAGTATGAACAAGGAAGGATCATGAAACGATAACAGAGTTTTTTTTCTTGTTTTTTTTTTTAATCGCGAATTGGTAACGCATGTTGCTTTGTTTGCAAGGTAAGTATTTTGACATCGCTTGGTCATTCAATTCCGTAAAGTAAAAACAAAAGTTTTGTCTCAGATTCTCATTCAACTGCCATTTTGGAATTCGCAACAACATTAGCAATTAGAAGTAAATGTTATTGAATGAATCTTACCAAAAATATTAGGCTTCATTACGAGGTTTCACTTTATTTATATTATTGTCCCTTCAAGCTAAGTTTTGATTTATTTATTTTTTTTTTTAAAAAAAAATAGCGTAGAGAAAAATGAAAGAAAAGAGGATGAAAATAATAAAAAATGGAAGAGAAAGGCCCTCCTCTGTGTTTGGAATAAAAGTAATGTAATAAAAAAAATAATTTGTTGTATTTATAAAGAAGTAAAAAGTTAAAAAAGAAGAAGAAGAAGAAGAAGAAAAGAATGTGTTGATATCAATTTTTATTCTTACATTAAAATTAATGTGTGTGAATAAGAAGAGTTAGGAGGAGGAAAAAAAAATTGCCTTATACGATAAATCATCAATTATTATTATGTATCATATCTTTGAGATAAGTGGTCATTGGTAATTATTGCACGACAAGTTGCCGATCTAATGTGATTGATGTTGCCCATCTTCTTGTCCGATTAAGCAAATGTCCCACTCAAGTGACTGGGGATGTTCTGGGATCGCCTCAGAAACAGTGGCTCGTAAAGTGAGAAGAATTCGATTACGTGGATACGTATTTAATAATAAACTCTAAAGTGAATACAGAAAACTTTCGTATTACACTTTTACATTTTGTACTGCAATAAACTTTTCCAAGCGAGAATCTTGGAACAGGCTCGGCTCAAACGTTGGTTTTATTAAGTCCTGCTACTACTTTCCGCAAGACAGTCGTTTTTCAGAAAGTTTGCACACGAAGGTGGAACAGGCATAATAAACACCTGATCTACAAAATCAATCAAGATAACTCTCCCTTTGCCTCTTGGATTGGAGTTTCTAACTATTGAAAAGTCTGCTAGTGACCAAGAACACATAGCAGGAAAAGTTTTAGACAGTAGAAAAAAAAAAATCAGCTTCTAATTTGCTAATGTTGTTATTCATGGCGTTTTGAGTAATTATGTAGGGTGATAGCAAGTTTAGTAAGTAAAATATTCTTTGTGACCAAACAAAAGAAAGAAAAAAGAAGTGATTATGCAGCCATCTCTCTAATCAGGCTGACAGTAATATCTAATAGTCCTCTATGTTCTCTGTGGAGCTGCAAATGAAACTAGGGACAATTTATACATACTTCGATTTCCTATTGTCTAAAGAAATATGACACAAAATTATGCAAGTTTTTAACAATTGGTGAATGAATTCTGAATTCAATTGATTGGAATAAGATAAATCAGCAAAAAGAAAAGAGAACAAAAAAAAAAAAGGGTCTGAGAGAGTTACTCAGGTTGGCTTGGTAAGCAGCTATCTATAGGCCGTGGCAGGAAAAAAAGGCTACATAAATGATTATGAAAAACGATTGCTGGGTCATTTTCTCTATACTATTAATGTTAAATTGGCTGGGAGCTTTCGTGCTTCCAACGTAAGTGTCTTTTTTCTTCTTCTTCTTCTTCTTGTTTTTTTTTTCAGTGTTTGAGACGTAGTTGAAGTTGAACAGGTGTTTTTACGAAGTGTCTAGCCTCTTTAAACTCTAGGATGTCCCCCAAGGTCACAATAGTTCGCCGACCCAAACACACGTTAATATTTTTACTGGCCTGACCGGTGACTTCCTTGGAGCTGTTACTAGCTCGGCCACTACCTAACAAGGAGACGTCAAAAAACGAAGCCTATGCGGGAGTACAGCACTCCGTTTGACTTGATGGGACTCTCACATGGCCCACACAACGTGTTGCTGATGGTGGGAAGCAAAGCAAACAAAAGGCAAGCTTCTCTTCAGCTTTGCCACCACGTGGAAACAAGACCACGTATTGCATAATCCACAACTCACTATTGCTCGGGGGACTTTGTTTTTTGAATCTTTAATAGATAAACCATTCAGGTGCTTCAAAATTTTTGGACACTAATTTTAAAGATACGCTGCATTGGACCTTATAAAACGAAGCTTAAAATTTCTACCATATTGAACTTCTTCTTCTTCTTTTTTTTTGGCTTCCCTTAGCTGAATCGAGAGAGAGAGGGAGGAGTGTTTGTTAGACACAGCTGTGTTCGATCCCCAACCCACCCCACAAGCCTTGCTTGGGAGGCCTTTGGGTTTGGGGGGGTTGGTGGGCGAGCCCCAGTTTACCAATATTGACCTTTTAAAACCTAAAAATTAGTTTATACTTTTCCACCTTAATGTGCTTTGTGGCTACGTAAAGCCACACAAAATATGGTGACTTGAATTGCCACTACATAGTTCTGTTAAATTCTCTTTCAAAGTATAATTTGTGATCTTATTTCTCAATAAATAATCTATTTATAACTATATGTTCCATATGTATATCAATATTTATGTATCAATCTATTTTTTTTTATACTATCACCTTTAAAAATAAAAAAATAAAAAATAAAATCAGATCATTTTTTTTTTTTTAAAAATATAATTGACATAGGAATAAATTCTCACATGACACTAATGTTATTAATGGTAATCATCATCCAATTACAAGCAAGGAAACGAGAGAATGCTTGTCCCAACATCAAAGGAAGGGCAAGCATCATGTCATATAATTATTAAAACAGGACAAGAAGATTGAAGCGGAAAGGGAAGTGGTGGAACTTAGGCAAACTAGCAAAGATGGAGAGCATGACCAAACCAGACAAGAATGTTTCACTCTCTTATGGTTTCCAGAGGATGGTTGTCTCTGCAATCATTGAGGTGACCACATAAGGATCCATATTGGAGGCAGGCCTTCTGTCCTCGAAATAACCTTTGGCATTGCGTTCTGTCTCCCTCCCAACTCTCACCGAGGCACCGCGATTTGCCACGCCCTGATTCAACAGCATGATCGTAAAAACAAGACTCCATGGCAACATGAAAAACAAACTCGATCTTAATATATTAAATTTAAATATAGTGTAATCCACTTGAATAGACTCTCAAAATTGATGGGAACAAACGACTGAAGAATGTGCTAACCCAGAAGTCTTACCCATGAAAAGGTGTTGATGTCGGCTGTTTCATGACGACCAGTCAAACGGCGCTCATTGCCCTTCCCGTAAGCAGCAATGTGTTCCTTGTGCTTCAATTTCAGCTTTTCAATGGCACTTTTGATGACTTCGTATCCCCCATCACTTCTCATAGACTTGGTGCTGAATTTACAGTAACAAGCTTAATTACATTCTTTTTAGATTTGGGTATCCAAAGAATGACTATTTGTAGAGTATCTGTACACTCACAAATTTTTACCTGTAGTTAGTATGAGCACCAGCGCCATTCCAATCACCCTGGTAAGACAAGGAAATCGTTAGTCCATCTAAAGCCACATTCCACAAAAACATGTCGGCATGATGCATGACGTGAGCATATTATAAAGGGCTTGGAACCTCAGAGGCAAATATCTAACCTGGATTGGTTTAGGGTCGAAGGAGAGGACCACTCCAGCAATCTCTGTAATCCTCTACAGAACATAATACACAGCACAAGGAAAATAAAGACTCTCATAAAGTGCACACACTTCGTAACCGCAACAAGCTCATAAAACAACCGCAGATTATGTGGTCAGAAGAAGTACCTCCAAAATGTAACGAGCGACCCACAGCTCGTCTCCCGCTGAGATACCAACAGCAGGACCAACTTGGAATTCCCACTGCACACATGGTAAAGCACATCAAAACTTCAGAGGAAAATGTAACAACTAACAATATGACAGGACACAATGAGCTCTGGGGAAGGTTTAAAAACAATATTAGGTATTTTACCTGGCCGGGCATCACTTCTCCATTGATGCCAGAAATGTTGATCCCAGCATAAACACAAGCTTTATAATGAGAGTTCACGATGTCACGGCCAAAGGACTTATCCGCACCAGCGCCACAGTAGTAAGGGCCCTGCATTATATTCATTTATTACACCTTAAAGCTAAAAAAACTGCGCATGCAGCCAAAGCAGCGAAGAAACAATTTCACCCAGCACCTGCTACCAAAATAATCTGAAATAGTTATATATTAATGCACATTGCACACGAAGAAAAAAATTTGGTAGGGAAGCATTAACGACACCAGCGTGTATGGAAATAGTCACACCACGAGGCTCCCACACCGTGGAGTGTGAAGTCTGGGGAAGTGTCGCATATACCTTTGTTTTTTTGTAGAAAGGCTATTTCCATGACCACCTTCAGCAACCAAGTTTTATGAAATGCAGTAGGCTATGTGAAAGCAGAGAAGCCCTAAAAATAGTATGAATAATAGCATAATGATATAGAAGTGGCTCAACAAAATATAAGGTGACTAACAAGCAAGAGACAATTATTCTCCAATCAGAAAATTTAATAAACATGATTTAATAAAATTAGTTTGAACTGAACAAACGGCCTGTCTGTCAAATGGTGAATTTAAGACCTGAGGTCCGGGATAACCACCAACAGTCCACCCAATAGGCCATTTCACTTCCTTTTGCAACAACGTGTACTCCTGCTCAACACCATACCTGTATGTTTGTATTCAGTCATACAAGAATCATCAGACAATGCAAAGCATTTTTCACATTGATTAAAAAAATAAAAAAGGGAAAAGGAAAAGAAAATGAACTATTGATATAATAAAAAAACCTCGAAGGAAATACGATTAAAAATAATAATAATAATAAATAATAAATAAGGAACTGCGGATACCAGGGCTCCTCAGCAGCAACTTCAGGGTGGCTGAAAATTTTTGCAGCACTTTTTCTCTTGTTTGTTGGAATTGGCTCTCCAGCTGGCGTATATGCATCACACATCACCTAGAGACATAACATCAATTGTTTGATCAAAACAATAATAAATTAGGGTAATACTATGTGGACACCAGTTTTTTTTGACACAAGTGACATGATAAGATGCATCCAACACTAATAGTCGTGGATGCGACATACATACATGGGCATTACCATGATTAAATTCAAAATACTTATTAAAATGTGTAATAATAATAACAATAAGCATGAATAGAGAAGTATATATATTCATATTTTTGAAAAATATATATGAAAATTATTAAATATAAAATGTACAACAAATATAAATAACTGTAGTAAAAAAAAAAAAAAAAGAGGGTCTATTGATTTTTTTGATGGAAAACCAAAGAAATTTTATTCAATAAGTGAAAGGGACCTACCAGGATGTTCTTGCCCCGCCTAAATGGATCCTTGAAGACTGCTTGGGGGCTATTTTTAACAAATCAAACCAAAATTAGATCCACTGTAAGAAAACATATACCATTAAAACAAACACACACGCACACGCGCGGGCATTTGAAGAGGGAGAAAGAGTTGGAATATACTATAAAATGACTTCACTATCATCCCCAGGTGCCTGGTCAGTACTTGAACCGTCATAGTTCCACTTAGGAAGCTCACTGGGATCACTCGCTGGACCACTGAGTGTCTGGGGACGTAATATCAATAGAATTGATCAACCTTTACCATCCGAGTTATTTGAACCATCGAAACAAAATGAAAAGTGACAATTGAAATTAACGTAAACTATATATATATATATAAAAAAAAAAGGTAAAAAATCAAATTACCCTGGCTTTGCTGCGAAGGTCCATGCCAGATCCCCCAATCCTGCAACAAAGTTGACACATAAAGATCAAACCTTTGAAGAAAAAGAGACAACCAGAATAAACCAAAAAAGACCCACTAAACAGAATGATAACATAAGATATAAAAACCAATTAGATCAAAGAAACCCCCCCCCCAAAAAAAATAAAAAATAAAAATAATATATATATATATCAGCACCCATCGATCAATAGTCCGAAACAGACATACAAGCATAAACAGAAAAGAGAAAAAGAAGATAAAAGAGAAGGAAAGGCTTTAAATGATAAAAAACAATGGAAACAGATAATGCAGAAACAGAGAAAGAGAAACAATAGAGAAACCAAAAAGGAAAAAAAAAAAAAAAAAACAAAACAAAACACTGACTATATATATTCAGCAATAATCTTCTCAGTAGCATCAGAAAGGTTCAAGTTGATGAGATCTGAAAGGAGGGACATTTTCCACGTCTAACAGTAAACCAAACAAACAGGATCAGAGACAGAAGCCGAACGGTTAAGCCTTGTTCTATGTCTAGCCTACGTTGCTCTGTGATCGGCATCAAACAACCAACAACCAAATAACGGATCCTTTTTATACGTGAAAGAAATTTGCAAAGGGAAACGTGTAAATACGAGGGTCAATTGGACTTTTTGAAACTTACTAATGAGTTTCAAACAATGCTGCCTTCTCTTGTCAAACTCTATTAACGCATCTGAAGGGTAAAATGTCATATTTTTTCACCACGTGATCTAATCTGACTGCGTATCCCTCTGAGTTTATGGTTACAGTTTGGACTATGAGTTTGTGTCGTGGAGTAGAAAAAATAGACTTGAGCTACTTTTGATGAGAAATAATATTTGATTATTATTTTTAATTGAATTATCCTTGACAATATTATTTTTTTTTAAAATAAAAATATAATACCTTAAAAAATCATTTTATTATTTTGACAATAACATCAAATAGTAATTTAACTTAACGTTATAAATTCATTTTATTTAATAATAATAATAATAATAATAATAATAATAATCAATAACAACAACAATTAGCAGTTAACCAGCTATAAACTTAAATCAAGGTATATAATTAAGGAAGAGTAAACTCTAGTCACAGTTTAAGGTTTTTATCAATTGGCCTGACATGGTTCTGAATCATACGAAACCAATTCTAAAAGGCTGTCAAAACAAATATATCCAGAAATGCAATTTTATGAATGTAAATAGATATAAAATATTTTTATATTATATAAATAAAAATTTCCGGGTCATTTTGTACGGTCATCAAATCTAAAAATATATTCTAAAATTGTTTCTATTTTTTTAATTTGTGTCCCTCAACCAAATCTCTTAATCCCCAAATTTTTATTTTAAAGAAATTAAGTAATAATATTTAGACAACAATATAAGAATGACAAAAGTTATAAACAAATTACATATATTTTTTTTTTAATTTCACAAATAAAAAAAATAAATATAAAACTATTATATATATATACGTATTGCATTGTTTAATAAATGTTGATCCATAATAATACTTTTTTTTTTTTTTGAAAAAAAATTGTTTAGTCTATTGTATCTCTCTAATCTACAATTGCTTAGTGATTTTTTTTTTTCCCCCTTTTTTCAGAGCTAGTGGACCACACATTGTGGGTCTAGTTGTTGCAACTTTTAAATCAAAAACCCACTTTAACTAACTAATAAAGAATGTATGCGATTAACCAATTATTGAAACTTAGAAGTGATTGTTTAAGGCAACCAGCAAAAAGGAGATTTGTCATTGTCAGTTTTGTATTACTCTTAAATCGCTCTTTATTCTGCCTCATAGGAAAAGAAGCCCAACAATAGAGGTGGGTTGCCGCTCAAGTTGTGAAAATGAAATGTAAGTTGGCAATTATTATTATTTTTTTGGTTGACATTTGTTAAGCCAAAACAGAAAATACAGAGTAATTAAATGATTCAGAAAAAAAAATAAAAAAATAAATGAAAGTAATAATTAGGAGTTGATTTGGGTGGCACAAAGTTTCCAACTCTTCTATTTCCTTTCACAAAGTAAATCCCCTGAAACATTCTATCCGAATTTGGAATGTGTTGCGGGGGAGAGGGGGGGGGGAAGACAAAATCTTTTATGAATTGTGTCAAACTGTGTCGAATGTTGTTTGTGTATTTGTGTAGTTAGTTCTTCTATGTTTGACATTGATAAAGAAATAATTTACCTTTTATTTATCAGTATTATAATCAAGTATATATATGTATAAGGTATTATATTAAAAATAATAATAATAATAAAAACTGCTAATGACGAATACGCAAAACATAATAATGAATTGCAGAAGTTATGGAAGCGATCGGGCCGGGCCGGGCCGAATCCTTCTAAACCCCAATTTGTCAATCCTAACCAAATCGAGACCAATTGACCGAAAAAAAGAAAGAAAGAAAGACCATATTGTTCAAATCCCACCCATTTTTTTAAGTGATTCAGGCCGGGCCGGGCCCTGCCGGACGGGCAGACCGCCCCGCCAATGAAAAGCTATAAAAGGTTTTGTCGGCTTAGGGTTTTGTTTAGTTAATTTTCGGCGAGGGTTTTCAAATAACGTTTCGCTCCCACTCTTCTGGCCGGCGAGATGGGGAAGAAAAGAGAGAGGCACCAAAATCCTCAGCCATTCCACCCCAACGAGGATGACGGCGGCGGCGTTGCCACCGCAAAAACACGATCCAAAGCACCGAAACACCACCAAGAACAAGAACAGGTGCGCGCAGGCTCTGTCGAAAATAGCAATCTGATTTCATTCTGGAAGCTTCGTTTGATAATTATATTGTTATTATTATTATTTTCCATATTTTTGGTAGATGATATCGTCGGGAATGAGCTCGAAAATCTTGAGAGAGGCGTTGCTTCAGCGGAGGGAAATTCAAGAGGAGGCCGAAGGGGGCAATGCGTTTGCTGTGGCCGAAGAGGAAGCAGTGGCTGGTTATGAAGAAGAGGTGAGCGAGGACATCGACGATTTTGACGGATTCACGGAGACTCTAAGTGTGACTGGAAAGGATTACGAAGTATGTTTTCTTTTAATAAATTAATGTATTCGTTATTACTTTTATCAACAGATTTCAATTCATGGTTTGGCTGAATATCTGTTCAATTTTGCACTTAGTGCTGCTATTTGATTCGGAAATGGCTATATTTCAGCTGTTGAACTGCTTTGATATTGGGAATTGAATTTTCCTTCATTTGATATTTAAATTATATGCTTTCTATCAGACGTAATAAAGCTTGTCTGCGTGATATTTTGATACAGCTTGGTATTGAGTGTTCTTTTTTTTTTTTTGTGGGTTCATCCCTTAATGAATGTTTACCTTAGTGTTTGTATATGTTCCTAGGTTGATGTTAGTTTAGGATCTTCGTGTGTTCTGGACAGATGTGCCTGTTATATTGACTGTTTTTTTAATCACTCTCTCTTTTTCTTTTTTTATTTTCTCCTTTGAAATTGTGCTTGTTGTAGGATGAGATAAATGAAGATGATGAAAAAATACTGGAGGCATTCCTATCAAAGAACACGGCTCCTCAACGAACTCTTGCAGATGTCATTATTGACAAAATCAAACAGCAAGAAGCCAATGTTTCTTCAGGTTTATAACATATGATGTTGCGTTCTTTTTCATTTTATTCCTTGACAAAATTCTTATAGAGTGTGATAAGGAGTCATGTTCTAATATAGAGACTTAAATGCTGCCTTTTCCCCAATTGCATTGAAATTTCTGTTGCAGCATGCTATGCTAAACCATATTGTTTTGATGCAGAAACAGGAGCTCTGCCAAAATTAGATAAGTCAGTCATAGATGTCTATAAAGGGTAAGTCACCTATTCTCTTTTAGGTGCTGTGCAGCATTCTGATAACTTAACAATTATCAATATTTATGCCATCGAAATTTTATCCAGTTTCTGCTGGAAAATCCCTTTCAATATCTTTTACAAAAAGCATTAGCTTTTTCTTTTGAAAAATATTGACCATATCAGATTGGTGATAAAAAGTGTCGTTGTTTAAAAGAATGGAATTGAAATACCATAAGTCTATTTATAATTAGTTTTTGATGATTATGCAGAGTCAGCAAGTTCTTGAGTAAATACACAAATGGAAAAGTGCCAAAAGCATTTAAACATATCCCTTCAGTGCAACATTGGGAGGACATCTTGTACCTAACTGAACCTGAGAATTGGTCTCCAAATGCCATGTATCAAGCAACAAGAATCTTTGCTTCCAATCTGGGTGCAAAAAAGGCAGAGCGCTTCTACAGACTTGTTTTACTTCCTCGAGTCAGAGATGATATAAAGAAGAATAAAAGGCTGCATTTTGCTCTCTATGAAGCTCTCAAAAAGTCTCTTTACAAACCTGCTGCATTTAACAAGGGAATTTTGTTTCCTTTGTGCCAGGTATATAATGGCATAAAAAACTTATGTGAATTTCTTAAATTTTGCAGCTTGATTTGAGGCTATTTTGTTGAACTTGATGTTTGGTCTTGTGACCATCTTTACTAATCAAACTGGATTTGTTTCCATGGTGCACCTTAATTTTTTATTTTCTAGAGGAATAAATGAATTAATTAGAAGATGGTGAAAGATCGCTCCATATACTATTTCTGTTGTACTCAACTATTCACTAACTGTAGCATTGGTCTGGGTCAACATTATGTATGAACTTTTTTTTTTTTGTCTATATTTGATTTGCAGTCAGGGACATGCAATCTGAGGGAAGCTGTCATCGTGGGAAGTATCATTCAAAAGGTCTCTATTCCGTGGACTCATTCAAGGTATTCTCAATTTAATGTCTGACAAAATCTGTCGTACTCTTTCTCTACCTCTCTCTACCTGTCTCAATTTGTCATTCTTTATCAGTTCTAAAGCAGCTGCAAGGTTAATTAGTGGACTTGATATGAACCCATTGACATTTGTGTAATTTTCTTTTTGACAGAGTGTAATTGTGCATGATACTCTGATTCAAATCTTAAAATGATACAGCAAAAGCTGTGTCAAATCTGATGCTTTTTTCCCTCAATCCAGCCTAAAAATCAGGAACCTGTGAACTTTCAAGAGTTGTTTTCCTTGAAACAGCTTGTGGTATCAATTACTCAGGCATATTTTTCTTTCAGAAAACTGCTGCATTCCACATCTATTCCTACAAGCCAATTGATATGTAACATTGTATTGTATGAGGCCTTTTACAGGAAGTGGACATCATGTATAAGAAAAGGAAAATATCATGCTTAATTGTAGGGTATCTTATCACACAGAGCTAAAGCCCAAAACTTTCCTGTCCAAACTTTGTTAACTTCAATAGAAAGTTATCACTAAGATATAGGGCTAATGAGAACCTTGAGGAGTTGCCTTAATTTTCTGTGCAGCATCTTAATCTCTAGGGCTATAATGTCTCTTGGAGTTAAGTTGCCTGGCCATTTAAAATCCAGCTAGCCATTGTGCAATTCACAATTACCCCCATGTCTCTTACAAATCTATTAATATACTTTTTCTATCTTTTGAGATGTATGCATGTTTATTTCAAGTTTTAGTGGATGTGTGAATATTTTAAAATTTCCAGTTCGTGAGTTGGCTTTTTGCTTCTTTAACATTTGGGATGAATTGCAGTGTTGCACTTTTGAAGCTCGCAGGGATGGAATATTGTGGCACAACGAGGTAATATAAATATGTTAGTATAATGGTTCATCTCAGTGCGTCATGGAGACTTGTTTATGTCAATGTTTAATGTCTCATCTTGGTGTTCCTAGAGAGGTTCCTTGTATATGAACTGACTTTACCTCACTCTGTGAGTCTAGAAGGACATTTTAATTATTGAGGCACTTCAATTCAATAGGAATTACTAATTGATGTGCTGAGTGTCCATTGCTGTTGCTGTGGTTGTTGTGATGGTTGTTCTTAGTGTTGGTTATCATTGTTTCTCCCGTTTCACCCCCATTCAGTTGCAAGGTTATGGTAATCTACTTGACACTGCTTTGATATACCATTGCAGCTATTTTATCAAACTTCTTCTTGAAAAGAAATATGCCTTACCCTATCGTGTAATTGATGCGCTTACCGCTCACTTTCTGAGATTTCGTGAAGACACAAGAATAATGCCTGTAATATGGCACCAGTCACTCCTTGCCTTTGTTCAGAGGTCAGTGCATACTTTCTGTATACTAAGTACTTAGTTGTCCCATTCATGTTTTTGATCCATCAATGTTAAGTCTTCTGTAAATATGACTTGTCAAGTAGAAAACATAAATTCAGAGATCCTTTGATAGGGCCAATTACTCTTTTCTCTTTTGTTCCACATGTGCACTTGTATTTAAACACTTTCTGAGAACTTGAACCCCTTTTCACTTTTCCTTGATTGGATGAGCAATTAGAGAGTGGGTTGGATGTTTACGACACCTTTTCTACCTGTTCTAGGAAAGCATTGAACACATTTTCAATATTGTTTCTGTCACTATTTTTCCTTGTCTAGACATGCAGCTAAGGTACTAACAACTGTTTGCAAATGCCTTTTCAATTTTGAGTATTACAAAGGCTACCCAAAGCAAGGCTCATGTGGACTGAAATTGGTTTCCATTTATAAATGTTCCTTGGTGATCTTATATAGCCAATACAGGTTGAAGATTTTTTTTTTGGTAGTTGTAGATGGTATTTGGTCACCTCTGGTTATTTACACAATCTTGTCCTGGAAGCTTTTTCATAATGTGCCTATTTTTGTTATTTTGCATCTCTCTTTTCTAGTATCAGGTCACTCGAGCATAAATCTCTTCCTAAATTTTTCCTTGTGATTGTCATTTGTCATGTTTAAACATATCCAAAACAATTGTTTTCCACATGCCTTCTAGCTGATGCAATTGCTTTGTGAAATTCCTGCAGGTATAAGAATGAACTGCAAAAGGAAGATAAAGATAAACTGAGAACACTAGTTGAAAAACAAAAACATAAACTGGTATAATTATTATTCCTGTGATATGATTTTGCTTTCACTTAGACTTGCACATGTTGCAAGTTGTTGGATTTAGTATGCAATGAATGTGTATTGGTTATTCCTTTTTCATTGTAGGTAACTCCTGAAATTATTAGAGAGCTAGATAATAGCCGCAATCGTGGAGAGGTGGATGATCCTATGTTATTAAATATCCTTTTGTTGCAAAAAGTTTAAAATTTCAGTGCCTTCTCTTTAATTGATGTCCACATCAATCTATTTGTATTTGATTTTGCACCACACATGATTTTATTGGATTTAAAATAAAAGATCTCTAAAGATGTAAGACTGATTTTCCAAGATCTGCATGAGCGCTCTGAGTGTCATTGGCACTGGATATGCCCTTCTAGAGGCTGATAAGCTTTGTTCTATCTATTCATGTTTTTTATTTTCTAAAAATTTCTGTCTATTTTCTGCACATGCATTTAGTTAATTGTTCAACTCATATTTCCTTGACTTTTCATTACTATCTCCTGTTTCTGTGATTAATCAAACAATCAAGGAGGACAGGTTTGATATTCCGGATGTACCCATGGAGGAAGATTGAGAGTGTACCCTCGGTACCTATTTTTCTTGATCTTCTTTGTGGTAGGCAATTTTTCAATGAGGCATTGAAATTGCTCAACATTAGTTCTTCGGTGCTATCACATTTGCTTGGTCCGAACATTGGCCTTCGACTTTCTCCAAGTTTAATCTTGTAGCTGCTGGCTTCTGAGGCTCCGTCTGAAATGTGTTCATGTTCAAACTAATTGATGCTCAAAAGTTTTGTTGCAGTGGTTAACAAAGGGAGCTTGGCTGCAGTTTTTGGATGTTTATGGGGTTGAAGATTCGGAAGCAGGAGAGCAGTCATGCGTATTTAGAAGTTTTGTAGGTCAGTTCAGAGTAAATATGAGAAATGGCAATGGAGGGTAGTTTTTACATTTGCCAAGAGCAAACTTTTATCTATCGTCATATATCTGAGAGCCTCACCTGATTAAAAGGAACGCTTTGTTTATGTGTTTAAGCAAAATTTTCCCCTCCAACTCATTCAAGTCTCACTGTGCTTTTATTCTCTAGCATCTCGTATACAGGAGCAGTTCCTATCCTCCAATTGGCTTTGCTCCTATAGTTCTGTTATTTATTTAACGAGAACGAGAACGGATGTATTTTGGATGATGATTTTGTGTTAATCTTCAAGAAATGGTAACTCCACTTGACACGTTGGTGAAGAAAAATAATAAAACTTTCCGCTAGATTTTCGATTGAGCATCATTTAATTAATTGGTTCTTGAATCTTAAAGGGCAAAAGAATTTCCAAAAACCATCCAAACAGAATTGGTTTAAACTGAAAAACATCAGAATTTCCAAAAACCAGCGGGAAGATAGCATGTCCCCAAGCTGAATTCTCTCACTTGTAGGTAATTCGTAAACCAACTCCAAGGAACTATCTAGGGATTTTAAACCTTGCCTGTTTTGAATCATTCTAAACTCCTTCCAAAACCAGAAACTACCTCAAATTCTGGGAAATAACCTGCAAGTTACAAGTTCAAATGCTATTCAGTGAGATGTAGCTGAGATTTAAAATGATAATAATAATATGGTAATCACTATTCAGCGAGAACATTCGCAGTAAATACTAAACTTAACATTACAATAGGATGACATAGGCTACTCAAAGGGTATTTGATTTGGCATTTAGTGTCAGAAATCAGAAAGAGAACGGCAAATCCTCTTGAAACATTTCTTGAAACTGTATGGATTAGCTAGATAAAGGAATTACAATTCCCAAAAAGGGGTTGAAAAAATGACGGAGAGACAGATAACCTGTTTGTCACCTCGCTAGAGCATGACATTTTAAAAAAGGACGGAGTTTGAAATGATTGACATTGGAGAGTAGGGGCCCAGAAACTCCCCTAAAATGGGAATTTTTTTTTAGGGGGAAGGGAATTATTCGTATTTTAATGCCCAAGCTATAGCAAATGAAAGATCGTAAGAAAACAAGATGGAAGCCATAAAATATGTTGGTAATTATATAGATGTCAGCATCAAGCAAGATAAACTTGCCTCTGTCAATACTGGTTTAGCATGCTCTTCCCATTCAGTGCTCCACCTTGAGGATCCCATTTCTAGTGCATTATTTTTTAATGAATTTAATGCTCCACATCCATCTGGAAATCCCTTGAACAACATCTATGTGCATTCACCAGCAAAATTGTGTTACAAAGAAATTGAGATAAAATCTTATATTATTGGTCCTCCAATAAATCTTCACATATGGATGATTTTACTTTGTTTGGAGGGTCATTAACTTAAAATGGCCAGCACACACACTGTTCATTTCAATAGTACTTATAGCCTCTGTCTTTGTGTACATTGAGTTACTCAAGAAAGAATATAAAAATAGGAAATTCGATTTACCACTAGTTCGTCAGCCAATTCTGAGGATGATGAGAAAAGAAGCCCATTTTTATCAACTTTCACTAGCTCCTTTATGCTGCAAACCAGAAGCAAGGTTACCAATGTGAACATGGAACATTATACAACTGTAAATCTGGAACCCTGCATTGCATTCTTGAAAAAAAAAATATGGCAGTAAGATCTTACCAAGAGTAGGCAACAGCACAAACAGGAAGTCCACAACCAAACATGTCAACAACCTGATAATGGAGGTTTTACAGAAATGAATTTGAGGTGAGAAATTCTTTACATTTCCCTGAAACCATTACAAAAGCAAAAATTAGCTATTTGATGTACCTTCATGGGAAGGTCTAGCCCTGATGATGAAGTGTGCAAGCAAACGCCAAGGTCAGCTGATCCTGTATAGTAGTAACAGACTTAAACATTGGTTGTTCTCCAGCATGAGGTGAAAAATAGAATAATTGAGCAAAAATTTCCTACCAAGAAGCAATGGATAGTCCTCGGCTGACAACCACACGGTGCGAAATGCCACACGCTTAAGGCGTAAACGTCTTATCTTTTCTTCATACTTTTCTTTCTCAGGCCCTTTACCTTCATTAACAGCAGGATAAGGTTATGGCATGCCAAGCACAGATGAACAATAATTCAAGAAAAAAATGTACATAATTTTGCAGAATAATTACCTGTAATGACAAATAACAACCTTGGGAACATACAATTCTTCCCAGCTAATATTTCTTTCCAAACTATCTCTTCCTCAATAGAATCATCTTCGTTCAAGATTGCAGCGACACGTCTATCATACATAACAGCTGCCTCTAAAAGAATTCCAAAGTCTTCATCCGGTGTCCTGAAGGGCAGGAATACTGACATCAATCTTAACCAGGAATTCAGTCCCACAAAATGGGGATACTAGTATTTTAGGTATTGAAGGCAAGTAACTTTTTAGGCCAACTTGCATGCATTAGACTTGGCCTCAAGTAAATACTATTTTAAGTATATTCACCTTTAAAAAATCATTGGCAAAGAGAAGTCAAGAAAACAGAGCCAAACACAAAGTGTTCCATCAAAAACTAAAAGATCCTATCTTTTGCCCAATTCCCCAACTTGGCTTTAAAATAAAGCAGAAAAGAAAGAGAAAATGGATAGAAAAATCATTAAGAATCTTCATCCTGGTTCAAACTTTGTTTCTGCATCAGATGATACTTGAAGGGAACCATTTTGAAGCTAACTGGTGAATCCAATCACAAAACTTGGCTAGCATATTGACTTCTAATCATCATGCAGGCAAGCAATTAACCCTTGAAGTTTTGACTATCACATAAAAAATTTTGTAAGCAGATATATCAGATTAAAAAAAAAGTGTGACATGTAAAGAACATAAAAAGCAAGTGGCAATGAACAATAGATGCAAAGAAGAATGCAAAAGGTAAACATAAGCAACATTGAATTTGTCCAATTCACAAATAGGCTGAGCAATAACCATATTTTTAACTCTACAATATTTGCATATAAATAACCAATGAACTAGAAAAAAAAAGTTTGAACTTAACTAAACAGAAAAAACTCACCAGCTTGTGCTACTAACAAGTAGTGCTGGCCTGTTCAACTTTAAGAAAACATCACCATCGACTCGGTTGGTAAAAATAGTCTTATCTATGTTATGGTTTTCCACTCCTGTGATCCCATAACACATAAGATTAAGCCAATCATGATGCCTTTTTTTTATATAGGAAATCATGATTTAACTGAAATTAGAAATAGAAACTTTTGATGAGCAATAATATTACCATAGCTCACACAGTCATGGACACCCTGAGGCTGAATTATGTGTTTGTATAATCTGCAGAACAACTGAAACATTCCACATTTTTATTAAAGGTTACAATTTAGTGAATTCCATAAAGGAAAGCTGGGTATGAAAACAAAGCCAATTCACCTCATGCTTCTCCTCAAGTGAAGCAGGGTGAAAAAACTCTGGCGGCTGATCATATAGAACCGTGGCTCTATCAAGTATCAATGAAATATACACAACAATAAATGACTAGTGTCACTTGAAACATGTAATTAGAAAATTTCTGTGATCAGGTAATAATGAAGATTATTATGAATGTTGAGCTGACCCCCTTACTTAATTCCCCAGTTTTGAGCCAGTTCGTGTTGCATTGCCCTTGTCACACATAGGGAACCATTAGCCATCTTTCCATAATGTCTCTCAAACCTAAGCAGATTTATTCAAAACTCAGATGTCTGGTGCATAGGCAATAAGAGAAAAGGTTAAAGGGCATTTGAAATAGTACCAACGATATACAGACACAAAACGACTGTTTCTTCCAAGGGACATTGCCAGCAAAGTATATCCAAAATTATGCCAATCAACAATATAAGTAGAATTCCTTAGCCAGCTAGCCCATTTTACAGCCACCAGGGTTGGAACAGAAGGTGGATTCTATCCAAGCAAAAGCATCAATGAGATAACCCTTGACTTAGTCTGTACAACATCCACTTACTGAAATTAAAGATAAATGTACAAAGAATGGATTTTTTGCTAAGAAGAAGGCAGAAAAAGCTTCTAAGTCAATATAACAGCTCCAAAAACAAATTTTTTCCTGTTCAGATAGCAATGCAAGTACTTTCAAAATCCCAACTATTGAATGATGTAAGCTCCTACATACCAAAAAATGCAAGAAAAATCCAAATGATCAAAATTAATCAGCTTCTATTAATTAACTTACGATTCCTGAAATATCATATTTTTTTAGGTTGCATCAAAAACTCCCTTTGTATAACCATCACCTTTTTCTGGTAAGACCCCATTAGAGTTCTACTTTATGATAGCTGCACCATCCCTTTAGAAACTCGGATGTATCTTAAGGATACATATTTTGAAAAGAATTGAAAAACCATGCGGATATTAAATCCACCGTATTAGTAACCTTATGCTTTCAGTCTCTCACAAAATATATGGACTGTTTCACCAACTATAGGGATTCATGCAATCATGCTGAGTTGTGTGACATATGGTAAGAGTGATGTCAAGTAAAATTTTATTGAACGTGTCCATAAAAAATAATGGCATATTCTTGAAAGAAACAAGAAAACCATAAGTTCATAAGAGGAAACACGATGAAACTGATTTTGGGTCAATGGAAAAAATAACGCATTCTCACCTGAACTATGAAAACATCAGGAGCAGGGATTTTCACACATAAATACCAAAGAAGCACAAGAAACTGAAACAATGGCTTAAGCAGAAGTATCAAGGGCTTAAACAACTTCAACAGCCTGCGACGAATAGTTGGCCATTGCTTCTGAAGCAACAAGAGAAAGGAACAGACATTAGTCCATTACTTTTGCAAGCTATTAATCTGCTCTTATTCAATCAAATTTATCAGTGAAAAATACCATTTTGTGAATATGGATAGAGCAGTTCTCTAGTACTGCCATGTGTGGTTCTGAGCCTGTATAAATAATAAAATCAGTCAATTAAACATCACAATCGGGCAGTGCTCTGACAGTAGCAATGAAACTCACTCAAAATTTGCAGTTGTCACATATAAATGTCTATGTTCTAATAAGATCCCTAGTTGGCATGATGCAGAAATTTTATTTCTTAACTCATTTTCCTACTAATTGAAGTCTAGCACTGAGATAAATCACAGTGGTCGGGATTAGTGCAAATAGTCATTACTGGTTCCCAAGAATGTTTTTAAGCAACTAGTTTTTCTGTATATTTTCCTTCAAGAAATTATGAACGAGGAACTTCATCAGACTATAAATTTGAAAGAGAATGATAAACCAAAAAAAAAAAAAAAGAGGAAAAAGGCCACGAGCAATTTTCTAAAACAGGAAATGAATATATAATGATCCAGCATCCAAGACAGGTACCTCCATAGGCAACAACATCCACTGCCAGAGATGCCTGCAAAGATCAATAAATGGCTGATTAAATTGAGGATCGTACCAAGTTCAATAGTAATATTCATGCTAGGGAGGGTTGTACAAACTTATGAAACCCACAAGAGGCCTCAAAATTGAATTCCATTGTTCTAACCAGTCTAAAGCATTAAAATTTAAACCCTTCAAAACAGAAAGAATCATATGTATGTGTGATTACTACTACTACCACCTACCTGACGGGCAAGAGAAAGGGCATGATACTGCATTCGAGGGCTGCGTCCGATATCTCCCAGAACAACAACGCAAGCTCTTCCTCTTGTTCCCATGTCTATAATATAGATATAGATTTACCCACCCTATAATGCAAATACCTGAATTTACCGAGATATTAAGAAGATAAGCTTCAAAATCGTTAAAGTCGGAGGCGCCGGGGACATCGACCTCTGCCTCGAAATCCCTCCTCCAGGAGACGCCCAGCGGCGCCCCCGCTCGGAGGATGAGGAGGACGGTGGGCTCAAGCGCCCCTCGAAGATTATTGACCAGGAGGATGATTACCGGCTGCGGACGTTGAACGGATCCGGCGTCCGCCGACGATGTGAGGGAGGAGACTTTGATTGCTTTTGCAGGAAGAAGAAGGAGGAGGAAAGGAAGGCTGCTAAGAGGGCGAGGGAGAAATGGGGCTGCTGCTGTGGCGGCGGCGGCTACGGCAGCTTCAGCGGCGGAGCCAAGGGAGGAGGAATAGAAATGAATTAAAACCATGTTCATTGTATCTATTCTTTTTATATAAACTATATTCTTCGGACTAAAAAAATCTAAAAAAAAAAAAGAAGAAGAAAAGAAATTACTTTTAATTATTTAATTAATTTTTATTGATTATTTCTGTCTTTTTCTTTTCCTTTCATCTCACGCTTCTCTTTCGTCCCATCAGCAGGCAACCCAAGAACCATGGCTAACTTTGCTTCATCTAAAACCGACGGTGATGCCGTCACCGGTCGGTCCAGCCACCACCGCCGCCGCCGACAGTAATTCCTCCGGAATGCCCACATCCTTGCCCACCCAAAATGCTTTGGCGGCCGGATATTCTTCTAACAAGGTGCCCTCTTCGTTTCTTTACTTTCTTCTCCTCTTTTCAATGCGCGAATAATAAAATCAGCTCATTTCTTTGATTCTTTGAGAGAGGTAGTGGGAGACAGCTGAACTTTGGTTCTAATTTTATTTGGAAACCAGCAAAAGTACAACTGTTTATAACTTTCATATGTAATTTTTTCTTGTTAGAGTTTAGAACGTGAACTGCATAAACTCATCGCAGAGACCTCATACAATAGTTCAAATTATGAATTTTTGCAAGTAGGTCACAACCCTGGAAAAGTTGATCATAGCCCTTATCCTTACACTACAGACAGCTCAAAACCACTTAAATGTATTGAATGTTGCCAAAAAATTTTAACTAAAGAAAATAAGGCCCCCTAAGCCAGTGATGATGTGAATATAAATAAATAATCCTCCAAATATATATATATATATATGAGCTGCAAACTCTCAGAAAAAAATCAACAGTGGCTCATTTCTTTGCAGGCCTACTCCATGTTGGCTCTGAGCTGATTGCAATTCCATCATGGAGCTCCAAACTCCTCCTATTTGATGGCTCATTTTGCAGGCCTAGTATATGTTGTCTCTGAGATTATTGTAATCCCATATTGGAACTGCACAGATCCTCCATCCCGATACACCTGCAACGAGAAGGGTAAGTAAAAAAGATTCAAATTTTGGATGTCTGTGTGGAGAGAACATAAAATGTCATCCCTTCGAAATGGCAAAAGATAGGCATGCAAGGCCAGTGGGATTAAACTGGCTTGGACGAATTAGAGCCCGCTATGCAATAATTCAAACTACTAATTCAGCACATATAGGAGCCCAGGTGTGCCCCTGGTGGGGGAGACTCCTCAGAGTTCTGCTATTCAAGGTGGTTGGCTTTCTTCAGTGATAGGCAATCTCAGATGATGTCTGTGTAGCTTCCTTGGCCAGTTTAACTCTTTTATGCCTCCAAAATACATGGAATTAAGGACTTCAGGAACCTACATACATTGAGGGCTTAAGCACAGAGAGAGTGAGAGAAGTAAATAATGAAAGATTTTTCTTGAAAGTATATGTCCTGCTTGTGTGAGAGAGAGAACATAGAAACCAAGAAAGCAAGAACCAATAAGGGATTAATCAAAGAAAAAGCAAGGTCCAGTGTGCCTCATTCTTGGAGAGAGTTGACAAATTTTGCTCCTGCCATATCATAAATACTTTTTCCACAGAATGTACAGAGACCAAAAGAATGACAAACAAAAGGATAGGTGCATTGCAAATAAGGATCACTAGGCAAAGAAAAAAGCATATCCAGCAAGAATACTTCATTTTTGGAAAGATTAGACTTAATCTTGCTCCTGCAAATATCTCTTAGCCAAAAAGAAAAACAGGCAGTTTCGGCAAATTCAAGTATATGGGCCAGTAATAACAAAGATACTACAGATGAATAAAGCCATGACACCTGACATAGAATCTATGCTTTCATTTCAAAAACATGTGGTAGATTTTGACCCACAGAATTTCAATTCTCAAATAAAATCTGGATGATATACCAATAACCTCCCGAGGACTGAAAATTAGCATTATCCTCAGGCCCTCCACTTGCAATAGGTTCACATGCCATTCCTGCAGCCAAGCAAAGTCAGGCGTGAATTTGATATCAGTGCAATTTATGTTAAAAGTGACTACAGTTAGCCCTTAATCCTCTTGAACAGCAGATTGAATTACACTTGATATAATTAATCACAGAAACTACTCCCAAATGTAAGCTTTAAGAAGAGCAGATTGTTATATGATGAACTGTTGCTACAATACAGGCTGATATATAGATAATAAACATAATTTTCTACAGAACTTGAATGTGAATGTGTTCAACTTTGTTGCATTGCATCCTGATTAATTAGTTTGCTGAAAACTTCAATAGCAGCTTTAAACTTAGTTTCCTGACAAAGCCCCTCAAGGATGGTAGTGTATGTTGTAGTATCGGGTGACACCCCCTTTTCTAGCATGTGATTGAAAAGCCTCAAAGCATCTTCAACTTCAGCTCTCTCTGACAACTTGCCAATAAGAATATTGTAAGTTTTTAAATTCACACCACACCCAATTACAAACATCTCATCCCAAAGCCTTTTAGCCGGACGCAACAGATCTTCTTCACAACATGCTTCCATTAGAGTGTTATACATTGTGATATCTGCTCCTAACCCTTTCTTCTTCATGTCCTCCAGAATGCCATAAGCTTCTCTAACTTTTCCTGCCTTGCACAAGAATGAAAACATCACAATATTACTTTCCTTGTCAGAAAAGTAACCATTTGAAGACAACAGACAGTACACCTTTAGCAATTCATCAATCTTGCCATGCCTAAGAAGATTCCTACTCAAGTTACTCAACGTCAGAAGAGTTGGCAAACTCCCTTTTCTAATAATGAAATTAAAAAAACCCAATGCAGAACAAGGATCAATGCTGGAAACAGATCCTATCAATGCATTCAAGACATCATCTTCAATAGGGAAATTGCCATCCACAATAACCTGGCCCATTTCTTTTGCCTCACAAATCCGTCTCTCTGTTATCAAGCTCAAAATAAACTCCCTATAATCATTACTCCTTGGTGCCACCCCTAGTTTCCTCTTCATCTTCAAAACATTGTTAACATCGACCACACTGCTTGTTGATCTATAAGCTTCAGCAACAATCCTATATGCCATAAAATCTGGTTTACAGCCCCTATTCCTCAACTCATTCAAAGCCCTCAGAGCCTCATTTAATCTTGAGGCTTGACACAACCCATGAACAACTAAAACTGCAATTATCGAACCATTAATCATTGGATTAACCTCCTTAACCTGATCTAACATACTCAATACTCTGTCCAAATCACCATTTCTACAAAACCTCCATAAAAATACACCGAAGCCAAGAGTACTAAAAGCAACACCTCTTGTTTTCAGTTCATCAAACAGCTTCAATGCATTGTCAAAACACCCATCAGAACCCAATGCAGCTAACAAAGAGTTACAAGTCTCAGGCCCAATATCCAAAATCCGGGACTTGACCTCCTCGTTATTAAAAACCCAAAAAGCACTCTGGGTCTTCTTCCCCTGAAGCAAAGCATTAATAACAGAGCAATAAATTGAAGAATCGAGTGTTATTTTCTGGGCTCTGACTTGCTTCAAGAGAGATTCAACGGCGTTCAATTGGCGAGAAAGAGACAGAGATTTGAGGACCGATTGGTAAGTGAGCGAGGTGTGAGTGAAACCGGGTTGCTGAGAGGCCCAGTTGAAGAAACCGAGAGCTAGCCAGTGGTGGGTCAGGAGATGGGGGTCGATGACTCGAGCCACGAGGTGCGGACTCAGCGATTCCCGGCAACCGAGTTTGTGTAGAGTTTGCTCAAGCGATGAAGTCCATGAACGAGTTGGGTAAGCGTTGTTGGACGACGCGGTGATCAAGGCTCGACTCATCCGAGTCGCTAACTCGGTCGGGGTTGGTCTCATCGTAAATTAATGTAATTGCAATCCAGACCCATAAATCGACAAATATTATTATGAACCAGTCCACACTGAATGCAGCATAATTTATATAATATAAACTAATATTTAATATCACACGAATAATAATAATAATAAATATTTCACAAATTTTAAATAAAAATATATTTTATTTTTATTATTAAATATTAAATATTATTTAAATAATATAATTATATTTATTAAATAATGTGTTTAGATTTAAAATATAATATGAAAGAAAATTATAAGAAAAAAATTAAAATTTTAATTAATTATTTAGATAAATTATAAATAAAATAAATACAGTATAAAATTTTTAGTTTAGATGTAAACTAAAAAAATAAAGTGATTAAAAATTAATATTTATACGAAGAAATTATATTTCTTAATTTTATATAATTACATATTATTATTATTGTTATATTTTAATATATATATATATATATATTATAAATTTTATTGAATCAAATCAATAAATTAAATAAGAGGGACACAAATAATGGAATAAAAAGAGCCACAGTATCCACTCATCCACGCCGCGTCTTAACATTGCATGGTTTTTTTGAATTGAATGCACCATTCCTTTTACAAGGAAAGGAGCTTCTTGTAAGTTTGGAGTCAAAATTCAATAAAAAAAAGTGGGACCGAAAACGATTGGGCCCCACATATACTTTTCATTTCATTTTCTCGTCCTTTTCTTTCTTATCTAGCAAACAAGCACAACAGTTTTCTTACCACTTTCTTTTCTTTCTGTCTTTTTTTTTTCTTTTCTTTTCTTTTCTTTTCTTTTTTAATATATATCTCATATCTTTCTCAAAACTGAACATGCTGTAAGAATCAATGAGACTTCAAAAAAGAGGGTCCAATGCGCGAGTCCTAAAGATTAGAAGTACGTAGTCTTTAGGTTAGAGGTAATAAATTGAATTTAAATCAATTTATTTTAAAATTTTCGTCATCCTAATTTTTTGTTTTGTCCATCATGAGGTTTATCTAATTTTAAATGGGGTGATGTTATTTTTTAATATAAAAACTTTTAACCGAGTAATACAAAATTACTAATCAAATAATGTTCATTAAATATTATTTTAATATTTATGTATTTTAACATAACTATAAAATTAAAAAAAATATCATGACAATCACTTGAACAAAATATTATTATTTTTTAAATAATTTTAAATTTATCATATTTAAAGTTTATAAATTCATTAGATTAAAGATATATTAAATTTCAAATATATTGTTGATATATACATTTCGTATCATTTTAAATTTGAATTATTTCAGTTTTGATTTATTTTTATTTTATGTTATTTTAAATTTATAAATTTCGGATTACATGTCGGATTAAGTGAGTCAGATTTCGAACAATTCTAGCTTAGATCATTCAAGTCGCACCAAGTTTTCTCACTTGGCTACAAATAAGGAAACAAGGTTACCGGCTCTCTAGTCTAAATCTATTTCCATGTTGACCTTAGGACATTCTGATGATGCAAGATCCTGCCAGGGCAAGAACCTCATGGACTAATATGATTACAGGCAAAGCCATGTAGCCATGTGGCCTCACCTTAAACTGGTGCATTATCCTACCATTTATGGCTTTCAATGTATTCTTGGCCTCACATCAGTCCAGCGTTCCATCTCTGCTGCCACATTGCATGTTTGATGCTTTCTATGTATTTATATTTGTGCCCGTCTAAATCAGCTCACATTCACTAGAGCATCTTTATTGACAAAACGAAACATCATCTTTTTTAATGTTTGCATGTTCTCCAAGACACCCTCTTTCTCACCTGGTGTATATAACGTCTGGCGCTTTGGCTTTTGCCTTCTTCTCCACACGTTTTTCCTGTGGTATGTAAATGGATCGTCCACCGAGTCCCGATCAATTCTCTGGCAGAATCAGGGTAATCTCTTTTGTTTTTTCTTTGCTTTGAAGTGATATGTGAATGGACCCTTTTGGCTTGTGTTCATGAGTTTTGATTCGTTTTTAGCTTTTGTTCTATTTGAAATCTGACTCTTACAGATTGTTGATGTCTTCATGTTTATGTGTTCTTCAAGAACATGGTTCCCAAAAGGCATTTTCTCTCTTTCTTTCTCTCTTTGTCTGTTTTTTTTTTTTTATTTGGGGAGGGATTTTTTTGTTCCCCCAATGGATTTGATAAGTTTTCCCAGTGCTACTGAGAAAATTCATCAGAAAATTTGGATTGATGTGAGATTGAAAGTAATTCTCTTGATAACAAAAGCATTGAGTGAGACCAAAGTTGCCTGCTTTAGTTGTTTGACCGTACAATTTGTACATTTGATGTGGTAATGGACAGGAGACATGGAGGCATACGCTTATTATGTCATTCCAAAACCTCGGTGTAGTTTATGGTCAATTGAGTACAGCTCTCCTCTATGTTTACGGGACAATTCCTGCAGAAGAGTTTAAATCAAAAGAAACTGCATATGAATACTTCTCCTTTGTTTTCTGGACTCTGACCATCATATCTCTTGTCAAGTATGCACTTATAGTACTGGAGGCTGACAATGAAGGAGAGGGTAATGGCCTTAACTGCTATAAAATTTCATGTTTTTTTTGGTTTAAACAGAGAGCATTATTTACTTTCAACAAATTCTTGCAGGAGGTCCTTTCGCTTTATACTCACTATTGTGCGGCCA
The DNA here is from genome assembly GCA_021464305.1 of Kandelia obovata. Lineage (NCBI taxonomy): Eukaryota > Viridiplantae > Streptophyta > Magnoliopsida > Malpighiales > Rhizophoraceae > Kandelia > Kandelia obovata. Next base: position 1,322,000 of record CM038480.1, read on the forward strand.
TGCTAAAGTTGGTTTGCTTCCAAATGATACAAGTGCCAATGATGCTCTGCACGATGAAGAGAAAAGCCCTTCGAAGGACAAGGTTGGGTCAAGGGCCAGAAGGGAACTTGAAAAACACAAGAGCATTCAGTATTTGATGCTCATTTCAGCACTTTTTGGTGCTTGCATGATAATTGGAGTTGGTGTTCTTACTCCATCCATCTCTGGTTCGCATTCTGATCATCTCTTAAGATATCTTTTTGTCGAACTTTTCATGACTTGATTGGCATTATGTTTCCCTTTCTTTTTTTTTTTTGCATACATTGCGTTTTCATTTTTCTTTCCCCAATCTGGGAGCTCATATTTAACATTGTCTCCTGTATCAGTCTTATCAGCATCATCGGGGCTACAGCGGTTGCTTTCGGAAACAAAATGTAAGAGTTAGCTGCAAGACTGGATGCTGGATACACAAAAAGGTAAATACTTTGACATATTCTCTTGTTACCAATCTCAAATTGTGTTATGTGGTTTTCTCCAGATTCCAAACACCCGGAAACACAACGATGGATATCAAATGCTTTGAAAAAATGTAAGCCGCTGTTAATTTATGAGCTCTTGAATGTTCCACCTCTTCGTGCACATCTCCAAGGACTTCCTTGCCATATATTGTAGCTAGGCTAGCAGTAGAAAAGGGTACGAATGAACAAAGCTTGTTATATGCTTGGGTCCTTGATGATGGAAATTTCCTCTTAGAGCAGTCCTGAATTGCCTAGATAATTGCTTTTAGAACGAGTCCCACGTGTACTTGGAGAAGAAGACGATGTTGAAAAGATTAAGCAAGGGTAGAGATAATTAATTTCAATCATGTAGATTGGAGTGTTTTCTAGTATGTAAAAGCAGTACAAGAATAAATATTTCTTTCTGAAAGATGAAGGGGCATCAGAAAAGATCTCTGGTTTTATAGTTTCTTCCCTGGAAAGGGGATTCGAGTTTTTTTAGCAACCTGCTATTTGCATCTTCTCAATGGGTAATTTCCTGTCACCTATTGGTTATGGAACTGGGTGGAACCTGGCATATGTAAATTTATTTTGTAGATGTAAAATTTTGGCCTTGTGCTTTTCTTAATGCAAGCAGAGAACCTTACGTATGTAATCAAGATATTCAGTTTATTTAACATCATATGTGCCTCGTTAGATGAATGAAATGGTACATTTAGAAATCTGATTCTTTAGTTTACTTTAAGGATAGTACTACTGACTTGCTGAGTCCTATTAATGTTTATGTTTTTCAGATGTACCAGTCCCATTTGCGTGCGCTATATTAGTATGCCTTTTCACGCTGCAGCACTTTGGGACACGTAACATTGGGTTTATGTTTGCTCCAATTATCATTTTATGGCTTTTGTTCATCAGTGGAGTGGGTCTATACAATATTATCCAAATGGACCCCAAGATTATGGCTGCGATCTCCCCAGAATACATATACAGGTTTGTAAAATCTGCTGACAAAAAGAGCTGGAGATCATTGGGTAGCATTCTTCTCTGCACGGCAGGTAAGTTTTCGCGGACTGAACTGGTAGTTGCATTAAACTGGGCTATTTGTCAACAAGGTCCTGTTTGTTTATGTGTTGAAATCTCCTCATTAGCTAGTCTAACCACACTAACGTTTTGTTCTTTGCAGGATCAGAGGCAATGTTTGCTGATCTGGGTCATTTCTCAAAGAAGTCAATCAAGGTCTCGGCATAACTTTTTCGTCTCTACCGCTTTAGTACCTAGTGTGATGTAGAAAAACGAAGCTCAGCCTCTCTGATGTGTTTCTTCTGCAGATGACTTTTTTTTTCTTGATATACCCACTTATAATTTTATCCTATGCTGGCCAAGCTGCTTTTATCTCAAAAAACTTGCATGCCTATGAAGATTTTAATCATCTAAGCAGATCAGTGCCAAGTAGGTTGTCTGCTTGCTTTCCCATTTTAATGGTGGAAGGTTCACCCAGGTATTATGTTTCTGACTTGAAATATTTCTTGGCATATCCAGAGAATCTCCGTAATGTCTTTGTATTGTTGTCTCTGTTTGCATCGGCTATTGGAAGCCAAGGAACAATAACAGCCAGCTTCTCCATCATCAACCAATGCCTTGCACTTGGCTGTTTTCCCAGAGTAAAAGTTATACACACGTCAAATAAGCAACAAGGACAGGTTTATGTTCCAGATGTCAACTGGTTACTGATGCTCTTCAGCCTCATCATAACTTTTGCTTTTCATAGCATAAACAAAATCGCAAGTGCAACAGGTATCGTTTCCGGTCAATATCTTATCCTTTTCTTACGGGAGGAATTTGTGCTACTGAAAATGAAGATTATGAATCATGCATCAGACCATAGAATCCACATTGTTTTATATTTTATATTTTACGCATTCACTTTCATCTGTACAACTAGTATCTGTGGGTAATTTGCAAATTATTGGAACATTAGAACCATATTGTATATGGCTGAAAGAGAAAAAAAAAAAAAAACAGAGAGAGAGAGAGAGAGAGCTACTTCAGAGATCTTTTCTTATATGCGGAATATTATTGTTCACATGAAACCTATACCTGTTAAATCTTCTACAGGTTTGGCAATAGTTTCTGGTATGCTGGTTACAACATTTCTGATGTCTCTTGTGATTGCTCTCAACCGGGGGGAAAAATTTTATGTACCTGGATGCTTCTTGTTGTTCTTTGGTTTCGTCGAGGGGGTGTATCTATCAGCATTTATGATGAGTTTTCACAAAGGGGCCTGGTATCTTGTTCTCTTATTGGCATTGTCACTCACAATTATGCTTGCATGGAATTATGGAACCAAGAAGAAATACGAGTTTGATTTACAAAACAAAGTGTCCACTGAATGGCTTACTCATCTCAGCCCCGCGCTTGGAGTTTCCCGAGTACCTGGAATTGGCTTCATCTACACTGATATAGTAACTGGAATTCCAGCTTTCTTCTCACATTTCGTTACGAACCTTCCTGCATTCCATCAAGTGCTGATTTTTGTTTCCTTCAAACCCCTTCCAGTGCCTCATGTGCACCCAAGCCAGCGGTATCTTGTAGGCAGGGTTGGTGCCAAAGACTACAGAATCTACCGATGCATTGTGAGATATGGTTACTGCGATCATGTTAGAGATACAGACGATTTTGAGGAAAAGATCATCCATTCAATCGGAGAATTCATTTCACAAGATGAAAATGATCCCGAATCCCTGACTTTCCATGAAGGAAGAATGATAATCATTGGGCAGCCATCGGCTGAGGGAGATGCCATGATTCCTCTACATGACACACAGTTGACAGCAGGGCCTGCAAACACTGCTAAAAATGAAATTCAGGATAGTACAGCGAGCGATTCGATCCAAAGAGGAGATGCTCCTGGTCCTGTCACGAGAAGAAAGGTGAAGTTTATGTTGCCTGCAAATGGTCCTAGAATGAGAGAATCTGTGAGGGAGGAGCTGCAACAACTGGTTGATGCCAGGGAGAGTGGCACTGCATATTTCCTAGGCCAGTCACATTTAGCGGTCCGCCGGGGCACAAACATTTTCAAGAGATTCCTGATCAAGACTTACGTTTTTCTCGACAAAAACTGCCGAGAGCCTCCTGTGGCACTCAACATCCCTCATGCTGCCCTTCTGGAGGTTGGTATGGTGTATGCTATATAAACTGGGATATAACAGAAAAGAGAGAAAACAATAGAACGAGTTATAAACAATACATGCACAACAAAGATGGACACTTTTGAGAAATTGTTGTAAGGTTAAGAGCACAAGGTGCATTAAGTTCCCATATACCTTGACTTAATTCTTACAAACTGTGCTTTAGCATGCAATAATAGAAGTTGCGAAACAGTTGACCCACTTTCCTTCTTACCAAATGGAGTCTTGACCAAAAGCTTAATCTCTTGTGAGGACTATTTTCCTTGAAACTTTTAGGGGGCAAAAAAAAGAAAACAAAAGAAAAGGCAAAATGGGATTCAATCATAAACTACTGACAAAAAGAAAAAAAAAAACAAAAGAAAAGAAACCACCAGCATTTATAGTGTGCCTGGTAATTCAGGTCCCTCAAGAGCTAACGAGAGGACATAGATGTAATCCATTAGGTAGGATATTCTTGTGGGATAAGGCACAAGTCAAGCGATGCTCCTGATCCTAAAGATGACGGCTAAACAGTGCAATGAAGCCAAGCCCATCTGCTTCCTACTAGGCTGAGCCTGTCATCCTATCTATTTAACAATGGTGGTCAAGTATTTCGGGATACAGACGGAAAAATGGGACTACGCTCCCACTATTCATTCAGATCACAGCTCTTTCCATTTATACAGTAAACCCAAGAAATCCAACTGCCCTTTTTTTTTTTTTTTTTCCTTCTGATAAATCAACAATCCAAATATTAGAATTCCCCACTTTCTCCAACTATTAAAAGTCTAATGAAAGATGGAAAAAAAAAAAAAGAATACCCTCATTATATTTTTTACAGTTGAGTAGATTTTTTTATTGAAAAAAAAGGGTATTTATCTTCTTATTTAATGTGAGAGTTGTAATAATTTGCTATATTTATCTTCTTATTAATTAAGTTCAAATATGTAAAATAATGCTTTTATTTAAAATAAATTTAAATTTATAAATAAATATATTGATGAATTTTAAATTTAATATACCACAGGGTAAATTGTTTTATTAAAAAAATATTAATATATGATTGTTGATTTAAGTTTATATAGATGATAATTATATTTATACAATTATTTTGTTTTTTTATAAAAAAAGATATATATTAGTAAAATTGTGGATAATTTTATTTTCTTTTTATTCTTAAAATTTTTGGTGTGAGCGATGACATCACGCATGACGAAGGGCTGGGAAGGTATGCTCTCATGTGTGTACTTTTGCCCTATTTAACACACTTTTTTCTTTTTTCTTTTTTTTTTTGACTGTGATATATTTGCCAACTCAGCACCCCCAATCATGCACTCCAACTTTATAGATACACGCACCCATTTCATGGGTCGAACCTGTCCCGAAGCATCCATTGGCCTGATGAGATGGCGTGATGTGAGAGGTTTTTTTTTTAAAAAAAATAATAATAATAAATAAATAAATTTATGTGGCGAATTTCAATTGGGCCCGTTGCAATAATGAAAGAAAAGTATGGTTATCCTTAGTAATTTAAATATTTGTATGGTGTTAAGTTGACAATTATAATGTTAATAAAGATACCATGTGTCTTTTAAAATAACAAACCCCAAGTGAACTTGACTACCATTTATTAATTCATGCAAATAATAATAAAAATATATATGCATCATTTAATTTTAGATTTATCTTTATTCTTTTGTATTTAATTTTAATTATGATCCTTGATAATAATGACTCAAGACCTATCGACCCTTGACGGTTGCTTTCTGTAGACCCATTATCTCTAAACCCAGCTGGGACTCACTGCTGAACAGTCAACTTTTGCCTTCTATTTTTTTTTTCTTCCAATACCCTCCAGCAAACAAAAAAAAAAACAAAACAAAACAAAACAAAAAGCCATGGTGCCTTTTTGGGTTGGATACGTTTCATCACTTTTGTGGATTGACATTGTTAAAAATTTGCTCAAACTAATCAAATTACCAAAAGGAAAAGGACACACAGTTCTATCACTTTGTTTATTAGAAGCGACACGTGGGGCATTGTTAACACACACCATTTTTATATTACATTCTCTGAGAAAAAAATTTTTTAGATTTACAGTACTTATGTTTTTACAATCTCTAAATCTTACTGCATTTTCAACAAAAATATATTTTAAGTTTGAAATGATGAAATCAAGAAAATCTTGTGCTTGTGACATAATTTCTTGATTCTTTTTTTTTTTTTTTTTGATAAGATAATTTCTTGAATTGGATCGATTAAAGTGAAGATTATACTAGAAAAATTGAGGACAAGATTTTAATAAATTTATGAATTTCGAATTAAGTAATTCAAGGTTTTTGCCCTGAAAAATAAGCCAGGCAGAGACTGGGAGCTTCCCAACCATGAAAGGAAGAGACTTGGTTTTCTCACTCTCAGGTTTCAGCTTCTATCGTTTCGTTACACAGAATGTACAGAGAAAAAGTGACAAATTTCAATCCGGCCGGCCTATGTACAAAGTGACTCGAAAATGCTTTGTGGTTGCTTTAGGTAACTCGGGTCGAATCGGGTTTCACAAGCCGGATCACGGATCGTTGCTGTTGCAGATGAAAGGGTGCGACAAAAGCTGAGCGGCCGTCCACCTCATATTCGAATCCTTTTGCAAGCAGCATTCAACAAAGCTCCTAAACTCCTCGGACGCATCCTCCGGCAAGCTCGGCGGCTCTCCGAAACATATAGCGCACATGAGGGTGGCCCAGTCGGGTCTTTGATCCGGATGTAGGAGTGGGAAGTGACCCAGATAGAGCTCCAATAAAGTGAGTCCCAAGCTCCATATATCGCCGGCATAGCCGTTGTAATTGCCGCCGTGGGCATCGGGGTCGAACCGCTCCGGACTCATGTAAGCACAAGTACCTACGTAGGAATTGCAGGCGTCCAAAGTCCGGCACATGATTTTGCTGACGCCGAAGTCAGCAATCTTGACTTCCATCTTGTTGTTCACCAACAAATTGGACGGCTTGATGTCGCGGTGCATGATCTTCTGGCCGTGTAAATAGTTCAGGCCGTTGAGAACCTGGCGCGCCACATGGGCGAGATTAGCCTCGGAGAAGGAGAACGTGCACGGGCCCGCACCCTTCAATTTCTGCTGCAAGAGGGAATCAAGCGTCCCCAAATCCATGTACTCCATCAATATAGCAATATCTCCGGAGGGCTTCTCGTAGATTCCGTGGCACTGAACAATGTAAGGCGAGTCGGTGCGGCGGAGGATTTCCATTTCTCGGAAGAGCTGGCGGCGGACGAGGGGGTCGCTGTCGCCGTGGACGACTTTCAGCGCATAGGCTTGGGACGTCCTCTTGTGGCGGACTTTATAGACTGTTCCGCCGTTTCCGTGGCCCAGAACGTGGAGCCTCTCCAGGTCGTTGCAGGAGATGGCGGCGGCGAACTTCTTGTTGTTGGCACAAGTTGAGGAGGACGGGGGAAGCGGCAGAGGGAAGCGAGGGCGGCGCTCGGATAGTTCGGGAATAGGGAGGCAGAGGTTCAGCTGCCGGCGCTCACGGACAACTGCCATAGGCGGAGGGAGGCGACGGTTGGTCGATTGTTAACTTGGAATACGGGAGTGTGGGATTTTTATACACTCGAGTAGAAGAAGGAAAAAAGCAAAGGAGGCGGAGGAGGAGGGTGGAACGAAAGAGGGATCGGTGGGGTCCACTTGGCTTGCCAGTTGCCACACTTGCGTTTTTCAGTGGATCGCTGCGCATTATTTTAATCGGACCATTCATTCATTATCTCCACGTGACAGATAGCTACGTTGCCCCTTGCTAACTTTTCTTTTCTTTTTTTAATTTTCTTTTTATTGTTTCTAACCTACTTCAATAGAATAATCGTACGATTCTTTCCATTGGCCAAAATAAAATTTTTTTAAAAAAATTACATTTATAATATATGATTGATCTTTTATAGATATAGATATGATTGATTTAAAATTTGGGGCCCTCCATGACCCGATTTGTCACACTTGATCGTATTTAGGTTAAAGCTACAAGTTGTCCTCTCTTTTTTTTTTTCTTAAAAAAATACAAATTAATTGTTCTAAAATTGTCATTGATTTCCCTTCTCTCTCTGTTTTTTTTTTCCAACTATATTTTACACCAAACTAAAAAATAAATAAATAAAAATTAAGCTTAATATATTATACAAAAATTATATTAGAATATTACTTGATTGCAATATTAAAAGAAAATGATCATACAGAGAGCTCCAATGAGATCTTCCTCTCTTTTGTGTTGCACTGATCCCTTCCTTTTATACCACGTGATCGTATTCAGAACGCCCGTTGGAAAATATAGAATTGTCTGTGGACGTTCGGCGGGATGAATAATTTTCTTCCAGATTAGATGAATGAATTACCAAATCCAAAGCAACGAGCCAATGACTTTTGTCATGTTCCGTGTCATATTTTATTACACAAAAAGAATGAAAAAATGGGGTTGGGGGGGGGGGGAGAAAAAAAATAAACTCCACGTTTTCCATGTAAATTTCATAGAGCAATGGGATAGAATCAACAAGGCCAAATGCGGCCAGCAGCCTATTTATCTTTTGCTCTGTTATTTTTTTCATGGGAAATCCATCGTCGGTTAGTTCACCCGCTTAATAAAATTGCAGTAATGGTTTTTAAGAATAGCACAATTATATTGGATATATTAGATACATTAATAACCACGAGGGCTTGGTGGACCAAACACAACGTGAAAGTGTGCAATAATATTTAAAGAGTGAAATGTGCATTTCGGATTCTCCAGATGGCCTAACTGAGGAGAGAGGGTGGATAAGACCGAATTCAATAAAAAAAATGGGTAGTGATCTAATGGAAAATAGACCATCATTAAAATACCATGTCCTAATCCCGCATGAATGCAATATACTCGAATTCATTATACTGGTTGGTGCTTTTTAACTTAAAATTAACAATTCAGATCAATTTACTAATGGATATCGTGCTTAATGGGACTAGTTGGCCAAATTTAAATATTCGCAAGCCCCCCGCCCTTTTTTTTTTTAATACCAAAAACAAAAAAAATTCCAAACTTCTATGGAGGATTATTATATTTCTGAGTATATATATATAGATAAAAGTCCAATAATTAATCGTGAGTAGCTGACAAAAGATTTATAAAAAGAAAAAAAAAAGAAAAAAGAAAAAAATTGCTTAACCGAACTTGGCCACTTTCCTGAGTGAGATAGAAATGGAGGCCAGATCTATAAATAGCAGAACAAGCATGCTATATAGTCTAATTGCCAAATATAGTTTTATGCGACATTTTTAAAGATTAAGAAAAAAAATCCTTTGATCAAAATAAATTTAAATGAATAAAAAAAGAGAGGGGGACAAATAGCAAGAAGACGACACAATTAACAGCTGAGACTAATAATTGAGAAGATATAATAATAATAAATATATATATATATATATATATATATATGCCCTTAGCCGCCATGATTTTGTCGCCATCCTCCACAGAGACATGTCATGTCAACCTTACTTAGATAATAAATATATATATATATATATATATATATATATATATAATGTTTAGTTGAAATTATATTACATCATCTTTTGTAGGCTTAAGTATTTTATATTTTAAATTTTTGTTTAGTAATAAATTTATTATTTTAAAATCAGTGTTAAACTAGTGACCCACTAACTAATGCAACGACCCAATAATCCTATCCATTAGTTTGGTGATCGAACCTAATCTGATAATAATTATCACTCATCAGGCGATTCTTTTAATAGTTAATAACTTCACTTTTAAAAAGTACAATTCATAATTATTACATAAGTTTGAATTTTCAATAAAATTTTATGTCATTTACCTAATATTTTAAACAGAAAATTAAATTTATTTTTCCAAATTAAAAATAAAAAATAAAATCAAACTTAATAAGCTACAATGACGAATGGAGAACAAGATACAGCCTCGCAGCTTCTTGCCAAAGGGATGTCTGCACGAAACATCCGTAGCCTTTTTTCAGTATTTTTTTTTTACAAAAAAAAAACATAATTTTTGGATTGGTATGGAATAATAAAATAGCTTTTTTCAATCTGTCTTTTTTGTCTTTTTGTTTTTTGTTTTCCCAATTGTTTAATATATATATATATATATTCTAATTCCGTTTAAGTGAAATTACCAAAATATGTATGTATATCCCAATCCACTCTCCAGACTGCTTTGGGCCTCGAGAGGGTCAGTCAGGTCCAGCACTGTTCAGTCTTTTAGGGTCATGCCTGGTACGACACACAAACCTCTTGGGTTTCGTTGTATTATTGCCTTTTTATCTTCTTTTTTCTCAAATTCCTTACATGTTTTCGAATTTTTTTTGGTTCAATAATTTATAAAACAGAGACAATGGTTGTGACCTTTGGGTCATCATGAGAGTACTGGCATAACATGATTTGGGCCTGGATGAAATTAATTTAAGATATAAATAAGCATTCAAATAATTAGTGATATCACTAATTAAAATATGATCGAATTTATAGTAATTATAGTTAAAATTATAAACAAAAATTATGGGTATAATTTATTTTTTTTTCCCTCAAAGCGTGAACCCTCAAGCCAAGATTAAATTTACATATATAAGAAATAATATTTAAAAAATATATGAGAAATTAGTGAATAAAATAAAACTAAACTTTGTATGTAATTATATTAAGGAATTGGGATCCTACAGAACCTCAGTGCATATTGAGGGCCTTCATATAAGCACGATTGAATTGGGCCAGACCCAGCTCGTTTAATGTTCATTATATGGGCTTTTTCTATTCTATTTTCCAACAATAAACGATCCAAAAAGCCCAAGTTCGTCAACAACAACCCCGAAACTTCTGGAATGAAGAATAAATTAAAGAAAAGAAAAAAAAAAAAAAAAACCTTGCTGCTGAAGGAAGGAAAGAACCAGAGATAATATTAATCAATATTTTCTGTACCTTTTTTATGTTTTTATGTTTTTTTTTTGTTTTTTCTGTGTGTTTCTCGTCCGATTCATTAGTGAAAAATAACATTAGAAGCGGAGTGCGGGAGAAAAATGGCGTTGCAGTGGATGATACTGACGTACGTGGTGGCGGCGGAGGCGGTCTTAGCGGCGCTGTTAACTATTCCGTCGCCGAAGGTGTTGAAGTACCGATTGGTCTCCCTTGTCTCTCTCCTGCTCCAACCGTCTCTTTTCATCGTTCCCTTCGCAGGCTTTCAGCTTCTAGGTCTGGCGTTTCACCTCTTACTAATGTCTTTCTCGATTGAAATCGGAATTGGAACATTTGAAATTACAATATTCCTCTCGCCTTTATCTTTCGGTTTTTATTCCATTTAATTATTTCTTTTATCTTTTTGGTTATGTGTACAGATATTTATTGGAAGAATGAGCACCGTCTGATGTGCACATCTGAGATCTGTACAGCTGCTGAAAGGGATCGCTATGAGAAATCTGTGAGTTGCTGTTGATCTGATTGTTGTCCAAAGTCGTCTTCTTCTTCTTGAACCAAATGATATATACTAGTTTGTGCTTGAGTGCAGACTCTATGAATCGTTTGTGTCTCTGGCCTCCTTTGTTTTTGTACGTGTTGAAAATCGCTAAAGCTGGAACCCCCCCCCCTTTTTGAGAATATAATTTTATGAAGATTCAATTCATTGCATTCTTTCAATAGGCTAGCCGACCTAAGAGATGGAGAAGACTTGTATGCATACATTGGAACTGTTTTCTTGATCTAAACGGGATTTTTTTTTGCCTCTCGTGCTTTCTCCATCTCCTTTTTTGAAAATAGATTTCACATATACATTGCTGAGAAGAAACTCCACATTCATGAGGATTGATGCTAGAATTAGACAAGCCAATGAAACCTTACCCCCTTCCCCTTTCCCCAGTTTTTCCAGATGGAGGGGTGTTCCCACTGAACATGTCTCTTTTAGATAGGGATGTGGTTCAGTTGCGTGATCATTGTTGATTTGCATGCTTAAATTTTTGGTTGCTTCGCATGGAGGATTCATAATTCAACCCAAATTCAATACATGAAGCCTTAATTGTAAATCATGTCTTTCTTCCATTTGCTTTCTATTTTAAACACAATTAGCCTTCAACATAAAATATCTTGATGATCCTTTCGTAACTACATTGTCAAGCATCAAAGTTTCAAATAAGCTGTTGTAAGATTGATGCATAGCAATTGGTATGTGGCATACATATTTGAGTTGAAAGGGGATTTATATAGGTATATATGGGAGGCCACAGTGATGCCATTACTTAAGTAGTTACCTCCAACTCACAAGCTTATGTGGAGATAAAAATTTCATCCACCTCTTAGTTTATATGTCATTCTGACTTGTAATGTTAATTGTTTTGAATTGGTTGGCTCACTACTGAAGTGTACTGTGCAGATCTATAAAGCTCAAAGGAATTTGATTCTCTGTGCTTTTGCTTGTCTTCTCTATTGGTATGTTGCTGCTGTAATTACAATTTTAGTAAAATCTTGTTAAGATTTCATGTGCATTGTTTATTATAGTCTCGTTGCTCAATATGCTGCTCGAATAGATAACACCTTGTTACATGTCCAGTTCAATTTCTCCGTCTTGGTCCCCCTCCCCCTTCCTCCTTTACTCTTCTTTCCTTCTTTATGATGTCTTCCCCCCCTTTTTTTTTTTATTTTACTGATCTACTGATGATCCATTTTCCTTACCCCGCACACCCCCTCCCTCCATAACAGCACTTTACCTTTTACCTTGACCTTCAACACCTCAAGTTCTGTAGTTTTGCAAATCTTCCCCTTGTTTTGTTCATCTCCCCTTTAATGTTTACTCCATACTTACTGGTTGCTTTCTTCTTTGGGTCCTGTGTGGATTTAATGATAATATAGTCAAAACCATGGCTTGCATGGCTTGGTTTTGTCTTGCTTTTAATATTTTTCTCCACCAGTGGGCTGTTTTGATTGTTTTTGACAAATATGAAGGGTTTGCTCTGATTTGGCTTTATTGTGAACTTTGTGACAATTTTTTTTTTTAGGGTTTCTGTTTCTGTTTTGAAATAAACTTTTAAATTGTAAGCCATTGTCATTTTTGCCATTGTAATCATTGTCTATGATTGTCAATTTGAACGGCAGTAGATATATTGTCTTCAAAATTCAAATCAAAATGCATTAAGTTGGGTGTCCAAATCAAATTGTTTGAATTGTCATTTGAAATGACCTTCTAAGAGGTTCTTTTATGCCTTTTGCTCATGTTTCTGTGCATTCACGAAATATATAACTGCATACTGTAGGTGTGTCTATCGGATATGCAAATATTATAAGGAGATCCAGAGCCTGGAGGAAGTGGAGAAGAGGTACAAGAACCAATAGATTCTTTGTGGCTACTGATATTTAGTTGCAGGGAAGAAGTAATCTTGTACCAATGAAGGAAAATAATATTTGATATAAATGTGAAGATAATCCCATGTTTTATGTATTTAATGTGCCAGTCTATCCTTTGTCCTTGTGACTGCCATTGCCATGGGCCTCAGCTGATGCATTATTTTGTATTTATATGAAAAGTACAGAATCAACGTGACTGGTTTAGAAATACTGTAATTTTTATCTTTAATTTTTTTGGTTGGTGCTTTAATTTCATGAAAAATCTTGGTATATAATCTGATGGTATGATTCCTAAAGTAAAGAGATGTTCTGGTGCATAAAATTCTCATAATGTAGGATTTAGAGAAGGGTTAGATATGAACATTTTTAACTTTATTTTCATAAAGAATTAACTTATAAATTCCGAGTTATGATGGAGCAATTGAGTGCAGTAGTCTTAAAATGGGGCCATCTAGTGCAGTAATCTTAAAGGTTTGTTTATTTTTATACTCTTTAGATCTTACGTTTTTGTGACACATTGCAAGAGAACAATAAGAGGCTATGGATTGGCGCATGGTGTTAATATAAAGTATATTATCTAATAATAACAATAATACAATAATCATCATGCCATGGTAAACCAAAGAAGAGATGTAAACGGTTACACGTTAGCCATTGAAGAACCACATTTCTATATATATTTTCTAGGAACTTAAAAGAAAATATAACATGAATGTGTTAATTACTTGTTTATTGTATGTTTTTATTCTATTTATTATATATATATATATATATATTTTTATTATTAGAGTATTACTAAGTTCGAATTTGTTTTTCTTTTGTTTAATTTTAATGTTAATAAATTTAAACTTACTTTTAAATAGTTAATTTTTAAAAAATAAGTAATAATACAAAAATTTAATTTAAATTAATATAAAAAATAAATTAAATTATTTATTAAACTATCACCTTAAGAAATAAATCATAAATTATTTGAAAACCAACGGCACTTGTATTAAACCTATTCAAACACAAGTGTTGGTTGGGGTATAGCTGTGGCTTGTTAGAATAAGTGTGTTATGATTGTGATGTACAATAGAATTTGTGCACAAACGTGTCTATATATATATATATATATATATATATATATATATATTTGGGGTCTTATTTGCATGCAAAAACAATTTTCTATAAAGAGATGGGCTACGAGGTTTGCTCGGCATCGCACAACGAATTGGAAGAAAAAGAAGAGTTCCCGGATGAAAGGAAGGAACGGTGAATTATCGGCATTGAATTGAATTAATTTGGAATCAGTCTTTGTAGATTGAAGTCAAAATGCTGACTTCTCCAGAACATTCAACCTGTCATTTGAATGCATAATTTCCAGCCTATTTTGCTTCTGTTGCTACTTCCCACCACCAGGAACAAAACACACACCATTTTTGTTTACTACCTTGAATGCGCACAGGCTATACATATTGAATGTGTCAATAACGTGTAGGAACATTAATATTGCTAGACCAACATTACCATTGGCTATTTCGCCCCTGTTTGTTCTTTCAGTTAGTCATTCCTTAATCTGGTATCACATCAAATTTCTCTTCTCCTTTCAACCCTTTTTATTTATTTTTTTTATTTTTTGGGTCAGAAATCTTAAATGCTTTTGATCCTTCTTAATAATTATTATTATAATAATATCAAATGATATGACATCTTCAATTCAACCAATAAAATTATATATTACATCAATGGTGATACCTCCAAAATATTACTATCTATAATATAAGTTTTTTTTTTCCCCCTTCTTCTTTTAAAGAATTATGTCATGAAAAATAGAAAAAAAAAAATTGTGTTCTGATGACTTCACCTTCAAGTCTGTGTAACTTTATCATTCCACAGAGATTTGCACTTCAAATTGTTCGAAAGCTTCATGTTGGCATGACATTTGAATTGCAACAGGTAGGGGAAGAACTTGGGAATTATTCGTTTTTGGGTATTAGAAGTTGGGAAACTTGGAATTAAATTTATTTTCGCATCTCTTACTTAATATTGCCCAACTAAGAGCCAGCCGGTTGGCATTTGAGAATTATTCCTGTTGCATGAACGTTACATTCTAAATATAATAACGGGTCAACTTTAACAGTGAATTGAAAGACTAATAAAATAATAAAAATAAAATAAAAAGAATTTGACCCATTTGTTTGAAGTTTGAACTGGTCTAATATGAAACATCTAGCCTTATTTTCCGTCCTTGACATATTAGCCTTAAAAAAATAATAATAATAATAAAATAATAATGTATCTGAGCATCTTAGAGATAAATTTCATGAGACACATGAATCATACAGAACTTCTCCATTGTTTTTAGTGTAAGAAACAAACAAAACTTTATATCATTGTGTAAAATGTAGATGTATGAAGACTATACTCGGAAAGGTTATGTACTAATTCACCAAAAATTAAAACAACTATACCCGAACGTTTATCTCTCTAAATCTATTCAAGCAATCACCACCCCCCTCCCCAAAAATAAATAAATAAAAGGAATATTGACAATTTTTTTTTTTTTTTTTTTTTTTTTGAATTTGCATAGATAATTTCAAAACGATCGTTGTAGGTTCTTGAAATCGACAGATTCGATGCATTCTAAACCAGCTCTGTAAGGGTTCATTAGTTTCAACAGCTCAGTTGCCTTCTCCTTTGTTTCATCACCACATCCAAGCTGCAAAAGCAGAACCAGCTTCTGAAAAGCACCAACTTGAACGGCCTCAGCCAGAACCCTCTCTGCTTCAAGCTTCTCATTCTCGCGTCTGCTTAGCTTCCAAATCGCAGAAACTGAATATTCGGATGCTAAATCCGATACCCTCAAAATTTTCTTCACGAGAACCGGCATTGTGAGAGCATTGTTATGAGCCTCTCGCATCCCTTGTTCACCATCACAGAGCTTGTCAATAACACCCAATGCTCTCTCGCTTGTGCCCCTGTCGGAGTCGACAATGACTTGTAGCAGTAATGAAAGCAAGCCCATTTTGACGAATTCTGATTTGTTGTTGACAGAGGAAGAAGCTGATGAAACTAGATAGAAAATCAGCGTAAGAGAGGACTTGGTGATTGTCGGGCAAATTGGGTCTTTAATGAAGCCAAAAAGCACCTCATTAACTCCTTGGATAGACGCCAATGATTCTACGAGTTGCTGATTGCTTGCAGAAAGAAGCTCTTTTATCGTCAGGATGGAATTCTGCTTAGCTGAAACATCGAAATCTCTATGTTTCAAGAACTCCACCATGCAGCCTAAAGAATTCTGTGATCCAAGTTGCTTTTGGGCTTCCAAATCGAGAGGAAACATCCAAGTTATTGCGGACAAAGTTTCCTCCAAAACGCTGGCATTTCTCTGGAAAGAATCGGCAGCAAATGCATGGAAGGCGGCCGCCAATGCAGCACTTGCTCCATTTGCTACGATGCAACGCCTGTTGCGCTCGCTTTCGTTCCCCCATTTCTTGATCTTTCTAACCAAATGCAAGCACCCCAATTGATCCAAACGCTTTGCTGAAGCAGCAACGCTGAAAAGAACCTCGGAGACCTCAACTGGGGAGACAGGAATTCTCGGTGTTGGGAACCTTTCGACCCCATAATCTCGCTTCTCAACGCACCACTCTTGTATCATTTTCCTGAGAGTATGGTTAGGAATCTGATCAAAACTGTGGAGAACTTGATTGGTTACGGGGCACGTAAAGTTGCCACCTTCAAGCCACGTCTCAATGCTCTCCCGATCATAGGTGACCCCAGATGACAAAGTCACTGGATCTTTCATTAGATCAAGAGAAATTGGACAAAGAAAATGGTTTGGGATGATCAAGTTCTTCAAATGGGCAGCCTTTTCTTTCCTTTTGCGAGCATTGCATCCACTTGGTCTCATCTTTATCCAACCAAAAACCATTTTTATGCGTTCCAAATGAGTTGATTACAGAATCAAAGTTGAGACTTTGGAGGAGCTATATATGTGATTTATGTAAAGGAACGCACACGCGCACACACACATATATAGAGGTTGGCACAATTTGATGGGTCATGGCGTTCAAAGTTAGGACCTTACCGTGTAAAGAAGCAGAAAGAAAGGATTGAAGGGATGAAATAAATAAAATATGAATGATTCAATTTGAGGAGAAGCGTTCAAATTGAAAAGTGCGCAGGGAGGGAAGGGGAGGGGAGAGAGGGTGAGGGTTTTTTTTTTTTTTTTTTTTGAACGTTGAACGTTGAATAGGCCCGAAGTTTTTATCTACACATGCAGGCGTCAAAAGGCACGCGCATGCAAGAAAAGTAGCAACGTTTTGACGCTTTCAATAATTGTAATCAAAGTTCAAGTAAACCAGAACGTGCAGCCATACTTAACACGGAGCTAAGAATGAATCTCTCTCTCTCTCTCTGTTTTTTCTTTTTCCCCCCTCCCTCAATCGTATTAGAGTCTTCTCCAAAATTGCATGTCTCAAATTTGAAACTTAGTTAAAACTAATTAATTTTAAGGAAGGAAAAAAAAAAAAAAACTTAATATGGCATTTAGTCAATTAAATTTTTCTTTGGTATTGTGTACTTTAGGTTTGAATTGTATGATTTATTAAACCTTAAGAGTTTTGTAAGATTAATGATTCAAATCAAAATACGATTGATTTGGTGTAAATTTATTATTATTATTATTTTTTTTTTCTGTAATAACTTTGCGTTTTTAAGGAAGTAACAACTTTGTTCTCCTCTGTACCGTTAAATAAGAAGCTTAGATGTTTTGTTTTTGGGTACAACATTGTATGTCTTTTCTTTGCTTTTCTTTTTTTTTTTTTTTTAAAAAAAAAAAAAAGAAAAGAAGAAGAAAAGATGAGTCAAAAGTCTGACCTAAGTTTGATGTTTGATGTAGTTTAGGCAAATATAATAACGAAGAGCAGCGTTATATAACAAGAAGAATTCTTGAGTTCAAACTTCTATGAAAGCCAATTGATAAAAAAGAAAATCAATTTATATAAGTTGCGATTAACTGCCATCTAAAAGCAATTAACAAAAATTAATTAGTCAATAACTTCATTAATTAAAATATCCAACTAAACTCTGGCATCTATTGTTTCGTGCAATCAACATTGTTCTATGCAATAAAGTAAATTTCCCTTTTAACCAAAAATTAGATACACACTTTGATACAGTAATCAACTACCCATCTTTTATTATTATTATTATTATTATTTTTTCTTAAATTTTGGTATTAGTAATTAGGGTAACCTTATACCTAATTTATGAAGCGTTAATTGAGATTACGCCACTTATATCGGCCATAAGAGGTAGGACTTCTGCTAATTAACGCCGATTGGGGGTCCAACGCCACCCCACCTCCAATGTTCTCTGCTCCAACCCATGGGTTGGTTTGACACTGCTTGGTATTATACGTCGGTCCAAATACGGCTGGCACATGAATAATGTTAAGCCGTGTCAAGCACAACTTATCACTCAGAAATAGCACCGTCCGTTGTGGACCCCGACTTACCATTCACGCGTATTAATATAATATTATATATAAAATATTATCTTGTGATTAAATTAAAAATTTGTAGGGACAAAAATTTACATGTTAATATAAATAATTTAAATATAATTACACTGTTAAAAAGAGAATGCAGTTCATCATCATGATTTAAAGATTAAGAAAAAAAATAAATAATTAATTTTACATCTACGTCCTGGTCAGGCACTTGGTGCTTTTGGCGGGAGGAGTGATTAGAAACTCATGTATGTACTTCAAAAGATTCAAGAGAATCGAGAAAGGAGAATCACAGCAGCCAGCTTTTGTTCACTCTTGCATGCTAACAGTATATATGTACCTTTTTGTACAATCAGAAAAAGCCGTTTTGTTTTGTTTTGTTTTTGTCTTTTTTTATCTAAGGAACAGGTTCGTCTTAAGTAAGATAAAGATTACCGGGCAAAAGGAATGGTATTAAAATGTAGAGAAATGATAAAACTTTAGATATAAAATAAATTAGGGTGTAAAAATTAATATTAATGTGAACTATGTAAAAATATTATTTTTAAAAATAATTTTATTTATACAAAAGAATTGTTATAGTGAAATAAAGTATTACCATTATTCTCCTCATATAATAAGACAAAATTTTTATTGCATGAATTAGATAATAAAAATAATATAAATTTATTAAATTTTAGTATTTAAAGGTATATGAAGAATTAATTAATTTTTAACAGTTAAATATAACTAATTAATATAATTAATTTGATGAATCAATTTGATTAATATAATTTAAAAATTTTATATTATGTAAATAGTTTTTTTTTATAAAAAAAATATTTACTTTTATAAAATATAAGATAAATATTATTATAAAGATATAAATTTAAAATTTTATTTTTAATATAAAATTAATTTTTTAA
Organism: Kandelia obovata; assembly: GCA_021464305.1. NCBI lineage: Eukaryota > Viridiplantae > Streptophyta > Magnoliopsida > Malpighiales > Rhizophoraceae > Kandelia > Kandelia obovata. Next base: position 1,341,424 of record CM038480.1, read on the forward strand.
AAAATATATTTATTTTCAAACAAAAATTACCTTAAAATGAGCTAGCAACTCATCCCAAAATTAGGTAACTCATGCGAAAGGTATAAATAGTTGTTTTCTTGTTCACAACCATATAAATTTCAAAAACCCCATCATACATTGGTGCGACTTGAATATGGCCCACCATTGTTAGGTGTTAGTTTTTATTATTTATTATTATTATTGTCAAAAGTTCCCACTCACCAAAACAATTCGATCTTTTGCACTTTTCATGATTCATCTCTGCCTGCTTTACTCGTTTCTCCCGTGTTTCTCCTCATCAGCGCCGATTGCCCCAGAATGAATGGAACCCCTCCTTGAAAAGGCATAACTAAAAGTGGAAAACCTTTCGAAGACACAATAAATTGACACCTTAGTGAAGATTGAACCATTGTCAAAATCAGTAACCACGGCCAGTAAGAAGGGTAATTTAAACGAGTAGAGTCACAGAAAAATTCACAATGTGCTGCAGACGAAGATGTTTTCTGCGTCAGACCAATTATAATCTCCTCTGTTGTTCTAGCAGAGTCTTCACACATAATTCAATAGCATGAATACTGCAAGCATCTCAAGAAGGAACAGGAAAAGCATACATGCTAGAGACTTCGCAACTTTAACCAAAAAGCAGTAAAGAAAGCAATTTTATTTCAATGGCGTTGGAGAGACAAGATACAAGATTGTACATTCCGGAGGCTCGGAGAGTAATGTTGCATATTAAACAGAAAATTTAAAGCAAAATAGTGCCTAGCAATGGCCGTCCTTTCTCGGCAAGAATGGTTAGAGAAGAGTGAACTTATTGTGAACCATGATTGATGGATTTAATAGAAGGAGATGCTGTACAAGAGCTTCCGCCGGTGCTTTGTCTCAAATGCAGCGATAATCTCATCAATTGAATCCTCCCACGATTCAGCTGCCTCAATCTATAGAAAATATATAACCATCTAAATAAGTCAGCGAAATTCAGCAACATGTGTCACCAGTTTGAAGCAAATAAGAATGCCCACCTGTTCACAAAGATCCAAAGCTAGCCGAGCACCTACGGCTGCCTCTTCATGGTTATCTTTCACTTCCAAGTTAATTACGAGGACGGTTTTCAAAAGATCATGATCCCGACTATGGAGATCTGTACCATTTCACAAAATTGATCAAACTATTGTATAGAACTGCTAACTTCATATAAGGTGCCAGAACTAAGGGTGTGGTTCTACTCAATTTTGCATCAGAAGACCTCTGAGGTATGACCTGCAGGCTAAAATAATAGACTGCATCCCAGAAGAAAAATGTAGTTGATTCCTAACTATGACTATAATGAAGAAAGACTACGCTAAATCAAGATGGAAGGTTAGGATTCCAGAATGACACAAATAACCATATATGCAACAACTTTACGTGTGGTGCACAAGCCTTAATCACACGGTAGAAATTCAAATGCCATCCCAACAGGAAGAAGGCAAGAGCGGCATCGGTGACTGTTTTTAAATTGTACAGGCAGTTGCATTGCTCAACAGAGAACTCATAAAACTTGTCATTGTAAAGGGCATGTTGACAATCTATATGTTCTTATCTCAACTTTATGCCACCATTTAAAAGGGATAAGGAGATTGTAACAAAGAAAAGATTCAACTGAATGCAGAATCGACTCTTACCATTCAGCCATGTATGATCCACACACCATTGGACATCTGGATATATCTCCATCGATATTATTACCATTGCAACACTTGCCAATTTATTCTGCTAGAAACTGAATTGCTAATGCCAAGCCTATTTTTAATTTGCCACTTCATATATCTCATACTTTTTCCCTCTTAAAAAGTGCACATAAAAATTTACTGGTTGGACACTCTTGACATTTATACAGGCTTTGGTTGGCTATCTAGCAGACCAGTGATAGCCTGCCCGGAACACAGATTATGCGGCTCCCAGTCTTGTGCTCTATTGACAACAGGATATATCAGGCCAACAGGAGACCGACCCCAGTTTTCATGCCTCTGATCACTGGACACAGTTCCTTTTACCCCTCAAGAAATTTCAATTCTGAATGAGTCTCACGTGATTTATCCAACAGCATTTAGATATATGTGAGTCAAAATCACTAAGAAATCTTACATCAGAGAAAGCCAATCAAAAGAAACACAAAAAGAAGAAAAAGAAAAGGTTTACCTTCAACAACCATGTCGAAAACCTTTTCCTCAAAAGTGAACACCACATCAAAGGAGCCATCGGCAGCATTATCTTGCCAGCGTTGAGGGGCTAGTTTGACGCCCGAGTTCCTCTTGAGCATCGGCAATATCCCATTGCGCTTGTAACTGCATCCATGCTAAAGTCAAGGTTTCACTCTTCTAAAGAAAAACATATAAAACATCTTGGTTCCATAGCATCCCCACCTTGGTGGGCAAAATTCAGGATCCATAACATTGTTTACTTATCCATCCACCTCAAATCACACATGATTTGGACTCAGCCTCCACATTAAGTAAAGCACTTTGGCTATCTCACTACAACCAACTAAACTTAGTCAGCAAAGTAAACATATTTTGCATCTCGTCAAGTGTACTAATTTAGTAAAGAATTAAGTTTTCTTTCGCTACTTTTCTTTTTCCCTCTTAAATTTCGAGTGCATGGAAATGAAAGAGCAACGTTCCTAATTCGAACAACCACGTATGAATTAGTTAACTAATCAACTATAATTTTAGCCACAAAACCAAAAATCCGAGAAAGTACAGGAAAATTTTCTGGGCAACCAAACAAAACCGAGAGGGAAAAAAAAAGAAAAAGAAAAAGAAAAAGAAAAAGAAAAAGAAAAAGAAAAAGGAAGAAGTGGAATTACAGTTCAGGGTCTTTGCGACGGAGATCATCGAACATGTGCTTGTAAGGGGTTCCAAAGTCGTAGACGTTTGGTTCTCTGAGGGAAGGTCCAGGGAGCTTGACGTGAGCCCCAGTGCCGTAGGAGGACACGTCGAAGCCTTGCCTTTTCAGCAGCGAGTGCGCCTCCATGCTCCTATTCTGATTCGACGAACACACCATTGCGTATCGGAACTTCATGCTGTGTCCCCCGTTTGGCTTTGTGCCGATCCAATCCTGTGTTTTCCGATTTAGATAGAAAACTAGAAGGTTCTTCCAGCCGTATGTCAATTTACTATACTACCCTTATACCTTCTTCTTTTTCTTTTTTTTTTTTACTAATTTTTTCCTTTAAACTTCACTGTTAAGAACTAATTGTTATGATTAAAATTAACAATAATGAAAATGTTTATGTTTTTTTTTTTGTTTTTTTTCATAGAGAATGGTAATAAATATGTTAAAAATTTTGATTTCATAGACTATTCTAAGTAGTAATAATAATAATAATAATTATTATTATTATGATTATTTACACAAATCTTAAATATTGTAAAAAAAAAAAATAATTTTATAATATATGGCACATGTGATTTGAATATTATTTTCAAGATTTTATTGAAAATTAAGAGCAGCAATCTGACTTTCAGGATTACATTATATTGTATAATTTTGCAAAAATAAATTAAAATAATATGACATAGCTAGAAAAGAGAGAGAAAGGAAAAAGAAAAAAGAAAAAGAAGAAAAAACAGCGGCAAAAGGGTAAATAACTGTGAAGCAAAAGGGTGTTTAATAATAGTTTCATATTAATAATAGACGAACAAGAGTCGTTTTGCGTTGTTAGCCCACACAGTAAGAGCGTATATATAATACAATACAAATAATACCTTCTCCTACGCTCTCGCTGCCTTTGACCATCTCTGCGTCTGCGTCGTCGCGGTCGTGGTGGTTCTTAATTGTTTCTATTTCCTTTTTTTTTTTTTGCTGCAAAAGGTATCATTTTTTTGTGTCTTGCTGTTATTATTTCTAATATCTTCTTTTTTTTTTTATAAAAAAAAACCTATAAAGAAAAATTCCTTGGATGGCAGAAATGGGACTTCTGTGTGTGTGTGTTTTTTTAATATTTAATATTTGGGTGGTAATTACATCTTTTTTTTTTGTTTTTTTATATATTTATTATTTTTTCGTTGCTGTAGAAAATTGGGAATGGAGGCAGTGGGAGCTAGCGTTGTACGGTGTCCGATGGGATTGTCCATGTTTCCTTCGACATCCGTTAATAGATCGGTTTTTCTGGCAGCTAATGGTCCCGATTTTACTCGTTTTAATGCATCGTCTGTCTTCCCAATTAAGGTAATGATTTTGGGTTTCCGAGGTTTTATTTTATTTTATTTTTTATTAATCAAAGTTGGAAACTTTTTGGGGGAATTATGGGTTTAGGGTTTATGGAAGCATTTTTGAACGGAGGGGTTTTTGTTCTTGTTTTGGATTGTAAAGTTGATGATTTCCAAGAAAAAGAAAAAGGAATGGACTAAGTAAAAGTGAAGGAAAAATTAGTGACTGCTTGAATTTGAAAGCTAGCGTTAGGTTTTTTTTTTTTTTTTGTTTGTTGACTTTGTTCATAAACGAAACGTTTGCAGAGTTATACTTCGATTTTGAACTCCCAGTCTGGACATAGGAGATTGGGTTTTGGAAGTGGGAGATGTATGGTAGTAAAAGCATCAGCATCATCATCTTCTTCTTCTTCTTCATCAGACTCTACTGGGACTCCAATTGCTCCACTACAGCTGGAGTCTCCAGTTGGGCAGTTCTTGTCTCAGATTTTGATGAGTCATCCACATCTCGTGCCAGCAGCAGTTGAGCAGCAGCTTGAACAGCTTCAATCTGATCGGGATGCTGAAGAAAAGAAGGATGAACCTTCGGCTACTGGGACTGATCTTGTATTGTACAGGTTAGTTGCTTAATCTTCCGTCATTACTGCATTGGATGCAAATTGCGATATTTGTTTTTAGATTTAGTACCTGGTTAAATTAAATATGATTATGCGGTTTCTGAAATTACTAGGAGAATTGCTGAGGTGAAAGCTAATGAAAGGAGAAAGGCTTTGGAAGAGATCTTGTATGCATTGGTTGTGCAGAAATTCATGGATGCAAATGTTTCTCTGACACCAACTGTAGCCCCCACCACCGCAGACCCATTTGGCCGTGTGGACACATGGCCAAGCCAAGATGACAAGCTGGAGAGACTTCATTCTTCTGAAGCCTATGAGATGATCCTGAATCACCTAGCCCTCATCTTAGGAAATCGATTGGGAGATGGAACTTCTGTGGCAGAGATAAGCAAAGTCAGGGTTGGTCAGGTGTATGCAGCTTCAGTGATGTATGGATACTTCCTCAAGCGGGTTGATCAGAGGTTTCAGCTTGAGAAGACAATGAAAATCCTTCCAAATGTTGTGGATGAAGAAGAGGATAGATCTGTCCAGAGGAGCATGAATCCTGGTCATGGAGAATATTCCTTTCAAGCCATGTCATCCCATTCTGAAGCCTCTGCTGGTGGTGTCAGTCCTGGAGGATTTGGTCATGGCATCAAGGCCTCTCGTTTGCGGACTTATGTGATGTCTTTTGATGGGGAGACACTTCAAAGATATGCAACAATAAGGTCTAAGGAGGCTGTGAGTGTAATTGAGAAGCACACAGAGGCCTTGTTTGGGCGACCTGAAATTGTTATTACACCTCGTGGGAGTATTGATTCTTCCAAGGAAGAACTCCTCAAGATCAGCCTTGGTGGTTTAAAAAGACTTGTTTTGGAGGCTGTGACCTTTGGTTCTCTTCTCTGGGATGTTGAGAGCTATGTGGACTCAAGGTACCATTTTGTTGTTAATTGATCAATATTCACCAACAATTTAAAGAAATTTTGCTAGCAAGGCACGACTAACCATCCTTAAATGCTAGAAAAGGCATCCTAATGTACAAGGCTCTCACATTGTGGGGTTCTAGAGAAGTTTCAGATGCCAAGTGAGTGTAAATTTGGTTATACATGCCAAGTGATGTTCACTAACTTTTCTGTAGATAGTTTTTGGTACTCCGTCTCTTTTTTTCAATTCGCACTGTTGCAGAGGTGTCTGTGAAACTCACATTCCCCTTTAAGTGTATTTGACCGGTGTGAAATACATGTGTGCTGAAATATAACAAATTGTCATGCTTTGGATTACGATATTCTCATAGGAATATCACTTGACTGTCTTTGCACATAATAGCATGAATGTATGGCAACTCATTTTATGTGTTGCTGAATATGCCATGGAAAGTGTGGGCTTTCTGCCGCATTATGTAGTGATTTTAATTTTTATTTTAATTTTTCATCTTTTCTGTGTTTCCATATTTGACTGAGTGTAGCTTGAAAGAACCAAGAAGGGACTTAGAAAACTTGAGAGAAAATTTCTGACCTGGAAAACTTATGTGAGTAAAATTGCAGTGGATTATATTTGGTAAGATGTTCATTGCATATGCTTGAGCATTTTATCAGCCATTCATTGAAAAAGTATCCCTTGTAAGGTGGATCTCAAACTTGAGAACTCTGAGAGATTCTGACCTTCCACTTTTGCGGGCCTGGAGGAAAGTTATTAGAAAACTTTGTCATTGTCCATTGTATACTTAAAACATAGTAAATTGATTGGTCGTCTGTCTGAGTCATGACCACTTGGTTGATTCAAACAAATTGTGCAGCAGCTATTGGTGTTTGACTGGCTTTGGAGTATATCAGGGCCAAGTGGAAGCCCTAAAGTTTGAGAAACTTCTAGGCAGAGAGTTTCTGGCCATTTGGCATACAATTGTAGGTCGTGAATTGTGATATATGAACGCCATCTCTAAGCAGGCTGCAAATAGAGGCTTGATCAATTTTGTGCAAGAAATGACTTGTGGTATTATGAAAGTTGAGGTTTACTTTTGAATCAGATAATGTGTATGTCAGGAATTTGAGGTTTAGCACCTAAGTGGATCATGAATCTAGGCTTGATGGATATTCATGATTAGTATGCTGTCTCGTGATAATTTCAAAAGATGGGAACTTTGAGCACAAAGCTACAAGAAAAAGGATTGGAGAAAAACTAAAATGGTTCCCTGCTTTCCATCATCAGTTGCAAAAAGGGTTAACGGTGTATTATATGAATTAGGTATTGATTTTACGTTGTTGCAACTTGTGATATTTCCTAGTATGGTTGGTACCTAAATTCACCAGTTCAGAAGGAGTGAAGCTGATTTGATTCAAAACCAGTCACGTTAATTTCAAGTTGCAAGAATGAGTTGCTGACTCAGAACATTTTGTATGGTGACAGAATACCCCCAGTTGTAATACCAGTAATTACTACATATAACAATTCTATCTCTAAAATACTTCAGGAACAGAATAAAAATATCTGGTAATAATGCTTTTAGAAAATGGCCTGCAATACAGGCAAATGCCAAATCTATATCCCATGTTGATTAGTCTCTGGGCTCTGCAGTGACCAATCTCAATCTAGTGAAGATGCCTATCAAGCTGCAAAGTCTTGCGTTGATTGGTAAAGCAGCTTCGTGCTTCTCCATGAATGAATGACATTGCCAAAAACGTCACAAAAATTGAACTGTGTCTGTGTCTCAGTCAATTGCACGGACATGAAACCTTGTCCATCATAGAAGAACGTCACTCTCTCTCGATCTGATTCTTTAATGTCTCCTCTCCATGCCTTGGATCCTGCTCCACTGGTTAGAAATTGAAGGGGGCTGCAAAAGGGTAGCTGGCATTGGTATTTTATTCACTAATAAGAAACTCAACTTTCATACGAACACACCAGTCAATTGATTTTACCTCTCTGTGTCAATAATGTGCTCAAGGCAATGATCATGTCCATTCATGTAAAAGTCCACATTGTTGGCCTGCATATAGTAAAGGTAGCCTCATTAGCTCAACAAGATTATGAATCTTCATTAGCAGAGGCTTTATGGAAAACCAAAAATCAGTTATTGGAATATATACTGGTTAGGAGAAAAGTATCGATATTACTATTAGGATTGGTCTGCTAATTATTGAATTACCTGCAAGATTGGAAGAAGCTTCTCCACGAGTTCTTTGGTGTCACCGTGATGCCCAATGCTCCTAATTGCATGGTGACCCACAACAATTTTCCACTTTGCCCTTGACTCCCTCAATGCTAATTCCACATCCTACACAGATTATTGGCACACGTTTAAATTCCATGGGACGTTTGTTCACGAGGCTTCAAGTACTTCAGTCATACATCAACAGGCAATACCTTTAACAGGCCTGTAACGTAAGCCTTTCGAGATCCAATACCATGCCAATCATATGTGTGACCTTCTGCATCATAGAAGTAGGATTTGACGAAAGGTGTGGTGTCCACAAAGAAAATCTCAGCTAATTCTGCATAAATCAAAGTAAGTTGCTATGTAAATCATTTAACTGGTCCTTTTTATGCTAAGAAACGAAGGTTTAAATATGTTGTACCAGCATTGACAATAAATGATCTTAAACAGAACCATCTGCTGTCAAGGTTCCTCAGGTGATGGCTCAACTGTGCTTCTACATCGCCTCTGTAATCGTGGTTGCCAAGAACTGCAAAAATTAAATGAAACGAAAAATCCAATTAAATGGAGGTCATTACCCTGTCAAGATTTTTTAGAGAAAAAGTTTTTTCGTTGCTCTTATGGTTTTGGAACCTACCGCTGTACCACTGCTTCTGAAGGCTCTTCGCTTTGTAGATTTTGGTAAACGAATCCTCAAATGCTTGGTCGTGGGCACTCGTTAGTCCATTGTCATAAAAGTTATCGCCAGTGGAAACCACAAAATCTATGTCCAGCTTCTGTCCAATCCTTCCCATCTATAAAAAAAATAAAAATTAAAAAAAAAAAAGTAACGGAGCACAGATTGATGAGTGATAGGATGATTTGAATATCATAGTCAGTTATGGAGCTGCATGAATATGAATAGAAATGAAAACAAAAGATGGTGGTGGTGGTGAAACCTGAGCAGCAATTTCAGATTGATTGAAAGCACCCTTTCTTCCCCAATCTCCAACCACCAAAAAGCTAAGAGATCCATCACCTTTTGTGGGGTGTTCAAACCTTTGAAGCTCTGCAAATACAGAGACCAAACACAAGCCTAAACTAATGGTCATCAATAGAAGGCAAAGGGCCCTAGCTTTGTCACAGAACCCTGCCATATCCTCTCTCAGCTCTCCAGTAGTGAAACCTTAGCAGACCAAAAAGCCTAAGCTTAAAACTTTGCCCCAAGCTTTTCTCTACGCCTGGAGTTGGTCACTGTAGTTCTACATCTAACTTTCAACGGACAAAAGAACATTTATAGGCCACAAATGAAAAAGATTAAGTTGGGGGTGGTGGAAAGAATATTCCATAGAATTTCCATTTGTTACAGTAAACAAACTTGTTGGTTGTGGAAACTGATATGGGACGCAGACAAAATAAACCCGTCCCGATCATTAATTAATTCAGTTACGTGTTCTTAAGTGATTAAGTGACGCTGGTGGGAGGGTGACTAAGGTGAAGTAACCTTACTTCACCTTTTTAACAAGGCACCATTATTTTATCATGAATTAAGCACACCATTGGACAGTCCTACGTTGTGGAATGGTAGCACGTAACAGGAAAACAGGCTTCATATTGGACCCGTGACATCATTTTTTTTTTATATAAAGCTAGTTAGAACTTCAAATGGTTGTATATGGCAAACGCAAGAAATGTAGCACCCCACATGAACACACAACATTGAGAACCGTTCTCGGCAACCAGCGATGTTATATTGCAGCACAAACACACCGCCGGGGTAATATGACCACTGGCTGTGGACCATGGCTGCTCAGTAGGGAACATGGGGAAGCTGTACAAGGCATTCCCGAAAAAGCGCAAAAAAAAAAAAGAAAGAGGACATGGATCATGAGAATATGCCTTTTGATTCTCCAGGTTTATTCGGTGGTATATAACTGATTCCATGCCGGCGCCCACTCTGAAAGCTTTATATAAAATAAAATGGGGCCCAGCTTAAATGGAAATCGATGGGTTGGACCTCTAAATCTCTTTATTCCAATCCGTTTTCATCAAAGAATCTTGGGCCATAGCCAGGCCCTTAAAACCTACAATATGGGGAAAATTAAAACTCAATCCATGGTGTTTTTTAGATGATGACACGAACACTTTTGTTTTTTGTTTTTGGGTATTTAAGGGAATTTCGAATTACGGTTTCTTATTTGTAATCGTTCGATGCATGATTATAGACATCTATTCTTGAGAGTCCCAAATGCAGGAATATTACCATATAGGATTGACTTCTGTTAGAAGTAAATCCTCAACAAGCTTGTTAACTCCAAGAGTTTGGCGCATGTAGTGAGTAAATATACCCCATAACTTGTAGACTAAGGTTCCAATTTCCAATCTTGAGGTCACACTGCAAATAGCTAATTCTCTGCGAATCCCTTAATATTGATGTCAATGACATGCTTTTGACAGATACATGAACATAAAACTCTCCCACAGTACTAATTGACAAATGCGAAGAAAATGTCGACAAGCTTACTGGACATCACCAAATAAAATGCCTAGAAAGTAGGAGAAATTTGTAGAACAAATCCATAAATACAAGTCAGCAGAAGAACCAACCCAATCCCAAACTACTGCAGTCATAATCACGCCTACAACATCTCAACTTGCTACTGAGTTTAATTCCCAAGTAAATATAAATTCACATAACACTGGCTTGCAAGCACCTGCCACCCTTCACTGGTTCGGTCCCAGAAGTGCTAGAAGGAATGCTCTGTAGTAGCCAGAAGTCTCTGAGTGAACTACATCATTCAATGTCTTCTTGTACTTCCTCAAGTATTCTGCTTTTATATACTGCAAATCAATTTCAGTCCTCGTTACAATTACCCTTATAAGTGCAGAATCATTGGTGCCCAGACCTTTCATTGCCTTGCGCAATACCTGCAATTTTGCAAGCAAAATATTTAACATGACTCCTAGTGAGTGATACTGCTATACAGGCACTTAACAGCCTACTATCAGCATTCAAAATGAAAAGAAAAATGTTGTATGCTGTTCACAGCTATAATGGAACAAATGTGGCCTACGCAAGTCTCAATGGAAGGACCACCAGAATAAAGAATGTAATGCACTGCAAAGAAGTGAAATTGCAGAAATCTCAATGAAAAGACCACCAGAATAAAGAATATAATGCACTGCAAAGAAGTGGAATTGCAAAAGGAAAGATGTCTAGCCATAGATGAAAAGTGCCTGAGTCAATAGAGGGAAACCTGAAATTTTCTATTCCTGACTCTAAGTAGCAAAACTATCCTGATGAAATCATGAACTTGATATGCCACGACAGAAAATCCAATTTCAACTTCATGTTTCTCTATAAACTTTCCTTCTCTCCCTGTATGAATTGAGTGTCTATAATATTCCATTTTTTAACACCAAACAAGAAGCAAAGAATGTGTATTGCACTGTTACATAAGCTATGGTCTTATGGTCATAAGAATCATTGCTCTTCTCCGAATCTTCACAACATATGAAGCCTAAAATAGACCATAAATTCATTGAGCTAGAACTGACAATATTCAGAGCTTCCCTGAACAAAAAAAAAAAAAAAAAATCCTTTCCATAATTGTCACCAGGGCCTAAAAACCACAAATGTTACCTTAGCAAAGTAAACTGCAGGGTTATCTGAGCATTGTAAAATTGTCAGTAGACCATACTTAAACTGTCCTGATGTTTCCTTCTTTACTGCCTGTTATCATTTAACACTAACTTCACATTAGAAAAGGTTCAAAAGATTTAAGAGAGACGATTAACAAAAAATATTACCTTTTTCAGTGAATTCCCATACATGTTATGATAAGCATGGTTAACAGCAGCCAAATGTGCTGCACTTCGTTCGCTGAATAAACGGATGAAAGTCTTTTCATCAGTTCCCAATTTCTTTTCCCCTGCTTTATAAAGTGCCTTAGCATCATTCTGAGCCATCTCTCTATCAACTTCCCATCCTTCATGACGAGGCGTGCTTAAGTATGTAAGCAAAAGCTAAATAAAACATTAAATTCTGTATCAGCAACGCAAATTCCCTCTCATGGATATGGAAAGGTAAACAAATAAAGAAACACAAAAAATGAAAAAAAAGAAGAAGAAGCAGTTAATATAGAAGTAGCTGGCTGACTGAATTAAAATAGGAAATTGACCCTGAATAAGATGAGATAGAAGGATCCTAGAAAAAGTACTCCCCAATGTGTTAACAACAAAATCCCCTTTAATGAAATCAGTGCTCCATAATGACAGATAGCTGGAACTGAACATCAGTTGACTGCTCCAAATAATCTTTTAAGCTTATGAGAAAAAAAACATGTTATTCTCTTCTCCTACAAGGGCTTAGTAGCAATAATCCTCCCACAACAAATGACTGTTCTAGATGTTTCTGACAGAAAATTCTTATGTTTGATTAGCCTAGCAACAGCTCAAGGTTAAACAACAATTTCAGTCCCTTCACAAGAGATGCACTATTGCACTCCATGGAGAATTGAATCCATACATCAGGCAAATTATTTGATATATTGGGTGATTGGTAATCCATACCTTACGTCAGTATCAATATACATGCCTATTTCAGGTAGCAGTTAAAACTCTACAGGGTCTATCTAAATGACATGAAGAATAATAATGCAAGCTACTACCCAAAATTGGCAATGCAAGTATCCTGAAAATATGCTTCTGAATGGTCACTCAAGCCATAAATAAACTGCGTAGAATCTATTTATAAAGTGGTCAGCTCAATGCATGTTGATACCATGAAAAGTAAGTAGGACATTCTAGAGCTCAAGTTGTTACAGGCTGATGGAAAAAAGAAAAATAAAGAGAGGGCTTACCCTTTTATGATCCCCAGATGTGTGTAATTCAATATCATGCTCGATGTAACTCCCAAATTTTGCATAGTAATGTTGCTTAAAAACTTGTATCTGGGATGGAGTGCGAGAACACACTACTTCAGTTGCAGCTTCAAGATTTGTGTCTAAAATCAATGCCTGCCTAACAATTACTGCATCACGTCCAGGTGGATCATGCATCCAGAGCAGAACTGCTGTCTGAAACATAAATGTATGAAGATCAGATGGAAATTAGAAGGACTAAAATGAGCCTGTATTTTCCAAACTATGTAATAGGTTCATTCATAGTTTTCTTCCATAATCCATCTCTAATACACATTGCAAGGTTTGTGCTTGGGTATCTTAGAAAAAAAAAAAATCAAATGGCATAAACTCCATAATACCAAATGGCTGAAGAAAGTCAAGCAAACTTAATATTAGAACCTCCAATTTGCCGGTAAGCTCTGAAGTCAAACGCTTAGAAAGTTCCTCGGAATACATTGTTTTGTACTCCTGTGCAATGAGTGAACGTTGGGTTGCATCTCGATGAGCTAAGATATGAATTACCACAGAAGTGTCACATCCAAATCCTTTGCAAAAGAAAGAAAAGAAAATTAAATAAGACTACTATCAATCGGATAAACCTTTTCTTGATGCAGAAACTAGTTTTTTACATTTTACAATGGCTCTTCAGGTTTTAGCCAAAATTGCCATTAAGCTAGATGAATTTCATTAGCAAAATATATAACGCACATATGAATCTCAAAGATTGTTAGGTAGATGACTATCTAGCTTGGCAACTAAAACATACATCCCAAATCAAAGGTTTTTAAGTCTACAACCAAAGTAGCTAAACAAAGAGGTAAAAATAAGAATGGTGGTCCGAATCAGAACATGAAAACATCATCAATCTTCCCTAGATGACCATAGGAACAATGCAGAAGCTGCTGAACACTGATCAGTAAACTAGGAGAATCGACCATAGTTTCCATAAACAACGGTGTCAACTTCTGGGCTTTAAAAAGAGGCCTATTGTGTACATAGAAAGCCAAAAAAAAAAAAAACCAAATAAAAATAAACTTATGCCTATGACACAAGTGCATACAACAAATTAAATGGCATAGAAAAACTGCCTATCCTTCCAGCTAATTAACTCCATATAGCAGAGAATGGAAAAATGTCCCACTATTTTTTCAGTTTTATTTAGTCAGTGCACAAAGAAAACTAGTACCAAATAAAGGGGTCAATGAAGAGAGTTAACTAAGGCACCGCCTTATAGGAGATGAGGAAAGCAACTTGTATAAATTGCTAAACTTATAGTTTGCAAACATGCTGAAATTGGATTTATGCATGTCAGTTTCACCATAAAAAGGTCGCCAAGTCCTCAATATCAGGAATTAAACAAAAAGGGACAAAAGGAAGCCACCATGACAATAATCCTTTGGAAAGATCAACCCCAGAACATGCATCTCCAGAGAAATATCACTACAGTGTCACAAGATCGGAAATTGTTTGCACTCTTCTCTGTTCTTTGGACATTAGGCACACAAAAAGGAAAAGTAAACTGAAAAATGGGATCTTTCCTCTTCCCTGGTAGAAATTAACATGCTTAAAAATTTCCTGCATACATCGCATCTCTGGACTATGAAGTTAAGTGACTCCACCTCTTTCATTTAACGCCTAGATCACAAGAGACCATGATTAAAAATTCAATTAGGGAAACTAATAACCGATTAGGAAAACAAATGGGCATACGTCAAAAAATCACCTTTCTATATATTTTCACTTTGAAACTTGAAAGCTGTCAAAAGGGATCAGTACAAGAAGACCCAAAAGTTTTGACATATATATAAACAACAAAGGAAAAAAATTTCCCAAGGAGGAACCAATGAGCAAATTTAGAAAATGCAATGAATAAAGCACCCTTGAAAGCCTTGTGCAGTTGAATGGCGTCATCCCTTGGGGAAGTAAGCACTGGTGGAATGCTTAAAGTTGACATTTTTTCCGCCTTCTTCCAAAGATCACAAATGACACAGCCTCTCTTTTCTTTTTCTTTTTTTTGTTTCTTTTTGCCTTTTGTAACGAGAGTTTCAATGTCTATGGAGTGTTCAAGAAGCAGAGATGGCAGTTAATCTGTTGTTTCTAATTAGGTTTGAATCTTGTGGTAATTGGGTAAGCGTAGTTTTTTGGATCAGCAATGAGTAAGTGACAATTGTCCCCCACCCCTACCTTTTTTCAAATCCAATTACCAGCAGGAACATTAATTTAATCCCTTTTTTTATTCAAAAAAAAAAAAAAAATTTCTTGAGAAGAAAATTTTAGTAAATAAATAATTAATTTGAAAGATAGAACCCTCGTATGTCTTATTCTATTCTATTTATTTATTTATTTTGTCTTTATAAAAAAGTACTGTTCAAGGGGAAAAGTAACTTGTTTCCAGATATTGGATTAAAAATATTTGAACACATAAAGTTTGAAATTGAAAATTAAAGGGATTTCATTTAGAATTTATACTATGTACCCTTTTTGTTACGTTGAAGTTTCAAATCAATTCAAAGTACTGATATTTTAGCCCAAAAAAGAAAAAGATTTATATATGATCAAGATTTTATAAATAAATCTTACAAACGCATGCACTCAATACTTCTTGATTCAATTGGTTGAAACGGTTTATTTGTATTGAGAAATTTCGTGGGCAAAAACAAAATTGCCTCCTCTATAAGTCATGTTGGAGGGTCTACAAGGCACAGTTTTTGCTATTTCAACAGTGACCACCATTAAGAATCAAGTAGCACAAATCAAGATGGACACTTAATGCCCTCTCAGGGAAAAAATAAAATAAAATTGTTTGGTTTTTAATGCCCCAAAATGATGATGCAATCAGCAACGACATACAACAACACAGCTTTGTCCACATTGAGCATAAAAGGCTCTGAATCTTATCCAGCCAGGCAGCCACCAACTCTAATTAAATTGGAAATGCTTCGATCATCAATCTTTGAATGCTTATCAACAAAGGAGAGTGTTGATCATCTTTTATTACCAGTCCCCATCCGGTTAGAAATATCCAATATAATTTATTCATTGCACAGCTTGAACTTATATTCTACAGTTCAACCACTCAATGATGTCATTCATTATATCTTCTCTTTCTGGCTCAAATAGGAGGTCATGTAAGAACCCTTCAAGCAATTTGATGGTTTTGTCAGTTGAGGAGGCTTCTTTATATAGTTTTGCAGATGCCAACGGATCAGTAATGGTGTCAGCAGTGCCATGGAGAACTAGAAAGGGAACTCTCAATCTATTCATGTTCTGCTGCAAGTATGTGGTGATACGGAGAATTTCATAGCCAGTTCGCACCCTGATGGATCCTGTGTACACCAGTGGGTCTGAATACTTGGCCACTAGTGCGTCAGGGTCCCTGGAAACTGGCATGCCTTTCTTGTTTGCTGCACTAATTTGGAACCTTGGCAACAGAAGCGAGAAAACGGGGGCTAAGACCTACAATTAATGAAGAAAGCATGAGAGATTTAGATAGCAGAAGGTCCTGCTAACCAATTTTGATTGCCATTTTCAAATGACATGCATGTTTTGGCACTTAACAGGATGTCATCTGCAGTCCTAAGGTTTTATGGACCTAAAACAAAGGCATTATAGAGGCTGCAAAATGCCGTAGCATTTCTTACCACAAAGATGGGATGGGATGGCTGAACCCCTGCAGCAGGCGAAGTCAACACTATACCAGCTACACGAACTTCAACTTTTGGATCTAGCACTGCCTGCAATCATCGTGCGAAGAAATTGAAATGCTAATGTTAAATTCCACATCACATGTTGAGAAGCAGATGCACGTGCACTCCATTTGATACACATATGCGCTTCTATTGGAAAGTTAAAAGCCTTTTGAGCATAGAAAGAAAGCCATCATCTACCAACCTTACCTTGAGGACAATGGCTGCACCTGTTGAGTGTCCAAAGCAAAAACATGGGAGATTGGGATTTTCTGCCAAAACCTTGTCCAGAAAAGATTTCTGTCCACGGAGGAACAAAAATGAATGCATTTAGATTTATTTATTTTTATTTAAACATCAACAAGGACAACTGTAAAAAACAACTTCTATATAAGATTATAAGCACACCAAATCGGCTACAGCAGCATCAAGTGAATGAACATATGCATGTAGCCCATCACTTCCCCCATGTCCTGATATTAGAAAATAGACAAACGTTATTCACCACATAACATGAAGACAAAGTGAAGACTAACTAAAGCAAATATGAGATATAAATCAAGTAGTTAGCAAAGAAATGGTACGAGGTAGAAAAGCTATAAAACTGAACAATTTTGATGAAGATGGTCATTATTAATTTTCACCTAAAAAGTCGAGGAAAGACAAGAAAATCATTCATATAGAAACAAAACATTGACGTGCAACAAATTGATGGACACTTGTTGACATTTGGCTTAAACTACAAATCTAAAACCAGAGGAATTAGCAGTTTCCCAAGTTATTTAAGAGAAAAAAGCCAAGCTTGTGATCGTCATTCAATTGTAAATGATGGCACTAATACGAGGGATGCCCAAAGCTTCACCTATAAAGTTTGGCTGAAGCCATCCCTTCAAATTTTTCCTTTCTGTTTTTTTTTTTTTTTTTTTTTGCATGGGAAACAAAAATATCCATCCCATTAGAATGATCAAAATAAGGACCCATTGACCATAAGAAAACATTTCATGCATGGCTTGATTACAAGCATGCGTCCTCCCTTGGCAATTTTGGAAAAGTAAGCCGATAGAGATGACACAAGCAATAAGCTTACTTATTGAGAGGAGCTTCACATGTTACTTTTGGCACCAAAGGATATCACAATCCCTGCAACATTAAAATACGGATGCATCGTTGAAGAATTTTAAACTCTAGACCACAAAAGACACAGAGAAAGAAAGAGCAAATGCAAGGAGTATAGGCTAATCTCTTGGACAATTTTTGTTGATGTAGTTGTTATTATGATGATTACAGCTTGTTGCCCAGATTCTGTAATTGCAAGGACTATGGTCCCCCCCCCCAAACCCCAATTTTGTATTTCACAGCTAATTTGTTCATTGCATGAAAATTTTGTAACACCAGCATATAGAAGCTACCGGGATAATATGATGATAAACATTTTGGCAGTTATGATGCTCATTTTGGAACATGATTGCTGCTATATAAAATGACTTGGTGTCCTACACAGGAAGAAATGAAAATGATCACAAGATACATTGCGTTCACCTTTAACAGATTGGACAAATCGATTTCTTACGTAATTGAATTATGATTACTAATGATTCATCTCTTACAGTTGAATAATAATGTTTTTGAATTGTGCTTGGTTAAAAAGAAAATGCAGCCAATGGGGCAATTTGCATTATCGAGTAGAGAGTTACTGGTATGTACTCTCTGTGCAGATCATACAAATGAATGCCTGCCAATGATGCATATATGCTGGCCATTCTACACAAACACTTCCGCGTGAAAATTTAACCTGTGGCAACAACTAAAAGTAGCCCTGACTACCAATTGGAGCTAAGTTGTTACACATACTGTGGTAGTCTGGTTGAGTACTTTGACCCATTGCTTCAATTCAAAGTTGCGATTATTAACACTTAACATCTACATCTTGTCACAACTCCTCTTAACAGGGAAGATCTATGTTTGTGTGGATGTTACTGTTTATCTGCATCTGTGGTTTGTATGTGAGCATTCTAATTCAGAAATCTCCCTTTTCATTTTATAGCCTTGAAATGAACTAGAACTGCCAATCTTGGCCTTAAAGGGTATCTATAAAAGTTCTACACAATTGGGGCCAGAGGGCGTAAACCATTAGATTTTTTCTCCCTTAATTTCCCTCGACACTTAGATATAGTCATTAAGTTTGAGCACAAAAACACTTTCACTGTTGCCAAATTATGAAAAAAAAAGTAGTGAGACATGCTATTTATGAAAAATGTCAGCTAAATATCATCAATCTTTTGTTCTAAATATAAGAACTCCCTACCTAATGATACTTCAAAGAAAATTAGAGACCAGCATGAAGAGTAAAACTGAAACAGAGACACATTTTCAAGCAAGGACACACTGGACTTTGACCTATTAAGAAGGAAAACTGAATAACAAAAACAAGAATGCTGAAATGCTCTTAACCTTACCAATCCAATCCATTCCATAAACCTTAAATCCATTAGCATTCAGCTGCTTTGCAAAATCACTGTATCTACCACTGTTGTGAATAATGGAACATGCAAGCAAATCAGCAAACATGTATCAATTGAACGTCTAAGACAAGCTGGAAGGGGAATTAATAGATCAAACCTGTGTTCATTCAGCCCATGCATAAGTATAACAAGTCCCCTGCAAAAGTCAGGTAACAAAGTAAGGAAACAAAAGATATACCTATTTATTAATATAAGGGCAATAAATTAAAGCAAAAGCCAAAAAATTGCTCTTACCCTTTCATTTATAGAATCTGAAGCTAATCATTAATTATTTTACAAGCACACTATTTTAGAGGACCAACAACAAGCACTCACACGCTTTTTCAATTGACAAGCATTTGTTTATTTTCAATATCGAGCACACGTGGGAATTCACGGATTGAAGAATGAGTGGAAAGCCAATGTTTCGATAGGATTAATAGTTACATCATACGGTAGTCCAAGATTTTTCAATTTTCCTCGGTTCACTTTTCTTACTTTGTTCTTCATGCAAATTTTCTGAGACTCACGTGAATTTTGAAACTTTCAGAAAAAAAAAAAAAAAAGAAGCTTACCTATTGGTTCTAGACATTTGAATATAAATGTTGTAAAACAAATTAACTTTTAGACATAGTAACAAATTAAAATTTTATCACTAGGTTGCAAGGTTCGATGGTCATGTAATTTTTTCAGGTCCCATATTAAACCACCCAAAAAATAAAAATAAAAATAAAATAACATAAAGAAATAAATGAACAAATTGTGCCTGATTTTCCCAGAAGCCGGGGTCCACGACTGGGTAAAAATGGTAACACCACTGGCGGTAACAAACAGTGAAAACTGTCTAACCGAATTGGGGTCATCGTCCTGTAACGCCTTCTGAATAGCTAAGGCCCTTCTTTCGTCCCCCGCCACAGCGCCGCCACTTGCGCCGCAGCCTGACGACGCACTAGTCTTCCACGGCACAATTCTCGTCGGTACCCGCACCGTGGGGGTACCCTTCCGCTGGAAGGACGAAGTAGAAGACGACGACGACGGCGACGTGGAGGAGGAGAACGACGAGGATTCCTGCAGCAGCCTCTCATCCTTAGGCTTCTCCGGCGAGGACGACGCGACCGCCGCCCGTCGCCGGCCTCGAAAAGGGAGGAGAAGGAGCAAAAAGAAGGCGTTTATGAGCATCAACAAACTCCTCAACGCTCGGACCGAAAACAACGCGTTAATGCGTCCGCTGGCGCCCGACGTAAGAATCAACGAAGACGAAGACGAAGAAGAGGAGGAGGCGCCGCCCATCCGCTCGATTGCCATTGACCCTTTAACGACGATCAACGTTGGGTTCAATTCCGATATCGGAGGCTTTCTTACAGCGACAATTCAGTTGCCGCTCGTGCTGGTTTTAATATGGTCGTTCTTGTTCTAAAAATGATCTTAAAACACAGAAAATCAAATGTAATCGCCCAAAAGAAAAAACGCAAGTTGTCCAACAAATGGAATGAGCATTGTTGTTGCCTATTTTTAGAGCTCCAATAACTGCAGCACCAGAATTAGATCTGGAGGATCCTACAACCAACGTGAAGAATATATATATATATATAAAACTTCAGAAGAAAGAGAGAGAAAAAAAGTTTATGAGAATTCTTAAAAAAGAGAATGAGGCTTGCAGAAATGGGAATTGGCACGGACAAGAGAAATAAAGGAGGAGAGAGAGAGAGAGAGAGGCAGAGGAATTTTTATTTCTTCGATAAGATAAAAAAATAATTTATCTTTTGCAATTAAAATATTTTTTAAAAATATATTTAATTTATTATAAAACATTTTAAAATTATATTTATTTTATTATTTTAAAAAATTTACTTAATATATTAATTATAATTATATAATAACTATTTAATTTTTTTATAACATTTAAAAATATTTTTTATATAAAAAATTAAATTTAAAATTATATCAATAAATTAAATTTGTTAGATAAAATTTAAAAAATAATATATATATAATTATAAAAAATAAAACTAATATAATTAAACATATAATTAATACGTAAAATAAATTTTTAGAAAATTAAACATATATAATTATAAAAATATTTCAATAAAAAAACTGATTTAATCTTTTTATTCTAAAAAATAAAGAAAAAAAAAATATAATAAATAAAAATTTAAAATAAATTTACATCATTTAATTTTAATTAATAATTATATCCAGAAAGATGCGTAGCTCGAAAAAAAGATGTTGGTAATAAAGTCAAAGATGATGATCTTATTATTATTTCAAATCTTAATAGATGGTTCTAGAGGGGCCCAGTTGTCTACGCTTCTAGCGTCAAATTAGAGTAGTTGACCATTAGAGTCGGCTGTCCCAAATCAAGATAAGGAAAAAGTAGAGCGTGAGAATTATTCAGTCACGCGCGCGCGCGCTTATATATATATATTTATATTATTTAAAATTTTATACTTAATATCAATTAAATTTTAATTAATAGTTAAATATAACTAAATTCTTCTAATAATAAAAATATAGCTAAAGTTTTAATTAAAAATATTATGATATTAAATAAAAAAAATCAACACAAATCGAATTAATGGTGATACTTAATATATATATATATATATATATATATTAAAATTTAAAATGTATTTTTAAAATATAAATTCAATTTTTTTGTTTAAAAAATAATTTTTTAAAAATATTATATTCATACGTTATATCTTGTGGAAGCAGATATGGTAGTGATATCCTCCTCCAACAAAACCTTATATTTAAACAATAAAATAGAGGAACGGCCTTTGTTTCTTAGGTTTCGTTTAATAAAGTCAATATGGCAAAGCCGTTCTTAAGAGTTGTGACTGTTTGTATTATTTTTTCATTTATACCATAGGATACGCTCACGATACTCGGTTGCGTGATCACTTTTAACATGCAAAAATCGGTTTTCTTTAATAACTATCAAAAGTCTGAAAAAAAAAAAAAAAAAAACAAAGGGGAAACTGGCAAAAATATTTCTGTTTGTTTCCTGGGAAAATTTGGGGTTGGTCTTGGAGGCTGGGAAAGTTTGGTGATATTGAGCAGGAATAACAAGATCGAAACCACCCGACCTCATGATCTACATTGTTACTTCCTGTGAGGAAAAGACCCAATTTGGCAGCAGCATTCCCACCTCCGATTGGCTGCCAGGTAATCAACGGCTAGCTTCATCTGCCGCACAACCGTTTCTCCAGATTATATGCTCGATTTTTGCGTTAATTCTTGTGTTCAATTGCAGTTTTAAGGTCTTGAATGTTGAGGCTCTTGTTTGTAATTTTTTTTGTCACATGGCGGACTATTTATTTATTTATTTTTGTAAATCCTTTTCAATCGGTGATGAAACATAGTGGGTGTAGGGTGGGGAGTTTTTGGAAACTCCTCCAACTGCATTGATTGAAAAAGTTAATTTATCGTATCCCAAAATACCCGAAACCAAAATGATCGAATAACCTACACACATAGCACTTAGTTGCTATTTAGAGATAGTTTTAGCTGGTTGATAATTCCCTTGTCAGGTTATTATTATTTTTTCCTTGTTTTGGTCTAATCTGCCCCATTTAATTTTACTGATGTCATGGCATTAAAATGATCTTCGCCCATTCAGATGCTTGCTCGATCGAATGGTTCTTCATTTGTGCTTAAATAATGATAGTCCATTCAAAATTCTCCATACATCAAGCTTGTGTTCCAAGTCTTTTTTGGATGAAGGTAAATCTATTCTTTGTGCATGATTGGTTGTTTGCATGTTTATCTGTCTAGCATTTGACATCCTTTGCTCATTAGGATCAGGTGGCACTCTTTCCAAGAAAAATGTCCTCCTGCTTATTGCTCACCCTGATGATGAGTCCGCCTAAGCCTTCTTTTGCATAGCAATCAAGATTGCTCCACTTCATGGATTATCAAGTATTCTGTTGTTGGTCTTGAATTTCTTTACTTTTATTGTCAGAATGTTGTGTTGAAAGTTCATATTAGATTTACAATTTTTTGTTTTTTTTGCAAGTTCTTCTCTCCAAATATAAACTATCTGATAACAAGAAGGATTAATCTTCACATATTATGCTTGTCAATGGGTAATGTTCTTCCATTATGGTGTCATTTAGAATTAGATTTGCATGAAGAAGCAAGCACTTCTATTTGGACCATGTTGGACATAGCTGAATTGAGCTGCCTGGAATTTTCCTTTGGATCCATTAGTAATATGGGGCAGACTTGTTGCTATAGTTTTCTCACCCTTGTTGCTCATTGCAGAATTCAGCTTTATTAGAATTACTGGTTTCTTTGTTGTTTAAAAAGTGTTTCTACTGCAAAGTATTGTATCCACCATTTTGGCATCTCTTCTTTCTTTAAGTTGGAAGCATGTCCTAGCATATTTGTACTATTAAGTCTCTAAAGTTATCTCACCTCCAGTTACCATCTCTCTCTCTCTCTCTCTTCTTTAATATTATTCCACATGATTGCAAAATCCAATATTAGCAGTCCTTTAGGGTTTATAGCTTTTTATAGCTTTATAGTTTGTTTCCTTTGTTTGCTGATGAGATTTCCTTACTTTTTCCCCCAAGCACAATTTAAGTATTTCACATGAAGCAAGGTTTGTTTCACTCCATGATTCATTTATATCCTTTTCTAAAGTATCTCTTTGCAATGTCCTTTTGTTTTTCTTGATACAATTGTTGGGAAAGACTTATGTTTGGATCAACAGAGAGTCCAAGCCTCAGTAACCAAGTGTCTTATACTGTCTATTTGGTTAAACCATCCCTTATTCAGACTTCCCCCTTTTTTATTGGGTGGGGGGAAGGGTGGGGCCTAGGCGGGTTTAGGGGGTGCTCCATACATGCCCCTTTCCCTATCCAAAATCAAATTGTGTTGGAGGAGAAAAGTGCAGTGGATATTATTTTTGACCAGACAACTGACCAATATGAATTTATATTACTCCAGGACAAATGTATCTAGAATTTTCTCGCCGTTGGTTTTGAACTTACTAGCATTCATTTTCTTTTGTTATTGTTTCTCCCTTTTTGGAGTTTTGCTTAAAAGTAGAATTTTGTAATCCACAAATAGTTTGCCTTCCCCAGCTACACATCTTCCTCTAGGAGAAGAAACCTTCAGCAATTATATATTATTACGAGTGACCCATATCTGTCTGTAATACTCACTACAGATTATAGCATATACTGCTTCATATTTACTAAGTTTTTCTCCCTTTTGGTCTTTCATAATTTCCTCAACTTTTTAATCCTACTTTTATGCAGGTAATGCAGATGGTATGGGAAACATCAGAAAAACTGGGCTCTACCATGCTTGTGCAGTCCTCAAGGTGACTATAAATATGGATGAAAAAAAGTTTCATGCTTTGGAAGGTAAATAGCTAACATCTGCTGCATATAAATCCATCATTCAATTCCATACCAATCATGTCATAAATTGGGTCATAAGGGGTCCTTCATTTGGCCACTGTGAAAGGTCCAAAACTTGTGAAAGCAACTGTAGCACTAAGTATCAAAAAAACTTTGCCTGGATCTGTTTCTTCTGCATGTATAACCAGTTCTTTTGTGCATGCAGATTCTGCTTCCACAAGTGAAGGTTTTGGACCATCCAGATCTGCAGGTTGTACTCAAATTAATCTCTTGTAAAATCTGTATTTGAATTTTCATTTGGAGTACCATTTTGAGTCAGCTATAAATTGATACGGTATCATTGTCTAGGATGGTCTTGGCTGAGTGTGGGACCACAATTTATTGGCCAAAATTATTGAGGAGGTATCTAGTCATGAAATTGACATGGTATGAGAGTTATGTTTCTCTTTGTATTCATGTGTGCTTGTATGGTTATGTTCCAACTAGTCTACTGAATTTTGTTTTAAGGCTTGTGAGTTTGCGAATGTTAGGGGGTTTTAAGGTTCCCATTTTTTGGTTCCATGAGTAATTTTTAAGGCTGCTTTTCAATGTTGTGCACTTAAGCTGATCCCACATATGTCCTGCTTCTTTGCAGATTATCACTTTTGATGACTATGGCAATTCAGGTCATTGCAATCATCAGGATGTGCATTATGGGGTCCGGTAAGTAAATGGGTTCATTTGATAAAGCTTTTGTATTAAAAGGAACTTTTGTAATCTTTCATGTGTTGTGTTAATCTTAAAATGAGAGCCTATGGTCACAGCCAAACATGGATGATCCCAATTTGTTTGAAGTACTCAAAATGTAGGTTATCATGTTAGTATCAAAGCTTATAAAAAACTCTTTCAGTTACAGTTTCATGACTATACTTTATTCCTTGATATCTTTCGTTGAGAAGAGATTCTGGGTGGAATATTTATTGCTTTTCATTAATCACATTTTATGTGAATAGAATAAAAACCAAGTTACTTGGTATTCCATAAAATGATGTTCATTTGAAGTCAGAGAAGTTGTTCTCTTCGCTTTAGTAATTGCCAGTGTATGCTAATGCTTTTCCATTGCATTTATGTTTATTATACACATTCTGGCTGCCAATCATCCAAAGTTGTCAAATTTAGCTTGTATCTGCTTGTTCCTGAGAATTGAACAGTTGAAACACATTTTTGCAAAATCCCACTGTTTGAAGTCTAGTGCTAAGGTATATCACATGTGGCAGTCATCTGTAATATTTTCTAACTGAATAATATCAGATGTCTCCATTCCTTAAAATTATACTGATTAAGGGGAACGTTTCTATATGAGTATTTTATTCTGTAACAATGCTGCAGTTCCACAAAGTATTGAAGCTTGGGAACTTGTATGCTTTCTTATTCTTTAACTTCCTTTTCTTCTCTGTTTCCCTTTAAGGCACTATTTCATCCTTATAAATACTTCAGATGTCATAATAAAATACCAGATGTGGCCTTTTTACTTGGAATCTCCAAAACTTGGGGGCAATTTCCCATAAATGATTATCAAATGCTTCTGCATCCCAAGTGCTGACCAACATACTTGTTTTATCTATCCAACCAAAAAATTAAAATTTTAATACCTACACATCCATGTGTCAAATGCCAAGTTAACCCTGTTAAATTATTAAAATCATGATTAAAATACCCTTAACAAGGAAGCCTGCTATTTGCTTCCTTTTTATTGGAAAAATAAGTATGAGTCAAGGCAAAAAAATCCTGCATTGAAAATGAAAGGAAAGGGCAAGTGACATATAAGGGGCAACAAAACACCCCGAACTCTAACCTTAAGGTTTTGGGTAGGAAGTGGTATCAAAGGTCCAATAGATGATGTGTACTCTGCATCCGCAGAAATCCAATCAAAATTTTGCTGCCTGTGAAGGAATATTAGGCAATGGAAACACTCTAATCTTCTGTTGTTTCTTCAATGACTCTCTCTTGAATCTTAGGTGTAGATTATGATCATTTTGTCCTGTCTGCATTTCCAAACCACTTATTGACTTATTCTTTTTTTAGGTAGTGGTCTCTTAATTTTGCGTGGTGAAGCAAGATTCTATTTAGGATTTTTTTTAAGCCTGATTAGTTCCTTACTCTACATAACTAACATATCATTTGTGTCTTGATTTTCTCAAATTTCATTTTATTTAGTTCTTTTCCTACTTTTCAGGCTAGTGGAAACATTTTGCGCAAGTGCAGCGGACCAATTGATATTTGGTTGTCTTTGTTGTTAGCCATGAAATCTAAGGGGTCAATACATTGTTTCTTAAATGAGCATCCTTTCAAGAGCTTCCATGCGATGGCAGAACACTGAAGCCAATGGGTTTGGTAAGCTACGCATAAATGACTTGAAGAAAACTAATTTATCTTGTTATGATCATCCAAGTACCTTTTCATTATATGCCTAATTTGCGTGCTTCAAAGTATATACTTTGATGTGCATTGGCGATGTTTTCACTTTTATGCACTCTGATATATGCCAAAAGTTGAATGGATTGTGACTTTGATTTTACAGGTTCTGCAAGCTTTTCTATTATTTTGCAGTTATACTTACTCGAACACACTTCAAAAGATCAGCAAGTAGGTACGGAATTTTGGAATTATTTCTAAAATGACCGCTCAAGCCTGTTTAATAATTAGGTCCAAGTTGTGCATGCCCTTCTGCGGTTAATAGAAGAAGAGGCTATTGCAATCGGCGTACAGGCATTGGATCTCAAGCTACCCTTTGTGGAGATTAAGTCCTGCAGGAAAACACCCAGCTGAAGATGTGGAAATAGTATCTGCGGCTGGTCCTGATGCAAGGAATAAGGCAGGTTCTCAAGTGCCATCAAATTCTATTAGTGATTTTTAAAATTTCAAGTTTATGTCCAAAAGTTTAATTTTGACGGGATTAACAAACTTACAAGTATATATGTAAATAAAATTAGATATTTCAATTGTTTTAAATTATATTCCTTTTTTCCACTTTATTCTAACTTTATTGTATACCTTTGAGAACTTAAAAAAAAAAAAAAAAAGTTTGGTCATCCTATTTTTATATTTTACTCTGAGGCCTATTTTTTTAATTTTAGAAAAACAGTGAATCGATCGATTCATAGCTTGCTTGTGTCAATTTGCGCAGGAAGCAGGGTCTCCTTCTCTCTTTATGTTTTTGTTTATTTTCTGGACTGTTTAATTCAATAGCCATGATTGCAAACAATGGATCCACTCGAAAAGATTACTTTTATGCCTAACAAAAAAAAAATAAAAAAAAATAAATACAAAACGAAACGAAACGAAACAAAGGTTACGACCAAGGGCACAACAAGCTTTTTCGGAGGACACTAGCGAAAAAGATTTGACAAAGAACATCCAATAGAAGAGCAATAGGGTATGCAAGAAAGTAAATGAAAATGAACAGGTAAACTTTATTTAATTTTCACATTAGATAAAAAATTTTCTGACAATTTACTGCACGAACAAGATTAGCGTAGGGGCGAAACGGCTTGCAAGAAACGCTTGTCTAAATCAAGAATCTGTAAAGCGAAAGTGAAAGATGACACAAAAGACAAACAAGGGAGTCTCTTGAATCTTTTCTTCGCATGTATATGAAGCGGGGCAATGGGTGGCCAAATGGAAAAGTGGTTGGTAGCAAAAGGACATTGGAGAGGAAGAGAAAGACACAATGGCGCCCGTCGGATTGCCTCCTGGTTTTAGATTCCATCCTACCGACGAAGAGCTTGTCAATTATTATCTCAAGAGGAAGATCAGTGGCCAGGAAATCGAACTTGACATCATTCCTGAGGTTGATCTCTACAAATGTGAGCCTTGGGAATTGGCAGGTCTTCCTTTTCTTTTCATCCCCACTTTGCATTCCCTTTTCTCAAGCAAATTCTTCCATCGTTTAAGCAATCATGGCATCAATACATTCATATAATATAATCTGAATACACATCAGAGACGACAACTCTCACTTAGGTTTCGGCTTACTTGTCACGTTGGTGGCAACATATATTTTTACGTGTTTAGTGTTTTCATGTGTAACAAAATATTTCCTGTAAGATTTCGCAAGGTGGAAGCATTTGCTTTACTATTATTGGAAACATAACATTATCGTTTTCTTTTTCCTTTTTTTTTTTTTTTTTTGGCAGAGAAATCGTTTTTGCCAAGTAGGGATCCAGAGTGGTACTTCTTTGGACCTCGGGACAGGAAATATCCGAATGGGTTCAGAACCAACAGAGCAACAAGGGCTGGATACTGGAAGTCCACAGGGAAAGACAGAAGGGTCACCTCCCAGAATCGACCAATTGGAATGAAGAAGACATTGGTTTACTACAGAGGCCGAGCTCCCCAGGGAATTAGGACTGATTGGGTCATGCACGAATATCGCCTTGATGACAAGGAATGCGATGACCCCTCTGGTATTCAGGTAACTATTAACCCTGATCACGATGCAAGCATCAAGCTATCTGTTTCCCTGTTTTATGCGTTAATGGATGATATTGATATCAATTTCATGCAAGCTGCCTAGTTCTAGCATAAAACTTATTAAATGAGGAAACTTGGTTGATTATTTTTAACTTCAAGACGAAAGAAGTCAGCTAGCTAGAGTCGACTTATTATAATTATATATATTCAGTAATGATAATCTTCCACAGTACACACCAAAAAGAATGAATGAAAGAAAGAAAAAAAAAGTAGTAATGATTTGACAAAGTAAGTAGTTCTTCCACGTATAATCTTGAGAATATGTCCACCAATTAAGGCCATGTTTCCTTCCTTCTTTTTCTTCTTCAATATCTCTGTCTTCTACATGGTGGTGATAGAAACAAATTTATGTTCCCTAGACCTCGCCATCTTAGATATTGTGGGAAGAATATTGCGTATTTCTCCCATTTTGGGTTGATACCATGATCTTATTTTGAAGCTTGCACTGGCTAAAAAAAATGTTGGTCTACGTTACTTGCCAAGCATTTAATTTAATAAAATTATTAACACTCTTAGCACTACTCAAGTGCTCTTAGTTCTTTCTTTCTCTCTCTTGGTTGGGTTGGCATGCTGTTTCCCTCTATGTTAGGCTTTGAACCTTTTGGCTATTACATGCGCATTTTTCGCCGGTTGACATGGAAAGCCTTGAGCTCCGGTGGCTCGGCCAGGAAAAGCGTTAATTGTTTGATGTTCCTTCCCAACCCCAACCCCCCCCCTTTTTTTTTTTGAAAAAAGATTCCAAAACACAATAACTAGACATGGACTTAGGAATCAAAATTATTGAGCATAATAAAATTAGTACTTGATTGAATGTAAGAATTTTACATTTTAATTATATTTTAGTTTTTTTTTTTTAATCTCTTATGTATTTGACTGCATCTATTGTCTGTGTCAGTGTACTAAATCTTTTTCTTCATCCCCACCACCATTTTTCATTAGATAACTTAAGAAAGCAAATGAAACGACTACCCATGTCATTGCCCACAGTTGAACTTTTCATTTTACAACAGTAGTTGCATTGCATTCATGAACAACATTCGCGACACAAATCCATGAATTGCATGTAAAGTTAGAAGAATTAGGGCTTTCGGATCCTTATGTCACCTGATCGGGCCTTAAAATGTATTATAATATGATATGTGCCTAGCAAGCAGATCTCTGACATATTCGTTGCTTCAACCGGTGTCACTTAGATCTGCTATGTGACAAAGCTTGGCTTCACTTTGTAGTTTGTTTTCTATAACAAGACAAAAGTACTATCCCAAACCATAAGCCAATCCCTGTTGCAAGCATTATTTAATTCATTTGCTGCTTCTTTTTCTTTTTCAGCATTCTCTTTTACATATATATATATATATATATATATATATATATTACAGATTCAACGAACTATTGAAATTATTAAGCCTATGATAACATAAAGCAAATTCCCATCACTTTCGTGGTGTGGGGATGTGTCGGCTACTTTTAGCTTTATTCCAAACTGCAAAGTGAGCCAACGAGCTTACTTCTTGTTTATCGGAGGGGGGAAAGAAAAAAAAAAAAAACGATTAGCATTACCCACGTATGTCATGCAGCAAATTGTTCATAAAAGAAGTTGCTTTGTTAATAGTAACCTCAGTGCTGGTTTGAATGATTATGTCTAATGGTATAGAAGAACCAAGAGGAAGAAAAGATTGAAGCAAAGTTGTTTGTATTTTTCTTCACGCCAAAAAATGAATGGAGAAATAGTAGCTTATGAATGAATGAATTACTGCTTTTCAATTATCTTTTGCATCAATAATGATTCAATTCTAGCCCGACCCCATCAGCTATCTTTGCAAGCAGATATGGTTCATTTCGTGACAAAAAATTAGATCCCAAAGTCAGCCTCAATGATTGACTTCACATTCAATCATCTAGGATCATGTTCAAAAGATTTTGTTTTCGATAAGTTGCTTTGAACTTTATTCCCTAATAAAGAAAAGAAAAGAAAAAAAAAAAGGCACGACTCATATTTTAGAGTCTGAAGAAGAATTAGATGTAAGCACCGTTATGTTTTAGATAGAACTTGTTTTTGCTGAGGAATCTGTGGCCTTCACAGCCAAGCCTGGCACTTAAAAATAAGAACAAGCTTGTTTTTTTTTTTTTTTTTTTTTTGCAGGACTCGTACGCTTTGTGTCGGGTATTCAAGAAGAATGGAATGTACTCTGAAATCGAAGAACAAGGCCAATGTAGTAGCGTATCATTAATGGATGGCCAGAGCCCTCAAGGTGCCATGGTAAACGATAGCTGCGAGACCATGTCCCCGGATGTTCCCATTGCATCATCAACTTGCATGGACGAAGAAGACAGAGATGATTCATGGATGCAGTACTTCATCACAGACGATCCATGGTGTTCTTCTAACGCTGCTCTGGGTGGTGAAGAAGTTTCTCATGCCACGACACATGCAGATTAAACGCTTGATTAACCAGCAATTGGCGGCAAATAACACCATGTTAATCGGGTGCATTTTTCTTACAAATAAGGCATGATGTTCAATTGAATGATTGTGAAATCTTATAGTGATTGGAAGCATATCTAATTCCATCTTGGGATGATTAGCGGTTTGGATGCTGAATGCTGACCACCCCTACAGCCATATCAAACGGCTTGGTAAATTTTTGTTTTTTCACCTCTACAGCTTCGAGGTGATTTCAGTGTTACTGATGGAATAAAAGGGTGGTGGTGTCAATGTTGTTCTTGTTATGCATCAGCTCCTTTCTAATTGCTGAGCAGAACTAGAATGCGTAAACACACACCATTTTTTTTTAAAAAAACTACATATATTATTTTTTATCATTGACTTGTGTACATATAGAGAGACAAAGAGAGAAAGAGAGATAAACATCACGAGTGTTTCATAAAGAGTACCTGCTCAAACAATCGGCACATTCCCTGTTCTCTGGCAATTTAAGATGGCCTTCTAGAGTCTGCATGCAGTAACAAGATGTAATACACATGCATAAAGTAAACTTAGTGTCACGGATTTCTTCACATTTTTCCCAGCCGGAGCCATTATCTTCTCCTAAAAAAGTTAACCTGAGGTGCTTACCACACCTAAGTTTATAAAACCCAAACATCTTTTTTTTCTTTCACATTAGACCCCTAATCCAAGAGTTAAGAGGGAAGTTTTTTTTTTTTTTTTTTAACTTTTTCTGATGGTTTCGAAGTTTAAGACACAAATACATACAGTCAATCCCTCTATCCGGTTTAGGCGTTCATAGCCAAAAACGATTAACAGGTAAGTCCCTTGGCAAACCAATAAAGATCGCATTGCACCACTTCCACATTCGGAGCTTGAAATAGCTTCATCTCACGCTTTTTAACAATTGGCGGGGATCCCCTTGCATGTTGTCTGTTGCCAACTCTAACCCCCTTTCCCATGTAGCATTGACCATTGAACATGCTGGTGGCCAACCTTGCAATGCACAATACTTCCGCGTTCAC
The DNA here is from genome assembly GCA_021464305.1 of Kandelia obovata. Lineage (NCBI taxonomy): Eukaryota > Viridiplantae > Streptophyta > Magnoliopsida > Malpighiales > Rhizophoraceae > Kandelia > Kandelia obovata. Next base: position 1,373,792 of record CM038480.1, read on the forward strand.
GAGTTGAGATTTTTTTTTTTATTTTTGACTCAAATTCCCGACCATTAATTCACGGTAAAAGTCACCAAAACTCATCCATAGTGATGTTAAATCAATCAATTTAGGCACAAACTCAGTCTCTTTGATGTCTCGTGAACTCTTTAAATTCTGTTTCAGTGGTCTAAAGATTTCTGAGAGATTCTTAAGCAAACTGGTCCATCAATCAGCTGATTGAAAATTTTGGTGGATAAACAAATCCAAACATCCAATCCTCTGTGAGCAAGTCAATTCCAACACGATGCAACAAATAGGGCAATGCACAACTGCTTTAAATTTAGTAGCGTGAGAGCAACATAACAAAGTCAGCAGAGTAGAGAAGTTGTCAACAGTTAACATGGCAGTATACTGGCACTCCAGGACACCATAAAAAGCTTATATTAAGAAGTCCAGCAAGATCTGACAAAGGCTTTTAGAGAACCAATGGACAAGTAGTAAGCCTCTGAAATGAGATCCGGCCTTCCCATGAATGCAAGGTGCCAAGTTGACCTACCCAACTAAGAAAAATTGACATCACATCTTCTTACATTGACAACCCCAAAACATCTAATAACGTGGCAGAAAATCTTGTGAAACAATCAACAAAGACATACAATTAAGTTACTACAGGAATCCTGGCTGAAAGTGCAACATTGTCACTGTGGCAAAATGCGTAACTTTAAGTAAGATCGTAAGCTATCGTAACACCGAATCCAAATGCAATGATTTGGGGAATTTTGGCTTGGTGTAGAGTGAGGACAGTTCAAGGAGACTCTTGCTCATGTATGATCCATGTCCTCAAAAACCCAATACCAGTATACCAGTGCAAGGCTACATTTCGGCAATACCGCTAAGGATTAAACCCGAAATCTGTAGATGCATGCCATAACAGCCATTCACTGTCTCTCCCTCCAACAAAATAAAGCAACGATGAATGCTGCAAAAACTCGAAATTATCCCCTCAAGACTTCCAAACTTGGTGGAGGATACTAGGCAACTAGTTGTTCAGCACCATCAGTTACTGCTTCCATAGTTTCACACCATCTTGCCACTAAGCCAAATTGCTGAGGATCCTGAGTCTGATAGATGCCTAGGAACTGCCACACTTATCTTGCATCCTCCAAGTTAGATAACTAAACTACCCAAATCTCATCTTTAATGGGTGACAAGCATGCTCTGAGTTAGTCAACCAAACTACTCCCAACTCCAACTTCAGTGGATTATTTTAGCTCGACAACAAAGCAACCTGTCATTTGTGTCGTGAATTAATTTAAGTAAGCCCCAACTAAGAGATTGCACTGTTTGTTTGTTCTACATCAATTATCTATCAAACCTTTCAGTTGCATCGCTAAACCTATCAATAATCCGTGACTCTAATTAATTAAGCGACCCATAATTACAAATAAAGAAGAAAAATGAAAAAAAAATTCAAACGGCAAAAGTAAACAAACAAAATCCAGAATTGAAAGAACAAAATAAGGAGAAAGGCGAGAAAGAGACCTTTTCGATAATGGGATCACTTGTTGGAGGCAGGCGGCTGCGTCGTGGGGGGTGGCTACGGCATGGTAAATGGTTGCGTCTACAGGGTCGGCTTCCAACGGAGTCCGGATATAAACGTAGAGCGCATCCAGTCCGTGAAGCTACTCTTCGCCCAATGCACCGCGGACCATGTTGACACGCTTACGAGGCTCCGTGTAGGACTCGATCTTCACGAAGTAGTGAGTCTCGCCAGCGCCTTCCTGGACGGCGGCGGGACTCGTCAACCTTCCGCTTTGGCATGTTTATTTTATTTTTCTGTTTATATATTGCAATTAGGCCACAATAAATAGTTTTATAGACAATCTCATGAACTATTCAATTTGACCGACCTGACTTCCAAGAAACAAAGCAAACAAAAAAGAACTAAGATGTTGGGCCGGGGCGGAGCTTTTGCAGCTACTTGTGGATACTCAAAGCCCCATTTGTTTCTTTCCACGACTTTCTTTCGCCGGCTGAATATCGCCGTCGCCGCCGCCACAGATTCAAGCATTTCGGTTCCATTGGGCACAGCCGCTGAGGCAAAAGTTTACTCTAACCTGTTGCGTAGATGCTCAGAATCCTCAAATTTATTCTACGGGAAAGCCATCCACGCCAAGCTCATAACAAAACCAAACCCACTTCCTTTTTATTCTTCATCTTCATCTTCTCTGTATCTGCACAATCATGTTTTGAATTTTTATGTAAAATGCGGACTCCTGGACGACGCTCTGGAGTTGTTCGACCGAATTCCCCACAGAAACGTGGTGTCCTGGTCGGCTCTTCTTGCCGGGTTTGTCCAACGCAACTGCCCCGGGGAAGCTCTTTCTCTCTTTTGTCGCATGCACCGTGAGGCTCTTGTGCCGCCTAATGAGTTCACTCTGGTTAGCGCACTCCAGGCGTCTTCGTTTTCTGAGGATTCGGTTTGGTTGTACCTGATTTATGCGTTCGTCATTCGCTCGGGATTTGAGTCCAATGTGTTTTTGATCAATGCGTTCATCACGGGTTTGGTACGACATGGGATGCTGTTGGATGCTAAAATGGTTTTTGATGAGTGTGTGAATAAGGATATTGTGTCTTGGAATGCCATGATGGCTGGGCTCTTGCAGCACTGTTATGCTCAAATACCTGCCTTTTGGCTACGAATGAGCTTTGAGAGTGTCAAGCCTGATCATTTCACATTTGCTACTGTATTTGCTGGGTTGGCTTCGCTTTTTGATCTCAAAATGGGGATGCAAGTTCATGGGCAGCTTGTTAAAAGTGGGCATGGGGGTTGCATCTGCGTAGGTAATTCTTTGAGCGACATGTACATAAAGAATCAGAGAATGTCTGATGCGTTGAAGGCTTTTCTTGAAATGCCACTTAGAAATGTACGCTCATGGACACAGATGGCTGTCGGATCCCTGCAATGTGGGGAACCTGGAAAAGCACTCGAACTTAATGCAGAGATGAGGGGGACTGGCATAATGCCCAACAAGTTCACTCTTTCTACGGCACTTAATGCCTGCGCCAATTTAGCATCTTTCGAGGAAGGAAAGAAACTTCATGGATTGAGGATTAAAGTCGGTTCCCTGGTCGATGTTGTTGTGGATAATGCCTTACTTGATATGTATACAAAATGTGGATTTATGGATGGAGCTTGGGTTATATTCCGGTCGATGCATGACCGTTCTGATGTTACCTGGGCAACCATGATCTTGGGTTGTGCGCAGAATGGCCAACCGGAAGTTGGTCTTGAAATTTTTGAGGAGATGACGAGGCAGGGTGTGAAACCAAATTATGTTACCTTCATATGTGTGCTTTATGCATGTAGCCAAGGTGGGTTTGTTGCTGAGGGGTGGAATTATTTCTCCTCCATGTCTTGTGACCATGGCATCTCCCCAGGAGAAGATCACTATGCATGTATGGTGGATATATTGGGCCGTGCTGGGCATATAAAAGAAGCCGAGGACTTGATCTTAAATATGCCATTTCAACCAGGTTTGCTTGTTTGGCAGACTTTACTAAGTACCTGTAACCTTCATGGCGATATTCAAAAAGGAAAGTGGGCAGCAGAGCATGCAATGGACTTGGATGGAAAAGATTCTAAAACTTACGTTCTGTTTTCTAATATGTTTTCCTGCTTAAGCAATTGGGATGCTGTAGGGATGCTAAGGAAAGCAATGAAGAATAGGGATGTACAGAAAATGCCAGGATCCAGTTGGATTGAATTAGAAGATGCTCACTGGTAATCCCGATTGAGAACTATTGGCTTAAAAGGACTCAGCTGGTCATTTCTAGCAATTCATTTGGTTGATTAAAATTTTCCCGGATAAAAATATAAAGTGTAGGGAGTATGAAACAAAGGCGAATTTTGTGATACTTTAAGAGGTATAGAGGTATAGATGTATATTGCATTCGTAATTAGGGTAATTTAAACTATCCAATGGATAGAGCAGGAGTGGTTACAATTGGATAATCCCATATGTGGGATCGTAATGGTATGCAAGCATCCTGTTCCAGGCACATTGTTTGCAGTTGGATATGTGCCCATGTGTTGAAATGTTGTTTTTGGGTTGACTTCACAAGGAGCCAGAAAACTCATGTACGGACATCGTGTCAAAGACACAACGGGCTTTTCTTACAAATACTTATCAAGAAGGTAGTTTCAATGAACTTCTTCATGTTTTGCAGATTGAACAAAGATACGCCAATGACAACACCGTAAAGATGGCTGGCAGCACACCTACCAACAGAAGCAGGGGATTGCACAGAAATTAAAGCAACTTGAATATGGTTCTAGAAATACCCAGTAAAGTGCACCAAAGGTAAGCTCAGGAATGCATTGTTTGGCGTTGTGAGTAATTTAACAGTAATGTTCTTACAACACACTGTTGTGGCGCATGTGGACGATGATTAGATAGCTCAATTTTGCGTAGATTGATGCACTAGACAGAGTAAGTTTTCCTCAAGTAATTATTGTGAAACCCCAAAAGTAGGTTGATGCTATCTCCTGTTGTGGTGTAGTGTCTTAAGCCATAAATAAAATAAGAATAAAATAAGTGCAGTTTAATATATAATACAAGGCCTATTTCGCATGGAACAATGCCCCCCTGCAAATACTACTTGGATTGATTTTCCCTTAAATTCGTAAGGGCGTGTATCACTGTATAATAATATTTATTAATAATTCGTATTATTATATGATAACATATATTAATAATATTTATTAGAATATATGTAAATATAAAATGATAATAAATTAATTTTTTTTTTCTTTACTATTATTACATAATCATAGGCAAAATTTTGTTTGTTTGTTTGTTTTCAACTGCCTTGTGTCAGCGGTCATTGTATTAGCTCTGGACGCGTCATTGTCCACCGACGCGCTGTTGTCTTTTTAGTCTGGTTTTTCTTTGAACTGCCAGTTGTCGGCAAGGCTCGCGGCCAAATTAAAGTGTTTTTTTTTTTCTTCAATATAAATAGTTAAAACATGTTGTATTTAAGATAAAATTACATTAATACCCTAAAAAAAAGCCATATTTGTCTTGCGAAAAAAAAAAAGTATATATACATGTTGAGGAGAATCGGGAAACTGAGCTTTATTTCCTACGGTACTGAAGGGACAGGCGATTGGTGGGCGGATCTCTGATCATCAGAGACCCGGATCCGAATGTCAGCTGAGGAGAAGAAGAAGGAGGAGGAAGAGTACATAGAGCATCAAGTGTCCAAGATGGACACCCTTGCCGGGGTCGCCATCAAGTACGGCGTCGAGGTTATCTTCTCCTATCCGCAACGCTTTAATTTTCCTTTTTTTTTTTTTTCTTTCTTTTTTTTTTTTAATCTTAAAAGTTGTTGTCTTTTCACTACCTTTGAGCTTTGCCGAAGTGATCTGATGGGAACCCAGTTGACATCTGTGCCCATAATTGAATTTGGTTCCTCAGATGCTTAAATTATTATTATTTTTATTTGAATTGAGGCTGATTGAACAATATCAATGCTGTTTTTTTTTTTTTTTTTTTTTTGTTGCGTGTGTTTATAGGTGGCTGACATCAAAAGGCTGAATGGGTTGCCAACGGATTTTCAGATGTTTGCTTTAAAGACTTTACTGATTCCGTTGCCGGCAAGACATCCGCCGTCTCCCGTCTTGTCCAATGCTTCTTCTACTTCGGGGTGAAAATACAAATAATTTTCTCTCGCACTCTATCCGCAATGCTGTTAGTGTGTGTGTGTGTTTGTTATACTTTTGGTCTTTAACTATTGAGAGGGTCAGTGTATCATGGAAAGAGTCCATTAGTGTCTCAAGTAGTCAATTATGTTGCATAATGCTTAAAATTCTTCAAACCTATAGAAAATTCTTGTTTAATAGTCATTTTGGAGAAATGCATATTAGTCGTGTGTTATTCAAAGTGAGAGGAATGCCAGGGTCCATGGTTCAACATGACATTGCACAACAGTATTTTAAAAATAGTTTGAGACGCGTGTAATGAGAGCAGAAACAATATCCTGTGGGAAAAGAAGTTTGTCCACATAAAGATTACCCTTGGATAATCTATGCTCTATATATTTTGTATCATTCAAATTGTTATCTTGATACCTCGCTGGTATGGGGCAGTTTTGCGATTATAATGTTGTCAACTTGCATATCTACTATTTGGTGCTCTCCTTTGCCTTGGAATCAATTAACGTTTTGAATGGGATCTGGTAGATTCCAGATGAGCCAATTGCATTCTATGGTCTAAAATGGCATTTACCAAACAGTTCAAAACTTGTTAGTTAGAAATTTTATTCAACTTTATTTACTGTTCCTTTTTGCTTTTAAGATATGCTTCATTTAACATACTTTTTGGTTTTTCTTTTTTTCTTTTTTTTGATGAGTTTTCATCAAAGGTACTGGCTTTCACAAGCAAAAATTATACTGCTAAATAGTTTATCAACTGAAAGAAAGGACAGCTTTCTATTTACTATTAAAACAATTTCTAATCGCATTTGTAGGACTTTAACTAGCTCCTCAATAGCTTTGCATTTCTAAGTTTTTGCAAGACTAGATCAACATGTTACAGAGAACTACAGACTGAGTTTGATACAAATGACCAACTGTTCTTAGATTATATGGGGTCTCTTTAGTTTCTCTACCTTTTGTGATCACCTTTTCCTGTTGTTGTAGTCGTATAACTGGCCGGCAGGTGTCTGCACCATGATTGTGATGACTAATCATGCAAAAATATTATTGCAGAGGAAACGTAATTAGCAAAACACCACTACGTCCCCCACGCCCCAATGCATTGGATCCATTTGAGTCCTTAGGACTGAAATCATCTCAGCAAAAGGTTTCTTCAGCCATGAACACTTTACAAAAGTATTATGGTCTGAAGTCTTCAACTAACAAGGGTGCAGCTGAAGGCACAGAGATGGCTGTTTACAGAACAGGAAGCTCAGATTCCTTGACTGAGGGCCTACTACCTAAAGCTTCACCAAGTTCTGGCCCACCTTATCGTAGTTATTTCAAATCCAGAAATCTAGACAATGGCTTTGTGCCTGACACTGGTGCAGTGGTAGAATACATGCCTCTTGCAGAAGCTGGAGATGGGGAAGCTGAGAAATCCAGTGAAAATTCTGTTCGAAGGCGCCAGAAAGCTGACAGTGATTCTAGGTCTGGCAGACCAGAAAAGTTGTTCCTAGAAGAAGCAAATGGTGGAAGAAGTGATTTCACACCAGTGACAGGGAAGGGGCTAGCAGTGAGGCCAAAATCAGCCAGCCGAGCAACATTGGTCACTGAATCGGAGCCAGCATGGGTGAATTCTCTTCCGGTGGGCTTGGGGGAATCAATAATACCCGATGGGTTGGCTGGAGTTCATAAATCATCAAGCACACCAAGTTTGCAGGAACAGGAAAGCACTGCCTCCTCAGTTCGGCCAACTCCAAAATGGAATTTGAAAACTGATTTGCAGGCTCTCTCCACCGTAGCCATTATGATACCAATATTTGATGGCTTGTCAAAGCCAATAACAAGTCACAGGAGCAAAGCCGCCCTTGATTAGTGCAACTTGTTTGCAAAATTCTTGATGAAGCTGGTTTGTTCTGCACTTCGCATCAATGTGGATGGAGGTATCAAAGCCACGACCACCCATTTTTATATGTCAGATAGCTGCAAAATTTGATTAAAAAAGGAAAGGGCAAGGAAGCAAAGTGTAAGGTAATAGTCCTACGTTAGTAAATTGATATTCTTTAAGAGGTAGTAAAGATGTGCCTGTCCAATTGAGTATGAAGCAATGGCATCTTCAGAAGAGTTGGAATGGATGTGTAGAATTGGAATGAATATGTGTGGAATTGCTGCTTTTACAGTTGTAAATTTTCCACTGGCGAGTTTAGAGCTTGATCAATAATCCCCAAATGCTATGTAATGTATATGAAGCCATTTTTTCTTGGATTTCCACTGGAATTGCATTTACTTTATTTATTACATGCCATGATCATCTGGATCTGTTGGTGAATGTATCTTACAATCTAGGGCAGAGAACCCTTTTATTGTTATCCAGTTGTCATTCTGATCCACCATGTACGATTATATGCCCCACATCAATGATTTCAACACATCAGCATTCATTTGCTGATGAGTGGAGTTACTGGCTTGGTACACAATCCTACATTTTTGGGCTAATTGCCCCCGGAATTGTACATCAAGCCAAAAACAACTTGACATATCAACAAAGTTTGTTCTCGTTTCATTGATTCGCTGGGGTATCCAGATGTTGCACAATCCTACTGGATGCACCACGCAGTGAGATACCTGATGTTTAATAAATAAGCTGTGCTCCAAGTTCACTGATAAAAGCGCTTGGCTTCCAAGATGGAGAGGTCTCAATGAAATTGATTGTGGCACCGGTACTTTTTATCCATGATAAGCATTCGCGCAAACATCCGTAATAGCCTCATCATCGGACCAAGAACTGTTTACCACACCAAGCCAGTTAGCTACAATGCATGCTAATTGGCGGGGAAGATTAAAAATTAAAAATAATAATAATAATTTAAAAAAAAAAAAAAACAGACGTTCTATTGCACAAGACTTTTACGCTATATGGTCTAAGAGTTATGAGATAAATAGTGTGAATGCTTCGCATGGAGAGGAATTACAAAATTCCAAAAATGGGTCCAAAAATTCTAATGGCCTACAATGTCAAGCTCAAGCTCTAAGTGAATCACCTTGTAACCGTGGTCAACTCTATGTTTCATGACTCGAAGTTCTCGCAATATAACCAAAATTGCTTTTGTCCCCCGGGGGAGCTGTCACCACCTATTATTTGGTGGTTTGACCTTGTAAATAAGAACAATCCAATTGGATGTTGTGAATGCCTCTTCCAAGTATTCGAGTTTGATATCCTTGTTTCCGATTTCAACCCCCCTTGCACGATCATATCTGCAATCATAACAAGCAATCAGATAATTCCATCAACAAAAGAATAAAAATGATGGCGTTCTAAGACCACGGACCCAAATAAATACGGTAAATTGGGTAAAACTGATCGGCAGGCCATACCGGCAACATACTTCTATACAATACGGTAAATTTGCTTCCAACAATAAAGCATCAATTGGCATAAATCTAAGCTTGGGAAGCTTAGCTGGACTCATGCATAATTAGAATCAATCTCCAATAAACTGAAAACTTTGAATTATATTTGATTGTTTGAATGAAAAGGCCATACAACAAAGTCTAGTTCAATAAGGAAACAAAACCAACTCCTAATACTATTCCATACAGTATTACTATTGAAATAGGGGCAATATTAAAATAATCAAATATCAAATAACATGATAAATTTGACTAATCAAGGAATCATATACCAAGCTAGTTAAATCACAATCACTTTTTTTTTTTTTTTTCCTTTTTCAAAGCGCTTAGCTTCAAGGTCTTTTTTTTTTGGGATAGGTGAAGAGTTGAACTTTGAGACCTTTTAGTTGCAGGTCTAGACTTTAACCATTAAACCTGAGCTTAATGATTAGCTTTAAATCACAAAACTAGTTTCATCTGCAAGCCAGTCACTGATTGAAATAGCAACTCTATGATTCAAAATATCATTTGTGAATGCATTGATCTTATGAATTAGGGTACAAATTTTTGCAAGTTGATCCCAATAGTAGTTTTATTCTTTATCTCCTATCTTTTTGTACAAAATGCACCAAATTAATATGTATTTATGTGCTGAAGAATATGTTCTTACATGTATGCTTGTTTGTGCAAGCACATGCAGGGACAAACTTAAGGAACAAATCAAGGATGTTCAACTTACCCTGGAGGCTTGCCATATTCTGTCATCAGCTCTCCAAACCGGTAGTAAGACAGCTTGTACCTATTGGCCAGAACAATACAAATGGCTTACCAATATGAGAAAGGCTTTTGATTGTTTCTCAGGCAATTGAAACAAATTTCATGATAATTAAAAAACTAAGCAGCGCAACCCTGTTACAAACCCAACAAAGGTACAACCACAATTGACTAATGAAAAGTGTAATCCAAGTTGAGTTTTAGAAAACAAGAAAAGGTGCACCAAATTATCCATGGTCATGATAACATCAACCCATGCATTTTCAGTGTTCCATCAAATTAAATTATAAATTTACCCTCATACCAAGTAGTTATTATGTTGCATCTTAAATGAAAGCCAGTTGGACAGAACCCATGTGTAACTATTAATTTAATTCTTATTACAGCAAAGAGAAAGGCTCTTTCAAATTCTTCCACAATTTTTATTCAGTTGGACAGAACTGACACCTGACCATCTAATATCTGCATTAAAAAACACTTCAAAGGGAAAAGTGGGTTTAAAAAGACAAGAAGATAAGATGGGTGGGACTGCAGCTTGAACATTTTTCCCATTGTGTCCCTTGAACAAGTATGACTGTGAAACAGAAACTTACATGAGACAGTTCAACATCTTCGGAGCTGCACCTTTGTCTACACGATACTCGCCATTAACAAGATAATCAGGTTCCTTTATAACAGGGAATACTCCACCTCCAATTCTCACCATCCACAAAAACCTAGGGCCAGCAAGTTCCATTAATAAAAAGAAGGTACTTTACTGATGTTCAGAAGGTTTCTGGTGAAAAATGCATCACACAATGACCCAATTGCTAAAAAGAACCAAGGATTAATGGACAATCAAACAAAACAAATGCATTTGGATTCTTTAAGATGCAGGAAGAAATCATGCCAACTATTTAGAATGTAAAAGTACTCCACCACCCTGGTCAGCAACATCTGTTTTATTTTTTTATAAATCTGGCCCTCTTTTTCTTCTTGCTGGAAAAAGGGAAGAGGAGGATGGGAAAAGGGAACTACTTCAAACAGATAACATCAGTGAGAATGTAAAAATGTGAAATTCTGAAAATATTGTAAAGCCTTACTTGTTGATATCATCAGAAGAATAACCAGTAACACCACCAAAGACAACTAACACATAATCCACATCAAGTGATCTCATTATCTCATAGGCCTCATCTTCATATGATGACATTGCACGTCCAACAGTAGCAATGTGCGTATTATTCCAGGTATTATTGTCAACAATAACTGTTCTGTTTCCCATGGCAGTGATTTGATACCCATAATCCCACCATGACATCACCTTGGCATCAGGAGGAGTATTTTGTCGCAGCCAAAAGTAAGCCTCACGGTAATCATCAAAAATGACTCTGTTTCCATGGGCGCCCCTTGCAGCCAAGACAATTGAGGGAGATGAATATGCCTCTGAAGTCACCCAAGTACAGTGCGTAGCATATCTACTGAGCAAGTAAAATGCACCAAGAAGCAGAGCAATAGCACCATTTCCTTGGAAAGGAGGTGACTGATCAAGTAAAACCTGCTTGTACATGACAGAGGAGCAAGATTGATTTGCTGGAAGACCCATCAGTATGAAGGAGAAGAAATCTAAACACTAGGCACTTGTCAGTAGAAACAAGAGTATTTTGGCTCAGCTGCAATGTAAAGCTTTGAGATAGATAGCAATTCAAGTCAGCTGCATACTATTGACAACTGTTCATTATTAGAAATTCCTAATGAAGGCCACAAAATGTTGCTTTTTCTTTAAAACTGTCACGATTTCAATATGGGAGGGAGTTAATCGATCTAATGATCTTATGTGATTATGTCATACATATGCAGTGAAGCAACAAGTCACACAGAACTCATCTAGCTACAATGACTGCAATTCAAGCTACTATTTCCATAAATCATCACTGATTCAAAAAAATGAAGTCAACAATCCAGCTTAAGGAAAGTAGGAAAAAACACCTATCAAGTGAAAACATATCAAATTAAGCTCTTAGGTGATAATTATCTCCATTTAGTTGTCTTGATATCTGGACATTAATATATCCATCCAATAAAGATTTTATATACAACACAGCTAAAAAGATTAATTTGTTATCAAATGTTTGGGAATATCAACATGAGATGGTAGTCGAATTTCAGTGCTGGGGAAATGACAGCATGGATTAATTGCACTATAATCATAGTGACATACTCAATCAAAATGCAAATAGCCATTTTCTTCTACAGAAATGAGACTAATCAGCAAGAAACACCTACCAAAAGGACTCAAGAGTTCCAAAATTAGAGATCTCACCTTGGAAGAAGTCTTTACACTGCTGGTTCCTTTAGCAGAACCAGTCTGGGCAACCTTGCTCTTTGTCCTTAACAAAACAGCTAGATTTTTTATGGTGGCAGAAACAGCAATTGCACTTATCAGGCATACTGCTGGTGTGGCAACAAGAATCAAACGTACCATGACACCAGCAAAATACATGCTAGTAAGACCATACATAACGATAAATATTGTGGCATCTGACAGCCGCTTGAAGCAGAAATAGAGCCCCGCAGGAAAGAGGAAAAGAAGAATATGAAAATCAAACATGAAAGATGACCAAGCAGTTGGCTGATGCTCAGAGACAGATGCAATTATAGGGATATTATCCTTAGCATAAGTAGGGTCCAACAGAGAGTAAAATCGGCCTGTCCATGGAGAAATGTATCCAGATGCTGTGCCAACCCCTAGAGCAACAGCACCTACACCTACTGCGCCAGTCACAGTGATCCTTAAAAAGGCTTGAAACAATTTCGTATTATTCAGTTGGTGCTTCACCCAATCTAGGAAGTAAAATACCTGCAAGAATTTCAATCAGTGCAAGGGACATGAAAATCCAAAGACTAATTTATTTATGATGCAAACTACAGAATGAAACTGAAGCACAGAACAAGCATTAATCATCCATAATTAACAGTTGTTGGTGGTACAGATTCCAAATAAATAACAATTTTGAAGAAAGCTTCAGCTTTTGAAAAAATTAATACAGGAAACAAACACAAGGAAGATGAAGAAAAAAGAGAAGACCTGCATTAAGAAGAACACACCCATCGCAGCCATATGCTCTCCAGACTGTACATGCTGAAATCCCACAAATCGAATCTGCATGGCGAGCAGCATTCCCAAAATATACATACAATTATAGGCAACATACAACCTCAACGAATACCTCCCAGTAACCAACAGCACCAGCACATAAAGAGGGATCAAATTAATGATAAAAACATAGCCACCCCAAGCAGAAACCATATAGAAGTAGCTAAAAGCAGAAGCCACAGCCCAAGCAAGAGAACCAGTGTTAACTGCCTTAACAAACAAGTAAAAAGTCAACAAAAGAGCAAAAATGGCAACCCCTTCATTGTCATAAGAGCCCGCGACGGATCGGGAGATGTAACCGGGGCAAATGGCAATGAAAGCAGCAGCAACGAGCCCAGCGCCGGAGTCCCAAATCTCTTTACCAAAGAAATAGGCCACGAGGGTCGTGTTGGAAGCGAAAAAGGGGGCCGTGAGAACGCAGACCTCCCGAATGTGGACCGCGAAACGGAAGAATCGGAGGGTCCAGTAGATGAGACCCGCAGTGACCATGAGGCCGGGGAAGAGGGTGCCACCGATGATGCGGCCAAGTGGGTACCAGCTCTCGGAGTCGAACCAGTTCCAGAACTCGTAAAAACCCTTCTGGGTCAAGAAGAGGGTCGTCCGATAATTGAAGTACGGATCGAATTCGTGGATCATGGACTCGTAGCGAAGGACGCTGAAGAGACGAGTGATGAATGCCAAGACGTAGACAAGGCAGAGGATTGAGACACGGATCAGCAACTCCTGTTGCTTGCTCTTCAGCTTGATTCTGCGTTTGAGTGACTTCAAAGACGACGACAGATCGGCCTTCGACGTCGTCAACTTCTCCATTTTTTTTTAATTTTTTTTCTTCTTCTTCTTTTCTTATTTCCCCTGTAAAGACTGGACCTTTAATGGCGCGATTTTGTTGGGTGTAGAAGTCGAGAGCTCGTAGACACTTCGGCAGGTTTAGAAGTAAGGATTGTACCAGTGGTGGCTTAGTCAGACGAGAGAGAAAGAGCGAGCGGAGAGTTGGACTCTGCAAAGTTCAGCCCAAAAGTCATGGCAGACAAAAAGAGATAATGTTAATCAAACTCACGCTTACATGATAATTATAAATAATAATAATAATAATAAATCAATTATATATATATATATATATATTGTGTGTAAAATATTTTTTAAGTATTTTTAATTTATTTTTTCAGAAAAAAAAATTAATATATTAACTAATTATTTTGCTACTTCACTGCACACGGCAGATCGGATGATAGCTTAGATTGTATTAGACAAGTCAAATATGAGATAGAGACTTCCGTAACCCAAAAGCTATGGAGCATTTCAACACTGCCATTTGTTCCGAAATCCAGCAAGCATTAGGAACCTAAGAACTTATCAACACTGCCATTTGTTCCCTTTGACAGAAACTTCATGTAAAGCAGAAAGTGTTCTGCCCAACACCTTGCAGAAGTTGTACAGACCATCACCCAATATCATGGCAATAGCAACGAACACTTGATTCCATTGCAAAGTGATTGAGGGTCGGTGAGCATCAAACTAATGATTATTGCAAAAGGATGTTGGAAGTACGTTATTGTTGTGTATCAGCATTTTCACCACTAGATTAGGAACTTACCTTGTAACTTTGCAGGTCATGTGGGCTTGATGGGCTGAGGTCGGCAGAAGACCAATCACCCTTTTTAGTCTTTATTAAAGGCCACATAAGACCCCAGGAAAGGATTCCTCCAAGCAGCGCTGATATGTTAATGATGATGTATGGGCAGATCATTCCAACTCCAACATAGGTTGTTGAGAAATCGATGTAAAACCTGTACACTTTAGCATGTTCAGTAAACGCCAGGGAGCAAAATTGCCAAGAACTTGAAGCACAAGGCCTGAATAAATGTATGAGAAGAAGAGTACTAACTTGTTCTCATAAGCTTTTAGCCCAAGAGTGGGGAAGTTGGCAAATCCACAGCCTTCTCCAGCAGCATAAAACCATTGGAAAAATCCCCACTAGAAACTGAAAGAGAAGAACTTTCCCAACGTTTGCACCTGTTTCCTACAATGATGGACGAGAAAGACAATTTATTTCCTGAAATTTTTTATGTTTATACTGAATATACATCAATTCTGATTGACCATTACTTTGCTAGCTTGGCTCCAGCAGGAGTGTGAAAGCTATTTATCAGATGTGAGGTTGCAGTGCCACTTGGATATACCAATTTGAAGTCTATAACCATGACCTGAAGGCAATCGATGGAACATGAACCAGTTAAATCATTCCCATTAATCATATGATTAATTTAATCTCGGCATTCAAGTTTTGGATCCAAGGAGGGTTAGCCAGTCCAAGACTTTCTGATTCCAGGAATAGATGTTACCTTTCTCAGAGGCACCACAGAGAAGAGACCAAGAAAGCTAACAACAAAGAGAGAGCCAATCATCCAGGCCAAATTTGGATTCCTGTAATCACCGTTGTCTAATTGTTTTGCAATAGTTTCACTCATTCCAAAGAGGTAATTTCCAAAGCCGCCTAATTTTATACCACAATTGAAAGGAAATAAGCATAGATTGTAGTTATAGAGAACATTCTGTACCACCAGAACATGCATAATCATCAGCAAGCAAATACAAATAATCGTGAAGTATAGGAAAACCCTGAATTTATAGCACAGTTCCCACCTCCACAACTCTCAAGATTTGAACTTGAGACCGTAAGTTTACGCTCACAATCCCAATCTTGCTCTTACTACTAAACTAATTATTGGTCCTATCTTATTGACTTCTTATATTTATTTTTTAAACTAGCCTATGTCAAACTACCATTGCATCTGCAATGTCAGAATTATGTCCTAAGATTATAGAAAGGCTAGAAGCAGCAGAAGGAAAGTTGTGAACTAAATAATCTTAGTTTCTAATGGTTTCTTCGCATTGCCATGACTGGATTGGATAATGGATCTTGTAAAGACCTAAGATAGGCAATTGCAAAATCCTCTGTGTCCTGACCAACAGCATGACATTTGTTTAATCCACCTCTGGCTCCATGGCTATGTCAACCATTGCCAAATATGGAGAAGACGATGATATGTGATGCTGCCTTCTTGTACCCCAAACATATGAAGTCCATTAACTCATGTCAAGATCCCATGAACGAAAGAAATTAAGGGTGTTTTTGGTTTAATTATTAAACTCAGAGAATGAAAGCTCGTTGTACAACTACAATTAACTCTTCTCACCAAATGGTCAACTTGTGTGTGTGTGTGTGTTTTTTTTTTTTTCTTGATGGGTACAAACCTTTTATAAAGTGCTATTAATATATTTTATTTAAATTATTTTCTTTAGTAAAGCTTGTAGACGGGTTTGATCTACATCAAGAATGTACGCTTAAAAAGAGCGACTACTGACACCCAAGCTCGTTGAAGTTGTTCGTAGTCAAGCTTTTGCTGCCATGCCATTCTTTGTTTTTCTCCTTAAGCTTTCTTTGCGTTGTGAGGGTGCCATTTTGGTTAACCTTTGGGTACAAAACCTTTTATAAAGTGGTTAAATTTCAGGCCAAAGGTCCTCTAGAATCTTGCAAAATGTGAAAAGAATTTTGAGGTTAATTGCATATAGTAACTTTATTTATTATAAATTTAAACTCAATTATTTAAATTAGAGTAATGATATTCAGTTTTTCTACTCACGTGGTAAACAAATGTCCTCTTATCAATTACATGGAAAATGATATGCTATCTATTCGTTAATCCATAATCAGTTCAAAAGACTTAAAAAAAAAAAAAAATTTCTTAAATTACTGTTTTCAAAAACAAGAAAATATGCCAAGGGAATTCTATTTTAAAAAAGAAAAGAAAAGAAAAGAACCACATGTTATGAAAGATCTAAAAGGGAAAATAAGATTGGATGCAGAGAATGTTGTACCACTAAAGGCAATGCCAGAAGAGGCAACCACGCAAGTCTGGATGGCAGTGTTCACTTGTCTGGTAAAGGGTTGCTTCGAGAGGCCACACCTCTCCAGGAACTTGGTCCAGGTCTTGATTAAAAAGAAGCCCAAAAGGCCAGCAGACACATTGAGGGAAGGTATAATATAATTCCAGTGGTGAGGTTGAGTTTCATCACTATGAAGCTGAACAATATGCTCAGCACAAAGCCAACCACAAAGGCCCTCAGGGTCAGCTGTTTCCTCCACGATGGCACTTCCTGAAGCTCAAATATCTGTTCCACTGTCAACCCTTCTTCTTCTTCTTCTTCTTCCTCTTTCTTTTGATCATCTCTCTTCTTTCTCAGCTTGTCGTGGTCTTCCAAATCAAAACCACTTTCTATTCTATCCTCTCCTCCTCCACGGCCATTCATTTTTCTGTTTTCTTTGCACCAGGGGGGATCTTGAGGATGGTGAATGTGAATCTTATGTTGGGGGTGATGCAATTTGGTCTCTTCTGAAAGAGAGACATAAAGAGCTTGAGTCCTCAGGATGAGCTTTTTCAAACTTTTTTTTTAAAAAAATAAAATTATTAAGTTCTTATTTGATATCATGACAACATTTCACATTCAAGGGGTGAAAAGCGGGCAAGAAAATATTTGCAGGGAGACAGAAATTTTCTACAAGGGATGTGATCCGAGACCGAGAGTCAACTTGCTCTGTCACCTGTGGCATTTTGCTTTCTCACTCGACTTCAGCCTCTATTCATGTTAGACTCGAATCCCAACATGGATGGCAATTAGCTATTTGCACTGGACATGCAACAAGCTGCCTATAGACATTCATATTATCCGATCCAAATATCAAATGACTGAGGAACAGGCAGAACATCCGAACTGTGAAACTATGGGCATACATAAACACAGATGACAACTATTAGTTGCAGGAATGTTCTAACAGTGCAGTGTCGGATCCTCGTCTGATCAGGTGAGAACGAGTATTTCAACACCAATTTGAGTCACTACAGCCAAGAAAGAATTCAATTGTTACCCTTACTGCGCCCACTAACCACCCGTAAAGTCAGGTCCCTGCAATCTCCATTCCAGTCCGGGATAAACAGGGGTTTCACAAGGAGACAGACTGCAAGTCCTGCTACTTGACCGATAGGAATGGCTATTAAACACTCTCCTTTGCTCTCCTATTCATAGTCCTGTTAAATGGACCCTTTTGATGTAGTCTGCCGTGGCTGGGCCGCACCAATACTCCTTCAGCCACATCTTCATGGTTGATGAGGCAGATTTTATTTAGGTGGGGTTGCCTACTTGTGGCCATGGATGCTCCATGCTACCATTTGTTGTTTGATATTCCAGTTTTATCAATATGATGGTGGTGGGGTGGGGGGGGGGATTGGGATCATCTAACAGTACATTCTGAGGTTGGCCATTAGGCATAAGGTAGCGTCACCATATTTAAAGCCTTTAATATTGCTTTTTCGTAATATATTTGGAATTTTTCCTTGTAGTACAAATTAAGGAGGTCGTTGGTCATCACAACAACATGGAGCTTAAAAAGCAATGGTTCTCACAGAGTATCCTCGTCACCACTATAAACATGGAAATGTATTTGGATTTACAACCAGTATTAAGATTGTTGAATTTTCGTTGATGACGGGTTTTTTTTTTTTTTTTGGTTGAAATTTTAGGTATTGCGTTACTGTATTTGCAAAATGAACATGATCGAAGAGAGCGAATGCACCATAATACCCTCCTGACTAATCACCTTATTACCATAATACCCTCTCGTTTAGTCTTAATTATTATTTTAAAGGTTATGTTGATAACCAATGTCTACAATAAATCGTTTTTTTTTTTTTTTTTAAGTCAATCGATGCCAAAATTTATACTTTCATTATTAAAATGAAGAAATTAATTACTCTGCCCACTATATTATATAAGTTAAAAGTACTTTCATCTATTACAAACAACGGGAAACCTTTTTAAGTCATTGGAACTGTACCAGATGACAGATGTGGCCCCACAATGTGGTTCAAAAGAAACGCAAGGGGAAATAAAAACTATAAATTCCTTGTTTTAATAGATTTATTCAAATTTCTTGCCAAAGAAGTTAACCAAAAAAAAAAACAAGAAGAAGAAGAAGAAGAAGAAGAGAGGAGCTTAGTTATGACTTCCTCCTTGGGTTTTTGGAGCCCACTTTGGGAGAGAATTGAGGCTGCATGTCAGACCATTATTAGAGGGTACATTAGCAACCCCTAAGAGAAGAATTTTAAACAAGCATATAAATAATGAAAAAATAGATACGAGCCAAGTTAAAAGGT
The DNA here is from genome assembly GCA_021464305.1 of Kandelia obovata. Classification (NCBI taxonomy): domain Eukaryota; kingdom Viridiplantae; phylum Streptophyta; class Magnoliopsida; order Malpighiales; family Rhizophoraceae; genus Kandelia; species Kandelia obovata. The sequence continues at coordinate 1,392,978 of CM038480.1, forward strand.
TAAAAAAATAATAATATAAAAAAGAGTTCAAAATTACTGCTAGGGCAACGTACCATTTTTTTGGAGCTCTCCAAGCGGGTGATGATGCTTTGGCACTTGGAGGCAATGACATAAATCTTCTCCAATCTTCAAGTATGATCTTAAGATCATGAATCTTATTCTTCAAACCCACACAGCAATTTGCATGCATCGTAGAAACTGAGTTGAAGTCCTTGCTTGGTTGGCAAAGCCCACCAAAATAGGCTGTCTCGAGAAATCTTATTTTCACCCCGATCCTCTTAAGGAATGGATGATGTTTAATCTTGTTCAATACATCTTGGTCATGATTCCCAGGATAACTCTCCCTGGAAGAGTACCAAAACTTGTAAAATTGGATGGTGCGATTGTTTGATTTGACATAGGCAAATCCTCCATTTGGTTGGTTGTGCATATCGTAGGGGTTTCCTGTATAGTAATCACATGCTATTTGAAAATCTGCATCGGGGTGCAAGTGCCAAAAAGGATCTTGAAGCCACATAACATCTGCGTCCTATGAGAAAGAGAGAAAAAATATATATATTATCCAACAAAATGGTTAAATCAATTTCACTTATTTTAAATAATGTATCTTGTAAATATATATATATATTCAACTTTTGTTTCACTATAATATAATTTAAGGGTGAAAAAACAATATTTTATTTTTATAAAAAATAATAATAATCACTCAACAGAGAGTAAGATTACCGTGAAGACAAAATTGTAGCCCATCTCAAGAACTGTCTCTTATACACATCTAGATGTGTATAAGAGACAGTATATATATATTCAACGTTTGTTTCACTATAATATAATTTAAGGGTGAAAAAACAATATTTTATTTTTATAAAAAATAATAATAATCAATCAACAGAGAGTAAGATTACCGTGAAGACAAAATTGTAGCCCATCTCAAGAATGGAAGATAAAAGGTAAATTCTTGTCCACATCATTTGTAAATATTTGGAACTCATAAAACGTGCCTCCCTTGAGAAATTAAGCCCTTACGTCTCCAGAAAATAGCAGTGCAGATGGACAGCTAGGCAACGATGGTATGCAACTTGGTCGAAACATATTATGACCACATGATTCAGAAGTCTATTTGTATGGTTTCCAATTTTAAAGCTCTTCATAAACAAATCAATGATGGATCCTGGCTTTGCCCATGCTTGATTTGAAGTTGTCAAAATGACAGTCTTGTCACTCATTGATGCAGTTTTCAAAACTCTATCCAAAACTAAATAAGAGTCACCCTGTAAATGATAAAGAGATCACATCGTTAAAAATGGCACTTTAAGAAAAAGAAAAAATTCAGGAATAAACGAAAATAAATATGCTTCTTCTTCCTTTTTTTTTTTTTTTTTTTGGTGGGGTTTCGGATCGAATGTGAATGATCTAAGGCCCATAAACAAAAGTAACTACACAGATGCTTTCCATGGTTATTGAACCCTTAACAACATCTTAAAGTAACAGTTGATACTAAGTTAAAAAGAAGAAAAAGAAAAAGAAAAAAAGGATTCTGAAAAACATGCACTTCTCAGGACAATTTAAAAAAGAAATCATAATTCGCCAACTAACCAGCTTAACATGTGTGACAACCGAATTTACCATTCTCGACAAGACAGTTTTTGGCAGCTTCGAATGAAATTTGTAGCACCAACATCCTAAGTAAGCATTTTCTTTTTTCTTCCTTTTTTTTTTTTTTTTTTTTTTTGGTTCTTTCTGCTTCTTCTAGAGCCTCAATTGGACCAACGTTCTCCCAATAGTGAACCTGAGACATTGAATATGTCGATTTTTCATGTCTTGTTTCGAACCAGCCCATGTCCCAAATATTTAAAATTGCTCGACAAAATCAATCTTATTTAGCATCAATTCTTTGTTTCTCTCTAGTAGGAATTGCGTGTGGGGTTTGGAAAGTTCTTTAGTTAGGCTTTCTTCTTCTTTTTCTTTTTTTTACCTCTTTTCCTATCTCAAGTCAGCTCTGCCGGCTGCTGCCGGCCTGTCCCACCCTGGAAAACCACCTTCTGGCCCAAAGAAGCCCGCGCTTGCTTATTTCCTATACCGTGGGCATAGTTGGAATTGTACTGCAATTAGAAGACTTTGACTTGTACACATATAGTTGTGGCATAAATCATGAATTAACGTTATTAACTATAAAGTATAGTGGTAAAATTATCTTAAAACTCGGAAAGCAATCGAATAAAAAACGAATTAATAACCTATCATGCATACGATTACCCATAAACAACTACGAAGGAAGGCTCCTTGTAATCTCCTCTCCTACCCCACGAGACAAAACCAAGGAGAAAAGACAGAGTCTCGAACCTTAGCCCCTATATGATAAAAAATGGAAGGAGATGTTTGTGTGTAGCTAATGACTTGTCAGAAACTCTTATTTAAAGAGGATGCCCTCGTGATTAAGATTTTAAATATCTATTTTTGAGATCTCAATTTGATAAACCTTGTGAAACTTTTTGCTTCTTTTTTTTTTTTTTTTTTTTTTTTTTTGTGTGGTTCATGATGAGCGGCAATCTTTGATCCTTAGTTGTTGGGTCTGCACGGAGAGTGGCTAGAACCTGATCTTTCAGATTGTTGTTTCATGACATGTACTGTTTATACAGGCCAACATCACTCCATAAACCAATGAAAATCAGGGAATAAATAACAGTGAAAAGCACATTAAGTATCAAGTGTTACGGGATGACAATTCTACAGCAATATGGTTCAAACTATCTAAACTGTAAAGCAGAACACAAAGTCTAAGTCTTATCCAACCAAAGAAGGCGGCCCCCAGAAAAGAGAGGGGAAGGAAAAAAGAAACAGAGAGAGAGAGAGAGAGAGATGGAAACGCCAAAACTAGGAAAACAAACAGTTTGCTGAGAGAATTGATCGGCACTAACCTGAGAAGGTTTTGGCCGGATTTGAAAAGGGTATGCAGACCTGAACAAAAGAAGGTAGGAAAACGCGGTTCCCAGAAGCAGAACCGTGGTCACGGTAAGGGGTCTCCGGACGAGGCTTCTGTAGCCAGAACCTGAAGGGCTGGTGTGATGATATTGATCGGCACCAGTCATGCCATCTGATGGCTTTGTCGTTTCCTTGTTCATTGTTTTCTTTGGAACCTCAAACTACTCTTTCTTTCGCGTCCGTGCCTTTGAATTGAAAGTCATAATATATTACGTTGCAACTGTCTGGGGCTTCTTTCTGGTTGGTTTCTAAGATTGAAAAGAAATTAGGGAAGCTGTGGCAACTATGAAGAACTCTCCTGGGGGGGGGGGGCGGGGGTTGGAAGTTTCTAAAGGGCCATTGAGGGTCCCAATTGTTTAAAAAGTTCCTTCCTTGAAAAAATAATAATAAAGTATATGACGAGCATATAATGTTTGATACATAAAATTCATCAATCGCCACCCCAAAAGCCATTTTCTATGGACCATAGATTCCTTTACAAACAAACTTTTAATTAGGCCTTAAAATTAAGCATGGACTAATTTCCCATTTCGAGAACATCGAATTGGTGAAGGAACTTTAGTGATGAGCGATAATTTAATTATTATCCAAGATAGAGATAGAAATCCCACCCCCCTCCCAAAAAAAAAAAAACAAAAACAATTAGTTTAGCTTGGTACATAGGTTAACCCCATTAAAAAAGAACCAGGCCAGCAGGCCACTACATAAGAAGTAGTAAATTAAACAAACAATTATATATATAAAATGCCAAGCTTTTATTAATCTTGAAAAATTCACATGGCTGATAAGCGTTGAGTTGTTGTACGTATTGTCATGAAAAGTTCCCATTGACCTTGTCACGTCTCATTTTCTGATGGTAGACATTGTCGCGTTTTAACAACAAAAAGTATTGGCAATGAAAAATGTGCAAACTAAACTTATTCTAATATAATTTACTGAAGGACGTTGACAAGAGGAGAGATATGAGCTGGGGACTGAGAGAGCAGGTGCAGGTCTCATCTAACTTTTTCTCTTCTTCTTTCCCTTTTTTTTTTTTTTTTTTTTTTTTTTTGAAAAAAAAATGTTATTTAACGAAGAGGCAGATTAAGTGCTGGTCTTTGTAAGTCAATGGTCAATCTATTTTTTCTTTTTGCTTAAATTCTTTGTAGCTGAATTTTAGACAATGTTCTATTTCCATCATTCTTACCCCATCCTGCAGATTACTTGAGCATCTCGAACATTATATATCCTGCAGATTAATAATGACTACTCAGCAAGTTGTCCATTTTTCATTTGTTTGTACCATAAATTTGGAACACTCACTTATTAAAGGCGTCTGTATTCTATATATATAAAAAACAAATGGAACAATTTAGCACCTTCTGATCGTGAGAGCATGCAATACTTCTACTGGATGGAACTATATGAATGAATCGTGCACGAATAGAAATGTTTGATGTTGAATACTTAATCCAACATTTTCTTCTAGTCACCATTTCTTTTGCCAAATAGGCAATAGAGCTTCTTTAGATTGTAATAAACTAAAAAAAGGAAGGCAATTGTGAAGAAGGGCCAAATCCATGGGCTCAACGAGCGATTGCTTTCTTGTTCCAAACCGGCTTCCCTGCAAAAAAAATGTATTTCTGAGCTGAAGTAACCAAAAAAGAAATCTAAATTCATTAATTTGATAGTGGTGTTATTAGATGGCATGCCTCCTTGAAAGTGGCTCAACTTTAGCTATCTGCATTGGCACTTCCTCTGGCGGTTTAGCTTCCTGGGTTGGTTGTGGAAGTTGAGGTTTGGCACTTGGTGCAGGTGGTGCAGCTTCTTTGGGTTTAGTTATCACCGCTGTGGAAGGTTGCTGAGGTTCATCACCTGGGATGGGAACATTTTTTGCCTGTAAACACAATGTAGATTAGTCTGAATCTCATCGACTAATAACTAAATGACTTCATATTAGTAATTCATCTGTGAGAAGTAAGGCAGCAACCAGAGCCCTGAATTGAAGACCATAAAATGATTCAACATATCTTTGGCTGGCAAGCTTCTGTTCCTTGTTCAACTGCCTCCAAAACCCGTAAACAGATCCCATGTTCAACACTTTGTTGGCATAAATCTTCCATGTATAGCTGAATGGAGATCAAAATAATGTTCAGCTATTAATGGGATAGTTCAAGAGGGAAGATGTTAATATTTTTGTGGCATCACGAAAACTACCATTCATTTATCCGCTGGAGACCAGCTGCTGAGACCTTGTTCCAATATTCAGGTTCTGTTTTGCACTTCTCAAAGAAATTAGCCATCTTGTTGCTGGACTCATCCCCATTGTTAGGATCAACAAGGAAGCCTGAGATGCCATCGACAATGATTTCTGCTGGACCTCCTTGATTGGTAGCGAATGTGGGCAATCCACAATTCATTGCCTCAATGACTGTCAGTCCAAAGGCCTCATAGAGTGCAGGCTGCACAAAAGCTCCCTTTGTATCTGCGATGCAGCGGTAGAGCTCTCCATTTCGATATCTGTCAGTTTGAGCTGCTATCCATCTTATCTGGCCCTTAAGCTGGTATTTCTCTATCAAAGCATGCATTTTGTTGATCTCTGCAATCTCTTCTCTATCTTTTGATCTTGACAAATCAAAGAATCCCGCAACAACAACGAGGTTTACCAACTTTCTTAGCCTCCTGCTTTTCCCATACCACTCAGTTAACCCTGTAATGTTTTTCACTAAATCAAGCCTTGCCATGGAAAAGATAATGGGTTTCTTTCTATCTGCCAAGTATCCACTGTTCCACAAACGAATATGGGTCAGCACATAGCATTTCTTTTGCAAATGGAGATTGTGATAAAATTTGGAAACTTACAAGTGCTCACTGTTATCATCTTTGCTGTAGAGCAGTTCTTCAATGGCTGGATGAAAAGCAGTTAACCTTTTATGTTTCTCGGTGTAGGGGAAGTAGATAGATTCATCAGCCCCAGGTGCAGCAATGTTGAATTTGGGATCGAAGATGTTGATGCCTGAGACAACACGGCAAAGCCCTGGCATTGTAAATGCTTCATAGCTTTCATACTGTCCCAGCCTATTCTCGCTGAACAACAATAAGAAGCATCTTTTCACTCACAGTGATATGTCAAAGATTGGACAAATTTTAGAAAGATAATACTAGATAAAAGACTAACCTCCCTGCAATTTCTTGGTATGTGCTAGTTATTACAAAATCAGCTGAATTCATTGCAATTAAGTCAGCTGTGAATTGGCAGGAAAAGTGGTACTTTGGATCTAATTCTTTCCATTTAGCATCTGAATCTTCATACTTGGTTTTCTCTAGAGCATGAGCTACAGTTCCCTGGATATACAGAACAAATATATTCAGACATGAAAAAGAAAAAAAAATGATCTAGAGGTGGTAAATGAACTCATTGAGATAGGGTTAAACCAGGGTTATGCCAAGTTTGTTAGCTATTAAGGATGCAACCAAGTTCCCATCACTGTAGTTTCCAATAATAAGATCTGGTTTACATTCCATGTGTTCGATGATCTTTTCAGCAGCATCCTAATGATCAATACAGAGTACAGAAATCCAAAATAAGCCAGATTGTTGAGGAGAAATGGAAGTGCATGCAAAAAGACAGAAGGCAATGGAACATGCCTGGGAAAATCTCTCAAGGTAAGGGTACACATCAAAACGGGAGACCCACTGGGACAGAACCCCCTTCTCTGTCTTGAATGGGACCCTAAGAATGCGGGAGTGCCTTGTGTTAAGGATAGGCTCCAACTCCTGGTTGCACTTAGTCCCTCGAGCTTCTGGTATGAGTCTTGTTACCTGTATATAAAAGGAAAAAATGAAAGAAGCAAAAGACGATTGGCTGAAATCGAACTCTTTCATTCGTTGAAACGACATGTCTTCTTGTCAGCATTTATAACTGTATCTGTAGCTCACCACAAGAATCTGAGGTGTGGCATTAAGGCCCTGCTGCTTGATTCTAAGCAGCAATTCATCCTCTAAAGCTTTTACTTGATCAAGAATGTATACCACCTACGCATCATGCATCATCTTTGTTAAGGAGTATCAGATGATCAGAATGAATGAATGCAGCAGTGCTCATATAAGAGGAAACGAGAAAAAAAAAAAAAAAGATATTTTTTCCATGGATACATTTGGAGATGGACACTGCCACATTAGCACCACTGGGTCATATTACATACCTGCCCACCAGTATCTGGCAATCCAAGAACATCTGACTGGCCAAAGTAGCCATGAGGAGAGAATATTACAATATTGAATATCTTGGGAAGCCTGCTAAAGAACAACTCTAGCTTCACTGGATCCGGTGCCTCGAGTGATTCGGAGAGCAGTCTCATTGTCTCTTTGACTCTTTCTGCAGTATTTCCCCATCCCTTCTCAAAACCCCACTTTTTCAGCCTGAGCATGAATATATAATACGATTGATCAATAGTCAATGGTCCATCAACAAAACATACATGCATGTATGAGTGCGGAAGAGACAAAGAGAGAGGAATAGCTAACCTTTGCTGGAAATTCTGATAGGCTGTGTCTTTTGGCAATGTGGAGACAAACCCTTCAGCTGTGATCAGTGCTGCTTGAAGCTTGGCCACAGTATCCAGAGTTTCATTGATCATAAGTTTCTGCACATTGTGAATAGCATATACCACTATCGCAATAAGTTCGTTGCGCTTATCTCTTACAAAGAATGATGATTAAAAGCTCAAAAACTTCTAAATTAGACGAAAAAGGGGTATTCCCACTACAAAAGGCCTCCGGATTGTGGAGTTTGAAGAAGGTTCAGAAATATGCTGCGCTACCTCTATTTACTCTTATACCAAGACTCACGCATGAAGAAAGGAAAAAGTCAAAATGAATCTGTTGTCAATGTGATCACCTGTCCTTGATAGTTAAGGCCTTGTAAGTATTCGAGCAGAGGCTGTGCAGCATGAGGGCTCCCATTGAGCTTTGAGGACAAGAACTTTAAGATGTAGTTGACTCCATTTCCAATAGAAGTTGAAAGGGTCAAACGTGGGGTAGAGAAGTCAACAGCCCCGAAGTCTATTTCTAAGGAATTTTCATCATTTGCCCTGCACCCCAATGTAAAAAGGGTCAAGATGTTACAGCACATTTAAATAGGATAAAACTATCATTACATCTCTTGGCATTCGTTCAAGGCACACCTCCAAAGTGAGGGCCAAATATCAGGGATGGGAACCTAATTTAATCCAATAGATAAAGAAAAAGAGACTTGACAAAACCAAGTTTCGCTAGCCTCAGATGTACGTCATATGTTCAGAATTGAAAATATAAATGGATAAAATAAATACATGTAAAATAAGGGATCCAGTGGAGTGGACCATAAGAGTTATTCTTGTTAATGGCTAGCTGTAATTTATGAGGCTCTCAAGTAAGCTTATGACAAATAAAAGCAGAAAATTAATCGTGGCTTGTATGTTTGTATGTATGTACCAGTTCTCATCAAAGATCATTTCTTTGAACTTCAAGTATTCTGAAGCAGAGATGCCTTCTACCGTCAGATCTTCAGCGTTCACCTTAACATATTCCCAATAACCCGGACTGGGCCTTGCAGCCAAAGCAACGTATGGTGGAACTACAGCTGCCTCCTACAAATTTTTTTAGATAAGAACTAGGTCAGCCCCATAGACAGGAGCGATTGTTAATTACGTAGACTTTGTCTTGTGCATGGCACGCGCACGCAACCAAAAGTGGGGGAAACAGAACCTGGGTGGAACTGAGGATGTGACCTTCCAAGACCTTTTGTCTTTCAAGTTTGTCTGTTATTGATTCCTCCATTTCCTCCGTCAAGTGCTGTGCTTTCATTAGCCTTTTCCCCGTTGCAACAAACCTTTTATTTTGTTTTGTTTTTGCATGTTTAACAGCCCCCCACCCCCAAAAGACAGAAAAATGGGATCAGACAAAAAAAAGGGTGGCAATGGATAGGTGAATTGAGTTCAAACGAAAGGAAGAGCTAAAAGTTCAACAAGAAAACTACGTCAAGAACAACCTGGAAAAACACTTCTTCGTGTAATACCGGTTCTGCCTCAATGCACGAGGCATGCTTTCCCCTATCGTTTCTGATCGCTTGAGGGCTGGTGCAGCAGAAGCCATTTGAGCTGAGGAAACAGAAAACAAATGGAAACCAATTTGCTTGGACAACAAAAGGAATTTTTTAATTCGAAAAGAGAAGTCCCGAATCCTTAGAGTGGCATTGGTTTAATTAATTAACTGTATTTATAAAAGGTGTCGCCCTCAGGTTCAGTTGCAAGGAGAGGAGGACAAGGAACATTCTTTAATGCAATTTTGTGATGAAGAAAGGCATATTTGATTCATAGATCGTAGGCGACCTCTTTGGTTACCTTTTTGCTATCATTAAAATGGAGGGAGAGAATTACTAGATGAAAACTGCCAACGCTTTCCTCAGAATTGGAAGTGTAGATACCATATGCTTTGCTTTTCTCCTGGAACAAGGTTACTGTCCTCCAGTCATATTCTCTGGCTTTCTTATTTGGTTTTTCGCAGGTCATTCATAATTTCTGCTTTTTCAGGCCCCCCCCCCTGCATTTTTCCATTTCATAGCTTTGCATTATTTTCGTGATCTCATTTATGCCTTCGGTGCTTAATCTGTTTCCTTTCTCCACAGAAAAGGGTCATCAAAACGAGATTCGTAATTCTCAGAAATCAGAATGATGAAATGTCTGCTACTGACAGCCCAGATGGAGAGACTTAAACCGTGGCCAGAGAAGATAACAGCAATACATCACTGATCTTTGCAGTCCAAACGGAGAGCCAATAATAAGCCGTATGCATCCCTACATTATTTTAAACCTTACCGTCGATCACAGGATTATTTTAAATAATCTTCGCCTAAGAATGAGTTCATGAAGCAGATGGAGATGGCTGACGCTACAGCCAAAACAAAAATGCATCATTTACCCATTTACACCTTGGGATACGTTATGTATGGGCAGCAAGGCAAATCAATTGCATGTCTTCATATTTAAGTTGAACAGGCAAATTAATTCACTATTTTGACAACAATGTCAACACCACCACAGACTGGTAAAGTTACCGATGTACCCAAAACAAAAGAATAGTAAAGCTGCGCCTGGGTCACACTACCCTTTAGCAATAAAACATAACCCGTTTCACATTCTCCTTCAGGGCAGGCAAGGGTCTCACTGCAGCCCCAGCACCAGGACCACGAGTGCTTCGTGCTACACCACCCCCAGCCATGCCTCCTCGTCCTGCAGCTGTCCCGCTAGTCATTGACCCACTGTCTGATGTCTCAGGCTCCATATAGAATCGAGCTCGAAATGCAGCAAGATGAGCATAATAAGCAGGGGGCACTGCAGATCACAAACAAAACAATTGAGAAAATTTTGCTTTTATAAACATAGGGTAGATAAGAGGAGCGAAGAGGGGACAGGGGAAAGAGAGGAAGGAGGAGACAGATGAGGGAGAGCTAACCAATAGAAACAGAGCGCGTGCACCTTGCATACCTGTAAAAATGCTTCAAAAATTATAGCATCTCAAGATAGCCCAAAAATCATTTACCCTTACTAAATATAAGTTACAGCTTGCATTGCAACAGTGAACAAAAAATCCCACTAGAAATACTCAATCCAGGGTTCAACAGAGGAACATGAGCTTACGTGTAGCAAAGGTTGTTTGTCAGCAACTGCAGCCCATCAGCAGTAAATTTGTTCTCATCCCAAAGCACGTGATAATGTGCTGGCCGACTTGTACCCTATTCACCATATTGGAAATTTTTTGTGACCATATTGGACCCATAGACAGCAACAAGTGTTCCAACCCATCAAAATAGTTATAAAAAATGTGTTACCTGGATTCCAGCATGGCTACACAGATAGAAGTCAAACTCGGTTGGGTGGCAGATCTTTGAGTCAACAACAGTACCTATCATGTGAAGAAAAGATTTAGCTTCATGCATACACACCAAACTAAGACAACCTGGTCGTAGGTCTACAAGTATCTCCACTTAAATCATTTACCGGGCAGTATATTCCCACTCCTGTCAACAGATCTCGGGTCACGATGGTTGTTGGCAAACAACCTTGTGTGATGACGCTTCTGAACTACAACAAATGTGACAGGTGGCTGATAATTGGGTTCCAAAGAAGCGCAAGCCTGGAATTAGGATGATAAATAAAATTAGCAAAATTAAGGTGGTGCACCAAATTTAACAAAAGAAATGCATAAGAAGTGAAAATGGCTGGAGAAAAAAGTTTTTAAGCAATTTAACCTTGCGAATAGCATCAAGTTCATACAACAAAACTTGATAGAATTGGCCTTCACTAACACCATCCCTGTAAATGTAATATGTAGATAATACATCATTAATCACAGAACCAATCAATAATGAGATAGCAGAAAAGGGAACAAGGCAATGCCTGTAGAATACTATTCGCTGTGGCTTCTGACCAGTTGCTCTGCGGAAAGATATGAGAAGTTCTCTGCACAATGAAAAGACAGGCAGATGTGATTCCATACACAAATATATCCCATAAGAAAAAGGATGTGAGTCCATGTCATCAATATGCCTGTTGAATTGAGCACACCTCACACAAATCTACTGAAATATACCGACTCAATTGTACTACTAAGCCAGTTCACAACAGGAGCCACCCTCCACAACCTTGGGGAGAGGAGAGAACCCACACACAAACACAATGAAAAAAAGAACCCTACTTGATCATTCCACCAGAAACTGTCCCTCTTGCGGGATCTTGCCATGTCTTGTACAAATCTTGGATGAGCTCTTGTCTATGAGCTTGGGCACAAACCAAACCAGCATACTTTGTGATCTCTGGCCAATCTTGGGACGCCACAACCTGCATTTAAATTTCAGGGATATTCAATTGATCAACATTGGAAACTTCATTGTATAGAGGTCATTACAATATAAAGCATTCAGACACTGGAGAATGGAATCATACAGCTGCAATAGATGGACTTGAGTCCTCCCCAGGGTGAGGATGTGTAACATCAGCACCAAATATAATAGTAGGCCGATCACTAACCAAAGGTATACGCCTAGACAGTGCATCAACAAGAACTGTATTTCTTCCACCAACTTTGACATTTATTTTTAAGGCTACATTAGCCAAATATTGCTTACTCATCTTGAAAACATGCTTTGTCAAGCAGCATTGAGAAACAAGTCCAAGATCAGTCTCACAGATCCTTTTTAGATCACCTACATGGTAAAACAAAGCCAGAAAATTAAAAAAAAAAATGAATCATGACAATCAGTTCTAAGAAGTATGAATGAGATGACACCAACATGATCTCACACTATAAGATATAAACAAGCAACAATCATAAGGCTAACTGATTTTATGTTCATACCGTAAAGAGACCCATTATTATCAGGGAGAATTACAATAAGTAGGTCAAGCTCCCTGCCCTGCCCGAGCTTCTGAATGGCCTCATGGTACCGCATTTTCAAGGCCCTCTCCACCTGCTCGGGACGAGCAGTAATAGGAGGGAGGACAGGTTGAGGATTAAAAGCCTGCATATATATAACCAGCATCCCATGCTCAGAACAATAAACAGAGATTTAGAACAAGGAGACACTAAGAAGCAACAGAACAGTTCATACCATGCCAGAGATGTGGCACATGTGGGCAAGTTCAGAGCAAAATCCACCAGCTACACTGTCTTGGACACTTCGAGAAAAATTAATGCAGATCCAGGTGTTAACAGTACCTCCATTGACCATTTTCTGAAACAAAGGGTGAAAATGTGAATAGTTTCCAACAACAGACATACCCCCCCCCAAAATCAACAAGGAAGCAAAATGTGCTTGAATGCCCGCATACGCATGCACACACAACAGAACCATGCAGCCACATACTCACACACAAAAAAACTACGCAGATTTAATCAGTCTGTCATAAAGAGACAATAACTCTGCTCTCCGCCGAGTATCAATCAAATTTGTGTTACAACTCTGCTTTTTCTCCCACAAATTCCCTCAATTCCCTTTCTTTCATCCTGCTGACGACAGTGGTGACAGGATCCAGAAAGAGTAAACTAACAAAGAATTTCAATTTATTGTCCATACTTGCTTTTAAGGCCTAAATGGGACATCTTTTTCTCATACTAACAGAGATATTAGCTTGAGTTTAGCTAAATCAATAAGTTGCAATAATTTTTATTTGTGTTACTTTGCCTTTAAAGGTCAACGCTACTTTATTATCTCATCAGATGCCTTCAATAATCAATAGAACTTCTACCAGTAGAAGTTTTATAAAACATAATGAAGAGAATGAACGCTAGAGTCATTCAGAATATGATATTTGAAGGAGAGATTGCTCTGTTTGTCAATAGTCTAAATTCTGATCTTTCTCTTCTTTTTTCTCTGCCATTTAGGAATTAGTTCTGACAAAATGTCCTCTTGTTCATCTACCATCCACTAAGTATTTTGCCAGAGTAGTTTCCCATCTCCCTACGTATCCACATCTCTGGCCCCAGAAAAAATAACCAGGAAGTTTAAAACAGTGATGCTGGCCACCAGTGTTTGACTTGAAGTTCAGACTGCAACTTCCCCTTCCTCTCTCAGAAATCGCAGGAAAAAGAAAAGGCAGTATGATCATAAACCTCAAAATAAACAAGAAAATCACAATGAAACACATTTTTAATTATATTACACCAGAAAGTACCTTGTTCATCATATTCCACTGACCAACTTGAGGTAAACAATCCCTCTCTCTTCCCGTGTCATGATATTTAAGCTGCACAAACAAGAGAGAAAACAACTAAACATCTAAAACCACATTTAGGAGATTCAAGAATATCAAGGGTGGAAAAAGGAAATTTTACCCATGGTGCAGGCAGTATTCGAGCTTCAACCGATGCAAGCTTCTCACTAATTCTGATTCCAAATTCTTTTGCATAAGGATCATTGTGGTATGCATTATGATGAACCGTCTAGCAAAGCAATTCAAAATGTAAGAATTTCAGTCTACGTTTCCTTGTCAGAGGGAAGTTGTTTACAAGATAAAGGTGCATGTTAGAAGCCCAACATTAGAAGATGGCTATTATCATTGTTGAATGAAGTCATGAAATAACAAAGATTTTCAGTATAACACCACATGCTTGCGGTCAATAATTATGTCATCACAACACCACTTATCATAAGATAAGGGATAAAAGAGACGCAGAAACAGCATTCAAATTTGAGCATAACTACCAACTTTCCCTGAAGAAGATCAAACTACTTTTGATATCATGGTGCAACTACCACTATGAAACCGCAATTTAAACCTCAAAATGGCACTCAGATCCTAACATTGTTTCCACATGCACCCATTTCACTAAATGCAAACATTTGCCTCTACACTATACTTTTCCCATAGTATTCAACATTCAAACAATGGAATGCAGAGTCGACAGATTCTGCCATTATCAGACAAACCACAACACAGAATTTCTAGGGTTTTAGAAACCAAAGACTAACAGACACAATCAGGACACAGGCATGACAAAACTGCAGAACAGTCACTAAACAAGACAATAACTTAACAGCAAACCAATGTAGACCACATGACATAAGATCACACCTGCATAATATCGCATTCCCTTTCTTGAGGACGCTGGCAGGTCACCTTCAGCAAAGCAGTAATCTGCCTCTCATTCAATCTCTTGGAGTATCTTTGACCTTCAACAATCTTGCACACCTGTTTATGATAATTATAAGCACACACATCCAATCACAGTATGCGGATTAGAACATTGTGATGCACTTACCTCCATTGGTAGATAATTTGGCCTCTGCTGATTCCCCACTTGCAGACAGGGCCACTGAGCATGTTGAATAACAAAACCATATGTTTCATAGAAGTACTCCACCACAGATTTCATTGTCCCCCTCTCATCAACTGGGAAGCTAACACAACAAAAAATCATGTCAGAGAAACAGTTTACAGAGTATCACACTGAGGAAAGGACCACACATGTCAACATCAACAAAAACCACAACTCACGTCAGCTCTCGTGTTGTCTGCGATGTTAAGCCAGATATACGGTATTTCCTGCGCATATTTCCTCGATGCGTAACTTCTACCTTGACTCCTCTGAGAGCCTTTTTAATCTGTTGATAAGAAATGTTATGGTGCTTGTCTCAAAATATGAATTAAAATAACAATATTTCACCATGCAAAACAGAAAGGAATCATCCATCAAATAACCATAGAAATGATTTTATAGATATCATATTACTTAATTCTAACACAGCAACTGTAACAAAGGACTAGTCCATAAGAGGAAAACTTTAACAAATCCATAAGAGCCATCCCAATTTTTCTCAAAAAGAAAAGATGAACATGTTCTAACCTTTATGCGGTCAGCATCGGACAATGGTCTAGCGGAAACATCTCGAGTCAGTAGTTGAACCACAAAATCAGTTACAGGCAGTGGCTCAATGAAAGCAGTGGATGACATATCTGCCCAAGGGACGTGATGCCATTAACTAACTAAGATACAGAGAGAGTAATAGAGTATCATAGCATATAGAAAGAGTGCAGGTGTAGGGATCTAACTTCAACAACCCAAAAATTGACAGGAAAAACAATGACAATAGACTACCAATATTCAGTGAGAGTCCCATCTGAGTAGGACGAATACTCTGATAGAAGCCCCGCCAACTCTCCAAGCCCTCCCCAAGAGGCTGTCTTCTTCCTAGATCAGGAGAATAAAATGACCGACCCACAGGGCAATACCTACAATACATCACAACACACTATTCAGCAAAAATGCCCAAGCAACATGAGAATTTCAAATTAAGTACACCAATCAGTACCTAGTAGTAGGCAGTTCACGGAGAACAATGTCAAGAACTTGAAGAGCTTCCTGTGGTGCATCAGCCTGCCTTCCCATCAAAAAGAGCCCTAAATGGTGAAGATCAGCACGTGCAGCCAATTTTATCACAACTCTGAATTCTCTCTCTCTCCTGCATCCAGAGCAAAAAATGTTAACAATCAAGTGAGGAAAACATAGTATGAGCTTCTGAAATCATATAAGTAAGAAAATAAACACCCAGTCCAACCCAGTCATACCAAAACAGCCCACTCATAAATAAAGAAAAGGATTTAAATAATGACCTTTGGCCACCTGCTCCTTCATCTTCATCCATGAGGGTAATTTTGAACTCCTTAGACATAAAAGGAAGTGGCCCTGCAGTATACAGACTTTTTCGCCCATCATAGGCAGGAAGACGCTTCCCAAGGTGAGATTCCCTGTACAGTTTAACCAACTGCTCCATAACCGCACGGTTGACACCCCGTGATGTCACTTCTGGGGTGATTGTAACCTGTTTATATCAGCAAAACTAAGTGACCTTATTCATTTTAAAGTAAGAATATGATGTTGAGATTAACTTCCTGGAGAAACAGAAAACTCACGTCATACTGGTGCAAATCCTTGTCTGGTAATTCAGCAAAGAAGTGATTTGCCTTAACAATACACTTCATACCGCTTGTACCTTTGCCAGGACGAAGGGGAAACCTTAAGGATTTGCTTGATGGTGGGGGCAGAGTCTGAATAGCTTGGCTAGAAGGAGCATCTGGGTGCAAACCTAATCGTTGCACTTGCTGCATAAGTGAGGCACTTGAAAGTTCCTGTGGTGGAGATGAAGAACTTGGCACAGATGGTAAGGGCTGAGGAGTCACCCCAGCTTGATATGGAGCCAACGTAGCTTGGTGCAGCTCGGGAACTGGTGGCCTGGATGGGCCAGCAAAAGACGGTCCTCCTCGACCACTACCACCCCCATATCCTCCTCGACTGCCTTGCTGAGGTGACCCTCGTCCTCTGCCTTGGTATTCCAAGGCCTCACCGTACTGTTGCTGCTGTGGTATCCCACCCCGGCCACGGCCACTACCAGAGCCACCCCCACGGCCCCCTTGCTGATACTGAGGGCCCCAAGCCCTACCAACTTGAGATCCTCTTCCTCCACCTCCTGCCCCTTGCTGCTGAGGTGGGCGTTGGGAACCCCGACCACCCCCACCAGCTTCCTGGGCCTCAGAACTTTCGCCTCCACTTCCAGGAAGTTCAGTTCTTCTCTTCCTCGGCATAACGGCACCTGCAGACAAATGAAGGCAGAAGATGGTAAAATGTACTACCTTCCACTTCTCCAAAAACAAGCCAGGGGCTGGGGGGATTATACAAGAGCAAACAAAATTAAGCCAAGCCTCCCAACAGAAGAAAGAGGAGGGAAAAAAAAACTAAGTAGTCAGCAAAACAAAAATGACACTAGAAAAAAAAAAACTTTGTTTTGCAGTAGAATCGGTCAACCAAAATTTTGACAGTAAATTGTTCAAAAAAAAACATAGCACACATCCCTGATAAATAATGGTTATCTTACCTAACCATTCACGTTAAAACTTAAATATTATACAATAACAAAACACATTAGTTTAGTACAAAAGAGCAACACCACTGACAGACAGTTGAAGCATAGCACTCTCTCGCTCTCTCTTACATACACACACATCCCCAATACATACACCATCACACAAAACACACCCACACAGAAGGACAGACACTAGAAATAGGAAATTACTAATCATCCCACAATAGTGAGATCAGATCATATGCGCAAACAACCTACTTCTTTATGTAATAAAAGCTCCTCGTCAAAAAAGACATTAAACACAAAATACACGACACAAATCAACAATGAAGAAAAAAAGAACGAAAAAACCCAGCTCAGAACTTCGATTACGGTTTCTAACAGAATGTCACATCACAGCGCTAAAAAATGAAAACCCTAAAATCTTAAAAATCATTTAAAAGAGGTCTCCACTTCCAAGGATCCACGATCTAAAACATTACAACCGCAAGATCACACAAACCAACGCGTAAAACCATAAAAACAACGATCAAATCCAGACACGTATTAACCGTAGACAACAATCGCACAGATCTGCACGAATCAAGCTCAAAACGACTCAACCAGAGGCGAAACACGGCAGATCCACTTCCAAGTACAACACAGAACCAATTAAAACAGCGCTTAGAGTAAGTACATCAGTGAAAGCAAGACCAAAAACCGCTTTAATCACCTCAAATCCGCTCTTCGCAAAACCGCTCGTTGCGCACCGGCGAGCGGAGTGAAGAATTACAAGAAATTAAGAGAAAGAAAGTGAGAGAAGTCGACTCAAGTAATAATTTACGGCTAGATTTTTTTATTTTTTATTTTTGGGTGGGGTCTCGATTAAGGGTTAGAATTTGAGAGAGAGCGATGTCAACTTAACTCTTATGAAGCTTGGTAGTGTTTCCGTAAGCATAAAACTTTAAAAAAAAAAACGGATAATAATGGGCAGCCCTGGAAATGATGGGCAGGCTGCAATGCTTATAAAAGAGTGGTAGGTGCTTGAAAATGACAACTCCGTCCCTACCCTCTGGTCCCATATGTCCTTTGCCCTTTCTCGCCTTACTAAGCACGTAGATGATGAGCTGGCACGTTTCAGTTTTTGACTGGCTCAAGCAGCTGACGTGGCTGGTAATGTTTTAGAATACTAAAAATAAATAATGAAAAAAATTATATAAATACAATAAATAATCTCTATATTAATTATTAATAATATATTTTAATTTTTTTAATTAAATGTATTATTAATAATATAAATAATATATATATATATATATATATATATATATATAACTGAGCTACGTGAGTTGATACGCTAAAGTCAAGTTAGACAATATATTTCTAGTTAACTTCAATAAACAATATATTTTATTTATTAATTTAATTAAAATTTTAAAAAAAATAAATATTTCAACTTTTTTTATATTTTTATATTTTTTCAAGTTAATAATAACATTTACAACAACAATGATAAGAAAATTTTATCTTTATGTATAAACATACATTTAGATTTAGTTCTCGTGAAATAGAAATTATTAAATTTTAAAAATTTTTAAATTTAATAATATCATTTAATTTTATATCTAATGTATTAATATTTATTTGGTAATAAAGTGTATGTTTTATTTCATTTCATCTTATTTTTATTTTAATAAAAATTATATAAAATAAATTTTTTTATTTTATTAATAAAAATTATTACGTATCATATTTTTAGTAAAATACATGTAAGTTATAATGTTGAAGGATGGTGTGGGTAAACATGAATATTTAATTATATAATTAAAAATAAAAAAAATAATATCAATAAAAAATTAAAATATTATTATGTAATTATATTTTTAATGTGAAGGAATAACATAAATTCTTAAAATTTTATTTATTACTTAATTTTTTATATTTAAAAAAATAGTTAGTGTTAATTTTATATTTCTTAAAATTTTTTTCAATCAAATAATTATTAATCTCATTAATTATATTGATAAAAAAATTCATGCAATATTTTTTTTCTTCAATATGAGATGAATAAATCCAATTTATTAAATATTTTCTTTGCAATAAGAATAAATTTATTGGCAAAATTTGACAACCAATACAGCTATTGCTTCTTTTTTTTTTTTTTTTTTTTTTTTTTGTGTAATGTACCATTCCAAGTTTTTTGATTCTATTATACATATATGCATACAGTTATTGTGACGGCGTATTCAACCTCTGCTGCTAATTGTTTCCATTAAAGAACTCAAGGTTAAGAAAATAAATTCCCGGTGATGCATCACATTGGAACCAGAAAAGGCCATTCTCCATCTCAAAAGTTGACCGAGTTAAGCCAGGCCACAATGAAGTAGACCAAAAGGTTAACCATTTATTGTACACGCAACTTCTACCGTAAGTTCTTCATTATTTTATTTCTTCTGTTATTTATTGTACGTAACTTCTAACGTAAGTTCTTTATTATTTTATTTTTTCTATTATTTTTGTTTTAACTTTTTAATTTAGTTGCACGATAAGACCTTATGAATCCCTTAATTCCAACAGAAATGACACGTTTTTAGCTAATTTTAAGAAAAATATCTCGACATGACAGATGCAAGATTAACTTATAACATCATTTGACCGCGGAACAACGTGTGTACAATTCTCTCAATGGTGAATTAAAGCATGTCATTTTCTTGGTTGATCCAAGACCCAACAAAAAAAAATAGAAATATATAGAAATATATATATATATATCTAATACTTATTGTAATACAATATAAATTGGCATTCATGAACCTTCATCATAAGTAAAGAGGCATGAAGAATTAGGAGTGATTGTCTGATACATCATACTTTTTATGAGATTAGGCATTGGATTTGTTAAAAAAACAAAAAAAGTAATTGGACCACAAATGGAGTCACATCATTATCTTTTTCCAGTTTAGACCACCCAAAGCAGCGGTAAGTGGAGTGCATTAAGGCAAAAGCGTGGATGATGGACTCGACCAGCATGGTGGGGCCTTTTGGTTTCGTTGGAGAGGCGCCGGGTGGGAGGGGGGGGGTTGGGGGTGGTGCATCTAGTGGGAGCCAACCAGCCAAAGGGATGATTGGGCAACGCCCCACGAGGCCACCCGCGGTCTCAACGACAAGCGCCACAAAACAATGCCAAAAGCCTTTCGTTTGCCCTTAGCCGTACTCGCCCGGCTTTTAAAATCATTAATACTCGCTGTCATTAGCAGACACCTTTTACTTTCGGTTAGAAGTCGCCTTTATGCGCAGGGTACTGTCATTGGGAAACTACTAAATTACCCCTATTATTTTTCACGAGAGTGCAAAGCGCGTGTAGCTAATGCCAACGACTCTCCTCAGTTGTCCGAATCACCGATATCTGCGCATGTTCTTGGAAACCGACTGGGTAGCATTGAAAAATATATTTTTATTCTGAAATTATTACATGAAAGTAAGCACAGTAGATAATGTGCGCCATTGAACGTTGGATGAATGCGATCTAACGGTCAGTTAAATATTCTCTTTGCACCGCAGAGAGACCCAAATTTTATTTGTAGAGCAGTATGACTCGGAAGCTTTGAATTTATAATCAGGAAACGGCTTCCGCCAAGTTTCGTTGGCTTCGTCAGCAAGGTCTTTCTCTATTTCTTTTTTTCTTTTTTTAAATTACTTTTACTTTTTTTCTTTGTTTTTTTTTTTATTAATCTTTCTTGTAAGCAAGTTGAGATCTTTGACTAGTTCCTCAAAACGAAAAGACAAGTTGAGATCTTGACTTGCTAATGTCGTAGCCGTCGCCGTAGGTGACAAAAGAAAGCACTTAGAAATTTTTCGTGGATAATAACAAGTAAGCTAAGAGAGAGAGAGACGATGAGGTAAAAATCCATCAAAGAAAAAAGAAAAAAAGAAAGGGCTAATGGGAGCATCATCAAAACGGCATGGAGATTTAAAAAAGGCCCACCCACGTCAGAATCCACCATGGTTAAGGCTTTTCTGGGTGAAATTCAACGTTGGATAATAGCTGCATTATTGACGACGTTTGTTGTTCTTTACATCTCCCATTGATCATCGAGAAAAATGAAATCTGCCATCTTTTAGGATTGCGATTCACCAGGCATTTCATAATTCGATCAAATATAAATAATCTATGTCAAATTAGAAGATCTATAAGATATATATATATATATATATATATATATATATATATATATATATATTTGGTTTATACATTATTACTTTAGCTTTTTAAATTTAATTACAAAACATATCCCCAGAACTCCTAACCTTTTGGCTGTTAGAAACCAACCCAATCAACAAACAAGAAAATGGGATGGTCAAAACATAAGTATAAAGCTTATGCTAATTTTTCTAAGTTAATTTGAGCTTTTTTTTTTGTCCAACGAATTTGAAGTATACAAGTAATGTTAACCTTAAAAAAAAAAAAAAAAACAAAGAAGTAAACTTTCTAAGCATCTAGTAGTTCTGGGTTCAGCACTTCTCAATTCTCGCCACGAAGTAGGGTTGAACCAAGGCTTCATTGTGGCTTTTTGTTTTTTTTTTCTTTTTGAAAGAAAAACTAAAAGAAACTGGAGTGTGCCGTTCCAATAGAAAGTCCTTGTTTGGTTGTTGGGATGATTAAGGACTCGACTCAGCCACGTATGAACTTTCGTCGTCCATTTTAATGGAAACTGAGCAAGTCCGAAAAGACATTTTAATCGTAAAAAATGTCAATGTTCTGAAAACTTTTACGTGGCACATTGAAAATCTATAGAAAAGAAAAGGGACGTGACACTCGTAGGTGGGCAACTTTGGTATGCATTTTCAACTCATCAGTCACTACCAAAAAAAAAAAAAAAAAGGTCTCACTTAACCCAAAAAATAAAAAATAAAATTTTGACCAGTTTAAACTAAATTATTTATAATTTACTTTTTCAATGATTTTTTTCTATGCAAAAATTATTAATTATTTAAAAAATAAGTTGGCTAATGTAAAAGTATAATTGTTAGAGTGATCTTGAAAAATGAGAGAGAATAAAATAGTATATGATAGGTTTTTTAGTATTTGGTAGAAAGCCATTTGAATAGGATAGTATGAAATTGTTATCTATTGGTATAAGTCAGTACTATCCCGTTAATTAATATTAGTTGGATCATCTCATCACCTAAGTTAAGTTCAATCCCCACATGTATTTTTATATGAAAGTCAATAATGTTAGTCTCACCCCCACCACCACCTCTGCTAGTTTGCCACCGTCACCGTTATTGCCACCATTGCTGCCAACGTTGCTGTTGATGCTATGGATCCACCTCGGCGATCGCGTCATCTGCCACCATTGTTACCATTGCCTGTGTGTCGTCTCCACCGGTTACCATCCTCAGCAGCACTGACATTACCTTTGTCGCCCATCATAAAAACGAAAAATTATAATTAATAATTTTTTAAATCTAAAAATTTATCCAATATTTATATAAATATTATTGATACTTAAATCTATCTCAATTATCCTACCAAAAACTCTCATAGGGTATATTATATAGTTCCTTTATATAAACTAAAATCAGAATCGGGCCGGGCAGTGACCAGCTACCGGTCCCCGGTTTATCCTTAGAAAAAGTAAAAAAAAAAAAAAAAAGGCTCGTTTTTAATGCGACCCAGCCCGGCCCGTCTTTTGAAAGACGGCCTAGCCTCATATTTTGATCGCCGGCCTGAACTTAACGAAACATATATTTTATCGTATTAAATTTAGGATGTAGAGAAACGTAGCAACCACTGTTTAAAGCTTATCTCCGTGCAAATCAACGGGACGCAACGTCGGAAAGGGGTCGGAAGATGAGGCATTGCCATGCTCTTCTCTCTGTTCCTTTATCCGCTAAAACTGCAATTACGAACAATGTTCACTCAAGTCATCAATCTATCTTCCAATTCCGACAAATAAATTTTGGGTCCTTAACTTGTCCAACCAACAACCCGATTCGGCTAGTTCCGCAGTCACTGGAACCAAAATGCAAGAAGAAGAATAAGAGGAAGAAAACATGGAGTCCCAATTGTGTCACTTCTCTACTCCCGCAATGTGAATTCCCAGAGGCTTCAAATGAGTTCGTTGTTGTCAATTTCTATCGCTTTGTGTTTATCAAAGACCCGCATACAGAAGTCACCAGGCACCTCTCTTTTCTGAAGGTTTATTTTTAATAATTTTTTTTATTTTTTAAATTTACTTATATTTTTATTTTTCTGTAGCATTTGATTGATTGAAGGTTACAACTTTACCTGGTTTTCTTTTTAGGGTCGGGATATCCATGGCCGAATATACCTGAATGAGCAGGGGATTAATGCTCAGGTATTGTTTTCCTTTATCTAAAATTTTGACAAGAAACTCTTAATAAGAAGTTCTCCCTATTAATTTATGTAATTTAATATTTATTTTTATTATCTTTATAATAATTGATATAAGTATTTGCGTATTAATAACTATAATTATTTCTCTATTGTTAGATTGTTAAATCCAATTTTTTACATTATATGTACATGTAATGTCGTAATTATTTGAGCAGAGACAAATTTTCTCTAAGCTATCATTGGATGTTGATCAATCCCAACATATCACTATTTCAATATCACTTTATAATATTTATCAAATTCTTTTAAAATCAAATTGATTCATGCAAAAAACTCAACATCTTTTATGTAATAATATTTAAAGAGACTAAAACAGATTATTTTTATATAAAATAAATGTTTTAATAAGTTTGACGAAAAACTCATCAATGAGCGCTTTATGTTGAATTTATTAATAAGTCGTTAGATATTTAATTAAAAAACGTTAAAAATGACATTGATTCAAAATATGATGTTGTAAAAGAAAAAAATTCGGATGAAATTATTATACTTTTAAATGAATATTTGCATATAAAAATTAATTAACTTTTTATAGAAAATCAAGTTATATTAGTTGATTTAAAAAAAAAACTAATGAGTTGATGGATTAGAAGCTTGTCAAACAACTTTTTCAAATATGTATAACAAGTTTAATTTCTTAATTCTAAAGAATTGTAAATTTATTTTTGACAGTGATTGATCAAAAATTTTGGAAAATATTACTTTGAATTTTTCTAAACTAATAATGAAATTTAAGTAATAAAAATTATATCAAACTTGTTTTCGCTATTTAAAGGCCAATCTCCTCGAAGTGATTATTGGAGACAGATTTTCTTGAATCGACTAATTTCTTATTTTTCTATTTCCACAATTTTCCTTTTTTCCATTTTCCAATTTCCCATCAAACCTTTTTTTTTTTTTGAATTTTCTTGAATTTCCTTGGATATGTGTGTGCTTATTTCTTAGATTCTATGATTCCATTTCTTTTTTATAACTCACGCTTAAGTTGGCCACTGTGGCCAAAGTTTTAAGAGGAAGGAGTTTTGAAGTCTTTGTGTTTCCTCTTAAAAAATTTCCTAATTTGTTTGCATATTGAAAAAAGCTTCTGAATTGGCTCAGGAAGCAAATGTTTTGGAAGATAGAAATTTCTGGTGTCCTTGTTCTAATTTGTTTGCATATTGATAAAAATGCTTGATTACCTTGGTGGGGTTTGTAAGCCTGTGTGCTGCTTTTGTCCTGAGGATGCTTCTTTTGCATAAAATCAAACTGCAGCTAGTAATGTTTTATGGGGTCAACTTGCTAGAATTCGAGAAATGTTCAAACATCAATAAATTTTAAAGAGTTCTTATTTTTGTCACATGAAATATTCCTATGGGGCAATGCAAATGGTTATTAGCCTTAGAAGGTTGACGATATATCATTTCTTTAGTATTCTTGGCCAGTCTTTGTCGTCTTCTTCTCTGCTGGTAATGCCATTCTATGTCCCTTGCAGTACAGTGGACCCTTCAGTGATGCACTTGCATATGTTGAATGGTTAAAAGAAGATTCCAGGTTTTCTGATATATTGGTTCAGATGTCTCCCTCACTGAATGGACATGCCTTCCCAAGATTAAAGCTGCGGTATAAGCCCTCCCTAGTGCAGGCGAGACCATCTTTTCTGCCTCTCATATGCCCTTGCTATTCTAAATTCTGTTGATCCATTCAGTTCCTTTCTTTTGTTGTTTTGTTTCTTATAAGTTATCTTTTCTGCTGACTGCAGATTACTAGTTCTATGTTTCTTGAGTTATTTCTCTTTTTTTTTTTTAGGTTCATCTTGAGTTGGGTGTGTGATTTTATTAGAAGAGTTATGCAATCTATATACCTGTTTGTGACTGAGCGTGTATTTATTTTCTTCTTGTTTAATCATCTGTGGGTTGTGTATGGTGCACAAGAAATTTCTAAATATTCCCTTTAAGTTGGAAACTTATCCCATGGTCTTGCTGGCTGTGTTTGCATACATATACTGGGACCTGTTTTTCCTCAAGGTTTTAGATTAAAAACTTAGTGTATCTTTTCAATTATATTTTTCCTTGGGAATTAAGGTGAAAGTTTGTGAATGTCATATGCATGCATACCATCCCATTCATCTAGTGTCTATATATCTTTTCCAGATGGAAGGAGGCACTTGCCATCTCCCCTTGCTCGACTCTTCAATACGAGCAACACCTCTGGCACCTTCTGAATGGAGAAATAGATTGAAAGCTGGACACAGAATTTCTGAGACATCAGACTCAAGCCTTAAATCAAACTGTGTTCTAATTGATGTGAGAAATAGTATGCACCTTTGTGCCCAGTTGTCTTGGATGAGTCCAAGGTTTATTCTATGTGTTTGTATATAACCTTGGTTCTGGGCTGTCTTAAATGAAAGTTCTGTGGTTTGTCAGAATTTTAGCATGGGAATTGAATATGGAAGACTAAATGCTTTTATATGAACAGGATTTTGTTTAGTAATTGAGATAATGTTGAAATTGTTTACATGAATTTCAGCCTGTTATTTAACTATCTATGTTTAGGCATTTCTCAAAGGATCCAAACTATCCCTTGTTTAAGGTTTAGGTTATGAGTGGTCTGCTAAAACGATATAAGCACTGGACACTGGAAGTTGGACATGTTACATGTTCTCCTTTATCCTCTGGTCTTTTTCTTATTCACCTCACTTTCTCCTTGTTTCTCTTCTAATCCTGAGTCACTTTCGTGATATTACATAACTTCATTATTCCATTTCAAGTCAGATTATAAACTACATCAACAGGCACTAATTTCTATTTGAACAAGGTTAAATTGCAATGTGTTCTTGAGGTTCCTTGTGGACAAACCAAATAAGCTGGGATTGGATGTGGTGTTGTCCATGGACAGCAATTTTGGCCTAATAATTGGTTGATGATCCATTTGAGTGCTCTTGGGATGTGGAAAAATGCTTTTGGATGCATATCTGATTTGTCTTGATTACTTCAGTTTGCTGATTAACACATAAAAGCTGTTGTTATTCTGTGGATCAGGGTATGAATGGGATATTGGTCATTTTTTTGGTGCTCAACGACCTGATGTGGATTGCTTTAGGAGCACTTCTTTTGGGCTATCTTATACCGAGGTATAGCTGGTGTTGCTAGGAAGCAAGTCAATATCATTACTTAGAAAATGTATGTTTCATTCTCTATTATACCAATTTACTCAAACTCTATTCTTTCCCTTCAACGTCTTTTAATTTGTCAGAAACACTAACAGATGGATTATGGGATTGTGATATCAAAAATATTAAAGTGTACATGGGGAAGGGAAGGATGTGTGAGGCTTTAGGAATTGATTCTGTAACATGGCATGCTAATTAAAACATCAATTTACTTGTATAAATTGGTTTCCAAATTTTGGATCCAATAATGGTCTAAGTAGGAAGTATTGTCTAGATAGCTTAATGTCTATGTTACCATTTGGC
The DNA here is from genome assembly GCA_021464305.1 of Kandelia obovata. Classification (NCBI taxonomy): domain Eukaryota; kingdom Viridiplantae; phylum Streptophyta; class Magnoliopsida; order Malpighiales; family Rhizophoraceae; genus Kandelia; species Kandelia obovata. The sequence continues at coordinate 1,420,188 of CM038480.1, forward strand.
ATCATTTTTTATCTTTTGGTGTCACCGAAGAGCATGAAGCTCATGGTTGTTTTTCTCTTAATCTTAATTTGAATTTTTGGCTTGATATTTCTTCATTGCTTCAGTTGCAATTTGTTCTTGTTAGTTTCATTTGAGACCTTAGAGGCATGCATTTTCAGGTTATTTCTTCAGATCCTTTGGCACATGCTGATAAAGACAAAACAGATATACTGATGTATTGTACAGGAGGCATTCGTTGTGATGTATATTCTACCATCCTAAGGTATCCTGCTACTCCTTCCCACTCTTGTTTTTTTTTTTCATTAAAGTTTTTGGCTGATGTAGTAGGAGGAGCTCAAGGAAGAATGGGAGAGAATTTTAGTGAAGAACTATAGCTGTATGCAATCAATATAGAATTACACAATCTTTTCTTGGACCAAAATACCATCATCCCTGTAGAACTTCCCTATAGCAACAGTGCTTTTAAATAAATAGAAGGCCTCGGAAGGAAGCGAGTCATGTCTAATCTAGTCTTTTAATTTTTGGTCTCAGGCTTTCTAAGTCAAAAAGCTTATTTATTTTTCCCTGCTAAGGAGTCCGAATCTCCTAGCTTTAATAATGCGTTTTCATGGCTTGTTGCCAATGGGAACAATATTCATGCATCAAGAAAAAAAAAAAAAAGGATTGGGAATGATCATCTTCACTGCCCTTTCCTTCTCTTTTTCCTTTTTCATTTACAATTTGAGGTTTTTGTATGGCAGACAACAGGGATTTCAAAACTTATATACCTTGGAGGGAGGAGTTTCTCATTACCTCAAGAATGAAGGTCCTGTGCAATGGGTTGGGAATTTGTTTGTGTTTGATGACCGTCTTTCGCTTCCACCTTTGGCCTACAAACCCGAAGCTAGAACTCCAGAAATCAATATGCAAGAAGGGCCTAGGAGTAATTCATTTGCTGGTTGCTATATATGTGGTTCACAAGTCCATGAATTGAGGCACAGGAACTGTGCTAATCTTGATTGCAACCTGCTTTTTCTGTAAGTCCCCTCCTCTCATTTTCTGTTTTTCTTCTGGTATTAGTCATTGGCTCGTGAATCCCACTTGGAGGCAAAACAAAATTGTAAGGGGTGGTTTGTAGTGTAACCAATAACTTCCATAGGAAGGCCGACCCCCTAGGCTCAAAAACTCAAGTCCAGGTAACCTAACATTCAACTGGAAACCAAGAATTTGTGGAACAGAGCAGATTCAATCAAACTCAGAGTAATAGCAGAACTCATACATAAGCAACAAAATAAGTGAATATGACACAGCATAAACTTGCTAGGGTCAGTGAGCTATACACCAATGTCAGCAAGTGAGCATATAAAAAGCCTCCATTATCTGACTTACTGTGGCTTGCTCACACTGGCTAGCTAGAACCCATCAAATTATTCAGTAGCTTTCTTTCAGATGCTGTATGGATTGCTTGAAGGATCTAAGGGGATGTTGCTGTCTGAAATGCATGACTGCACCTCGAATTCGACCTGTTCTGTCTGGAAATCAAAGATACCAAAAATGGCACATGTATAGGGAGCTGGAACTGCAAAGCAACTGGATAGCTTGATCAGAGATAGAGTTCTCATGTGTGAAATACACTAAACAGTACAGAAAAAACTAATACGGTGTCAACCTTCGTGTTCCATGACGTGTCAATTCGTAAGTCCAGAATGAAAACCACTCCAAAAGGAAAATGTTTCTCAGCAGGAATGTTTGTAGTTTAAGATGCAGAACCAAGTCGTGGAACAGACTTGCACATTGAATTCTGTTTATGCTCTGACCAGAATAGCATGGGGGCACGTGGTATCCCATGTGAATCAGCAAGTACCACCTTGCAAGGCTGAATATGTCGAGTCTTTGGTGGCAAATAAGTAGCACCTTGAGTGAAGGGGGTGAAGTGAGAACTCCAGCTGTGTAACAGTGGATGCTGGACATTCACCTTTATGCTAATTGGGAAATATATGAATCAGTTTATAATTATTTCAGATATTTTTTGTAAGTTCTCATTTTCTTGGATACTAAAGGTTAAAGATTTCTCATTTGTTTCAAGAGTTCTTCTTTTTCAGAAAATTAGTGCGCTCGAGCTTCTTGTGGGAGAGGGACACATTCTTAGGAAGTAAGAGATTCTAGGCTGTCTTTATAGCTCGATGTTTTAAATATCATGCTTAGATTCTATTAATGAACATGAGAATTTTAATTTTTAAACTCCTTTATTTTCAAAACAAACAAAGACATCTTTTTTTTTTTTTTTGTCATCAAGAAAAAAACAAAATCAGGGAAAGAGGGTGCTCATTGGATCAGACTCTTCTTTCATGTTAATGTCTCTATTGTTTTTGAAAACAAATATTGATATTTAGTTATTACAAAAAAATTGGAAAAACCACAAACTCATCTAACTACGACCCAATTAATCTCACAACCTGTATTTTCAAAATTAATATTAAAGACGTACTTAACATGATAAATAAGGTAATTCCTAACATGATCGTAGTCCCACTACTGTTAGATTACCTACAAACTCAATGCCGGTGGCACATTTTGGTCCCACTTCAGCTAGCCAAAACCAAACAATTAGCAGCAGCTTCCACAAGCTTAAAATAGCCTAAAAAAGGAGACATACCATGGACAGCAAGATCTAAATTTCCCTTTGCACCATATCGAACACAGCAAGAAAGAAGACCTTAAATTACACAAAGCGCAAAATTACGTTCTTAACTAAAGGTAAAACATCAATTACAACTTGGCCAGGAGATAAACGAGAACAGAAGGCACGCTTCAGCACATGCAGGCATGTGCAAGAACAAATCAGATCAATAGACCAGTTGCCTCTAATATATCCAACAAGATACTCACACCGAAAACACCTGGATAATGTTGTCTCCGCCACGGTAATTCTTCAGTCAGTTCAACAAGATATGGGTTCGTAAGGATAAGACAGCCATGGATGCTTTAGAGCCTCCGCTGCAGATGGGCGTTTCTTTGGGTTTACTTCAAGCAAATGAGCAACAAATTCAATGAACCCTTGATCCCCCATCGGCAATCGGTGCCTCAAGGATGTCTTCTTTGGAATTAAGTATTCTAGTCTATTTGTCTCCTGAGGAATCAGAGAAATAATAAAACAATTTAGGTGTGAACAAGAAATATCAAATCAGTATTTACAATATTATTTGCATGGCTTGCTAAAAAAGTATGTAGATATGTGCGTGTGTGTGTGTATTTATTGTCAAATGCATATGTCAAGTATGAAAATTCCATGCAAAATGAAGAAAAAGTAACTACATCCAATATACTACTTTAAAAACTCTATTGTGGGAGCAAAATTAGACTCGCTTGAGTTTGTGGTTGTCATAGCCTCATAGAAGGATTATGCCATGGCCTTAAGTTAAATGAAGCATGCACATAAGAAAAAGTCACAGAAATTTAAAAGTTTAAAAGCCAGAATTTCTTAAATAACTCATGACTTACCAAACCTATTACTGAATTTAATCATTTATCCAATGGTCACCTGAATACCAGTAGGAACTGAATCTACACACTAAACACATTGTTCATATTTTCATTCAAAGAACATGTTTCGAAAACAAATAAAATGATACCGACCAATTTGTATTTAGCAGGCAGATGTAGACAGAACATAAAATCTAAAGGCTGATTGTATAACACTTCACTTAAAAAATCCCATGGAATTGTGTAAACTTGTTTGTTCTACACCAGCTATAAGTTGAATCTGCCTCTCCCTCTCTCTCACACACACACACAAAAAGCTGGCAGACAGTCATGCCAACCAGTTCTAACTTCCTTGCATGTAAATTAACAACCAAAAGCTGTTGCTTAGTCAATTTGAAAGGCACCATACAAAACTAAATGAACACACTCACACTTCCAGTAGGAACTGTGAAGCAAATCAGATCATAGCAGCCTAATTTTTCTCATGCAATCACAAACAAATGGAGCTCAGGAGCAGGGGAACCAAGGATAGTTAAAGGGCAACTTTTAACTAGATCAAAAATATGACAAAAATTTGAAGACTGTTACCTGATTCCGTTCATAAAGCATGTGATTTTTTGTAAAGTACTTGTATGTATCCCGTCCTTTAGCTAACATGCCTTGATCAATGGGACCAATAATTCCGATAATGCGTCCCAGTAATGTTGCTGGAGAATCATTTTGAAAGAGGACCTAAAAGAAGTTTCATAAAGTGAATTTACACCACTGTCACAAGTAGGCAAGCTAACACATAAATTTTGAAATGCAGAAAATTCTCAGTATAAGGATTGGTAATAGATTTTAGCAAAACAGTGGACATGATTTCAGCTACTAGAAAAAAAAAAAAAAAGGAAAGTCGTAAAATTCTTCATTTAGGAAATGTAATTTGCTGTTTGGTTGCCACTGAATTGAAATACCATATCTAATTCAAAGGGATTGGATTATAGTAGGTCTAATTGAATCTCAACTCCCAAGACATGATTAAGAATTACAATTCTAAACTGCATCACATTAATTCAGCCTTCATTTATCTTTTTTACTCAATCAATTACTGTCATCACCACTACAAACTTGCATCTATTGCTCCTGGTGATGGCAACGACATCCCACCACTCATAATCATTCCTTATGGCATCCTATGGTACATCACATTCATTAGCAAGAATAGTGATGGCAAAAACACCACTAAATGCCACTGAAATTGGTGATGGTGAGTGTTCAAGGTGGTTGGTGAAGTTGATGGCTCAAGGTGGCTGAATTATAATTCAATGCTATAATTCTTAACACACCCAAACACAAGAATGATAATTCTGGCCCAACTCCAATTCTGTGAATGAAACTTAGTCTCAACATTTTCTTATTGAAGACTGGAATGTAAAAGTCTAATGGAAGTTATGGTGGTAGACAATGTGCCCATGGAGAACCTTATTTTATGTTTCTCTTTACAAATCAATTTGCTAGATTTATGAGATCAACCATAATTGACTACTAGCATAGTTCGTTGTTTTGTACAACAAACAACAAAAAGGTTGTAAAGGATTAATATGATATGCACTAGATCAATGCAAAGAAGCTTTGAGCTAAATAACAAAATAGTTCAAACTGAAGGACTAGTCCTTTTCAAACAGAAGAGAATTAATGCAGGAAGAATTTTTAAAAGATCATGCCTGTTAAGTATTATTCATTGTATTATCTTTATTTTTAGTGACTTTTTTAGGATTAGTCTTTGAGTTTTCATATCACAAAGACTTCATTTTCTTATACAGGAAGAATTATTTTATTTGCTTAATTTTCATTATTTCTTATTTTGGATTAGTCTCAGCATTTGTCCTCTCAGAGAAAATGTTGCTCTTATTAGCATAAGACTACATTTTCCTAGTTTAGTATCTTTTCCTACTTGGGAGTTGGGATATACTTCACATAAAGCTCCACAAGAAGCTTGTACAATGGCATATGGCAAATCGATGCTCATACTATCAACATAAATAAGTCAGTGTATTGGAATTTGGTCATGAGTCCATGGATTTCCCAGTTGACAGCTTTGCCATAATTTCTGATCTCCTCAAGGCATCTTTTGACCACTAAAATTGTAGGGTTTAGTGAGCTTTTAACCGTGACAAAGCAGTAGGACAAATGGCTGAATGCTCCAATAAGTTATTACAAGTGACTTAAAACTTACATTGCCAGTACAGAGTTCGGCCAGGATGCAGCCGAGTGACCAGATATCTATCTTCTTATCATATGGGAGCCCCAAGATAACCTCTGGTGCACGATAGGACCTGGATTGCACATAGGAGCACAGATGATCCGTCTCAAAACAGCTACTCCCAAGGTCAATGACTTTCACCTCACATCTACTGTAGCTTTTCACCAATATATTCTCAGGCTTCAAATCACAGTGTATGAGGCCAAGACCATGCAAAAACTGAAGAGCCTCCAAACACTGAATGGTGATTGACTGCATAGACAGAAAAGATATCATTCTGGCATGCAAAAATGGTAAAATCACTCTGACCAACAAAATGACACATGACATACCTGCAGTCTTGGCATTGTGAAATAAACTTCACCTCCTGATTCTCTATTGAATTTATGGAACTCATACAAGTTTGCCTTGAGAAGTTCACATACAATTAATAAATGTTCCTGCATAGAGAAAAGCCAGCAAGTAAACCATCAAGCAGTTGAAGAGTCACTATGAAGTGCAAGAGCATGTGCAACCGATAAAAGACATGACATCATGATATTGCTAGAGCAAAGCACTTATAAAAAAAAGACAGGAGACAGCTGCAATATGAAACAAGTTATTGTGACATGATACTAATTCAGAGCAAACAAATCACAAAGATAAAAGCAAACATCAACCTACTCGGTAATAAAAGTAGTCATACAATCTGAGAATATGGTACTTGTCAGCTGGATCATGTTTGTTGACATACTTGAGGAGCTTTATCTCATCAAGACTCTGATCAAAGAAGTCCTTGTTGTTTTTTATAATTTTAACACAGACATCCAAGCCTGTATGGAGGTCATGTGCTTGTATAGCTTTACTGAAAGCAGCTGACCCAAGATACTCGGTCACATGATAGCGCCCAGCTATAACAGAATTCAAAACAACATGGAAATTCTTGTCTTCCTCAAATCCAGTTCTGACAAAAAAAAAAGAAATATTTGATGTAAGTTAATACTCAAGCCAAACAACTGATGACAAAATTGACAAAAAGAAAAGTTTGAAAAGTAGAATTAGCATGAAATTTGACAGAAGGATGAAAAAAGGAAAAAGTAAAAGAGAAGACGTTTGGCACTTGGAGATTGGAAGAGCCATTGTGATTATAAGGAATATCGTCACAGAAAAATATCATTGAAAGTGGAAGAAGACCTCCGGTGTTGCAAGTTGTTAAAAGTATCTTTCAAATCAAGTTTATGAATGAATCTCTCTAAAACCTATTAGAGCTTCAACCAATATGGAGTGAGACACTTCTTGCACAGGAGTGACTCCTTGACTGTTACTGAGGTGGTGCTGGTAGTAGCTGTAAACCTATTAGCATAATGCTAATTACTGCCTTTCAATTCTCAACAGTCATGTTACTTTCTTATCATCTTCTGGTGTGGTGTCAAATTTAAAATAAGATGCCTTTGTGGGCACCGCAAAACCAAAATAAAAAAATGAATTCTAAAACAAACAAATGTGTAAACACCAAAATGAAAATGAATATAACAAAATCCTAAAAGCACTTCATTTCCTAAATTAGCTCCAACCAAGTACCACAATTCGGTCTCAACAGTGGTTCATGCCACTAGAAGTGCATAACAATCTGCAACAGGATCTGCAGTTATTGTGTATATTAAGCTAGTTTACCTGGTCCAACTGGCAGAAATGAATTTTCTAGCTAAACATTGTGCTAATGCAGTTGATATGCAAAGGAGAAAGAGAGTTTAGTCAATTAATAATCGTAAGAGTTTAGCAACCCAATAAAATTAAAGGGAGAAATAACACTGCAGATTTGCAACAGTTGTCATTAAGCTACCACTACATAAATGGAAGCGACTTAAGCCTAGGATGCACTGGGGAACAGTAAACAACTAGAAATAACAAAAATCTGCAATTCAAATGAATTCATCAAGAGAGTACATGCCTGTTTTTCCGATGCACAATTCTGAGGTTGAAAGTTTCAAATTCATCCTCTTGAGCATTGATTTGCCTTACTTGCTCTTGAACGGCAGCTGCCTCTTCATCCTCAAGTGATGTCCCAGGATCTGCTTCCCTCACAATGCCGATTTTCTCATCCTCTTCCTTCTTGGAAGGCTCTTGTTCTGCATAAAAATAATTTGAGAGCATAAAAATAATTTGAGTGCATAAAGGGAGTAAAATTCATTGATCAATGAGGATTGGCATTATTTTCACCTCTTGAACTCCTGACAGTTGAGGAATCGCTGCTCTTCTGCTTCCATGCAGTGAGCATGTCATCATTTCCAATCAAAGCATTCAAACATTCATTAGGTTCATCACCAATAGTAGCACTGCAGGTGTTTGACCATAAAGATTTATTTGACCCTGTCTGCATCAATGGTGCTTCTGTCATTGGTGGGGGAAATGAAAATCCACCATCTGTATGATTGTTAAATAGAGGAGAGGCAACTTTGTCATTCCCAATAAAATGCTTACTGGGATCTTGCTTATTGGTTCTCTTTTTGTTCCAGTTTTGTTTATCCACATAGTTATTCTCTGAGTCCTTGTTAGATGATTGGAAATCACCAGTCAAATCATCATGATCTTGGAGGTATTCTAGATTCCCTTCACAATTGCCACCAACCAAATCTTTGGGCATTTTACTGCCAATATCAGCAGCATCACTGTTGATACCAACACCAATTGATCTCACTGAACCATGTTGATTATCATCCAGATGAATATCCTCCAGTCTTGCCCTTCCACATTCATCCAGGACCTTCCCATCCCCTAACATGATGAGCTCATTTGTCTGTGAGACAAATCCCTGCCAGACTGGTTCTGCACGCATCAAATTCAGTTCTTCTTCATCCATCAATTGTCCATCATATTGAGCCATTAAATCATTCTCGTCAGTTCTCTCATACATTTCAGTCACCGACAGCCCTATGGGATCATGTGAAGTTGTAATTGGTTCAACATTTTTTCCTTGAAAATACTGCTCACCAGAGAAGTAAGAATCTTCCTCTGCAAATGATCGATCATCATCCTCATCTTTGGCAACACCTCTGTGCTGTGTGTCTGGAATGCTCCCATGTCCTGCTCCCTTTTCATTATCACTCGGGTAATCAATCTCATGAGCTAGAAACCAGGTCTCATCCTCAATAGGCTGTCTTGTGTACCCAACATCATCATCATCATCATATTCATCAGAATCCCAATACTCATTTGGATAGTCAACAGATTCACTTAATCCATCCCCAACAGTAGCAAATCCAGAAACCAGATCAGATGTATCCTCTGCAATTCCCTGACTTACAGATAGCCAGCTGCCTCCTGCAATCCTTTTACCACCTGGAACATCAATTCAATATATCAGATGAAATTGAGAAGGAAAATCAAGAAAAACTAATTGGGTCAAAGAAGAAGCAGCTGCTTTGTACAGAAAGCACTGAGGCCAAGAAAAAGGAAGTTAAAAGACCTCAGAAATCATGGGTTATCGTCTAGTTTTCATCTGACATCTATTCAAGACACCATCAAGTATGCATGTCTTACATTCAGACTTCTTCACATTTGTTGAATTATGATTCAGTATCCTAACACATTCTTTTGTTGAATATATTTGGGAAAAGGAAAGCTAAAGCAAAGGCAGGAAGTAACAGATCCATGATATCCATGGTCAAAACTTCCAGTATTTTCACCAGTGGCTCTTGTAACCCTGAGAAACCAAAGTTGGCTTCTATTCCCATATTGGCCAGTTTATTAGCAAACAGGTTGGCCTCCCCATACGTATGAATGCATTGGACAATCCAATTCCTTTGCAAAAGTTGATATAATTGGCAAATCAAAGTGCAATTCTCACTGTTTGGTACTTATGTTCAACTGAACTACATCTATGGTATCCTAACACCTTAGAAGATATTTAAGTAATTTGAAAGTTCAGAGAAAACTTGGTCTGAGGTATGACTGCTTTTGTCTTCCTAGCCCCTAGGTGAGGAGAGGATGCTTGGTTATAGGCACGAGGACTCAGGTTTGACTTACTTTTCCTTCTTCATCCATTTAAAAATGATCACTGACTTAATTTCTTCATTTAAACAGTCATCTCTCCCCTGAATTATCCAAAATCTTGTTAGCAACAAAAACCATCTATAATTATTTTCTCTAGGGGAGAAAAACAGAAAAGAGGAAATTTGATGGGCAAAAAAATTTATTTCCAAAAATTATTTGTTTTACTTATAGAAAAAGATAAAGCAAAGACAGGAAATATACCAAGGTAAATAGGCCCAAAGAATGCTGAAAAAACTAAAATGTCAGAGCTTCCCAATCCCACTTGCTAATAGAAGCCTTAAAGCCTCCCCGACCAGATAACTGAAAAGGAGCCAAGAAAACTCTTATCCTAGCAACTTGACCAAAAGCACTAATAATCACCAAACCAGCTGGCTGTTTACTAATTCCTGCACACGATTTCTGTTTCCTGCATATCAGAGCCACCACCAGCTGGATTTTATGGTTTTTCCATTTTAATACACATAAAGTTTTATTGTCATTTTTGCATGTTGTCTTGTTGTGTCCAGTGAACAATGTAAAATAGATCAACTGGATAACTATAAAAGCCTCCCTGATGGAATGTTGAAGCCAATAACATAGAACAACTACTTGTCCATGTTATTCTGTATTACGGATTGTGCTACCCTGTAACATAACAATCACAATCTAAGAGTCTTCATTTTCTTTCCAAGCTGGTCATGAAGGTCTGTCATTGACAGTTTGAAATTTTGTTGCAGCATCAAGTGGGAGCAACTCAAGTATAAATGACAGAATCATTTACAGGGGAGACACCCAAATCTACCACTTCCTCAGCAGCATCAAGAAATTATCTATGAAACCAGAAATTAAGAGTTCCCCAATTGTCCATATGGCCTGAACAGTTTCTTCCCCTCAAATTTGCACTCCCCATACTAACCAAAATGCAGCAAGAGGAGTTAGTTTCAGAATTTTTTTTGTTTTTATACTACAAAACAGTAAATGCCCCTCCAAGACAACAACTCATCATGAACTGAACTTTTTGTGATCCAATCAAAATCAAATACTTGAAGAACCGGTTAACACTCTTTCAGGCTTCAACCAGAAACTGACAATAATTGCTTCATTTTCACAGATTCTTTGAAAGAAACAAAAGAGAAATTGAGAGGATCAATTATACTCAATAGGGCTGTAAACTAACACACTTTGCCAACTTTAATTGAGAGCAAATCATTCATGCCAGCCTTCTAGCTTCAAGAAGGGTATAAAAGACAAGTCTATAATGCCTCTTGATGATCAATCTAACTGTGTAGCCACCTTCAAATGTTAACATAGGTCACCACCTCAACTAGATTTTAACCATTAAATCTTCGATGCAAAGAAAGTTCAATAATAATGGTAACAAGTAGTTTCTCCATTTTGATGCTAGCATAAACATGATTAACTTTACTAAAACTCACTAGATTCACAAGAAATTAAGCAATCCAAATTAACAACACAAAAGAAATCCCTATGCTTCCCAGCTAAAATGCAAGTAAATTTGCAATAAAGATGCCAGATATGTGTTCATCATACAAGCTGACCTGAAGAGTCGATTTCTTGTCCAACAGGAACATCAAGATACGAGCCTATAAGCAATGCGTTGTCAGCACTGCCAAGCTTTGCACCAGCCCTGTCCTGCTCAAACTTTTCCTGCCAATCAACATTGAATGTCTTCTCCTCTGACTTGAGTTTAACAGGTGGAAGTCTAGGAAATTCTTCCCTTGGATTATCAGACACAAGAGGATAACCAAAGCTGCTCAAATTCGTTTGGTCATTAATCCCGTGGGAGTTCCCAAAGTATGAAGCCCTTCCAACATCATGTACCTGCTCCTTGATAGCCACCCTAACATCACTTGCAACTGTTTTCTTCTTTCCCTTTCTTATATCTAATCCACTGCTTGTTACATGACTGGTCGATGCATCAACCTTTGGCAATGGGAATACAGTCTTGACAGAACAGTCTTTCCATAAATCCAAAGATGTGTTTGTAGGCAGCTTGGTTCTAGACCATAGGCTTTCTGCTGAGGGCACAAGAATAGTCTTCTGTTGCTGGTCAAGTTTGTTTGGTTCACCCTTGTCATGCTTATATCCTACATTGGAATTATTTTTACCAGTACTAGCATTCCCAAGCCATGAACTTCTCTTTTGGCCAGAGAAGATACCTTCTTCATCAAATTTCACATTTTCTCTAGCAGAGAACTTATGGTTATTTGTATCACTGTCATTTTGATGAACTTCAGAAGGGCCACTGCTAGGATGAAAGTTCCATGAATATAAATCAAGGACAGTATCCTCAGAATCTATCGCTCCAATTTCTTCATTTGGTCTACCGTTGTGTGCTCCAACAGACACAGAATTTCTCCATTTTTTTTCAAACCCGTTACTACCAGTTCCACACTCTATTTCTTTCACAATAAGTTCTTTAGAAATTTCACCACTATTTTGAGAATTGGACCTGCGATTATCACTTGCCAACTTTCTTCCATTCTTATCATCCAATATCTTCCCTGAGACCTTGTCTTCAAGGATATGTTTTTGGACAAATCCATTTAACTCAGGAAAATTACCTAACTCACTCCGCAATGCTGCCTCAGCCCTCGTAAACCCATTTCTTTGCAAAAAGTCCAAAATCACATCAACTGAGTCTGTTTCTGCCATAATAAGCTGCTACAATATACTGTGCGATCCTAGGAAGACAAGCTTAACAAGCCTGCAAGAATATTTTTGAGATAATGGAATTTACCCAACTCATCCATTAAGACAAATAAACAAAAAAAAGGGACCAACTTTTCGTACAACACTAAGAATTCAAATAGCTGCACGTGCATAGCCTGAAATTCCCTCTTGTTCATAATAAGGCAAAATGCAGATTCCAAAGCCTAAGAACATGGAAGCAGAAGAAAAAAGAAAACAACTTTCTCTACCCAACTTAAACAACCGGTAATAGCAAACTCTCAAACTCCACATAAAAATAATGAAAAAAAAGGGAACAAAAAGATGAGTTCACACTCAACATTGGCTCAACACCCAGAAAGGTAAAACCCAAGAAATGATTCCAAAAACAATTCAATCCACAGTTACCAGAAGATCCGTAGAGCCACTAACACCAAAAAAAAAACAAAAAAAAGGTCCGGTCTACTTCAGAAGCCTTCTAACAGAGGGAATAAAGATAACACAAAACTTTACAAAATCCATAGATTCAAAAAACCAGAACAACAGAAAAAAAAAAAAAAAAAGATAAATGAATGAGTGCAAAGTGTACACAGATTGACAAAGAAGGAGATGAGCTTACAGATCAAGATGGACCCAAATTAAAGAGGTTGTCCGAAAGGGAAAGGAGAAGAGCTTCGTTGAGTGTAGGTTCCATGGCCGAAAAAGGCAACCTCCGGCCAAACTAGCAATTCAGCATTTGGGATTTTTTCCTTTTTTTTTTTTTTGAGGGTTTTTTCAAAAAATCATTTTTCCCCCTGTAGGGGAAAATTTAAAAAAATAAATCAAGTTTGGCATTTGCCCTGTAGTTTTTCTCAGACCTCGGATGCCACAAAGCCTAACGAGAGCGCCTAGCTTTTTTTTTTTTTTTTAAATAATTTTTATTTTAACATGGCAGTTAAAGGCTTTTTTCAATATATTTTTTAATATTTATGGCCAAACGTAAAGTATTTTTAATACTAAAAATTATCACTATTAAAATTATATATAAATATTATGAAAATATTATTATATTTTAAATATTTATTTAATTATATAATTATAATGTTAATTATAATTATTAAATTAAATTTTTTATAAAAATTAAATTTTAACTGATTTGAAAAACTGAACCGAGAAACCAATTTAAATTTTTAGAACGGTCCAACATAAAATGCTGATAGTTTGGTTTTTCATATACCGAATTTTCAAAACTCTTAAGATTTTATTTTTTTAAATAATTATAAATATATTAATTATTATATTAACAAATAAAAATTAAAAATATATATTTTTAAAAAATAATTTATAAATATATGAATTATTTTATTAATAAATAAAAATTAAAACTTATTTATCCATATTTTAATTTGATTGTATTTTTTAAAAAATTATTATTAACTATTATTTAGTTAAATAAGTTATCTTTATATCTAATATTTAATATTAATAAATTTACAATTTTATATAATATATAATAAACAATTTAAATTAATAAAAAATATATATTAAATAACCAAGTATAACCTCGAGTGGTAACTAGTGGGTCAGTCCAAACCAATAATTTTCAGTTATTTAATTAGCATATTCTTATTATTCTGAAATAGATAGAAGTGTAGAAAAAAGAGATAAAACATTTCTGATGCTGTCTTCCACCGTAGGATGGTGTGACTGGACTTTCTAATCGGACGGTAAAGAACAGTTATGACGTGTGTACGTGAGCACTAAATCATTTCCCAGAACAAGAATGCCCCTGACCGTGAGAAATGAGTGGTGGCTGAACTGAATAATTAGCTTGGAGGGCATTCGTCGCGCGCATGGCTGCTCTTCCTCGTGCTTGGCCCGTTCATCTCCCGCCGCTGCCTCCGATTTTAACTCTTCCAAGAGAAACTTTCGGAGCAGTCAGCACTCTTAGATCTTTTTAGTCCATGTTCTTCACTTCTCCGGATTTCCTCGCGAAACTATAACTGAAATTGTTGCTGCTTTGCAGATTCTTAGCTCGCCCAGGGCTAGGGGCAGCTTAGGGCTTGCTCGGTGCAGCTATGCCTCCGTATCAAGAAAAGGCCAAGGTTCATTCTCTCTAAATTTTGTGTGTGTTTGTTTGGCTTCTCTTTTCTTGTTCTTTTTCTGGATCATTCAGAAATTTAATTGCAGGTGAATATGATCCCGACCTCCGCCTGGTGCTTGAATTGGCTACTGACTCCGAGTTGCATGAGCTCGAAAGAATTTTATTCGGTCCTAGGTCGTTCATTTTGCATTTGATTTCAGTTTCATTTCAATGCTTGTTTCAGTCACAGAGAGAGAGAGAGAGAGAGAGAGAGGCGTAATGCTGTTTTGGATTTTGTGTTTTTCAGTTACTTCAGTCCTTTGTTGAAGTCGGTGACGAGGAAAGTGGACGTTGATTATGCCATGATTAAAGAAGACCTCGAAGAGCGAGAAGATTATATAGTAGCTCTTGAGTCCCGATTCTTGTTCCTCGCTGCTGATGCCCGGTCCACATTGAGGTGATTAAATTAGCTGTTGATAGGCTCGACTTCCATGTTGTTGACATTTAAATACCACAAGTTTTGCATGTTCTGCATTGTAGTGGAAATGCCATCATGCCTGAATGGAAATGTTTTGTGTCTTTGTGTGTGCGTGTGATGCATGATAGCACCATGGGTTGATTACATCCTTTGTGCAAAGTAACTGAGATAAGCAGTACTAAATTTGACATTCCAATGACATTATATTTGTTCTGATAGGGGTTGGAGACCTTCATATAGAAATGTGTTGCTTGCTATTAGGAAAAAGTTAAACATTCCTTGCTCAAGCAAATTGTCGACTGAAGACCTAGAAGCAGAAATTTTCCTTCACCTAATTAAAGGTTCTATAAGGTATTTTGTTAATAATGATTAGCCTACACTGATTTCCTGTTTGAAAATTATTCATTGTTTGTGTACTTTTTACTCTCACAATGATAGGCAACACCAGACCATAGAGCAAAACTTTTGATACTCTATAATCTTGTACTAGCAACTTTGCACTTGGTCTTTGTGACCTCCCTATATTTTGATGCAGCTCAAGATAGCATAAATGTAATGAAAGGCACATACTGTATATTAACGAATATTTAAAACTTTATGTTTTACTCTACCTTTTGCTTAGCTTTTCTCTCTCTCTCTCTCTCCCTTTCCTTGAAGGGAAATATGGTTAATTTGAAAGCCTTCTGTAATAGTTTATTCGTAAAAAGAGAATATCCACTCCTAAGGTACTTATTCCATTTTCTTTCCCCTTGGTTCCAGTGAGGCTGGAGTGGGCCTTAGCTATACAGTAGGAATATTTCCCCTCTCCCGTAAACCTCCCATCCCAAGTATAGGTGGGCTTATTCCCTTTGCATGACCCTCCCATTGTTGTGGCGTCAAATGCTGTGTAATGACTTAAAAGTCGCCGTTTCTTTCATATAGTGAAGAGTCAGAATCTTCTCAAAGCTTTTGGGATTTTTCCAATGAGCCTGTTACTTTACAACTTGAAGCTAATCAGGTGGATGTACAACACTTTACTGCCCAGAAACTTGGGGTAGCAGAGCTCCCATTAATGTTTTTGAAGGTACTGATGCTTTGAGGCTAGCTTTGTTAGGCATTTAATTTATATTTTTTCTTTGACATTTTATCTTTCCCTTTTTATTTGCAGGGTGCCAGCATGTTCACGATCTCAAAAGTCTATCAATTTGTAAGATGAGGATTTTATCTGTTTGATTCATCTGAGTCTTTTCTGTGGGCCTAAGGTTAGTTCATATTTTTGGTAGTTAGCGAAGAGGCTGACTGGGAAGGTGCTCCTTGAGGCTGCCAACTATCAAATAAAGAAGGAAGTTGTCAAGAAAGTAAATGTTCATACTCATTTTTTTTTTAACCTTCTTGTGAAAGAAATTTGCATGTTACCTATTTGGCAATGGGCCACTGATCTCCTATAACCTGTGAATCTTGTCTAGCTAGTATATTAATGGCTCTCTTTATGTGAAGTTGCAAACATAAGAAAGAGGATATCATCTCTTGCAAGGCAATACTCGTTAGGCTCTTATGTTATCTATTTCTTTCTTTTGTGATTAGGGTGGACAATTAGCAGCTATTAACCTTGAGTCTAGGGCAGCCTTGCTTGCAGCAAAGCAGGTGATTATGGTATATGTGATTTATGAAATTGTTTCTGCACTTTTATCAGTGTAGCTACTAGCCTTTCAGTGCATGAGTGTTGATGTACCAGGAGTTGAACCCATGACTACCAAGTCACAATGGAGTAACCTTTCCGTTATACCGAGGCTTACCCTTCAGTGTAGCTACTAGTTATTAAAATAAAAATATTTAAATTTATGAATTGTCCTAGCAATTTGACATTTGATGACACAATATAAATAACTAGTGTTTTCTCTGTATTTGATAGTGTGGTACTAGGAAAACATTGGTGCACTTCTCTATTCTAGAAATGTGATTTTTTTTGTTTTTTTTGCTGTGGACAGGGTCTTGCCGGAGCTGCATCAAGATATCTGGGTTTTAGAAGCATGATTTCATTACTTGGGCCAATGTACTGTCCCTTTCTGTGTAAAAACTTGTGCTTGTTTCAAATCTTTGTTTCTGTTTGCCACTTGCTGATGTAGAACAATGACAATGCAAGACAGAGAGAGATAGAAACAGGAGAGAAATGAAGAAAGAGGAGGTAAATAGAGAGAGAAGAGGCTAGGGAAAACACAATTCTTAATGCAGATGTCAATGTCAATGTCAATATCAGAGGCTGTCTCTAAACCTTAAAGGCATAAAGGCGATGGAAATATAAAAGTGAAGAAATTACACGCCAGTAGTCTCTATAATCTCAAAATTAATTCATAGATTTCTTCCTAAAGTATTTCTCTGCAACTCTCTTACTCAAAATATTGGGCTCTACACCACTATGCTTGTTACTCTCTTTTGTTGTTGTAATTCTTCATAAAAATTTCAAGTTTTTATCTATGGTGTGAAAGTTTTTAACTTTGTTGGAAACAATGCAAACACATTTCTGAAGAGTTTTATAACTTGTCAAAATTAAAGGGCAGTGACAAAAATTGTAGGAATTGATATCCTGTTGCTAGAGCAGTAGAGCCCAAGCTTTATTTGTTCAATTAATTAGTTTATTACCAGACCTTATGCCTAATTGCTTTAGCTTAACTGATCAATTTATATTAATTCAAATCTAGAGTTCTTGCATGCCTTTACTTGTCCTGACAATTTTCAGCTTCTGGTTTCCTCGAGAAATATTCTTCAGCATGACCTCTGTGCAAATGAAGAAGAAAAATAGCATACTATTTACTATTTTACAATTTATTTCATTGGTTTATTCTGCAGCATGTGGGGGACTTTTCTGGCGGATGTTGTTATTCAAATGCTTGGAACTGATTATGCCAGGATTTTACAGGCAATTTATGCTCTGGCACAGGTAATGTATCCTTTTTTTATTTTTATTTTGGTTCATATTATTGTAGTTATCATCATGTCAGATCCTGCTTTCTTCATCATTATCCTGATATTGCAACTGCAGAAGCATGCATGCACTTGCACACCAGCAAAGCACACTCTTTTGTGTTGGGAGACTGATCCTTCTGAAGGGGCCTTGCATGAATCATAAGTTGTTTTTGTAGGAATTCTTAATGTTGAATGCCACTGGAACTTGATGAAATAGCAATGCAAAACTGCACTTAGCAAAGACTGAAAGGAATTAAAACTGAAGCCCTATTGATATGAGATATTGGCTTGGTTATGGCTTTGAGTAAGGAATTAAGCGATGGAAATATGAATTTGGTCTTTCTCAAATGCAGTGAATTTTGGTCACTCTCCTGGGCAAGACATTCTGTCATGTGAAAAATTTTGGCCCTTTTCTGACCTAGCAGGTTTCTGGTTGAATTCCTCCACCAATATGCTAGGTACTTTTGCCTGGTGGACAAATCCTCAGGCAAATGTGAGGACCTTCTGAAAGCCTTGATCCATTGCAATAGATTATTATATCTTCCCAAAATCTTCACACCTGTGTGCTCCTAGGAAGTCTAATCTTTAGATGGAATCTCACCAAAATAATGAGTAATTGTACCTAGATCCAAATTAAGTGTTTGGTTGGGGAGATTTATTATTATAAAGGGTGAACTTGACAGCTATTCGTTGTATATTAACTTTCAAGAAGCATGTTCGTTTTGGTGATGACGGCCAAGTTTCCGCTTTTTGCTACAGATTCGTATTACTCGCACATATAGGTTACCTTCTGATGACCTCAGAAGTAGAAGATTGCAGTAAACAGTTGCAAGTGTTGAAAATTGAGAGCTTCAGTTCGGTGCATATCAAATGTTTTTCTCCATGGTCAGTTCGATCCCCTTAGCTTCTTGAGTATCATTGTATGGCTCCTTTTCTTTTCTCTATTTTGTTTGTCGTAATGTATATATTGTCGATATTTTAGCAAAATTTTTTTTGACATGTAGATCGAAATGAATAAGGTTTATTTGTACATAACTGTTAGTGTCTCTCTCCTTTGAGTTGGTGTTTGGGCTTTATCAGAGAGTTGATTAACTTGGGACTTGTCTACTTCACTTGAGAATTGTACGGTGATGGTTGGTGACTACTAGCTTTTCTTTTCTTTTGTTTTTTTGTTTTCCTCCTAACAACAGGCTAATAATTTTAGTAGGCCATAAAACTAATAATATTTGGTAAACGTAATGGATAGTTGCGTGATTGCCTATTCATCCAAACTCCTTGAAAAAACTATGATTGTTAAGATTCATGCATTGCTGTTGTAAATTATGTACAATTGTTCATTGTTTTAGATGTGTTTAGCAGTAACTTAATTAGAGCTATCTTGTGGAGGTTTTTATTTTTATATTTCATGGGTCATATAAATTTATCTATTTGTAATTATAAATTTAGACCTTTCATTTGTCATTAATTTTTTTTTTTTTTAAAAAAAAAAACCTGCAACAAATATTTACATTGATTTGATAGGTGGGGGGGTGGGTGGCACGTGGACTCCCAAGGAGACCAGGTAGAGAGTCTCAAACGTGACGAATCCATCTGTAGAACAATGAAATTTGGGCCGAATACTTTTGGGCCGACCTTCATACTGGATGGGGCTGGATATATTTTGGGACAAAATTAGAATATACTGGGCCATGTTCAGCCCACTATCAATTAAACGAGATCAGAACATGTACAGTAGTGGCAATCCAAGAAAAAAACAAAAAAACAAAAACTTGGCTCGATTCCTTCCGTCTATTTTCGGGCTCCAAGCCCATGAGCTAACTTTATAGATGAAGTTAGATGGTGGGTTATCACTAACCAATTCCTCTTTTTCTTGACTTTGCAAGGAGACTAAAGTGATTTACTGTTGTTCGATTCTTCGCCAGAAGCCAATGTTCCTAATACATATGCAGGCAGGGCTGGTTTTAATAATTTCTTCAAAAAGGGACCATTGCTACTGCTTTTTGGTCCTTAGCACTTGTTTGTTCTGATGATTTTCTCATGATCTAGCTAGTGCCAAACTTAGGGTCATTCCTAATTGCAATTATGTGTTATTGTAAAATTGATTCTTTTAAAAGAATAAACCACAGCTACTCCATAGGACCAGCGGTGCTTTGTTAATCACAAGATGACATTTTTTAAACAGTGGATTAATTTTTTTAGTATCTACTGATTAATCAATCAAGCTGTAAAGTTTAAGCCGGGTCTACAATTAAATTTGTTTTTTAACTCTCGAGGCCAGGCCAAGCCTCTGTGACTGTCCAACCTAAAAGGAGCTTGTGATCAGCATGATTTCCAAAGCCTGATTTTGTGACTACAGTAGATAGCTCAAAAAAATAATAAAAAATAAAAAAGTACAGGGATAGGTACAGTCTCACAACTGGACTTCCATAACCATTTAGTTAGAATGCTAACTCTAACAGTGAACAACCAGTACATATCCTAGTCCAAATACAAGTTAAACGAGCCAGGGTCCTACTTAGAAGATACCCTGAAAGTCAGTATCATTGGCGCTAGCATTTTTGCTTCATGAGTTTGCCGGTTTCTTCTGCAGGAAGCTTCCCTCTCTGTTGGTGACAGTTACAAATTTGCTGGAGCTTTTCGAAGAAGAAATCAAATCTAAGCTCCTTTTGTAAATAATGTAATTTAGTTTAAAATGTTTTGAATAGCAAATGTGTTACTTTTAAATTAATATTTATAATTATGAAAAAAATTTATTTTAAATTTATAATTTAAATTTGTATTTTGAATCTTATAAAATATAAGTTTCATGTATAAGAAGTTTAATAACGAACATAATAAATAAAAATTATAAAAGTTTTTTTTTTTTTTTTTTGTCAAGCCAGTCATATGTTTGTTTCTGGCTTCTAGTTTGAACCTTGCTACAACCTTTATTCACTTTGAAAACCCGGAAAAATACTAACAAATTTGGTATTAGAACAGTAAAATTCACGTGAAACCTAAAAGGAGTGAAGAAAAAGACAGGCTAAATGTTTTAAAAAAAAAAAATAGAGTGTATTTTGATAAACTAATAATAATATATGACTCATACGATTTTACTCCTTCACCTTTATCTAAATTTACGAATGAAAATTATTCTTATTGGACAGTGACGATGAAAGTATATATAAAGATATTTAATTTGTGGAATGTAATTGAAATTCGAGCACAGCCACCTCCCTTTTCAGTAAATCCATCACTTGCCCAAATTAAGTTTTATAGTAAGCAAGTTACAAAACAATATAAAATTTTAACTTGCATTCACTTAGCTATTTCAAAGATTATTCTGAACGAGATTATGATATGTGAAATAACAAAGCACACTTAGGAAAGGATAAAAGAAGGAGCTTAAAGGTAGTTCTAGAATAAGAAACATGCAACTTCCCAATTTAAGAAGAGAGTTTGAACTTTTGAAAATGAAAGATACCTAAGTTATAAAGAATTATAGTGATAGATTAATGAAAGTTGTGAATCAAATTAAGATCTTAGGTGAGAATTTTCTTGAAAAACAGATTGTTCAAAAGGTCATGGTAAGTGTTCTAAAAATGTTTAAGACAAAGATTTTTTTTTTGAAAGATTTTAAGAATTTAAACATCATTAGTCTTGCAGAATTTACTAGCTCTCTTCAAGCAATAGAACCAAAAGGCTTTTAAGCTAGGAGGAGACCTCTAAAGATGCTCTTCAAGTTAAACTAAAGTACAAATCATAGCAAAAGAAGAAATAATCTAGTAAATAAAAGAAGAAAGTTGAAGATTTAAGCATATCAAAAGGTAAAAGGTAGTATTCACCTTATGAATATTGTAAGAAGACCAATCACATTACAAAATTTAGCTAGAAAAAACTTGACTTTTTATGGAAAAGTTGCAACAAAACAGTGACTTTGAAAAAAATATATTAATATAGAGGAAAACAACAACAATAACAATTGTAAGGAGACCAAAAAGTGTAAAAATTATAATTTACTTACGAGGACCAAAGAGTAGAAGATCAATTGTTTATGCATATTAATTGCATTAACAGTAAATTTGTTGACCCTTGACCTTTACTTATTTAAGGAACTTGATAGTTCCTTCAAGTCCACAATTAAAAGTTAGTAATAGTAAGAGCATTCAACTAGAAGGTAAAGATACAATAAAAATTACAACAAGGACGAGTACTAAGTTCATATCTAATTTTTTTATATATACATATTATAAATCAAAATTTGCTTCTAGTTGTCCAACTGTTTAAGAAAGATTACTCTTTGATCAATAAAAATAAGACATGTGTTATTTATGACTCTTTTAGTGCTGAACAATTATTGTCCTTGTGACAAAGAAAACTATTTACTTAAAACTGAAAAATATACAAACACAAGTATTATTATCTATTAATGAAGAATTAAAACTGTGGTCTTAAAGATTTGGGCATTATCATTTTGCTATAATTCAAAAATTATAAAAAGAAAGTCTTGTATATAATCTTCTTATTTTAGCTAAAAGCAAAGGTGTATATAAGGTGTGTTAGTTAGGAAAGAAAGTAAGGCTTCCTTTTCCTCAAAGTTAAAGTATAAAAGCCAAAGAAAGACTTTAGTTTATCCATTTAGATCTTTATACTCTAATGAGTGTTATTTCTTTAAATGATAGCAAATACTTCATCAATTTTATTAATGATTACTATAAATTTACCTAAATCTATTTCCTTAGATCTAAAACTAAGGACTTTGAAGTTTTCCTTAAATTTAAGAGCTAAATTAAAAATTAATAAGGTTTAAAGATTAAGACTATTAAAAGTGATAATGATATAGAGTATGTGTCATAATCCTTTATGAAATGACATAGAGTAATAACTCACTGTATCCTATTCTTCTTAATAGAATGGGATAAATGAGAGAATGATAGGATATTATTTAAGAAGATTATGTGTTTATTATATAAGAAATCAATGCCTAAGAAGTTTTGGGCCAAAGCTATAAAAATTGCAGTTTATTTACAAAATATACTTCCATTAAAAGCCTTGTCTGAGAAAACACCATTTGAGGTTTGGTTTCAAAGTGAGCCATTTTTTAGTCATCTCAAATTCTTTAGTTGTTTATGTTATACACTTATTTTAGAACAAAAGAGAGACAAGTTATATTAAAAGTCATATGTAGTTATATTTATTGGCTCTATAAACACACCTCATAATTATAAAATCTACGATGACAACAAACCATAAAAGATTTTTATTAGTAATCTAAAATTCAATGAGATGAGGCAATAAAACTAAGATAAGTTGGAGGTTAAAACCAGAGAACCTTAAGTTCATCAATTTTATTATTCTCAGCAACAAAAATCAAACTCTTCAAAAGATGAAGATGTTAATCATACTTTTGTTAGAGGTATTATAAATCTTGCTAACATTTATAAAAGGTATTATAAAGAAATTTTTAATCCTTTAAGTTATGAAAAGACATTTAAAAGCTTTTTACAGAGGATTATTATGCAAAAGGAGTTTGTTTTCATAAAAAAGAATGAGACATGAATTCTTGTTTGTATATTGTAAAATAATAGACTTAGTAAGGTTAAATGAATGTATAGGGTTAAGTCCAATGTAAATGACCCTTTAAATAAACTAGAAGTCATACTAGTAGCTAAAGGGTATTTTCAAGAATATGACGCTAATTATACAAAAAAAAAAAATTCCCTCAACTGTTAGTATAAATATAATCAAATTATTGTTTGCAATTACAACTTCAAAAAGTTTGTTATGTCTTAGTTAGGTTTTAAATCAACTTTTTTAAGTTAGGTAATATAAGAAAAACTCTATGTTGAGCGACCATTAGGATTTATCAAGGAAGGATAAGAGGAAAAGGTCTATCTACGTACGAAGGTTATATGTGACCTTAAACAAATGTTTAGAGTTTGGTATAATATGATTCATTCTTTATGTTAAAGTGAAAGATACACATTCTTTATTCATTCGTTTTATATTGATGATCTAATAGTCATTAAAGATTAAAATATGTTAGGTCACTTAATGATATGAAGTGTATAACAGGTCATGTCTTTCCCATAAGCTCAAACTTCTTCTATTGGAATTTTGGAAAGTAATTTATTGTTGCTCAATCTATAGTTGAGGTTAAATACATTACATCAGCCTCAATAATGAACCAAGTAATCTAGATAAGGAAAGTTCACACTAATTTATAGATAAAATAGATTAGACCTACGAAAATCATATGTAACAACTAGGTTACAATTATAAAATCTTATCTTACATTAGGGAACTAAACATTTCAAGATTGAAATTCATTCCATTTAAGAAGCATAAGACAATCATAAAGTTATTCTAGTTTATTACACAACAAATGAGTATATTGCAGATATATTGACCAAAAGTTTGCATACACCAAGATTTGAAAAACTAAGAAATGCATTTGAAATGCAAAATTACAACACCAAAGAGGAAAGTTGATTAATATTGCATTTTTGCTTTATGAGTTTACTAATTTTTTCTGTGGTAAGCTTCCCTTTTTATTTGTGACAATTGTAAATTTGTTAGAACTTGTTGTTAAAGAAATTAAATCAAGTTCTTTTACTAATTATGTAATTTACTTTAAATGTTTTGAATAGTAAAGTTGTTACTTATTAACTAAATTTTTGCAATCATTAAAGAATTTTATTTTAAATTTGAAATTTATGCTTGAATTTGTATTAGAATCTTGTAAAGTGCAAGTTTTACATAAAAAAGGTTCGATGATCGATGAAGGATTATTTCCTTTTAACAAAAATTACAAAATTTACTTGTTAAACCTTTTAATTCTTTGTCATTCTAGTTTAAACCTTTCTGTAATCTTTTTTCACCCTGATAATCTAAAAAAATACCAATATACCCCAAAATGTTGCCATTGGTCTAGTTAAGAAGCAAAAATTCATTTGCTTATGGTCATGCTAGAATGAAAAATAAATAAATAAATAAAATTAATTATGTAAGAAGAGCGACTAAAACAGTGTAATTAATTAGTAATATCAAAATTTTTAGATTACACTTTAATAGTAAAAGATTTAAAATTTTATTTTTAAAATTTTAAGTTTTGATTTTAAGAAGAGAAATATGAGGTTTATGGTTTTAATGTTAGGAAGAAAGTTATGAGATTTATATAAATGATGAAAATTATTCCTATTATGGACCTCTTAGTTGAAAAAAAAATTATAAATAAAATCCACAGAATACATTTTGAGATTTCTTATACATTCATTCTAACGTGTGTGAAGGTTGAAAATAATTCTGTCCATTGTGCCTCTAGTGATAGTTTAGACTTATATATTAATCCTATCATCTTTGTATTCTCCATAAATAAAACATTTAAGCACTACAAAAAAACGAAAAAAGTTAAGAAATTTCGTCCAATGTATCAATATTGAACATCACGCTTGTTAATACCAAAGTATATATTGTCCAGAACGCAAAATATCATTACTGAGGACATCCACCATGAAGTCAATCTCCAGCTTGCAGGATGTGGATACCGATTTAAAAAGTAAATAATTATGAAGATGTGTGCATGCATGCATACAGTGTAAAAAGAACGAACGAACTCGAGGCTATGTGACGAGGTGCTTAAGCGTTAATTCAATTTTTTTTTTCTAATTTCAAAATCATAATAAAATTAATAAGTAGGAGACACGCCGGTGGAGCATACAAGTCCATTGGAATAAAAAAATAAAAAACATAAAAAAATTAAACAGTCACGAAAGCAACTTCGTTTTTATGTTAAGTCAGACAATTCTAATAGTATAATAAGAAATTATTTAATTAAAAAAATTAAACTATTAAATAAGATTTATTTTTTAAAAAAAAAAAAAGTTACACATTAAATTTTAATAATTAAAAGCAAATAACGCGAGTTCTATCTATCTCGGTTTTAGCTTGTTAACGTGAGTTGAAGGCTACAGATTAAGATGATTACTTCAGATGGGTTTCTCCTGTAAAGCAAAGGGCTTTTCATCTTTTGGACCAGATGCTTTGACTTTTGCACTTGCAGCACAGACAGATGCAAACTTCTCTTTTTGGATTTAAAGATGGGTCTCCCCCACTCACATGGTCTGTTTCTTGAACTATCACACGTACTCTTCAACTTTAAGAGAAATTTCTAAAGGGTTCGTGAATAGCAAAGATGCCTAATTAATGGGGCCCGGATCCAACATCTGCATTCATGATTAGGGTTTGTTGGGACTCACTTTTTTCTCCTTAATTATACGTTTTAAGTTCAAATATATATATATATATATATATTTTATTTTTTTGGCCAAGACAGTTTCTTCAGATCCTTGTTCTATACACAGCACATGTCAATTTGATGAAGTTTTTATTTTGTTGCAAATAGCACCTTTCTTATCTTTATCTTTAGTCTATAACATGTTGCCGACCTACTAACTTCTTTTTGGCCACTTTTTGTTTGTTTTTACTTTCCCATAGCACCCTGCTAACAGGAAGTAATTCTAAATTTAGATCCATAATACAATTGGAAGATCCCTATTAAAGAAATAAATAGGGAAGATATTATCTTTAGTTTATACAAAAGGGTTTAATAATTTTTTTAATATAATATTATAATGTTTATAATTAAAAAAAACTGTAAGTTTAAGATATGTTATGCTCATTGAGTTTAAGCTTTTGAGTAATAAGATTATAGTGTTTGAACTTTAAACAACAACAACAACAACAACAAAAAATGTAATAAATAAAGTAAGAGTTTGTTCTGCCAATAATTATGTTAATCGATATAATTCACAAGCTAACTAACTCTAGTTAAGGATGGTGAACCACAATTAAATGTTTATCTTATAATTGTTCCTCACTATTGACATATGTTTAGCCATCTCCCGCAATTACTAGCACATTTTGTGGGTGTCTTGATCGATCTATCAGCTTTTAGATTGGAGTCGACACGATACCATGTCTTTCAGATTTTTGTATTACAGACAGGTTGATCTGCTTACCTTGGTTGAAGGTTAAAGGTTCACATGAAGACTAAAATGCCATCTTCCCCCCCCCCCCCCCCCCCAAAAAAAAGGACATACATTACAACTAAAAAGATAAAGAGAAAAGGGATAAAAAGATAAGGAGAACAGCCCACGCTCCTCGTCTCAGAACTGCACTTCGAACCCCATTCGTGCTTTTATTTTTTATTTTTTTATTTTTCCTTTCTCTCCAGTAAGAGAAGAATAAAAGAATCATTCAGAAAGGGTATAGTAATTTATTGTAAGGTCTTTCAGAAGAAGAAGAAGAAGAAAAAAAAAAAGAGTAATTTTTGTTAGAAATCAATTATCTCTGTTAATGTTAGAACTCAATTATTTTAATTATTCTAATAATTCTCTTATAGTAATTAGCAATAACTAGTGGCAGTTCTTTCTCTCCCTCTCTCTTTTTATAATTTTTTTTTTCTGCTTCTCAAATCAACAAAGTTCTTATATACTTCTTGAATCGAGTATTAAATCTTATATGATTCCATATAATTGAGTATCGATTTTGACTGTGGCTCTTACATCGAACTTATTTTGATATTATTATTAAAATTGAATTAATTTTAATATCATTGTTAAAATTAAAACTCAATTGCCCCTGATAATTTTTTGGCAGTGGCTAGGGGCAACGCTATCATCAGGAGGAGATGCTCATTGCGAGGACAAGCCAATCAACCTTTTCTAAGAAATGACAACAATTTCCAATTGTTTGAATGAACCTCCTGGCTCTTTCTTATTCGGCACATCCCCATTAAGATTGAAACTCGAGACATACATTATAGCTTCTCGTCTTTCAGTACTCCTCCCATGTAATTTTTGTGTGCATTTTGTACATTTGATTTTGGCCTTGCATGGGAAATTTTCATCCACCCACCTCCAAGTAACAACATGTTCAGCTGAAGTTAACAACGATCGAGATAGATATCGAAGCTACGCAGAAACTTCCTCAATACCCACAAAAAAAAAAAAAAAAAAATCCAAGAAAATTTTCTGAACTGCTTTCTCATATACTATATGCCACATATGTAAGATAGGGGGGGATACTTGTTTTGTGTGGAGAGAAAATTAGCATAAGATTTTTTTATTTTTTATTTTTTCAAAAACCTGCTGTCTCTAATCTTTGGTACACAACAAGGTTTCAGATTGTTGCTGTTATGGTCAATTGTAGTCATCATGGCCAACGTTGCGACATCATTATTTGCTGCGGGATGCTAATTAAATACAATCAGAGGAATCAAGATGTTTCTTCTTCTTTTGTTTTTTCATGATGAACCTTCCGGCACGTATCGCCCCTCGATTTCTATTTACTTTATAGAACGCTTCAAACTTGACACATGAGCTTATCCCAAACAATCATCTATAGTTTACTTTACCAACTACACTAATCAGAAGTAATCTATATGAAATAGGTAAACTTGCAACTCTTTTTATTTTAATTAATCTCACTATAACAATTATAATTCTAGAATATATATATATATATATATAATAATTTCAAAAGTGGTCATTATCCTGTGATGCCATGTGTATTAATTTTTTTTTTTTGGGATCCCTCTAATTAGACTCAAAAATAATAAATTCAAATAAATATATAAGATATTTATACTATATACAAAATATTAATATAATATAAAAAAAATCGATTATATTCACTTGATTGCGGGCCACGTCGATTTTCCCATTCCTTTCCATGAAGCTCATCGCACGGAACTTAATTTGTTGATCACCTACATGCACTCTATAAGAACATTATTTTATAGGAGTCATCTGACGTTGTGAGAGGGAATTTGCCACAAAGTTTGATGGGAAATATGCTTGGATCTCAGACTGGCCAAAGAAAAGAAAAATGAAATTAGATAAGCTAAAATACAGACGTGGAATGGCTACGACCAACATGCCGCTGCACTCTTAATTTGTCGAGAGGATTTTACATACAGTAGGGGTGAACAAGATACTTTTGTCTTGACGAGAACAAAACTGTGCAAGCCTTCTCAATAATTAATCATTTGGCTGGATTAGAACATCTCTTATGTTTGTCTATACACTTTATGCATTTGATGCAACTTAGATGAGAACAAAAGAAGGAAAACGAGAAAGAAAGATGGGAAGGGTATTTTTCAAATATGTACACGATAGCATGAGAGAAATTTGGGTCCAATCATAACCTACTTCCAAAAGAAAACAATGATATTATTGACAGAGCAGAGCTTAATAATTAAGGGCGTAGAGGGCCCCTTTAAGACAAGATAGACCCATGTACTGTTTGAGGGGTTCTCGCTACCCTCTCGTTCTTTCTAATGAGAAATACCATCAATTGATTTATACATTTTCTAATATATATATATATATATAGAAAAAAAAACTATATAAAAACAAACAACAACATGAGAATATTAAATATTAGAGTATGCATAAAACAAATTATATGGTAGCAAGCAACTCAACTAACCCCAACTCTCTTTTTTTTTTTTTTTTTAGAAAAAAAAAATTCTATTAAATGATAAATTAAACTATAAATTACATAATAAAAAATAAATTTTAATTATCTAATAAAATTTATAAATTCAATACATCTAATTTAGAATTTGATAGCTTGATCGAATATTATTTTTAAAGTTCTCTTAAAATTTTGTTTGTTATTATTATTATTATTATTATTTGAAGATTCTTATTAACAATACCATATAATTTTAGGAGCATGCATTGGTAGTAAGCAAATCCTTTTGCAAACATGGATTGACGAAAATGACAAGGGAAACCTCTGATTAGAAGCGCCCAGCCGAGGCCGTAGTAGAGGCGCGTTAGTGGAAAGATAGTTGGGCCCCACCCAAAATGGAGCAGGATTGTTTGATAATCACCCGCGACCCGACCGAGGGAAGGTGCATGAAGCTTTATCATGTCCGACTAATTTGCCCTGACGCGGACGGTTGTGCATCACGTTGGGTCCCACTTCATGCCCCACTGGGGTGGGCCTCTTCAAGTCTTTATACGTTGGTTTTGTATGGATCTTTCTGAGATGGAACAAACCGTAGACGATTACGGTCTTTTGGGATTTTATTTATTTATTTATTTTTGGGAAGGCCAGCCTCCATGAACGACACCGTTTCTGTATAATATCCCTCACAGCTTTAATGTACACAGATATATTTGTTAATAATAATAATAATTTTAATTCTATATTAGAAAATGGTCATGTCTAATGACTGCTCAATAACTGGTGCAACTTTCTAGATTAGATGACCCAACTATAGCTGTTTGCACAATATTTGGACCCTTCTATTAGGTTGCTTTTTTTTTTTTTTGTAAATTTAATGCAATGAAATTGTTAATAAATTTTGGCCGAGTTAATTATTTTTTTCCTAAAAAAAAATAACTAATTTTATCTATTATATGTGCCTAAATATAAGAAAAAAATCAAGAATTAATCCATCGAGGTTTTTAACAAACGGGTTTAAATCACTGTTTATATGCTTTCATTGGAAATATTTAGAAAAAACGGAGAAGACTAAATGCAATATTGATTGAAGTCTAAATTGCAACATTTGGAATCAAATGAAATGCCATCAAAATGATATAAAAACACTGAAAAATTTAGGAACTAAATTGTAACTTTAGCTATTTAGATTTGGATAATTTGTGTTAAAATTATTAATTTCTTTTAATAAAATTTTAAGGGCATATATTTAAGATTATTAGACTTATATAAGTTAATAAAGAATGAAAAAACTGTTTTAATAAAGCATATATTTTTTTCTGCATAAAAAAATTATTTATGTAATAATTGAGATTTTTTTAATATTTATTTAAAAACTCAATGAATCATGATTTAAATAATAATAAGAAGAATGATTTTTTTCTATTTTTATAAATTACATATATATTTTTTAAGAATTAAAATTTTATATTTATGAAACAAAAATTTAAAATTTTAATTATAAGAATATCTCGTAAGGAACGTTAGAGATTCTCCATATGCGATAACACGAACAAAGATAGAGCAGAGAGAGGCATCAGGGAATAGTGGGTTAAGTGGGCCCCTTCCCTACTGTCAATTCATCAAGAAATTGAAATTGTGATGGGACAGAGATACCATTTGCACCCAGACATTCATACCATCAAAATAAATATATGCATCTGATTTATTTGGAATATCACAAGGTATAGTTAGCATTTGTCACTGAATAATAGAGCCAAACAAGTGAGTTAAACAATGAGAACAAAAAAATAAAATAATAATAATTAATTAATTAATTAACAATGACTAGCACTATTAATTTTAACGTATTTGGAAATGAAAATTTCTGAAAAGATTATCTCGGAAATGTCCCATAACCTGAGAATCAATTAAGTTCATTGAATTGTGTCCATTTTAAGGTCTTTTCTACTTTTTTAAAAATTTTTTTTTTTATCATTATCATTACTTTTATCTTCTTGTTTAGCATTTTTTTTTAATTTTTGTAGGATACAATAATAGATGTTAATTATTAAATAAGAACGAAAGTCACTAAAAAAGAAAAAAAAACAAAAAAAGAGCAAATAAACACAGATATTCAATCATGGGATTTTGCAAAAACCATGTCTGATTAGTATAAGTGTAAAACACAAATAATAATAAAATAATAATAATAAATAATGAAACAATTGGTTAATGTCATTAATTATAACTATATATATATATATTATGGGAGATTCTGCCTATTTTATTGATTTCTCGAGAGACAGACAGCGCTGCTATCTCCATGATGGATTTTGCGTCGTAATAATAATTAGCATGAAAAAAAGTAAAGCTCTTTTTGGGCTTAAAGGGAAGGAGGAGGTGGGATGCTGGGAGGAAGATTCTGTAACAACGCAGGCAGCATCACAAGTGAATGTCCTTTGCAATCATCTTCCCCAAGTGTTTTTAGATCTCCAATCTAATCATACTTTTTTATTCCTTTATCCTTTAATTAAGTACATGAAAAAACGACACATGCCTTTTTATAGCTCCCCCCCCCCCTTTGGTTCACATATAATTAATTAATCAATCTAAGTGCAGCAAACCTATCAAGTATGATTCCTTCTTTATGTGCATCATTGCCAGATTTATTTATAATCATCTTTTAAACTATTATAGACTCATTAATTAGTTTCCATTTTAGTTGATTCGCGCATAAAACCAAACCCAAAAAAAAAAAAATGGAGACGTGGATTGATTCAACTAATTTTGGGTGTTTTTTTTTTGACTAATAATTTTGAGTTTAAATTATATTTTTAAAAAAATTAAAAATTAAAAATTTAAAAAAAAAAAAAGTGATGAAAAAGTAAAATAATGGGTCCGGGTCCCACTGTTTCTCGGTACTGGCAGCCACCAAACAGAAGGCCATATTCTGGTGTCGGAATTTGCTTCTTCAATTAAATTCTTTCGTCACTCATCAAAGAGATAACACAAATCCTGCTACTGTGTGGGATTTCAACCATAGGGGATGCCATGTAATTTCAACCACCCAATTGGGGTTGCTTTTTGATCCCTGTTTGGCGCATCCAACGGTCAGAGTCCATCTTGATTGGAGTTTTGACAACAACGGCATACTTGCAAATGCAGATGTGCCAATTGGTGGGATTAGAACAGGGGCGGGGCCCCGAGCAGTGCGTCAATGCGTGGCACGCAATGATGTTAATGTGCACCCTCAACTCAATGACGCCTGTGTGTGAATTTGCATGTTATGATTTGAAAATTGAAAGCAACTGTCTCGTACTTTGGGTACTCACTGTGTAAAATATACTTCCCCTATTCATCTCTAAGCATGTTCTTGAAGACATCACAAGTCGAGATTATTATTATTATTATTATTATTATATTTTTGTAAATAATAACAGAGGGGGATGGACTTGCACTTGAAAATTAAACTACCAAATAAGTAGGTTGAACCAATGAAAGGTTATCCCCCAACACCACTTACATGACCAAGTACTTGCAATTTGGTTACAAACCTAACTCAATTTAATATATATATATATATATATATATTGTTCTGATTAATTGACATTTTTAATTCAAGACCCTCAATTATTGGCAATTACTCTGAAATATTTACTCAAGTTTCATTAATAGTTTAGTGTCCCTAAAAAAGGAGGATGATTCGACCACCCCATTTGGCAGAACTAATTGAGATAAGGAGATTTCTGATTTGACCATTTCATCCAAGATCATCTTGGATCAAAAGATTCATCTCAATTAAGTTTGAACCATTTCATCCTTCCTTATGAGCAATCCTTTTGCTTTTCATATATGGAACCCTTCCTTATAATCTTTTTTATTCCCTAAAACAGTGCAAATGAGCTTTTAGAATCTATTATTAAATAGCCATTATGTTTTTTCTTTTTTAATAAGTGCACATTTAACCAAATTAATGAGTTTCTTCTCCCTTGCACTAGGAATTTCCAAAATAAAATGAGATAAATTGCTTTAAAATAATTATTTTCCTACTATTTGTAGTAATGATTTTGATTGCTATTTGAGTGACATATCATAATTAAGAAGGTGACATATGACCACAGAGTGATCTTCAATAAAAACTTTCGTTAGATGATAGTTATCAAATAATTATATTTTTCACTAAATCATACTTGTCTTGTAGTATCCGTATGTTTTTGGTAAAATATTTTTTTGTAAATTTTTTTAATTATTTTTCTTTATTTGGCAAAAAGTTATAATCAACGAAAAATAATTGTGAAGATAACAAAAAAAAAATAACAATTTTTTTTTTATAGAAAATGACCTCAGTCTAAAACAAGTGGAACTCATTTTTTGTAAAAATTGCAATGGATGAGGTAGAGAGATAGAGAGAGCGTTAGAGAGAGATAGAGAGAGAGAGAGAGAGAGAGAGAGAGAGAGAGATAGAGAGAGAGAGAGAGAGAGAGGGAGAGAGAGAGAGAGAGAGAGAGAGAGAGAGAGAAATAAAGTTATCTTTGAGTCACTGTTGGCTTCGCTGGTTATCAACTGATTCCATTGTATCATTGTTGCTAGTTAATTAGCAAGTAAAATGTACTTCTTATATGCTCAGTTATATAAGGTCAGGAGTCCCACCGCATGGCATTAGGGTGCTAGCCACTAAAACCCCTTAGTAGTAATGGCTTGATTTTTTTTTTCTTTCTTTCTTCTGACAAAGAAGTTCTTTCGTGTAAATTTAGAGTTATTGCATTGTGGTGACTTATATTTTAAGGCACGTACCACAAAAATGATGGTGTTGGTGGCCTGTTGTTACATAACTAAAGAGAAATCTTAATGTGATGGTATGAGAATTAACAATTAACCACAACAAAACTAATAGTCAAATAGCCATTACAAAATTATTTGTACATTAATAACAAAGGGATAAAATGGTCAATGACAAACCTTCAGTTCTCTTCAGGTTGAACAAAACGGGGTATAGTAGCAGAAGACACAGCATGGTGACAAAACTGAGGGGGAACTTATATGTATTTTAGAGAGAGGTGGCAATGGCATGTCTATGTATTTATGCATGCAAATAAAAATTTTTACTGTTTGACATGAGCCTAAATAATGAGCCTTTTGTTTCTTTGTTGGGGGATGTTTTTCCTTCCTGGCCCATATTTCTGCCTTGTGGGATCAAGTTTCCAACAAAGTTGATAGTCCCTCACTCTCTCTCTCTTTCTCTCTCTCTTCCACCTTCCTTTTGGAAGAAGCTTATTAAGGGGAGTCTGCAATCAATACCTGATGAAGATGAGTGTTGCAGGAAAGAAAGAAGAAAGCTGATATATAGAAAAAGCTGAAAATTTCAAAGCCTAAAGAAAGAAAGGCTGAGAACTGAAAGGAGCAAAAAGAGAAGACCTTTTTTTTTTTTTTTCCCTCGTCATGCTCTCTTCGGTCTCCTAGTTGGGCTCTACTAGCTACCTAGCTAGCTAGCTCCTACCTTCTCTCCTCCTATCCCAATCGCCCACGTCTCCTCCCAATCTCCCATCCCAAGCTGTAAAGTTCTGCTTTATGCTTGTTATTAGCTTTATACTTTCTTAGAGGGTTATATATATATATATACACATCTCTTAATCAAACAAGACAGAACAGAAGCAGCTAGCCTAGCACCAAGAAAATAATCAGCCCATGTTAGCCAATAAGTCTCCTTCTTCATCAGCTCCTTCCTCTGAGCCATTTTCATGCTTGGAAACTGCAACCAACAACAATAAAAGGAAAAGAAGACCTGCTGGAACTCCAGGTATATGATATATATATATATATATTTCTCTCTCTCTCTCTCTCTCTCTATATATATATATGTATATAATCCCTGTCTCTTATACACATCTAGATGTGTATAAGAGACAGTATATATATAGAGAGAGAGAGAGAGAGAGAGAAAGATATATATATATATCATATCATATCATAAAATAAAGTATACATAGTTGACACATCTCTCTCTCTCTCTCTCTATATATATACTGTCTCTTATACACATCTAGATGTGTATAAGAGACAGGGATTATATACATATATATATATAGAGAGAGAGAGAGAGAGAGAAATATATATATATATATCATATCATATCATATAATTAAGTATGCATAGTTGACACATCTCTCTCTCTCTCTCTCTCTATATATATATATGTATATAATCCTTTATGCACTAAATCTTCTTAAATATGTACACAAATTATGATTTTTAGTGTGTGTATGATGGGTTGGTGTAGATCCGGATGCAGAAGTGGTATCCCTATCTCCAAAAACGCTGCTGGAGTCTGATCGTTACGTGTGTGAGATCTGCAACCAGGGGTTCCAAAGGGATCAAAACCTACAGATGCATCGCCGGCGGCACAAGGTTCCATGGAAGCTACTGAAGAGAGAGACCCCGGCGGCGAAGAAGAGGGTTTTCGTGTGCCCGGAGCCGACTTGCTTGCACTACGACCCCTGCCACGCACTCGGGGATCTCGTTGGGATAAAGAAGCATTTTAGAAGAAAGCACAGCAATCACAAGCAGTGGGTCTGCCAGAAATGCTCTAAAGGGTATGCAGTTCAATCCGATTTCAAGGCCCATCTCAAGACCTGTGGCACTCGAGGCCATTCTTGTGATTGTGGCCGAGTATTTTCAAGGTATGATTAATTAAATAATCAATTGATCATCTTTCAAAGTCATTGGCCTTTTCCTTTCTTCCTTTCTTTCTTTCTTTTTGTTAGATTTTTTTTTTTGCTTGAATCTTGAAATCTTTAGATCTATATTAAAGTCGAAAGTTTCTTTTGTGGGGTTTGAATTTGGATGCTGCTTTCCAACATTTTTATTCATTTTGGTATGCTTATCTCATCAAATTCAAGTCCATGATCATGTTTTCATATTTATAGGCCCTTTTGTATTCTCTCCCAACTTTAGTTTGCCTTAAAAATGATTAAAAAAAGGAGAGAAAAATATTAATAATAACATAAAAAAAAATTAACAGAGTTTTAAATTTTTCAGTTTGACTGGTGGAACCTTATTCTACCTTTTAACAACTGTTTATTGACAGTTGTTTGAACACGGTTCTCAAAATCAGTTGCCAAATGACGCTGGTATTTCTACTGTTCGATATTCTCTTGGTTGCTCCTCAGCACCCAAAACAGTTCCACCCATATTCTTCTTTAGTCGAGACTCCTTTTTTTTTTGTTCCCCCCCCTCCCTTTTTCTCACTATCCCTGAAATTAATCAGCTGTTAGTTCAACTTTGGTCAAACTTTCAGTCCTACTCCAAAGGATCCATGTGTGATCTGATTGGTCTTTTTCTCCTATAGAGTTGAGAGTTTCATTGAACACCAAGATACTTGCAACATGGGGCGTCTCCGTTCTGACTCACAGTCAATGCAACCAGCCGCATGCCTGTCCAGAACTGCTTCAAGCCCAGGCGCTTCTAGTGACACCAATTTCTGCACTGTTCCTTGGCCTCCACCATTAGTTATCCCAAGGCCAACAACTGAAACTTTGTTCTTGAGTCCTACTCCTACTTCTACCGTTGACATTAGCAAGAAAGATTCCTCCAAAAGTTCACAGTATCATAATTTGGATCTCCAACTCTCCACGACGACATCATCGAATGCTCCTGAGGCCTCGGCTGCTCCTAAAAGAGATGATAACCATCACACTCAACTTCAGCTCTCTATTGGTTGGGCATCAAGCGACTCAAATATGATATGTGCGAAGAAAGATGTCAGTAGAAGCTCCTCCCCAAGGGAGAGCAATAATGGCGGGGAGAAACATTTGGCTGCCTCGAGGATCATTGAACAAGCACGCGAACAGTTTAGGCTGGCCATGGCAGAGAGAGCGTATGCTGAAAATGCAAGACAACAGGCGAAAAGGCAGCTTGAATTGGCAGAACAGGAATTTGCAAATGCCAAGAGAATTAGGCAAAAAGCTTTAGCTGAGTTAGACAGGGCGCAGGCTTTAAAAGACCATGCAATAAAACAAGTCAATTCTACTCTTCTCGAGATCACTTGCCACGCCTGCAAACAGCAATTCCAAGCAAGAACGCCCCCAGATGAGAACTCTCTGGTGTTGAGTTACGTGTCATCTGCTATTACAGAAAGTGAAGTGGAGAATGATAATCGCAATGATTTAGCTAAGTCCTCTAAGTTCTAGCCCCAGTTCTACTTCTTGATTGATGCCTTCATCTCAATCTATCGATGATAATACAAAGTGGGGTGTAATTAAATTTGAATGTGAAACTCTCAGTTTGACAAGCTGTGTATGTGCCATAGTATTTTTTGTTCATCAGTTTGGTTATATCATGTATAAGAAAGCTACAATGATGGGCTTTCTCAGTAAGTTTTGTTTTAGCAATCATGTAAATTTTCATGAATGACACGGTGAATGATGCTTGGATATTGTGCACAAGTTTTTCTTTATAATAAATTTTACAATAAAGACTGCATTCATTGCCTTTTCCTTTCTCTGATAACTCTGCAACTATTTGATTGAATAAGCTCAGAAAGGACTCGCATCTCTCCTCCCTTTAGCTTTTGGTAGTTTTGGCTTGTCTGTTTGGACTACTTGGATGTACGGTTGTTACCGAGCTCAGGATTTAGGAAAACGAAGGTGACGCATCTCCAGCATTAAAGAATACCACTGACTACCACCGGAGGTGTGAGAGTCTGATTGGTGCTATTACAAGCACACCATGAGCTCAGCCAAAATTCGAAATTTCACATGCGTATTAACCATTTCCAAGCTATGAGAAAAACGTGATGATGTTATGCGGAAATAAGATTTGGCATTGCTTGTATCTTAAGTGTAGTGGGGGTTACATGGACCCATTCATTTGAATATAGGGACATCAATTGACGGACTCATATGAGGAACATCCTTGAGATGAACATCCTTGAGACGTAGTTATCCCTCGTAAAATTTCGAGGATACAATTGCAATGCCACGAGAGAGAGAGAGAGAGAGAGAGAGAGAGAGAGAGAAGGGGGGGGCGCGGGAGAGTACCTTTTTATCTATTGGGTATTTTGTGCTTCCAAAGACGCATGTTTTTCAGTGCCACAGTTGTAAGGTTTAATGGCAGACTCTGCCGTCCCTCTCAAGGTCTCCAAACACAAAACAAACACGAGGATCATCAATGTCATCGACGATCCTTCGCTCAGGCAACTGCATAAGAATCAGAGCCATTGCCCGAGTTGGGGACCGCTCGAGTGGGGACAGGTGGCTCGTTGGGGGAGGAGGGGGGGTGGCGCAGCTGCACAATATTTGCAGCATAGCCATAGCATCTTTCCATTTTTGCGGAAACTATCCAAAGCTTTTTTGGAGCTCTGACCAAAGCCTGTCTCTCTCAACATTTGCTTTGCCTTGTTTTTCTGTTTATTTTGAAGCACACGGTCAGCTTTCCCCTATACTCCTTCCTAATTTTTCACCTTTTTTTTTTTTCAAAATTTTTCTTTTGGGAAAAAAATTTAATCCGAATTACACGACTTTTTAAAGCATGATTTTTGGGATGCAAGTATAGTTTTCAAAACGCAACTCAATAGGGTTCAGATCAATGCATCGTCGGTCTGACAGGTCTTTTCATTTTTTAATTAAAAAATCATTAATATTTTAATATTATATAAAAATAAACAATCTGTTATTAAAATAAAATTAAGTGTACGTGTATAATTTTTTTTTTAAAGCAAAAAATTCAACCGATTTACCCATTCGATAGTTCGAGCAAACCAAGTCAATCGAATTTTTCAGTTTTTAGTCTGATTCGAGTTTTTAAATAAATTGTATTTACCTTATGGTCGAACGACTGATACGATTTTCGAAACTCAAGAACCCTGAAGCATGCAATCCGCTTGCAACGAGTGCACTGGTGCCTGTCACCCCACCAGGTGGGCTCCTAAAATGGTGATGGCCGAGCAAAGGTTCCTGTCATACTCATGGCTTTGATATTTAGACCTCCCAATTCCAACCGAGCAAAATATGCACACCGATGTGCGTCGAACATTAAAAATACTTGCTTTTGGCATCTTCTTCTCTGACCCATATATGCAATAGTCAATATTCCATCATTTTTATTTTTATTTTTTTGGTTGTGGGCATGATGAAAAAGTAGATAAAAAAATTTTAATATTTATCGAATGGTCATTATGTCTAATAGCTTAATCGAAAATTAAAACAAAAGGGGTCATTTTAATAATTTTAAAGTCAACTGCAACTTTCCCATCACTTCTCATCTTTTTTGGTGAGGTTACAGAAATTTTTACTATACTTTTCTTCCCTTTTTTCTTCCTCACGTGGTAGCCAGAGATGAGGAACTCTACTTTTCTTACCCTTTTCTTTCTCACTCAATTCTTTCTCATCTCTTCCCCCACAATCAAAACAACCTGTTAGTGATTCATTGAGAATTGCACGACATCACCAGATAAATCCGCCTTTAATCTCATCTAATAGATTCAAACACAAGAAATGTTTAGTTCAAAAGCTTAGGTTCTCAAGTACTGCAGGTTCCATTCGACTATTATTGGTGTGAACTATTTGGGTCCATTTGCCATTATTGTTCAAGAGTTTTACTATCAAGTAGTTGAACTTTTAGCTGAGTTATTGTAAAGGTAGGCAGGCAACATTGGGGTCAAAACTGAGAAAGGATCGTTCAAGATTCTCTTGCAATCATTCTTTGGTTTTTCGTATTTTCCTGGCAAAAAATCGGTACAAGGCACTGATGTGACAGGCACAATATTACAGAACAATAACTATTCTGCTTTAAAGCAGAATAGTTAAATTATAACATAGCTGCAACGTGAATTGTACGTATCTGTCAAAGATAGACAGTTTTTATGATAAAATTTTTGTCCTTGATCACTTAAAGTATTATTGGGTGAAAGAAGTAAAAGAAAACTCGCAGAAAATATGTCAAATTAAAAAATAAATAAATAAATAAACTATGACTCACTTTTTAAAACTAACATAATGCATATTTATACATGATGTTCGAATGCTTTAATTATTTATACTTAAATTTAAATAATATTCGTCAATAACTAAAAGCAAATTAATAGATAATAATTTCACGAATATAATAAATCTTTTTTCCTTAAAACCTTCCAGCAAAAATACGCAAAACAATAGTAATAATAGGTGCATGTGGAGAGGAATTAATAAAACAAAATATCACCCTAATTTTTTAAGGACTTTGAACAATAAATTTGAATCCTTTTGACGTCTTGTTTAAATATATCAGTTCATATAATATTTAAAACTTAATTATACTAATTTAGTATCAATTAATATAATAAAGCTATAATTTATGTCATGATTAAATAATAATTTTACAAATTTCAAATATTTTTTGTCATTGACCTCTTTATATGAAAAAAAACATTGAGAAATAATAAACAAAAGAAAATTGAGAAAATACATTAGGTATCATTAATAAAAATTAAGTTATATATTTTAAGTTTCATGATGAGTCATAAGTTAACATAATTTTAAGACCAATCAATTCTTATTTTTTATTTGTCAGCTAAATGTTTCTTTTCTACGAGGGTTAACAAGTACTAAATGTCAATAATATAACCATAACTATTCAAGTAATGAAACAAAATACTAATCTAATTAACTTAGTATATAATAATGAAATAATAAAGTATGTATATGTGTGTATGCACGTGCATATAAATAAGTTAAAGAAATTATAAAAATATTAACTAAAATTTTAAATAAATAAAAGAAGGAAAAAAAAGGATAGATATTACAAATATAGAGGTCAAATACAAAATACTCAATATTTTTAATATTTTTTAAATTGAATATTATTAACAACTATAATATAATTGAAATTTTTTAACAAATGGAAAAATATTAATTATAAATGCTTTCAAAATGCACTTGAGATATAACAAATAACATCTTTTAAGTAATCTATTTAATTTTTTTTTTTTTGATAAAAGTATTGTTTTATTTTTCATATGTTTGTATCAAGATCCATTTCATTTTTTCTTGATGTCAATTACATCCACACTCAATATTGCACAAATTAATTTGTGAAACATAAAACTGATAAGTAAACATCGTAACACATTAAAGATTCACTAAGCATATGAATTACAATAGACAATTGTTTAAAACGAATGATTAATCATCACAATAAAAAGATATAAATGTCATGTTTATGTGAATTAGAAGAGTTTCTCCATGTTTTAACTTTACAAACATTTGATAATACAAATAACATCAAATAAGTTTATACTTTTCAAATATACTAAACCATAAAAATATTAACTAATTTAATAACTTTGTAAATGTAATTAAAAGATTAAAAAAAAATAACTAGTTCAATCAAATTATAGTCCTGATCAGAGTTACTATATTAGATTTCAAAACAAATACATAACAACAAAGTAGATTGAACATTTTCTTTTAAATCATCGTATGTAATAAGAAATATATAGACTTATGTCATTAACATGTCCTTTAAGTATTGTTATCAATATCAACATAAA
Organism: Kandelia obovata; assembly: GCA_021464305.1. NCBI lineage: Eukaryota > Viridiplantae > Streptophyta > Magnoliopsida > Malpighiales > Rhizophoraceae > Kandelia > Kandelia obovata. The sequence goes on from CM038480.1 coordinate 1,462,042, forward strand.
TGCACGTGTGAAGCACTCAAAAAATACATAAAATAGAAAAAAAAATAACATTTAACAAGAAAGAAAATATTCCATTAAAAGCTTGCAAAGTAAGAATATGACATTAAAAAGAAAAATCATAAAGATATTATTCACATAAAAAAAAGAAAATGATAAACAAATCAAAGAAAATAAAAAGTGATAGGAAAAAATCCAAATTTAAACAAAGGTAGAAAATAAAAATAAATGTATAATATAACTGATTAGACTAAGTTTTAACCATATAAAAGGTTATTACAAACAAAAACACAATAACTTAAGAGTCCAACATTAAGTTTTATGTGTAAAAGTGATTTCATAAAAAACTAGATGAAGTTATGAACACGAAAAATTATACTTAACAGATTTGTAAAATAAAAAATGTAATAACCTATAATAAGAAATTAAGATAAAAAAATCTATTTTTTTTTAAAAAAGTAACCAAATTACCTCACAACAATAAAGTAACAGAAAAAAAAAAACACTTTCAAATCAAACTAGATGTTAGCAAAGAAGAAAAGAACAATACTAACTATAAACAGCAAAAAGCAAGACAACAAATAAAAAATAAATTTTATGACAATGATAATGCATAATTAATTTGTAAAAATTAAAAATTAGACACCAAGGAAGATGATGATAAGAGGAACCAAACTAACTAATAACCAATTTTGTTTATGTTGGATGGCGATATGAAGAAGGAAAAACACAAAAATGGCCGTTGTTCTTCGATGTGGTAGAAACTAAAATAGTAGGATTAGAAACCATTAAAGTCCAAAAAAACATCACATTTTATGTTTGAAATTTTTTAAAAACTCTTTTTAGTTTAATACTTTTTATTATAAATTTTTGTCACATAAATACTGCTACATAAAATGTTTATTATAACAAAATGTACAAATTATTTTATACTTTGCAATACAATTTAAAGGTGACAATATAAAATTGTTTTGTTGTAATATTTATGGATAATATATTTTTTTATATTAATAAGTTAATATAAATTTTAAGTTATTTAATTATAATTATTAATTATTACATATAAATTGATTATAATTATATATATACAAATTGATATTCATCAGATTTATTTATCTACGTGATTTTAACTTATAAACTTAAAAATATCAAGGTCAAAATAACTCAGTATGACTTTTTTTTTTTTAATGGCACTGTAGAGAGCATGCGGCCCATGGACATTGTCCATAGAACTTTACGAGTCCAAGAAGCTCCTACGTCATTTGCACGTAGTAATAATAGTTATGTAGTAGCCCAATTTCTGATGATGTTGATATCCAATTAATAGTTATGGAGTGTCTTTTTTTTTTTTTTTTTTTTGGACTTTTACCTACGAGAGAGTTCATATAAAGAATAATGCTATAAGGCATGGATTTCTTACTAAGAATTTATACATATATATATATATATATATATATATATATATATATATATACACACAAACAAATATCCTTTGTATTACTCTTGTCTAAAAGAAGAAAATTATACATCTACAAATCAATATTCTTAATAAATAAATATACAAATAAATTTTATTAATATTTTACACCAACAAACTTTGTCTTAATATTAAAAATTAAAAATATATAATTTTCATACAAAAGTATTATAAAAATATAAATAACTCAACAAAATTTTTTTCTACAATTTAAGATTTTGTTATTGAATTCCTAGTTTTTAAGATTAACACACAATCAAAATAAAATTACACTGAAAATCATTCATTTTTTATAATTCAAATATCATAAGACGTGAGAATAATTTAAAATTTATCTTTTTAATATTTTATTTCTCTTTTTGTTTCATACATTAATTTTAATTATAAGTTAATAAAAATTCCGTTTATATAGAAATAGTTTAAAATGGTTGAACTTCTCTTTTCTTTTTTTTTTTTTTTTTTTATGTATATTGTATCTATTAATTTGCCTACTTAGTTATCTTATTTGTTGGATTAAGTGGGAACAATTAATCCAATATAAACGAAACCCAAACTCGTAAACCAACTGTAGGTACATTCAATATAATATATTGTGATTAATAGAAAAATATTTGTATGATTTATTTGTAGGATTAGTGTTTTTTTTTTCTTCGTCTTTTTATAACAAGAGCGCTTGATATTAATAGAGCCACGAGAGCGACACTATAGAAAAAAAAAAAAAAAAAAACTTGTGCACCTCCACGTGAAAGACCTATACAAAAAGATTAGGATTGTTAATCAAAGGAATAGCCCTTTACATCCCAGCCACTCCTAGCCGCCAGTCCTCTCTCCCTTTTCCTTTCTTACACATGTTTCTTATCATCACCTTCCTCTTTCTTTATTTTTAGCTACCTAAAGCTAATTATTAAGTTCTCTTCAAAAGTGCCAATACGAAGTGTCTGATTTTGCTGCAGGTACATTGACACCAATTCATTTTTCAGCCCAGCTGTATGTCTCATGGTTTCCTGGCCAAGAAGAGCTCATACATGTATGCATATGCTGAGTTATCAAATAGCAACTATAGAAGATTAAGTAACTTGTTCTTGCAGTTTCACGTAGAGAAGAGGGTTTGATGCATGAATTGAATCATGCACTTATATTCAACAATTGCATACATTTTTAAACATGTTCTTTAAAAAAATTGAAAAACAGTCTTTTCATCCCTATGCTTCGCGTATTATTATTTTATTTTTTTCTTTTTCCTCTTCTTTTGGGTTTAAATAATGTATAGAAATGCGATTTCTTAATCACCATTCTTGATCATGTTCCCAACACTTGAGTGCTTCAGATTCTGGCCTCTTTCTTCTTGAGCTTGTGAGCTGTCACAATGCATATAACGACTGACATTGATACAACAAGTCTCTATATAAACTCTTTTTTTTTTTTCCCTAAAATGGGATCCACTCAAATTAAAATTATCATGGTCAACCATAGTTGCGTCCACATTATATATATAATACTGACAAATGAATATCATGAGGTTTTGAAATTTGAGGAGTGGACGTGAGCTAGATTTGAAGTGCAAGTGTAACATAGAGGTTCATGTCCTACGTCTGAACAAGAGAATAAGAACTTATAAATAGAAAAAGATTTATAATCGAATACTTTAAGATTTTGTGTAATAAATACTGATAGAGTCCACTGAATTATTGTTGGCATTATGTTGATGCTCTTCAAGTATGAGCTCTCATGTCTCCAACAAGATCCCATTTAACCTTATCCTAAGATGACCATGAAGCAGCCGCTAATAAAACAACAAAAGCGACGAAGGTTGTTCCTAGTAACATCATATTTTCACAAAATAATGCCACTTGATAAAAGTTACTTCAGGGAAAAAGAAAAAATAAATAAATAAAACCCTCTTTTTTTTATATAATTATTCATATATTTGCTGTGTGTGTGTCTATATATATATAATATTTTCTTTTTATCCTTTTGGAAGATAAAGGAGCGAAAACAATCAACTTATTGATATTGGAAGACCTTAGCAAAGGATTAACCAGTTACACCAAAAGATGCAATGGAAATGGAATGTTTTGCTTATGTACAAAATCAAATAACAAACATTCTAATTGGATCAATGGATCATTTTTTAGTCCCACGCCCCATAGAAATTATCTACTACGGAAATCATTGAAATATTTGTTTGTCAAAAAAAAAATTATATATAAATTTTAATAAATTTTAAAAACACTACTTTTTTGTGTGGAGAGGGGGGGTTTAAGACGAAGAGGAAATAAGAGGGGAAAAAAAGAGAGGCAAAATTCAAAAGGCAAAAGAAGAAAAGAAAGAAAAGAACAGGAAGCAACAAGATAAAAGCTTGGCCACAATTTCCCACTTCCATCTTATCACTATCTTATATGAATTTAATTTCCTTGTTCGTCTGCCTATTTTTATTCAACAATTGGTCATATAAGCATTTCCATCCTCTCCATGTAAAAGGAGGTCGAGCCTAGCTCATTGGACTATGCACACGTAAGAATCAAAGTTGGGACGCATGCATGTATGCCTCTTTGGGGGGGCCAAATGTGTCCATTCGGTTTACATTTGAGTCACATAGCACTGACGAGGCAAGGGATGCAGAAAAAGGTTGAATGCTTCCAAAAGTCCAAAAGACAAAAAAATGCCGACATATCAATTGAACTAGCAGCAGCAAACCTATGCCACTTTTCAGTTTTTATCCCCACTTAGGATTTCATGATAATGTGTGATGGTCCTTGTTCATGCTGCTTTTCCAATCCAACATCATTATATTCTACCCTAGAAATCCTTGCTTACCCCCTTGTTTTTTTGTGTTGGGGGCGGGGGTACCATCATACTAAATCTCATATTTTATTAGGATTTTGAAGAATGTGAGATTTGAAACGTCAATTATATAGGGTGTTAGCGTTACAATATAAACAGAGGCAGTATGTTGATTTGGCTTAAGCAGATTGCAACTTAGTGACTCAAGTAAAATCAGGCACAAATTTTAATAATTAACAAAGTCTTCTTATCCTCAGCATACACATTTTCATTATTATTCTTATATTCTCTGCCCACTTCTCTTAAAACGCTGCATGCAGGCAACGAGGCCAAATTTAGTTTTAAGACTAGAGTTAATATATGCCTTGATGTTGTACATGAAATGTAACATATAGGTTTAGGTTTCCTCAGGACACCCAAGTACGTCAAAGTTTTAATATTATTAGGTAGAACCAGTGGATATGTCCTGCTTGATAGAACAAACCATATATGGTAATTTGACATGTAAGAACATTGGAGAACTGAGCAATTGTAAATTCCCGAAGACTTTGTTTCTTCATTTCCGATGTCAATTATTGAACTAGCTCCATACCCTTTGGGGCCCCGCTTATTATTCTAACTAATCTTAATCTCAACTTCCACATTAATTCATGGGATAACAATGCGTGCAGCCCATCATTTTTCCATTTCATTTGTTGCAAGACAGAGATTCCAACTCATCTCTTGCCACAGAATGATCCTACTAGGATAGAGGAAGATGTTTTGTATGTATTCTCTATTTAGTGTCTCAGTAGTCGTGTTTGCTTTCATAAACCAAGAGAATCTTATGTCTCTTTCCTGTCACAGCCCTTGCTCTTCCCAGATTTTGCAACCCCACCAATTTTTCTTGCACTCTCATGTAGAATTTTAATCTTTCATTCATTCATCTATTGCTAGGTACAGCTATTCGTTCAACTATTGTTAGAAGCAACGAAGAGTACTTGGATGGTGATTTTTTTTTCTTCTTTTTTCTTTTGTGAACTCAAACAATATTACATCTGAGCTTGTAGAGAGCACTGTGTTTGATTTTGTGCATTTAGTCCTCGGAATAAGCTAGGTTCTAACCACCCCCCCTGTTATCAACAGCTCCATGGGAACAAATCTCATACTTATAGCTATCAAGAAGTTATTTCAACTCAAAAATTTAAATTATTATGTAAGATCATAATACTTAATTACACTTTAAACTATAATAACAATAAGACTTGGATTCAAACTTGAGGCCTCTCTAATTGAGTCTTAGTATATATTTTTGAGTTTTATTATAGAAATACAAGAAATAGACAAATAATTGAAGATTGAACATAAGTCATTATAATTATTAATTACAAATTAATTATGATGAATGAAAGGAAAAAAATAACTATACAAATTATAATGATTCTTTGTCCAATCATGCGTATCTCTCTAACAATTTTGTATCCTTCTTGTGATATATATATATATATATATATTTCTATATACATTTTAAGTGCCTCGTTACTAAGCCTTTAATTAAAGTACTCAATTTTGGGATACATTTTATATTGAAAATAACTTCAAGAACCACATTGTCCATAGAATACGTTGTCCCAATTTCCAAACAAATGGACAAGGCGACAATATCATTGTAGAATAAGATATCGTTATAATCTGCTAGCCATCAAGAGACCTTGACAGTAATACAAAGTCTCTCACTTGCATTATAGAGAATATATGTCAAACAGTGGGCTCCTAAACCACAGAGAGAGAGAGAGAAGAGAGAGAGAGAGAAATGGAAGGTGATAACATAAACAATCTATACAAAGAGTGCCTGAGGAACCATGCAGCCAGCCTGGGCAGTTACGCAACAGATGGCTGCGGCGAGTTCACTCTGGACGACACCTCTCCCTCGATCCTCCAATGTGCAGCATGCGGCTGCCACCGCAACTTCCACCGCAGGGTAACATACACTGGAGGTTGCAGCAGAAACAACAGCCGCGACATGACCATCCACCCACCGGAGACAGCAGAGCAGGAAATGATAGACTACAGGGACGCCGGCGGCAGCAGAAGACCGGCAGATTCGGCGGGGGGCTCTGGGAAGAAGAGGTTCAGGACGAAATTCACAGTGGAGCAGAAAGAAAAGATGTTGGCATTTGCAGAGAAACTGGGGTGGAGGCTGCATAGGAAAGATCTGGAGGAAGAGGTTGAGGGATTTTGCAGAGGGCTTGGAGTTAGCAGACAGGTTTTCAAGGTTTGGATGCATAATCACAAGAACTCTTCTTCTTCTTCTTCCCTTGCCTCCACTGGAAATGCGTCTTCTCGTACCAGTGATTAATTAGTAAGAGAAAAGATACCTAGACAAAATGCTAACTAGAGAGCATGCATGCTATCACCAGTCACATCTTTATTTCCTTTCAGTGTCTCTCCTTCGCCCTTTTTCTTTTAAATATATTCGTGTTCTTCGTAGCCCTTTTTAAATTAATCAACTTTTTAAGATCAAAGTATTTTAACTATGAAAACTTGGTCAGGCAAATTTTAACTGTTTTGCACTATCCATATTGTGTGTGTACGCGTGTTTGTATCGTCCCCCGAGCGAAAACAGTGGTTCAAGTAAACAGAGACTGCACAGAAAACCATAGGAAACAAGACCCACCAGAAAAGAGGGGTTTGGAAACCCCGGAACAATGTATGAAAAAGAGTTTTTGGCAGCCATGGAAGTGGACAATGGAGAGTGCTGCTTCTTACGAAAGGAAAAAGCCCTCCATGCTGCGTGAAAAAAGTGGTGGGGGCAATAATAACTCGTCTCAGGTCTCAACTTTACATAGTGTGGAAAGTGGGGTCCGCCTTCTAGTGCCTTGTCGCCAAAGAGAGGTTCTCTAGGTAGATAGAGAAGGATGAGTGGTAATAATTGGTGGGGGGTTGGGCGAGAGAGAGAATTATTTCTTCTTCCAAAAAAAATATATATATGCGCAACTTCTTGTTTACCGTTTTAATCAGGTTCATTGCAGTAGTTCGTTTGAATCAGTTTCATTTCAGTTGAGTGATCAGCTTGTCAATGGAAATATGTACCCTTTGCAAGGAGAACCACCCAATTTGTTAAGGAATGGAGAGAACGAGGATCGACAATAAGGCATCACTCCTTGTGCTTGCTGATCCAGAACTTCCTTGAAGCATATTTTCGACCACACACTGGACAACCCCATCTTAGTGATATGGCCATCTATTTGTTTCTTTGGCACAGTGGCTGTCTTTCTTTCTTCTTTTTTAGCCAGAACTCCTTTGCAACCTCAACTGGTTCAGAGCTTAAGCCTTTCCGAGTACAAACTAATACTGAGGCCTCCAAGTTAAATCACCTAAGGGCAACCCACTCTCGCCCTAAATCAGCACAGCACAGGACATCGGCATATTTAAAAGAGCATCTCAACATTGGTCTAACCATACGAGACCCGTTCTTCTGTAACCATGATTTCCTAGTTGAGTGTTGAGCCCCGTCCTTGATATCATGATTTCTTCAGTTCAACAGCAAGTAGGTAGAATAACCATTTTCCATGGCCGAATTATGCAGGCAAGCCCAATTTGTTGACATCTAACCTAACATATTCTGAAAGGTTACATGGGCTCAAGTTTACCGGCCTAAGTTGGAAACATACTCATAAAAACATGACATGTCGCGCAATCATGTCTGCTAATTAGGCACATGTTGTTCAATGCATTAATCACAATTAACGATGTAGTATCAACTCGTTAACTTCAAAATATTTGGGCACTCTCTTTACTAATTAATATGATAACCACTAAAGGAAGGGAACATTAGTCCCCCAGTTCCTTACTGAATACTTGCTACCGTTAAACCACAAACAGTTGTGCTATGATAGTATCACCTCGCCCGTGTCTATATAATGAAAAAGCATTGTAGGAAATAACAACATACACAAAGGGAGACAAGGAATGCTTTGTAAACCAAAGAGCCGATAACACATTTATCTGCTACAGAAACAACAAACAAACAAATGGGATCTTAAAATCAAACGTCTGGAGAATTGGAAAACAACACATAGAGGCATTTTAACATCATCAGGCTTCAAAAGAAAGAAGCTGGATATCTGGTGACCTATGAAGACTGTAATTGTTTTTTATAACCTTTGATCATCTAGGGAGGCTGTTCAGAGGAAAATTACGCAATGGATTCTCCCTCAATAGCTCTGTTTCCCTGCTCATGGTTTAAAAGAAAAGGGAAGAGTAAAAAACATCAATCCTGTGTTTTTTCTGAGTGGTTTGGTTAGTTTATCAAATAACATACATTGTGCATACTTGAATAACTAGAGTAACCACTTACTTCTTAATGTCTAGGCCATCTCCCCTTCTGAGTTGCAATGTTGAAGGCTTACCACTGCCACGGGATCTATCCATTCTGATCAAACATGTTTGAAGGCATTTTAGTAACACTTTTAATATTACTAGTTTTTGTGCACATATAGCGTATATAAAGAAAAAATTAAAAAACAAAATGTGTGGTAGAAACTAAATAGTAGATATGTGAAAGAACACTAAAAGAATAAATAATTTGTGAAAGAAATCAACTAATTGTAATATAATATTATTAGAGTTCATGAACCAAAACTTTTGGGTTATAATTTCAGTGTTGTATTTGAACTCACTCTGCACATTCCTCATCAACAAACACTTCAATGGAAGCAGCTGCATTTGTTCCTCCAGCTGCAGGCCCAGGTCTTAGTGGAATCTGAAAGAAGTAATAATCTATGGATTATATGTCCTCTAGGCATTCAGAGATACTGTTTTCTTCTAGGCACCAAATCAGGGAAAGCTAAGAATTTCAATGAGGGGGCACCTTATATGTTGTCCACTTGGTAGGTACTGCCTTGTTTTCTTTGTTTCTCTCTGCTTGAGCCCCAAGGGTCTGCCAGGGGTTCAAATCAGCCTTTGATTTGCATGGTTGATGTTGCATCATGGTATCAACATTTGTGTCTTTGTAGATAGAAAGAGGAGCCCTTTGAACACTAATCAAAAGTAAATGTGAGAACCAAGACCAAACTTGGTTTAATCTAAACGAATAACAACCACGGCATATATTGTATGTCCTCGTCCATGTTGATAGGAATACGAATTGTAGGACAAATTCTTGAACTGAAATAAGCTGCAAGAATTGTATATCTACTATCCAAGCTTACCAATAAAGGGTGAAATCAAAATAGTTACCCGCTTGGCTTGAATTCCTTTCTGGAAAAATTGAAACTCCTCATGTTTTGCCTCCCTGTAACAATAGAAATAGAAGTTTAGCATACAGGAACTCAAGATGAGAAGGGGAAGAAAGACAGTAAAAGCTTACGGTTTTCCACACTAGTCAAGACAGTTCCAAAGCTTCGGACTGGTAATTGACTTTCCCCGGTGTCCTCCTAAGTATCAATATGCAATGTAGTATTAAATTGCCTCCCCTGGTTGATAAATAAAAACAATTACGGATTCCTAGTGGTCACATACCTCCATGACTTTTGGTCTTCTTGATGATCGAAGAAGAAATTTCTTGTAGGCATCCTTCAATTTCTCTTCTGGATGGGCATTTCTGTAAAAGCACAAATGATAGTTTAAAAAAAAAAAGCAAGTCCATTAGATGCACCAATGAATTGAACGTCAAATTAATGAATGTAATAACATATAGCAAGAAATAATTTTGTGGAATTGAGAAAAACAGTTCCTTTCACAACAAATCCAAAAGAATTGACCTTTCAATAACCAGTCCCACAGAACAAAGCCAAGACAACTACGTGCATTCTTTGTGGAGCATAAATTTCAAGTAAATATCTTATCACAAGCAACACAACTGTGAAGTGATTCAAGTGATGCAGAATTCTGCTTCTTGCCTTTCTTCTGATGTTTCTAGCCTTTCCAAATTCTTTCATGTTAAATCCAATCCAATTAGTATAACAATTTTACTTAAACAACTAGTAACATACATAAATAGCAAACCCAATGACACAAAAATGATATATTTCAACACCCGACATTACTAATCCAGTGGAAGAGGAGATGTGACAACCCATAAAAATACTGAAACATGCTTTGGGTAGAAATTCTTCCACGAGAAGATTGTTCTAGCTGAAATGATCAAATCAAAGAAGTATAAAAAGGGCAGAGGGTTACCTAGATATCCCAAGGTAGAATATGTCATTGGCAGCTTTCATCTTAGACTTGGATTCCATATGTAAAGCATATGCTATGTAGAACACGGAATGAGACTTCCCAATTTCGTTTGCATCAAGAAAATTGTAGATGACTTCGGCATCAACACAGTTTTCAGCCTTGAATTCCCAATGCATAGAGAATTATTATTATTAGCAAGCAATCATACAGTTTAAAGAAGAAGAGAAAAGAGCGGTAATGAGAGAAAAAGAAGAAGAACAGACATATTCTAACCAAACTTTGAGGTATCGGAGATCATCCTTGTACTGGTCGGAATGCCAGAAACTACGGACACATTGTTCATATATCACTATCAAACCTGACATGTCTCCCCCAGGTGGAAATGCCTCCTGAACCCACTTGATGCACCTTGTAGATTGCAAAATGGACAAGGTTCATAGCAGAAAGTCACCTTAATTCAGTTAGATTACAACCCCAACCCAAACCCAAACCCGGCTCAAGAGATACGTACCCAAAATTTTCATTTACAAATTTTTGTTTTCTTTCTTTCTTTGAGGGGAACAAGAGGATAAAATTAAAATTAAAAATAAATATAAAAGTGTGAAGGGATGTTTGAATATCAGAGAAATTAATACTAACTGGAGCCAGGGAAGCAGAGGATCGTCTCCTTTGTACGCATCAATGGCCTCGATCAACTTCCTGAAACCACCCAAAGATAAGATTTATTTTAATAATATTTTTAGAAGAAACAGGAGAGAGAAAGAAAAGAGATTAGGGTTTCATTAGCTTGAAAAAGGAAATTAAGAATTTTTTTTTTTTTTTGGGGGTTGGGGGAGGGGGAGGGGGGAGACCGTCCCATGCCTGCGGGTGTCAAGAAGGGACTGCTTGAGATGATGGGAGTGAGAGTGGGAAGAAGCGTGAAGGGCGTGATTCAAGAGGAGCACATTGCGGCCTCTCTTCAAGGGCCTCACGTTTTCTTTGAAGAGCTCCCACTCGTTCCCCGTCTCTCGCTTTGTCGCCAGAAACTCTGTCTCTGCATCCATCTTGTATCCCTTCTCCATTTCTTCTTCTTCTTGCTTCTGACCGTTGATTTTCGAAAACACACACAGAGAGGAAGAGAGAGAGAGAGAGCAATCAATACTAAATAGACTGGCAAAGTGAGATTTTGAAATCAGAAACTAGCCGTTATTTTCATTATTTTATTTCTCAATATATGAAGAAAAAATAAAGGAACAAATGAAGTTAAGTGGTGGGCCCCTTGATTAGGCGGATAACACATAACTTCACCAATTATTGTGTAAAGCAGAAGGACCTTTTTAAGTTAATATTTGCATTTTAATGACCAAGACGACATTTAAGAAAATTATCTTCCAAGAAGTTAAAAATTATATACTATATACTTCCTCAACCAGCCTTAGTAAATGAAATTATTTAGTATATACACAGTCATTAGTTCGTCTAATTTCACATGATTAATATATTTATTTAGATTCTTTTAATTTCATAATAACATTAATTTTTTTTCTTTTTTATTTAGAGGTTGTCATTTGTTGTGAATTGTAAAGAAAATAAATTATTATAAGAGAGACATCATTTAATATTACTAGTGCCTATTTTGAGATTTTCATTACCTTAACATTGTCAATTATAACTTTCATTAATTAGAATACCCTTTTCTTTTCTCCAAAAAATTTTAAAAAAAAAAAATTGAAAAAAAGAATACTTTTTTCCTTTTTATTTTTGGGTGTGTAAAAATTTCCTACATTTTATACGACAATCTATTTGGCCTGCATGCATAAACTCTATCAGATCCGAGTCCCATGAAGCTTGGGACTCGTTAGAGCCAAGGAATATTGATCAGAACATCAGTATGCCCTTTGAATTCTCCAAAAGCAGCTTGTCAACTAGACTGAACTTACAGTTCTGCAACTTAGTACCCTAAAAATAAGCCATTTGTAGAATAAATGGCATAGAAACCGGACATAGTAACTTGAGCATGCCATGAGTTAAAATCCAAAAGGCAATCCTAATGGAGAACAAACCATGGTCCAGCAGAGACCATGAGTAAATCCATGGTGCAGTCATGAAAATCACAACCATTAATTTTATATTCCCCAATTTTATGCACTTCATTAATCTGCTGATATACATTTTTTGTTCGTATACATACTACACATGCCAGGTGTATCTGTTAAACTCGCTCTCTCAGCGTTATGCAAAGTTTGCATTCTGCGGACAGCCTCGTAGTAATGCAAAACCAAACTAAGACTCAAGTTAGGAAAAAAGTACAAATTGTTGGAAGTAGATATATCGGATATCAGATTATTAAGCTTGATGCTGCTACATGTTCTTGATGGCTAAAGCTGCTGCCCTGTACCACGCAGCCACAGCCATTGCCCCCGGGTCTGGAACTGATGCAATGATATCTGAGGAGACATAAGACGCACGGCCAGCCTGTACCATCCTTATGGTAAGAACCAAGATACAAATGCAATACAATGCACCAATATGAGCAGTGTATTTTGTGGTCAGCAACTACAATTTGCATGCCAAGGCAGTCCACTTGGCACACAAATGCTTACCAACCTAACCTATGGCTCACAAGATGGTGAAATATTTTAGGAAAGAAACAAGATGTCTCACACACAGCTTTTATTCTATGATATACGAGTTATAGACTTAGTTCTTTGTTGTAACAACATGAAACTGTTAACAATAGACTGCAGCAGTAATTACTTATTTTGCCCACATTATTAAAATCCCTTGATCACATAGATGGTAACACTCTGTCTACTTTTTATATAACTCATCATGTCCAAGTAAAGCATTCCTTCTAATTGGTAAAAGAAACAAACCTTCAGCCAATGTATGATTTATGATTTGCTAGAAGCCTTACCAACCTAATTGAGTGTTCTTCCTACACAATTTTGCTGATGCTCTTTCAGAACTGACCTCTTTTATCTTTAGAACTGTTCTTGTACTATCTATGAGCCCTTTTTTTTTTTGTTAAGAAAAAAATAAAACGGAGAATTCACTTTTGGAACTTTATAAACGGAGGCTAAGCAGTTAGGTGCAGTCTCCTTGTTCACCAGGCAGGACACCCTGCTATTTATCAATTTGCTTCACTCCTTTGTTTAACCAAAGCCAGAGTTGCTCCAAGGCAATCCCGATGTACACAATGATAGGGAAGGACATTCATAACCTTACTCAAGAAAAATGAAGGAAAAAGGAAATGGTAAACAAAAATGAAATTCACCTGCGCCTTCATTTGTTTGGTTGATTCAGCACCAGCCAACGCTGCCTCAGATGAGAGAACAAAGGCGGTCATAGGATCAACTCCAGCATTCAACTTCTGCTTGTGAAACAGTAAAAACAAATAAGTATCTAACAGTACATCCATTATGAACTATGTAGGAAAAATCAAGCCATTTACCTCCTTAAGAACTTCACATGCTGGAATAAGTGCATCTAACAACGTGCGATAACCAGCTCTAGCCCCACCATACTTGCTGACTGCAGCAATTGAAGCTTCAAGTGCTTCGGCCCCTGATTAAAAGAGTACACAATATCAAGGTATGCATGTCAGAGAAAAAAATAATAATAATAGAAGCATCATCTTACATTGCTTTGGTGTAACAGCTGGCTGGTTGTGGGCTTTCAACTGTGCATATGCAGCCTTACAGAATATATTGTATCTGTCTCAAAAGGGAGCAGGGAAGCAATTAATGACTACATGACCAACTGATCAATAAGACTTGATGATGGTAGTAAATGAAGTAGGAAAGATACATTATCCCACTTGTTCCTCCCATAACTCTTCTAACAGTAAAGCCAATCTCATTTACTGTTTCTCCAGCATCATTAAGAGGATAACTGGCAACAGAAAAATGAAGTGGCTCAACAAAAAAAACTTACACAGCAAACAGAAAATTCTCTGCAATTTTTGTACACTTATACAAGATCCAAAATCAACAATCCCTCATCATAAAGAAACTAACCACAAACACCTTAAAAAAAAAAAGTTAGTACTTTTTCATGTCTTCCAGAATTGCCATTGCACCCCTATGCATCTGCAAACAAATCAAAATTTTAGCCACATAGCAGCACTAACTAGTAACCATGACAGTTTAAGGATACTCACCGTGGATCCACAGTCAGCATCACCTGATGCACCATCCCATTCATTTAAACTATCCCGAAGTTCAATAACTGCTTTTGCTGCTGCTTCAATAGCCATCTCAAGGAATTGCCCTTGTTCACTCAGCTGCAGCAGCTGCCCCAATGGCTAATAAGAAGCAAACAGGAGCAGTGAGGGAATGACAAAGCAAATTACATGAAATTCCCTTCTGTTTTTCAATTACTTTCAGAACTAATACCACATCTCAAAAAGTCATATTGCAGATAAATGTACATAAGTCATATCTAGGTATACCTCCATACCAAACATTTTTCTGCCCTCAGTAGGAATAGTCGTATTTTATTTATATGTTGCGATTCAAAATGTCCCTAAATGAGAACATATTTAGCAATCACAAAATATCCTGCCTCTTGATCCTTGTATTAATGATCTCAAAATTTTTAATCATCCAAGCCAGACTCTTTTTGTTCAAGATGGTGTCCAAAAATATTTAGCATGCATCAAAGCACCTCATCACTCTTTGTGGAAGAAGATGGTGGCATTGGAACCGGTATCTTGGCGGCTGGACGATTACCTGCCAATAAAGACAGCCACCCAGATCAATGACAAACTCAACTATGTAAGATCATGAAATGACTGGTGGTTTGGTGATCCTTGCTGGTTAAATGTATGATCAACATTTAATGATGCTGGATGGAAGAATCGTCTCAACCTTACTTCTACACAAGAAAGAAAAAAGCAATATTTTGGCACATCACCACAGACCATTAACACCAACAGGCCAGTATGGTGCCCTAGTTGCAGCATCCAAGCGTTGCAAAATCACTTCATCTGTCTTCATTATAGTAACTGAGAATCCTGAAAAAAACACCACACTGTGACGACAACCATAATGGTCATTGACACACTCTCATCTCAATCAGACCTGCCATATCAAGAGAAGTCATAAATGATCCAGTATAAACTCTGTCTATGGCAAGTCCATGTTCCAGCTGCAATTGATGGACTGCTTTTCCTGCTCCAATCATCAGCTCCATCAGAGGGGTGGCACCTAATCTGCAGGGAAATTTATTTGACGAAAGAAATCGCACATTTTTCCTGCTCCAATTCCAGCCAATGCATACCACTAGCTAGGTACAGGCAATAATACAAGCATATCAAAATGGTGCAAATACATCAAAAACATCCTCAATCAAACAATGATGGATGTTTGATTTTAAAAGCATTTTTTTGAACAGTTTATTTTGTTCTTCAACTGGTATTCAGATATGTTCCAAGTTTTTTGCAGAGCCTTCAGTCACGTTGGAATTTAATCCTACTTGTTAACAGTCCCATATTTCTAACAAAGAGAGCCAACAGCTGAGTGTTGGCTCTCCTCATCTCCTTGTTGATCATGATTACTTCTACCAGCATTAAGAGGCTGCTAAAGAGCAGAAACGTAAAGGCATCATTTCAGAAACTAGACCGATTGGAAAGACAAGAATTGCTAATAACTTCAAGTAAATTCAAACTCTACTAAATACCTTGACAAAAGAAAATCAGAAGGAATCGAAACAGTAGTTGATTACTAACTAGTAAACCAGTTCATAAAGATGTAATCCCCATAACAATAGACCTGAGCCCAGTTCTGGGTCGGCCCCAGCCTGGCCAAAACTGGAACCAGGGAGTGGGCCAGTATGGTCACAGTAAGTTTTTTCACAAATCAGACCTGCCACAGTAACTGGACCAGCAGTTTGAACCATAGTTCACATAATTTGAAAAAAAAAAGAAGAAGAAGAAGATATATCAACATCTTCATCAAGTAAGGTTGAGTTTAAACTTTTATTTATTTAATATTTTCCTTTACTATCATATCTTTACATGCTAACCTTTTTTACTAAATTCCAAAATGTTATAAATTTTTTTTTTAAAAAAAAAAACAAAAGGTTATGAATCAGGCCTAACCAAGCCAAACTAAAATCACAATCGGGATTAAAAATGTAATTGTGCCTGAACTGGAATCATAATTGACCTGCCTGACCATAGGCAGGTCATGATTCAATCCCTCCAAGGAACTGTAACCAGCGGTTTGAACCAGGAACCCTAACTGGCCCAGACCAGGCTCAGGTTTACCTTACAAGGTCCATTTAATCTCAAGCACAAGAAGAAAATGTGTAACCTACCCATTGATCATGAGCACCACTCTGTTTCCCCGCGTAATTGGAACGTAGTTAGTTTCCTGAAAACAAATAAATGATATAGCCAAGGCATTAATTATGTCTTCCAGTGAAGGACCCTCATGGTAACATCATCTGAAGTTTAATTGCATGCACTCCAATATCAGCTTCTCAAAAACAATTCATAAAAATTTGCATTAGACATTAAAAATAATAATGATAAAAGGAAAGCTCCAAAACCTTAACAAAGAATGTGCTGAAACAGATAATATCATGTATATTTAATTGCATCCATTTTATTAAACTATCTATGCCATGTTCACAAAAAATGTACTTGAAAAGTGCTATTCCAGAAAAATTAGGAATTAGAAAAATAACCACTTCTCCTAATATCCAAGAAACAATAGGTACCCAACTAAGCCGCAAGACCATAAAAACTACATTTCTATTAACACCACATTAAACTTTACAGCAACAATGTCAAATATGAACGATAATTCTAACATCCTTAGTGCTTTGAAGTTCCTTTTTATTAAGCCCTTTTAGATGTCAATAAATCATGGCTTGAGGGTTAGAAATTTTTGAAGAAAATAGGGATGTAAATAACATATGGATTTTCCAGCTGCAGAGATCAGTTCTCAGCAGATGTAGTGGCTAGACATAAAGACTTGATGCATAAAGGTTGCAAACCTTTTCCTTAAAGAACAAGAAGCATCTAATAAGTAGATTATGATGCCTATCTTCTAAGTTTTTATGCATACCGGCGACAAAATCTGTTTTAGAACATGAGAAACCACCACCTCAATGGGCTGAAGGTCCACAACAGCAGCACCAGGTTCACCATGCTGCCGCAAAGAAGTAGACAGCCAATAAGTGAAGTGCACAACATTAATTAAAAGAATCAGCACCAAAATCAAGACATGGCCCCTTTCAATATAGCAATTAGTAAACTCTAATTCCTTCAACAGGCATGATTCTAAAACTACAACATATACATTGCACTTCAATTTATAACAGATAGCTCACAATTCCAAGACCAAGTTCCATTTTTCCGGGGCCCAAACGATCTGATGCGACTTGGCCAGGCAGTGTGCAAACTGACAATGCAACACCCATTGTTCCAATCATTTCAGATGCATGCCTTGCTTCTGCTGCAACCTCAGCAAGAGAAAGCCCAGCCGCAGCAGCAGCTCCAGCAACCTTTTACAAAGGAAATAGATGTCACAGGAAAGCAACCATTGATTCAATATAAGAACATCAGCCAAAAGGTCACCTAAAGGTAAGATGAATTTTGAGCAAAAGGACACGCCGAAGATAAGAATAGAATAAAAAATATGCTTTTCTTATTTGGCAACAGTGCACAGAAAATTTCTTGTTTGCAACCAATGCCCATGTAATTTACTTCTTCCACTATACTTTGACAGTAATAACAAGATTTTCCAGACAAGTGCTTAAATGCATAATTGAAAAGGCTTCTACTTCTTAATGCACACGTTTGCATCATTTTAATATCAAAATTTAGGAGAAAGAATTTTGCAAATATAGAAATGAGGTCAGTAAAGTGGCACTCAAGTGTCTCATATTAGAATAAAATTGGATGACAAAAGTTGTGGCCACAATGAATACTTGCATAAGATAGCCACAAGAAATCCATAATAAAAACATCATTTGCAGGGTCAAACAAAGCAAGAAGGGAAAGATAACAACAGGAAAAGATCTAGAATGAACAAAATTGGTAACTATAAACCAAGCTTCAGGGACATGGATTTGGCAGGAAGGGCAGGGGGTGCTGTTTGTGATGGAAGGAGGGGAAGAGAGAGAGAAAGAAGGGGCAAACCTTGTGAACTAGAATAGTGCCGGCCAAACCTCTTCGTCCTGCTATACCCCGAGGTGGAGGTAAAGCACAATCATCTCCAACAATTACTGCCTGAAAAAGTAAATACAGGGATGATTCTTTGATTCCATAATCTTATATTATGCACTGAATAAGGAAGAAGGTCAAATCTAATTACCTCTATGTTATAACCTTCAGACTTTGCTTGCTCAGCGGCCAAACCAAAATTCAAACGATCACCAGTATAGTTCTGCAACATCCAGAATATACTCAATGATCTCAAAAACAAAAGTTGCAAGATAAAGCTTCATAGTGCATTGAGAATTTGCTTGAAACAAATATATGGTTCCTTCTCATTGTCCCTAGCCAAAACCCCTCCCATCTCTATTTTTTCTTAGGTGGGGAAGAGATGGAAGGGGGTTGGGTTTTTTGTTCCGTTGTCCTCCTCACACTATTAGAGTTGTGCAAAGGGACATAATGTCCATGTTGCATATATTTGAGATCATTAGCTAATTGATTCTCAAAATAACATTACCTTGACAACCAAAAGACAACCCTTGGGACCAGTTACAGCTCGGATGCCCTAAAATTAAACTATGTTAGAGGAGAGCTACTTTGAAAGAAGAAAGGCATATATAACTGACTGAATGATTACTCATTCAAATGAAAATCTGAATTGAAAACATACAGCTAGAATTGAATCAACGTTTGGAGAGGCAAAAACATCTCCACATATGGCAGCTGTAAGCATCCCTTCTCCAACAAATCCAGCATGTGCAGGTTCATGTCCACTTCCTCCCCCTTTTCCATGCAACATATAGCAAGAACAAAAGGCTCATTCCAAACTCAAAAAAATGGTGGGAAGCACTAAATCAGAATAACAAGGACAAATAATGCAGTCACTCTGTATGTCCACCTCCACACTGTACATGTGAATTAATGATGAAGTCTACATTTGGGTGAATGATAAATCTAATGACAGCAAGCAACTGCTGTGGGGTTCAATAGACTCAGTCATCAAAAACAGATTTTCATGAAAAAGCTACTTCTTTTTATGCAGTGCTGACAAAGAACTGACAAATTACTACTTGAATATATACCTCTGTCTGCATACATGTGTCAGAGCTATTATCCAGTTACTGTTTCACTTTTCCAAGATACTGAACACATACATACACACACACACAGAGAGAGAGAGAGAGAGAGAGAGAGAGAGAGAGAGAGAGAGATTTCTGTTTCAAGTTTACACCAACTTCAAAGTCTTCACTAAATTTAACTGATATTCTAATTCATTGCCTTTTTGGGGCACATAAAATAGACAGTGCTACTGATTGCATGATATAATTAAACGCTAAAGAGTAAAAGATTTCCAGCATAAGTTCTGACGATATTAAGCCCTTTTTCCTCCAGAAGAAAAATGATAAGCATACAAATGGTGTCTACAATTGTCTATCATCCAAAGTGTTGTGACAAAACAGTATACTAATGATCAAAGACAGCACAAAATATGAAAAGAGTTTCGAGTTTGAACATCATATTCGATGCAATGTTCACAAACCTGATATAACTGCAACCTTGTCATATGTAGAACTTGACACTTCAGCACGTAATACAACCTTGACCTGTGTCACCACAAATTGGAAAACATCACAATTGATTGCAAGTTTATGTGCATTAGGCCTACATATAATTTGACAAATCCAATGTGTTCTACAAGCAGAGACCTTAGGAAATCCATCCAAATATTGCAGCTCTGGATATGTTTCCACAAGTCCCTCAATAAATTCAGTCACCACATCTACAATCATGAATAAAGACAGGGACAAATGAAAATACTCTTAGATTAATTTTCAATTATCTTCCTGTTCTGACAGTAGAGAAAAGATAAAGAAGGCTACAGGTAAGAATGACAATTAAGGCAAGTATAACACAAACTTTCTGACAGAACAAGAATGACAAAATCTCACATTGGAGACTAAGATACATGCCTACCATAAAACACCCATCAATAGCTTCATCCTTTAAATTTATGCATTTTTTATGGTCCCACCCAAGGGGGTCCTCAAAGAACAAGAAGACCTTACGATTCAAAGAGTCTTTTGATACCTAAAAAAAAAAGAATTATTTCTGAAAAGGAGTGGTCCAAGTGGACCTCCGCATTGCGCTGTGATCTCCAAAGATTTCATCTAACGTGGGCCTAGGATCTCACGCCAAACCCAGTACCCAGTCGTCTCACCTGTCCCATCATCATTAAAAACTCACCAGCAACAGCTATCTCCATAAGTTTAGTAATAGCCCAGGTGGTGTTCTAATTCCATCTTTAAGCTCCATTTAACTCATTCCCTCTGCTGCTTTAATAGACTTTGATTATAGGACTGCCAACGTCTGTCTAACTGACTTTATCGTCCAAGTGCTATTGCTGGAGCGAGGCCTTCGTCCTTTTGTTGTGTGTTCTTCTTGCAGGATGTGAACCCAAAACTGAAACCAACATTTACACTAAGTGACCTTTCATCAATTCTCGATTCCTAAAATCATCCCCTTTGAACAAAATCGGTTCATGATCATGGAAAGATAGCCATTTAAATCTTCCTTCCCTCCCACATTCTTCTCTGGCATTTATACGGAGACACCCCAAAGCAAATCGCCCATAATTTCCATTTTTTAATTTTAATTTTAATTTTATTTAAAAAAAAAAAAAAAGAAAGAAACCAACCTTTCATCATCTTCCTTCTCGTATCTTCGATATCAAACAGACGGGACAAAAAAACAAGAACAGGAAAGTACGGGAACTAAAACCAATGCCTGAACACGACCCAAAAAACGTTACAAAAAAAATAAAGATAGAGAAAGAAATGCAAACCGTTGGGATCGTTGATGAGCTTCTTCCCTTGGGCAGCCATAACGACGTCGCTTCAACAATCTAAGATGACCCCAACAACAACAACAACAACAACAACAACAAGATGATGATGAAGATGACAACGGGTGTAAGAGAGAAACACACAAAAAGTCTGGTCTCCACTTGAAATTCAAACACACCATAAAGTAAACGTTGGTTGAGGTGTTTTCTTTTTCCTTTTTTAATAACTAAACTAGAGGAGTACTCTTCACCCTATCGATGATAATAAAGATATAATAATGCAATTATAAATTAGTTTATAAATGAGAGAGAGCAATGCTAATTATAATAAAAATAAGGATCCCATCAAAAATAGTCAAAACCAACATTTTAAAAACAATTGGGGTCGTGAGCTTTGTCAGCAGGCCACCTGCTTTCTTTCTTTTTACTCTAAAAAAACAAAAAAAAACATAAATAAATAAATAAATGATAACACAATTTTTTAATAATCAAACTGATTATCGAATAAAAAAATTAATAAATTAAAGTAACAAAAGACATAATTAAAATTCAAATGTATGTACAAAAATATGATCACCCCAATGGGAAAGACTCCAATCATGAAATTACCTCTTTTATTAGTTTGAATTTTAAAAGTTAAAAACTTAATGCATTTGGAGAAGAAAAGAGTCTTAAATGTGACAGAAGAGGAAGAAAAGTTAATCATAAACTCATAGAAAAATCGGGAAATGTGCCAGACACCACGGGTCAAACGGTTTCAGTTTTCCCACAATGGCACAAACGTAATTTATGGGAGAAAACGAGTCTATTATGGTCTTTGGACCATCCATCGTCATCTGAGTGAGTGGCAACCCTAACTTTTAAATGTCCTAAAATCCTCGCCCGCCGGTAAGGACTGAAAGACGTTTACTTATATAAAATATTTATTTATATAATATAATAATTATTATTTTAATATCTATTTGTATTTATAAAATTACTGTATCTTAACTCGCTTTTATTAATAATATGTTGAGTTTTGACCGGTTCACAGAGCTCTCTCTCAATTTATTTTTTTTTTTTTTTTATTTTTACTTTGGTGCTATGTCCCTTTCGTACACATAGAATCAATAAAAAATTTACTAACTAATTAAGAGTTTTTCTATATATATATATATATATATATATATAATTTAATAATCTATTATTTTTCTTTCGGCAATATCAGCTTCAATCATGTACTGCTAATGAATTGGCTGAAATGCTTGCCAAGGAGGCTTTATCAAGACTAGGGGAAACAATTTGGGGACACAGATCATCTAAGCCTCGTTTAGTTGTTTGAATTGCTTCCTTTTGACATCTGCATAATGTCTGTTAAGCAACGTCTAGTTCTCCCATTGCCTTCTGTTCCAAATTAGACCAACAAACCATAATCCAAGAATGCAAGAAGAATTCGATGAATTTAATTCTTCTTTTCCTCCTAAATGGAGGATGGAGAAGGCAACATTAGAACTACGGTTAGCTCAATTGCCACTTAATACATAGATGGTGGAAGTTTGTCATCATTGGCCCTTCAAAACTGCCTTTGGTTGCGTTGCAAGCTGCGTAGCTCTGATCTGGGTTTTGCAATTTCCACAAATATTACTCTGCCATCCAAAAACTAGAAGAGAATGGTTTTCGTGCAAGTCAGAATTCAGACACCTCAAATTGGCATAGAAATCAACTCAGACGCAGAAGTAGATGATATGTAATTATGTGTCAGAATAAAGAAAAAGACTTGCTTCATGCCACAAGTCGAAAGATTAACAAAATGCAGGTGGTGGGAATATTAGATACGTCTAGGACAACTCAAATGCATTTCCGGCTTGTGGGAAACCTGGATGTGAAAGCGTTATTGCTGCAATGCAGGCAGGAAGCTGCGGGCAGTTTGCAAGAATGAAAGTTTACCGATCGTGGCAATCATGGCTGTCTAAAATGAAATGTCAAGAAGTGGCAGCAACTCTCATCTTCCGAATGCATTTTCACTTTCTTAAACCACTTCTGTGGCACAAGCACGTTGAGATAACCTTCCTCAATTCTCTAATTTAAGTAAAAGTTGGTATCTAATAGTATGAACCCCAAATATGAAAATCATAAGCAATTTCAAGTTGCATGGATATGATTTGTGGACATAATGATGGATTGTACATACCTTGCCATGCATTCCCTCAATAGCTCTCTGAGATTCCTCCTCAGTTACGTAACGGATGAATGCAAATCCTCTAGGCCGATTTGCTATTCTGTCCATCACCAGATTCACTGCAATTTAACGAGATAACACCATAAGAAAACCAGAAAGAATGCATAACGAAGAGATGAGACGCACCTAATACCCCAGAGCAACAACAAAGCATTCACCGTTCTCACCTTCCACAAGTTGGCCAAAATCTTGGAAAGCGTTTCGCAAACTCTCTTCAGTGGTACGAAAAGACAGCCCTGAATTGAGAACACCAAAAGTCATGACATGGTTATGGAAGGAAGGCAATGGAAAATTACGCCAACCAGCCCTGCGCAAAACAGCATACATTGCTCTTCAAGATGACATTTTTCCACTGATTACACTTTTTAAATAAAAAAAAAAGAAAAAAAAAAAGGCAGAGTAGGACATGCAGGGCCTCCATAACTGAAACTTAGTGACTCACACTCCACACTTGCTTCCGTTGAAATGAAAAACTTAACCAATAGATTAAAATATCAAATTTGAGAAACAAAATTCCTTAATCTCTTTAAACTCTTTGCGAAAAGGTTAATTTTTATAATAATCAACAATAGAATATTCCCTTTTAAAATTAGCAAAACGCAATATCATAAGCCTAAAAAAATCACATTTAAAGCTCATTAAAAAAAAAAAACAAGAAGTTAAGTGAACCCGAAAAGAAAAAAGAAAGGTAGAAATGACAAACCGCTGACAAAGAGCTTGGTTTTGGGTCTGGGAGGAGGAGAAGAAAAGGGAGAAGAAGAAGACGATGACGAAGAGACACAGGCGGCCACCGCGAAGCCACTGTCTTCTTCGAGCCGTCCCCTTCTTTCAATTCGACAACCACCCCAAATTACGTTCTTGCTCCAGCCACCGCCGCAGAATGACAGCGACAATTGGAACGAGTTAATTACTTGTTTCCGCCGTGCGTCTGCTGGCCTCCATCTCCTACTACTCTGAGTTATCTTCTCTATTTTAACGGATAAAAGAGACGAAGCAACTGCTAAAACTGCGCCGCCGGCCATTTTTCAGCGATCTTTTTTCCGAGACGAAATGGGCACAAGGAATCCGGGGAGCTGGGATTTGTTTTCTTACAATTCAATTGGGTTTCAGTGCAGTTTTGGCCCATGTATGCCGGCTTGGTTTGGCTCGGCCCAAAATGCTGTTTCTTTTTCCTTCTATTTTCCTAACATTTCCTCAGCATGCATCTCAAAAAAAAATAAAAAACAAACTTCAGCGTAGACTGAATGGCGTCGTCGGGACTAGGCGGCGTAAAAAAATCGGCGGCGGCAGTGGCGGTGTTGTATCACTACCCATGCCCAGACGGCGCATTCGCCGCACTGGCCGCCCATCTTTATTTCTCCGCCACCTGTGTCTCCTCCTCGTCCGCTCTCTTCTTTCCTAACCCAGTATACAACCCCATCACCCCAGACCAGCTTCCGCTCGATCAGCTAACGCACGTTTATCTTCTCGATTTTGTCGGGCCGCCCGGCTTCGTCCACCGGCTTTCGTCCCTAGTTGACAGGTGGGTCTGCTTCCTTTCAGTTTCAGCCCCCACCGTTATTCCCCATTGCCAAACCTTTCTGGTATTTGATTATTTTCCTGTGGCTGATATCTCCAGGGTGGTCGTATTGGATCACCACAAGACGGCGATGGAGATGCTTGGAGGCGGTAGCAATGGCCGAATTGCGGTTGCCGGCAAAGTTAGTAAAGTTATAGACATGGATAGGAGCGGGGCTACCATTGCTTATGATTATTTCAAAGGAAAGCTTTTTGCTTTTACTAGTAATAGTAACAATAGCCACAGTGTTAGTGGCCTAATCAGTGAATTCGAGCGTGTTAGGCCAATCTTCAAGTACATAGAAGATGGGGATCTTTGGAGGTGGAGACTTGAAAATAGCAAAGCTTTTAGTAGTGGATTGAAAGATTTGAATATTGAATTCAACGTCCAATTGAACCCCTCCTTGTTTGACCAGGTAATTCTTTGTAATATATATTTTCTTTTACGTTTTGCGTGCCCCTCTGGTGTCATTTTTACTGCATTTGTTTACAGATAAAGCGTCATGTTTATTTTTCACAAGAGGCCCTTCCCACGACTTGAATAGTCTTGTTTTATTGAATTCTGATCAATGAAATGGAAAAATCTCTAAACAATCTCTGCCTTGTGAATTTTACACCTAGTATTGCTCGTGTAGTTGTGTTGTTTGCATCTCCTTATTTGAACTTGCAAATGGTGATTAGGTTGCCCAAAGGTTTCTTTTCTATACAGTTTGAGCTAATTCATTCTCCACCATCATCATGCGTTCCTTTTATAAATTGGTCTCCCACATGGTTAATTTTAACATTCTTGCATCCATCTTAAGGTTTCTTTTCTTTTATTTCCGTACTTTTCAGTTAATGATAGGTTTTCTGGGAAAAAAAAAACTAAAAGTAAGGATGCAAAACTTTGTGTGATTCTTTGAATCTTTTGGAAGGCTATGTCTGCCGCTTTTGTTTAATGAATTGGTTAGAAAATAACCTTGTTCTCAAGGTTAAGGTTCGGGGTCTTGTGCTGCATTGAGTTGATCTCCATAATTTGCTTGGATATTACTTCTCCTGTTGTAGCGGGTTGTTTCAAATAGGACCTTAATCCTTTCTTGGTCTCACTTGTCCCGATCAGTTGGCATATCTGTACCATGGTTTTATTTTATTTATTTTCTAATTGATTCATTTTCATGTTCACCTTAATACACCCACCTCCATAACAAATAATTATTGCAAATGTGCCAGCTAGCGAGTCTTTGCATATCTTCCTATTTCTAATCTCAATATCGACAGCCCTTGATATGCAAAACAGCAATGACATTTGGTTGATATTTTTTCAGTTACTTTCTTTGGATGTAAAGGCTACCATTAGTCAAGGAATATCCAGTTTATCAAAGAAGCAAAAGTTAATAGATGACACCCTGGATCAGTCATATGAAATTGCACTTGGGGGTAGAGCTTTTGGACACTGCCTGGTATCATACACATTCTTTCTTCAATTTGTTTCTTTTTGCTAACATTTTTTATAAACATGATGCAGACACCAAACAGCTTGAGAGGAAAAAAGAAAAGGAAATATTCAAAAAATTAAAGAAATCAGAACCATGGCCTAGATTGCATATTTTTTAGTAGATTTTTTTTTTTTCCCCTCCAATACTACCTTAGCAATACTATTCATGGAGACCACTTCTGCAATCACAAAATTCTTGTTTCTTTATTTTTTTGGGGAGTCCAATTGACTGTCAAATTAGTGTAGCATTGTCTACTTTGATTAATTTTCCTTATGAGGGAAGATTTAATTTTTATTTTTTTTAAATTAGTTAGGGAATCCAAATTCTCCAAGAAACAGTAGTGTGAAAAGTCTACATATATGGGGTTGTGCATTATTTTGTGAGGAAATAATGAATGAGTTTTCTGCTCTCTAGCCAAAACTAGAGTGTAATGCCATCTCTCCCCAGGAGTGATTTTGAACCCCTGCAACAATGTTACTGTGAGATATCTATTAAAATTGTCCAACAATGCTTTCTCTGCCCATAGGGTTCAGCAATGTTATGGTTGGGCCCACCTTCATCTATTAAGAAAGTCCAAAATTCACAAAACTATGTGCTGGTTATTTTGATTTTGCCATGTGTGGCACTTTGTTCTTGTAGATACTATCATGACCTTGCTAGGTGTTTGATTATCTAGCAATGCTCTTACTGTTTTTATTAATTATTTCTCTTAGAGGCCCATATTCTGGTTGTATGCCCTTAGACCACAAAGGAAATGTAGCCAACAATGAGGATAATTTATAATTTAATTTTGATAATTGCAGGCTGTTAATGCAGATTCAGTTTCAGAGTTGAGGAGTGAACTTGGAAATCAGTTAGCTATCAAGAGTCATGATCTAAAACTGAGGTAAGTGATTTGCATTACTCAAACTTGGTTGTGATGCATGACCAGATTTCATCATGTGCATACTTTTGTTTCATGAGTCTATAATCCAGATTACAAAATTACTTTTTTTTTATGTATGAACCCAAGACCTTATTGAAAGTGCGGATGCACAATCTAGACATAATTTTAAGACCAAGTTTTCTTCAAGGAGATAATGGAGTAGAAGCAAAGGAACCTAGTCTGATTTCATTGTGGAGTTTGATATGCAGTTTGAAGTTGAAAAGATGTTCTATTTAGAGATGAGGTTATGGGATTACCTTGTGTGCTTCTTAACATTTTTTTCTGTGCACATTCTCTGCTTTCATTTGAATCAGTTTGTTCTTATGGTGGATTTTCCTCATTTTGTTTAGTTTCCTTCCTTAATTTATCTTCCATCCGAGTTACATATGTTTCACTGTCTTCACATCTGCTATTAAAATCATGTTTCAGTTATTGCAGTTTTGTTGAATAATACAGGAGAATTGGAGCTGTTGTTTACAGAGTTCAGGAGCTGGAAAATGATCAATTGCTGAAAATTAGTCTGAGGAGTGTGGAGAATGAAGACACGACACCCATATCCCAGGTGGGGCCAAATCTATAGACAAGCTAGATTTTGCAAAATTGTAATTGAATGTTTATGTGCTGAAATGTGCTTCCTGGTGGATTAACAGGAATTTGGTGGCGGTGGACATAAAAATGCTAGCTCCTTCATGATAAGTTCTGCAGAATTTCAGAGATGGAAGGTTGACAAAAGTTCTTTACTGTAGGTAAACTTAGGGATGTTATGCAAATCTTTGCACGAGCACAGCTAACTGCTGAGGTGGTTATAATCAGTAACAGTGAAGATAAAAGTATTGGAGTACCTCTATTCATTTATTGGTCTTGGAAAGGCGTTCAATGAATGCTAAATAAATCTTATCCTGAAATTGTTGTCTTCCAATATTCTTTGTCGTTTATGCTGATATTTCACGTTCATGTGTAATTCAAGTTGTCGATTGGACCCATATAATGAGAAATGGCATCCCATTTGAAGCTAAAGCATGCACTTTATGTTGAAATGACGAGAGATATTTGCTTGGGCCAATCTCCATCTTTCTGTGCCTATTTTTCAGTAATATTTCCATGTGACATTTTATAAGCTTTCACCAGCGAAAAACCCCATATATTCTTCATGTGCTCGTGAATGGAGCTCTTGACAAGGAGACTTTAAAAAAAAAATGTGTGGCAGGAATACATGGGTCCTTTGGACTTTGCACACACACACACACACACACACACACACACACACAGAGAGAGAGAGAGGCGCTTTGCAATTATGGTTTCTCTGCTGAATGCCTCAATTGCTCTTGCGTATGGAGGAGCATTCATGAGTCGATCAGGAACCACTGGTAGCCACATTAGCAAGCAACTTTGAATTGAGGCAGGGCAGTAAATTGAGTCTGTACTACATTTGCATTCTGGTATGATTGGATTGATAAACAATAAAGAGTCATTCTTGCTTTCACTCCATCCATGTAAGTGTCTCTGTTTTTTCCTTTTTCCCCCCCCCCTCCCAGGTAACGGAGATTACAATACTGAAAATCAAACTCGTTTTGAAGTTCTATTTTCATAAATTGTTCAAGTTCGAGCTGATTGAAAAACAAAATACAAAAAAAAAAAAAAAGGGTTTTTGCAAAAATCATAGACCAATATTCCAGATACCAGCTTAATTAAATAAAAGACACCCACAACATTGGATGAATAATAGCAAATTAGTGACAAACTTGTAACTCAGAATTGAAAGATGAGCACAAACTGGTAACTCTCCAATGCAATTTCAGCGCTTCCCTTAAATGAACCAACAACCCCTAGCGTTGTGCAACGGTTATAATTTGATAGCAGAGATTTCTGTATTTCCTTAAATTCAAAATCATTCCATTCATTTTCACCACAATAAAAAGCTCACCCCTCCTGATAGGGCTGCTGTGCTTTAAATTATGATCCATATTGATATGTATAACGTATGCAATCGAATTCAAGAACTTTTAAAAGCCTAGTGATCCGCTCAAAACCATTTACCCGCTTTTTGTGTCGTCTTCACAATTCAACGTCCGTTATTTTTGAAGACAGGACCCGCTGGTCTCATCGTAAAAAAGTAACCGAAAATCAACCGAACCGAACAGGTTTGGTTCGATCATAAAATTCAAAAAATAAAACTGGTCAAATTTAGGCTAAATCTCGGTTGAACCGGAAAAAATCAGGTAAAAACTGGTTTGGTGCATGGTCGGACAGATTTTTCACTTTCAAACAACCAAAAAAAAAAAATATATATATACATATATATATAATTTGACCTCTGAGCTTTGTCCAACTTATAAGTGAGTTTTATTATTTTTTTATCTAAATTTTTAATTTAGTCATTAAAACTAAATTTTAGTGAATAATCAAAACCCCCTATGGTTCTTTTTACAATAACTTGTAAATTTGACCACTAAAATGATTGTTGGGCAAAAAATATTATACAGAATTGATATTTTTTTTTACTTTTTTTTTTCAATTTACTATTAAATAAATATTTATTTATTATTGAATATCAGTTCAAGTCCCGTTAAATTGATTGAATCGATTGACTTATGATCCTCAAATTTTTATTTATTTTTTTTGTTTCAATAACTGGTTCGTGTGCGTCTGTTGGTTATCTATCTAGGCTTAAGCACATCAAAGAAGAATAGACTTTGTTAGTGACTTTCTCAATATTAATATTTACATTAATGGATATGAAGAGGTGTGTTGTGTTGTGCAGATCACCAGCCCCCCATTTAAAGAACTAATAACATTAGTACGTCTGCTTGATATGTTTTGATGATTTTGAGATGATAAAATGGACCACAACGATGATGGGTATTTTTCTTCTTCTTTTTTTAACCATAATAAAAGGGGAAAAAAAAACTTGAATTTAATGGAATCTTGAACACCCATCCGTCCCAACTCCCAAACCCATTTGGCAGTGTTGAAGGGAAGAGGTGACTTGATAAAACCATTTTCTGTGATTCTAGTAGAAGAGAAATAGAGAAACACCTAAAGAGAAAAGAGAACACAAGATGAGACTTGTTGAGGTGCTTTTGTAGCAGAAAATGTCAAAAGGCTAAATTTCATCTTTTGTGTTCAGTAACTTTTAGTACATATATGAACAAAAGCTCGGGCATGGGGCGGTGGAGCCCAACAATGATGGCAATACTTAGCCATCCAAAACCATATCATCGTCTGCCCCACTTTAGCATGAATTTCGACTTCAAGCTTTCTTTATTCACACACATAACACATTTAATAGAGGGAGAAAGCGAGAAGGATACATTTACAACAAAGGGTTGAAAATTGATTATTGATAGATTTATAAGCTTAAAAAAAAAAAAAAAAAAAGTCCATGAACAGAAGTCAATACCCGAACCACACCTTTTTTTTTTTCTTCTTGCTGTGTAAGTATAAATTAAAAAACAATGAGAGGAACCCCATCAGCAGGAAAGACATGTATGGTGCGTTCTTGACTCCCCATGTAAAAATGACCAGACTACTCTTCTGAGGTAAACTTTTCAACAGAAACCGAAAAAGGGACTTGCAGTTACTAACATAAAATTTAGTTGGTGTGGGCTGAAATGAAGGTTTGGCAGCAAAAACAGCAACAGCAGCAGAAGTAAATAAGACCCCCCCCCTTCTGCTCTTGATGAGAGGGCATTCAAAGTCCCACCTAACCCTGAAACTTCTTCAGCATTGAATACCACCAGCCCATGTAGACTGAACTTCTCTGATTTCCCTATTTAAAGACCTTTAGAGAAGTAGAAAAACAGTTGTACTGTAGTAACAAATTCGGAGCATCAGGAACTAGGACAATTCAAGGCAGCCTTAATTTGCTGGACAGTCCTGCCGATAAGGTTATTAACAGTGGTTACCGACTCCATGTTCAGCCTTGCAGATGGCAAGCTGCTCACTAATATTTGAAAGGCCACTGTAACTAGCGAACCAGCAGACCTAGCCATGCTTCCCTGAGTACTAGAGCTTGTTGATGCACCATCTCCATGGTCAAGGCAGCCATCAGGTGAAATGGCAAACCCTGATGGCAGCACAGTAATGCAAGAAGGGTCCTCGCCACTCATTGCTATGTTGATGGATGGTAGATCAACTGGGGAATAGACCACAAGGGAACCTGATGAATCTATACAGCTCTCTTGGAGTATTAACATGTTGTTCTGACCAGTATTGAAGGCCTAACACAGAATCCCATGGTGTGATTACTAACTCTAAATGTCTGCAGTCCAGCTTAGAAAGTACCACATTTGATACTAATGACAAAAAAAGGAAAAGGAATAAATTAAAGTGCGAAACTAAAATAGCCTTACTCGAAGAACAGATATACAGTTCCCAGGGTGTGATCCATTTGCAATATGGGCAACTTCTTGCACAGCATTGCCACTGGAGAGAACATCCCACTAAAAGAACAAGAATCAGAAGCTAAGGTGGTATACCAGAAAGAGAAAGAAATCTAATCAATAAAAACAGTAAAAATGAACCATCATCTTTGCTATGAATCATTCCAGTTTGAGCTTTCAATTTTGATTACCTGAGGACGTGTTCTTTCATCCTTGAAGAAATTGAACATTCTTTGTGGAGAAACTGGAAGCCAAAAGGTAGTAGCTGCACTTAAAACTGCGCTGTTGGGTTGACAAGGATCTGAGGACTTGTGAAGGCTGACTCGAACTCCAACTTCATTCAACCCAGAAAGTGTTGTCCATCGGTGACTATTAGATGTACTGATGCTAGCACAGAAACTGTTAACCATTCTTTGGGAAAGCTTCATCATGCTTTTCTTTCCCTCAGGTGATGGTATTACTGAAAAATCAAAAAGGAAAAGGGAGAAGTAAAATAAATTCATGAAGACAGAATCAAAACAGTGAGCCAACATATAGAGGCGGAATTACCTCCTCCAAGATCCCGAGTTGAAGAGCCTGACACCATTAAACATGCAAACCTTTCGCACATCCTCTGCAGGGTAGCAAGCCATCGTTCAGCTCCTAAGGCCATTCCACTATAGATGAGGTCTCTATAAAGCCGATGAATGGGTGCTTTGTCTTCTATTGCTACATGTTCCACCCAAGTAACCTGCAATCATATAATAAGCAGTACAAAGCATAAATTTTGCTACAACTATCTCAACTTGTAGAACAAAAAGACCTCAATTACTTGCAGATACTAAACTGCTAATAAGGAATTTGACAACCTTGGAGTATCCATTCGGCATATCCTGAATAAAGCATCCAGAAGGAAGCCTACGAGATTGACATTGAGAAGCGAATTGTGGAATATCATAGGAAACATCAACAACAGCCCATAAGCCTTGCTCAATTTGCTGGCAGTAACGGAGAATACAAAATTCCCGAGTTGGAAGCAGTGGTGATAGCATCTGCAGCTCTTCATACATCTGCAAACGGCAACATCCAATTGCAGGAGATAATTAACTTTTTTTGGAACAGAATATTAAAGCCTAGAACAATTTGTCTAAAAACTCTTTGTTTTAAAAAGAATTGAGTACCAGTTTCAAAGAACCACTGTGGCCAGCCAACATCCCAGATGAAATTACTTCAATTGTCTTTGTCGTGGAAACAATTGTGGGAAATAGCTCAAGCCATTTGTTCTATAAACTCCAATCATGGATAAGTCAGAAAAATCCTTAATAATTAAAAAATTTAGGGACCAAAACAATAAAGCATCAGAAAGTATAAGTTCTTACTGTATCCATAAATATGTCAACCAGGGCTAGACCATTCATGATGACAACACCTGAATCTCTTGATGCTTCAATTCGAACATTTGGATTCTTCAGCTGACTGGCAGGCCGAGGAAAAAGTCTTTGGTAGCTTTCGAGGTTAAGGACTTCCCTGCCATCAATGGATGATTTGATCCACAAAGGTTCATTGGTTTGCATAAGCCTTAACAATTCATCCATAGCATTTGCAGCAACATCAGCCATGAGGGACTTATCCATGTCAGAAATGCCTAGTGGCTGGAAAGGCAAACTTGAAGGACAATTAGCTGGAAGAAGTTCAAGATCAAGATCAAGGGAAGGGCCACCACCAAATCCGTGTCCCCCAAAACTCCCCATCGATAAATCTAATGAAGAAATATGGATGGGTTGCATTGGAGAGAGTTGCGAAATTGGCCTCCCAATATATTTGGCGGCAATGCTGGAAACTCTATCAAGCTACAAAAGGAAAAAAAGAAAAAAGACAAATTTTGGAACAACAATGAACACAAGAAAATGAAATATTCCTTGGAAAATGGCATAATGATTAAAAGAAAAAAAAAACAGAGGGTAAACTCAAAAATTGGAACCTCTTCTTTCAAATGGGCATTCTCCATTTGAAGTTTGTGTTCATCAAAGTAGGTATCATCTGTGACCGGAGGACCCCCACAAGACGGGCAGACAACGTTCTTGAGTGCCTCCCTAATGGCTATGTTCTCACATCGGATCTTATCATTCTCTGCCCGAAGAGCACAGTTATCGGCTCTTTCATGTTGGGCCTAAAATCGGTTCCAAGCACAAAGAACACAACTTTTACTGTCACAAACATAATTAATACACAGAGAAATATAGATTGATAAACAAAAAAAAAAAAAAACAGGAGACTTTCACCTTCATCTGGGTCCTCCTGTTTTGGAACCAAAACTTGATCTGTCGTGGTGATAATCCCAACTCCCTACTTAGCAGTGACCTTTGCTTCTCGTCCGGGTGCGGACATTCCTTGAACATACTTCATTTTTTGTCGGATGGCAAACAGAAAGAATACAACAAAAACATTACCACCAACAACAACAACCAAAAAAATACAAACCTACAAAGCCCGTCATCAGACTTAAGGAAACCAATGCATTACATGGAAGGATGCAAACTTACTCTAACTACTAGATTACAGTTGAATGAGAAACAAAAATGCGAAGGGGGTGTTCTTACGCGTCGAGCCTCTGAATTTGGTAAGTAGTGTGGCGATGATAGCGTTTCTTCCTTCTTTGTGGGTCGGAGGGGTCATGGTCCCCGCCGGACCCACCGCCACTACTTGCTCCCCCGCCGCCTCCTCCAACGCCGGCATACTCCATTTTCCTCTTAAAGAGACCCTTTTTCTCTTTCTTCTTCTTCTTTTTTTTTTTTTTTTTTGATGAGAAAGAAAAGAAGACGAAGAAGAAGAAGAAGAATTTTTGGGGGCAGAGAATGAACAGTTACGGTCCCATTATAACATCGTGAAACGCTGTTACAGAGTGCACAAAAGAAGTGCAAAAGATTTGAGCTTGATTTTTGGTTCTGGAGGTTTAAGCTTAAAGAATATTTTGGCTTTGAAGGCCGAAAAAGGCACATATCACTGGGGAGTGAAACGGCTGAACTGTCAAAGAATTTGGCATGATTTTTGAGAGGGAGTTAAGGAGAAAGATTATTATTAGGTGATTAAATCTTGGCCTCTAATTAAGTCCATCACAAACCTAAATAATATTAGATAGAGGACCACCTTCACCACCCTCCCCCCCCCCCCTCTTCCCTCCCTCTCCTTTCCCTCTCCCACCACCACCACCACCACCACCACCCAAAACATTCCACAGCTGAATCCATATGAATTTTTACTTCAAATCTTCTTTCTTTTTGCTGATTTTTGTGATTGGTGGGTAGGCACTAGTGTGCCTAAAACATGGCCTTCTTGTTTTCCTTAAAAAGTTCACCGCCCTGAAAGAAGATTTCTCCAAAAAAATAAAATATAAAATAATAATAATTTTACTGCATGTCTTATTTAATAAAAACATAATATTTTTAATTTACTATATTTTAATTTTTAATTTTTCATCTATATTTATTAATTATATAACTAAATATTTTTATAACCCAGTTGTATGATTTATATTATTTTTTGTATATTTTATCATTATAATTATATTTTTTCATTAGATGATATATTCAGTAGAATTAATCTTAGGACAAATTTTCAAGCTATATAATAAAACTCGTTTGTTTTTTCAATTTTCTTGGTCGGGGACTTCTTCTTTGTTTTTTTTTTTTTTTTTTTTTTTGGGTTTTAAGCATCATCCTCTTCATTTACAAGATCTCTACTACATGCATGACTCGTTCTTCATTCAATCAAAATTGTAAATTCAATATGGTTTCATTTCCGACCTTCTAATACTATTTTGGGTGAATAACATGTCTTTGATCAAAATGAAATATATAGGTACATAATGTCACTTGAAAAGAAAAAAAAAAAAAAGGTTGAAAAAAATAAAGAGGGTGTGAGACACTACACTTGGAGGGGGGGGGCTCTAATTTTTCTCCTCCTAAATTTAAGGCTATCACATACACACACACACTCTCTCTCTCTCTCTCTCTCTCTCTCTCTCTCTCTCTCTCTCTCTCTCTCTCTCTCTCTCTCTCTCTCTCTCTCTCTTCTCCAGTTATTATTACGTATTTATGATTTTTATGTTATGGTAGAGAAGTAGGGAAGAGGGGGGGAGAATAGAGTGTGTGTGTGGGGGGGGGGTGGTACAAAAAGAAAACGCTTACTCGCGGCCAGCCAGGTGTTCCATCAGACAAAGCTTTAAATTGAAACCAGCAGCAGTCACTGCATCTATCACTCGCTAGTCAGTCAGTCGGCCGCTGAAAAATTGAATCAATTCCATTCCCCCAGAGTGTGATTTCCCCTTATCTCTTTTTTTTTTTTTTTTTTGACATATGTGCCCTTTTGTTTTTAACGTTTTGGGATCTCTGCCAGGTTGCAACTATAACCCACCCCCCCCCCACACACACACCAAAGACCCAACACATTTACGTATAGGTATGGTATGTTGTATACATCTCCACACGAGTAGATTCCCCCACCTCCCCCCCCCAAATTGACATATACAGTCATGAAATTCATCCGCAAGATTGCATCAACAAAAATTAATGTAATGTATATGCACAAAATTATGAGAACCCATTGCAAAGTCAAATCTTTTTTGGGCACACACTCTATTGGTTGGGCTTACTGAAATGAAAATATTAGTTCTAAGACAATCGTAAATTAAAATTTTTTATATATTTTTTTTTAATTCTAAATCCCACTAGTAATTTAATTTCATTCTTTAATTTATTTATTTTTTTAAAAAAAAAGGTTTTTGTCATTTTCTGTGTTGTCCTGTAATGCGTAATAAGGTCGATGAAGTGAGGAATGGCTATTAATCTACGCGAATTGCAGTCGCATGTTGTTGTGCTCTGAATCCAAGCCCTGGGATCAATTCGAGGGGCAGGGCATTGTCGTCTTTCTCACTTTATTTGTTAGTACAAAGAAGCTTTGGGACTAAAAACGCACGTCAAAAAGATAATAAATAAATAAAAAAAAAAGTCAAACTTGATACCATTTTTTCTGTGCAGCGGATTTCTCTGCCTGGATTCTCCCACTACAAAAATCAATTTTTTTTTTCCCACCCATTTGGTTAGGTAGGTGATGGCTTAATTCTTTTCTTCTTTTGTCGATAAATTAAATTTTATTTAAGATTAAAATTTTAAATTTTAAATATGAAGATATAAGTATTTAGTAAATGAAGTATCTGAAAAAAAAAAAATCAAAATTCTAGTTGCAATCTTGCTATACTTTTCTCCCAGCAAGCATCATAATGTAGTTTCGTTTATTTTTCAAGGTACCAAAAAGAAAATCGCCTTGTACAGTTATTTTTAAAATAAAATAATGAAAAATATAGTTGAAACACAATAACTTCTCTGATGAATTTTTTTTTTAAATTTAACTAACTTTAACTGAAGTTCAAATTTAAAATCTTTCTATCTTAAAAAAACAATTATAATGTCAATAATAAGTTATGGCTAATTGGTGCATATAACTATTTTTTAAAAATATTTAATTTTGCATACCTTTTTTTCTTTAATTAGAAGTGCAAATTATTATTTACAATAAGAGCTCAAGTGTCGACCCTAAAGACACGAATGTAACACAATAAGATAGAAAAATATATTTATTATTATAAAATTAAGATACAAATATCATATAATATATATATATATATATATATATATATATATAAAGAATAATACGTTATGTGTACATATAATATGGTAATGAATATATTATAAATTTAAAAATATAATATAATTTTTTAAATAAAATAATTGTAATTATTTTGTATTAAATATGTTTATTAATATGTTTATAAAAATTATTATTATGTTCATAATTTATAAAAATTATAAATTTAATTTTATGTCAGACATGTGCTCCGCGTATTCAATTAGAATAGAAGTGTTCGACAGTCTGAATTTTTTTTTTTTAATTAGACAAAATTTTGACGTGATCCAGTGAAACATGACAAACGAGACAAGTGTGTGTGCGCGCGTCTGATTTTAAAAAGTGCATCGTGATTGATGGAAATGATGTCGCCGCCGTTTACGTTTTGGCTACATTAGGCAAAATGAAGAAGATGACAGAAATGACCAGCCCCCCTAACCTGTGGTTCCTTTTGCATGCTTCCCTTTGTGGCATTTCTTGTTTAACCTTTTTCTTAAACGGCAGTTTTATGAAAAAAAACAAAAAAAGGAGGAAAAAAAAATCTAAGTGATAATTGGCACGTGGTCTTTACACATTTAAAATTATTTTTAAAAATTTTAAATTCTACATAAAAATACATATTATAAAAAATAAATTATTTTATTTTATAAAACCCACGTATTAATTTACTCTAATTTTTATTTGACTCTTTTTTTTTTTCACCAATCTTTTTCTTTTTTCTAAAGTTCACGAGACAACAGATTGCTAATGTCTACGTCTTTAACCTAAGCCGAAGCCTCCGTCCCAACTTTTACAGTCTTATCTCAATTAATAAAAATTAGTCTGAAAAAATATCAAAAAAAAAATTATTTGACTAATATATAATTATATATCAAAATTAATAAGAAAAAAAATCTTTCATTTTTAGACCTACTGACAGGCAGTATTTGGGAACCTTAATGTTCGTCCAGTTAGTTTATGAAATCCGTATTTAATTATCATATGCTCATTTTCTTCTTTTTCTGAAATTTTGGTTTTAACAGTGCTTCTTTTTTTTTTTTTTCTTATAGTTCCACATTAAAATAGAAGAAGTACTGTTTTAATATTTTGGCTGTTGTCTCTGGTGATGGGAACTCCTTAAAACTTTTATAATCATTCCCTCAACTTTTATAATCATTCCCTCAACTTCTTTGCACCCTAGACGAGAAGGATTTGGGAGTAATTAATGCTTTATTTCACTCGGCATTTGCATAAAGCTTTGTTTCTGGGTAATTTAAGGGAGGTAATGAGCTCTAATTAAATTTTTTTTTCTCTCTCATTATGAGATGCTCCTTTAATATTTAATCACATATAAGCTCTTCTTTAATTATCTTTGATAGAAGAGGTTACTCCTAAAGGAGAATCCATTTTTATGGGTAAACAACAATCAACTTTGAGTCTCCTCTTCTTTTTTTTTTTTTTTTGTTTTTTCCCCCTTGGAAACTGGGGTTCAAATTTTAATATTATAATTTAAAAATTCAATTTTTGATCCTAAAAAAAATCTTAATAGTTAATAAATTAAGTTTTTATTTTAAAATATTTGAATTTTAATTTATACAAGATAAAAAAAAAAAAAAAAAAAAAAAAAGAAGAAGAAAGCTTGCTTAAGTAATATTATCTAACCAGGTATTGCTCGATGTGAAGACAGGTGACGTTTTGCTAATTTGGTGGAGTTAGAAGGGTGAGTCGCAATCCCTATCATTTATCAAGCGACTTTTTGACATATATTATCATATAAGAAAACAAGAGACTAACCTTGGACTTGGGCGCGGGTATTGAAAGTGATGAATCATTTAAACAAGTTGTTGAAACCTAGTCATTGGTAATAAATTACAAGAGGGAAGAGCCGTTGGGTAACAACTATTTGCTTAACTTATAGGCTAATTTTAGTCAGAGGGTCCCATCCACAGACACACAGAAACTGCTGAATTACTTGGATATGGGTCTGTTTATTACTTGGAACTCAGCTCATCATCCATCTTCGAACTGCTGAATTTGGTTGCTCCCACGGCCTTTTAACTGTCTAGCACACCAAGATTATTTAATTAATTTATTTCTCCGTGTTGTCAGACTGTACCTGGAAGGAAGTTAATTATCAATAGTTGCAAATATCATTATCTTCAAGAAAAATTTGAAAGAAAGAAAGAAAGAAAAAAAAAAAAAAAAGGGATGAATTTTCCCTAGAGATATCTCTAGTAATTGAGCATTTAACCTTATGTTTTTTCAGTTTATATACGCGTATATTTGGGGTACTTATGATAAATAATGCATCTTTGGGTGTATTTTTCGGATACGTGTCTTGCAAATGTACACAAAAAAAAAATAAAAAATAAAAAAAATGCATGTTTGGAAAATAATGTAACGGAAAAACAAAGGAATGTACAAATTAATTACGTGTCTACCTAACATAGAAAATAATATACAAGCTTTAGATTTTGGATCTGACTACTAAGTTTAACCTGGGTGGACACAATTCAATTATATAAAAAATATATATATATGAAATTTAATTCTGAAGTACAAAGAAAATGGGATAAAACATAAAATACAATAAAATATATTAAAACATGAAGCTCTTTATTACTTTGTTGTTTAATTTTTTTCATTTTTGCATACAACCCTCAAAATTACAATTGTGAAAATTTACAAAAATAAATCCCTTCTTCAGTGCATATACTCTTACGTTCGCAAACTCATTATCAAGCAAATATAATAAGGATTTATAAAAATAAAATTAAATTAGGCAAGGAATAAATTAATGTAATAATATTATTGATATGATGAATTTATTATACAGTTCTTACATATGGTGTTCCGTTTGTGTAGTAATGTGGACTCAAAAGGGTAGGAGTTTGAGGGTAACCAGATTTATAAGCTGTTAATTCGTACCTGAAATGAACTGAATTTAATTAAATCATACAAGTTAATTTAACGTGAATTATCATTTTATTTGACTCTTATTATTTAGAATTTGTCACAAAAATAAAAAAAAGGGCATCGATTTTTTATTTTTAATAATATATGATATCAAATAAAAACAATGAAATTCAATTAAATTGAATTTCACAAAATGTATCATTCCTTTGCTTCGGGTGTGTCATTTAAGCCTAAGCAGTCAAACAGCGCCAGCTAACGAGTTTCCCATCAATTGCAACTGTGAATTTTTGGTGATCGTGAGAAAGTTTATGATTTTCTTTTGGTAATAAAACTTTTTCTAATAATCAAGACAGCAAATTTCAATTTCAAATTCAGAATTGAAACTCATAAATGTTCAATAATTTGTTCCGTACAAGCGCCATCAGTTTTTATCAATTTTCACAAAATCCCACAATCTGGTTTTGCACCTTTGTAGGCCCAACAATTCTTCAAATTGCGAAGTCTTTAAAGCTCAAGAATGGAATTTTGGCTGCAACAGAAGTGGGAAAAGAGAAAATATATAAAATAAAATTATTGGGGTTTTACAGTCTTATGACATTGAACGCCAACTTGACTTGGAAAGAAGAATATGAGTAAACTCCTTGCACCAGTTACCTCGTACTAGGTTTGTGCAATCAATCCGACAATTGGTTGGAGCCAACTTCCTCATCTTTTATCGGTGCCTTGCACACAATATGACAGCCCATATCTTTCAGTTGCATCTCTTCTGAATCACTCGTAGCCTTTGAGGGGATGTCTTCTACACTGTGATCATAGTTTACATGGACCCCCACAAGAGAGACGTGGCGTGGTTCGACAACTGGATGTCCTGCTACAAATGAATTGTACATATGCCTATGTTACGACAGCAGAATTCTTAGTTTGAACCATGGTTTGCGTGAGAGGTGCTGCTCCGCCTTAGACGCTTCTGCCGATGTCTCCATGCAACTTGGATTTGGGTAGCTCCCTTAGCTCTCCAATATGGGGATTGATATCTGTCAACATCCAAAATGACAATTTATATTTAGAAAACTTCAGGGGAAGTTCTGGCTATTTCAAACAACGAGTAAATCTAGAGGGATCAAGTAATCGATATAACCTTATGGCTCCTTGAATGCGTGGATTTTGTAAGCTTCTTGCAAAAAAACTGGTGACCTCTTTGAGGTCTGCTGCTTGAAGGGAGAAGGCTTCTACATTTGTTAAGCATCTTACCGTCCTACTGCTCAACAGTCGTTGTCCAGAGTTCTTGATTTTCTTTCTATCTGCAGAAACATCAAAAGTTGCGCCATTCAGATTTTTGGTAAGGCTTCTTTTGGTGAACCAAAAAACCAATAATGCAAGTTTGGCTGGTCAACATTTAGATGC
The DNA here is from genome assembly GCA_021464305.1 of Kandelia obovata. Classification (NCBI taxonomy): domain Eukaryota; kingdom Viridiplantae; phylum Streptophyta; class Magnoliopsida; order Malpighiales; family Rhizophoraceae; genus Kandelia; species Kandelia obovata. Next base: position 1,503,967 of record CM038480.1, read on the forward strand.
TTGTGCCTGCAATTACCAATGAATGGGGAGGGGAAAAAAAAAATACAACATAAAAGACATGTCGATACCTTTGGCCACAGAAGAAGAATGCTCAAGGCACCACATGATAAGTTCCTCCCCACAAGCATTCCCTTCAGATAAATGGAATGCATTCCCATCTTCCCCAATGCTTTCCAATTCTCCATGTACAATAAAAATCATCTTCTCAACTGCACCGCCATGATAGAAAATTTCACCTCCCTTTATATATATTGTTTGCCGTAGTCTCTTGTAGATGGCATCTAAGATATGATCATCCATCAGGGCAAAAATCCAAACCTGCAAAATGTTTATTTTTCAAATTTTCAGCAAATGCCTCATGTTTCAGTCATGCAATTGACTATGACATAGTTACATTATTCACTATGACATTGCTATGGATGCTCACCTTCTTAACAAATTTGAAGAGGTGTCTTCTTATATCCCTCTGCAAATCTTCAGGCAAATTCTCCAACAGCATGTCTTCATTTACACCTCTGGTAGCAGACCAGTTATATCTTTCGGCTCCTATCACTTTCCTATATAACAGTATAGAGATTGCTCAAGTAGCAGATAAGTGTTGCTTACCGCACAACTCTGCAGGTTGTATAATACATGGCATATTTATTCTAGTGCATAAAGCACTACAGGTAAATGTGATTATATATTATCGGTGTGCCTGGGGCGGGGGGGGGGGAAAGGAGAAAACTCAAAATTAGTAGCATTAACATATAGGGATGATATCAAGTTCCAATAATGTGGGAGTGTGTGACATCCCCTTATTCGCCATATTTACAAAGGCTCCCAGGAAAGTGCCTTCAGAGGACTGCAAGGACGGTTGCATAATAAGGAAGGAAACATCAACTCTTGTAGCTCCTTGCTTCACCTTCCCAGTAATATGGAAGCAGAAAAATCAAATGCCTCCATTGTCAGAGATGCCTGGTTTAGTACTTTGCTTTTTTGCATACCAACAATTTCAATCCAAAGACCAACTTGTTAGAGAAAATACTGAGCTACTAATTCATAAGTTTTTTCTCATACAAGGTTGACAAGTACAGAATCACGCAGGTTCTTCATCATAAATTGGCTTGATAAGATTTGTGATTTGAAGAAAATGAGCTATTAAAAGACATAGAATTTAGAGCAGGGAAAAAAACCGAATAAAACGATGGAAAGATAAAATTATGGTACCTTCTTAGTTCTTGTGGTAAGCACCGATGTCTCATCCACTGCTCAACATCACGTCGTCTTAGTGACATTTCTAACCTCCTAGAATGCAGATTAAAAGGAGGATGTTATCAAATAGATTTTCCACCAAGTAACATGATAACGCAGTTAGAGAAGAATATTCAAGGAATCACTCTGGCTTTCTTCATTCAAACCTGTAACTAATTGCTAAATATTACATCAGGACCATATGACATAATAAACAACATATGGACACACTCAGTTGGACTGCCTAAATAATGTAAACTTTTACTTCATTACTTATGTGTTAAACTCCAATAGCCCGAGTGCAAATTCTACACCATGGGAGGAACAACAGGTGCATTTAAGTAAATCAACTGTCAATGTACATTCTTTAACCTCCATAATCTCGTGCTTAATAAGAAGAGTATTATTTACTGGACATACGCAAGAATACCATTTTCACCAATCAAATTCACCAGAACGCCAATGTAACATCTCTGAATGAAGTGGATTATGCTGAAAGACAAAATCTAAAATTTTACCTCCGACCAAGAGCCTGGAGGAAGTTCTGCATATTTCCTATGAGAAAAGCAAAAAGCAAGAGTCCAAGGCCAATGATGCCCATGGTAAAAAGAACTTCCCCAACAAAGTAGCTTGGGGTTTGATTTCCAGCAAGAGTACTTATTTGCTTCATCAAATAAAAAACACAGATTGAAGTTAACAGGAAATACCGTTAGCTTCCACATTAGCTGCATAGTCAATAATCAATATCGGTTCCATAACTACGTTCATGAAGCAAGAATAAGAGGATCTCTATGGTATCAAGCATGAATGCAAGTCAAATGGAACCATAATACCCAAAAAGGGAAAAAGGCTATTCCCACTGGGGATATGTCCAACTTAAGGTACAAGGGCCTCTTGATCTACAATTCTAAATCCTAGATTGTGTTTTGTAGAACATCTTAATTTGCACACAAGCATATAGGTTCATCTTTTCTGCATTTAGAAACTTCCCATTCTAAGATGCCCACAAATGTTACAAGCCATCAAAAGAACCAAAATAACAAATTTGAGAAGCCAACAAACTGCCATATTTACTCATTGCTGAAAGAAATCCATTGGTTTTTGGCTGATGAAGAAAAGTACTCCAGGAAATCAAGGAAGCCATCATATGTGTATGTATGAGCATGAGTACGACGTGCGCATTGTGTGCTGTTCCCGCATATATGTACATGCTGTCAACAGACATATCATCAAGTGACAAGTTTCCTACACATAGACAGGGCAAAGAGTGTGTGTGTGCCAGCATTAATAAACTTGCTGACAACAGATACCTTCTGATGACAAGTTTCCTAAACCTCACCATGGGGCATGTTTCTAGTTGATTCAGAGAACTTTTAAAGCCAGCTTCTAAAAGTGTGTAAACTATGTGATATTGTTTGCTAGAATAAGTTCCAATAAATAAATAACCAAATAAGTAAATAGATGCTCAAAAGATGTCATTTGCCAATTACCTGGAATCCCCAGAACATCGAATATACATATCTAGTGATCACACCTTCTGAAGTAAGGTTAACAGCTTGGTCATAGATTCCATAAGAAAAATCACTTCCTGTAAAACAAGCTTGAGCATCTGTATTATCTTTCCATGGAGACCGTGATGGATCAGAAACACCTTCTCCAACATACCCATGTCCACAATCTATGACCTTCTTACAGAAGTCCTTGCCATAAGAATTGTGGCAGACACGCCGAAGACAATGGTTAACCCTCTGCCAGGATAAAGTTTTGGGGATGAGGGAAGAGATAATTTGAATGCTGTTACAAATTTATATTACGAACAGTAAATTGTTGAAGAAAGAGAGCCAACAAAAGATATCAAACAATTGCAATCACTTTGCTTACCAGAAATCCTAAGAGGTACCAGCATGACCCAACAACATGGGCAGACAAAACAAAGGTCAGAAGATTTATAACAAAGTTTGCCCATGCTGTCTCAAATATGAACCCGCTTTGAGTCTGACCAACAAAAAGAGGTAAAAACCTGTACAGTCTGGGGATGTATTGAATGAGAACGGCTGCCCATAAAAGATTTTTGGCATTATTTGCTCCATATAACCCTAAATTGTTAGGCAGGACAAGTAATACAATGATCTGCACAGAGAAAAGTGCACAAATTTAGAGCATGGTTACTTCAATCAAAAGAGGTGCTGCATTGGAATCTCTCTTTTCTTACTCTCTCTTTGCATTCTCAATATTATCATAACCAAATCAATAGACCTTAAGGTTCTTTGTCCATGCACAATGAAACCAAACTTAAAATCTAATTCTTTCTCCCTCTCCCTCCCCCTCAACCGCAATACATACATAATAGGCACAAATTATTATCAACTGTGAAAACCAAAAGAAACCTTGTTCTCAGCTCATGCTTCAAGCTCAGCAGAATTCTACTTTTCTACATTTTGAAGTTGCTGCACCAAACCATCTGACTGTTCTGATTTGCTATACCACAATATATTTTACATTTTGCACCGTATTGATGGAAAAAGGTGATTTAAGGTAATTTTTTAAAATTTCTTTATTTCTTATTCACAAACAAAACCAAGTCAGTTCCTTTTCTTATTTAATATCTTATTTTATAGTAGTTCAGCCCCACGCCCAACACAAAATGAAACATTCAATAACAGAAAACGACATCAAATGTCAATCCATAGATGCAACAAGTTGGGCCGGTCAAACACTAAAGGAGAGAGTTATGGAAGATGAGTAAGGAAATGAACTTACTTGAGGAACTGGCAGTGCTATAAACAAATCAATTAAAAACCGTCCTTTCAGGTAGTTCATGGCAATTTTCTTTGGATGGTCCACTAAAACTCCAGTCCCCACCACTCTAGACTCAGGAGACACATAAACTAATCTAAACTGCACAAAAATAAATGAAAGGATATAAACCAATGAGTTAATTGCTCTGTTTAATGAGTTCAAAAAATTTTCTTAGAGGCCTGAATGTGCATAACCCAAAGCAAATCCAATTGAAGAAAACAATGGTGTGTGGGTAAATCATAAAGCTCAAAGGCAATCACAATGAGAAAAATCGTATTTTCCATAAATAAATTTATTTGAATGAATTATTGTAACTTTAGACTAATCTGAGAACAAATATGTTAATTTGATCGCATAGAACAGTGTTAACTGGCAAAGTTACTGCTCCTGAGCATCCAGCTGACTTCGGTACATGGAGCACTTTAGACTTATCCCATAGAATACCCCCAAAGCATATAATGCTGCATCCTTTACAAACATTTTTACCATTACCAGCCACTGCAGAAAATGCACAAGAAATGCAGAGATTGTTGTTTGTATGGCGGGTCCAAGATGGCACCACAATAAAATTCAAAAAGTCCAAATGGTATGGTAGTCTTTTGAAATTTTCTGGTTTCATTTCAAATCAACATGATTGTTTTGTTAAAAAAAGAAAGTCATGTATACATATGGCCAACTGATCAATTTGACACAATGAACTGCAGTCATTAGGATTTAAGAATTGAAAATTTTTAGTACATATTACATGTGTGCTAAACATGCAGATGGAACATCGACAACCGTCGAAGAAATGTCATGAATTTTCCCTCCATTTCTATGCTTTAAAAGGTTTTCAGTACTTGAACATGCAAAATAAGGGGACTCAAACACCAAAAAGTAAAAGCTCAACAACTTGTGATATTGTTTTCCATGGAAGTTATGTTTAGGTTTCTTTGACAAGTTGAGCCTAGTTAGATCCTAAGATCCGAATGACCTTGACATTCTTCAGTCCAATTTCAGATTGTAGTCAAGATACACTGCTTACTTGTGCATGCCTGCACACAAATCCTCCGTGCGCATGTGCCTCTAACTCTGCAGTGTGTCTAATGAGCATAAGGTCATTTCTTATTCAGAATCACATATGAACATGGAACAAAACCCATAATTTCTGAAGGTTCTGTTTTTTTATAGTAAATGTTGATTTGCATAAATGGTTCTACTCCAATGTTTCTACCCGGTGGTGCACACTGTCTTACAGTGAATTTCATGATCTTGATCTTCAACGCATCAAAAACATGTAATGCTAGCAGAAATAAAGCATTGGTAGCAGTTGTATGATCCTTTTAGCTATAAGTGCATAGGTTCAGTAGATGTCACATTAAGTAACCTCTGGGCAACTTCCTGGGGGCAAAACGTTTTTTAGCAGTGAGTGAAAATGATAGATCCAACTGCATGAAACAAATAAGTAAAAAGCAAATCCCAGCATCAGTACAGGGAGCTGATGAAGAAGGCAACATACCTGAAGAAGCATATTTAGTAAGTAAACAAAATCGGTTAAGCTCCTGAAAAACACTATTGTTTTAGTCATGGGCCAATCAATTACTAAACACTTGTTAACCTGCACTTGAAAAGAGGAAAAATATGTAGAGGCCAAGATAATAATGAACCAAAAGAAGCTTAAATTTATGCTTTGGACTTTGATGCAACATGGAGTCTATGGCTTTGATAACTTTGATGGGTAGCTATTGACACTGCAAATAGTGGCTTGCCTAAAGGTGAGAAGAAATGTAGTGAGAAGCAAGTACTAATGTGTCTCATAATTTTAGGCCTGGGGTTGAATTTTTGAGGTCACCGAGAGAGGTTCGAGTTCAGGCAACTTGGGAAAGAATTTTGCCAGAATTGAAATTAAAAAACAGGAGCACAAGTGGGTATGATAAGCAAGGATCTTGTAAAATGGAATTTCTCAGGCTGGGATTTGGTGCAATATCCTTAAAGTTTGTGACTGTGCTTTCACAGTTGCAATACACGTTCCCTCAATTACAACTGAATTGCAGTGGCTTCTCCAAGATGTGGCGGTGACTAGAATGTGTACGGGTTGGTTTGGCTGGTTTAAAAAACTTTAGAAAAACAGAACGTATAGAAATTGTACTCGCATACCCGCGAGGTGCCTCGTAGCCATAAATTCCAGAACGAAACACAGCTAGAACCATACCTGTTGCACTGACAGCAAGAAGAAAAATAGAGGATCTATGAAAATTGCCAGCAAACAGGAAACGAAAAAATATCGGTTCCAACGCTGAACAGCTTTGTTATGATGATTGACAACGCTATGAACATATGGGTCCAGAAAAGATACAAGCCTCCTTGCCCAACCTTTCGCCTCCCCATAGAGAAGACTATGAAGCTACAAAGAACCATGAACAGAAATCTTCGTGACCATGCAGAAATAGCCGCACCTGTCTCTTATACACATCTTGCTTACTTGTGCATGCCTGCACACAAATCCTCCGTGCGCATGTGCCTCTAACTCTGCAGTGTGTCTAATGAGCATCAGGTCATTTCTTATTCAGAATCACATATGCACATGGAACAAAACCCATAATTTCTGAAGGTTCTGTTTTTTTATAGTAAATGTTGATTTGCATAAATGGTTCTACTCCAATGTTTCTACCCGGTGGTGCACACTGTCTTACAGTGAATTTCATGATCTTGATCTTCAACGCATCAAAAACATGTAATGCTAGCAGAAATAAAGCATTGGTAGCAGTTGTATGATCCTTTTAGCTATAAGTGCATAGGTTCAGTAGATGTCACATTAAGTAACCTCTGGGCAACTTCCTGGGGGCAAAACGTTTTTTAGCAGTGAGTGAAAATGATAGATCCAACTGCATGAAACAAATAAGTAAAAAGCAAATCCCAGCATCAGTACAGGGAGCTGATGAAGAAGGCAACATACCTGAAGAAGCATATTTAGTAAGTAAACAAAATCGGTTAAGCTCCTGAAAAACACTATTGTTTTAGTCATGGGCCAATCAATTACTAAACACTTGTTAACCTGCACTTGAAAAGAGGAAAAATATGTAGAGGCCAAGATAATAATGAACCAAAAGAAGCTTAAATTTATGCTTTGGACTTTGATGCAACATGGAGTCTATGGCTTTGATAACTTTGATGGGTAGCTATTGACACTGCAAATAGTGGAGATGTGTATAAGAGACAGAGATAATAATGAACCAAAAGAAGCTTAAATTTATGCTTTGGACTTTGATGCAACATGGAGTCTATGGCTTTGATAACTTTGATGGGTAGCTATTGACACTGCAAATAGTGGAGATGTGTATAAGAGACAGACCTTTAGCATCCCCATAGAGAAGACTATGAAGCTGCAAAGAACCATGAACAGAAAGCTTCGTGACCATGCAGAAATAGCCGCACACATTGCTAAATTTCGTAATAAAACTTTAGGAGAATAAACAGTTACACGATTACTAACAAATGGGTCTATAGGATTGTAATCCCATAACGTCACCAATTAGTGCGAGAATACCTTTCCTACTCATAAAAGGAAAACAACAGATAATTTACATGCAGATTGAAAGTGGAGGGAAAAGTTAGCTTGCCAGATTAATGAGAAACAGCACTAATCGTCTTGGAAAACAGAGGTAGGATTAACAATCTCACAGCTAGAAAAATTGTTCTTTCTACGTACAGAAAAAGAACCCACCTTGGGGTCAAATATAGTTGAAGCTCTTGAATTTTTGTGCCATGCTGCTTTGGAATGGTAATAAGATGGGCATATTGTGCAGTAAGGTTCATTGCACATTCCCAGTTGCCCAGACTTCAATAAATGTCCATTTCTACCATAATCATCATCTGTCTGATCATTCTGATCCATTCCTTGCGAGGAAAAATTTTCAGCCTTGATTTCCACTTTTTGCCGACCAGATAAAGACTGATTTTCACTGAAAGCTATTCCAGCTTTACGGTTAACATATAAAGGACCACTCATCTGTCGCTCTGGAGTTCTTCTTTGACTACGCAGTGGACCAGTAAAGCCAACAAGGTTGCTTTCGGTTTCATAAGACTCCATATAGTTCATGGGAATGGAAAATGATGCAGTCCGATGATTGGAAATGTATGCCTGAAATTGAGAATCTACATTTTCATCCACTGATCGTGGATGTGTGTCTGATAACATAGGAACCTTATCCTTCTTGTAGCTACTCATTTATTAGAAATAAGACCTAAAATGGAAAATAAAGGTCTCAGGATAATGCAAGGAGAATAAGACATGAAAATAAATTTTTATTAAACAGGAAACTAACCCAAGAATAAGCACCTATCAAAGAAAAAGAAACTTTTAAAGCCCCAATCTTTGCAGTAATCCACAAAATTTCAGCCTGAACTTATCACAGGAAGGACACTAGCTAAAAAATGATAGCAAAGGAGGACACTAGTCTAATGCACACGCCTGCGAATCAAGCCAATAGACAGGAGCCGGAGGACTCAAAATCAAATGCATGGAAATGAGAAACCGATTAATCCAATTGCTAATTTTATAGCTGCTACAGCGCTTCTGATGCTAGGCAGCACTCCAGCTTCGTATGCCACAGCCTTCTGTTCTTAATGAGAAAATTAACCCCAGCAATGCAAATTCTTAAGAAACCCAGAATCGCTTCTTTGCTCTCATTGAAAAACAACATTCTATGAATGAATGCCGCTCATTATTTGTTCTGCAGGAAGCAGGATTGCCGAGTCATCAAAAGAAAAGGATACATGTTCAGCTCTCATATTGATGCTGTTTTATAGGAAAAATCTAAACATCAACCCGTACCCCCTGACTGCCATCTTATCATGCATGTACTTCATCTATTGGTGAATTTCAGCACGAAAGAACCCAAAATTCCAGATAGGACGCAGTTCAATAATGTTAGAAGTCATTTTAGGTACAATAACAATATCATGTGTGTGTGTGTGTGTGTGTGTAAAAGGAGAGCTTTTAAAAGTGAAATCTACTAAAGTAGAGAGTTCCAAGTTTCCCACTAAACATATCGATTTGAGCATAAAAAGAAGGAAACGAAGCTTAAATTGAAGGCAAAACCTGCAACTTTGGAGCAGAAATCCCACCTACAGAATTGCAATGTGCCGTAAGTATCCTGCAAATGCAAAAGAAAGACACAGACACACACAACAGAGAGAGAGAGAGAGAGTACAAATGAATTGTAGGGAAGATAAATGGAGAGTTGTGAAGTGAGAAAAGCTGAAGCCAGAGAGAGAGAGAGAGAGAGCAAGAAGACTTAGAAAAAGTCAAGTCTCGTGTTAGTTTACTGAGGATGAAAGAGAGACAGAAGTAAGAATAAGAAAGACACAAGTCTCGTGTAGTTGAGGTTAATTATTCATTTTATTACCCAAAAAACAAAACAAAAAAAAAAAAAAAAAGCGACGTCAACTGGCCCGCCGGAATTGCAAGGCAAGTCCACAGCTGACTGAGGAAGGCAGACAGCCAACCTCCAGCAGCTTCCATGTTCACACATATCATCACAAAGCAACCACCCCAAGTAGAAGAAGAAGAATTTTAATTTTACTTTAAGTACGTCTTCGTCTTTTCGCTTTTAGCGCGTTTTGTCTTGTCTGCCTGCAGGCGGCTTGGCGTGCATACTTTTCCTACACGAAGTAAGATTCAATTTGGTCTCAGAATTTTATAATTTTTTTTAATATTGTCTTAAATTTTTATTTTTTTTTAAAAAAAATAAATCTTATAATTTTAAATTCAATCTCAATTAAGTCTTTTTTTTTTCTTAATGAAAATTATTGCATATGTTAAGTATTTAACGGAATATATTATAAAATACATAAAAAAAAAAATTATAAATACTCAACTATGTAGAAGGCTTCTTTTTAAAAAATAAAAAATAAAAATTGGAGTGACGGTGTAAAAGAAGATAATGACGATGACGAGGAAAAATATAAAGAAGAAATGAGGGAACTAAAAATTATTTAAGTGTGTATTTATATTTTTTAATGTATTATATTATATATATATATATATATATTAAATACTTGAAGTTTATAATAATTTTCGTTTAAAAGGAGTGAATTACCATTAATTTTAAAATTAATAGATTTAAATGAGAATTTAATAAAACTTAAGACAACTTTTAAAAATAATTTTCAAAATTTTAATATCAAATTGAGTATTATGCCTTTCTTGGACTGTCATTTCTTAAAAGCGTAAATAGAAACCATTATATTAACGTCTTATTATCCTGTAGTAAAAATGATTAACACCGTATTAGTCTAACAAATTTTGTTCTTTTCGTTTGTTTTTCCTTTCTCTCTGTTCATCATTTTGAGTCTAAACGACCAAAAGATTGCAGTTTTTCCTTTTATATTTTATTTATTCTATCAACTATGACTGAAAAAAAGCGAGCATCTGTGCATTTGTACGTGGGTTTATTTGCTTGCGAAATGTGATCGCAATGGCTTAGGTTATAAACTTATGTAAATATATATATATATATATATATATATATATATATTCCAAAGAAAATTTAAATATATCTTTAAGCTGTGTATAATTTTACTATTCCTTGCGGAGTAAGTTTGTTTGATCTTAAAAAATAAAAATAAAATAAAAAATCTATTTAGGGGTCAGTCTATCTTGTATTTAATTATATAATTAATCATGTTTGTGTGTTTACTAAAGAAAATGCTTATTTTTTTTTCAGCAGACAATTGTTATGATTTTGTTGTTTCTGTATTGTTTCCTAAATATTGTTATTTATATTTATATATTATATTCTAATATGAAATTAAATACTGACATAATTAGAAGTTTCGTGGCCGAATTGTATGATGTACAATATTATTGAATGTCCACGAATATGGAAACGGCCGATGTAGAAGGTCACGGAAACATTTTTGTAAAGATTAGAGCTTTCGGGAGATGATGGCATCAAACAAAAAGGCACTGGCAGTGACGAGTGAGTCCGCTGTCAATGGGTGCATGGCACGGAAGTTAGACCACGACACTTATGCAAAAGATATACCACATAAAATGACGGGGTCACGTCTGCCTGCGTATTTTGAAAACATTAAATGCACGCAGTTAAATTGACCAAATCACACATTCGGATTAAATTATACAGCTTAATTACGTGTCTAGTTAACATAGAAAATAATAGGTAAACATAGATTATTTTTTTGATTATTAATAAACCTCTTTAATTACTGTAAAAATAATTTATAAAGACATAATTTTTAGATAAAAAATAAAATAAGTCATGATTATATGTAAGGTTCACTAGAAGATTAAAATAATTTATTAATTAAAATAACTTCATAATTTATATTAAATTTTATACATCTAAGATATCTCAAATTTCTAATAATTTACTTAAAAATTATAAAATCAACAAATGATTCGTTCTTTCTTTAAATAGCCTAGTGTCAACTAAGTTCTCACTTAATTGTAATTATCTATTCTAATTTTTTTTTATAACTTAGTAGTATATCTCTTTTAATAAATAAAAATTTCATCATCTCCTTAAATATTTCAATGCCTAGAAAATAAGACATGAAACCTAAATTTGTTATCTTAAATTTATGTATTATAGATCTTTTAAAATCTTTAATCATTTTGAGATTATTGTCTGTAAATATCAAGTTATCAACATATAAATACATCAATAAAATATTATCAAAATTTTTAACTTTTATATATAAAGTATGCTCATAGAGACATTTTTAAAAGTTAGTCTCATGGAAGAAAAAATTAATGCATTTATTTCATACTTTAGACATTTGTTTTAGATCATATAATGCTTCTTTAGATTAAACACATTATCCTCACTTACTTTCTTTACAAAACTTGATAGTTGCTTTACAAATACTTCATTTTCAAGAAAACCATTGAGAAAAACTGATTTTACATTTATCAGATGGATTTTTCAATGATTTTGCGTAACCAAAGCAATCATAAGTCTAACAGTCTCTATTCAAACAGTATGAGAGAATATTTCGTGATAATCATATACAAGTCATTAATTAATTTTTTTTACAACCAATTTTGCTTTACACTTATATACTTCTCTATTTAACTTCTTTGTAGTCTTAAAAACTCATTTTACATTAATAGTTTTGTGACCTTGTGAAATAGTTATAAACTTTCATATATTATTTTTCTTAAGTGTTTTGATTTCTTCTTTCATGATATTCACTTACTTTTTTTTCTAAATAATCTCATTAAATGATACAGGTTCACAGTCTACAACATTATTCGAAATTATCTCATAATTCTACAATCTGACTAATTATTAGTGATTTCTCTTTAATTTTTCATTCTTTAGTGGAGTTTATGGTGTAGGTTTATGTGGAGCAACTGGTGAATCATTCTCATATGCATTAAGGACTATAACTTGACTTTCCTCTTATCCTAAAATAACGATTATATGTTTTTAAAGTTATTTTACTCCTTCGTATCAAAATTATAAGATTCATATTCAACAAAATTCATATCTTTACTTATTATTACCTTTTTTGATGTAACCAAAAAAAAATTATCTTAACTTCTCTATCATCTAATTTTGTTATTGTTTCTGCTATAATGTGAGTATAGATAATAAAACCAAAAACCTTGAGATACTTTACACTAGTCTTGAAATCGCTTCATAAAGAATGATATCATGAATGCTTATTGTTGGATATCTATTTAACAAGTAAACAAAACACAAAATTGTTTTTGCTCAAAATAGATTGGGAACTCCCTTAGCCTTTAACAAACTTCTTGTCATATTTATAATTAATTTTTTTTTTTCCTTTCAGCAGCTCTATTATATTGTGGGGTGTAGAAAAATGTTACTTCTTGCTTTACTCCTTATATTTCATAATACTTCTTAAACTCGTTAGAGATATACTCACTACTTTCATAAGTTCTTAGAATTTTAATATAGTACTCATTTTTCTTTTCAACATATATTTTAAAATTTTTAAAATAATCAAACATTTCAGACTTCTTTTGCATGCAGTAAACCCAAGTCTTTCTTGTAAAATCATCAATAAAGATAAGAAAATACCTATTATTATCATTTGATGGAACATTTATTGAACCACAAACATCATATTGAATTAGTAAGAGTGGTTGTTTTGCACACCAATTCCTTGTCACAAGAAATTGTCCTATATTTTGTAAGTATACAAGTTTCATAAATTTGATTAAAATGTTGTATCATAAGTAAGTCTTTTACCATTTTTTTTTGTATAAATAGTTTCAAATTGCGAAAATTTAAATGATCAAAATGAAGATTTCATAACTAAAATTCATTTTTTACAATAATACTAAAATAAGTATAAATATTAGTGAAAATATCCACTAAAAACATTTGATTCTTTGTTAAAGGAGATTTAAGAATAAGTGTACCATCAATAATTGAGAGATAATTATCACATAATTGTATGTTATACTCATTTTTAAGTAATTATCTCAAGCTAAGTAATCATCATAAAAGCTTGATTTTCATCATCTGCACACCTCCCTCTTGTGCACAATTAACTGTCTGATTATTCTCTTTGAACTTGCACTCATTAGCATAATGGTCACATTAGTGACATGAATAACACTTAATATTAGATTTATCACATATTCCTCTACCATGACCTCTTCCTTGACCTTGGCCTTGATCTCTATATATTTGTTCTGATCACTTTTGATTATTGTATTAATTTTCTCCATCTTCATAATTGTTATAGTGAGTTCTTCGACTTTGATTATTATAATAGTTATTATTACATCCTTACCTTCTACCACGAGAAGAAGAACCTTGGTTTTACTTTGATTGATGACTCTAATCACTTTTAGTAGAGGTCTAACTTTGAAGTGCTTGTTTTATTCACTTTTAAATGTATTTTTCGTTCATGCATTGTTCATGAGCTTATAATGTGTCTATCAATACATCAATTGACATTTGCGACAAATCATGTACTTTTTTATCTAACATTTACGACAAATTATGTATTTTTTCTATGACTATCATAATATATTTATATTGCGGTGTAACTATTGGTAAAACATTTTTAACTTTCACATGATTATTCAACTACTTTCTATATATTTTTATTTAATTCGTTAAGGTAAAAATTCTATTTATATAAATTATTTCTATTTATATAAACTAAAATAATTTTTAAAATTTTTATTTGTAATAATTCAAATTAATTTCATAATATTTGATATTTTACTTTTTAAATTTTATTTACACCTTAAAATAATGTCATAAAATATCTCATATTTACTTAAATAAAGTTACAATAATAATTTTTTTAAAATTTTTAACATTTATATATTGATAAATAAAATATAAAATTTTTTTATCATTCTTTTGTAATTCGCTACATCTTCGATAAGTTATATATCATCAATTCGTTATAATCAGATACAATTTTTATTTGCACTCGTATATTTTGATTTTTCAATATGAGCGCTAAACTGTCTTTATTTGCAATCTGACTCTTCTGAGTTCTGTTTTTGCAATCGCACCCCAAAACTTTTGTTACTTTCTTTCTGCTCCCTGTATGGCTGCCCGCGGTGCAAAAAAACGACTCCGGTGATTTTGTTGATAAAGGGAGCGTCATTGGGTTGAACAGGTAGAGAAGAGACCGGTGACGGCGAGGCTGGTGGTCCGGTTTTGCAGAGACGAACGTCGGCGACCGATTGGTGGTGGAAGGCAGCAGAGGGACAATCGGATTTTTGTCGATCTACGGCTTTTAAGGCTGTTTCAGGGCGTGTGGGTGCCGGATTTAGGATGAGCGATGTACGGCCATGCGGGAGATGACTTTTGATGGCAAAAGCGATAAAATCGGGATGCGCGTGCGGTGGTGCGTGGCAGCCGGCGGTGAATTATCGGCTGCAGTGATGGCGGTTCGAACTCCGAAAAGCAATTACTGTACCGTATTCTGTAAGTAGGGTTAACTTCTGTGCCGGCTCGGCTCTGGCAAATCCCGCCGGACTTATACGCTTCCTCTTTAACCTAATCAAAATACCCATTCTAATTTTACCCCTTCTGATTTTAACCGAATATACGGTTAAATAATTATATAAATATTTTATTTTATTAATTAAAATGTAAAAAATAAAATTTAAATAATAAAATTTAAATTAAATTTATTGAAATTAATTTTTATTATAATTATAATTTTATTCTAATTAACATCAACAAGTTTAATTTGCATTGTCATAATTAAATTCTAAAAAATATCTAAAATTTATTTTTTCAAATATTAAGAAAATAAGATAAATTATAAAATATAATAAAAAAATAATAATACGTGAAGCTCCTCGTTAATTTGTTGTTTATTTTTTTTTTTTCATACAATAGTAAAAATTTTTTTAAAAAAATTCTTACCTTTTCGAACTCACGATGAAGCAAAAAGAATAAACATATATAAAAATAAAATAAAATAAGACAATTAATAAATTGACGTAATAAAATTATTGATATGAGGAATTTACTATACAGTCCTTACACACGGTGTTAATTATTATTTTATTTGATTCTTATAAATTAAAATTTGTCAAACAAAAAAAAGGGGGGCATCGATTTTTTATTTTTAAGAATATACGATATCAAATAAAAACAATGAAATTCAATTAAATTGAATTTCACAAAATGTATCATTCCTTTGCATCGGGTGTGTCATCTGAGCCTAAGCAGTCAAACAGCGCCGGCTAACAAGTTCCCATCAATTGCAACTGTGAATTGTATAAATAAATATATATATATATATATATATCTAAGATAGGTAAAAAAAGGAAATATTCTGCATTGCAACTGCAATTTCCGTGGCTAATGCAGCACTAATTCTTATTTTAATTTCAGCACAATTGGCTGTCATTTCTTTAAAATTTGCAACACAGAAGTACATCATATGTAACTAGATGATAAAATTGCAGATGTAAAGTTGGTGATCGTGAGAAAGTTTATGATTTTCTTTTGGTAATAAAACTTTTTCTAATAATCCTGATACACAAGCATGGCAGAGATTTGGTCTAATAGTTAAGAAAGTAAATTTCAATTTCAAATTCAGAATTGAAACTCATAAATGTTCTATAATTTTTTCCCTACAAGCGCCAGCAGTTTTTATCAATTTTCACAAAACCCCACAATCTGGTTTTGCACCTTTGTAGGCCCAACAATTTTTCAAATCGAGAAGTCTTTAAAGCTCAAGGATGGATTTTTGGCTGGAAAAAAGAGAAAAAGATATAAAATAAAATCATTGGGGTTTTACAATGTTATGACATTGAACGGCATGGAAAGAAGATGAGTAAACTCCTTGCAACAGTTACCTCGTACTAGGTTTGTGCAATCAATCAGACAATTGGTTGGAGCCAACTTCCTCGTCTTTTATCCGTGTCTTGCACACAATATGGCAGCCCATGTCTTTCAGTTGCATCTCTTCTGAATCACTTGTAGCCTTTGAGGGGATGTCTTCTACGCTGTGATCATAGTTTACATGGACCGCCACAGGAGAGATGTGGCGTGGTTCGACAACTGGATGTCCTGCTACAAATGAACTGTACATATGCCTATGTTACGACAACAGAATTCTTAGTTTGAACCATGGTTTGCGTGAGAGGTGCTGCTCCGCCTTAGACGCTTCTGCCGATGTCTCCATGCAACTTGGATTTGGGTAGCTCCCTTAGCTCTCCAATACGGGGATTGATATCTGTCAACGTGCAAAATAAAAAATTTATATTTAGAAAACTTCAGGGGAAGTTCTGGCTATTTCAAACAACGAGTAAATCTAGAGGGATCAAGTAATCGATATAACCTTATGGCTCCTTGAATGCGTGGATTTTGTAAGCTTCTTGCAAAAAAACTGGTGACCTCTTTGAGGTCTGCTGCTTGAAGGGAGAAGGCTTCTACATTTGTTAAGCATCTTACCGTCCTACTGCTCAACAGTCGTTGTCCAGAGTTCTTGATTTTCTTTCTATCTGCAGAAACATCAAAAGTTGCGCCATTCAGATTTTTGGTAAGGCTTCTTTTGGTGAACCAAAAAACCAATAATGCAAGTTTGGCTGGTCAACATTTAGATGCTTGTGCCTGCAATTACCAATGAATGGGGAGGGGAAAAAAAAAATACAACATAAAAGACATGTCGATACCTTTGGCCACAGAAGAAGAATGCTCAAGGCACCACATGATAAGTTCCTCCCCACAAGCATTCCCTTCAGATAAATGGAATGCATTCCCATCTTCCCCAATGCTTTCCAATTCTCCATGTACAATAAAAATCATCTTCTCAACTGCACCGCCATGATAGAAAATTTCACCTCCCTTTATATATATTGTTTGCCGTAGTCTCTTGTAGATGGCATCTAAGATATGATCATCCATCAGGGCAAAAATCCAAACCTGCAAAATGTTTATTTTTCAAATTTTCAGCAAATGCCTCATGTTTCAGTCATGCAATTGACTATGACATAGTTACATTATTCACTATGACATTGCTATGGATGCTCACCTTCTTAACAAATTTGAAGAGGTGTCTTCTTATATCCCTCTGCAAATCTTCAGGCAAATTCTCCAACAGCATGTCTTCATTTACACCTCTGGTAGCAGCCCAGTTGTATCTTTCGGCTTCTAGCACTTTCCTATATAACAGTATAGAGATTGCTCAAGTAGCAGATAAGTGTTGCTTACCGCACAACTCTGCAGGTTTTATGCTACATGGCATATTTATTCTAGTGCATAAAGCCTTACAGGTAAATGGGATTATATATTATCGGTGTGCCACCTGCCAGGCCAAGAGGGGGGGGAGAGGGCTAATATATGACTTTGTTTGTCTTAAACAAGAGAAAACTCAGAAGTAAAGCAAGGACATCCCCTTATTCACCATATTCACAAAGGCTCCTGGGAGAGTGACTTCAGAGGACTGCAAGGATGGTTGAATAATAAGGGAGGAAACATCAATCTTGTAGCTCCTCTCTTCACCTTCCCAGTAATATGGAAGCAGAGAAATCACATGCCTCCATTGTCAGAGATGCCTGGTTTAGTACTTTGCTTTTTCGCATACCAACAATTTCAATCCAAAGACCAACTTGTTAGAGAAAATACTGAGCTGTGAATTCATAAGTTTTTTCTCATACAAGGTTGACAAGTATAGAATCACGCAGGGTCTTCATGATAATTTGGCTTGATCAGATTTGTGATTTGAATAAAATGAGCGATTAAAAAACATAGAATTTAGAGCAGGGAAAAAAACTGAATAAAACAATGGAAAGATAAAATTATGGTACCATCTTAGTTCTTGTGGCAAGCGCCGATGTCTCATCCACTGCTCAACATCACGTCGTCTTAGTGACATTTCTAACCTCCTAGAATGCAGATTAAAAGGAGGATGTTATCAAATAGATTTTCCACCAAGTAACATGATAACGCAGTTAGAGAAGAATATTCAAGGAATCACTCTGGCTTTCTTCGTTCAAAACTGTAACTAATTGCTAAATATTACATCAGGACCATATGACATAATAAACAACATATGGACACACTCAGTTGGACTGCCTAAATAATGCAAACTTTTACTTCATTACTTTGTGTTAAACTCCAATAGCCGGACTGCAAATTCTACACCATGGGAGGAACAACAGGTGCATTTAAGTAAATCAACTGTCAATGTACATTCTTTAACCTCCATAATCTCGTGCTTAATACGAAGAGTATTATTTACTGGACATATGCAAGAATACCATTTTCACCAATCAAATTCACCAGAACGCCAATGTAACATCTCTGAATGAAGTGGATTATGCTGAAAGACAAAATCTAAAATTTTACCTCCGACCAAGAGCCTGGAGGAAGTTCTGCATATTTCCTATGAGAAAAGCAAAAAGCAAGAGTCCAAGGCCAATGATGCCCATGGTAAAAAGAACTTCCCCAACAAAGTAGCTTGGGGTTTGATTTCCAGCAAGAGTACTTATTTGCTTCATCAAATAAAAAACACAGATTGAAGTTAACAGGAAATACCGTTAGCTTCCACATTAGCTGCATAGTCAATAATCAATATCGGTTCCATAACTACGTTCATGAAGCAAGAATAAGAGGATCTCTATGGTATCAAGCATGAATGCAAGTCAAATGGAACCATAATACCCAAAAAGGGAAAAAGGCTATTCCCACTGGGGATATGTCCAACTTAAGGTACAAGGGCCTCTTGATCTACAATTCTAAATCCTAGATTGTGTTTTGTAGAACATCTTAATTTGCACACAAGCATATAGGTTCATCTTTTCTGCATTTAGAAACTTCCCATTCTAAGATGCCCACAAATGTTACAAGCCATCAAAAGAACCAAAATAACAAATTTGAGAAGCCAACAAACTGCCATATTTACTCATTGCTGAAAGAAATCCATTGGTTTCTGGCTGATTAAGAAAAGTTCTCGAGGAAATTAAGGAAGTCATCATATGCGTATGTATGAGCACGAGTGCGATGTGCCCATTCTGTGGTGAGCCCACATATATGTACTTGCGGTCAACAGACATATCATCAAGTGACAAGTTTCCTACACGTTGACAGGGCAAAGAGTGAGTGTGCCAGCATTAATAAACTTGCTGACAACAGATACCTTCTGATGACAAAGTTTCCTAAACCTTGCCAGTTGATTCAGAGAACTTTTAAAGCCAGCTTCTAAAAGCATGTAAACTATGAGATATTGTTTGCTAGAATAATTTCCAATAAATAACTAACCAAATAAGTAAATAGAGGCTTGAAAGACGTCATTTTCCAATTACCTGCAATCCCCAGAACAACGAATATACATATCTAGTGATCACACCTTCTGAAGTAAGGTTAACAGCTTCCTTGTAGATTCCATAATCAACAACACTCCCTGGAAAACAATCTTGAATAACTTTATCTATCCAGCTACCCCATTTTGGATCAGAATCAGTAGCTCCAACATTTCCATGTCCACAATCTATGACCTTCTTACAGAAGTCCTTGCCATAAGAATTATGGCAGACACTCCGAAGACAATGGTTAACCCTCTGCCAGGATAAAGTTTTGGGGATGAGGGAAGAGATAATTTGAATGCTGTTATAAATTTATATTATGAAAAGTAAATTGTTGAAGAAAGATAGCCAACAAAAGATATCAAACTATTGCAATCACTTTGCTTACCTGCAATCCTAAGAGGTACCAGCATGACCCAACAACGTGGGCAGACAAAACAAAGGTCAGAAGATTTATAACAAAGTTTGCCCATGCTGTCTCAAATATGAACCCGCTTTGAGTCTGACCAACAAAAAGAGGTAAAAACCTGTACAGTCTGGGGATGTATTGAATGAGGACGGCTGCCCGTAAAAGATTTTTGGCATTATTTGCTCCATATAACCCTAAATTGTTAGGCAGGACAAGTAATACAATGATCTGCACAGAGAAAAGTGCACAAATTTAGAGCATGGTTACTTCAATCAAAAGAGGTGCTGCATTGGAATCTCTCTTTTCTTACTCTCTCTTTGCATTCTCAATATTATCATAACCAAATCAATAGACCTTAAGGTTCTTTGTCCATGCACAATGAAACCAAACTTAAAATCTAATTCTTTCTCCCTCTCCCTCCCCCTCAACCGCAATACATACATAATAGGCACAAATTATTATCAACTGTGAAAACCAAAAGAAACCTTGTTCTCAGCTCATGCTTCAAGCTCAGCAGAATTCTACTTTTCTACATTTTGAAGTTGCTGCACCAAACCATCTGACTGTTCTGATTTGCTATACCACAATATATTTTACATTTTGCACCGTATTGATGGAAAAAGGTGATTTAAGGTAATTTTTTAAAATTTCTTTATTTCTTATTCACAAACAAAACCAAGTCAGTTCCTTTTCTTATTTAATATCTTATTTTATAGTAGTTCAGCCCCACGCCCAACACAAAATGAAACATTCAATAACAGAAAACGACATCAAATGTCAATCCATAGATGCAACAAGTTGGGCCGGTCAAACACTAAAGGAGAGAGTTATGGAAGATGAGTAAGGAAATGAACTTACTTGAGGAACTGGCAGTGCTATAAACAAATCAATTAAAAACCATCCTTTCAGGTAGTTTATGGCAATTTTCTTTGGATGGTCCACTAAAACTCCAGTCCCCACCACTCTAGACTCAGGAGCCACATAAGCTAATCTAAACTGCACAAAAATAAATGAAAGGATATAAAACAATGAGTTAATTACTCTGTTTAATGAGTTCAAAAAAATTTTCTTGGAGGCCTGAATGCACATAACCCTAAGCAAATCCAATTGAAGAAAACGATGGCGTGTCGGTAAATCATAAAGCTCAAAGGCAATCACAATGAGAAAAACTGTATTTTCCATAAACAAATTTATTTGAATGAATTATTGTAGCTTTAGACTAATCTGAGAACAAATATGTTAATTTGATTGCATAGAACAGTGTTAACTGGCAAAGTTACTACTCCTGAGCATCCAGCTGACTTTGGTACATGGAGCACTTTAGACTTATCCCATAAAATACCCCCAAAGCATATAATGTTGCATCCTTTACAAACATTTTTGCCATTACCAGCCACTTTAGAAAATGCACAAGAAATGCAGAGATTGTTGTTTGTATGGCGGGTACAAGATGGCACCACAATAAAATTCAAAAAGTCCAAATGGTATGGTAGTCTTTTGGAATTTTCTGGTTTCATTTCAAATCAAGAGGATTGTTTTGTTAAGAAAAGAAAGTCATGTATACATACGGCCAACTGGTCAATTTCACACAATGAACAGCAGTCATTAGGATTTAAGAATTGAAAATTTTTTGTACATATCACGTGCACCAAGTATGCAGATGGCACATCAATAACCATCAAAGAAATGTCATGAATTTTCCCTCCATTTCTATGCTTTAAAAGGTTTTAAGTACTTAAGCTTAGGTGGATCCTAAGAACCAAATGACCTTGGCATTGTTCAGTCCAATTTCAGATTGTAGTCAAGATACACTGCTTACTTGTGCATGCCTGCACACAAATCCTCTGTGTGCATGTGCCTCTAACTCTGCAGTGTGTCTAATAAGCATAAGGTCATTTCTTATATGAACAAGGAACAAAACCCATAATTTCTGAAGGTTCTGCTTTTTATAGTAAATGTTGATTTGCATAAATGGTTCTACTCCAATGTTTCTACCCGGTGGTGCACACTGTCTTACAGTGAATTTCATGATCTTGATCTTCAACGCATCAAAAACATGTAATGCTAGCAGAAATAAAGCATTGGTAGCAGTTGTATGATCCTTTTAGCTATAAGTGCATAGGTTCAGTAGATGTCACATTAAGTAACCTCTGGGCAACTTCTTGGGGGCAAAATGTTTTTTAGCAGTGAGTGAAAATGATAGATCCAACTGCATGAAACAAATAAGTAAAAAGCAAATCCCAGCATCAGTACAGGGAGCTGATGAAGAAGTCAACATACCTGAAGAAGCATATTTAGTAAGTAAACAAAATCGGTTAAGCTCCTGAAAAACACGATTGTTTTAGTCATGGGCCAATCAATGACTAAACACTTGTTACCCTGCACTTGAAAAGAGGAAAAATATGTAGAGGCCAAGATAATAATGAACCAAAAGGAGCTTAAATTTATGCTTTGGACTTTGATGCAACATGGAGTCTATGGCTTTGATGGGTAGCTATTGACACTGCAAATAGTGGCTTGCCTAAAGGTGAGAAGAAACGTAGTGAGAAGCAAGAACTAACGTGTCTCATAATTTTAGGCCTGGGGTTGAATTTTTGAGGTCACAGAGAGAGGTTCGAGTTCAGGCAACTTGGGAAAGAATTTTGCCAGAATTGAAATTAAAAAACAGGAGCACAAGTGGGTATGATAAGCAAGGATCTTGGAAAATGGAATTTCTCAGGCTGGGATTTGGTGCAATATCCTTAAAGTTTGTGACTGTGCTTTCACAGTTGCAATACACGTTCCCTCAATTACAACTGAATTGCAGTGGCTTCTCCAAGATGTGGTGGTGACTAGAATGTGTACGGGTTGGTTTGGCTGGTTTAAAAAACTTTAGAAAACCAGAACGTATAGAAATTGTACTCGCATAACTGCGATGTCCCTCTTAGCCATAAATTCCAGAACTAAACACAGCTAGAACCATACCTGTTGCACTGACAGCAAGAAGAAGAATAGAGGATCTATGAAAATTGCCAGCAAACAGGAAATGAAAAAATATCGGTTCCAACGCTGAACAGCTTTGTTATGAGGATTCACAACTCTATGAACATATGGATCCAGAAAAGATACAAGCCTCCTTGCCCAACCTTTAGCATCCCCATAGAGAAGACTATGAAGCTGCAAAGAACCATGAACAGAAAGCTTCATGACCATGCAGAAATAGCCGCACACACTGCTAAATTTCGTAATAAAACTTTGGGAGAATGAACAGTTACACAATTACTAACAAATGGGTTTATAGGATTGTAATCCCATAACGTCACCAATTAGCGTGAAAATACCTTTCCTACTCATAAAAGGAAAACAACAGATAATTAACATGCAGATTGAAAGTGGAGGGAAAAGTTCAAAATTACATCATCAAGAGAATGAAAACAACTAAGAGTCACCAACCGAAAATAATATATCAACCCTAAAATCACCTAATTGACGGCACATTCAAATACACTGATCATCAAGTAAAACTTAGTAGAATGCACAATAGGCAGCTTCCCAGATTAATGAGAAACAGCACTAATTGTCTAGGAAAACAGAGGTAGGATTAACAATCTCACAGCTAGAAAAATTGTTCTTTCTACGTACAGAAAAAGAACCCACCTTGGGGTCAAATCTAGTTGAAGCTCTTGAATTTTTGTGCCGTGCTGCTTTGGAATGGTAATAAGATGGGCATATTGTGCAGTAAGGGTCATTGCACATTCCCAGTTGCCCAGACTTCAATAAATGTCCATTTCTACCATAATCATCATCTGTCTGATCATTCTGATCCATTCCTTGCAAGGAAAAATTTTCAGACTTGATTTCCATTTTTTGCCGACCGGATAAAGACTGATTTTCACTGAAAGCTATTCCAGCTTTACGGTTAATATATAAAGGACCACTCATCTGTCGCTCTGGAGTTCTTCTTTGACTACGCAGTGGACCAGTAAAGCCAACAAGGTTGCTTTCGGTTTCATAAGACTCCATATAGTTCATGGGAATGGAAAATGATGCAGTCCGATTATTGGAAATGTATGCCTGAAATTGAGAATCTACATTTTCATCCACTGATCGTGAATGTGTGTCTGATAACATAGGAACCTTATCCTTCTTGTAGCTACTCATTTATTAGAAATAAGACCTAAAATGGAAAATAAAGGTCTCAAGATAATGCAAGGAGAATAAGACATGAAAATAAATTTTTATTAAACAGGAAACTAACCCAAGAATAAGCACCTATCAAAGAAAAAGAAACTTTTAAAGCCCCAATCTTTGCAGTAATCCACAAAATTTCAGCATCAACTTATCACAGGAAGGAAACTAGCTAAAAAATGATAGCAAAGGATAATGCACACGCCTGCGAATCAAGCCAATAGACAGGAGCCGGAGGACTCAAAATCAAATGCATGGAAATGAGAAACCGATTAATCCAATTGCTAATTTTATAGCTGCTACAACGCTTCTGATGCTAGGCAGCACTCCAGCTTCGTATGCCACAGCCTTCTGTTCTTAATGAGAAAAATAACCCCAGCAATGCAAATTCTTAAGAAACCCAGAATCGCTTCTTTGCTCTCATTGCAAAACAACATTCTATGAATGAATGCCGCTCATGATTACTTAAGGAAAGAAACAAACTTGTTCATAACAGGACAACAAATTCCTATTTGTTCTGCAGGAAGCAGGATTGCTAAGTCATCAAAAGAAAAGGATACATGTTCACCTGTCAAATTGATGCTGGTTTATAGGAAAAATCTAAACATCAACCCGTACCTCCTAACTGCCATCTTATCATGCATCTACTTCATCTATTGGTGAATTTCAGAACGAAAGAACCAAAATTTCCAGATAGGATGCAGTTCAATAATGTTAGAAGTCATTTTAAGTACAATTATAATATCATGTATATATATAAATATATGGATATATGTATAGGAGAGCTTTAAAAGTAAAATCCACTTGAGAACAGAGTTCCAAGTTCCCCACTAAGCATATCCGTTTGAGCATAAAAAGAAGGAAATGAGGCTTAAATTGTAGGCATAACCTGCAACTTTGGAGCAGAAATCCCAACAACAGAATTGCAATGTGCCGTACGTATGCACCAAATGCAAAAGAAAGACAGAGATACACACAAACAGAGAGAGAGGGAGGGAGAGAGAGAGTACAAATGAATTGTAGGGAAGAGAAATGGCAAATTGAGAGTTGAGAAAAGCTGACCGAGTGAGAGAGAGAGAGAGAGAGAGAGAGAGCACGAAGACTTAGAAAAAGTCAAGTCTCGTGTTAGATTACTGTGGATGAAAGAGAGACAGAAGAAATAATAAAAAAGACACAAAGCCTGTGTAGTTGAGGTTGATTACTCATTTTATTACCCAAAAAAAAAAAAAAAAAGTTACGTCAACTGGCCCGCTGGAATTGCAAGGTAAGTCCACAGCTGAGGAAGGCGCCAGCCAACCTCCAGCGGCTTCCATGTTCACACGTATAGTCACAATCAACCACCCCCAAGTAGAAGAAGAGTAATAAGAAGCAGAAGGAATGTTGACCAAAACAGAAATAAGAAGGAGGATGATGAAAATTTAATTTTAATTTTCTTCAATTCCTTTTGCTTTCTAAAGGGAGCTTCTGCACACCACTCACGTACTTTAATTACGTCGTCGCCTCTTGACTTTTTGGCTCGTTTTGTCTTGTCCGTCTGCCCGTGGCTTGGCTTGCATGCTTTTCTTACACGACATCAGATTCAATTTGATCTCAATTTTTTGTAAATTTTTTTTATTTTTTATTTTCAATCCTATAATTTTAAGATCAATCTCAATTAAGTCTTTTTTTTTTATTTTATTTTTATTATGAAAATTATATATATATATCAAGTATTTAATAAAATTATTAAAAATTATATATAATAATATACTTTCTAAATACTCGACACACTAAAATTCTTGTATTTTTTTCCTCCCAGACAAAATTAGAGTGACGATGTAAAAGAAGAGTATGACTGTGACGAGGAAAGAAGAGGAAGAGGAAGAGGAGGAAACTAAAAGGTATTTTAATGTATATTTGTATTTTTTTGTATGTATTTTATTATATAAATTAAATACTTAATATTTATAATAATTTTCCTTCAAAGAAAATTGAATTATAACCAATTTTAAAATTATAAAATTTAAAATCATTTTAAAAATAATTTCTAAAAATTTAATATCAAATTGAGTCTTATTCTTTTCTTTTGACTACCATTTCTTAAAAACAAAAGCATAGACCGAACCATTTCTGCAGTAACAATAATTAACACCATATTACCTAATAAATTTTGACCTTTCGGTTTGTTTTTTTTTTTCCTTTCTCTGTTCATCATTTTGAGTCTGAACCACCAAAAGATAACAGTTTCATCTATTCTATTAACTATGACAAAACCCCAAATAAAAATAAAAATAAAATAAAAAGCTGCCCATGAAAGGGAACATTTGTGCATTTGTACGTGGGGTTTATTTGCTTGCGAGATGTGATCGCAATGGTTTAGGTTTGACCCTTAATGGAGAAGTAGTACGGACACATATGTTATATTGTAAGCTTCTGTAAATAAAAAAAAAAAAAAGAAAGATTCCAAAGAAAAAAATTAAATATATCTTTAACTTGGCTACAATTTTTTTTTTGGAATACTTGCCTTTAATGTAAATAAAAAAATAAAAAAATTTATAACTATCTTTTGATTTAGAAGTGAATTTATCTTGTATTTAATTACATCTAATTAATCATTGCGTGTTTGTTAAAGAAATTTTTTTTTTTTTTGACATTAGACAATTTTTTATGATTTTGTGGTTTTTATATTGTTTCTTAGATATTGTTATTTATTGTTTTTTTTTTCTTTCATATTCTAAAATGAAATTAAATACCAACATAATAGAAGTTTCGTATGGCGCACCCATAATAGCCCCATCTACAATATTATCGAAAGTCCACGAATATTGAAACAGCCAATCTACAAGATCACGGAAACATTTTTTTTTTTTTTTTTGAAAGATTAGAGCTTTCAAGATATTCATGTCATCAAACAAAAAGACGATTGGCAATGGGGAAGTGAATTGAATCCTAGGGAACACAATTTAATTTCTTGTTTTTTCTTTCTTTCTTTTTTATTGTTTTTTGAAAGGAAATCGTCCTTCAATTCCAAAACGCCCGTCTTTCTTTGTGGCTAAAATGGGACGAAGAGAAGGAATCGGCAAGAATGTTGAATGCCCGCAACGATCGGCAGTAACTTTGTAGAAAGATCAGCCAAAAAGAGGGTTTGTGTTTTCCAATGAAGTGAAATGAAATGCTTTCCACCCGTTGCTTCCACTCACTACATCGTCTCATCAACAACAACGTGTACAACAACATCAACGACGACAAAAAGCTCTTACTTTTAAAATCCAAACCCAAACCCCACTTCGCTCTAGTCTCTACTTCTGTTTCTCGTACTCTGTCTCACTCACAGTATCAGATTATGGACAACAACGAAAGCCAACAACTGGGGTTGGGGTTTAGCCAGAAAGCTTACATTCCTCCGTCGTGGGCCACCCGCCTGAGTCCAATCCCGTCCGGCGTTTTCTCTCTGGCCCACCTTCCCACTCCTATTCACAAGTGGAATCTTCCGGGTTTGCCTGGCGGCACCGAGGTTTGGCTCAAGCGGGATGACCTTTCTGGCATGCAATTGAGCGGCAACAAAGTGAGGAAATTGGAGTTTCTGTTGGCAGACGCCGTTGCTCGGGGTGCCGACTGTGTCATTACTATCGGTGGCATCCAGAGCAATCACTGCCGCGCCACCGCCGTCGCGGCCAAGTATCTCAACCTCTCCTGTCACCTTATCCTCCGCACCTCCAAGGTCTCAATTTCTCGTCTTCTACATTTTTCTATTGTTGTCGTTTTGGTTTTTACTTCAGAAAAACGAAAAGGAATCTTGGTTTTTTTTTGAATTTTTTTTTACCATGTTGGTTGCAGGCTCTTGTGGACCAAGACCCAGGTTTGACGGGCAATCTTCTGGTGGAGCGTTTGGTTGGAGCTCATGTTCATCTTATTTCAAAGGAAGAATATGCAGCAATTGGTAGTGAGGTTTGTCGTTGCGCTTTTTCAATCAAACACCTTTTTATTTCCTTTCCGAGTTTGTTATGATTTTTTATTTCTTTTGTTTAGATTATTTGTGTTTTTGGATTAGGATCGTTGCTTGTTTGATGCCATCTCTAGTTAGTTTGAAACATTTTGTGCATTTTTACATTATTAATAGCTGTAGAATTCGAATCACGACTTAATGTGGATTCTAGGCTTATGTTGGTATATGTTTTGTTCATGTATGCATTCGACCAAAAGGTATACCACTCGAAGTTGCTATATCATGTTCCATATATTCACCAAGACTTAAAATGTTTGAATAGTTCTGTCAAACTGTCTGTTTTCTGTGGTTTTAGAGGCAAATTGGTTCATAATTGCTGGTACTTGTTTGAGGGTGTTTTAAGCTTTGCAGATCTAGAATCTTCTTTTGAAGAATTATCTGTTATGTTATATATGTGAATTGGCTCACTGGAAGAGGGGAGTGAAACTGGCCATACTGCCATTTACCTGGCTGCTTTTCTAACTTCAATTTAGAAGCTTAAACAAGTTCCCTGGTTTTGGTGTCTGGAAGGCAAAATGTGTGAGAATCTTTTGTCTGTTTTGGAATGTCGCAACCCTGCTACTGCCTTCCAGAAACCATTTTAAGCTCCATAAAAGTGATCTATTAAGAGGTAATGCCTCTACATCTGACCAGCGCCAGTTCCCTATTGAAGCAGGGGAAGTCTCTGGACTATTGACCTGCCCCAGACCCACAATACAGGAGCTTTGGGCACTAAGACTCCCATTTGAAGTTGAGACGGATCATTATCTTGATGTTTCATTGATAAATGCTGTTTTCTATACTTTTGTTGTTGATGTGATTTTTAATCGGCTGCACCAATTTTTATGTTTTTCTAAATACAAGTTGATTGGTCCATTGTTTGTTTTCTTTCCTTTTCTGTTTCTTTTACCTCTTTAGTATTTTGAACCTCCTTTCAATTTTCTTTGGTTTCAGACTCTTGCTAATATCTTAAAAGAAAAGTTGCTAAGAGAAGGGAGAAAGCCATATGTTATACCTGTTGGTGGATCAAACTCCTTGGGAACCTGGTGAGTTAGGTAACTAGTGTAAATATTTTCTTTGGTGTGTCATTTGAGTTTCCTGTTGAATGCTTTTATGTCACCTCCCAAATTGACTGATATTTCATTTTGCGTGGCTGTTAAGCATTAAGCTTCATTCTGAGTCCATACTTAGATTAGATCTGTATTCAAAGACATATAATTTGCTTATTAAACTTGATATAATCTTTTTATATTTTTTGATGGTAAGAACTTGATACAATCTTTAGAACAAAAAAAGCTGAGTCCATGCCTATGTCCAGAGGGTGGCATTGGATGAATTAAAACTAGGAGCTGATGCCTACCCACCTCCATTTCATGTACCTTCTTTAGTCTCTTTGTCTTATTGCTGTACTCTGCATTAGTTGGTTTCCCTTTTGGTTTATAGTCTTTGTGGTAGTTAGCCCTCTATTGGGAGTGTTTTTGTGTATTCTTTCATGATTCCTTGCTACCAGGGTAATAGTGCAGTTGCATGTGTTCTGCGTCTTATTTTATGATTTGGTAATTTTATGATTATTATTCTCTAAGTTGTCTGTTTGGAAAGTACTCTAACATCAGTACCTTATACATGCCACCAGTTGGTAATCTAGTTTGCTTTTAGCAATTCCATCAAGGGTTATGGTAATTTAGTTTGCTTTTATCAATTCCATCAGGGGTTACATTGAAGCCATCAGGGAAATTGAGCAGCAGGCTTGCCATACTAGATTAAAATTTGATGATATAGTCGTAGCATGTGGCAGGTTTGATCTTTCTCCATCTGATGTCTGTAGATGATAGCATAGTATATCTCTTATGCTTTCTTTGATGTGTTGTCAGTTGATATATAGTTGCAGCATTTGAGTAGGGAATTTGATTAATCAATTATTAGCTGTTAGTGCTGAATGATAATTGGTCTTTGGGCATAAGAATGTTGATTCTATGCAAGCACAGAGAGATTAAGAAAGAACCTGACTTGAATTAATTGATTAGACGTCCTTTCTCACCAATCAAACTTTTCAAGTGACATGTGTCCTGAATGATTTTTAGTGGGGGCACCATTGCTGGTTTGTCACTGGGGTCACATCTTGGGACATTGAAGGCAAAGGTGTGCTTCTCTCTCTCTCTCTAGGCTTTGGTCTTCTATTCTCCACCCATTTTGATTAATTCCACTTGTGTTTCCTTGTCTTGTAGGTTCATGCATTTTCAGTTTGTGATGACCCTGACTACTTTTACAACTATGTTCAAGGCCTAATTGATGGACTTAATGCTGGTGTCAACTCCCGTGATTTAGTAAACATTCAAAATGTTAGTTCTTCATCGTGTTAGTGGATTATCTCTTTTTTTTTTTTTTTTTGGCTTGGTTTGACATGTAATAAATATGTTACATATATTGTGATTATGGAGGGTAAAAGATTGCATCTTCCATCTGTTTTGGTGTATTCCAGGGGTTGGAATGGGGGCATCTGTGTTCTATCCTCTATCCTCTGTCTTTTTCTTTCCTTTGGGTGTATGTGCAAACACACACACTCACGTGTGTGAGAGAGAGAAGTGAGATCTAAGTGTAGAAGCATGGACTTGTTAGCTAGTGACACGGATCAGGGTTTGAGATCATGTTCAGTTTACTGTCTTTGCATTCTTTTGCCTTTTTAAGTTTGTGTATTTTCAAAACAGTAATTTGGGAAACACACTATGTTCAGATTATTATGGGAAAATTTGTGTTTGAAGTGGAATGTCATGGTCCTTGTTTCATTTTGCAAAGCTACAGAAGTGAAAGTTCATTTCTATTCTGGTAGTTTCACACAATTGCATTGTCCATCAAACAAGTAGAAAAATGAAAAATTTTCATTTTTCACATATTATGTTTCCACAAGATGTATACACGATTGTTGAGTTATGCATATTTTTTCTTGTCTTTAAATGTTTCTTCCTACAGGGCAAGGGACTGGGCTATGCCATTAATACCTCTGAGGAGCTCAAATTTGTCAAGGAAATTGCTATGGCAACGGGAGTTGTTCTTGATCCTGTATACAGGTATAGCACTCTTTTGTATGTTATCTTTTTCCCTTGTTCTCTTGGCTCCGCAAAACTTTATCGTATATGTTAAAGTGAAGGAAAACATGTTGTGGAGAAATGGTAGAAACTCGGATTTCGTCCCTTGGAAACCAGAGAAAAAGAGACCGTCATCTAGAGAAATTTTGGACAAGTTGGGGTACCCAAGTTTGCTTCTAGATTCTTGCTCACCTTGGATTCACTAATGTTTTCATTTTGCACATCTTATAGTGGTAAAGCTGCCTATGAAATGAAGAAGGACATGGCTCAGAATCCGACCAAATGGGAGGGGAGAAAAGTTCTCTTCATACACACAGGAGGACTCTTAGGTCTGTATGACAAGGTGGACCAGTTGGCTCCGCTGGTGGAAAATTGGAGTCGGATGGATGTCCATGAATCTGTTCCGAGGAAGGATGGTACAGGAAAGATGTTCTAGAGCGGCAACAAACTTCATTCCGTGTAAATACAAATCCTGCCGCATCTCATAAACAAATATAACAAAAACGAGAATGAAGTTCCTAATATGTTTCATGACTTCATGACATGCTTTAGTTATTCGGTCTCTCTCTAGTTTATGTGAAATGTGGCTTGGAAGATGGAAAAGAAATGTTAACCAGCTGAATAAACACAAGAGAATCAGCCATTGATGCAATGACAAATTAGCTGTGTTTGTGGTCTTTCGAATGAACTGAAAGCACAATTGAGAACAATGAACTTGCGTTTCATTGTGGATTTCCTGAACACATATTATTCCTATGTTTGATGCTGCAATACCCCAAGTTGTTACTGATCTCAAACGTAGAACAAACGATACCATGAATGAGCAGTGAAAATATTGGGTTGACAGCCACCAGACGGTGACATGATTTCTTGACACAGTACCTTGACATTCAAAAAAAATAAAAATAAAAATAGAGAGAAGAAAAAGTTTTTGCTGACTTTAATTAAATTCGATATTCGAACCTTCTGAACAGGATTCAATTCTGAGTCACATTTTTTCATGAAATTAAAAACTTCCGTACCGAAATTAAAATTGAAATCGAATCAAATTTCGGACAGGGTTTAGAACAAGTTGCACCTCCCATCTATGTGAATAGGCTCTGCTTTGCATGGCAACATCGGACTCCAGTTTTATCCCTTAATATGGGCCCTTTCGTTGCAACCAGGGGGCCCAATATGTGCTGGTTACCATCTCTAATTGGGCCAATCAGAGCCTATTTTCAGCTTACATTATCATTCCCCCCACTTTCTTCTTACAATCAGGCAAGTTTCCCGCTTAAACAGAACAGACCAAAACCCTTGTACTTCTCCACCTCAAAAACACTTCTGTCTAATCCAGCCAGCTTCTGGAATCGCATCCTCCCTTTTTCTTTTTTGGAATAATAATAGAAAAAAAAAAAAGGAACAAGAAGAAATGAGCAGCTCGACGATGAGGAAGAAGATACAGAGGAAGTTCAAGATCAGAGGTTACACACTGAAGGTGGATGCCCTCGACGAGATCCTCTCGTTCGTCGATCGCTTTCAGGGCGCCGAAGACGAGGCCCTCGATCTTCTTCTCGACCACCTCCAATTCCAATCCCGTACTTACCTCTTCTTTCACATTATTATTATTATTATTATAAAATTTCCAAATGATATTTTATTTTTCTTCTTCTTCTTCTTCTTCTTCTTCTTCTTCTTCTTTTATATGCATATATCATTAAAAAAATTCCAGAATTTCGCTAGTTCTAAACCCTAATTGTCGAGTTCGAATCGGTGGAATTTTCAGAGAAATTGGAGGTGAAATCTTCCATAATAGATAAAGAGCCGGTGCGTCGTGTTGTAAACACTTTGCTGGAAGCTGATGACGCCGTGGAGGAGCCCCCGTGCGAGGTTTCTGCTGCCCATTCTGCTATACGCGTTGTCGACGCCTTTTTAGTTCCCAAGTTTCGCTTCGATCCCATCAAGAAGCAATTTTATCAGTAACCGACACCCTCTAACTCTCTCCCTCTCTCTCTCTCTCTCTCTTACACACACACACACACACACACTCAATTTGATTAATTTTTAA
Source organism: Kandelia obovata (assembly GCA_021464305.1). Lineage (NCBI taxonomy): Eukaryota > Viridiplantae > Streptophyta > Magnoliopsida > Malpighiales > Rhizophoraceae > Kandelia > Kandelia obovata. The sequence goes on from CM038480.1 coordinate 1,537,441, forward strand.
TTTGGTTTCGTTTTACCCGGTACAACTTAAATTTCTTTAAGGTTTTACCTTGTGTTTGTTTGCTGGGAAAATAGAGGGAAGAGAACGGTTAAAGTTGTTTATATGTCTTCTTGTCTCTTTGCAATGCATAATTTTCTATTATCCATTGTAATTGCTGCTATCAGTTCTTGTCGATCTTTCTTATTTATTTATTTATTTGCGTTCTCTTCTGTTGGATGCCCTTTTTAGAACCTAAAATCTTTTATGTTGTTGGCAATTCAGTAAGTCTTGGTTATGATAACTTTCTTTTGTTATTTGAAGGCATACGGGGCCCCTCCCAATTCATGGTGAGGCTTCTTCCAAGTCAGCTCTTTACAAGGATAGGTTTCTGTTGCTTTTCCAAAGAGTTTCTCGTGATCAACATTTCTCAAAACCTGCTTTTGACTCTGACCTGTCTCGTTATGGAAGCTGTGAGGTGCTCTCTCACGCATTCATTGTCTTTTCTTATATATCTCCAGGTCTGCACTTTTGATAACAAAACATGTCTTATAAGTCCTCTATGTGCTATTTGGAACAGATAGCTCCAATTCAATCTCTGCTTGGGCAAACAGGAAGGAAATGGCTTATGGGGGTGATATCACAGTTGGAAGATGGTCATTTCTACTTGGAAGATCTTACTGCTTCTGTGGAAATAGATTTGTCCCATGCAATATCCTTTCTTTTCTGTTACTTGTCCATCTTCTTCTTCATGATTTCCATTTTTTTGTTGGGTTGCATCCCTAAGTGTTTCTTAATAATATTTCTTTATTTGTTGAACATTCATGCATTTTACCTCACAAAGTGTCATAGTAACCTTTGATGTCTCCCTATATATCTATGAGTGCTTGCTTGCTTGGTATGAAATGACTTGAGAAAGAAATGAATGGAAAAAAAAAACTGGTCTTTCAGCCATGGAAATAAATAAATAATGCTTCTCATAATTTTGATGCATTAACAGATTTCGTGATCCTTATCATCATCAGGATTTCAGTTGGACCATTTGGTATTAAGGTTAGGTATCAACAATAGAAATTAAAACATTTATTCCAATAAGAAGATACAAATGTTCTACTGCTGTTGGAATGCATGTACAATGTCATTTTCCTTGACAAGTAATACAAGGTAACCAGTGGATTTTTATCAGAGAACACCATAGTTGTTGCTGAAGGTGAGATGCTCGTCAGTGGGGTTTTCCAGGTTAGTTCTAACTTCCACTTATTAAAGCCTTTTAAGCCACTAATTTGTGTCATGGATTTTGATGCTACTACCTGTATAAAGTTTTTACTTGCAAGGTTAGAAAATATCGGTGTGACATCTGAACCATTTCCAGTGCATTATTGATGTGATCATTTGGGCCTTATTTTATCCTTCTCAGTGTAGCTTATTCAACTTTAGTGAGCCTTTTGCTCCATATTTCATGATTTGTGAATTTTTACAGACATGGATATGGGTTCTTGTTGGACACATCTACTTTTAAAAGTATAGACATGGGTTGGGTTATGATTAATGTCTGTATATAGTATTAACCTTACATATGACCCTGCATGATGGTTTTCCACTGCTTATAAAAGAAAATTAGTCAGTGGAGAGTATTTGAAGGTATGTCCATTTGTAAGTTAATTGGTAGTCAGCTGTAAATGTTCTCTCGTTATGTGCACACATTAGTGCTGTATCTGGGCGGATGGTGTGTGCTGTTAGAAGATCTTTGGACTAGCTAGCATTTCTTATGAATAAAACTAGGCAAAGGAGTCAAATCAATTCATAAATACCTGATGTACTTTCTTCCTGAGACTGCTCGTATTTTGATCCAACTGAAATTTCCCAAATACAAAGAAATAGAGAATAGCTTCACAGAGGAGAAGATAATGGGGAAAAGCAGAGATGCTTGGCCACTTGTGGATAAATCAGATGATCTTTATAGATTTCTACTAATGTGGAGCTGACATAAATTCCTATGCTCACTAATCCACTTTTTATTCAGCATAGAACACCGTTACACATTGAATTATTGGCCCTTACAATGCTATAATTAGTGCAAAATAGAAATGTTTTGGCTGTCATGTCTGGGTGGTTCTGCTTGAAGAAATTTAGTGCCAACTTTTGATACATGTGTTGACTGCAATATCTGCCTAGCATGTAACATTTTAAAAAGAGTATCGGCCATAGCATTTGATCCTTGAGCTTTTGTGTGTCTTTCCTTTTCTCTGGTGAACTTTTCTGAACGCTTGGTTTTGCTATTCTTTCTTGCTGACATTCAACCATCAGACAGCAATTTTTCCATTGGATGGTAACAATCTTTAATTGTTGTTTTCTTGTGAAGGTGCATACATGTGGGTTTCCTCCACTAGAAGATAGGGGCAGGTCATTGAAATTAGTTGCACAACATGATTTCTTTGGCGGTGGCACACTTACAAAAGAGGAGACTGTATCCATGTTGTGCCTTCATTTGTTTAGAATAGATAAAAGATATATTTTCCAGGAATTTTCTCCAGTAATTTTAGATTTTGAAGAATTGATAGTGGTTTTCCTATATCCTTTAATAGCTTAGACTTGCAGAGTTGGAAAAGAGAGCTGTTAATGATATGTTTGTCATATTCTCTGACATTTGGCTAGATAATGAAGAGGTTATTCGATCTTCCCTTTAAAATCTTTCCTGCCTTTGTCTGTGTATGCCTGTATGTTTTGCATGAGATTACAGTTTGTTTAGTAGCTAAGATAAATCATTACATCTCTTGTCCTTAGAGAAGGTCATGGGAAAGCTGGAGACTGTTCTCAATGGTTTTGAGGTTCAGGAGGTTGTTCCTTCATTGTTTGTTTTCATGGGCAATTTTTGTTCTCATCCTTGCAACCTATCCTTTCATTCATTTTCAACTCTTAGGTGAGGGATGTTTTGATGGGACATATTTGCAGTTATTTATCATTTCTCATTTTCATACTCTTCTTAAACAAGCCATCTTAGCTTGACAATGTATAAGATAAACATGCAGATCACAGTTTGGCAATCTGGGGCGAATGATTGCAGCCCATTTGCGGCTTAAAGAACATAGCCGATTTCTCTTCATTCCAGGCCCAGATGATGCAGGTTTTTAAAGGAGAAATGTGATGCATGCTTCTTTCAATACCATGTTTTTTTAACAAAGAAACATAAGAGTGATTGGCATTTTAACTTTTTCAGGTCCATCAACAGTTCTACCTAGGTGCCATTTGCCAAAGTATCTAACTGAAGAGCTTCAGGAGCACATTCCGGATGCCATATTTTCCAGTAATCCTTGCAGGTAAACCTCTGTGATCATTTAATGGTTAAAACAATGATAAACTTGCTTTATGCTAGAGGCAATTCTTCTGGAGACTGATTCTTCACATAGAGTTTGTTTTCTAAGCATAGGGATAAGCTTCTTGTGGGCTCATTATTATAGCCTGAGCCGAGTGCTATGTGCTCTTTCAGCTATTGTCTTATGTCTTAACTGTTCTGGGATGCAAATGGTTGTTATTTAAACTTTTCTTATTTACCCTCAGAATCAAGGTCTATAGCCAAGAAATTGTATTTTTCCGCTATGATCTCCTATATAAGATGCGTCGTTCATGCTTGCTGCCTCCGTCTGCCGAAGAGACCAATGATCCCTTTGAGCATGTATTGTTCTCTCTCTCTCTCTCTCACTCTCTCTCTCTCTCTCTCTCTTCCTCCTTGCATTCAAAGTCTTTCCTAGTCCAAATATTGTGCTCGTGGGATTTCTCTATTAAGGATACTCTTCAATGGCAATAATGGGTTTAAACTCCATTTGCAGCTTGTTGCCACCATAACTCACCAAAGTCATTTGTGTCCACTGCCTCTTATTGTTCAACCGATTATCTGGAATTATGATCACAGTCTCTATTTGTATCCATCTCCACATGCGGTAACACTCGCATCTTGTTTTTATTTTTCTACTTTGTCTTTTAACCCTTCCCCGATATTCTCTTGTTCATGCAATGCAAACATAATATTGAGTTTTAATTTTTCACCATATATGAGGTGGTGTCACTTATGTTTGTATCATCCATCATATAGGTTAGATGAGATGAATTGTTTGGATTTTCCATGTGGTTGTAAATTTGATCCAATTAGTATGCTTATGAATGCTAAAGACATTCTTTAAATTGCATTGTAGTAGAATCTTGGGTTGTTAATATCTTGGCTTAATAAACTGAAAGGATTTATTTAGATCATAAATTTTTAAATATCTATTTTAGTCTTTCTAAATTGATAACTACCTTTGCAAATTGGGTAGTGGGAAATAACATTTTGATTTAACATGTATTTCAAAATTTGTCTAAAGATAGTTTTAGGTGACAAAAGTGAGCAGAAGGCATTCAAATACACGGGAATCACTTGTTTCAACCCTGGATCCTTCTCCAATGACAGCACTTTCGTAGCATACAGACCATGCAACCAGGAAGTTGAGCTTTCAGCCTTGTGAGTATCACAACAGTTGCAGATATTTTTTCCTAGATGAATATGATTTGGAGCATGCGGTTGATAACATCATTGTAACATTATCACATTGATCAGTTAAAATCTGTATGTAGAAACTGTTTGATTTCTGCCAATCACTTGTAAAGTGTATTAGGATTTTTTCTTCTTGACGGGAATATGTTGGTTGCTTTTTTATTTGCAGAGTACCTTCTCTCGCTAGAAATTCGTCTCTATGTACAGTAATAATTGGTGTTTGTAATTTTCTCCTGTTCGGTAAACATCAATAAAGCGTAAGCTTGAGCCTGTAGATTGCTTGCCACGACATTCTATATTCTACAGAAAGTTCCCAATCCGTTTCTACGTTTCTTGTTCTCTGAACATGTTCTCTATACGTTTAGCCTTAACCTTTAAGATTGTGGCATCAAAGGGACTGCGCTGGCTTTTCTCGTAGTTTCTGTCCTCTTGCTTTGTTGCATCTCTTTGATATTTCCTGTGTCGTTGGCTTTTTTTTGTTCTTTGCTTTTGCTATAACTTTATTTCTTGGGAACGACAGGTATTTTCTTTACTAGTAGCTGCTTAGAATTCTTGGCTCTTCTCATTGCCCTTTCTATTTTGAGTTACTATCAATTGGTTCGTCTTACCTTTGTGGATGAGTTCTTTCCTCACCCATTTGACGAGGATGAGCCTAGTCTGTCTTATCCTTTGAATTTCTGCTCACTGAATTCATTATGCTCTACAGCAGATTGTGATGAATTATTTTTCACTACCACGGCTTTACCTACAATCTCACCTGATTCTATACGCAATTCTAGCCCATCCCATTAAAAAAAAAAATATCGTTGGAAGACTTCAGGATCGTAGGATTGTACGATTCTATGGCTATGCATATCACATTGAGGAAAAGGTTTCTATTGCCGAGGAGTAAAGAGAATGGTTGACGATTAAAGACACAAAGGGGCCAAGCAAGCCAGAGGAACTTGTTTATAGCAAAATTTAAATTTAACTTATGGATTGAAGTGAATAGTTAACGATAGCTAGCCTTCTAATTCTTTCAAATCCAGTCACAGGACGCTGGGTGAAGTTTTATGGTGCAATAAACATTAGACTGTTGGAATTTCAGCTGCATAGTATTCATTTCTGTAAGTTTTATACTCTTTTTTTTTGTAGGAACAAAATCTGAAGCTTTTAGAATAAAAGTCTAATAAGAAGGGATTCGAGTCAATTAGATTCTCAGTGGCACATACTCGTCCCACAGCTTTCTCCACTTGGATGGAGTAAACATCACTGTGTAAGGGGTGGGTTGGTAGGTGATTGCTGCCGCCGCGGCGCTGAAACAGCACCGAGGATTCTTGCTTGTTACGTGTGCTTGCTATCTGTTAAATTTAAACGTGACAAAATGTGGCTATCATTCGGGACTTCTCAGATAATTGCGTCAAACCAAGGCTTGAGCCGAAAGAAAATGTAGTGCCTTAATTCTTCTTGGTACTCAAGAGACTTTTATACTTATAACATGAAGAAAGATTTCCTTAAACTACACGTCCAATTCATTGTGGGCGCTTTACATATCGTGGAAAGGTACTTTAATCGATGGAAGAAAGTGCTTGTGTTTACGGAAATAAACAATTAACAACAACAACAAAATGTTAGTTCCAAGTGCAGTTAAAGACAGTTGCATGATGTCATTTCGTTTTATTATAAATTGAGTTTAATGTAAATAGTAATTATTCTAAAACTTTATTAACAAAAAAAAGGTCTGACTTAGGCTCTCTTCTCACCATTCACCTCAATTAAGTACTCCATTTTAATTGGACCATTTCCAAATTAAAACAAATGACACTCTCTCGGTTTGTCTCCTCTTGGAGTTATACCAAACCTTGCTTTCAATATCCTCATTGGTTCTTCATTAACTGGCCCTACCTTTGGTGGGCACAAATCTGTGTAACCTTTGAATCTTGATGGTAACTTTAAAATATTCAAATCTCAAATGATTGATGGAACAAGTTCACAAGAATCTGTTTCCCATGGGTAGGGTAATAGAGGCATATCCTTGCATCTTGAGGCAAGTGTTTAGCTGCATCTGGGCTTTTGGTGGAGAATGCAAAGGTGATATATTCCATCAAGGTTAGTATAAAAATTCACTTAAAGGAATGTATCCATGCCAACAGTCGACAGCTACACCCCTTGTCTTCTACCTCCTTCTACCTAGTGCACACAAGAGAACTATTATTTTCTAAAAGAGACACAGCAGCAGAAGGTAGGTTTGCAACATTCATGTAATGGGGAATTTTAATGACTGGAAGAAGATGGAGTAAAGTAGAAATATTAGTCAAGTAATATTTGTTGTGACTGGTGTGGCAGGTTGGTTTTCTCGTCGTTTGTTGAACTAAAATAACATGCTGTGCCTGCTCTGAAACAGGTTTTTGCAAGTTTCATACATACTTGTGAAAATTGATAATGCTTTTTTTTTTTTTTTTTTTGAAAAGGTTTTAAGGTAACTTTTAGACTGTAGCAGTGCCAATATTTTGTTTTCTCACAAGGAAAATAACCCCAGATTATGGAAGACCCGTAGCTGGCGGGCTCCTCCTTTTCTTTCTTTTCTTTTTTATTTTGAAAAGTAGTAGGTGTACTCTTGGTAGGTGAATCCTCCTAGTTTAGTCTTTCCATCAATTTTAATGTTTGTGATGGCGTTCTCTACATGACAACTATGTGCACTGAACCTGCTTAGAATGATATCAAGAACTGCATATATTCACCGTCAAAAGACCCAAAAAAAAAAAAAGAAGAAGAAAAAAAAGAGGGTATTTGTGGTATCTTTCTTTCCAAGGATCACTTTGTTGACTAAATGAGCAGGACATCTTGCCAGACAGAAAAACAAAATGGAAAGTTTTTCCATGAATGAAGGATTCCAATTATATGATCATTCTTCATACGACTTGTTTGTGATCTTGTATGACGGCTACACACACACACAACACACACACACACACACACACACACACATATATCCTTTTGGACAGACTTGGATATAGACTGCTGCGAGATATTCTGCTGTTTTAGAACGTTGGGTGGGAATAAAGCTGAAAAGAATTGGAAATTGTGCAGTTGAGCGTTGGTATGTTGTGGAGTAGGTGTAACTGGTTGAAACAGTCCAGAGAGAAATATTGCACTTGCCAGGCTCCAGCATCTGTTTCATTTCTAAAATTTGTTCTTCTCCCTAATCAACCCTTCTGTTTCTGTTGAATCTTAGCTTCAACCAATTGCTGAAGGAAAATTTTCCTGAAATCAAATCATGATTCAGCTCAGGATTGGACCATAGAGAACATCATTTTCAGAAGCCTAATCTCTCAGCGCCCCCTTTTTCAGAGGAATGAACATTAGCAACTCTTTCCCAGGCCAAGCAGGAAAAAAAACTGGAAAAAAAAAAAAAAAAGAAGAAAAAAAGAAAAAAGAAGAAGCATTTTATAAATTTGCTATCAAACTTTCACGAATTGCACCTTTCTGCCCTCAAGCAAACATAGCGTATGCCGAAAGAAAACAGGTTGTTTAAATTTTATAATTAAAAATTTTTCATCCTTGTTATTTTGACGTGTACACATTATGATAATACACACAATATGATAATTTGAGTAGAGATTTAATTAATTAAATATATTATGAATCTAATTGAATTAGTCTATTCTAAAATATAATATTAAATAATATACATTAATTTGCAGCGTTCTCGTTTATTTAAAGTTTTTTTTTAGACATTCATAAATGATATAACATCACAAAAAGATTAATTTTACAGTATCTTATATTTGTGTTACAAATTATATATTCTTTAATTATTCAGTAATCATTCTTGTCACACGCAAAATAAGCAACCAATATTCACTTTTGTAATTGAAATATGAGGGAGAAAAAAAAAACAAACAAACAAAAAAAAAAAAAAAAACCAAACAACAGGTCGATCACTTACAACTAATTATTGAATAGAAAGGGTACAAATATTCTTGGTGGTTTCCGAGTAGAGGTTGTAGGTTGGAAGCTGGGGAAATAAAGACGTTGAAAGCAGAACGAAATTCAACCCACCAACCAACCCCTCGCTCGCTCTCTCCCCTTATTTCCGTGAGAAGTGACTAAGAAATTTGAAACTATGAAGATTGTATTGCGGTGTCACAATTACTTAATTATAAATAAATAGTGATAAATTAGTTAGTTATTTAGAGCAGTTGATCTATGAACTCTGTTTTGAATTAAGTCTTCTTCTTCTTCTTTTTTTTTTTTTTTTTTTACCACTATTCTCTCCCTGTATATATATATATGTGGAGATTATATGACATTTTTTTGAAAAAAATAAATAAATAATGGTCAAGTAGATGGGTTGTAAGCGTTTGTTAGCCAAGACGTTGCATCAATCGCCAAGAAGGGTCTGTCCAAATCTTCCTAATTCCTAACGGAAAAACATTTTCCTCCATAATCCCCTTCCCTTCTACCTATACATTCTCCTCGCATTTCTGCCCTTCGCTCCACTTGCCTCGTTCCCACCTCCGGCTCCCCTCTCTCTCTTTTTCTTTGGGTGCATGTGCTGTAATTGTATGTGTGCGTGCCCGAACGGTGTATTACTCGTGTTTTCGTAAAAATTAGTCATTGACTAAGGAACTGGGAAAATTCCCATTACTGCTGGCAGGCCAGGCGGACCGTCAGCACGTTGGGATCATGAAGAGGAAGCTTATTAATTCCCTTGTATGAATTGAGTATTTGAATTAGGATTTGCTAGTATATGTTTTCTTGTTGGTGCATTAGATTTAGATATACCCTTTGCTAAATTCTGTTTTGGGTTTAGAAGATTATACACATATATACTTAATTATATATATATATATATATATATATATATATATATATGTATGTATATATAATATGTGTACAAGAGGTCATTGGAGGCCTGCCGAAGATGAGAAACTTCGGGAGTTGGTGGAGCGCTACGGTCCACATAACTGGAATGCCATAGCCGAAAAGCTCCAAGGAAGATCAGGTGAAATTTTCCTCTTTTAATTTTCAACCAACATAAGTACACACACACACACATGCGTGATTTTCATTTCTTAATCCAGTTTGACTATTAATCTGTTGAAATAATAATAGAGGATATGTCTACTTATATGCCTTAAAAGAAGAACGTATAAAAAAAAATAAAATTAATATGCCTCAAGGAGAAAAAAGGAATGTTGGGAACTGACTGCAACCAATCAATAAACAACCAATAGCCTCTTCCCTATTTTTAGAAAGAAGCTGTTTAGGTGATTCCATCGAGTCACAATGGAGCACGTTCACCATTACACCAAACTTCTCTTTCAAATTAAAAAAAAAAAATAACAAAAGGGATTATTAATTCATTGTTATATCTGAAATCAGGTAAGAGTTGTAGGTTGAGATGGTTTAATCAGCTGGACCCCAGAATCAACAGAAACCCTTTTACAGAGGAGGAAGAAGAGCGACTTCTTGCTTCTCACAGGATTCATGGCAATAGATGGGCAATCATCGCAAGGCTATTTCCGGGCCGAACAGATAACGCAGTAAAGAACCACTGGCATGTCATCATGGCGAGAAAATGTAGGGAAAGAACCAAGCTTTATGCCAAAAGAGGTGCTGATCAATCTCAATCTGGATCATCGACTCATGAGCTGCATGAGCAACGTCACTGTCTCTCTCCAAAGCATGCTGTGGAAATGAATGATTTTGATCACAGGAGAAATTTTGCTCTTCTTGTGAAGAAATGCTGCGAAAGATATGGTCGTCAGCATCCTTATTTCTTGCAGCAAAGTTATCCACTCTCTTGCAGACAATTCTACAATGAAACTAGAGGTGATTATGAAGGTAAATATATAGTGAAGAAACACTTAATTATATATAATATAAGACGATTATATGTGGATCACATTTAAGTTCATACTTCCTTAACTACTAGCTAATCCAGTATGCATCTTTTGTTTTCTTTCTATATATTTATATATATATATATGTACACACACACTGTCTCTTATACACATCTAGATGTGTATAAGAGACAGGTGTGTGTGAGTGTACATATATATATATATATCTACACACACACACACAATGTGATAGATAAAACCCAGCAGACGGTTGAGTTCCATGACTTTCTCCAAGTAAATACAAACTCGAATAAAAGAGAAGAGACAGACAGGGACAGTGCAAGAAGAGACGAGGAGGAGGTAGATCAAGAAGGCATATTGGAACGACAAAGCAAAGCTAGTGTTCCGTACATTGATTTTTTTGTCTAGTGGAAGCTCTTCAAATGTAGACAAACATTGTATATATAGTTCATAATATCTCCCAAAGATGCTTGCTGGCATTCATCTTCACCTGAATGACTTAAAAAGTCACACCGTACCAACATAGATATAAATAGTTAATTAGGATTCCAATCGATTCTGTCTGCATGCAGTTATATATGCAACTGCAGCATTGACTTAGACTAAGGACATGTAATCAAGAAGACGGTTATGTTTTATGGGCTTTGAGTTGATGCGTTGTTTTTAGTGTCTATGTTCATGCGTGTTGAGTGTTGCACCTTTGTTATAAAAATAAAGAAAATAAACAAAATAGGATGCAAATGTAATTAAATTAAATTAAAAAAATATAATATTTGAAATATATATATATATATATATATATTTTAAAAAATAAAAGGTAATTTTTGTTTTTTTATATAATATTTGGGTATAATAGATTATAGCAGTTATTTTTTTTTATAATATAACATGCATTTTCACTTATTTATAATAAATTAGACACATAATAATAAAATAACCATATTAAATTAATAGTCCCTTTTTTTTTTTTCTTTTGTCTTTGTCCATTTTGAGCTTTCGGTGTCAAAAGAAGTGCAAAATATGTCAAAAGAAGTGCAAAATATGTCAAATAACTTCATACGTATATAACACCAATCAGATGCATTGAAAAATTTTAGCCTTAAAGTAATGAAATTCTTTTGAAATGTAATATAAATATGATGTTTTTGGATATACTCCACACGTTAAAAGTCACTCGTTGGAATTCTAATTCAATATTACTAGAAGGACGATTCGGATCTCGTATTATTGTTGTTGCAATTTCAATCGTTGAAATGACAAAAAGTTGAAAAAGAGGCAAATACATTGTACCACGAGGGAAATTCAAACGCAACTTCTACGAAACCAAGGCGCGGGCGGGCGCAGCCGCGTACGCATGCAACCATGTTAACCTGTCGGAGCTTATCGCTGCTCGCCAGCTCATCAGCGCATATTCTTCAAGCTCAAACACTACAAAAAAAAAAAAAAAAAAAAACTCTTGAGCCACGCGAAAATGTTATTTTATAAGTATTATTATTTAAAAGAGAAATTTGTTTAATAATTTAACTGTGTTTTTTTTTAATTAATTTAAGTTTTTTTTTCATGCTATTCATTTTAATAAGAAATGAGAATTCGCCATAATTATATAATAATAAATTTCAAACTTGTTAACACTAAAATAATATGTGAAGGAAATTTATTCAAACTTAATAATATTTAAGTTATAAATTTTTTTATATAAAAAAAAATGAATGAAAATATTGCGTGCTAATTTGAATTAAATTTTTTAATTTTTGATTATTATTTATTTTTAAAATATAAAATAAAAAATTATATTTAATATATAGCAATGAAGTTTTAAGTTAATTAATATTAAAATTAGATATAAGGAAGCCGCTTGGGGTTCAACCTTACTTAGATAATAGATTCTCTTTTTACAGTGAGTTGAGCCAGTTTGTTTGTGTGTGTGTGTGTGTGTGTGTGTGTGTGTGTGTGTGTGCATGTACTTCGTTTATGTTGTGCAAGGAAAGGAGAAGGAAAAAAAATAATAATAATCCCATGCATTTGCGCATATTATAAATAATTCACAGTTGACAAATGCATTCAATTGAATCTTGGTTTGATTAAATATATTTTTAAAACTATTGCCTGTCATATGTCTATAATTAAGATTTATTGTGAGATTTAGTTTTAATTTAATATAATTTTTTATTGTGGCCACTCATCCATACAATTCCTTTGTCTCTAGATGGCCAAATTGCACACACAGATATATAAATACACGGTGAATTTTTATTTTTTTTATTACTATTTTTGGGTTGCTTTTCAGCCAGCCGCCTCTCTATTTTGTTTTGTTTTTTTTTTTTTTTTATATATACCGAACTTTGGAGGGCTATTACTTCTCTTCTTCTGAATAGTCTTCTTGTTCTGCTTCGCCATCGTTTCCATGGAGAAGTTCCAAATGTTATTTCCATTTTCACCGAATTCTTCTGTGTCTTCATCAAAAATGGCAAGTCCTCAAGTTTTCAGTATTTCACAAGACGATAGCTCCAGAGGAATGTTGATGGTAAAATCAGAAAGTCAAGTAGTAATGCCAAGCCTGAAGCTTAACACCGAGAGTGCAAGCTCTGCTGATTTTGGGTCTGAAACTGAGATCAAAACAGGCAAAAAGAAGGGAGAGAAGAAGATCAGAAAGCCCAGACTTGCTTTTCAGACGAGGAGTCAAGTTGATATATTGGATGATGGCTATCGCTGGAGGAAATATGGTCAGAAGGCGGTGAAGAACAACAAATTCCCAAGGTTAGTTGTCATTTCCTTCTAATGCATACAATCCAACTTATTGTATTTTTTCACTGAGATTACTTCCCCTTGATATATTATTGCAAGTTTCGATTCTAACGTGCGACCTCAGGACATAATGGAGCAACCTTCTAACTAAATTTTCTTCATTTCTGTATGTTATAAATAATATAAGAGAAGGTGGGCAGGTGGGCATGATAACGTACTATTCCAGGGGGGATGTTTCCTCATTACCATCTGTTGGCATAGAGTTCTTCTTTTCTGCCCTTCCCACCCTTGAAATTCCTAGTCCACCAAGAACTCTTCTTGCAGCCGCCGCCCCCAGATAACCCAACCCTGTGCAATATCAGTGGTTCCCTTTCTTGATCATATTTCATGATCGTTTGACCAATTTACTAGTCGTTTTGAAGCTTGGAATTTGTTTTTCATTATTTGATGAATTACTCAGTATATTTTGACAGGCCTTTTCAGTAAGTTTTTGGGGAAATTAGCTGAGTCCATTCGAAGAATGAGACGATCCATACTGTCGGCATAATAGGATCGAGAATTTTTAAACAAAGTGTTGAAATCTAACTTGCCCAAAATATTCTATATGAAAAAAAAAAAAAAACAAGAAGAAAGATCTAAATACTTAATTTCAGTACCAATGGTACAGCTACACCACATATAGCAGGCAACGCCCTTTCTCAGTCACTGTCTCTCATTACGTGGTGCACTAATCAAGTCACACGGCATTGGTTGCACTAAAACAGTAGTCCATTCTTTGTCTAAAGCAATAGTCCAGATTAAGACTTAAGAGGATACCTGGATGCTTGCACGTTGGTGCGAAGCTAAGACATCCTTAGTGTTCAATAGTTAATATAAATATACAAAAAAAAAAAAAAAAAGATTAAAATTTAGATAAAAAAAATATTTATTCAAAAGTATAATAGTTATAACAGTTGTTCGGATCTTTTTTTTAAAAAAAAAAAAATAAAATTTTACAATACATAAATAGTATGTAAAATAAAATTTTACATACCCTTAGGGGGTATAGCTGAATAAACTTCTTAATGGATACCTTTTCGGCAATTTATGATTTTTCTATTATGATGTACATATACATAGCTAATTTTGTTGTTGTTTTGTACTGAGAATTGTTACTTTGTTATTTATTTTTTGTTATTGTTTTGTACAGAGAATCGTTACTTTGTTCTCCATTTTTAATCTCATTAGAATTGTCAAAATATAATTCTTTCGTGTTTCTAAAAATAGAACCATTAGAAAGAAAGAAAAAAAAAATTATAAGAAACAACAATTGGGTTCCCATTAATAACCTCCCAATCACATGGTTAACGACATATCACTCAAGGATCAAGAAAATTCAAGGGCAAGGGAAGATAGGAAGAGTTATGTCCATGTAATATTTTTAAGCTTGTGTTCTAATTGTTTCTACCCATTATGCCATGCGTAGCCACCTTATTTATGATGCAAATGAGTTTCATGTGAATAGTTTTCAGCTATGGTTATTTATTTGCCGGTGTTTCTTTGGGAATGAACTTCAAAAGTCTGGCACAGCAAGATGATAATAATAAATCTAGATGTGCCATTGACGAATCAAAATAGTTTTGATTCTCATGCTTCTTGTTGTTACCACCACCCCCCCTCTTCCTCCATCCAATAACAACTCTGAACTTCACATTATTTCGTGGATGGATGGCTTCAAATAATGCGTTAATTAATTTGACTGTTGTTTGCCCATCTTCAGGAGCTACTATCGGTGTACGCATCAAGGATGCAATGTGAAGAAACAAGTTCAGCGCCTGACCAAAGATGAAGGCGTAGTAATCACTACTTATGAGGGCATGCACACTCATCCCATAGATAAACCCACTGATAATTTTGAACATATCTTGAGCCAGATGCAAATTTACAAGCCCTTTTGAAGTGGCTTCGAAATGAAATTACTCTGTGTTTGCATTTGTATTCAAATATTGGAACTTAGTACTTGTTTTATTACACTAATAAGGTTGTTGTCGTGGTAATGGTTGAAAAGAATATTGAAGTATTCTGATTGTCTTATTATTATTATTATTATTTGTTTTTATTTTTTTTTTGGGTGAATGAAACCTAAAGTTATATGCATTATACCAAAATGAACAGAATCATATTTTCTACTAGTTAATATTGTGTCCTATTTTGCGATTATGTTCAATCTTTACTTATGTAAACCCTGCAAGATCGTTTCCTTGGGACTTACTGATTTGCATACCCCAGCAAGCAGCAAGGCAAAATTTCTTTTTCCTTTCTTCTTTCTTTCTTTCTTTCTTTCTATGGTTACAAAGAAGATTTAAAAGTCAGAAAAATAAAGTTATTAGAATTTGAACACAAAATCAAGAGATTCCAACGAGAGTTTCACAATTAGTTATGCCTTATTCTGATTAGAATAAAATAAAGAGTAATAATAATAAAATCAACAGTGGTTCCTTGTCACGGAGGCATGATGAGCTTGGTCATTGGATCCATGTCTTGGGCTGGGCAGGACTGGACTGGATAGTTGGTCTTGAGGATGTATCCATATCGCCCATGCATTTGAGTAACTGCATCGAGTAGTTGCAGACATGATTTTATTTATTTATTTATTTGTATTTTTATTTTTAAAATTTTAAATTAAATGTAACATACCCCATGATTATTTTAGAAGAGTACACGTGAATAACTTTATACTATTCACTAAACTGATATTAAAGTCGCATTAATTTTATTATAAAAAATATTCATATTTTATTTTTAAAATTTTAGTTAGATTTGTTGAAATACAAGAAATTTATGATTTAAAGGAGAAATAGAGATGAAGAAAAAAAAATGTAGTTATTATTATTATTATTTTAATTTTAATAAGTTACTTTGTCCTTCGCTTTTGGTAGAAGAAGAATGGAGCATAGAGATGTAATTTACGTTCATTCTTTAGAAGTTTTTATTCTTTTTTCCATATATATATATATAATCATTAAAAAAAACAAATAAGCTTCTTTTTTTTTTTTTGTCGCCTCTTTTTTAAACGACGGGGAAATTTTACCATCTTATTCTTCTTTCTTTCTCCTCCCATTGCCAGTGAACTTGCGAGGCAGACGACGGAGAAGAAGCCGGGGGCCCGTGACCGGTGGTTAGGGTTGGAAGGGCGTCTTAGCTCTAATTTCCGTAAAAACTCCCGTCTTAATGGCGGCGACCGCCTCTGCTTCTCCAGTCTGGTTCCTGCACTGTCGCCGGCCAACAACCCGATCTCCGTCGGTGCAACTTTTACCCAAATCACGCTCGAGGCAAGGTCATTAACTTTGCGCTTCTTGACTTTTCAAAAAGAAAAAAAAAAAATTGTTAAGTGTTGAGACTATTGATTGTGCTAATTTCTCGCTCCAAATGTTTTTATGCGATTCTTTAAATTCACAGAAAATGGACATTTCCTCAGGTTCGCAGAATCTCCTGTGATTACTCTTGCTTTGAAGTGAGTTAAACTCTTGAGTCATTCGTTTATTCTCAGAATTATCTTTCCAAAGTAATTTTCTTGTGAACCAAACATAATATATCTGTATGCCCACAGGCTTGGAGTTAGCAATTATGCTGAATTTTTTACTTTCTTTATATATTCAAGGTTAGAGATGTTAGCTACAGACCTCCAGGGACACAGATTAGCCTTTTGAGTGGAGTTAGCTTTTCCCTTCCAGAGAAAAGGTGCCTTTTATTTCCTAACTTGCTTGTTTGTGGAAATTTGTTGTCTTCTGCGGGCTAAATCGGTCTTTTCTTTTGATTGCTACAGTTTTGGTTTGGTATTTGGACGGAGTGGGAGTGGGAAAACTACTCTCTTGCATGTATGCTATGGTCTTTTTATTTGCATTGATGGAGTGTTGAACATTGCTTTGCCGTTTAGTTTTGATGGTTGGCTGGTAATTTCTGTATAATTTTATGTCTGCAGCTTCTTGCAGGTCTAAGTAAACCGACATCAGGTTCCATATGCATTCAGAGATATGATGACAATGGAAATCCAAATCAGGCTTCTGTGCCACTGTCTCCAGAAAGAGTTGGTATCGTCTTCCAGTTTCCTGAGAGGTATTCTGAGATCATAGGATTTTTTTAAAAAAAGAAAAAAAAAATTGTTCTGTCCAAATGTTTTCTTTTTAATGTGTGTTCGCCAACCAATAATTTATGAGAAAATTTTTACTGATTTGCTCTACCAAACAAATAATCTGTTGATATAAGATGATTTGACTGTTACAGGCCTCTTATAACCAAGCTTAACTTACAGAATAATGGTCTGTTCTCTTTGTGGACTGTATGTTGGGCTTCTAACAATGTTTTCCACTGCTTGGCAGGTATTTTGTGGCGGATACTATCCTTGAGGAAGTTACGTTTGGGTGGCCAAGGCAAAAGGGCAGCCTTCAGTTGAAGGAGCATCTGGCTTTGAATCTCCAGAGAGCATTTAATTGGGTACTCATGCTGTTTTCATTTT
This sequence comes from Kandelia obovata, assembly GCA_021464305.1. Classification (NCBI taxonomy): domain Eukaryota; kingdom Viridiplantae; phylum Streptophyta; class Magnoliopsida; order Malpighiales; family Rhizophoraceae; genus Kandelia; species Kandelia obovata. The sequence continues at coordinate 1,555,034 of CM038480.1, forward strand.
GAGCAAAGTCTCACCTTCTCCTCTTGTTTTCATAATCTTGTTCTTTTCTTCTAGTTGGATGGTGCATTACTAGTCATTTCCAATCCTGAATGCTGTGGTTTGTTTTATTAATAACTCTAGGTTGGATTGAATGGTATCCCTTTGGATAAAGATCCCCACTCCTTAAGCGGTGGCTATAAACGTCGGCTTGCACTAGCAATCCAGTTAGTAAGAACGTATAATGCTTCTAACTCAAATTCACTTCTATAGGTGCTTCAGTGCATAATATAATACATTGTCTCATGGTGGGGCATGATTTGGCTAATGAATTGTCTTTGATTTGATGTTCAGGTGCAGGTCCCAGATCTGCTGATATTGGATGAGCCACTTGCTGGTCTTGGTATAAATCACATTATGCTGATTCCTATTTCTTCAGCATCTCTGATCCCCATTTTTTATTCGTTTGTTGCCTATAAAAACATCTATTTTAGTAAGAATTAAGTAATCATATTCCTTTCAGTACCTTGCAGTTTTGATTATGTAACTGCCAGGTTTAATCAAGAAACATCCACTCTTAGATCATTTTTAAATCAGAGACAAATAGTTGGTTAATATCACACAACTAGATTGTGATGATGAATCTATAAATTTTGCTTTTTGTTATTGTTGATGTAACTCTCAGCTCCATTGGAGTTTTGACATTAGATTTGAGAGGGACAGATAGCATCTCCTTGCCAGGCTAGTTGATTCTAATTTTACACTTTCTTGTTAGTAATTAACTTCCCTTGTATCAAAGGGGAAAATGAAAAGAAAAAAGAATCACTGTTGCAATTTTTAAATTTCATTGCACAACCTGGTTGCTGGACTTCTAACTTTTTCTTTATACTGTAAAAATTGGGTATGCTAATGTTTGTGCTGCTAGTTTATATCTTCTCCTTGACTTGTTAATTTTTCATCTGTTTAACAAAATGCTGCATTAGTTATATCTATGTTATTGTTATTTGTCATTTCTTCTTTCAATTTCAGATTGGAAGGCACGCACAGAAGTTGTAAAGCTCTTAAAGCATCTGAAGAAAGAACTTACTGTATTTGTTGTCAGTCATGATCTCAAGTGAGCTTTTAACTCTGTCCAACATAAAACAGTTGAAATTGATGGCTTTAGATTTTTTATTCCAATTGTTAGCCTTGATTCATTTTTGTCTGCTGTTCTTTTGTCATTGTGTTGTCAAACTTTTAAGTGGTGAAAACAATCCATGTTTTAGCCGCATTGAATTAATAAGTGAAACAAAATTGAACTGAATAATTTTCCATAAAAAGGGTTCACAAGACAATTTTCTGCAAATACGAAGATTGAAAAGCATTTATATAATTTTGATAATGCAATTAAATTGCCCTTTTGACAATTTTCCAAGATATATTCTTCAGTTTTTACATGTGCTTAACATGTTTGATGCTTTTTACTTTAGTTCAATAAAGAACTAGAAGATACAAATAGCTTTGCCCTAGTGTCAAAATCCATGTTGTGGTCAACTTCAATGTGCCAATTAGTTGGGAGAATAGTTGGTGGTACATGGGCAGTGATATTTTCCTTTGAGCCTCTGCTTTGTTTTCCCTTATTTTTTGACATAAATCATTGTCTGTGATATGTAAGTTTTGTTTCTTTATATCTTCTTCTAAGATTGTCTCACAATCTATTCATAGAAGCAATTAGGGGTATATCCAAGCCATCAAAGCCTGATTATTCCTTTTTCCTTTAGAGCAGGTGAAAAGATTAGTTCAACCTCAATGAACGTAAGAGTGTGTTTACACGATACTTTTGCAATGATATCTGATGCATTAGGGTAGCGAGATAGCTTAATTAGTACCTTTGCAATTGTTCTAAAGTTGAGTCTGGTTACTAAGGCAAGATTCATTTCATTGATGATTTTTGCAAACCGATATGTTGAACCTTAGCCTGTCTTAATATTGCTACATGAATTTTTCTTAATTATCTTCTAGGTGATATATGACTAAGTATTTTCTCCCCCTTTGTGTTCTCCAGAGAGTTTTCATCTCTGACCGATTTTTCTTGGAGGATGGAAATGGGTGGATTGTTGAGGGAAGAGCATTTTCCAATATAATACGAAATCTACTATTCCAGCTTGAGCGACAGGTGATGGTGTAAGGTTTGACCCTGGAGGTTGTCGTTGCTTAACTCTACTTGCTCTTCAAAAATTGGTAGTTGTTGGAATATAATTTCCCAAGAAATTAAGAAATATCTTCATTACTTCTGAACGTTATCAAATTGCGGGGGGCGGGGGTAGTTGGGTTATATGTCATGGCAGAGAACCACGTGATCATAGTACTCCAACTTGTCGTATTTTAAAATAAATGCTCCCATTTGTTTTTCCTTACAGCACTTTGCTCATTTTCATATATTGTTCTATTTTGGTAGAATAAGGCAACTTTTCTATTTTTATTTTCCCCTTTTTTTCACAGCCCAAAAGCTGGTTTTCCCTTTTGCTATTTTTATTGGCTTGGCGTGTAGACCAAAAGCAGAGATATCAAATACGCAACGTTTGTACTGATTTTCAATTTTAATATTAAATGCTCTGGTTGGATTGATGATAACCAAAGTTGAAACCGAAGGGTTGAGACCCAATTGCTTATGCAGAAAACAAGATCATCAAAATGGTGTGTACTTCTACCTTATTCTTATTTTATTTTAAAGTAAGTCTCTTTAAATGTCTTAATTTTAAGTCAAATCACTTGACCCGTGACAGTATGCATGGGAAGCATTATGTTGTAAATATATGCAAACCCGGAGGAACTAATTCAACATTTGTTTTATTGTGTACAGCTTGTATGAATATTTATATTTAACGCAAATATCTTCCTTGCGATCGGTGGTTAGCAGTGCCATCTACATTGTGAACATCGCGGCGTCGTGACGACTGCAGCTGTCCGACGTATTACTCAACGACACGTGGCTGAAAATAAGCCGATCGCATACTCATCAGTTTTTGATTAATCCAACTTCGCAACAAACTGTCAATATGATAAGTAGGATAAGATGTTTTTTGAAATTATTTGTATAGGTCATTCTTGTGTATATTTTTTAATTGTTTTTGTTTATTAAATAATTAATTTTGAACTTCCAAACGCATCGGCCACACTCAATCCCATCCCAACTCCGACCTCTAGATTGGAGCCGGTTCAGATCTTTCTATAATTGAAAATTCCGTTACTGGAAACGGGCAGGCTTAGAGCTTAGCAGTCATGGGCACCGAGATATCAACAGAGCCGTTGTTGCTATCCGAATCCAAGAACAGGACCGAGGCCGTTGAATACGAGCGGGTCCCAGAATGGAAGGAGCAGATCACAATCAGAGGGCTGGCGGTGAGCGCGGCATTGGGCGTACTCTTCTGCATCATCACGCACAAGCTTAATCTGACGATTGGGATCATCCCGTCGTTGAACGTCGCCGCCGGTTTGCTCGGCTTCTTCCTGGTGAAGTCATGGACGGGGTTCTTGTCCGGGCTCGGGTTTTCGGTCGCTCCATTTACCAAACAGGAGAATACCGTCATCCAGACATGCGTCGTCGCTTGCTACGGTCTCGCTTTCAGCGGTGCGTTAAAGGCCACTTTATCATTTTATGTTTCCCATTTGCAATTCTATAAACTAGAGTACTTATGATTTTTATTTTTATTTTTATTTAACTTAATGGAGGTGTTGATTTGAGATTAAAATTTGTGTAGGAGGGTTTGGGTCGTACTTGATAGCGATGGATGAGAAGACATACAAGTTGATAGGAGCTGAGTATCCGGGTAACAGAGAACAGGATATAAAGAACCCAGGATTGGGATGGATGATTGGGTTTTTATTTGTTGTTAGTTTCCTCGGGCTTTTCAGTCTTGTTCCGCTTCGTAAGGTAACTTTGCGTCACGTTCATTTCATTTCTCAATTCATGTTTTCGTGTTTTGTTACAACCTCGCCGCCACTTGACCAAAGGCTCTGATTAGTTTTTTGCCCTTTAATTGCACTTAATTTTCAAGACTTGTTTAGACTGTTGTGCACTGCACATGTAAATATGCAAAATCTTGCATCCCTCGAAGAAGTTTTAGTTTGGCTCAGACCTTTGTTCTCTCTTTGCGTTACACTCCTTTGAACTCTTTGGGCTGGCTGTGCCATATTGTGTTTTGTCTCAATTTCCTGTTTTGATTAATTAAGGCTGTGTTTTTGGTTTATGTTTGAATGACAGGTTATGGTCGTGGATTATAAGCTTACATATCCTAGTGGCACTGCCACAGCAATGTTGATAAATAGCTTTCACACAAGCTCAGGAGCTGAGCTTGCAGGGTAAGTTTCATTTTAAGGTTTTTCTTATAGTTTTATAAACAGAAACTCTTATCACTAAACTTGATTTTCTATGTGGAGTGTGAAACGTATTTTACTAGTCTGTGCAATGGATGAAGCACTTTCTTCATTTTTATGGAACAAGGATTGTCACTGGGCAAGAATAATGCTTTTACATTTAAATTAACCGTGAATCTATTAACTCTTAGTTTCCACTTTAACACAATGGGATTTTTGTATCATTATTGTTTGTTTTAGGAGATATGGTAGGATGATTTGACCTAAAAATACCAAGATAAAAAGAGGGATCTTTAATTTTATGTTATTTATTATGAACTTCTTGCAGGAAGCAAGTGAAGTGCCTGGGAAAGTATTTAAGCATAAGTCTAGCTTGGAGTTTCTTTAAGTGGTTCTTCAGTGGCATTGGAGATTCATGTGGATTTGATAATTTTCCCACCTTTGGACTGGCACTATTCAAAAACACGTAAGATAGATTTAGTTTTCTGTATAAACTATGGCTCTATTTGTTCTGTGCTTTATAGCTGCATCTGAAACTGCATTTGGGGGCCCAATTGACATGATCATACTGTCCACAGCTCCTAAGTGACACCTTTGGGAAAACAAAAGTTTACACTCTATAGATATTGGAAGTAATGAAACTCTACGTGATAACAAGAAGGCATGTGTCTGTCTAAACAGCTGCTCTGTTAAATCCTTTTTATTTTGTTACATTAATGAATACAATCTATGAGGAGTTATATTGAGCACTGCATTCATCCTTCATAATTTTATTTTGATTGTGTTGGACTGGTGGGATATTTCATTCAGAAGGCGAGGTAGAATATTGTGTACCATTGCTGGTGTTGAAACTGGTTGCTCACTTGGCTTCCTGGATACAGATTTTATTTTGACTTCAGTCCAACGTACGTGGGATGTGGTCTTATCTGTCCTCACTTAGTCAACTGCTCATGTCTTCTTGGGGCTATCATCTCGTGGGGTTTTCTCTGGCCATTCATCTCTAAGTATTCTGGGGACTGGTATCCTGCTGACCTTGGTAGCAATGATTTCAAGGGTCTCTATGGATACAAGGTGTGGTGCAAATTTGCTGATATGAGATACAATTTCTCACTTAACATAGTTGTGCAATGAATCTGACTTTAATAATGGGCCCATTAAAATTTACAGTGAAGTGATGTCCTTAGTTGCAAGATAAGCCAATTGCAGAAAATTGAACCCTACCCATTCAACTTGAAATAAATGTATAATGTAACATTAGCATATCAAATTCAAGTCTACCTCTATTATGGCTTCCCTCTCCATACTTTTAGCATTTGTGTCTCTCTCACTGATTTTGACCTTTCATGATTTGTCCCTTTGTGGAATTGTCTGTTCACATACATTCTATCTCAGCTCTAAATGTTGCACACATACTTGTGTTTTGTGAAATGATCTCTTTGGTTATCATAACTGATTTTTTTCTGGGCCATTTTATTTTCAGGTATTCATATCTATTGCCCTTATCCTTGGGGATGGTCTTTACAATTTGATTAAGATAATTGCCATAACGGTTAAGGAAATGTGCAATAAAAGTGGCGAGGAGGACAACCTTCCCATGGTCAAAGTTGTACAAGGTGAGCATTCATACACAACCAGAAGATTTTTTCGTCTGTGCTAGTTAATCTGAGAATATTTATCTTTCAATAACCTTTAATTTGACATTCGTCGACCACATCAATCATTATTTTGACCCCAATTGTATTTTAAGTATTAGGATAACGGGTGATGAACTTCATTTGGATAGTTAAATCTAGGTTTCAATAAAGATAATGGGAAATGTTGGGAAAATTCAAATTTCATCTATTTGCACCAGGTATTATTGAAAATTTTATTCATATATTGTGTGTGTCTAGGACATCTGGGTTTTAACTTTTCCACTTAATTTAATTTTGTTGAATAACGTCATCAATGCTACCTTTAATTTAGCTTGTTTCAAACATTGAGGCAGTATGTCACCGAGACATATACTTTTGAATATATAATGCATTTTATTTTTCCTGAAAGATATTTTTTGCTAAAAGCAACAGAGTATTTTTGCTGAGATTGATCAGCATTGTTGTAAGACTTTAAATGTGCTCATGACATTTCCTTTTTATTTTCTCATATTTATGATGTTACCTCTTTCCCAGTGGATCTCTTCATTTGATGTAAGGATATGTGCATGTCTTTATTCATTTGTTTGGTTTTGATAGGCAAATTGTTTCAACTTCCAATGTAAAATTGCGGAAACGGTTCAAGCTTTCCAAAGGACAGTTACCAATGCTGGCTTTTCACATTGCAATATTTTAAGCATTGTTAGCATCTGCCTTCATCAACAATGCATATATGCATGTTAGTTTAGTCTGTTAGTTATTTGTGGATTGCTTGATACTTACACAATTATGCCCATCAAATTTTAAAAGGAGTCCAAAATCATTTGTTCTCTTTTTTGCCTTTGCAGATAGTGAGACTTCAATATTGCTTTTGGAGCAGAGGAAAAAGGATGATGTATTTCTGAAAGACAGGATACCCTCCTGGTTAGCAGCTTCTGGATATGTGGGACTGGCTGCTATATCAACGGCAACAATTCCAATCCTCTTTCCCCCTCTCAAGTGGTATTTGGTCCTCTGTTCATATGTTATTGCCCCTGCCTTGGCCTTCTGCAACTCCTATGGAACTGGGCTGACAGACTGGAGCTTGACATCAACCTATGGGAAGATTGGCCTATTCATCATTGCTTCTTTGGTTGGAACAGATGGTGGGGTTGTAGCTGGGTTAGCAGCTTGTGGGGTGATGATGTCAATTGTCTCCACTGCAGCTGACCTAATGCAGGATTTCAAGACTGGTTACCTCACTTTGTCATCTGCTAAGTCCATGTTTGTGAGCCAGTTGGTAGGAACAGCCATGGGTTGTGTTATTGCCCCGCTAACATTCTGGTTATTCTGGACGGCATTTGATGTTGGAGCACCAGATGGTCCATATAAAGCTCCTTATGCTGTAATATTCAGGGAAATGGCCATATTAGGTGTTGAGGGCTTTTCAGAGCTGCCTAAACATTGCTTGGCCCTGTGCTGTGGCTTCTTTGTGGCTGCTCTGGTTTTAAATCTCCTGAGAGATATTACTCCTAAGAAGATCTCCCAGTTCATTCCTATTCCAATGGCTATGGCAGTCCCATTTTACATTGGTGCGTACTTTACAATCGACATGTTTGTCGGGACGGTGATACTGTTTATATGGGAGCGAATAAATCGGAAGGAGTCGGAGGATTTTTCAGGGGCAGTCGCATCGGGTTTGATATGCGGTGATGGAATTTGGACAATACCATCAGCAATCCTCTCTATTTTGAGGGTTGACCCACCCATCTGCATGTACTTCAGACCCTCTTTGAGTAGCTGATGAGGGAAACGAACAGCAAGTGGAATTGTATGTAACTGAAGCTGTTACTCTGTTTATTCGATTTATTTACGTGTGTATATTTTGTTGTTGTGCTGGTGGGAAGCATGATGGCTTGGAGAAAGGAATAAAATCTGAATTTGTGGCGCTGGAATTGAAGGGCCTAACTTGGTTTTCCTTTCAGATGTTAAAAGTGAGTCTGAAAATAGATGAACGGTACAACTAAGCCATTTGTTTAAAATTCTTTTCAAGTTTATTACGAGGTCAATTAGGTTATAAATTACATAATAAAAATGATTTTTTTTTTTACAAAAAAAAAATATTAAGTTTACAATTTTATTTTTAAAATTATAACCTAAAATTTTGAAAATAAAAATAAAAAATTTTAATTATCGAATATCTCATAGGACTCAGTTAGAAATTCTGTGGAGCTGCGAAAAGTCCTAATCGATGGAGTGAAATGATTTGAAGAGCATGGCATTCGAACGTCAAGTCTATTAGGTTGATAGACTTGTTAAAGTTGATTGAACCTCAATTTATTCAGAGTGCTCTCCTTGCCTTTCAAGTTTTAAATATGGGCTGCGTGTAGGTTTGGAGAAAGTTAGGGGTTGGAATGTAATGATTAGGATAAATTTAATAATAGGTCCAAAAGCTTATCCCTTGTGGGAATTGAAGTCTTGGAAAACCCTTATAAAAGCAAGTATCTGTTCTCCATCCAAGCTTTTAGGTCCTTGAAAATGGCCACACTCTTCCAACTCCTATCTTTGAAGGGGGGGGGGGCAGCCCTTGTCTTTATGATGGAAAACACTGAAAAGTAGCCATTCCCACCATATTATGATCTTATCTTGCAAAAGAGAGATGGTTTGGTCTTCTTAGAATAAACGACTCCCTTGTTATCCAATAGTATGTCTTTTTAACTTATATAAACGGTAGATACTTGTCTGTGTAGATCATTCTGCTATAACAAGGGAGTTGGAAGTATGATTAATTTTAAATTAAGCAACTCTAATACATTTAATGCTAATACTAGAGTGATTTATTGTATTAGACTCATATGTCATATAATTTTTTTTTTAAAAAAAAAAAGAAAGAAAAATTTTATTGTAATATACAACAATAGAATAACTTTTTCATTAAATAGATTTTAAATTTTATCATTTAATTGATACAAAATTAATATATTTTATTTATAATCTTATTACTTAATTAAAAATTTAAAAAAAATGAATTTTTTTAGCGACATAGCATACAATGGAAAATTAAACACAACTTTCCTCTTCTCGATCTAAATTATGCAATCCCGTTATCCCATCTGGTCTAAAAATTAAATTCGTTTTTTCTAATTAAAGATTTCCGTAATCAATTTTTAATGTATATATATATATGGAAGGGTGTTCATGGGTTAGAAGCCAACTCACGCTATCCACTCTGAGGCCACCAAGTGTCAGCATTTAAAGCAACCACAGGGTCAGTTGAGCTCCTTGCAAGAGATGATCGCACGCCACCATGCAAGAGTTGAAAAGGGTGAGAAATAAAAGTAAACAGAGGACCCATGCAATGTGGGAATGAGAGTTACAGTTCCAAGTTGTCATCCTATCTATCAGAAATTTAAAGTCAAAAACTAACCCACTCCCACGAAAGTGAAGAAGAGGCTATAAGTTACACGCATGCATACAAAGAAAGGTAAATCGTTAAAGCTTAAGTTTTTATTTTCTCTGTTTTTTTTTTTCAAAGATAAAAATAATTCGTTATTATATTTATTATTGTAGTTATATGTCAAAAAATTTTGAATTCATTTATTAATATTTTTATTTAAATTTTATTATTAAAATTAAATAAATTTATATTATGTTTAATGTTAATATTATTAAATTTAAAATTAATATTGTGTATTCAATATAAATTTTATTATATGCTTAAGACAAAAGATAACAAATGAATTAAAATTTAGATTAGTGTAAAAAAATATACACTAAATTATAAATCAAATTATTAATTTAGATTCTACCATGCTTTTTTTTTTTTAATTCTCTCCTGATTGTAGAGAGGGATGCAATCTAGATAGTTTAGTTGTTCATAAGAAGAAAAACTGAATACAGTTTGCTCAAATTATTATAGGATATGTTTCTAAAGAAGAAGAGAAAAAAAAAAAAGAACAAAATTCTTATAGAATATGAATTTAATTTCAATGTACCAAAGAAAATTTATCTTATATATATCAATTGTAAAATTTTTGGGATTTTTTGGGTATTTAGGAATTTCAATATTATATATATTTTTTATTTATTTTATTTTTTGTTTTTGTTGTTGTTGTTGTTGCAATCTATAATTCTTTCTTGCCAAAAACAGTGAAAACAAGCCAAAGACGCCCTTTTTCTTTAAATAGGAAAAACTTTTAAGCTTATTTGTCCCCAACAAATCTTTTTTTGCTCTTCATGGATCCCAAGAGTTCAAACTCAACAAACCCACATGAAGTACCCAACTTCTTGACCCACCAGAACCCAGACAAGGAGCCATCAGACAACAACAATAAGAAAATGAAAGAGAACAACCCAGTTGAAATCAAAGACTTCCAGATTGCGATTGCAGGCAAAGAAGATCAAAAGAAGCAGTTGGCACCCAAAAGAAGTTCAAACAAGGACAGACACATAAAAGTTGAGGGTAGGGGGAGGAGGATAAGGATGCCAGCACTTTGTGCTGCAAGAATCTTCCAATTGACCAGAGAATTGGGTCATAAATCTGATGGAGAAACCATCCAATGGCTTTTACAACAAGCTGAGCCATCTATTATTGCAGCAACTGGAACTGGAACACTACCTGCATCAGCCGTGGCAGCAGCAGCTGCTGGTTCAGTATCACAAGGAACTTCTCTATCTGCTGGATTACAATCAAAGATTGATGATTTAGGTGGGTCCAGCAGTAGTAGAACAAGTTGTGCAATGGTAGGTGGAAATTTAGGGAGACCCCACCATGTGGCTGCTGCTGGATTATGGCCCCAAGTTGGTGGATTTGGGTTTCACTCCTCATCTAGTACTGCTCCATCAACAACAAATTTGGGAAGCGAAACTTCTAGTTATGTGCCAAAAATTGTGTTTCCTGGGTTTGACTTGGCAGGAAACAACATGAATCCTATTAGTTTTACATCAATTTTGGGTGGGGCTAACCAGCAATTACCTGGGTTGGAGCTTGGGTTGTCACAGGATGGGAATATTGGGGTTTTGAATTCACAAGCTCTGAGCCAGATTTATCAGCAGATGGGGCAAGATAGGATGCATCAGCATCAGCAACAAGATCCTGTTAAAGATCATTCTCAAGGATCAGGATAGTAGTGACAGATCAAGGATTAGGCAGAGTTGATGTTAAGGGTTATGATAAGCTGGGTGATTTTTGTAATGATTTTGTGTTGTATAATTGGTTAAGCAAAATGTGAGGAGAAAAAAAAGAAGATACCTGAGAGAACTCAATAGGGACAAGAATTGGTTTGCCACTTACTTCTTCGCTGAATCAATCAAGTCTTCATATATATAGGTACTTCTGTGTGTCTCTTATTTCCTTCATACTACTGAACTTTTGCTTCTTTGGATTAAATGAATGGTGTGTAAATTGTGTGGTAATGACCTTTCTGTTGTGGAATGTGCAGGTGGATTTGTACACAGCCAAATTGCTTGGGTTTGAGCTTAAATTCTTGTTTGATTCAGAGGTGTGTTGATTGCAGTGTAAATTATTCTTTTTTTATCCTCTCTAGATATAGATGAAGTGGTGCAGTTTGTGAGGTTAAACGTAGAGTTTGATGGTCATATCTCTCTGGTTTACATTTTTGATCTAGAGGTTCTTAATCCATGAACATGTTTCGGTAAGATGGGCGGTTAGACTATGACTTTTGGGCATCTGTTTGATTGATATTGCAACAACATTAGGATTCCTTCCTTTGTAATATTGTTTTCAGTTTCCATTGTGTCTCCTTTTTTCTTTGTTTTTCCTTTTTGGCACAAGATCCACTTTTAAAATTTCTGTGCACAAGATTACCAATATCTGTATGAATCATCTGACCATTTCCTCTTGAGTTCAGCAGGACTAAAAAATTGCTGCTTTTCATATAGTTTTGTTTGTGTCTAGGAGCTGTTATTCTTTGGTGGAACGGTTAATGGGCCATTGTTCTTACAACAATACCAGTGGGACAGTTTTCTACATGCTGAGCTAAAATTGATTATTGTTCCTATACGGTTAGGACTATCAACACTTAATTTTAATTTCTGCTTCTCTCTGATAACAATACGAGAGCTTCCACTGGCCTGGCAATCCCTGGCTTTCTACATGAGGCTAATCCTCTGAAAGAGTGAAGGAAGCCTTGTCAGGGGATGTTAATGTAGAAATTGAATACCTATGCTACCTAAAGATTAAACAAAAGATCTCTTTTTATACTTCTCCGTCTATTTGACTGGGAACTCTGATCTTGTATGGAAATTTCATAAAAACAAAGTGGACATTTGTATCAATGTCTTGATTGTTGCCATGGACATGGTTAGGGGCTTGTGCTCTAGCAAGCATATGTTTCAAGTATTCTGAACTCTTGCACTCTATATTTGATATATGTTCCATCTTAGGGAAATGCTTTATATACAAATAAATCCTAAAAACATATCTGTTATGAAAAATTTGGACATGTAAGTAGTGGATCTAGTGAGTGTGATTTGGTTTGCTGCATTTGGTGCTTGCATACAATGTTTGTAAAGCTTGACGATAAGAATAACACCATCCCCGGTACTAATGATACCTACTTGTATCTCAAACATGTACAAACATAACCTTCCTCTTGAATGCATTCGGTTTCAGTTTTCCCCACTTCTCTGTGATCAAGCATTTGTTACATCTGCCATCATATTTTCTTTGGGAGCTGCCATCATACTCATCTTTGTTGTTTCTCGTATTTTCTCAGAATGTTTGCAGCTTAATAATAGTCCAATGGTTCTTCCTGTTATGTGATTTTTGGCCCGGTGACATTGGTTCTGCACTTGTGCAGTCGTAGTTTCCCTGTGAAAAAAACAGTGAAGTGTGAATTTCTATAACACTGATACATTACTCGTCTATTCACGAGAATTGTGGACTTTCTTCAATGGAAATCATTGCTTAAGTGAGGAATAGGGACCTCGACAAGAAATCGATTCTGGGATTTATTGGGGACCGTTATGTTTGCAAGAAAATATTTTCCTGGACAACAACATTCTCTCCCGTGTTTGGGATGACCAAAAAATAAAATAAAATAGGCCACTCTTTTATGCAAAAAATAGAATATTTCTCACTTCCATCGCACTTCTATGCATGAAGGCCCCCATCCTATTAACGTGGACATGTGCTTTGCCTAGAGCTGCGTCCGTCCCTGCCGCCTAGTCTTTTGAATATTGTTGCAAGCTATCTAGAAAAAAAAAAAAAAAAAACGACCACAAAGACACCAAATAATATCATGAACGTAAAATAATATATCGATTATTTATAATTTAATTATGATTTTATTATAAATTATTTATATAATTTAAAATAATATGTATACAATTTAAAATCATTTGGGGTCTATTTACATTCATCAAATTCACTTCTATAAAGGATTTTCCTTCAATTTATGCCCCTCACTTAAGAGTTGTTCTTCTCTCTGCCTCCTCTTATTCTTAATAAATTCAAGAAAATTATGCATACTCCAACTTGTGAAAGCCTCGTTCATTTTAAAATCTTGCTTTTCTAGTGCATTGTTTTTTTTTTTTTTTTTTTTGTAATATATATATATATATATTTTTAAATACATACATAAATACACATACACACAAACACACACACACACACACACACACACACACACATAAAATGTTTTTTGGTTAATAATTTTATTGCTTCGTTAAATTGGTGAAGTCTCCGTTAAATACATGACCGTTAAAGAATTTGTAAATTTTTAGTGCAAAATATTGATATATCCGTTCCTAAATGCTACACAAAAAAAAATACAAATATGTTCCCAACGACGTCGTTAAGACCTCGCTGAATTCTGCGAAACTGTGAAGGAGTCCTCTTGTTTCTTACAGCGCTTTGCGGAGTCTGAAAGCGAAAGCAAACCAGATCACAGAACCGATTCACCGAGAATGGACAACAGAAACGTCGTCGTTTGCGACAATGGCACTGGGGTACTCATTTCATCCCCGTTAATCGATCGGATTTGATTTTATTTGTATTGTATTGTTCTTGTTTTTTTATTATTCTTTATAGTCACTCATCAGTCATCACGTGATCCGATTCTAATCAATGGTCCCTCCCAGCGTATCTTTGATTGTCGGTAATATTAGATGCTGTTGTTATTGATGATGATCATCATCATGATTTTGATTAAGATTAGATCTTTGAAACTGTATTCGGCTGTGGTTTTTTTTTTTTTTTTTTTTCTAATTTTGGCTGATGGCTTGGTGGTTGAATGCCTAATCATTTTTTTTAATAAAATTTTTAGAGTGGTGGGCGGAAAATTCTATTTGCTTTTCCTTTCTTTAATTTTATTATTATTTTATTTTATTTTGTAAAACCCCATTTGGTGGTGGTGCAGTATGTGAAGTGTGGATTTGCTGGAGAGAATTTCCCAACTTCAGTACTTCCGTGTGTGGTGGGAAGGCCTATGCTCCGCTATGAAGAATCACTCGTGGAGCAACAGCTCAAGGTGGTGCCTCTTTTACCTTTCTTTCCCAAGATGAGATTGTTTGCACCTAGTCAATTGAATCAAATATCTGCTGCGTGGATATTTCTTATACATGATCTTTTGTTTCTTATTAACATCTTGTACTTCCCCAGCCTGTAATTGTGTATTGTAACAGATATAGCTTTTATGTTTATATGTTTTTTTTTTCTTGGTCTCTGAAATAGGATATTGTTGTTGGAGAAGCTTGTGCAGACTTGAGGCATCAACTAGATATATCTTATCCTGTCAACAATGGGATCATTCAGAACTGGGATGATATGGGTCACGTCTGGGATCATGCCTTTTTCAATGAACTTAAAGTAAGCTTCCAGTGCTTTGGTTTTCGCTGCAGACCTGTGTTTTTGAGCTTTGTAGTTATTCTTTTAGTATTTCATTGAATCACAGTTAGCTTTTTCCTGCATTTCATTCAACAGATTGACCCCACAGATTGTAAGATTTTACTCACTGACCCTCCCCTTAATCCTTCAAGAAATCGTGAAAAAATGGTTAGTGATTCTTTTTTTTTCTTTTTTCCTGATAATGCTGTCACATACTGTTTTCGATTCTCAGTTATCGCATGGTCTCATTATTTTGCATGTGACTCAACAACCACAGGTTGAAACCATGTTTGAGAAATACAACTTTTGTGGTGTTTTCATCCAAATCCAAGCTGTTTTAACACTGTATGCCCAAGGTGCTTGTGGAGACAATTGAAGGTTTAAGTTTTCTTGATTGGCATACTTCATCTGTAGCATGAAAGCATTCTTCTGAAGAATGCATAAATTATTGCTGCAAATTCTCCTTTTCTGTTGAATTTCCTTTTGTTGTCTTTTTTATTACAGTTCAGTTGGTACTTCTTCTCCTACTTATTCTCCTTCTTCTTATTTCTTTTGTGATTCTTGGTGCAACTATTGTTTAGATTTCATTTCCTTCCCACAGGTTTACTAACTGGGTTAGTCATTGACTCGGGTGATGGTGTCACTCATGTGGTAAGGCCCCATCAAAATCATTGATATTTCAGTTCCTATGCTTTCTGTTTGAACTTTTGTCTCTTATTTCCTTTTTGTTCCTTAGGCCTGTTAAGCATCAATTAGTTCCTTTGATGATGCACCGAAACTGAGCAATTCTCACTCATATATTATTCTGCTTAGTTTCTAGAGTGATGCCATCTTGTTTTTAGCATAATTCCAACTCAAGGGTAGTTAGCATCAGTTTTTTCAGTTGTGGTGTCTCCACAGTCCACTCTATATTATGGATTTTTCTTTTTCTTGTAAAGTTTATGGACAGAGTTCCAATTTGCAATGTCAGGGTCATCTGTTCAGTTCTGTGTTAGTTCATGATAATGAATTCGAAATAGAGTTCATATTTGCATCCATGAAGTGTCTAGGTACATTACTCAAGCATGATCACTGAAGCTTGTATTTGCAGGTTCCTGTTGTTGATGGCTACTCATTCCCACATCTTACTAAACGAATGAATGTTGCTGGTCGGCACATAACATCCTATCTTGTTGATTTACTTTCAAGGAGGGGGTGAGGGCCAATTTATTGTCAGACTGATATCCATAATTAATATGATAAGGTGACGCTTATGTGTTCTATGGATGCTTCATGTTTTAACTGGTATTTGAATCTATGTCTTGTAGGTATGCAATGAATAAGAATGCTGATTTTGAGACAGGTAGGGCAATCAAAGAGAAGCTCTGCTATGTAAGGTGAAAAAACAACTTTATACTTTGGAACGATATGTTGATGTTCCTTAGTGTGAGTTCACTCTTTCAATCTCTTCTGCAGTTATGATTACAAGAGGGAGTACCAGTTGGGACTTGAGACCACCATCCTTGTTAAAAATTATACTGTAAGCTGTTTTCTCATGGTACTTTTTGCAACTTGTTTATGTTCATTTTTTGGATGAGGGTCTATTCCTAGATGTTTTTCTTTCTGGAAACATGGTAGGCTCTACTTTGGTCTTTGTGGATCAAATTTCCTTTTTAACATATGCACTCGATCACTTGTTTCATCTGCATTTATATTCTAGAGTAGCTAAACTTGTTGCCTTGGTTACTGACCCCAACCGATCTAGCTGTGTTGGTTTGTGTATCACACTGAATCGCCGAATTGTGTTTTATTGTCCTGATGTTCAGTTTTTCTGTTTCCTAAAACACTGTAGCTTTGGCAAACAGATATATATCTTACTTGTAATTTGTATGAACTTTCTCACTAGTCTCTTGTTAAGCAGCTGCCAGATGGGAGAATTATTAAAGTTGGCACAGAAAGGTTCCAGGCCCCTGAGGCGCTTTTTACTCCAGTAAGGCTATAGTGAACTTTATCCCTTTCCATTTTAGGGTTTTGTCTATGCAAAATCTTATGGGCGTATGCTGACATTGTCTGTCTAGGTGGTATATTTTATGTAGCTCCTATGTTTCATTATTGGTTGGTGGGTTGTAACAGTGCCATCATGTTTACTATTGGTCCAGCACCATCATGTTTACTGTTAGTCTTGCACATTATTGCAATGTTTTGTTGGGAACAGACAAGACTATGATTAGATTCCTCGAGAAAAAGATAAATATTAGATTGTCTGTAAATATGGAGATGAATATCCAGAGAGAATTATGTTACATGGACAACTGCCGAAGGAGGAACATTTGATGTGTATATCCTGTCATCAACCTCCAATTAAAGAGAGCACAGCTGATGGGAATATTTTGACTTTGTTTTTTTTCCAAAAGGTGGAGAATTTGTGCTAATAAGGATGTTTTTCGTTGCATGAGAACTGACATAGGGAAGATTTTGATTGCTAACAATGGACAAATTGTTAAACAGGCTTGGCTAATACACATTTCCTCTGCAAAAGTGATCCTGAATATTTCACTATCTCTTGCTAGATCGGATTGTCATGAATAAATGTTGGAAGCAGACTGTTCAGTATGACTAATCTGGGAAAATTGTTAGATAGGCCATTTCTATATCCTATGTGGTAGACCTGAGCTAAAATTAAAATGTGTGAATTTAATGCTGAAGTGACCCACTGACATAATATGAGACCCAAGACTGATATATCAAGCATTGGCCTGGTCTATGTTTGGGTATACCTAATAATTTCTGCATAGGTTGTGTTGGCGTAAATGTCATGGCCTTTGAGCTTATACAAAGGGTGGGTGAAAGATATCCACCTATAATGTGTCTTGATTGCTCTGTTAGAAGAGAAAATTCTTAAGAATTAAGAAAAAGAGAGAGAGAGAAACGAAGACACCAAGGAAACAATATCTTTTTCCATTCTTGGAGATAGATGCTTTGCATCTTGAATAATTTGCGCCTCATGGGATACTTAATATCCTTGATGATGACATGTCTAAGATTGATTACCATGTTACAATAATGGTAGCACTGGTTTTTAGAGTTTAACCTATTTTGTTAGCCCTATTAGGTCAGGTGATTAGTCATATAAGGGCTTGTTTAAGGTTATATAATTTATAGGTGCTTTTTGCAGGAATTGATTGATGTTGAAGGTGATGGAATGGCTGATATGGTTTTTCGCTGCATTCAGGAAATGGATATCGACAACCGGATGATGGTACTCAGACTATATATGCTATCATACTTGATATGCAACTTCTTGCAGTTAAACTTTTGGCTACTTTGCAAATATATTTGTTGAGGATGTGAAATTATAGCCTAGTCAATAATAGTTTGTTGAGTTTTGTCTAAAAGTTTGTCAATCGTGCCATCATCTTCCTATAAGCTGAGCTTGTTGCTCAAGTTTTGTGCTTTTCTTAAAAAAATTGAACTATTTTTTGGTGGATTCATGTCTCATGGCATATTTTGATGGGTTTTTTTGGGGTATTGTTTTAGGCATGCTTATTTCACACCATATCCTAATACATTCCATCTCCATAAACATGCTTTGGCATTTGTTAACTGTATACTCTTTTTGCTTGGTGAACTAAATCCATGTGATTAAGTTTTATATCATTTTGTGACGATCATAATAGATGGAGTTGACTGATGTCAGAATATAGATCTACAAGTGAGCAAACTGCTCCTGCTGGAAGGCCATATATGTTTAACCATGGGAACTGTTTTCCATGTTTTTCTTCTGTTGGTTTTGCATTAAACTCCCTGTTACATTCTGCATCCTAGCCTGATTTATTTTTTGTGCAGCTCTACCAGCATATAGTGTTAAGCGGAGGGAGCACAATGTATCCCGGATTGCCTAGTCGGTAATATGTGTAACTTTTTCTACATAACATAAGCTCTTTCTACATACATATAGTCCTTTGGCCCATTCTAGTTATATCCCTCAAACAATCTAGTGAATGATTTGAGCTTCAGAATATGGACTTGGAAGGTCCAATTACTGTTCGTGTTGGGGAACGAAAGGCCTGGGATGGGGCAACAAGGCCACTACTAAGCTGGCCAGAGACCAGTGGGCCTCCCAATCAGACAAATTAACAATAGGAAAAAATTGATTTGTGGGGTTGATCAATGGTTGCCACCCTGGTTGCTTTCAACAGATTTGTCCATTCTGTTTGTCACCTAAACCACCTGCAGAGAATGTTCCTGTTGGTTCGTTTATGTTGCCATATAAGAAACTAGAGTGTTTTGCTTGTTTTAATGTTGTGGATATGTGCTGTGCCTTTTATATGTTATCTGGAAAAACAAATGACCTAATGATTTATTCGTTTATGGTTCAGCTTGGAGAAAGAAATACTGGATCGATACCTTGAGGTGGTTCTAAAGGGAAATAAAGATGGGTTAAAGGTTAGCTCATATGTCTCATATACTGTATATGGCCCAAAGAAGTGAAGTTAGAAAGCCGTATGATACTGGCCTTCCAGGTCTCCCTTAGATGATAAGGGTGTTGGGAGTAACACAGATAACATTGAGGAGAGATGGCAACCGAAGAAATTATTTGATTTTACTGCTTGATTGATAGTTTTTACATGTTTTTCATACAAACAGAAACTGCGATTGCGGATTGAGGATCCACCTCGAAGGAAGCATATGGTGTACCTTGGGGGTGCAGTTCTTGCAGGAATTATGAAGGTACATCTCTTTTCTTTCCGTTTCTATAGGCGAGTAAGATGGCATTGTCATCAGTATGCTGTGATGTTTAAAATTTCTTCCAATTTTTTCTTCTTTTGCTTCCAACCATAAACATCATGAAACAAAACCCACTTTGATGGAGCAATTGTGCAGGATGCACCTGAGTTTTGGATTAGCAGAGAGAATTATTTAGAAGAAGGAATTGCTTGTTTGAGCAGAGTGAGTTAGGCATGACTCTTTTTGAGAACTTTCTGCACCACCTTTGCCTACTGCATGCTGGTGATGTCAAAAACAAGCGATGTATACATACATGTCTGGACTATTCCAGTGCCCTAAGGACCAGTAAGCATTTGTCCAGTTATGTGACATGCTGCTATTGATGTCTGGTGGTTGTCAATAAAAAGCATTGGATGACCTATGAATTATGTGTTAACAACAGACGACTTCTGTTGCATAGTTCTTGTATGAATGATGAGACCAGAATTGCAGTGTATTCCTCCATCAAAATACACGACTGTATCATTGCCTTTTGTTCATGAAGTATCATCATGCAACAGCAATATGTTGAAATTCACTTGTTTTCTTTCATTATTTCTTCTATGGTTTTCGAATTTGACATTTGGTTTTAAAAATAAATCTACCAAATATAAATTTATTGTCTCCAGCTCTCTACACTGAGTCAAACTTTTTATTGCCATAATGTTTCACTTCCTGTCAATAATATCATAAGGGCAGTGAGAACTTTGCTAGATACATGTGTATAATTTGCAAGAAATGAACAAGGAAATTTTAAACTAGTACATGATGCAGCTTCCAAGCCACTTCATTTCTTTTATTGGCATGCAGACTAGGCAGATACAGGTGTGATCCATGATAGTCTTGTGGGGAAATTGGGTAGTAGTGGAAATTGAATGAATTTTCATGGAAGGATGAAAATTATGAAGGAATTAATTGAAGAATGTTTATCAAGAGTATTAAGTGGTGGTGGGAAAGGGAGGAGGGGCACCTAAAGGTGTTATTTTCAGTTTCCACATAAGCTAACATCAATCTTTGATGGTCTGAAACTCAATGCATTGAGGCTGTATGTGCAGAGATTTGCTCGTTTAGCTTTGATTGCCATCGCATCTGATCTCTATTTGTGCCCTGGAGCATTGCATGCTTTAGATAAACTCCGTACTAAAATTGTTTAAGAGGAGGAAGCAATTGATGCTTCTGCGCATTCCACACTATCAACAGATGGAATTTCCAACTTGTACACACCATGCCTATTTGTTCTGTTTACTGAGAATGCTTTCTGCTCTGTGGTTCTTGGTAAATTGGCCTTGAATTCGCTGTCTGGTTTGACTTCTGGACCTACTCATTGAGACACAACTCAAAGTTTAAGTCATTTGAAATCTCTAAATCTTCTAAAATAGTTTGAAGCAACTAGTGGGTTGCGGGGGAGTTATCAAATCACCTGCTAATCAGTAACTGTGCCTGGAAAAGCTGTCGTTGGTGCAGATGTCACCCTAAACTAGGCCCATTACAGTTATATGGGCGTAGGGCTTGGCTGTTTCAATCTTTAAAGACAGTGGCTTGATAAATAAGGATGAAATGATGAAGAGAATTATGCAAGTTTTGTTTTATGGATAATGAGGAGCAGCCGGGGGAGGTTTTGGTGGGGCCCCATAAAAATTCAAAAGTTTTGATAAAGATTTAGCACAAGAAAACAAAGATTTGTGAATGTTATTCAGCTCTAAATGCTAGATGTCCTGGACAAAGCAAAGAGAAATGTCCTCTTGCTAAACCGCACGTTGTAAGAGCATCTGCATTGGAACCATTTTTAACTCTTCAAGTGTGTGCTCGTTCCTAGGAGTTGCAACCGTTCTTGTTCTTACAATTTTATTTATTTTTTTTTTTGGGGGGGGGGGTAAGAATTAAAATCAAGGTTCCACTTTTAAGCCAAAACCACAAGAAAATAATTCCTTGTAAAATTTTCAGTTTCGGCCGAATTAGTTGGCCTTTTCGATGATGACAAATAGATTTTAATTAGTCAACCAATGATGGGTTGTCTCCAAAACAAAGTTGATGGCCATTAATTTATACTTGCTAGTCATTGGGTTGTATTTGATGACCATTAAATTATATTTAGAGGTTTATACTTGGATATATGTATGTTGTGTATTTCCATATCACAAACCAAACTATATTGTATATTTTAGTGTTAAAAAACCAAACTAGTTTAATTGGATAGGATCTTCAAATAGGCCGAAAACCTTGGAGTCCTCTCGTTCTTGATTGGGTCAGAATGTTTCAAAAAGCCGATTGATGATTACTATAGTTCATTCGGATGAATGATTATAATCATATTTCCCGTGACGTTTCACTTGATGGTCCATTTTAAACCCTTCTTTATTTTATTTTATTTTATTTTATTTGGAGGAGGGAGGGGGGGTTATTCATCTGAAAGTAGTCCATTTTAAACCATGATCAAGGCAACTAAATTCACAGTTGCTGGGCTGCATTAGCAAGCTTAACGACAACCTCTTGCTTATCTTGCTAACCATAGAACGCCTCACACGTAGGCTATTTATTCAAATTCTTATTGGACAATCTTTATATCCGTTTATCTATCTATTACTTTACCATGTATGAATTCGGAAGTTTGAGAGAAAGTAAGAGTAAATATTAAGTAGAAGGCAACTCAAATAGAAGTAAAGACGGGTCACATTATGCCTTATTTGATTGAGTCCATAATAATTTGTATATATATATATATATATATGTATGTATATATTTGAAATATTCTAACATAATCACATTTATACAAGGATTACTTCTTGTATGGCTTACTGACAATCTGATAGCCTTTTAATCCGGGAAAAAAAAATCTTTTTTAAAAAAAGGGGGTGAATTATTAGAGATGGGTTAATTTTGGGTTGTAAGAGGTTTTAATTTTCTAAAGTGTGAGGAGGGAAAAAGGCTGGAGACACAGAATAAGATAGTTATGTTTGTGTTTTTTTCTAACTTTGACTAATTATTCATGCAAAAAATAAAAATTAAAAATTTAGGGAGACAAGACTCTCCTTTATTCTGAAGAGACAGGACCGAACCTCTTTGAGAGGGGCAGTGTACCCTACGAGTCAAACAGACGTTTTTGTTAATAATTTATATTTTTTGAGGGAAAAGTGGCTGTGAGGTCGAAGAAAGAAAATTGTGTTAAAAAAAATTGTTTTTTTTTAATTATTAAAAAAAAGAAAACAAGAAGAAGAAGAAGAAGAAGAAGAAAACAAAATATATTGAACCAACAAAATTTCTCTTTCAGTTCTGTACAGAGGAGGGAGCAAAATTACAAAAGCAAACCAACGGGCCTCGTATGTGAAGAACAATCGAGGCAGACAAAAGGATGGAACAGAAAGAGAGAGAGAGAGAGAGAGAGAGAGAGAGAGAGAGAGAAAGAGAAGGTACAGCAAACAAGAAACAGAAACAAGCACAACTGTCTCTTATACACATCTAGATGTGTATAAGAGACAGGAGAGAGAGAGAGAGAGAGAGAGAGAGAGAGAGAGAGAGAAGGTACAGCAAACAAGAAACAGAAACAAGCACAATTAGTAGTCATGATCAGTGGTGTATTCAGAATCCAAAATGGAGGCCAGGGGCAGACTCACAAAAAGAACCACCAAACTCCTAGTTCTTTGCTCTCTTTCATTCCGTACCCTCTTCGATTATGGGGACAAAAAAGAAAACAGGGTCTTTGATAAAAAGGCAGTAGGCGGGCATGTAGTTGAAGTCAAAGCCAGAGAGCACCAGCCTCCTTGAGAAGAGGAACGAGGGAGCCATTAATGTGGGAGGCCATGACTCTGTCCATGGCACCAACAAGCTTGCCGCCAATGAACACAACAGGAACAGCAGAGGAGCTGCTGCCATTTGCAGCGCTACTAGTAAGACTACTGCTGCCGATACCAATGTCAAGGAGCCTCAGGAGGGCCCTTTCCATCTCGACCCCTCTGGGGTCATGGTCCAGCTCGTAAACTGTTGGGTTCACACCCAACCCAGAGAACAGCCTCTTTATGGCGTGGCACATGCAGCATGTGCTTATGCTGAATATAACCACTGCATTCTCGGACGCCAGCCTCTCTATTCGATCCATTGGGTCGCCATTTCCAATAGTTCTTCTTTGTGGTACATAGCTATCAGAACCCCATGAGTATGCCGTTTGATACATTTTTCCCACGGAATGAAATAGCAGATAGAATATAAAATCACAAGAACAGAGCTGAGATGATAAAATGAAATCAGTTAAGGTTTGACGATGATGAAGAGGAGGAAGGTTGTGGGGGGGAGGGGTGGGTGGGGTGTCTTTCTTTGTGCTTTGGCTTCGAAGATTTATAGAAAATTAGGGGAAACAGTACATTGGTGATCATTATTTTTATATTTTTATTTTTATTTTTGTTTGGAAGGGTGATTTTTACAAAATATCAAATGTTGTTGTTAGCTTAGTCGTCAGCAGCTCAAACGCATGCTGAAAAGTTGAAAAAAGGAGAGATTTTCGAGGGGGTTGTGGGTATTATCTGCTTTAATATCTTTGTCACCTTCCACTCCAAGCGACGAAGAAACAGTAAAAGCCAACCAAAAAAAAAAAAAAAAACAAAACAAAACAGAGAGAGACAACACGCGGATAAAATAGCCAATCACTGCGTACTTTTATTGTTGCATTTATTAATAAGCATATATATATATATATATATATATTAAAAAAATATATAATTTATTTATAATTTTATAGTATATAATAAATAAATTATATTTAAAAATAAATATATTATTTTTAGATATCCTAAATACCATAAATAACATTTTTTTAATTATAATAATATATGTGAGTTTAAATTGCTCGAAATCATTGATGCAAATTATTGATTTTTACTGTAATTATATATTTTAAATAAAATTTTTGTGTGTGTTAAAGAAGAATTAAATATGACCATAACTATTCGAATCACTTTTGATATTATAGTTTTTAAATAGAGTAACAATATGTAAATTTTTTTATTATTAATCAAATTACATTATAATTAAGTTTTTAACAGATATATTGTTTGGGAATAGGGAATATTATAACAACAATTTTTTTCCTTTACATTGCATTTTATTTTCTATTTTGAAAAATAAAATATTAGGAAGCTTTGAGAGACAGGTGAACGCTGTTATGCAAGCTTTATCAGAAGGCAATTGTGCATGGTTAGTACTTAGTGGACTGTTGTCTCCCTCCTTGTCTGTCCGCCCATCTAAATGCTCAATGTTGGAAGTAGTAAATAAAAACAAGCAGTACCAAAATATATAAGAGAGAGAGAGAGAGAGAGAGAGAGAGAGAGAGAGAGAGAAGGGGGGGGGAAACGTGACCATCATCATCAATCTTTGTTCCATTTTTGAAGTGGCCTTCATGGCCATTTATCTATTTTATTTTTCCTTTTTTTTATAAATATTTTTTTTTTTTTGGGTTCTATTGCAGTGAGATATATATCATCTCAGTAGCTCACAACAACATGTTTCAAGCGGACATCTTTTTCCTCTTCGTCACATATTGTTGCTCGTAGGCTGTAGTATGAAACGGACATAACCAAATTCATCCTCTCGTTACAATATTACTTTGATTTGGATATGGATGGTTGCTTTGTCTTTTGATAAAGAAAGACTATCTCTCGAGTGCTAAAAAGGAAATTTAATTTCTTTTTTTCTCTTCTTCTTCAATTTCCTACAATGTATTTAATAGAAATTAAACTAGATTCATTCATTATTATTTTTTTTTATGTTCATGTGATTTTTTTGATTTTAATATAATAATAATAATTATTTTTTTATGTAACTTAAATTATAAGCGCATAACATTAAGGAGCAAACTGCATGAATACTTGAGTCAAGCTACATCATTGAATTCTTAATTAAATTTGAGAAATTGAAAAAATAAAAATAAAAAAATCATGAGGGTCAACTCACTAAATTGCACATTTTAGTTCTAGCTCAGTGAAAATGACAAGTAAGCTAGAAGTCACGAGTTTGAGTGCGTCCAATGGAAAGGAATTTATGAGTAGTAGACTAACATCTACCACATCATTTATGGACCAAATACACTCTCTAATGGATCATAATTGTTGGTGGGAATATGTGAATTTTGGTTTTTTAGGTAAAAAAAAAAAAAGAAAAGAAAAAAGAAAATCAGTGGGGTCTCCTAATCTCAAAATAAAAAATAAAAAAGAAAAAGAAAAAGTGCTGAATTCACTCACATTGTACAATAAATTAGATTACTACATTTAAGTCATGGAGAGTAAGTGAATGTTGTCGTGGGCAGAGGGGATGACTTTCAAGTAACACTCTCTCTCTCTCTCTCTCTCTATCTATCCCTTTTTGATAGATGACTGTATAAATTGATACACTTTAGAGCTCACAGGTTCAATGGCAGGAGCATAGTGGATAAACACCTGGGCGAATCCGGTGCTTATGCAAACCCCAGTTGTCCGGATGACGTCATCATTAACACCTAAAAAGAATTATCCGAATACAATGGAAGGGGATTGGGAGGATATGATATTATTCTTTTGTACGCTTAGAGACCCCAGTTGTCTACTTGGAGCATTACATGATCAATTGCTCTGCTTCCAATTTCTTCTCTTATGGTTGCTCTGTCCCTCATGAAAGCTACCTTATTGAATTCATAATTAAATTCTCTTAGTGAGTTGACCCTCATGAAAACACCCCTTTTCTTTTTCTTTTTTCATTTTTCCCTTTTTTTTTTCTTTTTTTTTTTGGGTTGGAGATTGGATCCTCGTAGAAACTATGTTCTACATGATACAGCAAGTGAAATTAAAGACTAGACGGTGGACGACGGTAACAAACTGGACGCGGCATGTACCCGCAGAGAAAAGAAGTCAAAAGCAGTCAACGGTCGATTCTGGTCAGAAGCCGATCACACGGCTTAGGAATTTTATTTTTTATTGATCTTTATTGGGTCAAACGAAAGCAAAAGACTGTTAAGTGAGACAGCAAAAGCCATAGATACAGATAAGTCGTCTTTTCATTGGCTTGCGGAAGACGAGCGGTGATCAAATGTGCAGCTTTAACATCATGCAGTTCAATCAATTCCTCCTCCCCCCCCCCGCCCCCATCTTTTTTTATTGTCTGCCTTCTCCATTTTTCGTTCCTTATCTATAGTCAAATAAACGCAGATGGAAAGCAGCACATTGCACTGGGTTCTAATGGTGGCGAAAATGACGTGAGCATGACTCATTATCTCTTACATGCACCCAGCATACATTTTACTGAGTAACATGAATTCAAATTTAAAATGCGTCGAATTCACTATGTTATACGACAAAATTCATGTAGTTAATAAGCGAACCTCTGTTTTAACACGGTAATATTAAAAACGTCCAAAAAGTAGAGCACCTCTAATCGAACCTCAGTTGAAACTAATTTATACACACACAAAACAAATAAAAAAAAATAAAAATTGAATAACTACAGAAAAGAAAAGAAAAAAAGAAACATTTTAAACAACGAACGCACCAAATGCAGGCTCATAAATGTGGTTGCTTGGTATTGTTCACAAAGACAGAGACGAGAGGAAATAAAATATGTATTCACCGTAATAAACAACTTTATTGCAAAAGGGTCAGAACTAAAACTTACGTGGATATGTGTTGTAATAACTAATTACAAAAGGGTGTGTAGCGTGGTGATTATGGGTGTTGGGGAAGTTAAAAGACAGCTGACAGCCAAAGAACATGTCGACGCAAAACGCCAGTGACACTCTCATGGGTGTGCTCACGATAATCGCTAAAAATGATGTGCCAATGCATTGCATGTCCCCCAAGTGCTCCATTCTTGTTCGAGACTTGCATAATTAACAATGAAGAGCAATGTGTTAAGATATGGCTTAAACAAAGTGTAATTGATTTCACTCAGGAAATTCCTTTTTTTTTTTTTTTTTTGGGAGGGGGGGTTTTGGTTTATTAAGAAATGTATTAAATCATAAGTTATAAAATATAAAGTTTTGTTTTTATTTGTATGGATCTCTTACTTACACTCAAAATTAGATAGAATTCGAGAATTCATAAAAATAAAACTTTAAATTATTAATCACTGTAATTTTTCCGTAAGAAATAACAATCATTCTGCTTGTTAACTAATGGCAGACTCGGAACACAATGCGGGCATTGATATTCAATTATTATTATTTTTTTAGCTTTTGTCTCCTAAGACCTATATCCGAGAAGATGTGTATGAAATACTCATATAAGTTAAGCCGTGTGTTTAAACGCATGCTAATCAAGAATAATCAAACTCTCGAGTAAAATTTGCTTTTGTCAATGAATTCATTGGAGAGCATGCATGCCATTGCCCCCCCCCCCAACCCCCCCCCCCCCACTAGATATATATTTATTTATTTATTTTTCCTTCTTTTTTTTTTTTTCAGCCATGATTTGATTTCCCTCTAGCAAAGTCTGACGCTAACACTCCTTTTGTAGTGAGACCAGACCCATGTCTTTAATTTTTCTCAGCCTTTGTCTCCCGCACATTTGCTCAACTATCTTACGTTAGCCCAACGTTTGACTGCTTCTTTCTTGCCCTTATTATCGTGTTACTTTCTTCTTTTTATCTTATACTTCTTCGATTTTAGCGTCACATTGCATCACCTGAAGAAGAGACCAAGTTAAATCATTAAAATGTCTGTGTGAATAGGCTCTGTTACTGTCGAATTATTCGGATTAATTTTAAATATTTAACTTCAGTTTAAAATCCTTCGGATCAATATCCATTTATTCATTCTACACACTATATCACTTTAGAATAGAATTATCGACTTTCTTCCAGTACTGATCAGAATTCAACGTCTGAGCCTAGCAATTAAAGTAGCAAATTACCTTTTTTTTTTTTTGTTCATCACGAGAAAATCTTTTTAGATAAATCTTGATTGGTTATACCACACAGCTTTAACAGAAAATGTAAAAGATATTTAAAGGATTCTAACATGACACTGTACCTCTAACTCACAAAATCCTAAATTCACCCTTATTGCTAAGTTCCGTGCCATTCTTTCGACAATAATGCCATGTTTTCCGTTATTATTTTTAGGAATTTGAACCCCACAACCCCTCTTTTTTTTTGGAGTAATGGTGGCTTTACAGAAAAGAGGAAATTGACATTATCATGAATTCAACCCATCTAGTGGATTAGATCGGTATTGGGATCTGACAGTGTTTTTGTCTCACCATGTGTGTAACTCTTGTTATGGCTTATTAAGCAACCTCTCTCTACTGTTTCACTGTTAAATCGATGACTTAAATATATGCTGAAAGTATATATCAATTAAATTCCTTAAACCTCTCACTTCAAATATGAATTATACTTGTAAAAAAATTAATTAGAAGTCAATGCCGCACATCTAACTCACATAATTATAATTTTGTTTTTGTCACTAAGCTAAACATAAGTAGTTATGCTAATTAAGTTCTTTTGTCACCAAAACCTACATGAAACTTCCTCCACAAAAACCTACTGTAAATTATAAGGTTTATTTTCAATGAAGAAATCACAATGGATGACATGGGTATACACCTTGATGGGCGGATGATAAAAGTATTTTTGAATTATATGTAATGCTCGTGTACTAAATGTTATTAACCTCATTAATATTCACATTCAAGATACGAAAAAAATAAATAAAAAATTAATTAGTTTATGAATAAATAAATAACAGACGTTTGGCTGTGCGATTTAGGAGAGCGAGGCTTAGACAAATACAATACTATGAAGTCTGAACTCATTCGTATTATTCCATTCAGTTATTTTTTTTTTCTTGTATTTACTTCTTTTTTATTTTCCAGATCTCACATGAGTATACAAATGAATGTACGTAATACTCCACCATCATCATAAGTTCTTTTTATTCCTTTCTTGCCGGAATTTTTTGTTTTTTTAATATATATATATATATATATATATCTTTTAGCATTTCCCTTAGGTGACCACATAAGTCAGCCTTTGACTCGTCAAAAAGTTCCAATTCCATGTCCAGTCAAAAGCAGATTGTTGAGAAGAACGGAAATGTGAATTCACGAAGCATCACTTAATCGTATTAACAGCTTAGATATCACATGCTTAAACCCCCTGGAAGTGAGACTGTATGATTTATGAGAGAAACCCAAAAAAAAAAAGGCTAATCAATAAACTAAAATGTACATTTCTTAGCTAATCAGGCTAGGCCTTCGGATTTTAACCTTCCCACCTTAGCTTGATATGAACGGCAGTCAAATTATTTGTGCATCCATTTATATGCCATTGTAAAATGCAATAATTGCAGGGTAATTTGTTTCCAAGTGAGTGAATAATCTAAGTAGATATTTCAAAGAAATTGTTACCCACAATCAACAATGTACAATAAAAAACAAAGCGATAAGCAATTGTTTACTTGGGAAGTCCAAGCAAAGTGTACTAAACTACCAGTTAAATTCACATGTTACAAACATTGACCATTTGCAACTCTAATCAGGGTATAAATTAAAGCATAGAACAGAAGAAAAATGATCCCGATACAGAATGACAAATAAGCTATTCTAGTCTCTAAACTTCTCTTCGCGTTTTTTCCAAGTAACCTCTGACTAAACAATCCTATTGCCGGGAAATTGGCACCATTGGCATAGATGACTGTTGGCTATACATATTACTTTCTGAACCCTGATAATTTTGATATGAATTACTCGGAGGCATCGAGAAAGGAGCAACACCAGTCATTGGAGTCCCGACTGAAAGATAACCAGGTAAGGGAGTTGGCTGTTGCTGGGACATTCCATAGCTGTATGGCACACCATTCATTGATCCAGCAGCATTTTGCATGTACTGAGGCATTGAATATGGTGCCATCGGCGGTAATGGTGGCTGTGGAGGAGGAGATGATGGTAGAGGGGGTGGTTCAATTGGAGTCAACTGCTGGACAGATGTGACACTATGCTGGAAAGAATCTGCATGTTGGAAGGACGGATGCTGAGGCTGAGGTCGTGGGGGATTCTGCGTTGGCATGTATGGCTGGTCATTCTCAAGCTTAGCCTTCTTTTCAGAATGATAATCACCAGAGGAGTCTTTTATAGTATTGCCAATGACACCTTCAGATGCAAGGGAGGAGAGGACATAAGAAAGCATCTGGGCCGATGATGTTGATGCAGTTAATTTTTCTGCCACTGCAGCAGCAGCAGACTTGCGGTGATCTTCCTCAATGTGGCCAACTTTTTCAGGGAAAGATAGCTGACGGGCATACATAGATGGAGCTGATTGCTGCCTGTCTCCTGCAATGAAGCTTGGAGGTGCAATAGATGTATTAACTTCCTTTGAGCTTTGCTCGGTAATAGAATGCAGCAACTGCTCACAGATGATGCCAGCCTGATCCGAGTGGGTCTGTGCAGCCTGCATAACAAATACATATGGGTGGAAAATAATAATTAAAGCAGGCACGAATGGCCATGTCATATTGCAACAAAAGCTATCAGGTACTCTATGTAGTAGAACTTGAGATCTCACAGTTTACAGCAAACATAAAGCTTTCTATAAGGACCAAGGAAAATGAACATATAACAGAACAATCAAACTAAAAGAGAAGTACATAACAAAATGGAAAACTAGCTCAAAGATGAAATGTGGTATCTTAAATTGCACATTCAATTACACATATAATGATTGCAAGGCCATTATACTTGATTCAGAATGCATTCTTCAATTGAATAAAACTAGTAACACAAGTATTATATTACGACAAAGAGACTAAATATACATCAGGGTTGCCTCTTAGCAAAGAATGGTTAGCTAGCTTAAGTAGAGTTCTAGCATCGTCCCCAGAAGAATAAAACTGTGTTCCATGGATACTTGCATGTAAGAGATTTTGGGAAGAGGGGCTATAAAGGAAAAGCAATGGTCCCATCAAACCAAGAAAATCAATGTAGTTCAACTGATTTCTTTAGTTCCCCTAACAGGATGTTCTCGGAGTACATCCAAAGTGTCACGGTAAAATAATTAGTTAATTCACGAGTTTAAATTTTGGTCTTTGAAATTCCAGGATATGTCAATGAAAAAGCATGCAAGTTCAGGGGGCGTGTGTAATTAGCCCAAACATGATTGGCCTTCTTTATTTGCACAATTAATAAAAGAGTTTTCATTATCCATCTAAATTAAGAACATAAAAATTAGGCAACTCAAGCAAGATATATAGAGCTCCAAACCTGAAGTTGATTACGGACTTGTTCCAGCCTGGATTCCTGTTGGAAAATTGGCCACTTTAATATGCCATTATTATTGCAAATGACATCATCAAAATGTAAGTGATCTGACAACCAACCTGCTCCTGAAGAGCATCCCTCAGATGAGACACAAGACTTGCTCTTGATGATTCAATGACTGTCAGTTGTTCAATGCTATCCCTCAAAACAGTATGCTGCCCCTGCAACTCTTCCACAAATGCAACTCCATGGTACAAGCCTGCTCAGCAGAAAGGATGGTTAAGATGGAATGTGAAAACTTGTGGACAAGAAGGAAACATGAATACAAACTTTTAAAAGAGATGCTGATCAAACAGGTTAATCATATCTAGTAAAATGAAAGAGAACCACAACATTCTGTCTTCAATGTGGTACATACAGAGATGTTTCAACTGTTCAATTCATGACAACATGCAATTTGAGTCTCAATCAAAGGCAGCCAACAACTAAAATGACATTTTCATCCCCAGCTGTGCCATTCAGGTTTTCAAAACCATGTAGACAAGTAAACATGCATATATAGGCATCAAAACACCACATTTAAGGCCATTGAAGAAAGGTGATAACCTTACAGGCAAAGAAACTTCTGAAAAAGAAGAGACAAGGACACAAGTTCTGTAGTTACAATATGATGCTGCATGTAGGTAATACCTGAATTAATATCACCACCAATCTCCTTATCAACTTTCTCAAAACAGCTAATCGCATTCCTGCATTTGTTCAATACAGTGTCTTCATCTATCTGGCCACCATAAATAACTTGAAAACCTGAAACAATCTTATCCAACCTATTTCCAGCAGGCGGCTTCTGTTTAAAAGAATTTAAAAATAAATAAATAAATCATACTGCACACACAAAATAATATCAGCAAATGAAAATTGTAATCAGCAGTGGAAATTCCAATTTACCAGTTTGAGGCCTATTTGCTTCCCATTTCTATTACTGTTTTCCATTTTCTTTCCCAAAAGCTCATCCTTAAGAATTTGCCCTCGGGAGCCAAAAACTTTTCTCTCTTCCCAGATACTAATCTGCAATTGAAAATGGTAGAAATGAATCCACCAGAAGAATTATAAGCCAATCCTGAAATCGTCAATGAAAGAGGCATTTGCCAATGACAATGTACATATTTAAATAAGCATGCACATATCTTACAAGTGTTTCAGAAAATCATAACCCATGGAAAATGTTGTTATTTACTCAGCTCCAGGAAGCAACATGTGTATCCCACATCTAAACAATATCAAATCAAATAAGCATTGAAGAACCAAGGAACAGAAGCACATGTGCTAACAACAATATTTGTATGCCTATTCATCAGGCATGGTTAATTTAAAAAACTTGTGTAGTAATAACAATAGAGCTAAGATACTTATCAAGAAATTAAATTGTTTTGCACAAAGAAAACAAGTTTTATATGTAGGAAAACCAATTCTGAACCATCCTGACAAGAACACCCCACTCGGGCTTCATATTGCCGCTGGAGATCTGTGCTTTCTATTCCTTTCAATCCAGCCCTTCAATAGACATTCATCTAAAATTTTGTAGCAATTTTCTTTTTGCAATAAAATTTCATTTTAATCTCCAAAATAGTGTAACTAATATTGGATTTTACAGTTACAAATATGGGAGGGGGTTGATCGAAAAAAATTAGAATGCAAAAAAGTTCTCTAGTGGCAAATTTAAATGATATGGTATCCATGAAAAGCTCTTAACCATAATGAGCATCCATGTATTTAATTAAAACATACAAGCATAAGCATCTCTTGCTCACCATCGATCACAGTCACCTTCCAAGTCTGCCAGTCAGAATTGAATTCTCATTATTTGCGAATACAAAGTGGTTGCACATTCCTTCACTTACTTAGCCATGTTTGAAAGTTTGTAATTTGATTTCATATTTAAATTACTTAAATACAAGACCATAAAACTCTCACTTTATGACAGTTCTAATGTCAGAACTAATAAAAGTTTTATGTAAACTAAAAAAATAACAGGAGGAAATTAACAAGTATAACCAACAGTAACAAGAAACAAAACAATGAGCATTAAGTACCAATCGCAGTGCAGCGTTTCTTCCAAACTCATCTCCATGTTCAATGACATCACGGACAGCATCTGGAAGAACCTTCCAAAACTCCCCAACAAACTCTGAACCTTTTCGACGACTGTTCTGCAAAATATCATTTGCCAAATAGAGAAAAGCCAGTCTTTGGTCGTGTGGAGAACAATGAAATTGCCTGTCCCACGTTTCAACAACTTGTTTTGCTTTATTCATATGGAATATACACCAATGAGATAAAGCTTATGGCATGTTAAGGATAGCAATTGGGAAACCATTGAGCATTGATGATTATAGATGATAATATTGAAGAACCAAAGGCTGATACATCTGTGCATGTAACAATTAGAAAGGAAACTAAACAAGAAAATTTTCCACTAAAGCTACTCCTTAAAAATCAAAATTCTAGGTAAATTTCACTTAATGAAGAAAAATCATTAGCAATAATACCATATGAGGAACAATCTGACCGAGGTCTCCAGAAATTAAACATGCCATTGCTTTTATCAGAAGATTCATAATGCACATTGGTTATAAAGAAGTACAACCCAAAGGAACAAGGTAAGTTTTTGCTCGGACATCAGACTTTAATGATGGAAGGCGGACTCTCCATAAGAACCCATCAAGCAGAGTAAAACGTTTATAGACAGAAATAGGAAGAGAAATATCACTCAATATTTATAACAACAGGATACTCTCAATGCTCGCCTGTGAGTTGTTGAGCTTGGCTAGTTTATCCACTAGAATCTGTGGATTAAATGTACTTCCCATTGATTCTGTCAACAAATAAAGCACCAGGCACAGCAGGGCTTTGAAGCAAAGTGAAGAGACCTTTGTATGAGAAGAAAACAAGACAGAGGTATTAGTAAATCTAGATTCATTATGTTGCAGGTTAATCAATATGCAATGAAACAAGATAGCAGAGGATAACAGATTCAGATTTAGAATAGAACCCCTTCTTTCAATTCCAACATTAAAGGAGTTTGGCAAAATAAACCATGTAATGAAAATGAAATAAACAAACTTGTAAATATAATGCGACTCAACAAGATTCAAACCACAGAACTCAACACAAAGAACTTCAAGGTAGAAATTACAGAGTTTACAACCATAAACTCTCGCTTGGATTTAAGTTTTATCCCCAGACATATGGAGCCTAATATTCCCAAGTGCCTTGACAGCCAGCAGCCCAAAATTCTAAAAAAGTTTAACGAAGCAGCAGAATGATGAAATTTAAAAAGTGAAACTTTTCTCTGTAAATGGATTGAACTTGGTGGCGGCTCTAGATTGTGACATGGAAAAGGAGAAGAATGTCACTTGTATTCCAAATGGCAAACGATCCATGACCGATAACAAGAGAAGAAAAGAGACAGAGAGGGGAATGTATGGAAAACTGTAAGCTATTACTGAAAGGAGCCAAATTAAGAGCAAAATCAATATAAGGCATCAAATCTATACACACTTGCGGAGAAAGGGGCATGAAAGCAGTTTTCACATGCTCAACCTATAAATAGAGTTGGCAAAGATGATTATTTATAACAGTTTAACAGTGGGTTCTATCAATCTAATAACTTTTAAACGATTATGACTAATATGGTAGAATCGAAACCCACAAAAATTCAGATGTCAGGTAACAAAGACAATTAATCAAACAATGGACAATAAATTAAAAATAAATTAGTAAAAAGTTTCCTATTTTGCTCTAAAGTCTCATTAAATTTCTTTTGAATCAAACCTATGTATATGCATAAAGACAGACATTGCTCAGAACCCTAAACATCCTCCTTTTCTAATTGTTACGATCTTATGTGTGTGTGTGTGTGCATTCAGACAGACATTGCTAAGAACCCTAAACGGCCTCCTTTTCTAATTGTTACAATCATTAGTCCACTATTGGCAATTCAAAAATAGCAGGCACGAAAAATTTGATAAAATTATAATTTTAGAAAAAAAAAAAAAAAAGAAGAAGAAGAAGAAAAAAAACAAAGAAAGAAGAAGAAGAAGAATAAACAAAGACCGCAAAGCATAATTTCACACCGAATTAACAATGAAAACGAACTAGAGAGCCAACTGTTGTAGAGAAGGAAAAGAAAAGAAAAGAAAAGAAATAATCAAGAACCTGCTGTGTCAGCAAGAATCAACCAACCAGTGAAAAATTCAGGCAGCTCAAAAGCTTTCCATTGATTCGATTAGCTCTCCCTAAAATTATTTTCTTGAGGGAAAATTGAAGAATTGTGAGTAGTTCGAGCCCGAACTTGCTAAGCTCTATCTTGGATGTTTTGCTCTTCTTCCGTTCGAGGGCAGGGGAGGGCAAGTCCGGTAGCAGCTTTGAGCTTGGTTTGGGGGTTTGGCTTTTTCTTTCTGTGTGCGTTAGTTCTGTGAATTGTTAAATTTCCGGAATTACCCCGCTGTGTGAGTTGGGGAGAGCACGTTAAGCTGACAGACGTCCTGTGATTTTTGAAGGACGCATCACGCACGTGGAGGCAGGACAGCACGACAGCATCACAGAATCCAATCCAACTTGCAGGTTTTAGAAGTCGAATCTATCAACGATGCCGTTTTGGGTTAGATAAGTGGAGAGAGAGACTCTCCTTAACCCCCCCTTATTTATTTTATATTTTTCTTCAATGGTAACCATTATTTTTAGAGCAAAACGTCGTCGCTTTGAATCAAGCTGCAAGTTGATGGGTGTGTTCTGTCTCTACTTTTGTGCTCTTTCAGGTTTGTTTTCAATAAAACCATACGAGCTGCTCGAAGAAAAAGAAAAGAAAAAAGTGTAAGTAACAAATTTTAAAAATTATAACAAATTAATCTAATATTTACTGATTAAGTAGCAATGTATTTTACCCATGTATCTCTCACAAAATAATTAACTATACTGACATGGCATGCTAGTTTCTCCTTCTTTTTCTTTCTTTTTTTTAAAAAAAAAAAATCATAAAGAAGTATTTGTTGAGAGTTTTTAGACTTAAAAAATTTTTAAAATTTAACATCCTATTTTTGAAATAAAATTTTATTTATTAAAATTAAATAATTATGAAAAATTTAAATTTAAATTAATATATAAAATATTAATTAAATTATTACGCTAAATAATTATATGACATGATAATTTATGAATTAAAATAGTAAAAATACTTGGTTGTTTTTTATCTTGATGGTTTATTGGCGTGCACAAAGACAAAGGATTGAAAAAAATTATAATTTAATCATATAACTTTAATATTGTAGCATTTTAAGTCAAATTCATATTTTCTTTCTTATGACTATATATTCCAAATTTCAAAAAGTAAGGGAATTGAGGAAAATCTGCTTGAAAAAAAAAAAAAGAAAAAAGAAAAAACAATTTTCTTTCTTTTCTACCGTACCTACATACAGAAGATAAAGATGCGCAAATCCAAAAAGTGTTTGGATTCCCTTGTCCTGAAAGCCCCGGTCTAAGTTACTAACCTACCCCTCGTAGATAGAATGAACTTTTAATTACAATTCCATGCGATGGATACATTCCTGTTAAATTTGTCAACCTCACAGCTTCGAAAGAGAAGCCGACCTCCAAGCAATCAGTTTGAATATCTGTCAAAAAATAAAAAATAAAATAAAATAATAATAATAAAACAAATGACTTAAAAGCCTTTTGCTAGCCCTCACCTCCACCGACTGCCTTCGTTTCTCCCTTGTTTGCTTCCGATCTTTCACGTAAGGAAACAAATAAATAATAATAATAAAAGGCGATTTATCTTATTTTGTATATTTGATTGAAAAAAAAAGGTAAAGCAAAAGGGAAGAAGATAATGAAGCGTAATCACGGGTGGAGGAGGAGAAGAGCGTCCGTACATTCATTTCTGATCGCGGTTGCCGTGTTCGCCGGCATTGGCTTTTTGAGCCTCACACTGAGATCTGTGGATCCTCCGCAATCCGGCTCCGATTTTCTCGGCAACAACTTCCAAGAAGTAGAAAACGAATCTGCGGCAGGAGGAGGAGAAGGTGGTGGTCAGACGGATTCAGAACGTGATTCTGGCTTCAGCTCTAACTTGGACTCTCAGACAGGTGGCGGTGTCAGCCGCGGTGCCGTTACGCCAGATGTGGATATTGGCAGTCGGAGCAAGAGACGCAGAAGAGGTTGGCAATCATGTGCTACGGTTGAAGAAATGGGCAAGAGCTTCGAGACGATGCCGTGGAAGGAGACTCTCCGTTTCAGAAATATCGTCAAAAGCCACTTCGCTTTAAATGGTATCTGCTTTTTCTCTATTTCATTTTCATTTTTTTAAATAATGGAAATTATGATCATATTATTATTATTATTTTTTTTTTAATTTGTAGTGATTCTGGCCATGACGATTTTTATTTTTGTGGAAAAGAAAAAAAAGAAAAGCCTGTAAGATTGCTAGGAGAGGAAAAAGGAAATCGGTAGAGTGAGTTGAACATTGCGAAATTTGCCCAACTTAGTCCACACCATTTTTGGAATTCTGTTCAGGTTTTTTGGTGTGGTTAGATTATGCAGCATTGTCAATCAAATGAATGATTGCAAAGGCATTTGAAAAGGCTAATTACAGTTGACAGCATTTGTGCAAGTACAAAAGCTGGTAAACTGGTAATCAGCTGCTGAGATGCTGGTAGGAAGCCAAACTCGGGTTGCCCTTCCCTGGTAGTCATGAGGGATGTGAAGATTGTAGAGACTTCATTGTTTCTAATAAGCCAATAAGGCTAACGAATGACATTTTACTTTTGTCTGCATGTAACATTATTTAGCTGATGTGTGGATAGAGTAATTTCTTATTTTGATTGATTATCTTCCATAGCTCTCTATGGAAAATATTTATAATTTTATAGCATACTATACAGATTTTTTGTTGACACCATGGAATGAAGGTCATGAAGAGCTCGACTTTCAGGTTCCCTTCAGACATTCTGATTCTGGCCAACAGTAAACAATCTTTCCAAAAAAACTTTTGCTAATCTAATGTATCACAAGTAGTTGGTTTTTCTTAATGTTATTATAAAGAGACCATTTAGTCTAATAGTTTAAGCATAGACTCACCTTATTTGCAGAAATTCACAATCAGTTGAAAAAAATGAGGGTGGCATGGTTGGAACTCATGATCTCTTGGTCACAAAGGCATTTGATATCATGTCAAGAAACCATTAAACCCAAAAACTTGAGCTGTTATGTAATGCCTAAGAATGGATCTCATGTTAAACTATAATAGTTAGCTTTGTACTATTTAGAATATCGATGGACCATGTTGTTTTATCATTACTTATTTGTAACCATCAGCTACATTTTTAGCTTTTATTTGCTTAATAGTTTTGAATAAAAACTAAAACTATTCACTTTATAATATGCTTGTTAATGATGAATTTTGGTTCTATTTCAGGTGCTTCAAGTGTCCGAGATCTTCCTCCAGAGAAGTTTTGCAGACATGGTTTTGTACTTGGGAAAGCATCTGAAGCAGGTTTTGGAAATGAAATGTATAAGATCTTGAATGCAGCAGCATTGAGTATAATGTTGAACCGGTCATTGATCATTGGTCAAACCAGGCATATTGGTTCTTTCTCAAGCCTTTCTTTTTCTTATTTGAGTTACAGTTATAATTGTCAGCAAATGGTTGGTCTTGTTTTATAGTGCTTTATTATGGTTCCTTCAGAGTCTCCATCTTTTTTGTTGCATGGTCTCACCTTTTATTTACAGTACTAAGCACCAAAGTATATTGCTTGTCTTGGGTTTATGCCACAAGTGCATATTAATGTTCAAGTTCACCCTGCTTATTAGGAAAATAAACCAAACTGGACTTGGATGAAATTCGCCTCTTGATACTCAAGAACCAGTCTTTGGGGCATCTCAGAGTGAATTCATACAAATATGTAATAATAGTTGTTCTTTTTCTGGTGCTGACTGTGGCTATATTTGTTTGCTTCAGGGGTAGATATCCTTTTGGTGATTATATATCTTATTCAAACCATTCCTTCACATTGAAGGAAGTGAAGCATCTTTGGAGAAAAAATAGGTGCGTGCAAAAATATGGAAGGCATCTGGTTATGAGAATTGACGATTTTGAGAAGCCAGCAAAATCAAATGTCCTTTGTAGCAATTGGAGGAAATATGACCAACCCATCATATGGTAATGAAAATCCTATGGATATATTTATATTAATCATTCTGGAAAATGTCCATTCTTATCTAACTATGGGACTGTAGGTTTCAAAATACTACAGATGCTGTGGCCAGTCAGTTCTTCTTGAAGAATGTACACCCTGAGATGAGGAATGCTGCTATTGATATATTTGGTCAGACAGAACAACTACATTCTCGGCCTAATGTTTTTGGGGAACTGATGAAGACACTTATATTCCCATCAAAAGATGTGCAGGAAGCAGTCAACTGGATTCTTGGTACTGGGACAGACCCTGATGTCTCTTTGCACATGCGGATGCTTATGAACAGGTGTTTCTGGTCATCTTTAGTCTGTTTCTTGATAAGAAGATAGTTGCACTTAACTTTATGGGGTTGGGGAAGATGGTGGATGCTTGCTAGTTTCACTTTTTGAACTGTTTTCTTTTGGAAACTGAGATACCTATTTTATGCTGGTTTGACTAATGTCCTTGCATCCTGTATTTCAGGCCTGTAAGAGCTGTGACAGCAGCACTGAACTGCGTCAAGAGAGCAGTGCAGAATCTTCACCGTACTTCAAAACCTAGGGTGGTTTTGATATCAGATACCCCTACTTTTGTAGAAAGCATTATAACAGACATTAGTGAATTTGCAGAGGTAATTATCTCCCTTACAAAATTATGCTGCAAATGACAATGCTTCTCTGATATACAAAAGCATGTCATCTATTCAATCTCTGACTTCATTGTCCATTCTTTAGTCTGCTTTGGTGAAACTTCAACTTGCAGCAAATTGTCCTAGGCATCTCTCTACCATTATTGATTGAGTTAATTATCCTCCCCCACTGAAATCCCTGTTTTAGTTTAGTTTCAAATCCAAGCTCGAATTTGAGCCTTTAAAGGATTTTAAAACTTTATTGCTTCCTGATCATAAATCACTTTCCTTTTTTCAGGTTCTTCAATTCGATTATAAAAAATTCCGAGGAAACATCTCACGGGAAGATAATAAATTGCACAAGTTGGAATTCCGTGTGAGGGACTGGGGTCCTGCACCTAGATGGGTTGCATTTGTGGACTTCTTTCTTGCATCGCATGCAAAACATGCCATTGTTTCTGGGGCCCATAGACGTGTGGGGACTACCTATGCTCAGTTAGTGGCAGCACTGGCTGCATCAAACAACCTTGGTAATCTGTCCATCTTTTAATCTCATGTATTTTATGTGTGTCTCGGCCTTCTTTTGAAGAAACGCTGCTGAAGCACCTAATGCTCTTTTTTCTTGTTACAGGGGAGAACACTACAGGTTCTAGCTTTTCTTTCTTAAGCAGCTTCCAAAGTAATTTGCTAGCGGGAGGTTTGAAGTTGCAGGTTGGGTGGGGACATGTTTGGAATAGATTCGCCGGTCCATTGAGTTGTCCGAACCAGCGAAGTCAATGCGCTTGCACACCATTGCTCCCTCCGGCTTGGTGGGATGGTCTTTGGCAGTCCCCCATTCCTCGGGACATCCGTAGATTGGCAGTATTTGGTGTCAAACTCTCTGGCTTCGGCACGATTGATGAGAATTATCTTCAATCCTTTTGTAATTCAAGAAAAAATGTGGTGAAAACTGTTGTAATTTTGTAAATGTTTCTATTTCATTTTTTTCTCGGGC
Organism: Kandelia obovata; assembly: GCA_021464305.1. Taxonomy (NCBI): domain Eukaryota; kingdom Viridiplantae; phylum Streptophyta; class Magnoliopsida; order Malpighiales; family Rhizophoraceae; genus Kandelia; species Kandelia obovata. The sequence goes on from CM038480.1 coordinate 1,596,632, forward strand.
TATTAGATTGGGTCGAAAGCCTACCAACGCATATTCCTGTGGTACATTTTCTGGTTTTGTTTTTGTTCATTGGACTTTAAACACACCAAGATCGGAAAGAAGAAGCAGAGGGAACTGAGCACGCTGCGGCACTGCAAGAAGGGCAACACCCATTCACAAGTCGAGATTGCGTGCATCAAGGGAGGAATGGCGGAAAGAAAGCAAATTGTATTGTATTATTTGGAGGAAAGTCAAGAAACATTCATTTTTGGCGAAGTACCTGTTGGAATCATAGAGGTAACTTTTGGCATTACCCATATACTTTTTAATGGATATTTGTATGTAAAAGTAGTATTATCCTGATTATAGTTTCTTGTGCATACTAGCAAACCATTTCATCTTGATCAGATATCAATTGAATATGTGATCATTAATTATAATATCTATATATATGTATTAATTTTAGTTAATGATTATAATATGTTAATTTTTATTTCATATTTATTATGTGTGTTTTAGAAATAAAATTTTTTATTTTTATAATTTTTAATTTGATCCAATATTAAAAGGTAAGATTTTTTTTAAAAAAAATTCAAACCAAAAAACAAACATCATCTTCTTTATACATTCTATTATTATTACATTCTATTAATATCTATCGTCATCTTTTGACCCAGCAAACTGCCTCAAAAAAAAAAAAAAAAACTTTTAACGCCGAGTTGGTTTAGATTGAATGAAGGGGAACATGCGAGGCAATGACTCGCTCAAAAATGCTAAAATCTAAGGTTCTTTTTAGCATAAACTGATATGATATGATTATTCAAGTTTTCTCTTATGGTTAAATTTTTAAGATATAATAATGATATGAAGTAATTATTCAAATTCCTTATGGATCGCAATCCAAATGGATTATATCAGCAAACGTCAGACTCTTCTCCTATTATTACAATCCTCGCATTTATTGTTATTAATATATATATATATATATATAATGCAGGCAGCCGCGTACGTTGTATCGTTCGAACGTTGTGCATTATTGTTTCCTCTGTTTCTGCTCCTGATGCTCCTTATCATAACATGATTATGCCATTGCCAGGTGGCGAAAAAGCGTGTACGACACACCCACAAACACAAATGCACCCCAAATTATAAGATGGCGATCTAAACAGAAGCGGAAGCCATGATCATGACCCACTGCCCAAAAGATGCCCTCAAATTGCAGAAACATGCATTCGTTCCTTTTTTTTATTTATTTATTTTTATCGGTCTGTTTTCTAAGTGGGGTCGGTGGTGGGTTGGTAGGATTTGAGGGTTAAAAAACTTTGGTTCTGTTTAATTTCTTGTTTTTGCCTTCGTGTTTGTTGCATTGCAAAAATGGGGGGTGACTGTTCGTGTTTTGGATTCTTCAAGACGAAGCACGAGAAACAGCTTTCGCATGGTGAGTCCTTCCTTCCTTTTTTCTTTTTTTGGGTTTTATTTTTCTCATGTGGGTATATTATTTTTGTTCTCTATATTTGCATCTTCTAATAGCATCCAGCCAAATTCTGGAATTTTTGATTTTTCTGCTGTTTTTTTTCTTTCCTTTTTTTTTTTAAAAAAAAAAAAGGGCTTCCTAGGTTTATACGTGTAACAAATTGGATCAAAATCTCCGGTTTTGTCTGAAAATAGGCAGCTACAAAACGAGGAATGTGTGTTGAACATGAGTGATCATGATAAGTATATGCAAAATGGACTTTCAATTCTTCGGACTATAACTTCCATAATAGGCATCTTGATTTACAGTTAATGTTTAGCATGCATGTCGTTCAAATCAAACAGTTGCTTGCTGATCATATACAACCCAACTTAACAGAGGCTTTCTCTATGAAACTGTTGGTTCTTTATTTTGGGGGGAGTTGTCTTGCTTTTTAAGTTACAGAATAGAAAATGGTAATCATGATCTCCTCCTTTGATATGTTACAAATACAACAGCATGATTATTTCCTCATAAAATAAACGTATGCATAGAACAGTTGTTACGTTGCAACACCTCACATATCTCAGTGGAAGGACTGAAGAATATATGTGGCACTTTGAACGGCAATGTATTCTCTCACAATGTATAAGTTAGTTACTGTTTGATTTGCTCAGACAATCCCCATCAAACAAGATTTTTACCTTTCCTGATATTTCTCCCTCATTTCCTGTCCCTTTCCTTTGTTTGCAATTTTCTTTCTTGCCTGAATTATCTTTTGCCAATTTGAATTACTTCACAAATGTCTCAGCAAGCGCTTCTACTGATGATATCAAGTACTTGCTTTCAATAGCTGAAGCTCCTTGCAGGTTTACAATATAGGGAATAGCACAATACCTTATTGGAGTGTTGAAATGGTTTAGATGCTCGTTCAATTGTAGTTCTGCTTTGTCGACAACTTTCATGTTTAGTTTTTTGGTGCAATGGTAAAGTTACTGCTCTTGTCTAACGCATAATACAGAACAAAGATGGAAGCCAGCGTCAAAGTCCAATTTAGACATGAGAAATGAAGTTTCTTCTCCAAAGGGTGGGTCAAATGTTCCTAACAGTGCTCCAACGTTCTCCTATGAAGAGCTGGCAATTGCCACTAACAATTTTAGTCCAGAGTCTTTTATTGGAAGTGGTGGATTTGGTTATGTTTTTAAAGGGAACTTAAAAGCAACTGGTCAGGTAAAAGTGTCGCTCCTTTTGTGATGCAATTGGTGAATGAAGTCCCTTCTTTCCCAGAATTAACCTACTTATTGGCAGGTTGTAGCTGTTAAAAGGCTAGATCCTTCAGGGTTCCAAGGTGACAAGGAATTTCTGGTGGAGGTACTCATGCTTTCTCTAGTGCATCACCCTAATCTTGTCGACCTAATCGGCTTCTGTGCTGAAGGGAATCAGCGGCTTCTTGTCTACGAATATATGCCCTTGGGATCCTTGGAAGATCACCTTTTTGGTAATGTCTTTATTGGTTTGCTTCTGATTTAATCACATGATATTTAGCTTCTCAAGCAAGATAGTCTAAAATACTTGTCAGATAATACAATTCAGGGGCGGATTTAGCAGAACTCAATTTTATTTTAAAGTGTTTTCTGCAAAAGAACCTTTAATAACTTATCCAGAAACCGAAAGTTTCACAGTGAAACAGTTCCAAAACTCAATTAACTGAGAAAAATTAGCCTTCTCTATCCTCATATCATAAGCCATTCTAGGGCCTCTTTTTCCCTTTATTTCTCCGATTGAATTTGATCACCATCGGAGCTGTTACATCCACATTCCTAGGTTTAGCATGGCCCAACAATCTCAAATGAACTACTTTTCTTTCATCTTTCAGTAGGGTGCTAACTACAAATGGCATCAAAAGATTTTCCTGTATTTTAATTTGGCATAGACCCATCTCGCATAGATCTGCTTCTTCTCATTATATAAGTGATGGATGCATTGTCCACATGCAGATCTTACACCTGACATGAAGCCTCTTGACTGGAATGCAAGGATGAAGATAGCAGCTGGTACAGCCAAAGGATTGGATTGTCTGCATTGTGCAAATCCTCCTGTCATATACAGAGATCTAAAATCATCTAACATATTGTTGGAAGAGGGATTCGAACCAAAACTCTCTGATTTTGGACTTGCAAAGTTTGGTCCAAGTGGAGATAAGTCCCATGTCTCCACAAGGGTCATGGGTACCTATGGCTATTGTGCCCCTGAGTATGCAAAAACTGGAAAATTGACCACCAAGACTGATATTTATAGTTTTGGGATAGTCTTGCTAGAGCTGATTACAGGACGTGGAGCATTGCAGGAGGTCAACGGTCACACAGTGGATCTCACTACTTGGGTAGCACTTTTGACTTAATTCCAGTTTTATCAGCTTGAACAAACAAATTTATGATTGTTAGCCCAAAAGATAAGGCAAAGTTTGGGGCCAACAGAATTTGCATTTGTTGGATCATCTGTCAAAGGATCGTGCAAGTTAATTTAATAATGTCAAGTTAATATGCCTAGGATTCTCAAACAGTATTTAAAAGAAAAAAAAAACCCACAATGTCTGATGTTGGATCATTCTGCTTCTTCATTATAATTACCAAAGTTTGATCTGTCCCTCTTTATGGATTGATTATCAGTTGGATATCTCATCAGCTAGCCCTAACACTACTTTTGTTGTGGTCACAAAGCAAACATATTGCAGTGGCATGTGACTGTTTTGGTAGCATTCTGAATGGAAGATTTTGGTGCTTTTATTCACAAAAAAGAAAAAGGGTTTTAGCCTTTGCTTAATGATCAGATTGATTTGTTAAAAGTTCGTAACCACACCTACTTACCTTTCAAGCAAACAATGTTACAGGTTTTCCAGACTGAGCTGTCTTTAATTTCTTGGTGGCATGTAGGCACTTCCCTTGATGAAAGACTCCAGCAACTATTCAAAATTAGTAGATCCCTTGCTGAAAGGTCAGTATTCGAACTCGGCCTTGAAGAAGGCTGTGGAGGTAGCAGCATTTTGTCTCAGCAAAAATGCCAATTTACGCCCTTCTTCAAGTGACTTGGTGCTTGCCATGGATTATTTGATGTCACGTAAATATGTGCCCAAGGAGCCCAGAGAGTTGTGTGTCAAGTGGCCTGAGGTTGAATTCTCTCCAAGTAAAACAGAAATGATTATGGACAAGGATTTAGATCGGGACCAAGCAGTGGCAGAGGCCAAGAGATGGGGAGAGAGTTGCAGAGAAAAGAGTGCCAATGACAGGTATCAACTTGTAGTAGAATATCTGATCATTAGCTTATTTTAACCGTTTCCAAGTAGAACATGTTAAAGAAGAATCACAAGTTTTAGCTTTACTGGTGATACTTACATGCTCCTAGTAGATAAATTGTAGTCAAATCTTCAACCTTCAGAGCACTATAAGACGGGTTTATTTCTTCGTTCAATCCTGCAGTTGGGTGAATAGAATTCAGCATGGACAATAGCTTTGAAGGCCATTCCTCTAGAAGCTGGCTCAGCAAATTAGGCATGGGAAAAGATGAAGGGTCTGGCACTGCAATGAAACATCGTGACAGCATTCCAACAAATGGTGAAGCAGCAGCAACATCTTCATTTTCTTTGTCCTGTAGTAACTTTGAGGGCCTCAGACCCTTTTTTTTTTTTTTTTGGTAAAAAATCTTGAGGTATAGCATTTTTCATTTCTGTAAATTTCTAAATCATATGGTAGCTCCTATTTTCAGCTTCTTCAAAGCTCTCTCTCTCTCTCTCCCTCCCTCCCTCCCTTTTATTTTTACTTTAAACAAGTGTACTTCTGGTTTCCTTTTCTTCTCTTGCCATGAATCCAAGATCAGTAGTCACATCACTAGTCAGTGGAAGCAAGTTTACGCGTAGTTCATAACATAATGTTCAGAAAATAATATTAAAAACAAAATTATCCACGTTATTTTTTTTACGTAAGTTTTCTGGGGAAACAACTATGAAAATTTCAAGTAAATATTATATGATTACTTACAGCAACACACACACACACACACACACACATATATATATATTAGTCATCTTTTTTAAGTATACAAAACTAAACATTTATGCATATTTTTGTTACAGCTTTCTTTCTGAATAAGGATATTTTCAGAACAATACTCTGTGGCCTTTTCACAAGGGCTCTTTCTCTCAACCCATGTAACTCACTACCCACCCCACGGGAAATGTGTCCTTCAAAAAGCCACCGCCGCCATAAGAGGTCAATACTGAGGGGAGGCTTAAAAAGTGCAAGAGTTCCTCAAATGGAATCCAGCTGACTGTTGTAATATTTGCGTTTTTCCCCGCAACATAAAATGACATCACTGCTCCAGTCGTAGTATGTTCTTTTAGATTATCAAGTCCTACTCAGTCAAAAAATTTTAGCTTTATTTATTTATTTTCCTTTCAGGTACCATGCATGCATTCTAAATAATAAATTCCGTTGAAGGTGGGGCTACTGTGAATTGTTGTGGAGTGAAAGATGGTATCTTTATTTTTCTAATCCAAATGGATAAAATGGAGAAGAGAAGAATATAAAATTATATAATCCATTCGATTAATTTCATAAATTTAAGTAAATAACAAATTTATGAATTTAATATTATATCTTAATTTAAAAATTTAAAATATTTAATTTATATTTATATACTTTTATTTATTGTTATTTAAAAGTAAAATTATTTAAGTAAAAAAAATTAATAATAATTCAATGTATATTTATGCACTGAACTCAAGTTTGAATATTTTCATTATACATTTTCTTTTTTGAGAAATTAATGTATGAGTTAAAGTATAACATTAAATTTTTAATTTAATAATTATTGTGATTTAATGTAAAAATATTATATTCTAAATTATTACTGTTTAAATAATAAATTTCCCTTACAAAATAAATTGAATGTAAACTGCCATTCTTCCATCTTCACGTTTGTCAGTCCATTTGTGTCTGGTTGGGGATAAAAATTACAAACATTATTAATAAAAAGCAACCCAAGGCCGGTCCCGCACTGTTACCAATCAACTTGTTGATTTAACGAAAACTTGCCACGTCAACTCTCCCAGTTCTTGTAAAAGATAAAACACGCACGACACATCAGAGAATATCCCACGCACTCTGCTCAAAGAACCACCCAATCCCCAGCCATCCACCACCTACGAAAAGCACATCATTCCGACCGTCGCGATGAGCCAATTCAAGCTCGCCGGAATGTTGCGAAACCCTAAATGGAGATAGAGGGAGAGACAGAGAGAGGCGGAGCAACTTCTGGAAGCTCTCGAACTAACATTTGCTGGCACTTGCTGCCCCTTGGGGGGCTTTTGTTTTAATGATCTTCGGTTTCAAAATTTTTAGAGTTTGGAGATCTGAGATTAGAAAATGTACGTGGTTCCTCCGCCACCGCAGCGATCCAATCCGGCCGGCGGCGTCTCGGCTGACTTGCGAGTTTTTCAAACTTGGAAAGGCAGCAATGTGAGTCCTTTCTTCTTCACTCCCCTTCAAATTCTTTCCCTTTTTTTTTTTTTTTTGGATTTTTTCTCAACTTCAGTTTTAGCTCAAGATGAGGACCAAATTGTGTTGGTGAATTTTGTTTCCGTTGAATATTAAAGATGGATTCGATGGCGAATGGAAGATACAGTTGAATTGAACAAACTCTTTCATACCGTTCTGTTTTCATGCACTATAGATTGTGCAAAATTTTGTCAACCTGGTAAAATTTTATAAAGAGAAAAGTTAATGCTTGTAAAAGAAAAAAAAATGGAAATATGGGAAGAAGAAAATGGAAAATAATTCTTGTGTTGTAACTCATTGTAAGACCAAGAGTTAAGTTGCTGATCAAATGCTCATCGATTTGGTAAACTTAATGTTGTAGAAGATCTTGAAATTGGCTCAACTCTGTTTCTTGTTTCGTGATAGGGCAAACTTGTGTTTCAAGGACTGTGATAAATTAATCTTATGGTAATTCAATGAAAACTTGTGATGGGTAGAATGTCTGCCTGAAAAGTTTAAACTTCAGCAAACAATATGCTTGTGATCAGATTTTATTTGAGCTTTGGCTAGATATATGGCATAGGATTCATATTTCACTGGTGAGTTGTACTGTTGTCCTTTTCCCCCCCTGGAACTTTACTGTCCTTTGCTCTTTTGCAGATTTTTTTCCTTCAGGGGAGGTTTATATTTGGACCAGATGTTAGGTCCCTTTTCCTGACTATATTCCTGATTAGTGCTCCGGTTGCAGTTTTCTGTGTCTTTGTTGCCAGAAAACTAATGGATGATTTTTCTGATCACCTGGGAATATCGGTAATGGTTATTGCTGTTATATTCACTGTTTATGTGAGTCTCTCTCTCTTTAGAGTTTTTCAGCAATGTCTTATGGTTTACGTAGAATTTCTAAAGTACAGAACTCAAACCTCATGAACATACAATTTTACAGGTTTTAGTTCTTCTCCTGCTAACTTCTGGAAGAGATCCTGGCATAATTCCGCGCAATGCTCATCCCCCGGAGCCTGAAAACTTTGATGGAGCAGTTGATGGTGGGGCTGGTCAGACTCCTCAGTTGCGTTTGCCTCGAATTAGAGAAGTGCAGGTCAATGGAATGACTGTCAAGATTAAGTATTGTGACACATGCATGCTTTACAGACCTCCACGCTGCTCACATTGTTCCATTTGTAATAATTGCGTTGAACGATTTGACCATCATTGCCCCTGGGTTGGGCAATGTATTGGATTGGTAAGTGATTTTTTATTGAAGTTGCATTACTATAGCTATGGCTAAGGATTTGAAAAGAAGCTAAATTTACTACAAATTATTTTACCTGTTAGATCTTACAAGACTCTGGAATCAGTGTTGCTCTAAATACTGGTCTAAATTTTTTGATGCATCAAAATACACCTTTTTTTTTTCTTGCAGAGAAACTACCGATTCTTCTTTCTGTTTGCCTTCTCAACAAGTCTTCTTTGTATATATGTTTTTGCCTTTTGCTGGGTATACATTAGGAGAATCATGGGGTCAGAGGACATATCAATATGGAAAGCAATGATCAAAACCCCTGCCTCCATTGTTCTTATAGTTTACACTTTCATATCAATGTGGTTTGTTGGTGGCCTTACTGCTTTCCATTTGTATCTCATCAGCACAAATCAGGTAAGGGGCTTATATCTCCACACAAATGTTTTTAGATAGTCTGCACTTTCTATAAAGCTGCAACAAGACTTTCTTGTCTTTTGCTTTTGCAGACAACATATGAGAACTTCAGATATAGATACGATCAAAGGGTGAATCCATACAATAGAGGAGTGGTGGAGAACTTCACAGAGATATTTTGCTCCAGCATTCCTCTTTCCAAGAACAATTTCAGGTCAAGAGTGCCAAGAGAACTCGCATTACCAACACAACCAATTGGTGGAGGTTTCATAAGTCCAAACATGGGAAAAGATGGAGATGACATAGAAATGGGCAGGAAAGCAGTATGGGGTGATATGGCTGCCATGGTTGATCATGGTGAAGGTCAAGTTGCCAACAATGATCGCGTGCATGTAAAGGAGGATGAATTATCACCCAACATCAGGACTTCAGTAGATGAAGCAGGGGAGCATGGTGGATTACATGCAAGGCGATCTAGTTGGGGAAGAAAAAGTGGAAACTGGGAGATGTCACCTGAGCTTCTTGCTTTGGCTGCTAGAATGGGAGAACCAACCCATGTAGGTGGGAGTAACAGCGGTGGACTGACATCTGAGAAGCAACACTCATAGCCAGAGGTTGGACATACAATACAAGTGACATGGGGAAATGCTTGCTGATTGCATTTGGTGGGTACTGGATGGGATTGTTGAGCTTTAAGCTTTGCTTGCAACGTGAGGAAACCTTCTCAGCAACGATTGTTTAAGAGTGTCTGTCTGACCATTGTAATTTTAGGTTGTGGAACAGTGTGTGGTGGTGTGAGAGCTTTGCTTAGTTTCTGATGTTGTGAGTGTGGATAGTGTCGAATTTATTTCATTTGAAGTATTGGCTAGGACATAGATTTCACGTCCTCTCAATCAGGGGGCCACGGATTTTTCATTTTCACATTTGATTCACAAATTTCCAGGGAAGGCTGCTTGTGAATCAACGCTGAAGAGCTCTTCAATGTGTGCCAATGGTCTCATTGGAGAGACGTTTGAGATACTGTAAGGAAAAATTTCTCCCCTCGGCGAAATTAAGAGTTGTTTTCCCAAGTGCTACCGTGCACTTTTCTTCGTGCCTTCTATAAAATGGCTTACATAAGGGAGGGGAGAGAGAATCAACCTCTTGCATAATGGAATTATATTGCTTCTAAGCAAGACAAAATTTTTAGCAGGGTTGATTTATTTTGTGGCTGTAAATCTGCTAGTGGACTGACGAAAAGGATTATTACAAGACATGCAGATTCTGGCTAGGCTCATCTCACAATCCCTTTCTACTTATTCTCATGCATCAACAATGGTGATTCCCCATTAGAAAAGACTTTTAGCAAGGGTATAGGCTACCAGAGAGATAAGGTAATTGCTACCTAGTCAATCCAATGCTTATGTAGAATAAAAAGCCCGGGTTCTATACAACGAGTATATATAATCATTTTACTTACTCCAAAAACCGAAACAGAGAGAGAGAGAGAGAGTGCTCATTGCGCAAAACGAACCCTAAATTTACACATTGCACATTTAATTTCTTAAAAGACGGTGAATTCCCTGTAAAAGAAGAAAAGCAGAAGGAAAAAAAAAAAACAACAAAGAGAGAGAGAGAGAGAGAGAGAGAGAGAGAGAGAAGAAAAGAGGTGAGAAAGAGAAGGGCGCATATGCTATAGACTCGGAGCAGCAAACACGAATGCACTTAAAGCTCCATTGGGCAATCTTTTACCACACTCAGTAACATGTCTTCTTCTCTTTCTACTTTGTAGAAGACAGTAGAATTCCTTGCCTTTGAGTTGAGAAACTGAGCTCCCGTGGTAATGTAGATGCACTAGATCAGGTGAAGTAGGTCAGTATCTTGATCTTTTAAGTGGTTGGCTGCATTTTTCTTTCTTGGTTTTTTTGGTTCCTGTGCTGGTTGGTGTACGTATCTCCTGCTCGGAATAGATATATCCAACTTGTTTTTTGGCATTTCTAGATGATGGGGTTGTTCTCTACACTGTTTCTTCGATCTTGGTGGAAATGATACGATGATTGTCTTATAATGGCAGGAATGTTCAAGAACCAGCTTCAGGAACTTGCTCAAAGAAGTTGTTTTAACCTTCCTTGTTGTACCTGTGTTAGAGAAGGGCCTGATCATGCACCAAGATTCAAAGCTTCTCTGAACTACAACGGTGACATGTTTGAAAGCCCGAGCTACTGCACTACATTAAGATAGGCAGAGCAAGCAGCTGCTGAAGTTGCCCTCAATGTCCTATCTTCGAGAGTTCCTTCAAGGTCTCTGACTGCCAGGGTTCTTGTAAGTTTAAGTCCCCTTTTTTCTGCATCCATCAATTAGAATATGATAGAATCAAAGCATACTTACCCATCAATCTTTCAACAGCCTCTTTCAAGAGACGGCTCATAGAGCCGGGCTTAATCTCCCTGTATATACCACTGTAAGATCGGGTCCTGGTCATGTCCCAATCTTCACTCCTAAAGTGGAGCTTGCTGGCATGAGCTTTACAGGTGAGCCTGCAAAGACCAAAAAGCAAGCAGAAAAGAATGCTGCAATGGCAGCCTGGTCTGCCATGAAAAGAAGTAAATTTCCACTTCTCAAGTTTTGGGTTCATTCTCAACGTAAAGGAGTCATCTTTTTACACCACCACTGTGCATTTTTGTTCTGCAGTGCCAATTTTGGATTCCTTGACGAATAAAGAAGCAGAAGAGCATGATGATCAAGTAGCTGTGGTGAGAAACTTAGATCAAAGATTAATGGAAGCAATCAAGAAAGAGGGATCATAACCAAGCCAGAAGAGACTATGCAGGGGTCATGGAGACATCGGCTATGGAACACTCTCCCCTTCATCCTCCACTAGTTCTTCAATTTTCCAACATTAGAAGTATTACCATACGTAACATTAGAGTTCCATGTGTAACATTCTTCCTTTTATGTTTTGATGATGTTATGTGTGCTGCCCCCATCAGTTCAATTCCACCAGTTAAAAAGTTTTTATGCAAAGATCCTGAAATGGAGTTGTTCTGTTTTGAGACAATTCTTTATATAGTGTTCTATCCTTTTCTTTCTTTTTTAATTTTAATTTTTTTTTTTATTATACCACCATAGCGTAAAATTCCCAAAGTTTAATCCCATCGGGGGATGTGTCGTCCAATGAGGTTACTATTGTCATTTTACATCAGATTCTTTTGTTTATCATAAAATTCATTGAAGTATAAATTATACATGTGTGTGTGTGTGTGAGTGTGTGTATATATATATATATTATAAATTTTATATTTTTTTCACAAAATTGAAATTCGAGTGGTAGGTTTAAGCTGAGGGCATATTTTCTTTTTCATTTTTTTAAAAATTTATTTGCCGATAGTATCTACCTCTTTTCAATTTCAAGAAATGGAGAATTTTCGAAATTAAACTATCTTTCAGGCTTTTACACGTATGAAAAGACAATCCAGTCCTCTCAGGGCAAGCCTGGAACCCCTCTCAACGTCACACCTCCAATCCAACGGTCATCATAAAACCCACGGTGAAATCTAACGGTCTGGATCCTTGGTAATTCTTCATATAAACGCATCCCTAACGTTGTACTCTAGATAAAACCCACTACGAACATAGGGTTTTGGTGCTGAGTACTGAGTACTGAGAAGCGAAACACAAAAAGGTGCTAACTCGTCAGTTCCTCTTATTCTTATCCTTTTGCTTACGATCATATTTGTTTGTCCCTTTATTGTTACTGTACTGCTTTGAGCTTCTTTGTCTAGGGTTTTGATTTGGTTCGAGGTGTTGTTCGATCAACGCTCCTGAAAGTTTTGGTCTTTTTCCGATTTTTGTTCAGTTTTTGGTCCATCGGTTTCCAGGGTTTCTTGTTTTTGTTTTTGTTTTTTTTGAATTTTGAATAGTTTGTTTGGACATTTGGGGCTTTGATATTTGGTTTTTCATTTTGAAGTCCTGTTTGGCCGCCGAGAAAGTGGAGGGGAAATGAGGTGGAATCTTTCTTATTTTTTTTTGGGTTGGTGAAAATGAGGAATTTTTCCCGTATCTGAGATGGGGCTGTTGTAGGAGCCACAGTTTTGTCTTGGTTTTTGGAATCCTAGGATTGAGTTTTGTTGTCTGGTCAGAGTTTAGGAAATAATCAAGGTGGTTTCTTCTGGATGTAATGTCCTGCTTATGCTAACTTATTCAGAAATGACTAGCTTATATGGAAAATTTTGATATTGCTCTTTTATATTGCTCAGTCTGGTGGTCTAGCATTGAAATTCAATAGATAGGTTATTTTCAAATGATAGATGACAGTGTCGAGGAACCATTTTGTGCAAGCATTATTGCCGGTGGCTATGATGTAATACATAAACTGCCAGGGATTGTATGACTATTGTTTCTCTACTTCGTTTTATAGTTTACAAATCTTTTTTATCCCTAAAGGAAAAAACTAGAAGAATGTTTTGAGAGTGTTCTGTTGGAAGATTGGAGAATCAAAAATTAAATGAAAAAGTTTGGAGAGTATCCTGTTGTGAGACCTGACATTGTTATTATTTTTTTAATGCTTGTTAATGGTTCTTCTGAATTTTTGAAATTTTTTGTTTGTATTATGTGATGTCTGTTTTATTTTTTTACGCCATTTGAAAATTTAGGATAGCAGAAAAATGCTCATGTTGAGAATGATTTTATCTGGTTTTTACTTTTATGCTTTGCAAGGTTAGATGTCTGAGGCCTCTTCTTTTATTTGGTTTCTTAGGTCTTTTCAATGGCTTTTCTTAGTAAAGTCGGGAATATACTCAGGCAGACATCTGGCAAGCAGATTAATTCGGAATTTTCTTCATCTAAGCCATCTCTCTATCAGTCGATTCGATGGATGTCATCTTCGAAACTGTTTGTTGGAGGTGCTTCTTCCTCTTTCTTTTCCTTTTACCCACAAACCGTCCCCATTCCACCCAATATAATAAAAGAAAAGGTTGTGGTTGATTTGTTATCATGGATCAGTTTCATCATAGTTACTTACTACTTTTGATATTGCAGGTATTTCTTTTTCTACAGATGACACCAGTCTAAGAGAAGCTTTTAGCAAATATGGTGAAGTCATTGAAGGTAAGGAATTGTTTAACTGAATTATTTTTGAAGTCATAGACAAGTGAGTATTGTAACAGTCTGTGACATGATGGTTGTGGCTGAATGGGTTTGCTGTGTGCTTGTTCCCATGGTGGTTTTACTCCTCCAAATATGTGCTTCTATCTCAAAGTTGCACAATTTGCTTGAGATATGAAGTTTAGGGCATTCAGTAAATGCTAATTTCCATTGTATTTGTTGCAGCAAGAGTTATTACAGATCGTGAAACTGGTAGGTCTAGAGGATTTGGGTTTATTACTTACACCTCCAGTGAAGAAGCCTCAAGTGCCATTCAAGCCTTGGATGGGCAGGTATGTTATTATTTAATTTAATGAGCTTCTTTAAAAATTCATTTATCAAGTGTATGGAAAGAAAATAAAGAGAAGTATATGCATTTCCTTTTTTAGATGTTGAATCAGTGAGAGGAGTGGATAAGAAATTAGTTTGAAGTTATAATCTTTTTTTTTTTGGGGATGGTAACAGTGGTATAGAGACTGAAGTAAAAGCTGAATGTAGGATGTGGGTTGAAGTTGGAACTAACTAGACAGGCTGGAATTTAAAGAGAAACCTCAAAATTAGAAGAAGAATAACAATTTTATTTATGCTAGGCTTACAATGAGAAGTACATCTTAATCCTTGATTGCATAAAACCCTAAGTAATCTTAGCAATCCAGTCAATTAAAAATAGAACAAAAGTAATGATTAAAAGAGAATCAAATAACAGAATACAAATAAATAATAAACAGTTATGGATGCTTCTTCATCAAACATGCTAATGGTAACTAAGTTTGACTCATATCATTTGTGTGATTATATTTTGGAAGAAAAAAGGTGCTTTATGAGAAAAAAGAAAAAGCCTTCTCTACTTGTGCTTGGTAGTTAAGTACTCTACTTATAATAGGAAATTACCCATTATGTCCCTAAGGGGACACCCCAGCAGTTGAAAACCTAAACTTCTATCTTAGAGATCTTGAGTTCTAATCTCAGGAAGGAGGCATGGAGTTTATGGCAATGAGGGAGAGCTGCCCCTATTGCGTTGCCTACAGCCTAATAATCCTCCTAATGAACCAAAACATGCAAATTACCCATTCTTTGATTGATTTGGAATCAAACCTTTCCTTGATTGATTGTAATTAAGTGGGAAGCTTCCAACCCAAGAAGCAAATGAATCAAATAACATACAATATTAGAATATGCAGTCAATAGGCTATTTGGATGTTGGGGAGCCAGTTTTAATTGCGGTCTAGAAGTTGAGAATTTTTCAGAGGAATGATATTGACAATCTGACTTCATGGTAATGTAAAATCTTTTCTTGTGCAACTTGCTAGTTGTATTACTGTTTAATCATTTTAAATTTATTTTCTTCTTCTGTAACTGAAATTTCCAGAGTTTGATGACAGGTAATCTCGTGGTTATTGAATTAGTGAACCTTAATAAATTTGTGGTGATGCTTGGTAGGATCTTGTCATGTTGTTGAACTGTATTTGTCTATTGCATGAGATGGCTTGCTTAACTATGGGTGCAAATGCAGTTTTAGATGTGAATTATACATGTACACATGTATTACATACATTGATACATGTATTGTATATTGTTTCTTTTTGTGGGCTTAGGTGCTGGTCTGTGTTCAAGGCTTGCTTTGTTTATTTTTTTTCCCTACCGACTTTGGTTTCCTTGTGTTTGACTGCAGTATAAGTGAGTTCTATTTCTTTTGGTATATAATACATATGGTTTTCACATACCCTCCTGGAGTCCATTTCCCTCAGAACAGAGTTATGGAATTAACTGCCTCATAAAGTTCAGAAACTGTTCCATGTTGTCTCTATATGTAGTTACTTTGGATTCTAGTTATTCTATGGGACCTTAGTGTTGACAGCAATTTGTTCCTTTTTGTTGCAATTTATTGTTTTTGACTAGGATCTTCATGGTCGTCGAGTAAGAGTGAACTATGCAACTGATAGATCTCGTGGCAGCTATGGAGGCAGTGGCTATGGTGGAGGCGGTGGCTACAGTGGTGGCGGTGGCTATGGTGGAGGCGGTAACTACGGTGGAGGCGGTGGCTACGGTGGAGGCGGTAACTATGGTGGAGGCGGTGGCTACAGTGGAGGTGGTAACTACGGTGGAGGCAGTGGCTACAGTGGAGGTGGTAACTACGGTGGAGGCAGTAGCTACGGTGGAGCTGGTAGCTACGGTGGAGCTGGTAACTACAGTGGAGGCGGTGGCTATGGTGGAGCTGGTAACTACAGTGGAGGTGGTGGCTATGGTGGAGCTGGTAACTACAGTGGAGGTGATGGCTACGGTGGAGGCTCTGGAACTTTTGGTGGAGAGGCTGCTGGAGGTTTTGGCGCTGGTAGTGGCAACGTTGGTGGTGGCTGCTGCTGTGGTGGTGGTGATGGCTACGGTGGAGGCTCTGGACCTTTTGGTGGAGAGGCTGCTGGAGGTTTTGGAGCTGGGAATAGCAATGTTGGTGCTAACTTCTCCGGTGGTGGTGGTGATGGCTACGGTGGAGGCTCTGGACCTTTTGGTGGAGAGGCTGCTGGAGGTTTTGGAGCTGGTAATAGCAATGTTGGTGCTAACTTCTCCAGTGGTGGTGGTGATGGCTACGGTGGAGGCTCTGGAACTTTTGGTGGAGAGGCTGCTGGAGGTTTTGGAGCTGGTCATAGCAATGTTGGTGCTAACTTCTCCAGTGGTGGTGGTGATGGCTACGGTGGAGGCTCTGGAACTTTTGGTGGAGAGGCTGCTGGAGGTTTTGGAGCTGGTAATAGCAATGTTGGTGCTAACTTCTCCGGTAGTGGTGGTTATACAACTGAAGGTTATAACCAAGTTGGTACAAATTTTGGTAGTAATTCAGGTGGAGATGTTGGCTACTCTAGTGGAAACACTTTTGGTGCTGATAGCACAGGAGCTTTTGATAACAAAGCTGGGAATTTTAGCGTTTCTGGTGCCAGTGGGGGAAGTGATAACTACACTGGCAGTGGTTTTGATGGAAATTCTGGATTTGCGCATGGTGTCACCAATCAATTTGGTTTTGATGGGAGCAGCAGCACAAGCGAAGCAACTGGAGGCTATAATCAAGTAGATCCAACAGAATCTAACGACAAGGATGAACCATTGGAAGGAAATTACAGGGATGAGGATGATACAGGCGACTTTGCTAAAAGGGCGTGAATGCAATTGGAAGCAGTTTAAACCCGCATCCACCCCATATTTAAGATATACTGTCCTCTGTTTTGTTTCTTCTCCGCCCTTCCGTCCATCTAAACAATGTTGTCATTTGTTCTCAACTTCGCCTGTAAACTCCATATTTTTGGATTTTCCGTTTGTTAAAGAGAACATTCAGTGTTGTCTAGAAAATAATTGTAGCTGAAATTTTCGGGTTTTCTTGGTTTCTTCATGCCCCTTGCCACCCCCGGTCTCCCATACATTTTTTATTAAAGTCAGTTCAATACATTGTCTTCTGAGATCAGGATATAAAAAATATGACATACATCCTTAAAAAGCCTGAGCTTTGATGGGCGAAAATATTAACACTAACAACCAAAGACCCATTTACCAAGAGCTTGTACTAATTATTTTTGTATTCATTCAGCTCCTCTCCATTTTCATACCCAATTCTCTTTCCTGGCTGCGGAAGCTTTAAAATTTTATAGGAAATCCCTAACGCAGGAAAAGAGGAAAAAGAATGCTGCGACACTTCAAAAAGTTGAAACCATGTAAAATAATGAGGTGAATGCCCTGTGGACTAGTCATTAATACTTCTTGTATATCTCTACCTATATACTGCCAAAACTATATTTGGTGTACACTTAATGTTCATTTTCATCTGTCGAAAGTAATAGTCTTTGTGCATTTAGCAGCACAGGTGAACCTTTCCTTGTTTTCTCCAAAATTTGCTCTATCAACCGTTTCTCCATCTCATCATGGCAATCACTGTTTTCATCTTCACTTATATCTCCAGAAACCGATTCCTGAATTAAGCCATGCTCTAATGGAGTCTTTAATTCACCATTAGAGGCTCCTTGCAATCTTTCCGCTTCATGGTGTATGAGATGTGACAAGAGAAGGTTTGTCCCACCATCTGGAACCCTCTGCAAGCTTTGATCACATGTATGCAAGCCAATGTCATTATTTTTCTCAAAAACTACTTCAGGTGAATCATCTTCCTCTAATTCATCGACCTTTGTTAGCTCTTCATATGCCTCATTGTAAGCATCTAAAGCTTCCCCTGACAAATTCATAACTAGAGGGTGGGTCATATAACTACAATCTACTTCAGCAACTGGACTATCTTCACCAGAGGAATATCTCAGCCCAGTACTTGACAACTTCTGACAAATATTCTTGTGCTCTGATTCCATGAATTGAACCTTCCTCTGCCTGTTTTCTAGAGCTGTCTCGAGCTCCTTAACACGCTCTTCAAGTCTTGACTGAATAACTTCATGCAATCGCAAGCTTAGTTCTCTCGGAGAAACTGCATAATTAGCAGGATGAGGCGTGAAGGTACCACTTCTATCTCCGTCTGATTCATTGTGGGCAACAGCTTGTCTGTTGACCTTGTCAGCCCTGAGTTCACCTTGAGCAAAATCAGGGGCAAAATCTGTGTCAAGCTGCATAATGTCAAGCTTGATTAGTACTTGTAAAATGAAAGCAATTGCAAAAATGATCAAGAAGCAATCACCATGGCACTACATGCCAAAAAGGTGTGGTCTTTTGCATAAAACCTGTTGGGTTTTATATGAGGTAAAGGACAAGTAGTTGCTTGAGTTACAATTGTTCAACAGAAGAACTGCACATCAAAGCACAACAGCCACATAGCCATCACAGAAAGTAACGAGTATTGAAGACAGATGATTAGACTCTGTTTTCTTTCCCCCATCGCTCCAATTGCTTTCACTTCTCCCCTACTCAGCATTGGTACTTTTCAATTTGACATTTTTACAACTTGTATTAAGCATTAAAAAATATTCACCCAATAAACTTGATAGAGACGATAATACAAAAAAGTCCACAAGGTTTGGCAAAAATTCCTTAACATTGCCAGGTTTGAACTCATTAAGCAGAAGATTAGCCAAATAAGTACCAAAGCAAAGCCAAAAACATAATCATCCAATGAACCCATCCTTTCACTGTAAAGATGATTGTCATTCAAAGAATCGGAGGAAGGAAAAATGTAAATAGGCTTACCGCAACTAGGTTAGATAATTTTCTCTCCAAGCTATTCGTGTTCATGTTTAGCCCCAACCTCTCTAGTTCAGCTTCCAGCTCAGCTTCAATTTTACTCATAGATTCTGAGCTGTCTTCTGCTTTCTCACTGTAGGATTCTTTACCACAGTTGTTTGTCAAGTCCCCTTTCTGTACAGGAAAAAGTTGCTTTGGCACATTGTTGTGAAATGGGCTTTCACTTGTGCCCAGTGATTCATGGTTTTCACTACGTAACTCTCTCACTGCCAATGAATCTTTCATCTCAAGTTCCTCTTGTAAATCTTGAACCAATGCCTCAGTCTGCCTCAACAATTCCTTTAATTTGTTTACTTCTCTTCTGTTAGAAATGAGTGAAGAGATTATACCCACAGACAACCCAAGACAGAATAAAACTCTTCCATCATGTGCTCCTGATGAATATAAAAAACCATTAGGACATAAATCAGGTCACAATGCAGGCCAAAACAATATTGTGATGGGTAATAATAAGCTATAAGTGCCTTAAAAATAAGAAGAAATAAGACCCAAACAAGTGCATGCACTTGCACATTTGGAGTGGAATATTTGCAGACACAAAATGTTCTCCACACTTATGAGTTACAGCAAGTGTTTTTTTGATAATAAGAATAGCAGCACTCACCCAACTTGTACTGAATCACTAAATCCAAGAAGAATACTGCTGATCCAAAACTATATTCATATTTATGCCTCTGAGCAGAGAACTGAAAAAAAGGAATGATGACCCAAAAATTTTACAACATACATGCTCCAGTGATTCATATGAAAGTAGGTTTCTGAATTCTCCACCAAAAGGCTCTTGGGCTCAAAGGTGGCAACTGTCTGTCACCCTGATGAGCAATAGAAGTGTATACAGCCTGAACATTGATATCAAGAGCATATGATATAAACAAATTTCCTTTGCTTTCAAAATGCAAAATAATTGAAGCAGAAAAATTAAAGAAATATAGTGCTCAGACTTTGATGCAATAAGATGACCTTCATCAATGTCAAAAATTATACTACTGTGAGACTCAATTCTGAAAAATGCAAGCTTTAATAAGGAACAACAGAACAACAAGATCCAAAACACTTCTCATCGAGTAGCATCTGTTAGCTGGAAGATACTGCAGAGGACAAGAGAAAATTACCCTTTTGTGAATGTATGTGGTCTCCCCTGCCTAGTTTCTGGTAACTGCTGAGTCTTTCATTGTGCTGCCTTCTGGTCTTCATCTGTTTCCTTTTATACAAATCTAATTTTGGTAGTTGGGAAATTCCGCAAACACTGTCCTCCTTGTCTGGCCTGTCATCATCAGGTCCATTATGTGTGCGGAAAGAACAAGTGTTTGCTCTGCTAATTATGTGGGTTCCATCAGTTACAAGTAAGGGCCTTATTGTTGTCAATGGTGGTGGAAGGGTTCTAAGCACATACTCTTCCATTTTCATGTGTTCCTTGTACAGCTGAGCCATTAGGCAACTTTCCAAGGAACTTAAAGGTTTCATAAATTGGCCATATGAAAGTTTAGCTCTAAGAGAACTTCTGGGCCTCCAACCACAAGAAGAATCTATCTCCCTTGTAAAATGACTGCTGGGCCTTTCCACACCATTTCTAGTCCCACTTTCATTTAATTTTTCTTTTGTTGAGAATCCAGGCTGTATGCTTGCCAGATCAAGAACATGGCAATCCTCAAAATTTCCCAAGTGTCCCAACTTTTCACCGTTCTCACTGTTAGAAACTACTTTGGCTTCTGAAGCACAGCCTAGCTGAGAAAACCTCTCATTGGAAATCTTCCTTCTGACATTTGTAGAAGCATCTTCAACAATTTTCTTTTGCTTAGCCAATCTGTGGAGTGGACATGTCAGATTTTCTTGTTCCTCATTTTTGCAGGCCTCAGAAGACATCCCTGATAAACTATCTTTATCTTTTGAAATATTTTTCCAGTATTTAGATATATATCCAGCAGCTGCTGCTGCTCCAATAACCCAATGATCCATTTCTACTGCTAACTTTCCCAATCAGATGAAACAAGAAAGGTACTATCCCAATTTGTCCTCTATGACCCAATCTTCAACATAACAAACTCCAAGGCAACAAATTCCATCCATTCAACGCCAAATGTGTATTGAGTACTAAAAAATCCTCCAATTCTTCAATCCATTGGAGAGCTTATAGAAGGAAACATTTTCCATTTAAGCGCCAATGATAGTAAGCGAAGTCTTTCCATGTGTCCATTGCCAACACTCAATCATCAGTATCCAGTACACAGCATCCACACTGAAGAATGAAAAACCCGTGTAAAATTACATTGCAATGATCAATTGCTGCAGAGAATACAAAACTGGGAGTACCAATAAAATGACTAAACACCACAAGCCGATAATGCTACCCTAAGTCATGTATCAAATTCAGAAAAGCAGAATTCGATATAACGCAAACAACAATCACAACAAAGAAAGACCGACTTGCGAGCAGATAGCATAAATCTAAACAGTAACCAATTCGAAGCGTCATAGTCAAAGAAAAGAAGAAGAAGAGGAAGAGGAAAAGATCGACATTTCTCAGGAAAAGCTCCTTGTTTTACCCAAAACACGCCAAGGAATCCAGACAAAACCCCACTTTAGCGCAGTGCACGAGAAATCTAAGTCATACCCATTTGAAAACAATCTCTGAAGAGCAAAACCCATCAATGGGAACGGCCCATATCACTAGGAACGCCAAGATAGCATAGTAAAAAAGCCGATAGAGAACAGCTAGATTCTCAACAAAGGCAGCTCACTGCTTTTGAATTTGATGACAAAGGTAAAAAAGCTTTCAAAATACCAGAAAAAACAAAACAAAAAAAAAGCTTTGCTTTTGAGTTTTAGAGCCTGGATTCTCTAGAGCCAAACCTCAAACACGAAGCCGTTGGAGTTTACTTGCAGTGGCTGATGGATCTCTATCTCTCTCTCTCTCTCTCTCTCTCTCTCAGCGGCTAGAACAATTCGTTGTAAGAATGTTATCCACGCAAACAAACAGGAGGAGGCACCTGCTAGTTTTTAAGGTTGTAATAATGAAACCAAAGAAGTAAATATAATAGAAGAAAATTGAAAAAGAAAGAAAAAACATTGTTTCAATTAATTTTATTTCACATATTCGATATAAATATCAATTAATTAACGCAGTTCTGACTTCCCACTTCTGAGCCTTTTATTTGTATTTTTTATTTTTTATTTTCTCAGCAGCCAAATAAGGAAAAAAAAAAGGAACGAAATTAATTTTTGTTTTATTTTTCTGTGAGAGGAGCTCTGTGTCTGTGTGTGTGTGTGTTTGGGGGGGGGGGCTTATGGCTATATGGCCCACAAGTCCGTCCAATTTTCTCAGAAAGGCATTTTGTGCTGATTAATAAGCCACTCGTTTATCATTTTCTCCTTACCCTTTTTTCCAAAATTTCATTTATATGATGCTCTCCAGAAAAGTTATCATAGATTTGTTCGTGTTTTTATTTTATAATAATTTTCTCTCTCTCTCTTTTTTTTTTTGGGAGTTGGGATGACAATAACACTCTGTAATTATTATAATATAAACTTCCTTTTATATATATGTGTGTGTGTGTGTGTGTGTGAGAGAGAGAGAGAGAGAGAGAGAGAGATTAATTTGATGTTTTTTACGTTATATTATTATAATTGTTAAATACAGGATTATTATTAAAATTTAAATAATTAATATAATAATATAATACGCACTTAGAATGTACCCAAATTATCCCAAAACCGTTATTATATTGGATGTATTAAGAAACACAAATAATTATTATTTTCATAACTACTTTAATTGATCTTTATATTAAGAAGATAAATATAGTGCATATATTTTATTGAAATTTTGTAATAATAAAGAATAAATAATTGCAAGTATTATATTTAACCATTTGAAACTTTTATTTTATTTTTTTCTCTTCCACACGTGAAAAGTTCTAAAGTTATCACTTCATAATTTTTCGGGTAGTGACAATCAATGATATCTTTCTTTCATTTTTTTTTTTTATTTGGCTGTTATACAAATTCAATCACATTAATATTTTTGAAGTAGCTACGTTATGAAAGTTGAGACACTGGCCTTAAAATAAAAATTGACTGGTCCAACCTTAACCAGGCATCAATTTTAGCTATATATTCAGGATAGGGAAAGAACATTTTGAAATGTGGGGGTGGGAAATTAAGAACTTAGAGATTTTATTTTTTTTTATTTTTGTTGATTGAATTGCTCAACTTGAGAGACATCTAGGATTGTACTGTACAGCTTTAGGTAGCTGAGTTAGATGCTGCAAAAGCCTCCTGGCCTGCTAACCTACTTTGAATTGGATGTGGCAGTTGCATTTGCAGTTGCCCTTTTAATGTTATGATATTGAACTTTTTTGGTGTGGCAGTGGGAATATGGTAGAATGGAAGGGTTGAGACACGTTGTGATTGGATGTACAATTGAAGATTACAAAAGGTTGACGGAATTCTTTTTCCTTTTTCTTTTTTTTTTCCTTTTTTTTAAATAATAATTAATAAAAAACTCTTTTTAGGTACCAATCATGTTTTGGGGGATAAAAGGAATAAAATAAAATAAAATTATGAGAGGCCTTAATTTTCCACTTGTTGATGGTAAGAAAATTGTAGGGTTAGCTTGTGTGTGTACTGAAATGAAATCCTTTCTAAGTGAATTTAAAAACGTATTTTCCTATAAAAATCGAATGTGTTTTTAGTTTTTTTTTTTTTCCCCATAGTGCTATTGGGCAAAGATCCAATGCTTATTGACAAGTAAAATACTTGTTAGTAAAGGCTTGAGTTTCAAGCAAATGGTTCCATCTCTGTTATTGTTATTATTATTATTATTTAATATTTCGATTTGGTAGGGTACAGACAATTTCAATTTGGAGATGGTCGGGAAAATATTAAAAAAAAAAATGAAGATTCCTGTTATGGAATATTGGTGGAAAAACCTAGGACAGAAAATTACTGACTGAGAAATTACATGACAGTTTTCACCTTAAAAGTTAAAACCTTGAAGATTCTCAAAGATTAAATTCAAGGTCGCATTCCCAAATAAACATGGAGAATCCACCGATGTTGGAAACTTTCGTTCAATTGAGCATGCGTGGTTACCTGCTTTCCCCTGTCAAGAAGGCTCATCAATCTTAAATTCCAGGAGCTTTTTTCTTTTTTTCTGACTCTCAATTCACTTCTATTTTCTGTAAACCAAGAACCCCTCAGTCGTTTATTAAAGAATAAGAAGAGGGGGGGGGGTGGGGAATTATTTAGAATATATGCATTATGTTAACTTATTAAGATGTTATTTACATTTGCATTTGAAAATATCACAAATCGCCCCAAAGATTGAGAAGGTTAAGTCGATCCTTTTTAAACATTGAGCAGACCAGTGCCATTGTACACGAAAGTGTACGTTGAGTTGGGTGAAAGTGAAAAAATGAGCCAACAAAAAGAAAACAATTAATTTATTTCAGATGCATTAATAAGAAAGAACAGAAAGAAAACCCCACCACGGGCGAATTAAAAAAAAAGATTAAGGGGATCATAAATTATATTTAACATTTTTCTTAAGATCAAGATTCATACAAGAATCAGTCAAAGTTGGACGACAAAAATGCTGATTCTTTTATTAATCTCCCCAAAGAATATTGAGTAATCCCTACAGGCAACAAACCAAAACTTTAAGGGCAAGGGACAATTGCAACAAATAGAAACTGTTCCAACATAATATGATAGGCTATTCCAATGAATTTATCAGATCTGTAAAACTAAAGACCAGCCAATCAGCTTTGGCTCCAACAGCTTCTCGGAATTGAACACCAGCATAGCAAATGAACATGTCAGCACCTCCAGGTTTACGGGCCTAAACACATCAATGAATACAGAAGAAGCAAATATATATCATATTGGATAAGAAACTTCATGTTGGAAGCAACCTGACTAAATTTTATCAATAGATTTTTTTTTTTTTTCACCTCTTCAACTTACTGAGTAAATTTAAATCATATTCCTTTTACAGATGCAGAAACATCAAAGAAGAAAATGTGTGAAACTGAATCATCAGCTATTGCCACAACTTCTTTTGATTGATAGGTTTACAATGTGTTCGTTCAGTGTATGTACTTACCTCTAGATCAGTTGCCCCATCCCCAATCATAACCAGTGCTTTGTATCCATGAACCTGGTGTAGTAGAATCATAATCAGCTTTATTTCAATTTGAATAGGCATACATGAAACAGACAACTATATATGTGACTAACCTTCCTTATTTGCTGCACTGCAATTGCTTTTCCAGCACTCCTAGAAGTGGGCTCATTTGAATCAAACCCCAAAAACTCCCCTGAGCTTCCAAAGAGTAATTGGTTGGCAAATATGTTTTCTGGTGGAATGCCAAGCATTGATGCGACAGGCTGCACGAATAGTTGTTTGATTAGTGAGAAAAGAGACAAATGAAAGAGAACAGGATGTCCAAAACAAGGCCAATTGAGTTTCTTCTGATCAGAACAATCTTCACAGAATTTCATCTACAATCTTTTTCATCTAATCAAGCAAGTGTTAGACTCAAGTAGAGATTTTGTACTTGAATGAAGACTTGTAGGGATAAGAAAAAGAAGCAATGAATAATTCCATTATGGAATAAAATACTTTGATCATTTGACGAAAGCCTCCAGAGATGAGATAAATATCACTGTTTTTAGCCTTCAGCTTCTTCATCAATTCATCTATGCCAGGAGAAATCCTACGGAATAAAATTAGCAAACAGTGAACCCTCTTTAGATTTAATTCACTAAGAATAAGAGGAAGGTCCCAGGCCTTGGGGATACAAATAAAAAAGATGAAAAATACTCTCCTTGTCAACCAACCTGTCTCACAACAAAATTTAACACATCTCTTGTATCAGTTTACCATATAAATTACAAACATAACCAACCATCGTCACTAAGAAGAAAGCAAAACAAACTGGATGCCTTCAAGATTATGCAAACTCTCAAAACATGCAAAAAACCAAGAAAGAGACATTATTGCATGATCAAGGAGCTCAATTACTTTTTGCTTGAGCAAAAAAAAGGAGCTCACATACTTTGGGGGTCTCTTCTCTAGAAAATATTGGACTTGGGACAGTGAAAGTTTGAATAGAGATAGTCTGGCAGCCAAGGCTTCCTCAAAAGGAACAGAACCACCCGTTGCTCTAGAAAATGCAATAATACAGGGAAGTCAGGTCTAGTATCATGTACAAAAGCAATTTCTTAGACCAAATTAGAAATCCACCTAGTAGTCCACTCAGCAACTGCTTTGCCAGCTCCGCAAAATTCTGCAAGTTCATCAATGCCTTCATCTTGGCATAAAGTGCTATTGACATTAAAACACACTGCATCGGCACTTCTCCAAAGATCAAGAACCTCTGTCAATTCAAGAAAGCAACAATTATTACAATGGCACAATCCTCAAAACTTGAAACTGAGTTGGAAATTTCGTGCCATAAGCTCAGAGACCAGAATGCTTTTTCCTAACCCAGCTTCAGACTCAAGTAACACAAGAGTTTCTTTTGGTCAATGAACAATTCTCCACAATTACACAACTGGACCAACACATCTAACATTCAACTCCATTAAGTAGATAAACTACTCTAAAATTAAGTGCTTTCTTCGATGATTACATAAAAATAAAAATAAAAATAAACTTTACAAATCTTAAAGCAAAGCACACCGATTTAGTCCATGTAACCTTTGGATGGTAGTGTATTGTCAAAGTGGCCCAACTTAGAGGCTCGTGGAGGCTGAACCGATGCAGCAATTGAATTAAATGACCCAGGATATTTCATGGTGAATGAGCCAACTCTTGGTCCTGGTTAATTTTTTTGCTAAATGTGTGGATAATGCTGGAATGAATGGTAGGCGATATCTTCTAAACTTAGCATGAATTGGGTTATTGGGATGAGCTTGTGAATGTGTCAACCCTTCCATCAAGACTACTGGGATGAACTTCTGAATGCATCAACCCTTCCATCAAGACTACCTGTTGATAAGGAACAAAACTCAAAATTAACAACTGATGTCTGGAAACATGTAAACATCCATCAGTTCAGAAGTGCAGTAAAATGCTTTCAGTTATGTTACTTCAAATAGATCAACAGAAGGATACAAGCTCAGTTGTTGACATGAAGAAATCAGACTAACTACCAAAAAAACAAACAGAAACAAGAATAAAATAAGTAAAAATAAATGAATAAATAAAAGAAAACAAGTAGCAGTGCAGAAGTAAAGAAAATTACACAATTGAGATACTAATCTAGGCACAGAAAATTAAAGCCAATGTAGCTAAAAAATGTACATGAATACAAGCATGTGCTTCTTCCATTATGGAAAACAAGCTTTTTCTCCATTTTGAATCAGCCAACAGTTTCAAGAAACCAAAATTAATCAACCCACAAACTTTTATCAACCAAGCAAATATCCATAAACCAAAATGAAGAAATTTTTTCAAGAAAAAAAAGACAACCCGGACTTCATTATCAACCGTCAAACAATATCCAATCCGATCATCAAAGGAAACCAAGACCGATCTTCGAAATAATTAAGACTAGCAATAGTATGAACACCAACAAAATCAAGAAATATCATAAAAAAAAAAAAGAGAAAGCACTCGTAGATCAGACATTTCACCTATAGAAAGTCCCCAGCAATCGGAGCTGGAAGGAAAACACGACCCCATTATTGCTTTAGATCGTGTTTCTTAATGAAAACGACATGCCGTTTCAGCCCTTCTTCGGAGATTTTTTTAAAAAAAAGCTTTTTTCTTTTTTCCTTTTGATTTGACGGATTGCTTGACAGGTAAAGAGAGATAGAGACTCGGGAGAAGCATTTTGGGATCTTGCGTTTTTTGGGCAACCGGTGGAGGTTTAAAAAATTTTTAAATGTCAAAAAAAAAAAAAAAAAAAAAAAAAGGGAAACAAAGTTTTAGTAAAAGCATAGCATTATTAATGGGAAAGTGCAGAGGAAGTGTTCGAAAAAATTCCCACAAGATAAGAGACTGTTGAATTATCGTTGGGCCAATTGTACAAAGAAAAACAATCATAGAAAAATTGTGCTTTTGTGCCCTTGTCACATACTAGGAAACGAATTTCAAGTCTTCTGAATTTGACATACATGCCTCCGCCTCCGGTGCAGGGCTCTGCAAGGAATCGGCGGAAACCTCCATCCTGGCCAGTCTAGCAGAGATCCGACTGACCTCCTCCTTACTCATCGTCTCAGCTTTCAATACCCCAACTTTGACAACTATGTCAAACCCTTTGTTTCTGTTGCTGCGCTCTGCTATGGAAGCGATGGCTTCGGAGACCCTCGGGTTCAAGAAGCGACGCATGTTGCTATCAAGGTTTGTGGAGATGAGTATGTCTGAGAGGTAGAGTTCGCGCCACATTGTCAATGGGAAGACGACGGGAATCCGGAGAGTGGTGCGTTGCTCCGGAGTAATTAGGTCTTCTATCACCACCACTGTCCCCTCATTTGATGGGATCTTCAGTTGGTATCTATATCTAATGTGCAATTCAATGTTGCACCTTGCTGGGTTGGGACTTGCTGTCTTGGCCTCGCACACTCTCAAAATGTAGCTGTATTTGCTGGTCATCATTTCAGCCACATTTGTAGGCTAAGCCTTTTTCTTTCACACAGGATGTTGCTTTGAGGTGTGGCTTCTGATGATTGTCACTTGGGAAGATATCAAAATGACTCAAAAGTAAATCAAATCAACAAAAATCTCTTCCACTTTTTCTATGAATGGTTCTATGTGTTTCTTGGCTTTAACTGGGCAGTCATGACTTTCTATGATTTAATATAGAACAGCAATTGACCCAAAATAGCAAATAACTAATACATTTGGATGAAGATTGCTATACTTTTCTATTTGGGTGTGAGGAATAATATTTTGACCTTTTCAGGATTCAATATTTTGACCATCCCATCAGATGCTCAACTTGGAGCTTCCACCTGCCAATTGCCTGCCTGCAAAAAAAAAAATTCGAAAAAAAAACTCAAATTCAACCAAAAATCCGTTAATGAAAAACGAAAATTTTTTGCAATTTAATCAATTCATTGACTAACAAAAAAAAAAATAAAAGATGCAAAGTAGTGAAAAATGAGAATACAAAAGTCAACAAGAAGAAAGACCTGAATTTATGAAAAAGAAAAGAAAAAAAAAAAGCAAGAAGAAGGAGGTTAACATCGACACCTATTAGCCAAAGCAACGACAGGAACAAGGAAGGAAGAACTGTGGTTTGGCTGGCACGGCGGAGATCAAGGCTGGGCGGCTGACATTTGGGAAGAGGAGCGTGGGCTTGCACAAGGTTTTCTAGCGTCAATCCATGGGGGCCATTCAAGATGTTGTGAGGGTGAAATTTAGTTAGCTAAGGTCCATTGTAACTTCCTGTGGGCATTTAAGTTCCCTTAAAAAAAAAACAAAACGAAGAATAATAAGATTTCTATTAAGTGGACGTTATACATTTACGTAAAATAAATATTAATTTATTATAATTGTCTATCTTGTATAAAAAAAATTACAAATAATTTTTTTTTGTTAAAAAGAAAGTCATATCTCTTTTTTTTTTTGTTAAAATAATTAATTTTTATTATTAAAATTATTTAATAAAATATTTTAAAAATTATTAATTTAATAATATTATTATTTTATTATAAATTAAAAAATTAAAATTAAAATTAATCTTCAATTTATATTTCAACTTTTTTAGTTCGTCTCTATTGGTAAAAATGATGAAACCGTAAATATGATATAAAGGAATAGAATTTAATAAATCTTTAATAAATATAAATTAGTGAAATATCTCTTTATCTAATTTTTGACTAATTTATTTAATAATTTTTAAAATTAATAGAGTAACATCGAACCAATAAATTGTTAGAATGTATAGTACCATCCAAAGAAAAAGCTAAATAAATTGCATGCTGATAAATTTTCATATCAATTATCCAAGAGAACTCACTATAATTCACAATTTGCCAGTTAAAAAGATACATTTTAGCTTAAAAAGCATTATGGCGATATATTGATGATTTTCTACATCCACGAGAGTAGAAAGATGCACCTGGCAAACTTCAATTCATTGCATGGTATGATAGTAAAAACAGTAATTTTAAGCGATAAGAGAGAGAGAGAGAGAAAGTGTATAATTTTCAACCATCATAGTCGGTCTGAAACATAATGGAAAGCAAGGATCCAGTTGTTTCTTTCTTTCATTCTCCAAAGAAACAAAACAGATGCTAGATCTATTAACAATGTCACATTTAGTGATGTATAATTTTCCATGCTAATCTCTAATGTACAAAGGAGAAAACATCTAATGGTGGCCACATGCAGATTCTAATGGCGGGCAGGGTGGAACAACAGCTAACTGAAGCAAAGCAGCCTATCAATACAATCCGAAGCAGATCCCCACAAACCCAACAGACTATAACTAACGCTTGAAGAACCACAAAACTCACTTCTTTTTTTGTCTTTTTTTTGGGGGGGGGTGGTTCAGGAAGAGGCAGAGCTTGTTCTTCTAAGCTGGTATTTTTGTTCGGGCAGAGATCCAGACAGAAACACCTCATCAAATTCCTACAAATAACACATCAGGATGACAAAATCTTGTAAGAATTCAATAATGTGCTTCTAGTAGAAACAGCAATAACAACTGGAGAGTCAAATTATCTGGCATGACCACAGAACATCTCTAAAGACCTTTTGACTGATCTAAAATCACTAATAAGTTTGTATCAAGCATGCGTTGTGAAAAATGTGAAGTATATATTCCCATATGCAGGATGTCCACGTTTACAATGAAACCAAGTTTGCCTCACTCTGACAGTGAATTGACCCAGTAAAACTAGTGCTCCCATATAGCTAAACTAACTCCAAACCATAAGCACTCCCTATTTCAGCTGTTTGTGATAAGCAGTCACCAACTGAATAATGCCAGCCTCAATTGAAAATTATTGTTTAACGTGCACACTGAAAAATTTTCCTAATTAATATTGAAAACACAAAGTCTTGCTTTCCTCATGTTAAGGTTTGCGAAAGAACAAAAAGGTTGTACTCCATGGTTGAGTGAGATTAACAACATAGTGTAACGGGGTCATTACCTTTTCCCCAAAAAGTACCTATTGGGGTATACAGTACCACCGTTTATATGACCCAAAATCCCCCTCTTTCTTAAGGATGTGGAAGTTGGGTAGTGTGCACCGGTCACATTCTCCCACACCGAGCTCATCGACGTTCTCGTCGATATTCGAGCACATGCCGAGCCAGTAAAACCAGGAGTTCTCAGCATTCTGCACTTAAGGCGGAGGTCCCACGGTAAGATAGAGGTAGCCTCTGATACCACCTTTCATGGGGTCATTACCTTCTCCCCAAAAAGTACCCATTGGGGTGTCCAGTACCACCGTTTATATGACCCAAGATCCCCCTCTTTCTTAAAGATGTGGGAGTTGGGTAGTGTGCACCCGTCACAATAGGTACTAAATCCTTTCAAAGCTAGTGGTTCCAGTTCAGAAATATTGTATAGCTGGTGCCAACTTTGAAGAAGACATCTTAGGTACCTTAGAAATTGATGTAGGCCGGTGAGGACAACTAAATAATGCTAATGGACAATCTAGATGATAGATAAATTAAATAATCCTGCTGGAATATTCATATATACATGTGCAACAATTTGTGTGGATGCAAATGAAAGACAACACTCAGGTGGCACCATTATTGCATAAATTTGTATATGATTGAATGCCAAACCATTTGATGGATGGTCCATTATTCATTCATCAACAGAAGCTAATTCAAAATTCAATATCACGAGTTTAGCTGACCATTAACCAAGTTCTGAAGCCAATAGGCCTCTCATCCAGTCTACCAATGCCTCCCAACTGAGAATCCATCTATCACTCATCTAGTATCACTTTTCTTTTTGTGGAGAGAGGAACTAGAGATTGTCATATTTGTCATTCATCTTTCCAACATCCTCTCCCGTGTGTAATTGATATGGTTCCTTCATTCAAGCATCCAACAACTAAAGGTTGGAAAATTTTCTTTTGCTAAATGGCCTAGCTACACAATTAAGATAATATAAATGACTCCATCTTATTGGGCAAAGCAAGGTTTGCAGTACCCATAATTTATCAAGCTTACAAAGAGTAAAATAAATCGTAGACTAAAGAGTAACATAACAACATAAGATTCCTACCTTTTCTTTCTTGAGCTTGATATTATCCTCCTCCAGATGCGAGACCTTGCTCACCAGTTCATTATGATAAGCCTATGTAGACCCAACAGAAATCAGTTTGAAGGTCTAAAAATTGAAATTACTTAAAGCTAAAGAAGCCATAAAAAAACTTACTTGTTTTCTGGCTCTTGAACGGGCAGCAGATTCCCTGTTCTTAATCTTTCTCCTCAACCTCCTCTCAATACTCCTGTCAAGTGCATCCAGGGCATTCCTTTTCCTCCCCGATGTTGTGTCAGACAATGTATCAGTTGAAGGAGAGCTAGACAAAGCAACTATTTTCTGAGGGATAGTTTGAGGGGTGACTGCATCAACGGTGCTCAACTCCATAGAAGGGCCCAAAGATGCCTCCACAAAAAGCCCTGCTTGTACCAAGAAATCCTCTAATGTTACTTCACCAAAAGTTGGTTCTCTTTCTTGACCTTTCATTTCCTCACCAAACCTCCTCTTCTGCCCTTGTTGAATCTCTCTCCAAACCTGATCCACTGTCTTACCACTCAGTGCTCTGGCCAAAGTAAGGCTTGCCTGGTGTTGGAGAGAAGATGAGGAGGTAGCGTCAACTTCCATCCCTACGAACTGATTTGCTTCAGTGCTCCATACATTTTTAAGAAGTTCGTCAAGGTCCATGCTACCCAAAGGTTTCCCCAGGTTTCCCAATTGACTCTCAACTTCATTGAGAGTGAGACTGTACCAGGAGTTTTGCCCCGTTAATTGAGTTGGATGTACATGAGATTCCTGCCCGTTACATTGAGATCCCATTGTTTGAATCCCCATCAACAAAATTCTCAACCCAAAAACTATCTGCAAAGAAGTGGATCATCAAATAATGCCTAGAACCCCAACCAAGCACTCTATTTGTTAGGGTCATGTAATCTCTGTTTCTTTGTATTAGGTTAAGCATTTATCAGCCTGTTTCAATTTCAATATAACAGAGAGCCCAACAAATAGAAATCATTTGTAGAAAAATATACAATAATGTAAAAGAGTTTAATAATTAAACTTAAAACCCCTATTAGTCACAGGGAAATCCCTAATATCAAAAACTTGAAAGCTCCTCTGATAATCAAGTCACTTTTGGTCTTATCCCATTTAAAATTCCATTTCAAAAACGGTAGTTTATATGTGTTACGTACTACCCTGTGATATGATATTTTACCTAAGTTTTAAAGTATAGCACGAATTATAATTTTCCAATTGAACCTTGCAGAAGTCAGGATAGAAACCGACCCAGCCCCACCCCTCTAAACACGCGCGCGCGCGCGCGCAAATACGTCTCTTGACTGTAGAAACTCTTAAAAATGCAACCTTCAAAAGTAGAATTTGAGCATAGAAACCGACAAGCCCAAAGAACAATCATAAAACAAAAGGACCATTCCGTTATTAGAGAGAAGAAAATCATAAAAATGAATATTGGAAACCGAGATAAAACAAAGCTGAGTATATATATTGAAGAGAAAAAAGGTACCACTCCCGCCGGACAACTTGGCCGCTACTGTTATACATCGGTGCCTGTTTCGCAGTAGGAATGGCGGTGGCTCTAGGGTTAGGCCTTCCTAGCCGGCGGCTGAGAGACGTTAGCGATATATTGGCAATTGGGATCGGAACTACGTCGTCGTCCTCGGCAGCGGCAGCGGCGGCGGCGGCGGCAGATCCTCGTTTTCTTGATTTCCGTTTCTCGGCCTCCGTGTTTTTTGTTTTAAGAAAATAATATTTTTGGATTTATATTCGTTCGGAACTGGTTTTATTGATCAGATCAAATTGAAGCAAGTGACAAGGATTGTTTGAGGTGGGTCGGATCTTACACAGAGCGGTGCTGTGCCAACAATTTTTTTTTTCTTTTTTTTCTCTTCTTAATAATGAAAAATACATATATAAAAAGCCAAGATGAGCTTAACAGCTAATGTCTTTGTTGAATCTACCACTCAAATAAAAATAATTTTAATTTTTAATATTAAATTTTAAAAATACATTATTTTAAATTTAAATTAATAAAATAAAAATAATTAAATTATCATTAAACCCTCAGGCGATGGTAACAATTTATTGATACCAAATTGATATATATCTCTATAGTTACTCCTTACTCAATATTTTTCTTTTGGCAATAAATAATTTTTTTTAAAAAAAAAAAAGAAAAAAAATTTAAAGATATATTTTTTACAAATAAGTTATTTTTTTTAAGTATTTTTTTTTAAAAAGGGCAAATATTATTACTGAAATTTGTATAAACTAACAGCAAAGCGCAAGCGGCAAGCATATGTATCGAAACTATTCAATGAATAACGTTACTTTTCTGTCAGGCTAATCAGCAAGTACATGTTCCGTTTGAATTCAAGGTCACGGTTCAATTATCCAAAAACAGACACCAAAGGAGAAAGGCCATACTCAAATGGTAGTGCAAAGAAATATTAGGCAAATTGTCATTACTTAGCGTTTCTTCTTTGGGGGGCTCTGCTCCACCCCCTCATAAAAAATGAACTTACAATACGCAGGTACTCGGCCAAAATATAAAGCATGCCGATAAATTATCGACCATGGTCATTTTATGTCAAACTCAATGACCTACACTTTAGTTTCTAAAACATCACAAGGTCCAGAGAACATTGTACAACAAAAGCTTCAAGTAACAGACGAGTTAAGAAATAAAACAACACACCTAATGCAATTGACACGGGAAGGGCCGGCAAAGCTTTTTGATAGAATGCCAATAGCATCAAAGTAATACCTAGACCGGCTATAATTGCGAGATAACATGCATACACCGTCATAAAATCGTACATTGCTGCTCTTCCAACCAACACACTGTAGAAGATGAAGTCCCCCAGCCCCAGCTTGACAGCACCAGTCGACCCCAACCCAATTCCCTCTAGCAGCAGATTTTCACTAGGTGCAGAAGTTTCCCGTCCATGTGACTGAACATTAGCCCCACTTGCAAGTAAGGGTGTAGAAAGCTCAGCATCACTTTCTAAAGCTTGTCCCTCTTCAACTCTCACAAATCTTGTTTCATTATGACCACTACTGACAGAATCAAGTGTTTCATTAGTCGTGTTTGAAGTCAAGTTTACCCCAGAATTAAGATTACTGTCCGAACCATTTTCTCTATTTTCCCTCTGTCTCCACACTCTCCTTTGCACTAAACCATCCCTGGAGCCTGAATCATGATTTGTTACTGGCCGAGCCTCATAGACTAATGCAGGTATATCTTCATCCCTAGATATTGCAAGCTCTACCAAGAGTCTTAATGGTCCAACAGGCAATAAAACAGCGGCAAGATCATATATTGCCATGGCAACCAATAGTGCCCAGGTTGTCCATTCAGGCAAAAGAGTAAACCAATAGGCAACTAACATTCCAATAACAACCAAATATGCTTGTGTCACAAATATAGCCATTTTGGACAAGAAAACAGCAACTACACCCACAGCAGCAAAGTTGAACAAGACCACCAAAAATGTGATACAGTCTATGGGAACACTAAAATGTACAATCAAAAACAAGGCAACTTCACCTCCCAGGAATCCCAAAACAATAAAGGAAGAGAAACCCATGTAGACTTTCAGGAACTGAGTGCATCTGAGATAGAAAAGGAGCACCAAGAAGAAAGTAACAACAGTTACAACACCCACAAACACGAGAGAGTTCAAAAGGGCACCTTTGATTTTATCCCAGAAGGAGTCCGAGGTTGTTTCAGAATATGCTATTGTGGCTATACTGTTGATTGTTGCCGAACCTGAAGAGTCTGTGTTGAGTATTGACACAAGAATCACCACAAGGAACATGCAGATTGAGACTGGTGTGATAATTCTGATTATTTCTTCGCCCAGATAATCAATAATTTTCCTGGGTCCATCGTTTTGGGCCATTGGGTGTTCAATTTTCAAATCAACCTTCGACCTTAAGGACTTTCTCTTCGACAGAGATTGTAAATTCAAGTTTTAATCACAGATATATTGAGTTCTATGACCTTTGATTTCAAATGGATGCTCTCTAACGAAGATGCACAGAAACCGGTAGTATCATTCACTTCAGCAGTGCAGCAAATGCTCCATTAAAGTCATCCAGCGAATACCAACCACAAGTTTGCTCCTCAGCCCACTTTCTAAACCCATGGAAACATAAAAATCCAGTTCAAAACAAAGCCAGCAAACCAACAGAAATTACACTTAGGGGGAAAAAAAAAAACAGAATAAAGCACAATAGTAACGTGCAATATCAGAAGTTATATATTCATAGAAACAGTAAAATTAGTGTCGAGAAACATGTTTGGTAGCCTGAGGGAAATACCTTCAAAGGGAAACTTTAACATTGAACAAAACGAATCAAAACTATGGTTTCTTATACCAAATCAAAACTGGGGTTTCTTCTTTTTCCACATTTTCCCAAAAATCCTAGACTGAAAGTGGAAAAAAAAATTAGAAATTTGTTTCAGAACAAATTAAACAGATGGTAAGATTTTAAAAACAAAATAATAATAATAATAATAAAATAAAAGAAAGAAACCACCCACCGTCGGATGGCTTCGCTTTGGGACTTGATCGGAATCGTTTGAAACTCCGCCGGCTATTCCTTTCCCCTTATCGGATCTATATTTCTTTGCAGGCTACATGTGCTCTTGCAGTTCAATAAAATTGGTTGGAGAGGTCTGACTTTGAAAAAAGGGATAATAACAAGAATAGTCCTCATACTTTAGAAAAATGTTCATTGAAGTCCTCTTCTTGTTTCACAATTCATATGATAATATTAAACTTTTTATCACCGAAGTAGTGTCGTTCGCTTGATTAAAATTATGATTTCGATTTTTTATTTTGATGAGATTGTGATCATTATTTTTTATTTTTTTAACCAAAAAATGTGAAAAATATTAGATGTATCTTTTTTGCTTGTTTAAGTTCATAACAGTCTTAGTTCTAATTTATATTTTATAATATGTTTAACATCAATTTTTGAATATAATTGAATTTAATCGGTCAAGAATTTTAATTTTAATTTTAATTTTTTGTTTGATATAGATTTTTATTCAAATGATTGGATTGAATTGAATTTCTTTACTTGCTAGAAACATTTTAATTTAAAAATGACATAATGAATTATATTTGTGTCTCCCTTGGTCCCCTTAAAATCATGTGTCTCCCTTGGTCCCCTGTACTCTACAGCCATCTAGTCAAGCTCTCAATCTAATGGTTGAACTATCAGCTCATCCTGGATGCCAAGGGTTTGCTTCCATTGATCTTCCCTTGATTTTCAGCTCAATATCAAATGACAATCACCATGAACATGAAAAAGACATTTGAACCCCTTCCCCCCCCCCCCAAATATTAAAAAAAGAAACCAAAAAAAAAAAAAAAAAAAAAAAAGAGGCTGACCCAAAGAAAATGAAAAAGGCCAACCCACCAACCTTCCTTCCCTCCCATTAATTCCAAGCCCAATGGAATGGTGATCCACAATTTTATTTTATTTTTTCAAATTATAATGCATAATGAAACATTCACCTATAAAAACCCAATACAAATATTTATGTTAATTAGAGCTGTGAAATAAATGCAAAATGTCTTACATCTAATAAATAAGATTATCATTCAATATAATCATTTATATATATATATCCAATGATTCCACCCGCCAAAGTCCAATACCACCAACCAATCAAGTGGCCTCACCCTACTCTGACCTGTCCACTTGCTAATCTTAGGAGAGAAGAAAACAGAGGAAGGACGATTGGCATGTAGTGGGACAATTCGCCGTTAACTCCAGGCTTGCGCCCGCCCACATGCTTCCCCTCAATCAACATGTCAAATGTCACTTTACAAAATTGCACACCCACATTTTTTTCAACTCGTCTGTCTGAACGAAGCAAACAACGTAAAAGCTACACCAGCTATAACCAAACAAAAAAAATAAAATTCTGCCAAAAAGGGGTATGATGACTATGAAGAGATGTGTCATCTATGAATTAAATCTCCTAAATATTGTCCAATGGATACAAATGCAAATTGAAGATTGAAATGAAGCGATTATTCATGTCTCAGGCACACACACACACACACACACACACACATGTTTTCATTAGAACTATCTGCCCCATAACCTCTGTAGACATTATTGGAGCTATGATCTGGGAAACAATGCTGAAGGAGCTTTGTCAAATGAACTTTGGCTAATACTCATCATACCCTTTTTTTTTTTTTTTTTTTGGAATAAAATTTTTAATTTTTTTTAATTTTTTTAAACCCCAACTAAATTAGCTGACATCCACTGTATTTCGCTTAGTTTCCCTTTTTTTTTTATCGCTAGTATAAATCAGTAAGATATAGTCGTCATCACTTCATGTTGTAAGCCAAACTACAGCTCACCAACTAGAATACAAGAAAGGATTAGGAGAATATTAGGCTATGTCTTGCTATTTTCCATTTGCATAAGTCTCTCTCTCTCTCTCTCTCCCGTGTCATGAGATTTTCCATTTTCCCAAGTTTTCTGTCTGCGTCCTACGGTCCCATTTTTACTTAACTCTGCCTAACCTCTCCATATCTCCAACAAAACAATTGTCTTCTTCTGTCTCCATTCTCAGTTTTCATTTTCAAACAAAACTCAGTAATATGCCTTAAAAATTCTTCTTTTTTTTTTTAATTATTATTTTTCACTTCTATTTAACAAATCAACATCCTCAGAGAACCATATACTCAAACCACCGGATTTCATAGAAGCTTAACCTACTCCATTAATATACTGTAACTGCTACATTTTTCATTTTTCATTTTTCCTCCAGGACCCATGCTTTTGCAATAAACTCCCATTTTCACGAGAAAAACAGTAGCTTGGCGGAAAAGTAAACTCAGGAAAACGCTGAAATGGACGCCCAAATGTCAGGCATTTCAACAACTCCTTCTTCTTCTCAGGAAAATGGGGAGGCATCATTGGCTGAAACATCCAATATTGCACAACTTAGATTTCTCGACATTGACTGGAAAGACATGGAAAAGCGGTTTGATCGGCTGGCTACCGCCGGAAAAGGTCCCGAAGCCACCATGAAGCCATCGGATTTTGGTTTTTGTATAGGTACAATATATAATTATACATTTGAGTTGTAATCCACAAAACTCACTATATAATTTTAGTTATTTTTATTTATTTATTTATCCCTCTGTGTTGAATTAGACAAGAAGACACTGAAACATCCATCTGTAAAGTAGCCAAAGATATGGGTATGAGGTTTTGTCTATTCAGTGCACAGGGCACAAGCACATGCTCTCTCTTTTTCTTTATGTCACCAATCACCACCGTGTTTACTTTTATACTGTCTTTTCAATTCTTCTCTCTCTCTCTCTCTGTTCTGGTCTAATCTTCCTACAAATGCAATCATTTGAAAATTCATAGAAATGCCACATGCCCATCAGTCGAATCATTTCATATCTCAAGTACATGTGTGGACTGACAATTACACGATGAAATTTGTTTAATGTTTTTTTTTTTCTGTTCATAACTTCTAAAGGTATGCAAAAGACACCAGAATATGTCAATGAGCTTCTAAGAGCACTAAGGGGAAGAAGAAAAGATCAAAACTTTGGAATCACAAAAGGAGAACTTTATGGCTACTGGTGTTGCATGACTGACCCTTGCTTTGCTTCAAGGCTCAAGGTTTTCTTTGACATGTAATGACTTAAATTTATTTGAAGGAAAAAGAAAAAGAAAAGAAAATATGAGAAATTTATTTGTATGAATATACGTTTTTTTTTTTTCTCTTTTCCTTTTTTTTTCATTGCAGAAGAAACATATGGCTCTAGCCAAACACCACAAAATATGCATTTTTGTTTTGCAGATGTGATAGGGATATGGACGGAAGAATTGATGAAAGGGATATTAAGCAGGTTATTTTGTGAAAAAACATGGCTATATTAATTAGAGACCTTTTAAAGTTACCTTAGGTAGAAAGAGAGTCTACTGATTATAGTTTTGACCTCT
The DNA here is from genome assembly GCA_021464305.1 of Kandelia obovata. Taxonomy (NCBI): domain Eukaryota; kingdom Viridiplantae; phylum Streptophyta; class Magnoliopsida; order Malpighiales; family Rhizophoraceae; genus Kandelia; species Kandelia obovata. The sequence continues at coordinate 1,636,784 of CM038480.1, forward strand.
GCAATTGCAGGCCATATTGATTAGTGCTTCAACGAACAAATTGTCCCTAACACACGAGGATGCACTAGAACATGCTGCTTTGATCATGGAAGCCCTTGATACTGAAGGTCGAGGCTATGTTGAGGTGTAGAAGTTTGTTGCTTTGTTGTTCTTTCAATCCCAATTTCGGTATATTCTAATGGCATTGCATCATGATGTCATGTTTTGTTTTGCTGCAGCAATGCCAACTAGCAGCTCTCTTCAACTTCGTGAAGGTAAGGTCACCAAGGGGTCCGCGTGCTTCTATGTTTCAGGAGAGCAACCACAATGACACACGCCAGGAGCCCATGTCCAAAGCCGAAGTCTTGTTCCGAACGTATTGGAGAAGGGCATGGATAATTCTGGTTTGGTTGATGCTTTGTTTCTTACTTTTCACATGGAAATTCATTCAATACCGCAACAGGACTGCTTTTCAAGTGATGGGTTACTGCCTTTGCGCTGCCAAGGGAGCGGCCGAGACATTGAAACTCAACATGGCTCTAGTGCTCCTCCCTGTCTGTCGAAACACAATTACATGGCTTCGCAGAAATTCAAGGATCAACTCAGTTGTACCGTTCAATGACAACATCAACTTTCACAAGGTACTTCAATTTTTACCTCTTATCTCGTAAAGCAGGAAGCCTCGGGCATCCCGGATGCCTCTATGGTAACTTTCTGGTGCAGCTAGTTGCAGGGGGAATAGTCATAGGTGTAATCCTACATGGGGGAACACACCTTGCTTGCGATTTTCCAAGAATTAGCAGTTCTGACCGTTCCACTTTCCAGCAAACAATAGCAGCCGAGTTCGGGTACCATCAGCCATCTTATGTTCAAATACTAGCCACAACAGAGGGTGCAACTGGGGTTGCTATGGTAGTTCTAATGACCATAGCATTTTTGTTAGCAACAAAGTGGCCTCGCCGCCAGGCACCTTCACTGCCAAGGTCGATTAGGCAAGTCACAGGATATAATACTTTTTGGTACTCACACCACCTCCTTATTCCTGTGTATGCACTGCTTATTGTCCACTCCATGTTCCTCTTCCTAACCAACAGACTAATTGAAAAAACGGTAATCTTTCTCTCTCTCTCTTTTATTTTCAACGTGATATCTAAATGAACTAGCTAGTGTTACTTAATTATGCGTTGTTCTTCTAGGAATGGCAATAATGATTTTATGTGCTTCTCATGCAGACATGGATCTACATTGCCATTCCTGTTATGCTATATGCTGGAGAACGGATCTTTCGAACTATAAGATCAGGGTTCCATCAAGTGGAAATTCTACAAGTACTATAACCTGTAACCTGATAGACTTCCGAAATGTGTACCTGTTTACATTGTTTCTTCGAATACTTCTTTAAGACTAAGTGCCACATGTTCCCATTTTTTGCAGGCAAAAATACATCCAGGAAAAGTGTTGTCCCTCAAGTTGCATAAACCAAAAGGTTTCAAGTACAAGAGTGGAATGTACATCTTCATGCAATCCCCCGAGATTTCTCCATTCCAGTGGTAACCACATAAACCTTACACTCTTCACTGATTTTCATACTACATATCCATCCAAAACAATCTTTCTTATATGTTGATGGATGCTACCAATCTGTTGTTTCATTCGTCACGTTCAAACAAAAATGCTCTTTTGTTTTCCAGGCACCCTTTTTCATTAACCTCAGGACCAGAAGATGATTATCTAAGTGTCCACATTAGAGCTATTGGAGACTGGAGTTACCAAATATATAGTTACCTACAAGAGGTAAAAGAACAGAACACAAAAATGAACACAAATTTTGTAGCCAATTGGGGAAAATAATACCGAATAATGATTCTTCTGTTCCACAGGCAATACTGTCTGGAGTCAAGGAATATCCAAAAATATACATTGATGGGCCATATGGTTCTGCTTCTCAAGACCATGTCAAGTATGACATAATCATGCTAGTTGGCCTTGGCATTGGAGCTACACCCTTTACTAGCATCCTCAAAGACGTTGCCAATGGACTGCAAAACAAATTTATGAAAACTGTATGACACTTGCAGGCTCTCAATTTGGTCCTCTTCAAGAAGGCTTCCGTTGTTAATCGCTCTTTTAAGTGACTGACAATACCGTGCATATTGGACTTCATATTTAGGATCAAGTTGGAGAATGGAGCCGTCCAAAGGGTCCTTTAAAAGCTTACTTTTATTGGGTTACAAGAGAACAAAACTCTTTTGATTGGCTTAAAGATGCACTTGAGGAGATTTCGATAGTTAACCGAAACCAGGTAACTTCTTTCTGCTGCATTTATTCTTTGCAGGGGTTCCTTACAAATTGAGTAAGCAGAGGTTCAAGTAAATAATGCCTTCTCCCTATGCGTACATTAAAGAAAAAAATGCAAACGGTATAATTTTCTTCATTTGTCGGTTGATCCTTTAGCCTGTCATAGAGATGCACGAATATCTATCCAGTGTACATCAAGAAGGGGATGCAAGATCAGTGTTAATAACAGCTATACAAGCACTGTATCGAGCCAAGTATGGCATTGACGTTGTGTCCTGGACAAAGGTAAAGTTTCAGAGCATGCTATTAATACAAGAACAACTACCGTGGCCTTGGTTTGTAAGATTTCAGCTTAACAATTAATAGCCTAATTAAGTCGTATGGAGCTTCAGGTACACACAAGATTTGGCCGTCCTAATTGGTTCACCATCTTCTCAAAGTTGGCTGCAAGGCATAGGGGAGAGAAGATTGGTAAGAGCACATTCCATCACTCTATCCTGTAGCATCGATTCGTTATTCCATCTCTTCGTAAGTGGGCCAGAAAATCAAAATTTTCAGTTTCATTTGGCCCCTTGTCTGAGAAGACGAGATTGCTTGAGATACAGACAGTGAATAAAAATTCAAGTGTTTTTAGTATCATACCTAATCTAGTTGAGGACACAAATTTCCTGATAGAAACAATCAAAGTCAAAAGTTAAAAGAACAAAAATAATAGAGGGCTGAAAATTCTGCTGTAACTAGCCAGTACAGGGCACTGTAACTGTGAGTTGTTTTGGTTATTGATACAGGGGTGTTCTACTGTGGACCATCAGCAGTAGCTGAGGAGTTGGAAAGGTTGTGCACCAAATTCTCCAGCAGAACTACATCTAGATTTGTGTTTCACAAAGAGAATTTTTAGATTTCTAGTGTTTACACTTTACCAATTCCAAAGAGGAATATATATATATATATTACGATTATAGAGTTACATGTTAGCATCATCTTGTCTACTGCCCTTTGTATCTTGGCTGGCAAGGGCAATTTGACAAAAAATAAGAATAAAACAAAGCAATGATTCGTTGTATTCCACGCAGTAAAATGGACTAAACTAAACTACATGTCCATCAGACATAATGTACCAACCGTAATTGTCCGTGTCTGCGAAAAAATCGCCCCCGGAGAATAGCCAGCCAACTAATAAATCTGAGCTTGTCAATCAAGAAAATTTTAGGTGATCATAAAATAAAAATAAATAATGCTTATAAATGACTATAAATAATTTTTATATTACCTATAATATATTGTATATTTCATTAATTTTTTACATGTAACATAATATATTTTATATTTTATATATATATATATATAATTAATTTCATAATCATTTATAACCACCAATTTTGTGGTCACTTCGTCAGGCCATTTTGGATAGGAGATAGAAGCCTTAAAATACCCCTGAGGCTACAAAGTTCCAAAATTTATTCGCACCGCCAAATCCCTGAATAATCGCGATCCTGCGTGAGATCCAATTCAATGGATCATCAGTCAAATCACTGATTCAACAGAGTCAAACTGATCGGTCCATTTTGGTTTTAAAAAAATAACTAATATTTTTCTATTATATAAAAACAAATAAAGTATTATTAGCATAGAATATTAATAATTATATACATATTTTTTTTAATAAAAACGCACTGAATTCACCATTTCAATCAAGACTGTCTAAATCAACAAGGTCAATTAGCTTTTTTTCTTTTTCTTCTTTTTTTTTTTCTGGTCGCTTCTTGAAACTTCGACTCACCAATTCGGGCACCAATCTGACAGCTGGACCTATTTGAATTTTAAAAATATGAATTATCATCTTGTATTTTTTTGACGTGAACACATATCCCCGACCTGGAGTTAATTGAAAAGATTTAACCAAAAAAGAAATGCGGGAAAAGTCAGTATATTCAAATACCTTGGCCAGAAATCTCACTTATGAGAACTGAAAACAATGTACAACCCCCAGGGTCTTCAGACCATGGCACCACTTGGTATCAATTTTGGGGCAGACAAATGAAATAAAACAAATCGAAATAAAAATATGACTCAAGTGTAACCATCCAAACATGATTTTCAATTCCCGGACATGAAGGGATTATTAAGAGAAGCAAGACAAAAACACCCTCGAAAGAGAGCACCGTGAAATTCCAACAAAGCCTTCTCTAAGTTCTTATTTCCTCAAATGTCAGGCAAACAGGCAGGAAATTCCTTCAATTAACTCTCCAGTGCTGATTTTCCAGAGATAATCTCAATCAACTCAGTGGTGATGGTTGCTTGCCGAGTTCTATAGGACAAATAAAGTACCAAAATAAATAGATAAATAAAATAATAAGAGAGACTATCAATAAATGAAAACAAAAAAAATGATTCAATTGCTCAACTCATTATATGTACAGTGAAATTAACAGCACCAACCAAGTTGGTTGTGCCACAGGCATGAAAGCCAACAAAAATATCATATGCATGGAGAAGGCAGGAGAGTGAGGAAGACGACTAAGAGACCTGTTATAAGCAAGTGTCAGGCGTTCAAGCATATCGCCGGCATTTCTGCTTGAGCTATCCATGGCAGACATCCTAGCCCCTTGCTCGCTGCAAGCATTCTCCAGTACTGCATTGAAAAGGACCTGGAGAAAACAAGAAAACATTTTCAACCTAAACAACAATGATCGTTCAGCAGAGAACATGTTTAAGTCCTTAACAAATGATTTAATTTGTATCTGTAGATTAGACTGCTAGAGGTTACTAATGTAAGAGGAACAAAAAAGGCCCCTGATCGGCATAGGAGAAACATTCTGGGAAAAGCTGTTTGTGAGCAAAGCAACACTAGTCAACAGGTCACAAGAAACAGATTCCATATCACCAAACAAAAAATCACATCAACCAAATATGCCTTGTGCATGCCCAAAATAACAAAATCAGATGTTGGATTCCTCTTACATTTAACATCAAAATTCATTGTTTAAACAGATCGCTTTCCAACATGATGATAAGTCCAAAATACAGCCCAGAAATATAAAGGATTTTGACAAGGCTTACACAAGAGAACTGGAACTCGGAAAGATTCTGAAGTATTTCACCCTTGGTTTCACCACCTTCAATCTCATAGGAGTCAAGGTCACCAAGCTTTCCCCCAGATTCAGACTCTCTCTCCACAACCTGCAACACATCGTTTGCATCAGGCACAGCAGAAAATGCCCACGACAAATCAACGCAAAAGGTAGCCTGTTCAGTGCATCATTCTATATCACCTCTGGAGATAATATGGTTGCCATAGTTGGAAGAAATGAGATCACTGATTTGAACTTGTTGAAGATGATCCTTAAAGCATCAAATTCCACATTCTTCAAGATGTCATCTGCTATAACTGCAACCTAAACACCATGACATTTTGGAAGGATGTGAAATGAAGGGAAAAAAATTTCATAATATCTAATCTATGTAGTATCTTCATTAGTTTGACCTACTTTTCAACTTTATAGCCATATAAGTGCCATGTTATTTTCAAAAGCATAAAAGACCCTATCAGGAGGAAAAAAAAGAAAAAGGAGCAGAAAGAGCATACACATCACTGGCAAAATACACCTTCACAAACATGAATTCATAGCTTTCAAATAAGACATGTTGTGAGCCATGGAGAGGTATTTTCAAGTACTATAGAAGTCTGAGAAACACATCCACCGACCTGCGTATAATTCAGAGGATTCCTCTGCAACTCAGTGAATGATAATTCAGTGTACTGCTTAGAGTCTCGTATCAATTGAGCCTTTGCCTTTTCTCCCAAAATGACATATTTATTTTCATTCTCAGGACCTGTGGCAGCATAGCACAAATGTAAGCAGTTAAGAATGTTTGCCTCTCCATGAATAGCCTACGGAGCCAACACTTCAAAGAGAAACTACCAGAAGTCAACTTGTACACGGCCCTGCTTATCCTCACTGATGTAGAGTTTATTCCACCACAAAGACCTTTGTCTGAAGAAATAGTGACAATGACATTCTTCTTCACATCAACACCTGATGAACACAAAAAGTGTAATGCAGAAATAAATGCAAGAACCAACTTTTATAAAATCTCTATTCATCTCACAATAAAAAAAACAAAAAAAAATGTAATATTTGAAAACTAAACAGCCTGCATCTCAAATCATACATCACAAGGAGAAAAAGGTTGAACAAACACCAATGTGCACATCATGACCTACTGAACATGGCATTCACAATTCACACAAGAGAAAAGCAAAACAAAGCAGTATGATTTTGTCTGTATATGAACATTAATGCTAATGCAACAGTGACCAATAATTAGCCAAATTCAGAAATTTCACAATAAGACATAATTGATGATTATGATAAGTAAAATTCTCAAAAATAAAAAGGAAACTAAAATGAAACTGGATTATACAAAAATCCAATATACTCCAATGAACTTGCTCAGTGGGTAGTTCTAGTTAATAAGCTTACTAGGAAAATCGCCAAGAAGCGCGATAAATGGTTGCCATAGGCCACGAGAATTTTCAGCCTTAGTTTGAATAGCTCGTAACTTAGAAGCTGCAACCATCTTCATTGCTTTTGTAATTTTCTGAATGTTCTTTACACTCTTCATACGATTTCTGACTGCATAATTTAAAGCAACAATAAATTCTCCACATATTGGGAACCTGATGTACTTTAAAATTTGAAGAATCCATTATTATTATTATCATTTAAAAAGATGAAGGAAGAAAAAACTGTATGAAGATGAGCCTACCAACTTGAGTTGAAATATAGCGCACACCAAGAGGGGCTTGCTCCCTGTGAACCAACACTGACTTATTTAGCCATTCAAGTGCAAAAAATAAAATAACATAAAAGATGTTATAAAGTAGATACACAACAATCATGAAATGATGACTGCATTAACTTTCTCCAGTATTGAACATGCTTTTCCAAACATCTACACAAGGCAATGTGGTTTTGCTGCCCCAAGAAACATTGTTGTTTTCATATAACTCCTTTATTGCAATCTTTTGCAGGCATATTTTGACATAATATTTGGAGGCTCAAGAGAAACCCAAATTCCCAATGCTCACGGAGTCCTGAGCTATCCTTTCAGGTCAATCACTGTCAAGTCCACACATCATTTCATAATGCCAATACAATTCCATGTCAAACAAGCAAAACAAATAGGTGTATCATTGATATATGGAGTTTTGAGTAGCTGGTGCTTGAAACTTTTAATAGCTAATTGCAGTCTAGCCCAAGTGGCGAAAAGGTTCTCTCTTTTAATTATGATAACGATTTGCTTATATCATCCACATCTTTGTTTCAGATTTAAGATTCACAATAACAGTCACACATATTCATTCTCCTTTTAGTTGAAACAATAGCTTAAGAAGTTGCATATGGCAGCAGCCAACAACAATAGAATATCCTTTCAAGCCCTGCAATGCAAAAATTACAATCCCATAAACTTAAAAAGGTTCTAGGTTCTCTTCTACTGTCAGCCAGTAGCTTTAGCTAAATAAGTAGTGTTCACAATTAAAGAGCCAACTCTACCCAATATATATATATATACATATATATATAATCAAATTCTCCTGCTACTTTCAACCAATTCAGATGAAAAATACCCCTAATTGCATGGGGAAATGGCCTAACTGCAAATAATATTAATATTAATAATAATTAAAGAAACTCTAAGTCTCCGTAAAGGTTAGACCAAAATCAAGTGACTTCATTGTATTCTTCTTCTTCATCATCTTCTTCTTTTTTCCACAACATCAAAAATCAAAATTTCTTTGCTAAATTTTCTTAAACGACATATAGAAGAAAACACAAAAAGACTGCAAATACATCGCAAAACATTATACAGAATGGAGCCTAGTACTCCGATTGACTTAGTAGAGCCATGAAAATTTCACATTTCGAAGCGAGCAGGAAACATAAAACAATTTTCAATCTCTCATTTTCTCAACAGCCAAACAGGAAGGCAAAAGGAAACCTAGAAAATGAGATTGAGAGAAAGCACTAAAGAAGTGGAAGACAGGGATGAGAGATCGTACTCAGGGACGAGAGATGATCGGACGGCGGCGACGGGCTGCGGAGAGATGAGAGGGGCGGCGGCGGCTATTCGCCTCCCTCTGCGCACAAAAGCGGCCATAGCCATCGCTGAAACCCTAGAAGACAAGCGAATCGAAGTTTTGCTAAGCTCGGCTGGCTCGTGGGTTAGTGTTTTTTATTCACTGCCCTCTCTCGATCGCTTTTCGCCGTTTGGCTTCTTGCAAATTCTGGGAGAAATTGGAAATAACTGTATGCTTCTGTGAAACTAAACGACGCCGTCTAATGGACTAATTAGCCATTATTTTTTAGCATACCATATATGAGAATGAAAATTATTACCAAAAATATATTTAAAAATAAAAGTCAAGATTTTAATTTTTAACAGTGGTAAATATTTCACACATCACAGATTTTTAATTAGAATGAAAATATTTCATAATAAATACTCTATTTAGCATTTATTCTTATTTTGCTTATTTAAACAAAATAAAAAAAATATAAAAGTTTCATAATACATTATACATAGTGAATCACTCTTTTATGGATCGAAGTACAAAGTCAAGAAAGGTAAGAATAATCGTTGTGATTCAGAGAAGAAGTATTTGTAGCACAAGAAGCAATGGCTTGTGCTTGGGCACCGACTTGAACCTGCAAGTCTTTAACGCCCAGACCAACGAGGAGTATCTTGATGGCTATTCTTTGATCTTAATCAATACCCCTGTCCTCCTCCTCCGAGTCCCGGGCAACCGGAGGCGTCAGCCCAATGACATTACCCCAATTGTGGTCGGACCGCAGAAGCCGCCGGAGCCTGATCGGGTGGTGGAAGACACGACCATCGAGAACGGCCCAGATGAAACCGATAAATGGGATGATTTCGGGGATGATATCTATTTTGTTTCTATTCCTGCGGTGATGCCCGATCAGGCAAGGAAGCAATCAGTTGCTGATGTTGCAGATGATTGTGGTGGTAATTATTATAGTTCAAAACAAGAAACATTTGATGATGAGAATTGGAAGCTCGAGTCAGCATTAAGTAAGAGCAATGTGCCGCCAGTGGCTGGGGAAGAAGAAGTGCAACAGAATAGGACAAGAAAGGAAAAGAGACAGAGAGAGTTGGTGCTCCTAAAGTTTCATATCAAGCAGCAAAGATATATCTGCCATCCGTGGGCCCTTGTGTCCATACTGACCAACACAGGATCAATGAGATGCAGCTTGGTACGGAAATATGTGTGGCTCGGAGTTGTGCTGGTTTTGTGCCTTATACTGGTGGCTATGGGCTTTGAGTCCTACGTAGAATTTATGCCATCTATCCGTAAGAGTTTACGTAGCAAATGTATATTGATTCGTTTGGTTGTGACTTGTAAGTCCATGATTCTATGAACTGGCCGAAGAGCCCCCCCCCTTTCGACTGTAACCTCACACACTCGTTTACCATTAATGAAATTGCAATTTTTTGTTCATTAAATCGAAAAATATGCTCCTCTCCGCCACTCTCTCTGTGCCTGCTTGTAAGAATGTTATTGTTATACGTGATCTGGGTTGTTAAGGGGTGTAAAAGTGCTTGGAATTTCAATATTTGCCTAATTTGAATAGGTGCCAAAATAATTTGATTTTATTGCTCTGAAACTTATTCACATAAGATGAAAATTACAATAATTTGTAATTAAAAGCACTCAAAATTAAAGTAATTTCAAAATTTGAATACTTTGAAATAATCTAAAATATGATGATTCAAAATTAAAATAATTCTTAAATATCTTAAACCCAATTTATTTGATGCACATCAAATTTAATAAACTTAAATTTAAATTTCAACGTACCCTAAATTTAAAATATAGTAATTTAACTTAAATTTGATTTATTATCTCTAATATTTTGTTTTTAGTTTTTTTTTTTGTTTTTTTACGAGTTATCTAAAAGGCCTTTTGGATAGGGCCGAAAAAAAAAACAAAGTTTGTTCAGAAAATTAAAAATCTTTTTCCGTTGTTATAGCCCTTGCCGGTTTCGCTTCTAGGAAACGGCCGCTACCCGTTTTCAAAGAAAAAAGCTCCGTCCGGCACAAAACAAGCTGTGGCGGCAACTCAATATCAACGGGAATGGCGATTCAGAGACCAACCTCCGATGAAATTCGTGCTTCTATAGCGCGGCCAAGCGGCCCACCTCTGGCTCACTTCTTTGGTGCTCCTCCTCCTCTGTTTATTCTCTTTTCGCTGGCAAAATTGGTAGCTGATAGAATCGCTGTTATTTGATTTTAGATAGAGAATACCTTTTTTAAATCCACCAAGAACTAAAACAAACACACTCTTGTTTGAGGTGTTTGAGCGACTGTTTTTCAATTTCTTTTAACTGTTTTTCTATTCTTCTGTTATATGTGTGGTCGAAAAAATGAAAGCTTACAAACCCGAAAGGAGAAGTCAAACGAGGCAGTCTAATGCATGAGTATTCGTCTTGGCAATTAGTCATTTTTTCTTTTGTATTTGATTTTAAAGAAAAGGAAGCAAAATTATTGGATCATTACGGATTTACATTTGACGAGTTAATTCATTTCGGGGTGCAAGGAGAGCAGGAAAAGAAGAGGAGTTTGAGAATTAAATCTTGTTGGTATCCAATTTTCTTCCATTTCATGAACAAAATGGAGGGGTTAAAAAAAACTACTTCATGTCTAGGGTTTTTGATAGAAGGAAAAATAAGTTTGTGTATGCTGTTTATGGAATGCCAAGCGCGTTACCACCCTGCATTCTGAATTTTAGTGTAGGGCATGACAGTTGCGTAGTTTTCTTTGAATTTGTACTTCTGTTATGTCTGCTTCTAGGCATGTTGCTTACATTTAGTGGAATGGTTTCTGATTAACGCTGTGTTTTGTGGTGAAGTATGGAGAGAGTTTGTGTGGGGAGCTATTGCTGGGGCTTTTGGCGAAGGGATGATGCACCCTGTCGACACAATAAAGACAAGAATTCAAAGCCAAGCTATTTTTAGCAGAAGTCAGGTGTGAATCTTAATCCATTACTGTTATTAGTCCCTAGACTACTTTTTCTTGTGTCAAAACATGCATGGAATGTGGTGAATCAATCTCCATGTTGAAGAGCATTTGACCAGATGTTAATCCGGGCTGGATAAAACTTTTTGTGGGGCTTGGCAAGAATATGTTTGCTTAACATCATTGCTGATTTATAAACATTCAATGCTGGCAGAGCCAAAAGAGCATCCTGCAAATGGTCCGGGCAGTCTGGGTTGCTGATGGAATAAAAGGTATATGAAAACTAATTTCATATTTTGGTGATGATTGGTACATCATCTATCAATCCTTTACTTAGCCTTCACAATGGTATAATGGAGCTGAACTTGATCTTTCCTAACATATTATGTGTGTGGTCTTGTCTTATGCAATTTTAAGATTTGGGAACAAAAATATGTGATTTAACTTTCTGTGGCAACTTCCATCTTCTTCTGGTGTCATTGTCTGCCATATTGTGGAGTTGAGACAAACTGATTATGGGTTTAGGCTTTTATAGGGGAATAACGCCTGGTGTCATTGGATCTCTTGCAACTGGAGCAACATATTTTGGTTTCATAGAATCTAACAAAAAGTGGATTGAGGACTCACATCCTAATCTCAGGGGTCACTGGGCACATTTCATTGCTGGAGCTGTTGGTAAGTGTTGCTGGTGGTTCCAAGTTTTGCAGCCTTGAGCAAAGATGTTTCATCTTACTGTCTTCTGAATCTTTGCTTGTGTCCCAAGAAGTAATCTCTGGCATGTTAGAAGTGCTCTGTAATTTCCTCAGGACTTTGGAACTTTGAAAGGTTCTGAAATTAAGCTGCAGTGTGGAGAAATCTAATTGTCTATATTTCTTTAATATAAATGCTTTGAATTTCTGAATGCAAGCCTTTTTTGATGGCTGGCTCAACGTCATTCTTGGGGCTAGATATAACCAAGTTGTCATGCTTAGGTGTTTATCTTAATTTGATTTCATATGGACAATTGTGTTAGTCATTCTAGGAGCAGATTGACTACTCGTTATGGTTCCATGGTCTTTGCTCCTGGTGATGGATCATCCATGATCAATTGTTACATGAATGGATACTCATTCCTATGCTTGCATTCAGAGATACCCAGTTCATCTCCGTGTGTTATGCTGCAATAACTTGAAATCCTTAGTGGTTCAAAGGATCAGAAACTTCAATATAGCCATATTGATTCTCCATGGAACTCAAATTTGTGTCTTCTTCTCTATGTATTTCAGGAGATACACTTGGTTCGGTTGTATATGTTCCATGCGAAGTAATGAAGCAACGCATGCAGGTGCAAGGCACAAGAACGTCTTGGGCTTCTGCTACTATAAAGGACAGCATTTCAAAGAAATCTTGTGAGCAAATGTATGGCTACTACACTGGAATGTTCCAGGCTGGCACTTCAATATTGAAGGAACAGGGTCCAAGGGGACTATATGCTGGGTAAATTTAAGAAACAACCAGTCAGTATTTAATTATTGTGTATTTGTTCTCTCTCTCTCTCTCCTTTTTCCTTCTCTCTCTTTACTAAATGTTTGCTATGCTATGTTGGCAAATGAATATTGCAAATATTGGTAGTTTAAAATGGGTTGCTTGATTTCTCAACTGTTGGATTTTTATTTGAGCACTATCTGATCAACTAAGACAGTGCAATGCATCAAAGATTGGTTAAAATAGCACCTACCTTTTCCTTGTTCATAATGAAGGATACTGCCCAAACAAAATTTGGTGGTTTGGCCCTATTGTTCCACACATTGCCGAGTCTGGTTGATTGTGAAGATAATGGTGCTTGCATTGAGCAACACTTCTCACTTTACTTTATTATACATTTTTGCCCATAAAACCGTCTTACTTTTTTCATTTATCTTATTAGAATAAGAAAGTCCATAATGACTGGCAATACTGGCTGGTGGACTATCCACTGTGTGAGAGGAGAACGGTTTGAATCATTGGTAAGGATGCTTGGCAAGACTAAATTTTTCAATCATGTGAGTTTTAGATCAAGTGTTTTGGTGCCCTAGCCAGTCTTGTTGAACAAGTTTGTCAGATAGATTGCTGGTATCTCCATCTACAGTTGGTTGATTGGTCATGAAGAACCTGTCAAAGGTCTATTATAGCCGACTATTTTCAGACATGAAATTCTTATGGGCGTAAAAATAATAAAAACTACTCATGGTATCTTAGCCACTGATGCACCACCCTGTCTGATCTATTCAAGGTGTCCAACTTCTTTATGCCACCACTTGTTATATTTGAGGTTTGCATACATATTGTTGGAATTCAAGCCACACTGTAAACTTGTGCTTCCTAATTGACTTGTGATACAAATGTTTTTCAGCAAAAGTCAATGTCATGCCTCAAAATTGCCACTTGTTTCAACTGCATGATTGTAATTTATTCTTTGTTTACTTTGGCAGATACTGGTCTACACTTGCCAGAGATGTGCCATTTGCTGGTCTAATGGTATTGCTTGTGTCTTGCCTCCATTTTTGCGTACACTTTTCACACAAGCAGTGCCCATAGAATTTTCATTTTCCATGCTCTTTAACAACCACTCTAGACATAAATATGCCATCATCGTGTTTTTGTTTTGCAGGTTATGTTTTATGAAGGGCTAAAAGACTTGACAGAATATGGAAAGCAAAAACTGAAACCCAGGTTGAATTACCATGTTAATAATTCCATGGAGGGTCTTGTCCTAGGGGGATTGGCTGGTGGTATGTTACCCTGCTTCTGCTGTATTTTAAGGGGTGTTTGATAACCCAAAGCACTGGTCTGGCCTGCTAGACTTGTTTTACTGCAAAAAAGTGAGAGAGAGAGAGAGAAATGTTAGTTAAATTTGTTTGTGGTAATAATTACACAACTTGGCTTCACTGCTTAAATCAGAACCAGTTCTGCTGTTTCATTAACCACCCCTACAGGCATGTAGCACTAAAGTTTTATAACATTTTATGTGTATGCAAGTCATTAATACTTCTAGCACATGTATTGATGGCTCCATACAAATTGCAAGCAGGTTTCAGTGCATATCTTACCACTCCCTTGGATGTCATCAAAACAAGATTACAAGTACAAGGATCAACCATAAGGTATAACTTTGATAAAGTCGGGCAGATTGATGTAAGAAAAGCTCTTTCTGAATGCCCCTCATTTATGCTGTTTGACTGTAAATGATTGACCTACCTCCTCCTCTCCCTCCCCCCCCCCCATACTCACATATTCGCACACACATTCGTGCCATGACTAGCGTTTGTGTACCTTGCACATCTCCATGCAAGGCTGTGCAACTGTTTTTTTTATATCTCCAATTTATACTTTTATTACCTTGTTGCTTAGCGAAAGAGTGTGTTATTGGGAGGAAGCAGAATCAAAGGGAGCAGACAATGTAAGAAAAAGAGCAAGACCTCCAATCCCTTGAATGTTTCCCTCCTCTCACCCCTTACCTTTCCCAGATTCAACATAGCCAAGGCGTTAGATATTAAGGCACAGGAAAGAAGTTTATGTGCTATGTTTGGCCGATATGGTCTCTGGTCTGTGGGCCATGGCTAGCAAGTGAGACAATTTTTTTCCTCATATGGATGACGTGTGTAGAGAATTTTTTTAATTATGAAAGAACAACATAAGCATAAAAGAAAACACTTTGATGAGAGAGAGAGATGTATAAGACAGAAAACAGCTCTATTAATGGTTGTAGCTTTGCCTTTTGCCCTTATTCAAGTTTCCATAGATGTAAATTTGACCAATAAAAATTGATTGTGTATTTTCGTAAACTTCTTAGGTACAAAGGCTGGTTGGATGCATTTCATAGCATTTGGACAACTGAAGGTGTACAGGGACTGTTCAGAGGAAGCGTCCCCAGGATAACATGGTATATTCCTGCCTCTGCTCTTACGTTCATGGCTGTGGAATTCCTCAGAGATCAATTCAATGTAAGATCAGACAATGACACCATCCAAGAAATTGCAAACTTGTCAATAGAGAAAAAGGGAGCATCTTTGCCAGGAGTAGCACAGAACTGAATCCCTATACCATGTTAGAAGTTTACACATCCAATGGCACACAGATTATAATTATTTTGTTTTTTTTGTGAAACCGGAGATTTCAACCCAGATCTTGGTAATTGGAAAGTAATCAGTAGCTTGCAGGGAACGAGAATCGAGCTGATGGAGTTTTGGAAATGTCCATTTGGGATAAAATTCTATTCTCTCTAATTTTATTTTTTTACCAGTGAAAGCAATGTGCATCATGCATGAGTTGAAGTGCCACAGCTATATATACATTATTTGGATGAATAACAGTTGTACCTTGATAGCAGAAGCCAATTAGTATTTAAGCTCTTTTCCGTTGGTGGGAGAATGATAAAAAGTAAAATACAATTTTTTTTTATTTAATTAGAATTTTAAAATCATTTCAACTTGTTAAATGGGGCAAGGTAACTTTACAAGTAATTAAATTGCTTAGCATAAACTTATATGAAATTTAGTTTTTTTTTTTTTTCTAATTTAAGGTATTCCTAGGTTATTTCTTCTAATATTATAGTTTGTTTAATATTAGATTATAGACCAAGAATTTCATCCAATAAAGATTAATGACATGACGAACATTAATAAAAAAAAGAAAAAGAGTTTTTCTCTTACTATTGGAATTTCGACATTAATGTTTTAAGGAGTATTCTTCCGTGTAATATTGGAATAGCCAAGCAACTGTACTAAGTACATTTTTTCCATTTAATAATCATTACCCAATTTAAATTTATTTGATTTTTAATACATAAAAAAATAACCAAAAAGAAAAAGAGAGTAATAAGGTCGATTTTGTCAATTAAAATGGAAATTAAAACTCAAAGAAGTATTCCTTTAATATTAGAATCCGAATGGTATAATTACAGACATTTAATAATTATGACATTGTGAGGGACCATTAAAGCATTGTGTTCCGCAAACACAGAAGCCTCTCCATTGTCTTCATCATTCGTTAACAGACAAAACCACCTCCACGCCTCCTGCAATTTATTTATTTATTAAGTCTCACCCGCGAAACGGCAGCAAAAACCGGAGGAGGAGGAGGGGACGGCGGAGATTATAGCGAATGGCATCGGAGAAGCGATGCCACTACGAGGTTCTGGGCCTCTCTCGCGAATGCACCGCCGAGGAAATCCGTTCGGCTTACAAGAAGCTCGCACTCCAGCGCCACCCTGACAAGCTCGTCCAATCCGGCTTGAGCCAAGCCGAAGCCACGGCTCAATTCCAGGAGCTGGCTCAGGCCTATGAGGTCCTCTCTGACCCAAAGGAACGCGCGTGGTATGACTCCCACCGCTCTCAGATCCTCTTCTCCGATCCTAACTCGGCCAACTCAGTCCCCAACTCGGTCATCCCCAATTTATTCTCCTTTTTCTCCAACACGGTCTACTCCGGCTACACGGACTCTGGCAAGGGCTTCTATAAGGTTTATTCGGATCTTTTTAACAATATCTATGCCAATGAGGTCACTTTTTGTAAGAAATTAGGGTTAGGGTTAGAGAGCGTAAGGGAGGCGCCTGTGATGGGGAATTTGCAAAGTCCATATGAGCAGGTCACGGCGTTTTACAATTACTGGTTTGGGTTTAGTACGGTCATGGATTTCTGTTGGGTGGATCAGTACGATGTGATGGCCGGACCCAACCGGAAATCTAGGAGGGTAATGGAGGAGGAGAACAAGAAGCTGAGGAAGAAGGCGAGGAGGGAGTACAATGAGACAGTAAGGGGATTGGCAGAGTTTGTCAAGAAGAGAGACAAGAGAGTGATTGATATGATGGTTAAGAAGAACGCCGAAATGGAGAAGAGGAAGGAGGAGGAAAAGGAGAGGAGGAGGAAGTTGGAGAGAGAGAAGATGGAGAGAGCAAAAGCATATAAGGAACCTGAGTGGGCGCAAGTAAATGAAGAGGAGGTTGAGGAAATTGAAGGGCTTGAGGAGGAGGAAGAAAGTGAGAGGGGGGACAGAGGCAAGAAGGAGGATCTGTATTGTGTGGTTTGTGGAAAGAAGTTTAAGAGTGAGAAGCAGTGGAAGAATCATGAGCAGTCCAAGAAGCATAAGGAGAGGATGGCAGAGTTGAAGAAGTCATTTGTGGATGAAGAAGACATGAACACAGGAGATTTGGAGGAGAATGAAGAAGAGAGGAATGAGCATAAGGATTACAACTTGGATAAGATGGCAAAGACATTTAACAAGGGTTTCAAGATTGAGGAGGAGGGTAATGGTGGTAGTCTTCAGGGGTCCAGTGATGAGGAAGGTGGGTTTTTTGATGTAGCTGATGGGGAAGACTTGAAAGAGGTTGGTAAAGAGGATGGGTATGGTGATAGCAATGATGATGACAATGGTAAAGGAGATGCTGTTGTGCTTGAAGCAATGGTGGCAGAACATAAGAGTAGGAAAAATAGGCGTCCAAAGCCTGCAAGTGAGGATTTGCCCGTAGCAATTGATGAAGATATTGGAAATGAGGAGGAAGTTATAGAGTATGATAACCGGAAGGGTAGGAGAAGGAGAGGGAAGAAAGAGAAGGGAAGGAACGATGCTAGAGAAGATGCAAAGGGAGGTATTTTTGGGAGTATGAACACAAACAAGGAAAATGATCAGCAAGATGGTGACCAAGTGGAGGATTCATGCTCTCCTTCTATTGTTAATGATGGTAATGATGGTAGAAGCAATAATCACTTTGTGGAGAATCACATGAATTCAAACCAATCTCCTGACAAGAAAGGGGCCATAAAAAAGGAAACTGCCACCAAATCAAAGAACTCATCCAAAGTAAAGAAAGGAAAGGTATAAAACTTTGCAACTCATATTCTTTTTTTTTTTTTTTGTCCAGTTATTTCTATAATGCCTTTGATGTACTTATTCGCCAACAGAGTGCATAATTTGCAATTCTAATGGTTGTTACAACTTCTTGAATTATGATTTGATGCTAAACAAATTGTTGCTGTTGTCACAATCCTGAAATTTTAGTTTGAGATAGTTTTGTTACTTTTTACAGCTGTTATCTCTCTTTCTTTGTCACACACACAGTCTTCTTCAATGGTATGCATATGTGCATAGAAGTCAAATTAGTCGGTTGCATATATTTAAGCTGTAGAGACCTTCTTAAGGCATTTCTCACTAGAACACATTAATTTTTTGTTCCCCTCTTGGTCCATGTACAGAATATTGAGTGGCATACCTTGAGCCCAATTTTGTGTTGACGTACTGTAATGATTAGTATCTTCGATGTCATGGGATACCATGGAACACCTCCATCTGCATGCTTTGATCTTATACCCCCTCTCCAGTTATATAATAAATCATCTGGTATGGGCACAGGAAACACCAAAATACTGATTAAGTATAGTTTTGCATCCTGGCTTGTTAAATTTCTACCTTATGAGACAATTACTGTTGCTGAAGTGCTTTGTCAAGATACTAATTCATTATATTAGCATAACTTCTTGATGTACTGAATATCTTAGCTTCAGATGCTCATTTGTAAGTTGTACCTCTCAACTTCATTTGTTGCCTAACTCTATGAACTGCATGCTTACCCCAGGCACTGTCAAAGAATTCTGGCAACTTATGTGACACATGTGGTGAGGAATTTGGATCAAGGTCTGTGTGGTACTTTGTTTATATGTGTTGCGCTGCTTTCTTTAGTTTCATGCAATATGTTGCTTTATTGCCTAATTATTTTTCTTTAGCCCTTGGTTAGTGGAATTCTCAGATTTTATATCACCCCATTGCAGGAATAAATTACACAAGCATCTGGGGGACACCGGTCATGCTACCTTGAAATACAGATGACAAAATATGTTTTCTGTAGTTTTGCTAATTTATTTTTTGAAAAAATAAAATAAAATTATACGCAAGCAGCTTCAAAAAGTGCATGGAAGCAGTATGTCTTTGTCTTCCGTTCAAGAGCAAGCTATCCATCAGGGGAGCCTCCCATTCATTTGTGTATTTTCAAAGCAGTCTTCAAAAAATGCAAGTGAATTTACGTTAACTTATCTATCACTGGACTAGAAAGGTATGAGACATATGTATACTGAAAATTGCAACTTCTTGTTTGTAGGGAAATTTTGAGAGCGACAGTCTGTGATTGGATTCTTGGCAAATTTTTGCTTATAGCAATAACAAAACTTTAGCATGCAGCTATGCAAGCTTTTGAGTATCCTTGTGGAATCATATCCAAAGCAGTCTTCCCATGGCAGGCTTATAAGTTTTAAGTCAGTGCAGGGGAAAGGTGTTTGCCCTAGGCATACTTTTCTAGTGGTTGAGGATTTCTGTTTGCGGCAGATCAAAGCTTGACAGACTTCATATCAGTGACTTTTAAACTTCATGCTTGGTTGCCACAAGGTGATAACTAGTAGGCAGTGCAGTATAAATTGAATTTGTGGAAAATGCGCATTGTTTGGCTATATTATTTAGAGCACCAGCTTCCTTGATTTGGCATTTTATAGTCAATGTTAGATTTGGTTATTGTTTCTCACACCTAGCCCGAAGTCTCTCTGCACCCGCACAAAAGCTTGTTCCGAATGCCTAGAGGACCAGAGCAAGTTTTCTTTTCTGCTTTTGCACTGAGTTAGAAGTCTCCCCTCTAGTTAGAAATTAACGAAGGTAGCTTAATGTTTAACCATTCAAGACTGACGCAACATTCATACATATCTGGTAGTCGTCAGTCTTGAGCCATAAAATAAGGGTTGGACCACTTTCCCCTTTTTCCTTGATTTGTTAATTTTTTTTCTTCTCTTTACCCTGAGAATTGTTTATTATACGTACAAATCTGAATTAACGTGCCTTTTTACTCGATAATTGTTATCCATAGCCACAGAATACGAGTCTTGTACCTGAGAATGCCCTTTTTAAGTTATCCATGCACGAACGACTAACAAATTCAAGTATCTACTGTCTTGCTGCAACATAATTATGGAGAAACAGTGCAAAATAGCGTAGAGTTACAGACACAGAAAACTTGCCCCAAATGGGCGAGCCTAGAAAATGTTGATGACAGAATTTTGCAGGGACATAGGATGAGAGAGAGCTAAGCTCTAATTAGATTAATTGATTACTGTTATCTAGATCTCAATCTAGACGTATAAAGTTGAGAAATAGCACACACTGAGAGTTGTCCTTGTGCTCATCGGAAAGCCACATAATACCACCCAAAAGGAATAAAACTTTTAATGTTTCGGTTCAAGTAGAGAGGAGAAGATACAAACAAAAACTTAGCTAAGCACATCTGTGGACAAATAACTGCAGAATCACATGCACGCCCACATATATGCACAATGATATCCAGCAGCACTTGTAGACATGTTACCCCACCACGGCATCTACAGTGGTGGCCAATATTTTTGCTCCTTCAGCCCCACAAGTGCATTGATCCCAAAACCAACAGGATTTCAAAGAAAGGAAAGAAGTTATGGTTTTGGAGTTTGGATCCACTAGCACTGATGTCCGTATTTATTCCAGCTCCTGATGGACCTACACCGTTGCCAATCCCTCCCAACACTCCATTAGGAGTTGTGGTGTATGGAGTGGTGGTTGTTGGTGTGGTGGTTGATGGGGTCGTGGTTGAAGGGGTCGTGGTTGAAGGGGTCGTGGTTGAAGGGGTCGTGGTTGATGGTGTTGTGGTTGAAGGCGTGGTGGTCGATGGGGTCGTGGTTGAAGGTGTGGTTGTAGACGGATTTGGGGTGATTGGTGTTGGAGTACCAGTCACTGGAGTTCTTGTGCTGGGGCCCGCGGCACTGGACCAAGGAAACATTCAAAGAATCCACAATAATCCTTAGAATCGTGAAACTATAATTTCATATCAAAATGCATTATAGAAGAAGTCAAGTACAGGGAAACATCAGGGAATTGAAACATTGAGAAATATGAGCATGGAAAATTGAACTAGCTTGAAATTGGAAAATGCACATATGCATACGGCTTAATGCAGAATCTTGTGTACCTTTTCATCACACCTTATGCACATATCCTCATTGCCTAATATGTATAGATTGTAAACATATACCATTAAGTGTTTTAAGTGCCTAATTCTAGCACATCTACTTACTATCCTCAGCAAGATCATTTATATCGGTTGATAAATGAAACAACCTAACTAGGAGTCCTTCATGCCACCTGACCATTAACTCAGTTGAGTAACATCATTAAACTTTTTTTTAGCTGTCCCAACATCATCTAAAGCGCAAGGGCATTATTTCGCAATTGCCAAAATCTAGCAGTGCTATCATTGTTGCCAATTACAGTGAATGAAGCAACACAAGATGTGGATGCTACAGTAAACTTAGGCATTTCACATCATTTAGTAGATCCCATATTATTAGTGGATCCCACACCTTTGGCAGTATTGGATTGAAATAAATACATCGCAATGCACAACCAATAATTTATGATGGACTCTGATTAGCTTAGTCACACGTATAACTTGGTGGGTTCCATGTCAAAGATGTGGAACCCACCATTTTTTCAATGTAGACTTGTGGCAATAGCCTGTGGCTTGATAATTGTATATGAGGAAAATTAAAAGCAAAAATCTCCAAACGGGGATTTTGGATGAGTGCTTCACCAAAATTGGCAAGGCACGAGCCACTTCATTGCTGTAACCACACATGCACAGCTTCCAAGACATCCCAGATTTCAAAAGTTGATTAAGATCTCAATATATCGATCATCCCAAGGTTAAGGGGCAACTACTAAAATCACAAACTAATGTGCCCCACCATAGTACTGGCTAGCAGTAATGTGGCTCAATTCAAATAAAAGTTGCTCACAAAGTCACAGCTGCTATACTTTTGGACAAACTATTTTTTGACCGACGGCAAAGCTTCAGCCAAGTATTGTAGTTTTCGAAGACATGTAGAAATATGGTGATGATAGTTTGGCTTCTAGTGAGCTACATTGATATATACTACACAAAGATGCTGTCCTTTTATTGAACTATGGTTAGATTCCAGCTACATTCCAGCCTCAGTAAAAGACAGCAGATCCCAATTATTGTAGCATCTCTCTTCTGTGAAAGTAGAAATTGCCACTGGCTAATGAAGGACCTTAATGATAAGATTAAGGAAACCATACCATAAATATGAACCAAACTAACAAAAAGAGATCATTTTCATTATGATCAAGATTGGCATCACCAAAAGGATAACTAAAGAAATAAAACATTATAAAAAGTGCCAAAGAAAAAAAAAAAGAGTTGTGGTTTACAGTAGCCTAAGTACCCTAAGAACGAATAACTGTTGATAGGGACTTGAAATTCTCACCAAAAGCCAACCTTTTACCGTGATAACAGGGAAGATAGATACACATTCCCCCGAGAAGAGGAAACAATTTACTTTTGTTCATTGTGAGAAGAAGTCTTGGTCGAAGGAATCTAAGCAAAACAATAAACAAAGCAAACAACTTTGGCCAGTGTCTCTTTTTTTTTCTTTTTGGTACATCAAAATTAAAGCCACATTTTGTGGAAATTTGAGAGTTGATGTTTAAACCACAACCTCCCACAAGAGCTTTGCAAGATCTTTGCTTCTGTGTAATTGATACTTTCATGTTTCTTTTTTTCATTTATTGGATGAAATTCTAGAATTAGACACCAGTTTTGTTACGTATAAAATACAACCATATCCTAGTACCCCTCCCAAAGCTAAACGGTTCTTCTTTTTACACTGGATTCTCCCACCAAACCGAAAGTTAAAAAAAAAAAGGAGATAATAACCCTAATCCCTTTGGCAGTGCCAAACTAGATGGACTGGACTAAGTTAATGGTCCACAAGAGTAATTAATAAGTTAATATCAAGTACTAAAAGGAACCAAGTTAAAGAATCACCCCGGGAGTGAGTTTTAACATGAACTAGGCTGTTCAATGTATCAGGCTGTGGGCCCCACAACCTCCGGCCGACAGTTTGGCTACAGCTAGGTGGATTGCCATTCATTCTAGCTGAGACTCCCTAGCAAATAATTTGGTAGCCAAGTTGGTCATTGGCAATCAACCCCTGTGAGTTTTAAGGTTCAAGCTTTCTAATGCATTCTACTGTCTAAACAAAGAGGGGTTGGCTCAATAAGCAGAAGGTTAAAAAAGCAAATCCTAGAAAGTGCCTCAGACATGAGGAGATGGCTGATGACCTCATGTCACATTAATGTTTAACACATATAATTTGAATTCAAAATGGGGAAAAGAAGAAAAGAAGGGACAAAATGCCATCGAATATAACTTAAAGACAATGAACAACTGGGCCTTGAACAAAGGCCCAAGAAAAACATAAATAATTAGGGGGTACATTAATAACGAAATGCAAAAACAAACCTGACTGTAGCTGGGTAAGAACAGCCAGTATAGCCTGTGACGGTACACAAAAAAAGGGTGGATCATAAATGTGATTGCTTTTTTCCTTTCCAATGAGAAGCATAAACGTAAGGGGTCTGTATTGAGGTGGAGCTTACTGGGATCAGTTGCAGAGATGACAGCAGTGCCAGAAAAATCACATGAGCCATGAGCTTGACCCTTCTTTTGATAGTAGCTGTTTACAGCATATGAACAATGGGCCCTAACATTGTTGGGTAGGAAACAAGGACCATTTTGATGGGTAGGGACACAGTCTGCCCCAGCGCCACATGCATAGTCCAGAGTTTTTTGAAGGACCGACTCTTGCATGTCCTTGCACACACACCATGTGCACTCTAAACAAATATCAGGAACAGTAAACAGTTTCAGAAAAATGAAAAGCATTCTTGTAAAAACCCAAAAAATAATTAAAAAAAAGGGGGAGAGAGAGATGTAAAGGAGCTAGCAGAAAGACACTGAAACCCATCCAGAGAAAGGTTGGAATACACCATTAAATTAAAGACGATGAGAATATAAATGACTGTATTGTATAGACTTATATTAGGAGGAAAAAAAAAAAGGTGGATTCTTTACATAGGCAGATGGAGGTAGCAAAATGTGGCTGAAGAGACCAAAATAAAAAAAGAAGAGTTCTTGGGTGGTATCAACTTTGAATTGAACTCACATTGCCCTGGACCAAGCAAGAACACTGAAGGCGAGAAAATAGAACACCAAATAAATCTTTGCGTTAAAAAAATGAAATTGCAAGGGAAAATTTTGCCTTTCTGGCAAAGAGATTAGGCCAGCAGCTGTTCAGTTTCTAAGTTGTGACTTGGGAGAAAGGTGAGTAGGAAACCCTTCAAGAAAAGTAGAGTAAAGTTCTTTCTAAAATAAATAATAAGAAAGAGGAGGAAGAGGAACAAAAGGGGTGACAAAGGAGCTTACTTGCATGGCCAGTCATGGCCAACATGAGCATTGCAAGAGCTAACAACACATCCATGATGATGATTGATCAAAACAAAGTAGAGACTCCTAGAAGTATCAATGCAAAGATAGAGTCTGCTGCAGTAGTTTCGCTTCAAGAGAGAGAGAGAGAGAGAGAGAGAGAAGGAGCATGTGTGACCCTGACATTATGAGAAATGGGGTGTACATATTATAGACAAGAAGATCTGCTTGCAGCAAGCAGATTGGTGAGGAGGAGGGAGTGTTGTCTGCTTGCGGAGCGCTGTTCTGGGGATGTACTGTTGGTTCTTTTTTTTTTTTTTACCCCTACATTCCTTTACCGTTTCTCAAGAAAGAACCAATCCATCTATGGCTTCGTTGGGAGTCGGGCTAACTTGTCTTTTGTTCCAGTGCCATTGTGTGGTTCTTACTTATTGGTTAAAGCAAAAATCGGCTCATGCCTTCTCCTAGTCTATGCACTTTTTTTTTTATTAAAATATATATATATATATAATTAAATATGTAACATAATTATGTTATATAAAGAGTAATTAATTTTTATATAATAAAATTGTATAAAAATTGAGTAAATTTTATGTAAAATTTTTATATAATATTAACTATTATTTTATATGAAGTTTCGGAAACAACAATTCCCATCCAATTGGTATTCACTAGTACTGGTAAAAGGTCATTTAACAAGGATCCGCAATGCACCCTTGCTTCCTTTGCTAAAGTTTTCCAGTCGAATATGCAATGCACAAAATATTCACGATTGTGGTCTATATAACCAATTATAAATATGCATTTAGCTGCTGTAAAAGTATAAAACTTTAGCAATTTATTTTAATTCATTAATAATTAAATTATTTTTAAAATTAAAAATTTCAATTTAAAATTCAGTCAAAATCAATTAATTAATTAAAAAAAATAAGAAGAAGAATAAAATTTTTAATACATCTATCATGTATCCCATGTAACAAATATATTTTTTTAAAAAAAAAAAATGTAGGAGACGGCAAGGAACTCAATTCAATCGAGTAGAAGAATTTTTCTATCCATTAACTGATTTTCGAAATATATATATATATATATATATATATAACTGGATGCCTTCCAAAATTTATATGATCAAACGATCTATAAATTCAATTTTTTTTTAACACAAAATAACAACAAATGGCCTTCTCCCTATATATATATATATATATATATATATATATATGAGTCATATAACCTTCCCTTCCCTTCACTTACCTTTAAACTATTAAAAAAGAAAAAGCCCCACAAATTGGAAGGCATTATTAGATTAAACATGATGACAAGCTTGAACCCCAAAGGAGCCGATAGTTGTTCAAACAAAAAGGCTAGAAAGAAGGCGAAATGCATTAACATCTTTAATTCGGTGCATCATATTCGTAGGCCTGCGGTGATAACCTAGGCTTGGGGTGCACCATGAGGGGCTCGGCACGTTGTAAGGTCAGCCCATACGCTTCCTCCATGTTCAATTTCTCAGGCATTAACCCATTGGCCAGTTCCCAATCGAATGCATGGGCCAGAGTTGCGGTCAGTAGCGTGACCATGCGCAACCCCAAGCTCATGCCAGCGCATATTCTGCGACCAGCACCAAATGGTATGAGCTCGAAGTCATTTCCCCTAACATCAACGTCAGGCTTCTCCCCTCCTGGTAGGAACCTCTCGGGCCGAAACTCTAGCGGCTCGGCCCATTCTTCTGGATCGTGGGATATGGCCCATACATTTAACAGAAGAGTAGAGCCTTTGGGGACGTGGTAGCCGTTGATTTCGCAGCTGTCCCCGGCGATCCGCGGCAGTGACAGCGGCGTTGACGGGTGGAGCCTGAAGGTTTCCTTGACGACAGCTTGGAGGTAGGGGAGTTGGCCCAGGTGCAGTTCGCTTACGAGTTGGTCTCGGCCCACTACCGAATCGATCTCTCGTTTGATTTGGGCCAGAGCATGTGGGTGTCTAATCAGTTCCGCCATAGCCCATTCCACCGTGCTTGATGACGTGTCGGTTCCCGCAGTGAACATATTCTACAAAAGTATACCATGACGACGATGTGAGCATCACAATTAGCGACCAGAAATAATAATAATAATTATTATTAAATTTAAATTTAAATGTATGTATATATTTTAAAATTTTTAAGTTGAAAAAAATAATAATATATAAATAAATAAAATTTATACAATAATTAAATTACGTGTGTGTGCGTGTGTGTGTGTGTGTGTGTGTGTGTGTGTGGTGTTTAAGAGGGCAGAGATTCGATAGTACCAGAAAATGCTTTAATTTCGGTGTCGGTCAGCCTGTCGCCATCCTCGTTAGCAACCTCCTTCAAAGAAATCAGCGTGCTCAGCAGGTCCACTGGGGGCCGTGACCGCCGCCGATCTTGTGCTCCTCTACAATGTTTGTCAAGAAATCGTCAAACTCTTTGTGGAGCTTCTTCATCTTAGCCGCACGCCTTGCAAGTCCAGCCACTCCAGAGCCGGAATGAAGTCGCCGATGTTGAAGACTCCGGCCAACTCATCATCTCCACCACCATCGACTTGAACTCGTCGGCTTTCGGGTCGCCGCGCCGCTTCCGTCGCCGAACACCCTTCGCCCAATCAGCACCCTCCTAGGGCATTGACGGTGCACACGTTCAGCAGCTGCCCCAGATTGGCGGGCGCTGGGCCTCCTCTCGCCAGTGCGCGCGTCAGCACCGCCACTTCTTGCTGTAAGTCAAGCCTCTCTCAATTAATTAGTTAATTAAATGCCAATAAAATACACTCGATTTCCAACAAGTCAAACCAAGACGCTAAGACATAATTTATTTTTCTAAACAAAAAATAAAAATAAAAAATAAAAAGAAAAGGAGAAAGAAAAACAAAGAAGAACATTCCTTGAACAGAGAGACAAAAAGGATTTAATCTAAATCTGACCTTTGAGTAATTTATTCAATTAATTTCCTAAAAAAAAAAAACTCAACTAAATTATTCCAAAAAACAGCTTATTTATTATATTTACCTAACTTAGGTTAAATGACAAGCGCGCACACACGCGTATATAATTGAGTTTATTAAATTTTGGAACAAGACTCTGTTGTTATATATGATTTTATAATTAACTTTTCAACGTTAAATCTATTGGATGATTTACTTTAAACTCTAGCAATTTAGAATTGTCTGTATCGAGTTGTGATTGGGAATAAATCAAATTTCAATTACATACACCATGCCAAATTTCTTAATGAAAAATAAATTAAAACTGAATGATAAGATAAATTCACGTACTAGTGAATCTAATTAAACTCATCAAATTTAAATTATTATTTTTTTTAACATGTTGATAATATGAAATAGTTGTAAATGATTGTTAACTCCTACTCTTAATCCTCTCCTGAAACAGGCATTTAAATTTAGTGAATTCCCGGCAAGATACGTGTGATCTTTGGCTAGGAACTTTGTCCATCCTACTAACACGTATTATATATATATATATATATATATATATATATATATTTATTTTATTTTTTTATTTTTCGGTCGCGGTCAAGACCTTGGTACCGAAATTTTGTTGAAGTCCAACTCCAAGTACAGTAACGTGTAGGGAGAATAAAGAACAAAAGACAAGAATTTAGTTATAACCTGTCTAACATGTCTAAACGCATCCAAGGCCCTGCCGGAGAAAAGGTGAACGGAAGTAATCTTCCTAAGCATCCGCCAGCGCGGGCCGTATGGCGCAAACACGAGATCTTGGTAATTATAGGCGATATGCTTTGCACCCGAGTTGGGTGGCCGGCTGGAGAAGTTGGAGTCGTGGATCTTCAGGAACTGAGCCGCCACAGAGGCTGACGCGGCCACCACGACATCGACGAAACCCAGCCGGAGATGCATCAGTGGCCCGTAAGTCTTAGCCAGGGCGGCTGTGGACCGGTGAGGCATGGAGCCCAAGTGGGGCAGGTTTCCTACAAGTGGCCATGGTTTCGGTCCAGGA
Source organism: Kandelia obovata (assembly GCA_021464305.1). Taxonomy (NCBI): domain Eukaryota; kingdom Viridiplantae; phylum Streptophyta; class Magnoliopsida; order Malpighiales; family Rhizophoraceae; genus Kandelia; species Kandelia obovata. Next base: position 1,665,396 of record CM038480.1, read on the forward strand.
GGGAGCGGCCGGGCGTGGCGGGTGCGCCGTGAGCCCAAGCTCAGTAGGAAGTAAAGTATGGCGGATACTAGTAGCGAGTAAACGATAATAGAAAACATTTTGGCTGTTTCTTTCAACACCGTTACTGATACAAAGAAAGAAAAGAGTCGAAGAATTTTTACAATTTAGCATAATAATAATGAGTGAGTTTTATAAAGCAGAGGAGGGGGGGCAAAACGTGGGGCGCGGTGTGGTGTGGTGCACGTGACCTACGGCACGGTCTCTCTGGTTGTTAGGTACGGGGACGTGACAAAAGGTTAGGTCGAATAATTTAGCATATTTCCATGTTCGGAGTCAGGAAATTTACGTTACAGTGGAAAAAAGAAAAAAGAAAAAAAAGGTATATGTTCTTTTTCTAGTTGGAAAAAATAAGAGGAAAAAAAAAAGATAAATAGATATTTCATTATTAATTACAATGATGACAAAAAAAAAAAAAATCGTTAGACATAGATCATATATTAATGCCGTGAATTTCATCTATCTAGAAAGATTAAAAAGATACAAGGCATTAATAATCTCATCATAAATTTGGTTAAAAGGAAAAACAAATTCGTTAGATTAGTTCGTGTTTAATAGATTTTTTTTTTTAATTTTTTTTTGTAGCCAAAGATGTTTCATTGAACTGTAATAAATTCAGGTATTTATTACACCGACTTTTGTTAAAACATAATAAATTCATTACCTTATATTATATATATATATATATATATATATATATATATATATATAACTTAACTTGATTCGGTTTTTAAACAAATCAAATTAAAAATCTCTATAAATTTAAGATTTACTCGCATCACTGTGGTAATACGAGGGGCAATAATTATTAAATATAAATCTTATTGAAAGTAAAAAATAAAAATTATCTGTTCTGAACATTGTGTCCGTCCAAATAAAATAATTCTAAAAAAAAAAGGTACTTATAAAATATAAATTATTGTTTTTAGAATAATTTAATATACGATCATTATTACAAATGTATATTTAATTCGCCAGTGTCTTCTTTCCCTGGAAATCAAGCTTCAAAACTTAATCAACTTATACCTTCAAAGTTGTCATCATCGTTGTAAGAACTGACTTTCATGTCCTTTTACACACGGAAACTTGTTATTGGCGTCGTTGAACTGAAATCTCTTTCTTTATTTCCATGTTGTGCGTTTTTAAGCACATCAACTACACCTAATACAGGCTTTGGTAATATCGCCCCCCACCCCGAAAAAAAAAAAAAAAAACTCCTAAAAACAGATCAGCAGATCATTAGCTCACTCCTCGCCTTTTGTAATAAACTCTGTTTGCCGTGGAAGCAAAGCTTTATAATTAGGATGACATTTTGGGACGATGAAATATTTCTGACGTTGAAATTGATAGATCGTTGATGCAGGACGCAATTTTAATTTCATTTAATAATAATCAAGAATGGGACCACGATCGTGCATGAAATAAAACGATTTATTATAATAATTATTATTATTTATTAATAAATCGCAAGTAGATTAATCACCTAATCAATGCTGTAGAATGAATTGGTGGGTGAAAAAAATGTGTGATAGAATGACAGCCAAGACTCCTTTCCTTGCTACTGCCGCGTATCAAGATGAGGCCAGGCACATACCAATCGATATGACTAACAATGAGAGATCGACTGGACTTTTTCAATGCCCATCATCGTCATTTTCTGGGTGAAATGGTAGAAGAGCAATAATGCTTGCTAGCATTGTCGCCCATCTTTGCACCTTGCTTTTTCCAACATTTGCTACGGCACCGTGCCCCATGTGTCCCACAGCATATTATTATACTTTCATGTGGGAAAAATTTAAAATTTTAATTATTAAATTAAAAGTTTAATCACCACACCACTTTCCTTTTATTTTTATTTTATTTTTATTTTTACTGACCGGTTTTACATTCCTAATTTCCACGTTTGAAATTAGTATCATATGTGAATCAACAATGCATTTTTCACCCAATAATAATAATTTAATCTATAAAGTGAGTTTTCCAAAACGCAGAGGAAACAGAATATCATATGACGAGAAACGACCATCGCTATAACAACGCCAAGAAACCCATGTGTGCGATCAATTGGGATGGATCACTGTATTCGAGATGTTAGAAATATCGTGCATGCTCATATATTAATAATCTCTGGAAACAGATTGGATTTAAGTAAAACTGGTGTAATTATTTTATACATGACGATTAAAACCTAGTCTGTCTCCTACGTTTGTAAGTTGACAAGGCACCCTACGGAGTATTCCCCTCCAGTTGTTAGGATGATTCTAGCTCTGCCGTGCTTCCACTCAAAAAGATGATGATGAGCCAAAAGCTTCAAATAAGTGGACCCACTAAAATTAATATTCAACTTTTTTTATTTTTATTTTTTATACAAATGCATTCTCTTCAGATTAAAAGATGAAAATAAAAAAATAAAATAAAATAAAATCACGTCTATCTATTGGATTATAACTGTAAGGATGTTAATAAAAGATCATTTTATGAGTGTTAAAGCTATATTTGATAATACGAGAAAAGACGTGGCCTTTCCAGCTATCACAAAAATCCGATGCTCCTTTTCGTTTGGAGACAAAAAGCTAATCAATGTATCGAAATTGCGCTCTTGGACAATTTTGCCTCTTTTTCCCTCAGCACTCCCACGTGGCACCTGCCATAAAAGACGAGCGGTTCTTCTTCTTCTTCTTCTTCTTTTTCTTTTCAGGTATTCAGTTGCACGGTAGTTGCAGGGTGTGTGTACCGTGTGTGTGTGTGAAGTTCATGTTGAGGTATGAATCTGGCTGCTAATAAAAAAATTGAGTAGAAATTTTCTTCGTCTGAACGGACGTGTTTGTTGAAATGTCCAAGCGCAACATCCCTTTGAATTATCAAAGGCTTCAAAAGATTACAACTAATGAAGATACGGTGTATAATTGCACGTTGAGCTTTGCAAAGCATAATAAGCTGAACCGGTTGTTTTTCCCTAAACCCCGGGTTCAATTACAGACACAAAACTCACTCAACCATCTCATCATCATCATCGTCCTCGTCGTCGTCAACAATTTCCTCTATCTTCATCTTCTTTACTGCTTTGGCAGCCTCATTGTTCCTCGGGCCATTGGAGAGTTGTATCAGTATGTCTGCCTTTTGCCCAGTAGCCGCATTCACTAGCCCGCCATTCTTCTCCACGTGGTAAATAAGGTCATTGCCCTTCCCGTCCGGCCCTGCATCTATGTAGACGGTTGAGTTCTCGTCAATCTCCTCTCTCACAAGCATTTTTGATAGCTCGGTAACCACCTTTTTCTCCAGCCATCTCCTAATGGGTCGAGCACCATAGACCTGTTCAACAGCAAGAGGCAGAATCAGTATTCTGGTCTCGTTACAAATGAAACAATAAAAGACGTTCAATACTTAATACTCACCGGATCATAACTCTCTGCCAATACATGGTCCAATGCAGCGTCAGTTACAGCTAACGCAATGCCCCTTTCGGCGAGGCGAACAGCTACATCTTTCAATTGTGCTCGGGCTACCTTCCGCAACTGATCGTGTGAGAGTGGATCGAAAACCACAATCTCATCAAGCCGATTTAGTAATTCAGGCCTGAAGTGCTTCCTCACCTGTCAAGATAATAACCATCCATTTGCAAATTAAAATTTACTAATTGAGTGTGTTGGCAAACGATAGGATATAGAACCCAAAAAAGACTAGATGCATGCAGCCGAATGGCCAATTCATCTATTTACCTCATTAGTAACTCGATCTCGAGCAACTTTGATCGAGCACTTCCCCGTTAATGCCGTCAGTAGGTGCTCTGCTCCCAGGTTGGAAGTCATGATAATGACTGTATTTCTAAAATCTACAGTTCGTCCTTGGCCATCAGTCAACCGTCCATCGTCTAGAACTTGAAGGAGTGTATTAAAGACTGAGGTATGCGCTTTCTCCACTTCATCAAATAGCACAACGCTGTAAGGCCTCCGCCTTACAGCCTCAGTAAGCTGCCCGCCTTCCTCATGTCCCACGTACCTGAGATGCCGCCATATGGGAGTAAGACGTCACGCTCCTATTACTTAAACGATGATCAAGAAAAGAGGCTATTAAGAAGTACAGGCTTACCCGGGAGGAGCTCCTATCAGTCGGGCGACGGAATGCTGCTCCATATACTCAGACATGTCAATCCTCACCAACTGATTTTCATCGTCAAAGAGTTGTTCAGCAAGAGCCTTAGCAAGCTCGGTCTTACCAACACCAGTTGGCCCCAAGAACAGAAATGATCCAGTTGGCTGTTGTGGCCTTCCTAAACCAGCCCTTGACCTGAGCACAGCTTCTGCAACGGCATTGACGGCTTGGTCCTGCCCAAAGACTCTTAGATGCAACCTCGCAGCAAGCCCAATGAGCCTCTCTTTCTCATTCTGGCCAAGTCTCGTAACAGGGATGCCAGTCCATCGGCTCACAACTTCTGCAATGTGGTCTGGTCCAACTGTTTCCGTCAACATCACGTTCTCCTCAGTGCTCCCTTCAATCCGCACCAAAGCAGCATCTATTTCCTCAAGTGCCCCAAATCGCAAATCCGCAACTCTAGCTAAATCATATCTTCTTTCTGCCTCTTGTATGGCAAAATGTATCTCTTCTCTCTTCTGCTTTAGTCGCCGGATCTTATCAATTCTTTGTTTCTCTTTATTGTATTTCATTATCAAAGGCTGAAGCTTTTCCCTCAAGTCGTCAAGTTCTTTGACAACCTGAAAAACAATCAAGGAATTAGGTGAGGAGGTGAAAGGAAGAAGAAAAGAAGAAAAAAAAAAAAATTGTGCTGCAAGTAATTTATTTACTGTAAATATATTTGCAAATATATACTTACCTCTGCAAGTCGAGCTTTGCTAGCTTTATCCTTCTCTTTCTCAAGTGCATGGAGTTCAACCTCCAAGTGCATTCTCTTTCTTTCAAGGTTATCAATTTCTTCGGGCTGACTATCCAGTTGGACTCTCACGTTTGCACAAGCCTCGTCGACTAAATCAATTGCCTTGTCAGGCAGATGACGCCCTGTTAAACACAAGAAACTAACATTATGACTTGCCAGTGAATGATCAATATTTAGGACTTACACTAATCTCCATAATTAAAACCTCGGCACCAGATTAAGACAAAAAAAAAAAAAAAAAAAAAAAAAAAAAAAAGAAAATAAATAAATAAGACCTATAACGAAGACAGAGATATACCTGTAATATAGCGGCTTGATAATTGGGCTGCAACTACAAGAGCCCGATCTAGAATTCGAACTCCGTGATGACCCTCGTATTTCTCTTTCAATCCTCTAAGAATGCTAATTGTGTCAGTGACGCTGGGCTCCGCCACATAAACTTGTTGGAATCTTCTCTCAAATGCAGCATCTTTCTCCACGTACTTCCTGTACTCTTCCAGTGTTGTAGCACCAATACACCTCAGCTGACCTCTAGCAAGCATGGGCTTAAAGAGGTTGGCAGCATCCATAGACCCTTCTGTTCGACCAGCCCCAAGAACGAGATGGATTTCATCAATGAATAATATCACCTTACCCTCAGCCTCTTCCACTTCTTTCAACACAGCCTTCAACCTCTCTTCAAACTCTCCCCTATACTTGGCCCCGGCCACGAGAGCACCCATATCAAGGGCAATAAGTCTCACATCAGCAAGATTACTCGGGACATCTCCTCTTACTATCCTTTGAGCCAAACCCTCCACCACGGCAGTTTTGCCTACCCCTGGCTCACCAATGAGAACCGGATTGTTCTTAGTCCTACGTGATAGAATTCTGACTACCCGTCGAATCTCCTCATCTCTGCCTATAACCGGGTCAAGCTTTCCAGCTTGCTCCACAAGATCTCTACCATAAGTCTTCAAAGTTTGGAAAGTTGTGTCTCCAGAAGCGCTCTCCACTTTTTTTCCTTCCTTTCCTCGAAGTTTTTCCACCTCAGCTTTCACTCTAGCCTTAGCCACTCCAGCCTCTTTCAACAAATCGCAGATCTGGGAATCCTCAAGAAGTCCTAAGATCAACTGATCAACAGCCAAATGGGTATCCCCACGTGATTTCTGCAAGGCTTGTGCGCGTCTAATGATCTTGATAAAACTAGTGCTCGGCGGAACTTCATCTGGGGGCGGTGATTGGGAAGGGAGTTTCTTCAGGGCTGAATTGAATACTCTCTCAGCGGCCTTTGCCGCACTTTCGCCTCCAGCACTAGCTATCCCCTGGCTAAAAATCCCAGTAGGATCGGAAATGAAGGCCGCGGCGAGATGCAAAGGAGTCAGCTGAGCATGACCGCCGGTGACGGCTAATTCATGAGCAGCAGCAATGGCCTCATTTGTCTTATTGGTAAATTTTCCAGGATCCATACTAGACGTTTATACAACTGCAAAACAAATCCCCCCCTAAAATAAATCAAAAAAAAAAAAAAACTTTAAAAGTCTGCTAATGAACAAAATAGGTCACCGTCAGAACAAGCCATGTCCAACTGATTCGCACAAAAAGCAGAGAAAATCATACCATACGAATATACAATCACAGAAGAAAACACGTATAACCATTTATGAAAGTCATCAATTCACAGCAAAACCACATTGACTTAGCGGCCATGAGTGATTACAACAACCCAGAACAAACAGAAACATGAGAAACAGAACCAACTTTATTCAACAAAAAAAAAAAAGAAAAAGAAAAAACTACGATCCTCCTCCACCTACATCAAACATCGGAGTAACCTACCTTGTGAGAAGAGAAAGTCTTATGAGCGACGAGAAACCTCCGAATGTAGTAGAATCGATTCTTGTGGTTTTCTTCTTTGTTTGGCTTTAATGGGTTCTGTCTGTACGTCTCCCTGCGTGCACTGTTGGTTCTCTGAGAAGAAGAAAAATCGGAATGGGAGAGACATGGAGACAGAGAGTCCATTTTTATTGAGGGAAGAGAGATATCTGGAAAGGACTGGACACGTGGTGCTAGAAACTCCTAGAGAGAGAGATACGGAGAAAGGCTGCCTCGTTTTATGGAACCTCCTAGAATTTTCCCCACCCGCCCGACTTGTAAATACCAGTTTTGTTTTTTATTTTTATTTTTTTAATTCTTTTTCCTCTCTTGTTGTTACGGGTGAATTCATTATAACATAAATATTATCCATCCACAAACTTAAAAAAAAAAAAGTTTTAATTTTTTAGAGGTCACAATATGTTTTTATTTTTTTTTTTGAGCTAAGCAAGACAATATAATTAAAAAATAATTTAGGAAATCACATCCTTTAATTTATTTTTTTAAGCAATATAAAAAAATAAAAATGATACTCAAAGTTATAACTTCTCAACATCCAATAAATTAATCGGCAAAATTAAAGTAAATTTTATAATACCTAAAAAAAATAAAAAAATAAAAATCCAATGAACGTTTGGACAACACTATTAAAGCTTGATAATTAACAACAAACAATTCTACAAATTACAAATGCTGTTGGCTCCCAGACTGTCAAACATTCGAATAAATTGCCAGCAAAAAGATTCATTGCCTGTAGCCGCCAGATTCAATAAATACCAAAACTATTTCCCTATAACTGCAGTTTGGTAAATCAAGGCGCCTGTCAAGTGAAAAATAAAAATAGTTTTGAGTAACACCCATCCTTTAACAACGTCCCCGTTTTGATCTAAACCCAGTTAAAAGCTATACAAAGACTTCTTGTAGCTGGGCGTATCTGCACTTCCAATCCCAGAAAATGAATTTTTAACCTTCAAGTTTGCTCTCCTGGAGAGAAGACCGGTGAACAACCTTTCTGCTGCAGGATAACGACCGGTTAATTAGGTAAAAGCTAGCAAAAAAGTTAGGTAAGTCAATCCAAGTTCATCTACACAAGTATATGGATTTCTCTGTTGATATCACTCTCCTAGGCAACGGTCTGGAGTGCCAACGCTAGATTGCATAATTGTTCAGTGAATCATCGCTAATGGACATAGGCCTAGGAAATGTTTTAAAATTTCAACTTGGGGATCTATCCCTTGAACTTCTAACTTAGACAAACTTAACTTTATGGGTTTGGGAGGAATAAAATATATTTAACTTCAAAAAGCTTTCCAAAGTTCTAAACACTCCATTCAGACGCATCATCATGGGACACACTCAATATTAGCAAATTCCAGGGATTTCATTCAACACTCAAGTGTCGTCAAGAGATGAGACCTCATGTAGCGAAAAAAGCCACTAAAAGAGACAAACAAAACATCATTGAAGCCACATGCAAGTCAGGATTTAGATATTCAAATATATTGCCAGTGATCAGCCATCCATGCTTACGTTTTTGGATAAAGCACTACTACTGTGAAATTAAAATCATCATGAACAACCTCATACAAAATCTACATGAAGAGTTGTTTGTTCCCAATACATGCTAAGCGTGGAAAGGTTAGTGCATTCTTGATATGAAATCACATCTCTAACAAGGGAGATACAAATTCAACGATGGTTTCAGTATGTACATGCACAGCCCACCAGGAATGGCTTATGACAAAACAATACTTCATCTCTTATGCACATAAAAAGTTGCTATGGACCCACACTCGAATATTCACAGAAATAACCATAGCACAGCTTCATCACAAGCCTGCCCAAAGTATATAAAAACCAATTGCCGATAAAAGTGAAACTCACATCATATGCAATGCAAGCAGGTTTTCACTCATCGTCACTGTCAAAAACAACTGCCTTTCGTCGATTGGGTGGATTCTTCCTTGGAGGGGATTCCTCATCTGACTCGATCTCAGCCCGCTTCCGGCCACCTCCATAATCCTTTGCCTTTTGCTTTGGCTCCTGCCAAAAAAGGCCAAGCAGGGAAATTGAGACTCCTATCAAACACACTTCAGTTTGTTCTTATGCGTATATTCTATCTTTCTGGATTATTTCCACTCATTACACTATAAGAATGTCAGTATTTGTTCAAGCAGTGAAGACAGCAGTACGGTTTTAGGTTAGTGTCCACACAATCATATTGGCTACAATATGGAAAATCCAATAATTTGCAGACCAACTTCTACTTGCTAATACATAACATTTAAATAGACCTGCATACCTCAATATAGTCATCCTCCTCTGAGGCTCCATCAACTTCTGCCTCTTCTATATAATGTTCATCTTCCTCTTCTTCATATTCTTGCTCTGGCTCCTCAATCCCTTTATGAGGGGGATAACTGTCATCCTCATTGCCATCACTTTCATATTCTGACACATCTCTTTCACTGTCAGAGAAGGTCACTGGGAGATTCGATGATTTGGCACAGGACAATGATGATTTATGAAGAATATCTTTGTGTCCCTGTTATTATTATTATGGACATGAATATAAGAGGGCTTGCCATGCCAAAAAAAAAAAAAAAAAAGGCAATTTACAGCATCATTGCAGGTTGCAAGACCTTTTTGGCATTCATGATGCGTTTCTCTGCTCGAGCTTCCACTTCCAGGTCCTCCTCAAAGTGACGACGAGAATGATGGGAGTCAAAATAATCTGGTTCATCATCCTGATTTATAGAAGAAAACAAGAAGTTTAAAGAAGTGAGTCAAATCTTATAGTACATTTGAGTGCAGAAAGGAAATTGATGGGTTTTTCCAACAATAGAAAATTTTTTGAAATGGTCAAAAACATATGAGAGAAAGAGAGAGAGAGCAGCAGTTATTTGAACATATTGTGATGCAAAAAAGGAATACTACAAACACCTACAACATGGAAGAAATAATAAAAGAATATAACAGGAATGGTAATAGCCAGTGAAAACCTCATCTAGAGCACCCTCCAAAAAGCCAGGTGAAAGCTGGCGCCTATGCTCCACTGGTTGAGTATATTTACGGCTAACCTTTTCCTTCTTTCGGTTAAGAAATACATTTGCTCTTATTGTCTGACTTTCAGCCTATACAGCATAAGAACATTAGAAATTGGAAATCCTTTTCTTTACAGAAATAAATGCAACTATAATCTTAAGTTCTGTATTACCTTTTCTTTTTCTTCCTTTTCTTTCTCAGGATCAATGATGGTGATGCAATTCTTAACTTTATAAACCTTTCTGTGCCGCGAGTCAACAAGAGCAGTCAATAGCCTGTGAGATTTTGACGACAATGATGATGGCATGAACTTCATCTTTTTTAATATTCTTCCTTGTGATTGAAGAAGAGACTGCAAGTGTGGATTAAAAACAAACCCTTTAACACAGATTCAAAGGCATATATACAGCAGAAAATGCCATAACAAGAGAGCACAAGTTTTCAGGTTCACATGCTCCTGCTTCGCAGCACAGGCGTAACAACCCTAAAACTGTTTATACGCAAACCAACATTCCAAATGGCTGAATCCTTAAACTGATGCAGAAATGTTACGTAACAAGAGAATGCTGCTGGCAAATTAATAGTCCAGCAGAAACCTATATTGGGTGAATTTCACTGGTGGCAAGTGAAAAATGTTCTAGTTTCTGGAAATTTTTTTCATATATAACAAAGAAAAAGAGTATACCCACTGCACAAGGCTCCCACACATTTTGGGTTCTGGGAAAGGGTTAGACGTGTACAATAAATTGCCCACAGAAACAGAGGGAAAAGGTGTCTACTAATTAAGTAATTCTCACCAGCCAACCAGTTTCTAGATTATATGCACAACAAACAAATCAAATCCACAAAAACTGTGTGTTTTTAACATTCTCGGTCTCTCAAGGACAAGGCGACAAAAGCCCTCAGCATCTTAAGAAGATCCTTTCTCTTGAACAGTATGCTATCCACTAAGAGAAAACTTACAGACTATATGTCTAAGAGCAAGTGTTCTGACCGGCAACTACTTCTATCCTTCCCAAGCATTTTTCATGTGATCAAAAACCAAAACATACAGAAACAGACTAACAATGGATCTAGTAGAAGCTCAACATTTCAGTTGAACAGTTGCAATCCATACAGATATATTTTTAGCAGATCAACCTTTTTTTCCAGTAAGCCAACATCCAGCAGGCTTAAAAATCTAAAACTAAAACAAAAACAAAAACTAAAAATAATGCCGGCACACAAAAAGAGATAAAAAGAAAAGGTCTCAATTAATTAAATCACTTGTCAAACAGATTGGAGATGCCACCTTGTTATGTCTAAGGAAAAGATGCATTTGATCATGCTGTGCATCTTGCTCAGATACATCAAGAACTTCATTCCCAATTAATAACTGTAAACTGCCATCTGACCATCTCACAAAACGAGCATTGCTTTCGACCTGCATATAGAAAGAGAATTCAAAGTATTAATTGGTTGTCTTAAGATAAAATTGGACTATTATGGAGCAAACCATATTCTTGGATGCCAAACAAGTGCAACTAAGCAAATTTTAACCTAAAAAGTTGGAAGACAGGAAAAGACACAAATAAAACCAAAGCTACTAAAGAAACACAAAGAGTGTGGATAGTTCCTAAACTCAAAGCTCCTAAAATGTTCCTTTCTTGGATAAATCAGCATTTTTGTTCCAAGTATATAATACTTGTTTCCCACTGAAAGAAGACTAATAGCATATCCATTAAAACTGAAAGAACCTAATAAAATTAATGGGTTTTTAAATGACAATCAAAATTTAATAAACCAAGCTCCATAATATATCTATCATAATTACACAAACATAGTGAGGAAGAAGAAGTGGCTTTCTATATCACTTTAAATACAGTGCTGACTACATTTATTTTTTATCTGGCATTGGACAAAATAGCTTACAATAATGTGTAGTTGACTGTCTTGTACACAAAATGTCAAGCAGCACAGCAACTCAAAGTTTGGTCTTTTTCTACAGTAAAAACTAAAAATTGACTATCATACAATCAAAGCCGCTATCAGTTTCAGCACAGTCTGATCCTTTCTGCACTGCTAGGTGACTGGATCTTTGACTTTCATGAGAACACCATATTGACAATCATACAATAAGGCCTACTACTAATTTGAGTGAAAAGAACACTATATAATAACTCTTTGACGTGCAATTATCAAAAGCATTTGTATCATAATGCTATCTTCCAAGCTCCTTGACACACATGGTTCCAAAGGGGAGAGTGAGAAATTTACTCACAGAAGTTGCGCCATCATGATTTTTAACAGTTCTCCATCGGACAATATTGTGTTCCAAGCGTATAGGCCTTCTGCCTCCAGACTCATCCGTTATAAAATTTTTCTCTTCCACATATGTCTTAGGGTCAAATTCTTTTGGATCAATGCCCATAATGTTGGAAACCTTGATGAGACGCATCTGCAAAAAATTATTAAAATCCCCTCTCAAGTAAAACACATAAAAACACAGATAGCCAATAATTTAGAGGATCAGGTGAACAACAAGTGATATTGAAATAGCCCTCAAGCACATTGATTAGTGCCTTAAAGATTGTTGCTGTCGCTTTCACAGAAACAAAAGAGTTGCAAAATGCAACTGCAAATATCCAATTAAAAATCTTCTTAAAGATTGTTGATGTGGATTACACATAAAAACAAGAGTTGCAAAATGCAATTGCAAATATCAAATTAAAAATCTTCTAAAAGCATATTTAAGAAAGAAATCTGCTTTGAAAACATGCCACTTTCCAAGAAAAAAGTAAAAGAGATTTAACATCAAATTTAGAAAAGCTTATTCTCGAATCATTTTTCCTAAAAACCTAGCAGAATGCTCATATTATTACACCTCCAGTTTCTTTGCTCGAAGAGACAAAGTTTCATGATGTGGAGCTTGAGCATGCAAGAGATATCTTAAATAACAGCTCAGCAGCAGATAGGAAAAAAATAATATGCCATGTTTTTCATTTAATCAAATGAAAAAATAAAGTATACACCTTGTTTGAAGGAGCTGGGGGTGGTAAAAATGGAATGTCTATTTCCAAAGGGGGCCCAACTGGCTTCTCTTTGGGTTTAACATCAACATCTTCTTCCGACTCATATCTAGCATCTTCATCAGCAAGCATATCCTCTGGCCTAAGATTCTTTTCATAGCTCTCTTCCTCTTCCATAGGAGACCTCTAAGAAAGAAAACATTTGGTTTGTAACACGCTTGATGACACACAAATATGAAAAGAAAAGAAAAAAAAGAATTCACTAACTGCCTTTGGTAATTAGTAGTCAATACTCACATTTGAGTCTCGTTCAATGTCATCCTGAGCTGCATATCCTGTCTCTTCTTCATCATCTGAGTCACCAAACACATCACGTATCTCAGCAGCTGAGTGTGCAACATGAGTATGATTCTTCTCCCCATAAGGTGAGTTACTGCAACAAAGATAAATTTTTACAACAGTCAATAAAGTTAAAACCAAGTATTAGTTAAAGCAACAAGCAGTAACTACTGGTTAGTAAAAAGTAAGGAAATAACCTTGGACTTGTAGCCTGATCAACCTCCTCATCCTCCTGGTCAGCGTAATGTTGATCCTCAAATCTCTCAGACTCACTTTCAATAACATCTCGCCTTCGGCTAGTTACCACTCTATGACCATAATCTTCTTTCTCGTCGCTTTCAGTATCTTTCAAATCACTTTCTTCCCTCTGGTCTGCACCATCTACAGCCAGCAAACTCACTTCTCTTTCACCCTCGCTTTCTCCTGGGTCAGGTTCAACCTCGCCCATTTGCCCTTCATTCTCTACTTCCGCATACTCACGACCCTCTATATCACCATCAATGTCAACTTCACCTTCACCTCTGTCATCATTCCTCAATTCTCCCTCAGCCTCATCCTAAAAAGATTATTACAAGTAAGCAACCTTTACAGAAGCAAAAACCGCCCAGCATTGAAAAAAAATAAAATCACTTTCTACTATTTTTAACTTTAGAGCAAGCAGTTGAACCATTGAAAATCGCATTAAAATCGGGGGAGCTCTAATTCCCCCAGTATTACAATAAAGAAAAACCATTTAATCAAGAAAATAGAATTAAACTGATAGATGAATAAAGATAAACCGTTTAATCAAGAAAAAGAAAACTGAATGAATTGGCCGCCGGGGGGGCATTACTGAGGCATAATTGGGCTGGGGATTGGATTCATGCTCGGAATCGATCTCTTCTTCTTCTTCCTCGGACTGATCGCCGAACAGGTTCTGCATCATCTGGTGCCTCTTCTCTTCCCCCATCGTTTCCTCCCACTTAATCTCCTCTCTCTCTATCCATAGGATCGCCGGTGGCTGACCGTTGAGCCCTGCAGCACAATTATCGCCCGTTTATCGGTCTTCCGAGGTCCTTGAAAATCCTTTTACCATCGTAAGCTCGTTTAACAGTCTATCATTTTGAATTAATTAGAGAAAATTGTATTAATTATTATAATCTTACAAAACGAACTACAGCTCGAGTTTGGCGAAACTCAAATTAACGTAAAATTTTTTTCATTTAATTACTAATTAAATTATTATTTCAAAATAATAATATACTGAATCTTAATTATTAATTAATTATTTATTAAATTATTGATGAAATTAGTTTTAAAATATTGTACCGTATTTTTTTTCTTACAAAATATTCAGTTTTCTTGTAAAATTCGGAAGATTTATGTTCGTTATAATTATAATAATGATTGAAAAATTGTAAAACATCCGCAAGATAGTTATAAGACGTATCCTTAAAACATTTTATCAATATCATACTATCATGAATAGGCAATAATTTATGCAGGAATCTTAATATAGATGTCTAAATTGAGTTGCCAAAACGAGGATAACTTTTTTTTTTTTCATTTTTAATTGCATCATAATTATAGTTTATATATAGTAAATCATGAATGTTATTATTAGATATTGATGTTTTTTTTTTATAATATCATCGTACAATAATTTGTATTATATATTAACATTAAATGATCAAATCGTAATTTACGTGGGACGTTTGGTAATGGTTGTGATAATTGAAGATGAATCGTTGTAGTAAGTAATATTCACTGACACTAATTTATATTGTAAAGTATGTTACATTATGATAAATTTATTTTTATTCCAAATGATTGGATATTTCTTTAATACATAACTACAGTTTCTATTCTTTATTCTTTTTTTTTTTTGTGGTTAAAGAAATACTCAAAGTATTGAAAAATAATAAAAATGAGGTTATTAAAGCTTTTTTTTTTTTCCCAAATTTGTGTGAATAGGAGATAAAGAGTTCTTAATGAGAATACTAAAATTTACAAGTAAAAAAAAATAAATAACAGATAAATTATTAATGTTTTCTCAAAATTTCATAAATGTGAATTTTAATTTAGATATTCTAAAAATAAAAAAAAAACATGAATAGGGATAATGTATTTTACATTTGGAATTTAATGCCTAAAAATGTCATGCATGTGCAAGCATCCGCACTAGATTAATTTTGTTTCAATGGAAAATTGGTGGGACAGAGAAATTGTGGATCCCACACTCTGATGATTTGCATCACATGACGTATTTTTAATGGGAGTTAGTAACACTTGATTCCCTCTCTATATCCTGAACCACCCCCACAGGACCCGCACGTGCTGCACTTTTTGCCTCCCCCAACTTGATCCGCCCACCCAAGACACGCATTTCTTCACCCTCAGCTTCGGGGCGCCCAGACGTAACCCTAGCTTCGTCTTTCGAGCCTCAGCCTCGGATCCGAGCCTCGGTTTTGTTCCTCCCCCCTCGTTGAAAATTTCGCTCAATATTTCAATCGCTCTCTCTCTCTCTCTCTCTCTCTCTCTCTCTCTCTGATCTCATTTCTATCTCTTGGCTGGCCAGTGGGCAGGCTTGATTCCAACACTAGTTCATTCAAAGAAAAGCACAGTGGAGAAGGCGTCGAAGCAAACCCGTGAGTCCAGACCCAAACTCTATCTTGGACTTTGCTTGAAACCCTAGGTTCTTTGCTCTGGGAAGTTAATTGCTGAATTTTTGATTATTTGGGTGATGGGAAGCTGTATTTCAGCCTCTTTTGAGTTTTCTTGGGATTCTTTGTCATGTAAATGGACCTTATATGTGGGGGCGTGAATTTTGTAGCTGTGCTCTGATCTTTTTGGGATTTTGTTGTCCAATGTGCGATTCTGGGTTTTGGTGTCTGTTGAAAGAAGGGTTTTGGAGAGGGGGGTCTTAAGGGGAATTCGAGATGCTACGAGTTTTCATTGTTTCTTACTCTTTCCCACTCTGTGTGTGTGTGTGGCGATAAATAAATAACATGCAATGCTCAAATTTTGGTTCTTTTAATCTTTCACAAAAGTCGTATCTTTACACGGTAAGCATAAGGCTTTTGTGTGGGTCTTTGGAAATTCATGCAGCTTTTTTTGTTTTTTTTTGACTCATCATTGGTTCATTTTGTGTCACTATATCTGGGTATTCAGTTATGTGCCTTGTTTTGAACTCATGGAGCTGGCCATTGATTTAAGGTTCCTTCGGTTAGCATGGGAGTGTGCATTTTTGTTTATCTGTTGCTTTCTTCAGTTCTCTCATCTGGATTGATGATTTATGTATGGAATTTTTACTTGCTTAGATGTTGTTTATGCTATTCATTTTTCATCTTTTTCCTGGCTTCTGGTATGATATTATTAAATAGCTCACTACTAAAATTCTTTTTTTTTGGGTGTAGTCTACTCTGTTGCCTTGGGTATGAATGGTTTGCTTCACTTGTAAAATGGGCATAACTTTATGAGTTGCAGAGGATGTAAATTGCATAGTGAATGTGTCATTGGTGTGATGATCTTGGAACTGAAGAGAATCCTTGTTTGGAAGGAAAGATGTAGCCACAGTAGAGAAATTGTCAATGTTCATATACATACCTAAAGGAGGTCAGAGTAAAGGCTGTATAAAAATAAGAATTTGATGATGCTGATTAAAAAATTCATTATTCCAATGTTGCACAGACTGTTGGGAAATGTATTGGATTTGTTTCTTTTGTTTGTATGGCACAATGAAATGTATTTATTGATTTCCAGCTGCATTTTGAGACAAGATGGTATGTCCACTCCAGTATAGGATGTACGACTAGAAGATGAAGATTTTTATACTTTTATTATTTTCCTCATTTTCATAATCCCAGCTCAATAATGTGGATATCTCTTTTGTTAAATCATAGCAAAACTAAGGGATCAAATTTCTGTTTGGTTGATTAATGTCAATATCATGCACAATGCAAGAAATGGTCGGGGTTAAGTTTATATGGTTTTGATTTTAGGATGTCATGTTGATACGTGAATATGTATGGTGCAAATTCTTTGCTATAATAGAAGGTAGCTCCTTGCAATCAAAAAATTTAAAGATCATTTGCAGCTTAAAGTTTGATGGTTACTTCTCTCAAGAAATATGAACTATCTGTTTGTTAGTCAATTAAGCATAGATAACAGTCTATTCCTTCAACAAATGATCATCAGAGACTTGACTTCTTGGATATGATGTTTATAACAAGTTTTTTCTTCTATGTTTACCCTGTAATTAATTCTTTTCTTATTTCCTTAAGATTTTTCTTGCCAATGATTGGTTCATGATATTACTGTTTTGATTAGAACTGCGTGTCAATACTTTAGATCTCTCTATGTTGTATGATCTTGTGAATAACATGAAGGTGATAGTTGGAGTGCCACTAGAATGCAAGGAAAATGCGTTTGAGTTCTTTAAAAAGATAAATTCAATTTCATTATCCTTAACCAAATCATCGTGTAAAATCTAAACTTAATTATATTTCTTGTAGGCGGCGAGTTTCTTCTCAGAAAATTTAGTTCTTGAAGATTTTTGGAGTGAGTCATCTATGCCTGGCAACGAGGTTGGAGACAGGATCCATAATTTCTTTGGACAGGAGAACTTGACCCAGGGCCAGCCCCAGTCACAGGTTATTGACAGGAGCTGGCCTGGGCTAAGTAACAATCTGTGGACAGGGAACCGTAGACAGATTGGCACATCACATATTTCTAACCTGAAGAATATACAACAATCAGGTATCAGTTAACGTTTTAGCTAATTGTCATATCATTTCCTGTAAATATCCTATTAAACGTGAATATATTGGTTTTTTCTTGCCAATACTTTTCTAATGACAAGAGTTCAGGACAGCTTCATGTGGTTTATATGTGAAAATGATCTGAGTTTCCATGTCATTTAACATATCTTTTTATTTTGACATTAGCTGATTCTGAAAGAGGACATGCTAGTCACTCCTCAGGCATGCAGCAAGCTTTTAATTTTTCACAAGCAACTCTAAGGCCTGACTTTGCTAGAAGTCAATCACAAAGCCAACAGACATCTTTGAATGGCTATATGCACGGATATCAGGCTTTCACAACTAGGCAGAATGAAGAAAAATTTTTAGCAATAGATACAGAAGGAGATCAGCATAATTTTATGTCAAGAGGTTTTTCAGTTCTAAACTCAGAACTAGGAACTGTACCTGAAAATCATGAGAAGAATTCAACAAGGATGGATTTTACCGAATCTCCAGTAAATTTTGATTTTTTTGGAGGTCGGCAGCAAATGAATAGCCAACATCCTGGAATGATGCAATCTTTGACGAGGCAGCAGCCTGGGATCAATGACATGCAGCTGTTACAACAAGAAGTCATCCTTAAGCAAATGCAGGAAATTCAGCAGCAGCAGCAACATCAGAAGCAACAGATGCAGCAACAAGAACCAAGGCAACCTCATTCTCTACATCAGGTTTCCTCTTTTGTGCAACAGGGAGCCAGCGGTCAGTCACAGGCAATCAATGGCATTCCCATCCATGAACCATCCAATTATTCATGGCGGCCTGAGCTTATGACATCAAGCCCAAACTGGCCTCAGCATGGTATGCCTCCAGTTATGCATGGATCTTCAAGTGGACTTACGCTTCCTCCTGAGCAGGGCCACATTCCAGACTTGATGGGTCTGGTTCCTCAGCAGATAGATAAATCTTTTTATAGTGTCCCAATCTCTGGAACAAGAGTCACTCCAAGTCATTCTTCTGCTACCCAAATGGAAAAGCCTAGAATACAGCAGATATCAGGTAACAGTAATTCCTCTCCTGGTAATCAGTATAGTGGGTTTGTGGACCAAGTTAGCATGCAGGATGGGACTTCATTTTCAACACAGGAATATCAGGAGAAAAATTTGATTGGGAGTGCTGATGGACTAGGCTTAAATAGTGGATTTAACTTGGAAAACTTGCAACAAGTGAATTCCCACCAAAACAACGGGTTTGTGCAAGAATTTTGTGGGAGGCGGGAAATGGCTGGTCCATCAGAAACATCACAGGAGAAAACAGTAATGCAAGTTGTCCCTTCACAAAATGTGGCTACATTAGATCCTACTGAAGAAAGGATTTTGTTTGGTTCAGATGATAATTTGTGGGAATCATTTGGAAAGGGCACTAACGTTGGTCCAGGTGGTTACAATATGCTTGATGGTGTAGACTATTTTGGATTTCCTTCAGTGCAGAGTGGGCGTTGGAGTGCTCTCATGCAATCTGCTGTAGCAGAAACTTCTAGCGGTGATGTAGGGCTACAAGAAGAGTGGAGTGGCTTGACTTTCTGCAATAACCCACCTACAGCCAGGACTCAGCAGGCCCCAACTGTTAGTGACAATGGCAAACAAGATCATTTTTCCTTGGCCAGTAATGGTTTGCAGACTGTGTTTACACCGAACTCTGGGCCCTTATCCATACCTGATGTTGCTAATGTCAATAGCCTTAGTACTGTCCCCAGAGTTCAGCAGTCTGGGGTCAAATCTTTAGATGAAGAGAGTATGACAAAACATAGTGAATTTACTCAAATGCTTCCTGGAGAAGAAGCCAAATGTTTAGATCACAGACGTCTAGAAAAGTGTGTTGATAACGGCAGTTTCACATATAAAAAGCCTGATCATTCTTCAGAGGTCGAATCAAATGCAAAGAGCATTTCTGGTTCATGGACAAATCAACGGAGCATTCTCACAAGTAAGATTGGTGGGCAATCATTAGGTAAATCCAATGGCTGGAATGTGATCAATTCTCTACCGCAAAGCTCAGTTGCTGCACTTGAAGATCAGCGAGATAAAAGCTCATTGCAAGCTTCAAAGAGTTCTGTCCAGAAAGGTCCAATGCTTGGAACATTTGGTCTTGTTGGAAGCCCACAAGTTAAATCTGAAAATTCTACTTGTGGTCAGGTTGCTGGAACGGATTCAAGCTTTGTGAGGACCAGCCAGGAAAACAGCCAACATTTTCCAAACAGCACTAATATTGATATCTGGAAACACGTTGATTCTTCAGTTAATCTTAATGTAAATGAAATTCCAAGAAAATGCCAGCCTCATGTGGATAAGAGCCAACCAAATTTTAATTCATTGGGAAGTAATAGTTTGGACAATGGGAATGCTGAAGCTCATGAAATGCAGAATCTGAACATAAAAGAAAATTCAACCAATAGTTTTCATCAAATGTCCCACCAGAGTTCAAGTTCTGGTGTTAGACAAAGTTCTGGGTTGCATGCCAGTGATTCGTGTGCTTTGCCTGGAGCAAAGCAGAAGTCATCCACCTTTCGAAAAGCTTCTGCAGTTCGTAAATTTCACTATCATCCTATGGGTGATGTGGAAGTTGATGTCAAGCCATCTCAAGGAGGAAAGCATGATACTTATCGTCAGTCCTCACCACAGCAGGTTTTGCATCAGCAGTTGAAATTTCCCAGTCATATAGCTAGGAATACTGTGGTAATTGAGAAGGTGATTATTGCTTCCTCACATGGGAAGACAGCAAATCGCCTTCTCTCCTTCAGCTGTAAATTGTTTTCTTCATGGAACAATACTGCTTGTAGCAGATTTTTTGATGGTTTTTATGTTGCAGGGTTGCTCTTCTGGTTTTCATGGAGAAAATGCACCAAACAATTCCACAATATCAAGGTACACAAAGTGTTTGAGATTTCTCTGTTTGTTCTCAGATTAGGTGATTTATATTTGTCATGTCTTGGTTTGATTGCTTTTATCCTTATTAGTAATTTTGCTGACTGATAATGGCTATTGTCCAGTGTTTGAATTAGTTTCCTTCATTCTTCTGCTGTCTATGCAATTGAGCTTTATGTTTTGCATGCTGAAACATATTGCAGTCAAAAGATGCTCGAGCTTCTTCATAAGGTGGACCAAGCAAGGGAACCTGGAAATGGAATCCATTTCAGCTCTTCCAACAATAATCGATCTTCTGAAATGCCTGAAGCTGAGAGCTCTGGTGTTGTCTGGCAAAATCAGTCCTCTGCTTCTCAAGGTTTTACTTTACAACTGGCTCCTCCATCTCAACGCTTGACTACTTCAGATCTTTTCTTGTCTTCTGGGAGCCCATCACAGGCAAAAAATTATCCAACTTCAAATAATGTCACTTCCACTACATGGCTGGCTTCTGCATCATCTCTTCAGCACTTACCTCATTCGTGTGAAATATCTCAAGGAGAATTAAAGGCTAATCTTTCAAGTACCATAGGAAAAAATGACAAGAATTTCCAGGAAAATATTTCTGCCTCTTTTCCCCCAGGTTTCCACAACTCAGGAAGTCGTTATGAAGATCAACAAATGAGTGGTACAGGTGGAAGGCCAACAAGCAGTCAACCTGTTAATCTACCTTTTGATAGGCTTTCTTCCCAATCACAAGAGATGCAGAAGTCTTTTGAGAGAGCTCCAAGCAGTCAATCAGCATTTGCATCATTGCCTGGCACATCAGGAACTACATCATATAATGACATTGCTTCTGCTGATGAGCCATCTCGGCTGGGTAGTTACAGCCAAAACCATGCAAGTGATTCTGCCCAACAATTCCCCTTGTTAGACACTGTTCAAGGTCCTCAACTGTATGATGCATCTCTTACGTCACAGGAGGGTGCTCCTTCAAACATTTCACCTTTCAACAGGACCAGGGTCTCAGCACAGCAACATTCTTTTGGTTCTCAGAATTTTAGGGTTCCAAACAATACACTTAGGTCCAGTCTTCAATCAAATCTCAATGCTGAAGCAACTCTTTCTCAACATCAGAAGCTGGAAGAGAAAATTGCACAAAGGGGAGGGAATGTTTCATCTGAATCTGGCACATTTGTGAATTCACATGCGTTTGTTGGGAAAGAACATCCACCAAAGGGAGACAATTGGCGGCAAGTTTCATCTGAGAATGAACCTTCCCAGAAAACAATGAGTGCCTCACAAGGAAAAGAACTTGTTACAGATCATCTTGCTGTCACATCTTTTTCAAACCCTACCAGTACCCAAAGAGAAATTGAAGCTTTTGGGCGATCTCTTATACCCAATAATAACGTGCATCAAAATTACTCATTAATGCATCAATTGCAGGGCATGAAAAATACTGAGGTTGATCCAAGTGTTAGGAGTTTGAAGAGGCACAAAGGTCCTGGTGGGGCTGTGGACGCGCAGCTAGTAACTTCCCAAGGAGGGCAGCATTTTTATGAACAAAATACTAGGGTCAGGGATTCATCACCAATCAACACTTCAATGCCCTCTGGAGATTCTGATATGCCTAGATTTTCACCAAAACCTACTGGTGATCAGTATAAAAGTGCACCCTCTCGGGATCTCTTTTCATTTGGTCAAAATGATTCACAGAATTTTGCCAGTAGCAATACTGTAGGTTCTGTTAGAGGAGAGCATTCTCAAATCAGTCCCCAGATGGCTCCATCCTGGTTTGATCGATATGGGACCTTTAAAAATGGGCAGATATTACCGACTAATGATGCCCAAAAGACCGCCAACATGAAAACTATAGAAACACCTTTTTCTGTTGGAAGACCATCCTTGCTTCCTCATAATTCAATGGATCAGGGAAATGTTGCTGCTGAAGTTAGGCAGTGTGGTAGCCAAAAAGTTTTATTGCCTGCAGCACTAGCAAGTGAGAATTTTGCTTCCCCTCAGCCGTTGCTGTCTGATGCTGCTGATTTGAGTTTGGTAGTTATGAGACCAAAGAAGCGCAAAACTGCAACACCTGAAATTGTACCATGGCACAAGGGAGTGATGCAGGGTTCCCAAAGGCTTCGAAATATCAGGTGGTTGGGATACTTTGCAAGAGCCTTTTTGGTATTCTGTGTCCTGATATGTAGTTTTGGCTGCAGCTTTCTTTAAATTCTATGTGCTGCAAATTGCTTGATTTTTGGTCACTTGCTTTCCTGGCTATTCTTATGTATAAAACATCTATTTTCGCAGTGTGGCAGAAGTGGACTGGGCCCAGGCATCAAACCGATTAACTGAGAAGGTTTGTTCATTTCTAAAGCAGACTTTTAAACATTATTCAATCGTTACCGTATGCTGTGGTTATTTGTAGAGGCAGAAATCAAGAAGGAAAGATAATTTGTGATGAGGGAAATCTTTAGCTCTTTTTCCCTCCACTTCTTTCCTTTCTCCTCCTTTCTGTCTCTCCAAATGTGCTTGCCTTATTGTTGATGTGAGGGCTCCAATGTTTTCATTTCTGTTAACAGGTGGAAGATGAAACTGTTATCTTAGAAGACGGACTTCCTTTCCTGAGTTCAAAAAGAAGGCTTATATTAACTACACAGCTGATGCAGCTACTTTTTCGCCCTCCTGTTGCATCATTGTTCTCTGCAGGTGCTGTTTTGCATCATGAGAGTGTTGCATATTCTGCTGCCAGGGCAACACTAGGGGATGCATGCAGTGCTCACTGTTCTGCTGGACATGATACTCTGGCACCCTCCAACAGCGAAAACCTGTAAGATTCCATTGAAATTTGCTGTATTTTATAGTTTAGTAAGGAAACATTGAATGATTCTTGAAATAAAACTTTCCCTTTTCTCTATTCTTAGCCTGCCTGAGAAGATCGAAACGCCAGAGAGAATTAGTGATCGATGCTTCTTGAAAGTTATGGAAGATCTTGTCAATAGAGCAAAGGAGATAGAAACTGACTTGTTGAGGTAATTGTCTTCAGTTATTAAGTGTTTGGTTGGGGGTAGTGGGTATGTAAGTAGTCATGCTTGTTCACGGCTGCCAAATGTTTCAGACATCAATGACTTCATGCTAATGGATATAATTTGTTTAATTTTTTCCTGTTCTGAGAGGTTTTATTATGTTTACTGTTGGTGGTGCAGTTTGGACAAACGGCCATCAGTTTCAGACCTGAGGGTGGAATGCCAGGAGCTAGAGAAGTTTTCTGTTATCAATCGTTTTGCCAAATTCCATGGCCGGGCCCAAACTGATGCATCTGAGACCTTGTCATCATCCAATGCACCTGCAATTGCTCAGAAACCCTACCCCCAGAGATATGTAATTGCACTTCCTATGCCTAGGAACCTCCCTGAAAGGGTACAGTGTCTTTCACTTTGACAATTAATTGATTGATTTTTGTCTCTTCATTGGCCAAGTATCTCCAACCCTATACTTCTTTGATCCATCTTCTTCCAACTTAGTATTGGCACATGTTCAACATAGAAACCCATGAATGGTATTGTGGGGATTGGATTCTAGATTGTCTCCATAATCTGATGGAGGCTGTTAGAGATTTTTTGATCTAAGCCATTGTTGTTATTCTTGAGAAATACAATCTGGTCTTGTATACAAGATTGAATGCGAGAGAGAAATTGGGATTCCGCACATGCTTTTACTTTTTCTCAGTACTATTGGGGAGAAACATGTGCAGTCTGGATTAGCAATGAATTTGACAGATAGCCAATGTTGTGGCGTTTTGTATTCATGAAATAAGGGTTTGCCTTTTGCGCTCTCCCTCCCTCTCTCTCTCTCTCTCTATCTCTCTCTCTCTCTTGTTTATTCTCTCTTTTTTTCTCCCTTGTACCTAGTATGGAGAAAGGTTGGGTGGGCAACAGTGGTCACTTTCATGATCCAAAGTGTTGGATGCCCATTTTAAGACAATTAATAATGCTATTCAGGTATTATTATTTTATTTCCATTTCTTTTAAAATGTTTGTTGAAATTGTGCAAATGTTTGTGGCATTTTTATATCTCTATAACTGTGAAGACCTTTAAAGAGGTTAGTGTGAAATTTTTTACTTGCTAGTTCAAGGTCTATATATTTGGGTATATAAGAGGAATGGTTTTTTATTTTGCTTTTAGATTGATTTGGCATTTATTGTAGTTCAATGACTTATTCCTATTGTATTATCAATTGCATTCTGGCCCTTGAAATTATGGAAATTAGGATAGTTGATTAACATGCATTGAGAAGGTAAGGTGCTAATATGATGTGATCCATTAGAATTATGGGTTAGATCTTGTAAGGGATATATTTGGATTTGTAGACTATTTTGCAGTAAGGTTACTCTATCATGATATCACAGATTCAAGTTGCAGAAACAACCTCTTCATAAAAGAAAGGGTAAGACTATGTACATTTGATCCTTCTCTAGATCTCACAGTGTGGGAGTTTTTTCCACTTGGCCTGTCTTTTTTTTTAATTATTATTTGCAGTTTAGCCAAAGCCTTTTGTTTTTTTTTTTTAAACTGAAATCCTGCTTTATGGTCTCAATCTCATGACCTGAAATTTGGTTCCAATAATTGATTTAGTGATTGTCTGCATTGCTGAATAAAGAGGATCTTTTCCATTGGTACCAAGGTAATATAGGAGAGCTTGAAGTAGTCCCATGGCTGCTGCTTATGCTGCGGTCACAGGATCTACGAACAGTATATTTGAACTGTAACTTAGAATGGTGCTTTGTGAGTTTTTTTGGCTGTCCACTGCTAAAGATTGTTTCTCAGTAATTGTTACATTTATGTCAGACTGGAGATACTGTCTTTTTTCTGACCATGTCAACATCCATGATTGGAGATATTTATAATTACTTTGGCTTCTCTTTGTCCTTGTCTAGTTATAATTTTTCTAAGCTATCCTAGTTGTATAGGTATCCTGTATGTCTAATGCCTAATTCTGCATAGTAAGTGCAATGAAAAAACTGTTACCTTATTTGGCTCTTTATTGGTTCAAATTGCATTAAATTTATTTATAACCTCTTAGATCTTAATTGTTTTATATCAAAGCGATGTCCTTATTTGGCTTGCTATTAATTTGCATGTTAACAAGAGTTCAAGAATGGCTTATAAATATTGGTAGTGGGATGGGAATTTCCAGGCTGATGTCTCCAAGCACACAGACTAAACCTTGTGAGGCAAGAGATATTGTTTTCCCTGGAGTAAACCTGGTTTCCAGGGATTCCCTTGTCTTTTAGGAATTGCTTGACGGTGGAAGAGCATGGAATTTTGTTATTTTCTGGGGTTTAACGTGAAAACCAAGTTGTTGCACATTTGAATTATAGTTTCAGAGACTTTATCCTGATTTCTTATGTTTCTTTCCTTTTATTTATATTTATATTTATATTTTATTTTATTGTTATAATGGTACTCTGATTTCTTGCTGGGAAGAAGCTAAGATTGTGATAAAGTGCATGTTGCTCTCCCTTTTGTCTGTGCTTCAGCATGTTCCTTAAACTTTACCATTCTGATTGTTTATTATCTGGGATCGTAGATCTTCTAAGCTCGTCGTTTGAGCTCTTAACTGATAGTGGACCTTGTTAAGATTGCTGTCTCTCTGATTGTATCTTGGATCTGTGAAAATGGGACGTACCTGTTAGTAAGTGAAAGCATCATAATCTTGTTAAGATGTTCTGTATACATGGAAGTTGGGAAGTTTGGATATCAAATTCAAATTGTGGCTTGAGTTATGTAGTGATTGAGGGTGGTCATTGGTTCTATTATCATCTGTTATGTCCAATGGCGTTGGTTTGAACAACGAATTCCAAGTGCACCTCTAAAACTGAGCAAAGGGAGAGTTAATTTGATATTCTTTGGTTGCTTGAACTTCCTAACTAATTTCTTTTAATACTATCTCTGGAGGGCAGCTTTTTTTCTTTCTTTCTTTCTTTCTTTTTTGTTAAATGGGAATATAAAGCATAAAACGTTTGTATATAGGGGCCAAAAACTGGCTTTTCGATTCTAGGGGCAAAAGGTTTGTTTTTGCCTCCAAATCAACCATACGGTAACCTATGCCGGCAAATAATATATATATATATATATATATATATATATTTGTTTATTTATTCAACATAAATAAATTAATAATTTATAGATTAAATATGAAAATAACATGGTTTGAGTTTATGATTCTTTAATTATAAAAATTTTGATATTATATTAAAAAATTTAAAATAAAGTAAAGGATATAGATGATATGAAAAATGCTTAGGATTAGAATGGACGAGTTGCATTTCAGCGCCTCCGTCTCATTAATCAATACTCAAAATTTTTTAGGGTTGTTACATGTAAGTGGGATGGAATAATTGAGTCGATTAATTTTGTTATATAATTTACATTTTTTTAAAAAAAAATTAATTAGATAGCAAAAAGATTTGCACGTATTATAGAAGTACTGTCTTCGTTTTTTTTTATTCTATGTTATTTTATTTTCATCTTTCAATTTGCACCGCCCAGTCACGCCGCATCGCCATTACGTCCTCCATGAATGCTCCGATGTCCTCCAAAGCCGCTTGACGGATGATGGTAGCGGAGAGTAAGAGGAGGACGACCACCAAGTGGCGGCTGAGGAGGCTGCTGGCCTCGGGTTTACCAGCCGGTGTACTTATTGGCAAAAAAATTTTCACGTGACCTTTACAGTTTATGGTGCTGACCTGGCTTTTTTTTTTTTTTGGTTTTTTTAAGGGTGTTGGTACATAATAACTGCCTCGTTGTTTTGTTTCCCGTTTGGGGGTTATATTTTTTTGGTAGGCAAATTAACTCGCGACGCTTTTAAACACGGAGGTGAGACTAGAGAGAGAGAGAGAGAGAGAGATATCAAAGATCGGGATCGGAGATGTCGTCGCACGGCAATTCATCATCGGCGAACGATCCGCGCCAACCGTCTGCGGCGAAACCCTTCGTTGTACCTAAGATTTCGCCTCAAGATCTTCCCGTGGATTACGCTGGTTTCATCGCCGTCATATTTGGCGTCGTCGGCGTCATGTTCAGGGTCCGCACAGTGATGTTAACTTTCAGAAATCTTTTTTTATCATCTCTCGATCTTCAATTTTCTCTGTATAGAATTTTCTTTACGAGTTTAACCTGTCTGACGCCTCGCTGCTTTTTTTTTTTTTTTAAATTTCTTTGATTCACTAGAAATTAAAAATTGCCTAATTTTATAGATAGCTTCGTAACTGATTCGATTTTTCTTTCTTAAATTAAACTTTCATTTTTTAAAAAATGGTGATTTTACACCGAATATTCCATTCAAACTTAGGTCGTAGTTGACCCTCAATCTGATTCTATTAGTTTGATGCTTCCTACTACAGTCATTTGACAGGCTTTATTGATGTTTGCGTGTGTGGCTTCGTGTTTTGACAGTACAAGCTTTGCTCATGGCTTGCTATTATATTCTGTGCGCAATCTCTTGCCAGCATGAGGAACTGGGAGAACGATCTTAAACAGGTTTCCATGGCCTCTATGTAAGCCCGGAGCATACAATGTATATTTATTCATTTATGCATATGCTTGTTTGTGTTTGCTACGTATGTTTGTCCACATAATGTGCTGTTCTCATAATTGGTCCTCGTTATAGCTTCCTTATGTTTTTTTTTCCCTTTCAGTGTTGTAAATGGTTGTGTCGTGTGTGACTGGGGTTTGGTAATGTTGCATTGCTTAGTGCTGCTGAGCTATTTATTTCCCCTCCTCCCCTGGGTAGGGAAAAAGAATCTCGACAATATGCTGAGTGGGATTAAGAGGATGTGGTAACTGCTAGGTTATTTGTGTTAAGGAAAAGATACAATGTTGTAGGAATGGAAGACAAGGTGGTGTCTGAAGTTGCTTTTTTCCTATCACCATTGATTGGCAATATTTGGATGGTTTGAGGTTAAGGACAATAACTAGGAGGATGAGATGTAGTGGAGTGCTATGGTAGCTTAGCTTGAAACTCTAAACTTCCCTTTAATTTTTCTATTGCCTTAGATATCCATGAGGATGTCTCTCTGAGGCTTTTCCAATCATGAAGCTTTAAAAAGTGAAGATAATGCTTCAGTTTGTCAAAGTATTAAGCAAAATCTGGTTGAAGTCTTTGTTATCTGACTAGGAAGTTGTAAAACAACTTTTTGTAAAGCTCTGGTTGCTAATCTATCAAGTTTCAAGAGCTTTGTCAGTTTTAGGTTCTCCATGCTCAAGTTAACATACCAAACATGCTAAAAAGTATGCTTTCTTTTGTAGTTTAATATTTTATAATAAGGGGAAAGGCTTTATTTTCACATGGTTACTATTTGTCTGCATCTGTGAGAAACATGTAACCTTATTCACCTTTTTTAGACAACCTGTTGATCATGGATTCTTCCAAGTTTTCTTCTCAAAATATTGCATTAGTTTACATGTGGATGCTCTGTTGCTCACAATCTGTTTTCTGTCTTAATACGACTTTGAATTGAGATTAAAGGTGTTATCATCGCCAGAGTTCTGTATTGAATTAAACCTGTTCATTTCTGGAAAATAAAGATTGACATGGTTCAGGTTTTTGACAGTATGAGTTGACATGTATTTTCTTATTTTTGACACATCGCCTGACCATTCTAAATTTAGGTTTATGACCTTTATGACGTTGACGATCCTTCTCCTTCATGTTTTATGAGATAGCAAAGTCCGTTGGATTTTAAAAATATAATTTTTGGGATGGAAATAGCCTTTGGCTGTCCCCTCTTACATTTCCTCGTGTATGTGATTTATATGAAGTAGAGACTGTCTCTTCGGCTCGAGACTATGAAAAATTACTTGTTCACGTCATTTGACCATTGCAATAAAGGACAATTCATAACACAAGCAATCATCATGCATGGTATGCTAAGAAATGCGGCAAAGCAACCTTGGGGTTCATACATATTTTTTTTCATTTCTTGCCCAGCCTTGGAGGGAGCATCATACCACTTGTTCTACTTAAATTGCTCTTTATTTTTGGGGGGGAACATCTGCTGCTCTATTTAGCGTTGAATACACAGCTATTGAATAGCTAATTTTGCTATTATAGTTCTTTAGATCTCATATCTACATCAGTAAGTGAAGAATTGGATTGACAGTAGATAAAGAACGAAACAAACAAACAAACAAACAAACAAAAAACAACAAAAAAGAAGAGAAAAAAATGAACCACCTGTACGAGGGCCTCGACAATTTGCAAGTCTAGTTACCATAGATGTAGTGGTACATGACATTTGATCTGACATTTTTCTTACCTGGATTACGAACTTCCATTTATCTTTCTGATTACCAGGTTTGCAATCATGGGATTGGTGACAAACTACTTCGGCCCACGACCCAGGCCACAAAGTTGAGATTCCTTCAAGGAAAGAATGAAGTCAGCTCTTTAGTTGATTACCATGATTGGTTTTGTAAAATTTGGCAATGAAATTTGAGGTAGTGAATTATGGATTCTTGTATCTTTCCAGGCTCTTTATCTTTGACTGCTATTTCTTACCTGATAATTTCGTGCACTCTGCCTGTTTGTTTTTCATAATGGAAGTAGAATTGTTAAAGATAGAAAGGTTAACATTGAGTAGTAGTTCCTGAATTGTTGGGCGTCCTTATTCATGGTTCTTAGATTAAATGAGTAAGGCTGTGATCTAAGGAGTGCCTAATTACATCGCATTTGTTCGTAAGGGATATCAGTAGAAATCCATTAAATATGTGGGGGTGTGAGACAAAATTTCCTGAAGTAGCCCAAGAACAGCACGAACCTATCTACCCAACCTAAGACTGACACTGCACAATGCCAGACTGAGCAGAAATCTGCATGGCAGGAACCCATGGAATGGAGATAAGTTTCCCAAGTCAATGTCCATGTGCTACTTGTTCCATTCCCTGCTTATCAAGGGCATCCTGCACCGTTCATGAAAACTGGGGTTACCAGCTTGCCTGTTAAGGAATCAAGGTCACTCTTTTGTAAGAGTGGGAGAAAAATGCTGCATCACCCAAGCGGAGCTGTGAAAGTTGGGACTCTGTCAGGATAGTTTGTGTTCCTGATGGACCAGCACAGCACAGGACTATTGAGATGATATGACTGGCGAACTCAAGGGTATTTTTAATGTTATGCCTGGGACTCGATCAAGAAGGCGGGTAATGATCTCAACCAGAAAACAATGAAAAGTTTAGCTGTCATTGCTGATTCTGTTTTTCGTGTGGGCTTTGGCTATTTCAGATAAGCTTGTTCAGGCGGCGGGTATTATTGATGCTGACAGCCGATGATGCTAAGCTGTTATTAATGATTTATGGAACACAGAAAAACTCAATCCTGTCTTTCTTGTGTCATTTTTAGCCCCAGTATGTGAAATAATTTAAGCATAAAGGGCCGTTACACACACCAAAACCAAATTTTAATATACAAAACAACTACAAAACCAAGCCAACAGAAAAAGGGAACAAGACATTTGCTACACGTAAGCCGGCCGGCCGGCCATATAATAGATATGCTTGTGTGTTGTAGAGAGTGACATTTGAAGTCATCAAGCCACAGGCAAGTCACGAGAGAGAGTAACTGACACGCACTTTGCCTATCGTTTACATTTCCATACATCTCAGTGGCACTTCCACAGATATTATGTTTCTAAGCACAAAATACCCAACGAGGAATAGTCCATGGACAGGCGACCTCATGTGTTAGCAATAGCATATCCTGCACAAGGCCACATGGGGCCTCTGATGAAGTTAACACAACTGATTGCTGACCACGGAATCAAGGTCACATTTGTATGCCCGGAGTTCATACGAAATCGAGCCTTCCCAGAAGTTATAACTGATGGTGAAGTACAAAACCAAGTTAATATAGTACCAATCTCGGAAGGTTTTGATCCAGGAGATGACGGCATAAAAATAAGTGAAGCTATGTCCAAGGTCATGCCTAACCACTTTGAAAACTTGATAAGGAAGATCAACTTATTAGAAGATGAGAAGATCACATGCGTCCTCGCTGATGTATGTGTCAATTGGGCGCCAGAGATTGCTAACAGTCTAGGAATCAAGACGATCACGTTTTTGCCTGCTTTTGAAGTTGGTTGGGCCTTGGTGCTGCATGCCACTCGGCTAATTCAGGATGGAATAGTTGATCAAAGTGGTAAGTTGGATCTCCATACCTATTTATTTCTTTTCTTATCTTGTTTTATTTCCCCAAGTCTTGTGGAACACTCGAAATTTTGATAGGAAAAATCGTGTATGCAATAAGAATAGTGAATGGTTAAGGTTGTAGCCCTGCATTTCTTACAAAAGTTTTGACTACTCTGCAGGAATTCCATTGAAAACTGATGAGAGGATCCATATATCACCAAAACTGCCAGCCATCACTGCTTCAGACTTTATATGGAGCTACCCATGTGATCAAATGGTGCAAAAGGCGATGTTTGCACTTCTTTTAAATGCCATTGAAGGTGTCAAACTCTCGAGCTGGCTTCTCTGTAACTCATTTCATGATCTTAACCCTTCGGCTTTGGACTTGATTCCAAACCTCTTGCCTATTGGTCCATTACTTGCGAGCAAAAGTAAGCTTGGAAAATCTTTTGTAAACTTTTGGGACGAAGACCCGAGTTGCTTATCTTGGCTGGATAAGCAGCCTGCTAGATCAGTAGTCTACATTGCCTTAGGCAGCATTACAGTTCTTGAGCAGCACCAATTTGAAGAATTAGCACTAGGACTGGAACTTTCAGGTCTACCATTCTTGTGGGTTGTGAGATCAGACTTCATCCACGGTTCCATTATTCAATACCCAGACGGATTCCTGGACAGAATAGCAAATCGAGGAAAAATAGTCAAATGGGCATCTCAAGAACAGGTGTTGGCTCATCCTTCCATTGCTTGTTTCTTAAGCCACTGTGGCTGGAACTCAACCATGGAAGGGCTAATCACGGGATTGCCCTTTCTGTGTTGGCCTCAAATGGTTGATCAGTTCCTTAACAAAAGTTACATCTGCAACGTCTGGAAGGTCGGTTTGGGGTTGGTAGCAGAGGAAAGTGGCATAATCTCAAGGCATCAGATAAAGACCAAGTTGGAGAAACTGGTCTGTGACAGTGAAATAAGTGCAAATTCAATGAGATTGAAGGAATTAGCCCAGAAGAGTGTCAACGAAGGCGGATCCTCCATGGAAAAGTTCAAATTTTTCATTGACCAAATCAAATGTTGAAGCAACTTCTTCCTGATGATTCCTAAGTTTTCTTAGAAGCAAATTTCAATTTCTATCTTAGATTGTCCGATTTGTTTATGTTTAATCTGTACTTTTCTTTCCAGGAAGCTAGCTGGTGAAAGGGGTCTTAGCAGTTGGTGCAAATACTTGTCAGGATTCTCATCCAACGGTTCTTCTACCTTTCCTATTGCCATACAACTATTCTTTCTCTGATACCCAAAAGATTATTTCCAGCTCCAAAGCCAGAATTCCCTGAGAATTACACAGAATAAAAGAACAGAAACCATAATTTTTTGTACTGCTAAATTTCCCATTCAACTTTAGACAAAACAGAATTAAAGACAACCTAAGTGATCATAATTATTAGAGTCAACACCAAAAACAGTAAACATCAACTCTTTAATTTTCGCAAATCTAACGTTAACCATTGTTTTTTTTTTTTTTGGCAAATGTATCATAAACTTTGCATTTGGGTCTATATCTAGTGTGCACCGTGACAAAAATTATTAAATCACCTATGCAACACACCAGCATGGCATTAGAGGCTATCCATTTTGGTATTTTCCTCTTCAATTTTTTTTTTTTTTTGGGTCGTCGATTGAAATTTAATTTATAATTACTACCAGAGACATATATCCATTTAGTTCGGAAGCTGGCAATGTACTATAGCAATATATAAGGAAAGCTGACAGCTTTTTAATGTCCTCCAGTACCATGCCACGCAAATGCTCTGGGAGCACAGGATAAATAAACAGCCACAATGCTGATGATCCTGATTTCTTGATTTTTATATTTGGATTCCATAGTTCAAAATTGATCTTTTCTAACGAGTTATTTATCTTTGTGATTGGACCCTATCAAGATATCTGAAACTCTGCACCAAAAATGCAATGCGATGTACAATTTAACCATACTTGCCAACGACAAAAGCAATCCAACAAATGAAGATGCAGTACAGTGCAACAAAATGCTTCCAAATTTTCCCTCAAGTGGGTCTAACTTGTTAAGCTCCAAAGGATCATTTAGCTACAAGCTGAAGCATATCATTTCGTGTACTTCAAATTGGCCGGGCATGTAATTGTGTGAGTAAAATTGCACATTGTGCAAGTATAATATCAGCATATATATTAGTATTATTAAAATTTTAAAAAAATCAGTAATTTTAAATAATTTTTTTTTGAGTAAAAAATTACCTACACAACAATATTTACTTAATTTTGATATATTTCTTTAGTTTAAAATATTAGATATTAACGTACTAGTTAGTTTGTAATTTTTTTTATTCTAATTAAATTAAAATTTTAATTATTCATTTTTTTACACTATAAAATCAAATATACTTATTATTTCTTTATTTTCTCTTAACAAAATTACACAATTTTAAATATTAATTCCTTAAAAAAATTTATTTCATCTTTTAATTGATTACTTAGTTTTAATTTTATTCCATCTTTTCAAAACTCATAAATTAACTAAAGTATTAATCATATTCAATCCAAATTTCAATTTTATTTAACTATTTTAAAAATTTTAAATTAAAAGTAAATTAGTGTAATTAATTATTATTAAAAATATAAATTAAATTTTATTATTTTAATATATTTTTTTATTAAACATTTAATACTCGTGTAACATGTGAATTTAAACTTAATATATATATATAAAACAAATGAATGGATGCTTAAAAGTATCTGTTCAATATATGTACTCTTTGTCAATTATTCTTCTTCTTGTAATAGTTTGTTTGATTTACTTTAAATTATATTATAGCACTTCGAATGTAACTGATAATACAATCTTATTGTAATTTTTTTATATATATAAAAAAATTAAGATTAAAAAATTAGATAAATTAAATTCATCTATATATATGTAGCTGAATTTTCCCTTTATCTATTTACAACATCCATGAAAGCCCGTTACGACTTAATTTTAAATTGTCTTTTTAAAAGGAAATAAGAGAGACATAATTAGGTTATTAATAATATTTTTTTTTCTTTTCATTTTTCATTTAGAAATTCGCACAGACTGCATAAACATGTAGCTGGCTAATAAATGGGATCAAAGTCAAAAGTAAAGAAAAATGTAACACAAACGATCGAGAGATGAAACAATACATGCATAAGCATATGCGGCTGCAAAGCTTTGCGAATACCTAAAAATAATGAATGTAATGAACAAAATTTTATTGAAGCCTAAAAGATTTAAAGAATCAAATGAATAAAAAAATAGATTAGAAAGATTCATCGTAGCTGTTTCCTCTTCTCAGTTTCCCCAACGCCCATTCAACTCCCTGGAGGAAAATGGGTTGAAGTAAGAGACATTAGCTCTATTTTCTGAATAAAAATAAAAATAAAATGATCTTGTAATAATAAAACTATATATTTTTTATTAAAATACTTCGCAATTCATATACATATAATCTTCTTTTTCTTCTTCTTCTTCTTCTTCTTCTTCTCTAACAATATAATTGTATTCAATTAAAATGAAGAAGAAGAAGAAGAAGAAGAAGAAGAAGAAGAAAATGTTACAGATTAAAAGAAGAAGAAGAAGAAGAAGAAAAAAAAACATGCACCCACCTCCGAATTTGTTGTAGCACTACAAGATCCACTGGGATTGGGTAATCGATAAACATACATCTTCCAGTGTGTCTTCTTTGGGTTTGAGGTGCTTCCAGAAAAATAATTCAACTCCAACTTGTGGACAGAAACATGGCCTCCCATGATGTAAATTGGTGTTGCTGTCTCACTTTTTTTCCAAAACCCCTCTCCATTTCCAACGACTCTAATGCGAAAATCTTCATCTTCGTGGATGAAGAAGTACCATTCCTTTTCTCCACTTTCGAATGCCACTGTTGTGTACGCACAAATAAACAGGAAAAATGCAGAGCTCTATTAGTCAAGGATATCACTCATAAGAAGCAGAAGAAGAAGATGTCAGATTCGTTGACCGTACATCTGCCCGCCTCTGTGCCATGCCCGCCAACCTAAATAGAATTGGCAAATACAGCACCAAAGTCATGCATACATACAGATATATCGTACAATTGTAATGACTGGATCGAGTACATACCAAGGTTTTTAGGAGCTTGGCTGTATAGCTCGCTGCCTTTGATCTCCCGACCAATGGGTGCAGGAAGAGGCCTACAAAGCACCTTGTTGATCAAGTAATCGCTCACCAACTCCTCGTCTGTTGGCAAAAACCTATACCCAATTGGTAGCCCTCCGAGAACAGACTGCCAGCCATCCATATCCACCTCTATCTCCCTGAGCATTCTCTTGACAGAAAACGAATAGGTAACCTTACGTTTTTTCCTCACGCCAGTAAGGACTGGTCGTTCGTACGTGTGTGTGTGTGTGTGTGTGTGTATATATACAGTGAAGGATACAGTGAAGAATACGTATCAGATCTCATGTCTTGTACAAAACAAATTTACACGACCTTCACGCGATTGGAAACTGAGAGTTAATTGTGGTGTGGAATCCTACTGAATTTCGGATACTTAATCAAATCACATGTTGACCCTTTCCCATTGACGTTTTCAAATTCCAAAGAAAGGTTGAAAAAGAGACTAAATTGATACGTTTTTTTTCATCCTTAATTACAGTAAATATATATATGTAATTATTATTATTATTATTATTATTATTTTGATATAGAATAAAACAATCATAATAAATAATTGTTTGTAATATCTAACCAAGAAAACTCTTTCAATCTTTTACATGCATATAGGATATATGATTTAGGGATGATTGTCTTGGTGTGCGAAACAAATACTTGGATGGATTTGATGTGATTTTTAACTCTGAGTAGTTTGTGCAGTTTGTTGGATTGGAAAAGTTCTGAACCACTCGAAAAAAGAATTATTAATAACATTTTATTACGTATCATATTCATATTATATTAAATTGACCGTATTCATGTTAACTAACCAACGAAATTCCTTCGAATTGTTGCAAAAATAAAAATCTGTCATCCCTTCCGATCTGAGCCTCTTGGGTTGCAATATTGCTGCTCAACATTTTTTTTTTTTTTTTTCACTTTTTCCCTTTTTGTTGTTTGTGTAACTCTGAACGTCGAACATCAGTGAGTGAAGAACGCCTAACGCCGACATTGGTACTGACGTGACTCGATATAGCGCTCATGAATAGCTGTAAACTTAAACATAAGAACGAGTTAGTCTGTGTACAAGAACTAATTCAAGTCGGGGGACCATGAATGCTGTTGTACCATTGTTATTTTTGCGAGTTGGTTTATTTGGTGGTAAGTTACTCTGACTAAATTTGCTTAATTAACGAGAAATCGATCGAATTTTGAGAAAAGGGTGTTCAAAGATGGTTAAGGACCGATACGTTTGGCTACGCCTGTGGCCATGAATGGGGAGGGGGAGGGGGAGGGGGGAACTGATATGCTCGCCTGACGCCATGGGAATGATTTCAGCTTACCATGTGCCCAGCCGTGCAAGTTCAATTCTTGAAGGTGAAACTGGCCATCAAGTCGATTTTCATGTTCATTACTTGCTTACTTGGTTTGCAAGATTCTTATGATGTGCTTAGGTTAAAGGATGTTTATTATTATTATTATTATTATTACTATTATTATGTAAAATTACAGGGTGACGGTAAATATTATTATATTATAATAATTGATTTATAAGAAAATAAAAATAAGTTAGTGCATTATTTAATTTAATATATATATATATATGATATATATTAACTTAATTTTAATGTGGGAACTTTTAATTAATGACGTCTAAGGCATGTGTATTATTGCTGTCTCTTATACACATCTAGATGTGTATAAGAGACAGCAGTGAAGAATACGTATCAGAGCTCATGTCTTGTACAAAACAAATTTACACGACCTTCACGCGATTGGAAACTGAGAGTTAATTGTGGTGTGGAATCCTACTGAATTTCGGATACTTAATCAAATCACATGTTGACCCTTTCCCATTGACGTTTTCAAATTCCAAAGAAAGGTTGAAAAAGAGACTAAATTGATACGTTTTTTTTCATCCTTAATTACAGTAAATATATATATGTAATTATTATTATTATTATTATTATTACCATTATTATGTAAAATTACAGGGTGACGGGAAATATTATCATATTATAATAATTGATTTATAAGAAAATAAAAATAAGTTATTGCATTATTTAATTTAATATATATATATATATATATATATGATATATATTAACTTAATTTTAATGTAGGAACTTTTAATTAATGACGTCTAAGGCATGTGTATTATTGCATTTATTTAGGAATTATATATAATCAAACGGACACATTGCTTATGTAATTAAAACAATTATATGAGAAAGAAGTGGACTTTCAAGGTATATAATCTTGAAACTTTGGAGATTATTCGGAAAAATGAAATGAGAAGAACTTTTAATGGATTTAAAAAATACTTTTTAAAAAAATTAATAAAAAAAATCATTATTGTATAAATTAAAACGAAATCAAAACGACGGTTAGAATCCAATTTACAGAACTCAACTAGCTTGCGATCTTTTTGTTTTTTTGTTTTTGTTTTTTTTTGGAGGGGAGGTTGGGGGGCTTTGCTCTACCCTTTAGATTAGATCGAAGTAAAAGCGGTAGCCGGAGATATGGTAACTAAGTCTCCGCCTCCGTCTCCGTCATCTTCGTCGCCGTCTTCTCCTTCTACCTCCTCGGCCCCACCAAGGAAGGAGGAGAAGGAGGGATTGGAGTGGACGGAGTGGTTAAGAGGATGGATGAAAGTGATACAAGAGATGCTTTTCCAGAGAATAATGGCGAGTCACTTGCACAACCCTCTCCCTTTGCCTCCTGTCAACGAACTCACTTTCATTGTCACCGGATCCACCAGCGGCATCGGCTGCGAAATCTCCAGGTCTTATATAATATATGTATATATTCCTTTAATTTTTCTGTTTTATTCATTCACGCATTTCCTCGAACAATTGTCGTGATTTTCTCTTGGGTTGTTAATTTCTGTTTGCTTCTTTCTTTTATTGAAATGGAGTCAGGCAATTGGCGGAGGCCGGAGCACATGTCGTTATGGCGGTTAGGAACACAAAGGCGGCTACTGAGTTGATCCAGAAGTGGCAGAGTGGTTGGCCTGAAATGGGTCTACCTCTCAATGTTGAGGTATCTCTCACTATACCTAACAATTTCTGTTTAGTAGGTCTCTCTTGTTCAAATCAATTGCAGATATTGAACTTTCCCGGTGACTGATATCAGGAATCTGAAGTAAAATATACCTAATGCAAATATTTTCAAGTTGCTGTCTTGGATAATTGTTTCTTAATATATCTTTGAATTTAACATTTGGGTTTCGTTATTTGACATGGCTGACATGATGTCATGATTCTCAAGGTGATGGAACTTGATCTTCTTTCTTTAGACTCAGTTGTACGGTTCGCCAAAGAATGGAATTCTCGGTCGGTGCCTTTGCATGTTCTTATTAATAATGCTGGAATATTTACCATTGGAGGTCAGTTTTTCCTTAATTTATTCATATAAACATTGCTAGTTGCACTTTTTTCTTTTTTGCTCAGCATTGGGGGCATTCTACCTGTAGTTTTTATGAACTTGTTTGTTGTAAGTAATATGGTTGTGACACCATGGTATTTTAGTGATCTCTATATTTCTGAAGGAGCACTATGTGCAGACACAATAACTTCTGCTTACTTTGTGTGTCCATGTTATGCATATATTGCAGTAGATACTGTGCAATGCAGTATGCTGAGCAATAGGAAGGTTTCAAATGATTTGTTAACCAGAATCCTTCTTATGGTGATAGCATTTTGGTGAGGACATATGCTACTGTTAACAGAGAAGAATGAGACTCGTCAAAGATATTGCATTGTCTTCTTTTCTCCCAACCAGTTACTAAGACCCTGAGGTGCATTCTCCGCCAGGAACTGTTGGTGTGATTCTAGCAGTTCATTAACCCCTTTAGAGTGATGCCTGTAGTTTTTTGTCAAAATTTACGATACATTCAGGTTATAGTCCTGGATTTTAAAGCTTAATTCAGTTGCTCAGACTCCTAATATCTTTACTGCAAATCAAACAACTAAGAAACTTCTTGTTTTACCCAATGAAAAAAATTAAATAATCTCATATCCTGTTACTAAGTTGCATGACCAAATTCAAGTTGGGTATGCTTTTGATAAATATTTTTTGATGAGTAATATGCTTTTGGTATTTAATTTGTGATTTTTTGCACTATAAGTGATGTGCTCTGACATCATTGCATTCAGAACCTCAGAAGTTTTCGAGGGATGGGTATGAAGAGCACATGCAAGTGAATCATCTGGCTCCAGCTCTGCTTTCAATATTGCTTTTTCCATCTCTAATTAGAGGATCTCCAAGCCGAATCATTAATGTGAACTCAGTCGTAAGTTTTATGGTCAATTGGAGCATATGATGCCCTTTGCATGTCTTTACAATGTATACTTTTGGGAATTATGAACTTGCACTGGCCTTGTTGTTTATAGGAATCTTATATGGTATCTGCCACTCCTAAATTGTTTCATTCATCTGTTTCCATTTTGAAATTGAGCAACTTACCTGGAACTAGGGTTGTTGTTGAAGCATCTAAAATAGTTGACAGGACAATAGGGGACAGCATCACTAAATCAGTTAAGGAACTGTGAGGAAGGATTTGATACTGGCATAATATACTGTCTAAAATTATTTCTCTAAAATAGCTTAACAATTTACTTAGAGCCTCAAAGTGTTTCTCTAAAGTACTCCAAAAGTATTATATGTGTCTGGATTTCTCATTGTTTTATGTGTCTGGATTTCTCATTGTTTTGCTCCTAAAGTAGTTAGCAAGATGATAGGGATAGTTAACAGCATGATTGGATGAGTTAAGTTGTTCATTTTAAATCTATTTTTTAAGGCAGGATTAGATATAGAGTCCAAAAGTGCTTCTCTGGTGAGGGAATGGTCCCAAAGAACCCACAGAACCTTTAAATTGAAGATTGCTTATGTAGTTCCCAGCTTCTGTAGCCACATGGAGTGAGTAACACAGCCCACAGTTGTTGGCTGTAACTGTGAGAAGATTCTCCACATAATGATTATTGTCTTTTTTTTTATTGATGAAATCAACCAAAAATTAAATTAAAGAAGCTCTTTTACTGGCTGAAGTATTAATCCTTCTCGGTTAGGCTATCAAAAGTGCATGAGGCAATTTAATCCAAATGTCAACACTTGATTTAACCTTCTTACTGCTGGACTCTTCTTATCTTTGCATATGCACCCATCTTCATGGGATTTTCCTTGTGCTGTATCATAATTCTTCTATATTGGGAAAGATGGTAATTTTTAATTTATGTGAGTTATCATCAAAGAGCATATTGCTTATGTCTGAGAGTGTTCTGGGAATTTTGTTTTTTGGTTTTACAGATGCATTATGTTGGCTTTGTTGACACAGAAGACATGAATGTTGTTTCCGGAAAGCGGAAGTATACAAGCCTAGTGGGATACTCTAGTAGCAAATTAGCACAGGTGCACATGAATTTGAGTATTTTTGGTGTACTTCTCTTGCCATCACACAAAAGAAAAATCAATATATTCATCTACAAGAAAAGGAAAATGCTAATGTCAATCCCTCTTGCCATTTTTGGTTATTTGGGAGGGCGAAAGAAAAAAGGGATTTAACGTTTGGTTTAGTCAACAATGCTTTGATGGTGATGGGATGCTCTCATTCTTGTAAATGATTTATACCCTTTGTACTTTGGGTTGCATTGTCTTGGTGGTCACAGGTTTAAGTTATGGAAACAGCCTTCTTGCGAAACTAAGGGTGAGGCTATGTATATCTTATCCTTTCCTAGACCCCACAAATGTTTGAGTCTTGTGTACTGAGATGACTTTTTTTTAACTTATTGAAAGTGAGATCCCGTAAATTTTGTAGTTAAACTTGAACCCTAATGCTTAAGTGTTACAATGTATTTAATTTTCTTACTACTTGACCATAGTAATTGGCTTTTTAGTTGCTAGTAACTTTTGGCCAAAACTAGTAACTTTTGGACTTTATGCATTTGGGTCTCACTGGGCCAGTTGCTGGTTCCAGCTCTGGTATGGCATATAGAGCCACTTGAATGCCTGCGCAAACTATGCACTGAAAGGCTAGGTTTGTCTGGGATTGCCTGTTCTATTCCCTTTTTGACCAACTTCAACTAGTCTTACAGCTTTCATTTCATATTTTGAAGCCTGATAACAGAATTCCCTTGTGTCCTGGTTTTCGTCAGAAACCTGTACATTTCATTGGAAAGCAATATAAACAAACCATCGGTTAAAAATTGAATGGTGTTGTTACAACAGTTATGATGACTCTTGATTGTAATGATGATGATGAATCATTATGGCATAATAGGCACAATTGTATATTTACCACTTTATTGGTGCCTGTAAATTAAATTCTTAACATACCAGAAATGTACTTTGAATTCCAAACCATTTAGAATTAGAAGTCTGCACTATCAAATATAATGGATAATATGACTTTTCTCACAGGTTTTTTGTCAGATTTTTTTTTTGCTTTGAAGTGTATCCTCAGACTGGTTGGCCTTTGGGATTGCAGGTTATGTTTAGTAGTGTTCTCCACAGGCGGCTGCCTGCTGAAGCTGGCATTAATGTAGTATGTGTTTCACCTGGAATTGTCAACACAAATGTCGTAAGTCTCTTAAAGCACTTAAATTTCCACTTTAATCTAGGAAAAGGATGTCTATGTGTGCATGCATCTATGGGCAGAACTTTAGTCAGATGATTATAATTGCATGGTTGAATGCAGCATGTACATATGCTTCTTCTGAGAATGAAAATGGAAATGATACGGTATATCTGTGCTCCTGCCAAAGTTCTTCAATGAAATAGCGTAGGATGTTAGAATTATTTACCTCCCAATAGAACACTCCTTGCAATCTTTTCGCTGGCCAATACTTTCTGATTTTCTACACTGGCTTAGCCCCGTAAATTTGTGGATTTAGTATCAGGATAACACGGCATTTGTTATAAGTCTCACAAATTTGTAAAAGAACTAGTGTCCCCAGCATCCTTTGTTGCGTGCACTTGCATTTACATGCACTGATACCTGTGCATGCATAAAACCCTAAACTTTCATCAATTTATTTGTTTATCAGGATGTGGAATATTTGTAAACTATAACATTGGGCTTTCAAGATTGTAACTTTGATGTTATCAGAATGCTTTGTTCATTAGTG
This sequence comes from Kandelia obovata, assembly GCA_021464305.1. NCBI lineage: Eukaryota > Viridiplantae > Streptophyta > Magnoliopsida > Malpighiales > Rhizophoraceae > Kandelia > Kandelia obovata. Next base: position 1,708,699 of record CM038480.1, read on the forward strand.
ATTGAGTTTTTTTTTTTTCTTCAATTTATGGGAGCAGAGGAATTATTTTTGTGTGCTGTAAAAGGGCCTTTTAAGGCTTTAGCACCTGACCAAATGACAATGTTCAATGTTGTGCTAACAGTAACCAAATCGAAAATGTTATTCTTGTATAGTGCAATGGTAAGGTTATTCCATTGTCATTGAGTAGTCACGAATTTGAGTCTTAGAAGCATGAGTCCTAGAAATAGTCTTTTTACGAAAACAAAGATAAAACTGCATACATTTGATCATCTCCAAATCCTTCAAATGTGAGTCTTGTGCACTGTGAAGCCTTTTATGGTTATCTGAATCCAAACCCAGAAGTTTGACCCCAAAATTTTGTAAGCATTGTAATGAGGTCATATAGCAGCAATCATGCTTTTAACTCTTATCTCATTTAAGATGAGTTTGATGGTTGAGAAAATGTTCAGGAAATTGTTTAGTTGCTAGATGCTAGTGAGTCTGATGAGAATAGGTGACACTAATGGGAATGTCTTGGGGCATGTTCTTGGTATAGAAATGATTATAGTCTTTTCTCAGATCATATCATTTTGTGTTTCTTATTCTTCTGCTTTCTTTATGGTGTAAATGTAGGCAAGGGATCTGCCCAAAACTGTCCAAGCAGCTTATCATCTCATACCTTATTTTATTTTTAGTGCTCAAGAAGGTGAGTCTCCATTATGGTTTGTAAAATTGTACAAGCAACTTATCATCTCATACGTTATTTTTATCCTAGTGCGACATCAATTTCTTACAGTGGCTACTGCTTAGCAAAAGGAATATTTCATACGGTGTCTGCTTTATGGTCAACTATGTTGGAAATTGATATAAAAACCATTGTTATCATGCCTCTTGTTGTTATGCCTTTCTGTTTCTTCTTACCTTGTTATTCACCGAAAACAACTCCCAAACTATGTCGGGTTTTGAAAGTCTGTTGAAAGCTTTAGAAACATAAGGATTTTTACTGTAATTCTTTCAACTAGAATCACGTGTGAAAATTTTCCAGTTTATTCATGTCTGGTAATATGGAATCTCTATCCTCAGAGAGCAAAATGGAGTTTGACACCTCCCATTCTCTTATTGGCTACCAATACAGGTTCCAGGAGCACACTTTTCGCTGCTACAGATCCTCAGGTGCCAGAATATTGTGAGTTGTTAAAAGCAGACGACTGGCCTGTTTGTGCATTCATTTCTCAAGATTGTCGACCAGCAAATCCTTCTGAAGAAGCGCACAACATCGAGACCTCACATAAAGTCTGGGAGAAAACATTAGAGATGGTTGGCCTTCCTTTAGATGCTGTGGAGAGGTTAATACAAGGGGAAGAAGAAGAAGTTCCATGCCGTTATGGGCATTAGGAAGCCTCCTTTTCTGCTGATAATTATAGATGATGTGGTTTTTCATACTTTTTCTCTCCTCTTCCTCGGGAGTCAATACACTACTACAAATATTCGCGGACACAAATCTCACAAAAATAGTTTAAACTATATTTAAAATAATTTATATTATATAGTATAAATAATATCATATATAATAGAATGAAATTTACATAAATATCTATTATAATGTTGTATAAAATGTAATCTATATTTAATATAAAATATTTTATACATAGTATAAATCACGGTGTGATATTATAATAATTTAAAACTTTCTATTACAGAATTATTAATTTCACTTTCTGATATATATTTCTCGTAATTAGAGATCAGCTAGGAGGAGATAAATTTAGATTTTTAAATATGTTTATCATAATTTATTATATTATACTCAAGATTTGTAGGCAGCTACTACGCATATAAGCACCTGGTCCTGATTTTTATTTTATTATTTTCTTTTTTGAAATTTTCTTACAATTATCATGTATTATTATCGTTTGTTTTTTTTTTTAAATTTGTTTAATAATCTACTTTTATACTTAAAATTCTTGTTAAATATTTTAGTTTTTTATTTTATTATACTATATCTAGACCGTTCTAGTCTAAGCTTTTCCTGATACCACGTGGCATCCATCAAGAAGATTCAGAATCTTTGGCACTTCGCGCCTTCAAGAGAAAAAAGAAAAAGAAAAATGAAGAGAATCTGCAAATTTCCTTTTTCATTTTTATTTTCTTGCCAATCACAATTAATTAATTAACTAATTATTAGAATAGGAAAAATAAAAATAAAAATAAAAAATCAGTGTGAATCAAGTCCCATACCTTTTTCTCGATGGAGCATCGATTATTGGATTTTTGCATCGGCGCCTTTTCTCTCTCTAGATTTCGCTTTGGATTTCTCTCTCAAGATCATCGCTCTTCTAAAGTTATCGTTCTGCTTCGACCCTTCGCTGATCCGTCTCTGTCCTTCTGCTGTTCCCTGTATTGATCCTTTTCAACTCTTCATGTTGTTTTATTTCTTCCCCTTTTTTATAGTACTCCTTTCTGGAGAATTATGTATACAGAATGTAACTTTTTGTTATTATTATTTTTTATTTTTTTAAAAAAAGTTTCCTTGTAGGTTTGTTTAGATTTTTATCTTATTTTGGGTGCACATTTTGTGTATATTTTTATCTTCATTCCCTTTTTGAATTTAAACTTTATTTCTATCATGTAAATCTTATTCTCTTTTGATGTTGTCTGTGTATATTAGATTTTATTTATTTATTTGGTTTTTACTGTCCTTGATCCTAGACAGTAAACTTTACTTCTATTGTGTAAATCTTTCTGGGAAAGAAAGTTCAACTATTGCTTTGGAGTAGGCCAATTGAAATTTTTGGGTTTTTTTTTTCCCGGGGCTTGCCATAGGGATAAATTGAATTTTATGGTATAATTAGTAAGCTGTGAATATGTGTTTTTGGTAAAGTGGGTTTGAGGTCTGAGTACATTTTTCATGTATTACTTGTTCATCAGGCAATTTTTCAGATGATATTGTTGGCAGTTGGTCAATGTTTTTGGTGATATGATGTTTTCTGTAGTTTGTGGGGAGAGAGAGCATAGAATGCAAAAATAGACACTTTAAGAATGGATGATGATAATAGAGAGTTTGAAGCATTGCTTTTCGGTTGGAGCCACAAGAATTCAACAGAGTCTCGCTTGTTTATTTTATCTTGTTTTGTTGCTGGTTTAGTTGGTATTTTGACAATAGCTTACATGGCTTCCCAATGGAGAAGGAACATTAGTTTGAGTTGGATGAAAGCCATAGCTAGGTCAAAGAGAAGCCCAAAGGCAACAAACAAGGTTCCTGTGGCTCCTCACACTTGGGAACTTGAGTCAGTATCTCATTGGAAGAACCTTAATTGCTGTGTATGTTTAAAGACCATGTCTCCTTCCCAGACTCTGGGGCCTATGGTGACATTGGACTCTTTCATTCATCATTGCAACATTTGTGGTGCAGCAGCTCACCTAAGCTGCTCCTTGAGTGCACACAAAGATTGCAAGTGCACATCTATGGTTGGATATGAACATGTGGTGCACCAATGGGCTCTTCGATGGACAGAGATAACTGATCAACTTGACGAAACTTCCACTTGTAGTCATTGCGAAGAACTGTGTAGCGGGTCTTTCCTAAGTGGATCTCCTATTTGGTGTTGCTTATGGTGTCAACGACTTGTACATGTTGATTGTCACAGTAGTATGTCTAATGAAACTGGTGACATTTGTGATTTAGGGTCATTCAGAAGGTTGATTCTGTCACCACTTTACGTTAAGGAACTGAACTCTAATTCAGGTGGATTGTTGAGCTCAATTACACACGGAGCAAATGAGATTGCTTCTTCAGTGCATGCAAGTATTAGGAATCAAAGCAAGAAGCACGAGCATGGTAGTGAAACCTCTGTTGACATGGGTAATAGTTGTAGTACCTGTGACACATCTACAGACAGCACGGCAGACACCCATCCCACAATCAATGGTTCTCATGGTGTGGAAGAAGGCTGTAATGGTACCACGAGTGTAAATAGCAATTGCCATGATGGTGATGCAGAAAAGTTGGAATCAAAGTCTACCTTCAAAAGAAGTGGATCAATCAATCAGAAGGATGGCACTCAGATGTTAAGAATGAAACAGAGGTATGAAATAATTGATTTGCCTCACGAGGCAAGACCTTTGTTAGTTTTCATTAACAAGAAGAGTGGGGCTCAGCATGGAGACTCTCTCAGGCAGCGCCTGAACTTTCTGTTGAATCCTGTTCAGGTCTGAACTGCTTTTTATACGGAGTTTCCTTAAGCTTCTTAAAATTTTGTCATGCTTCTGATGCCTCTTGTTGCTTTTCTTGTGTCCTTCACCAAGTGCTTTAAGTCCAAAATTCTCACTAATAGAAGTAGTGTGATTTTCTGGTAGTTAAAATTTTGTACCAACTAATGTCAAGGACTTGTGAATGTAGCTTCATGTGTAAGGAATTGACTAGCTTTGTAGCAACTATTTCATTTGATGAACAGTAGAATAAGTATTTTGGATGCATAACTAGAAGAATAGCAAATTTGCACCTAATGATTGTGTCTTAGTTTCCACTATCGTATGGCATTTATCACCATGTAGATAAGATATAGAATTTGATCCTAAATGTGCATGAAACACTCTTTTTGAGGTCAGAACATGTGTGTTTTGTTCAATGTTTCATTGTTAGGTTGGCTCAAAATTTATATTTTCTGCATTTATCTAAGATTTTTAAAGACAGGTTCTTGTGGGCCATGGTCTTAAGATTGTTTAACTATTTCAGTCTGTCTTGGTATCTCCGGGTTTACTGCACTGATCTGTGCACTATATGAAGAAAATGCCTTTTCAATGTCATGACATGAAACCGTGTTGATATCACTCTTTCCAAAGACACAGCCCAATTAAGTGTTGTCAAAAGAGTGCTTGTTTTTTGCACTGATGCAGAGGACAATGATGTAAAACTGACTTCATCTGTTGCTTTGCATATTGTATTCCATGAAAGATAAAGATTACAATTTCTTCAGAGAAATATCTTTTTCATTGTTTGGTCATCAAGTGATGGTATTCTTTAAATAGGCAATTGATTTTCTAGAATTTAGGAGGAGTTGATGCAAAAGGTTCAGAGCTGCTAGTTCTTTAAGAAGCATACACATACTATTAAACAGTAGCTTTGATAGTCTATCATATTTTTACTTCTCTTTATTGTTTATACCTTCCATTATAATGTTTGTGAGGATCATCTGGGCTGGCCTTTCTTACAGGTTTTTGAGTTGAGTTCAACACAGGGACCAGAAGTAGGCCTTTATTTATTCAGGAAAGTACCTCACTTCAGAGTTCTTGTATGTGGGGGAGATGGTACAGTTGCCTGGGTCCTTGATGCCATTGACAAGCAAAATTTTGTATCTCCTCCACCAATAGCTATTTTACCTGCTGGAACTGGAAATGATCTTGCCAGGGTGCTTGGCTGGGGGGGTGGTTTGGGTTCTGTGGAGAGACAAGGAGGCCTTTGCACAATATTACGCCAGATAAGGCATTCTGCTGTGAGCATTCTTGACCAGTGGAAGGTAGCAATTATGAACAATCAGGGAAAGCAGTTCCAGCCTCCAAAATTTATGAACAATTATCTTGGTATGCAAATATTTATTTTTTGAAAAAAAAAAAAATCACCTATTAGCATTTTTTTGATAGTCATGAGGTTCATAAATGAATGTATAAGTTTGGTGATTATGTTTCGTCTCAATATTTCACCATAAAATATGGCTTCGACAATTAAATTTATGTGCTTTGTATCTCATTCCATTTTTTTAAGATTAGTTTAGTCTCTAGCCCTTTTTCTTTAATTGGTCATAGATCTGTCAAGTTTCAACTTGTATTGGTGTTCTTTCTTTTCTTTTTCTTTTCTCCGACACCCTGTATTTTTCAACATCTGGTATCCTTATTTTATTATTTTTGAAAAGACATTGGGTGTTAATGCTCTGGATGAATACTGGGATTATTAAAGGTAAACATATTGTTCCTTGGTCCCTACAAGTCTGCAATGTATGTTCATTTTCATATTCTTTTTTTTTATTCAACATTATCATTTACACTTGGAATCGTGATTTACAGGAGTTGGGTGTGATGCAAAGGTTGCTTTGGAAATTCACAATCTACGGGAAGAGAATCCAGAGAAGTTTTATAACCAGGTAAAATGCAAACTTTGTCTAGGACGAGATGCAAACTGCTTTGTACATTACCCAATAAGTCAGCACCACCACCAACATTTAAGACATCAAATTAAACAGTGCCATGATCACTTTAGATCTTCGCCCTACAGAAACATATTACACATTTTTTTTGATAAACCTCTGGATGTGTTGTACAAGAATAGTGCTTACAATATGCAGAGGGAAAAGAATAAATTTTGATGTTTTAATTTTTAGTTTTATATCAAGTATGGTTGCTTATTTATTGAGTACATTATGACTTATCAATTCAAAAGTGTCGTATACTTTTGCTTAATTTGATTTCATTTTTCCTTCTCTTTTTCATCTATGTGTTTGTGTATGCATGCTGACTTTTCTGTGAGCTTCCAACTGCCAGCCTATGGTACAACCTTTGCATGTAAAGAATTGTTCAAAGCTGTCTTGTGGTTCTGCATGCATTCTTGCAAATCATACTTTAATCAAATTGCTATAGGTATATCCGTTTTTGGCTTGCACACATATTTGATATCTGTCTTGGTAAGGCCTTATTGCAGTTTTATTATGCATATTATCTTATGTTCAACCAACAGAGACTTTGATGATAAAAGCATAGAAATGGACTAACTTAGAGGGAAAAAAAAATTGCATGGAATTGTTTCTGATAAAAAAAAAAAGTGCATATGCACATAAAATAGTGACATAGGAGTTATGTGAGTAATTATCTAGCAGCATCTTTGTCTGGCTAATCTTTGGACTCATTCCATCTCATAGCTCCCTACTTCTTAAAACTGGACATAAAGTTTAAATTGACTAAAAATTGTGGCATTACTGCAGTTTATGAACAAAGTTCTGTATGCAAGAGAAGGTGCTAAGAGCATAATGGATAGAACATTTGCTGATTTTCCATGGCAAGTAAGGGTGGAAGTGGATGGTGTTGACATAGAGGTCCCAGAGGTGAGTTCTGCCATAATCCCAACTATGCTGGTAGTGGAAATGCCTTGTACTCTGCTTATATATATATTTTTAATCCTTTTAAATATGATTTTTGTGTTAGAGATGTGGAATACCAACTAAAATTAAGAAATAATATCTTTTAAAATCATTCAAGTTTTCATGTTTTCTTCAGCTGACTGATTGGCCCTAATCAGTGTCCGTCTTTTTCTTTGAATCATATGATGAAAAGAGAAATTATAGTACTCTACTTTTTTGTGTAATTCCCTGTATCTCTTCTGATCCAACTGAATTTGTCAATAGCTTTTGACTTTTGTTACTGTTACACATCCCAGAAACTGCTTTGAAGTGGTCTTCTGACAAATGTCTGTATCTCCTTTATGGTTGCTGGTGGCCAAATTGAATATCACTGTAAGAAATTATGTGATTTTTTTTTGGGCACCTTTGCAGGATACAGAAGGTGTTCTTGTTGCAAATATTGGAAGCTACATGGGCGGGGTAGACTTATGGCAAAATCAGGATGAAACCTACGATAATTTTGATCCTCAATTTATGCATGATAAGGTACTTGAAGTTGTCAGCATATCTGGGACATGGCACCTTGGAAAGCTGCAGGTACTTCAGAAATATTATTTTTGTATGCAATATGCTGACATGAACTAAAGCTACAACATTTTCAGGTTTTTTTTTTTTTGGTGGAGTACTGAAAACTTCACTCTGATATAGATAGTTTATAATAACAGTGTTTTGGGGGGCATTAAGAAAAGATCCAATGTAACCCAGCATGTAGACCACTTGGTTTTATGGTATTTATACTTGGGTAAATCCCAACCTTCAGTTAAAACAGAAAAAATATGAAGTTTGCCACTATGCTCTCTCCAATTTGTTGCATATTGCTTCCTCAACAACCAGGAGAAGAAAATGAAAATGAAAATTAAAAAAGGCACATGTAGGGATTTAGTTGCTCTTCTTGGCCAGGGTTTTATATTTATTTTATTTTATTTAGGGTTAGGGAGGGAAGATTCCCAAACACCTCTATGCTCTTTAGATTAGGAAAATGTTTCTACGGCACAACATAGGTCAAGAATCCTTTGTTCGAATGTGTTCCACACCAGATTGCCATTGTATGCAAGATGGCTTTGAGCTTGCCTTTGTGTTCTGATAGGTGGGGCTTTCTCGTGCTAGAAGACTCGCACAGGGCCAATCAATTAAAATACAGCTCTTTTCTCCATTGCCTGTGCAGATTGATGGGGAGCCATGGTTTCAGCAACCATGTACATTATCTGTATCTCATCATGGGCAGGTATCGACTCTCCCATTGTCTCCAATAGTCTAATCTACTGGCCATGTTTCCCAAAAGAAGTCCAAATATCACCCCAGCTATTATCTTTAAGCCACGTTTGAAATTGTATTGCCTCTATATTTATACATGTGATGGGAGTACAAAGGCAAAAAGCTGAGGCATGTTGATTAAGGTTAATATATGCCATTAGTAACAGAAATTATTGGTTTGTGGAATGGAAAAATGGGCTATTTGAATATGTAGATAATAGAGAGTTGATAATTTCATGGCAGATGTAGACAAAATTAACAACCATACTATCTCTCAATATTTACTGCATATGTGCAAACATGCAATCCTTCTGTTCGTTGTGGGCACGGACAAGGACAAAAAGTCTCATGCTACATTCATGTCTATTTCCCACGGTTGAATTGGAACAGATACACAAACCCTCCCTCTATTACTCTGGTTAACTGTTTGAGTTATGCTTAAACTTATTTTGCACTGTATTTTATCCTGCTGATGTCCAGGATTTTCCCAATCGTTTGCATTTAGGTCTTGACAAGTTATGCAGTAATCAGATAGACAAATCCTTTTACTTGTGCAGGCATTCATGTTAAGGCAGGCTGCTGAAGAGCCTCTTGGTCATGCTGCTGCCATAATCACTGATGTGCTTGAAAATGCAGAAAGTAATAATGTAATTATTGCTTCACAGAAGCGTGCTCTTCTTCAAGAAATGGCACTTAGGCTGTCTTAGAGGTGGTCTCTCGTCTCTCAAGTTAGGAATTGTGGTTGTGGTCCTCACAACTTCATCAAATGACGCATGCTTTTTATCTCTGGTTATTTCTTTCTTCAAATGTCTTATGTTTTTGGTGTCAGAGTTGGGAATGCCAGTAACTGGTTTAAAGATTGAAAGTAATAGGGGAAGTCCCCACTGTAAATTAACAAGGGGAATTTTGATTTTTTGTAAACAGTAAACATGGGAATTGAAAGAAATGGATGAACATCAGTTGTGCTTGTAATTTTCAATTTGATTTCAGGAGTGGATTCAGTCAAGCACGAAACTCCCTCTCCAAATCCTACCACACATTTATCTATTTTTCTTCCTCTTCCTCGCTACCTTCCACGCACTCACACAAAAACACAGCGGCATGCGCACACACACAAAAAGAATATGCATTCCAGTTTACATTCGAATAATGAAGAGGATATTGAGATGTCCTGTTGAAAGCTTACACTTTGCCTAGACAAAAATAAAAAAATGTGACCTTACTGAGGGAACCCTTTCCACGATTAAGGCATAGATCATCAAGAAGTAAGCCTTTTCCTCTTTTTGTCTTTAATGCATGAAGGTTTTCAGATGGTCAATGCAATATTACACATTTTACCTCGCATGTGCTACTGCTCAGCGTGCCAAGATCTAACATGGCTCAGCTGTGGTAACTGAACAAGTGGCAACAACCTTTTTATTTGCTTATTCCTCATGCATCCTTGTTTTACTTTCTTCGACAGTATGCTTAATAGTCCCCAGCTAGCTGTCATTGTACCTTTTGCGTGTGCCTCTATTTTAAAGGATCCAGAGGTAGACGTTGAACATGAAATTTGCTTTGCCATTCTTGCATTGTCTTTGTAAATATTCTGCGAGTAATGGCTATAGATAGAGAGGATTTCAAGTAGGACATGCCAGCAGGTGATGAACTACTGGAGGCTTGCATTGCCTCGTTGAGTTGGTTGGTGACATCTCTCAGCTCATATGAGTCGAAAAGGGTGCTGCCGTTGTATCGTGGACTGAACCTGAAAATTGGTTTACGTGTCTGGAGGTTTCACAGTCAGCCCCTCACCGGCCGTGTCAGCCAGGGTAGGCAAGTTTCTTTGCTTTGAAGGCTTCGCCATAATTTGAGCGTGGTGATTATGGTTGTTTCCGCTTTAACCGGGCCAAGACTTGGCAATGTGTGCTGAGAGTGTGCATTGTAAGTAACGTGGGATCAGAAAATGTTGTCCAAAGAGAATTTCTTTGTTCTCTACGTCTTCATTTCCATCGTCTCTTTGATTCCTCTGACTTTGTCTTCAGAATAATAATGTATATGGGCTCCATATAAAAAGATTGCTGTTGTGATTTGGGTTTGACATGGTGCTTTCTACAGCAGGCTCAAGCAACCCTGAAGTTTTTAAGTTTATTTATTTTGCTAGGCTGTTAGCTCTTTGAGGCTGCCCATACCATGGACCTTGGCTAGCACCTTGGAAATGTCAGTCTGCTGGACCCATCACTGAATTCCGCCGCGCATGTGCTGTGGTCCAAAACAGGTCTACGCCCACTTCAAACAGAGTTCGACCAAACTTGTAGCCGTTACGAGAATTGCTAGGATTCATAAGCTATGAGAATCCGAGTACGTAATCTATAAATATTATTGCCTAACTGCTAGGATTAATAAGCTATGAGAATCCGAGTATGTAGTCTATAAATATTATTATTGCCCAACGCGTTTAGGCTTTAGTTTATTGCACATACAAAGACAACGGGCAAGCCTTATAGTTGACCAATCATATCTATTTCCTAGTGAATAGTGTTACTAAATGCAATTTGTTGTGAAGGCAATTCAAAAGGTTAAATGGCTCATTCACTGGGAGCAATTAATTCATTAGTGTCAGTAAGGTAGGTTGGTCCAAACTTGGCAGTTAAAAAGAAGAGAGATGAACTCCGTGAAGCAAAAGGATTGACAATATGAACCAAGTATACGAATAAACGGGGTACGTGGAACGTTTAGCGCAGCAAGAACACTTCCGCCCAACGGCTCCATCAGACCAACACGAATGAAGGGTAAAAGTAAAAACGGAAAACACAACACCAACACGAAGAAATCACTCACTCTTCAAATGGAAAAATAAAAAATAAAAATAAAAATAAAAATATATATATATATATACACTCACTCTTCAAATGAAAAAAAAATAATATATATATATATATATATATATTATATGTATGGATGAAGGAGTACTTCACGTGCCATGGTGAAGTTACATGCCATGTTCATTATCGTTTTAGTGCTGATTTCGGAACATTGCAAAAGGTACCAAACACGTTAAGTCCATAAATTTTTGTATTTATTTATTTGGACCATCTCTTTAAATTCCCCTTTGCTTATAACTTTACTCCCGAATCACCCTTCTCAACCCCACCGAGCAACGTTGTGTTTGCACTCTTGAGCGACCCCCTTTTATCAGTAACAGAAGCTTTAGCGTTTTGGTTGATTCCCTTTATCTCACATGGAAATGATACACATCCCCTTTATTAGTTAGATCATTTGATGAATCACGACGTGACACACACGGAAGCAGAAAATGTTTTAGACTGTACTCTATACGTTGGCAAGGTACCAACAAATAATATATATTGATACACACAGTAATTGAATTGAGTGGGATGAAAGAATGAATGGATTCATTTAACATAAAAGATGGGTTTGCTAACATTTCGATCTTTTCATGTGTATAACCACGTCTAAAAAATGGGTTAAATGCAACAACTATATATTTTGAGATAAAAACTCGGTGAAATTTAATTAATTTATTTATTTTGTTCCTTAATTTAACATACTTAACAACAAGGAATGTTATGAACTTGATCTTTATACTCTATCGTATAAGAAAATTAGTACAAATATCATCTATTAAACTTATTTGGCATCATTTTTTTTTATTCCAAATTTTTTCTCTTATATATTATTTCCTCACACTTGCTTTTCCAATCCCAAAAAAAAAAAAAAACTCTAATCTAATTTTTAGGTACCTTTGTTAACCTTTAAGTTCATTTTTCGAATATCTGGCCCCTTACGCGTGCAGTTGGAAATTGGTAATGAAAGGTAGCTTTCAGAAACGTGTTGAATGTTCCAGTTTGCCTTTGAAATCTGACTTTGCTTATGTTCGTGAAAGCTATATGCGAGCGGTAGCACATAGGAATGGGTAGATCTCAAATGAGGCTATAGGAGTATATAAGGATTTATGGTCTCTTAATTGTTCCGCAAGACTTGAATAGGCCTCTCCTTAAATTCCATTAGTTTTGATTCTTGGTTTGCATATACAGAATAGTTGCTCCAACACAATTATAAACCTGACCTTTTTGCTTGGTAAGTCTTTGGCTTTTGAAACGATATTTGATTTTCGAGATGGTATACTTCAACTAATCTGCAAGGTGGCCTTTGGATTACTATTCTTACATTTATTTATTTTTTTTCCCTGTACTTTTCAGGTTTCAGACTTCCCGGGGAGACAATGGTGAAGATTTGTTGCATTGGTGCTGGCTATGTGGGAGGTCCTACTATGGCAGTGATTGCACTGAAATGCCCTTCAATTGAAGTAGCTGTTGTTGACATTTCAGTTCCTAGGATCGCAGCCTGGAACAGTGACCATCTCCCCATCTATGAGCCAGGCCTTGATGAGGTGGTCAAGCAGTGCAGAGGAAAGAACCTTTTCTTCAGCACCGAAGTTGAAAAACATGTTGCAGAAGCAGACATCATCTTTGTGTCTGTCAATACCCCAACAAAATCTAGGGGTCTTGGAGCAGGCAGAGCTGCAGACTTAACATATTGGGAGAGCGCAGCCAGGATGATTGCTGATGTGTCAAAATCCAACAAGATAGTTGTTGAGAAATCAACGGTTCCTGTGAAGACAGCTGAGGCAATCGAAAAAATCTTGAATCACAATAGCAAAGGTATCAACTACCAGATTCTGTCAAACCCAGAATTTCTTGCAGAGGGGACTGCTATAGGGGATCTTTTTAACCCTGACAGGGTTCTTATTGGAGGGAGAGAAAACCCTGATGGCCAAAAGGCCATTAAGGCACTGAAAGATGTTTATGCTCACTGGGTTCCGGAGGACAGAATCATTTCAACCAATCTGTGGTCAGCAGAGCTCTCAAAGCTAGCTGCAAACGCCTTCTTGGCTCAGAGGATTTCTTCTGTGAATGCAATGTCAGCTCTCTGTGAAGTAACTGGGGCTAATATTTCCCAGGTTTCCCATGCTGTTGGCAAGGACACCAGGATTGGTCCCAAGTTCCTCAATGCCAGTGTTGGCTTTGGTGGATCTTGCTTTCAGAAAGACATTCTCAACTTGGTCTATATATGTGAGTGCAGTGGTCTTACAGAAGTTGCAAATTACTGGAAACAAGTCATTAAGATTAATGACTACCAAAAGAGTAGATTTGTCAACAGGGTTGTCTCTTCAATGTTCAACACAGTTGCAGGTAAAAAGATAGCCGTTCTTGGTTTTGCATTCAAGAAGGATACAGGCGATACAAGGGAAACACCAGCTATTGATGTATGCAAGGGCTTGTTGGGTGACAAGGCATGCCTGAGCATATATGATCCTCAAGTCACAAAGGATCAGATTCAAAAGGATCTGTCAATGAACAAGTTTGATTGGGATCATCCACCTCACCTTCAACCAATGAGTCCTACTTCTGTGAAGCAAGCCAGTGTAGTTTGGGATGCTTATGAGGCAACAAAGGATGCTCACGGGGTATGCATTCTTACTGAGTGGGATGAATTCAAGACGCTTGATTACCAGAAAATTTATGACAGCATGCAGAAACCGGCATTTGTGTTTGATGGACGTAACATTGTGGATGTCAAGAAGATGAGGGAAATTGGTTTCATCGTTTACGCAATTGGGAAGCCATTAGATAAATGGCTCAAGGACATGCCTGCAGTTGCGTAAGTTTCCTGTCGTGGGTAGTTTCAGAGCCAGAACCAAGCCTTAAGAACTGCAGTTGAATTCCTCGAATTTCTCCTGCCCACCCACCCCCCTGCGGATTATCCATGTAATTCTTTCTCTTGTTTTCTGGTGATTGGGACTTCCTCATGTCTACAATTAAATTACAGTGGTTCCTATTGTCTTTCTTGAATGCCATAGTAGTTACTCACTGCCTGTAACTTGAAACCGTAATATGCAACAGCTCTAAGAAATTGCTTATTGGTCTGTTCATTAGTTAACTAACAGGTTTTGATAGAGAATAATGCGAACCCAGTGCTCTCATTATCTAACTTCCGAGTTCAAGCCGTACTTCTTGGCACTTTGATCAAGCCAGAGTCAAATGAATTCTAGCACAAATTGAGAATGAGATACTTCTCTGCTCATGCGAGATTGTCTTAATAACAAGATTTGGAAGAAAGTGCTACAAAAAATTAAGCCCCAAGCCATGCATAGTTATTGGGTTTTCAACCTATGATTGAATAATGCAATCCCAAATTAACTTAACAAATACATCCAAACTGGAATTGGCATTGGCCGATTAGACTTTAGCCTAGCGGATAAAACACATTCTCATTCACTGAATTTAAGAAGTGTGAACAGAAAGAAGAAAAAGAAAAGGGCTGATCATTGGGTTGGAAGACCTGTGGCTTTAAGAGAATGAAATATATATTTAATCACAACATTGACAACAGTTGCTGATGAGTAAACGGGAAGGTATATACAGTATATCCAAGGCAATTCAAGGTCATGAAGGCGAAAGAATCTAAGTCCAGCCCAAGAGAGGGCGACAAGGTCCCAAAATTGCGATTGCTGGCAACAAAGATGGTAATAAATTGTTAATAGGTTGTCAGGCAAATCATACATTACCAAGTGGTGATCCAACAAGAAGCTGATACAACTTCAACCTGACTAACCATGATCCATGTGACCAAAAACCAGGAGACTCCAAACCTGAATTAGGCCATCCACAATAATCCGATTTTGACCCAGCTGTATGCCACATCTATGAAGCCGGTTGCTGTTGTGGACGTCCTGCTCCCCGCGGCATTTTCTTTGATGCTCCTGCCAAACGAAAGAATGTTTAAGTGAAACATTGCATTCGCTCAATAACGGACAACATAGTATTTGCTGCCAAAAAACAAGCACTCAACTATTGGGTTTTTTCTCTTATAAAGTATTTACGTCAAATAACACCACCAATTTTGGATTTGACAGCATCCCATCTATTAGCAACATATTTAATTTTTGAAGTGACTACATATTTGTCAAATGAGCCTCAAAATTAACCAAAGGAAGAAAATAAATAAATAAGATTACATGTAACTAAGCACCACCTAGGCACTTATGATAACACCATATTATAAGCAATTATATAAAATATTCATACATATCTAGTACATATAGGCACAAAGTGAGGGGGGATGATTGGGGGGGGGTGCGGGAGGAGAGAGAGAGAGTACCATCTTCAACGTCCTTCAATTGGTAATAGTGGGGGGCTATTTCCACCAACCACTCCGGCTTCAATTCAGTTACCTGCAGTTTATGATCCAAATTTTAGTTGATTACAAACCATTTGATAATTTTCATGGTAGAAAGAAAAAGAAAATGAAATTGTGGTTCCAAGGTTCTCAAAACTTGCCTGCCTCATGTACTCCTTAGTTGTAAGAACCAATTCATGATATAAAACCCATCTCGGAAGAGTCTGAAGAGAAGCAAAAAACTTACATGAGAAGTCCTTAAAATCTCATTGTTTGGATGCTTTTATTCAAAAGACATAAGAGTCTATAAGAATCACTTGTTAACATGGTTTGCCTAAGTAGTCGTACAAATCTTTCAGAATGTAACATTTACAAACAGAAAATAATTAAATTTTGCTTCCATTGTTCCTAAACATGATATATAAATTGAGTAAAATATGGAAAAATATTGCTGAATGAGCCACCCAGTTTGCAGTGAAAAAAAAATAATAATAATTGCAATAATGGCAACTATGCTACCTGTGCCAAACCGGAGCTGGGATGTATATAAACCGTCTGTGGATATTTCACAGTTTTGTAGGATCCATTCTTTTGTAACCTCGCACAATGAGGGAAAAACCCTGGAAAAGAAAACTGGTGTTACATGCAAATCTAAATACTAATAATAATTGTTTGTGCTTCTTGTACAAGAAATATGGTAACCGAACGTTACCTGATGTTATGGATTTCTTTATAGCATCTAAATCATTAGGATTGGAAGTCAGCTCAATTTCAACTCTCTCCAAAAGGCCCTCCAGCTGGTCTCGTATATCTCTAGCTCGTTTCATACTCCTAACCTTAAAATAATGAGATCATGGAACAACAGTTATCAATATAGGCAATGTCAAAAAAAAAGCATCAAATGAAGACCAAAATGCAAAAATACAGGTGATTGAGAAGAGAAACAATAATGATGCATCCTGAAGATTTGTGCCGTACCTGAATATAATTTTCATAGCACCATTGAGTTGAGTAGTTAGTTTCCTTCCAAGAATTATACACCTAAAAGAGGCACAGCAAAGAGGTTGAATCAGCCATTCTGAAAACCTGAATTACAAAAAATGGGAGCAAGTCACACACTTCAATGGAAAAACTCAAAACCGCTGCTCAATATCTTACTGTCATAATGTGAAACTTTAAAATACAATTCACCATAATATATTGCCTACCCAGTTGTAAGCATTATTGATCAAAGCTTCACCTATTCAAAGAGCAATTATTCACAAACTCCCTTGAAAGGGGCTGGCAGGTGGGGTATACTGAGGCATATTGAACAAAAATGCAGCAGTAAAAACTAAGGGTATGCCTGAATTTAAGGGTACACAAGGCAGTATGTGTATGGCTGTATATATAATATGGACTATACATAAACTAACCTTGAGCAGAGCTATATGGTCCCCTACATTTCCCATGTGGAAATTCATTCTAGCATTGTCAGCATGAACTTGTTTATCCTTTGGACGGTAGAAGATTGAATTCCCAATAGAAAGCATTGCAGCAACAGAAATGATCTCATCTGAACATTTATGCTTGTCAGAAGCAACAATCATTTTAGATAGCATGGGATCAAGAGGAAACTCGGCCATCCTACGACCAGCTTTAGTCAATTCACCGAGTTTATTTAGAGCACTCAATGCAAAGAGCAGTTCCAGGGCTTTTAGTAGTGCCTCAGAAGGTGGTGGATCCATAAAGTCAAAATTCAGTAAGTCATGAATTCCAAGACTCTTCAGAGTAAGAACAACATTGGCCAGATTAGTCCTTTGTATCTCTGGTACTGTATTGTCATCCAAGTCATGGTAATAGTTGTAGGCAGTGTACAATCGGAAGCACTTTCCTGGACCGGTACGACCTGAACGGCCGGCACGTTGAGTTGCTGAAGCCTTTGAAATTGGAGTGACCAGCAAAGACTCCATGCCAGTCCTTGGATTATATGATTTCATCTTGCAAAATCCAGGATCAATAACATACTTGATCCCGTCAATGGTTAAAGAAGTTTCTGCAATATTTGTTGCAAGGACAACTTTTCGTGCTCCCTCTGGTGTGGGCACAAAAATTTTAGCTTGAAGGTCTGTTGGCAAGTTTGCATATATAGGGCAGATAATGAGCTCTGCAATTTTCGTTCCCAAACCTTTTGTCCTATGCTTCAAAATTTCCTCCGCAGTCTCAATTTCCTCTTGACCAGTGAAAAAAACTAAAATATCTCCTGGTGGCTGTGTCACATGGATTTGAAGCACAGATACAATTGCTGCGTCCAAGTAATCAGCTTCTGGGGCTTTTGTGTGGTGTATCTCAACAGGAAATCTTCTCCCAGGAATTTTAAAAATTGGAGCAGAATCAAAGTAATCACTAAATTTCTCGGCATCCAGTGTGGCACTTGAAATAAGCAACTTCAGATCTGGTCGAAAACGAGCTATGTCCTATCACATAGAAAGTCAGCAGAAGTAAAGTTGAATCAGATGATTAACCAGAAGTGACATCAAAATACTATTCATTTCTAAACTCTCTTTCAATGGATCTAGACATTCTAGAACTCATGCTTGGATAAGCTGAATATATTTGAATAGACATGTGTCATCAATTTGTATCTGTCGCTATAGGTATTTATCTATATTTCATGGTTGAAAATGTTTACTTGCCTTTACTAACCCAAATAGGATGTCAGTGGACAATGTTCTTTCATGTGCCTCATCCACCATCACAACACTGGGAAAAAAATTTACACTGTAAGTGAAACAGGAGAAGATACTGGACAGAACTGTTAATGAAGTCAAACATAGCTCACCTGTAACTTGCAAGATCTGGTTCACCAAGGAATTCTCGCAAGAGCATTCCATCAGTCATATATTTCAGAACGGTCTTTTCTGATGTGCAATCTTCAAAGCGAATGGAATAGCCAACCTGAAAAAAATAGAAGCAATCATGGTTTCCTTCCAGAAGCAGTGAACTTATGATCTATTTGGTGGCACAAAACTTATGGTCCATAAAAACCAAATAAAGCAACAATCAGATCATCAAGAAATTTTATTTATATTTATCACCATCATGGAGAAAAAGTTATAACATGAATAAAGGCACAATTCAAAGGTGCAATAGAAGTTTATTGGGTTAAAGATACTGTGCAACTTAATCCCAGAATATAAGCAATATTATGCATTATTCTACAGAACAGCAGTCAACAATCCAGATCAGTCACATCAAAGGAGAGGAACAGACAGAGTATTAACAAAGCAAACAGAAAAAAAAACAATAGTCTAATAAACCAAAGACTGCCAAACACCTCATGGCCAAGTTTGACTCCCATTTCTTGAGAAACCCTAGCAGCAACGCTCATTGCAGCAACACGCCTTGGTTGTGTACAACCAACCTACAAGAAACCAATCAACAAATACTGGTCAGCCTGATTTAGAAGAAGCCTTTTCCATAACTATAATACCCCATTATTGAAAAAACATTATTCCATGATTATGATACTCCATATTATCATTTGACATCTACCAGGCATTTATAAACAAATAACCCTTCTGGCCCAACTCCTAAGAAAAACCATATAGAAAATAGGCCCAATAGGGACTTTCATTCTACTAGCAAACTCCTAAAAAAGACAACATTCCTGAGTGATAGATTAACCTAAGATAAACCAACATATAGTTATTAAGCAGAACTATTATCAAATTATCTCTTCTTTGATTACATTGTGTTGAAGTCATAATTTGCCAAAAAAAAAAACCTTGAAATGTTAAAGTTAAAGATACAAAGAAAGAAGCAGATTTGTACCTTTCCTCGCTTAGTGTAACCAGCTTCATGGAGATACTGGGGTATCTGCGTGGTCTTCCCTGAACCTGTTTCTCCTACGATTACAATAACCTGCAAGAAAAGAAGACCTATGTATGGTTACACAAGTAATATGCATATTCCAAGTTACAAGGACTCAAGCACCTTTTTATGGCTACCTGTCAAGCATTCAAAATACTTCTAAATCATAGGCCAAGGTAAAGATGCTCTCCCATTGGTTACTTATCTATATGTTGAGTTACCAGATAGATAACTACAAGTGTGAAGCCCCAATCACAATTACCTAGAATGAATGGAAATGGAAAACTAGAAGAGGCCCTTGAAAGCATAAAAACACAGGTAACATTTAGGTCTGGTTTGTACCAAATTGGAATAATATTCTTTTTCAGTGAATTACAGTTAGAAAGATTACATTTTCACTATAAAGAAATAATATGAAAACTATTATTTTTCCTTCTGTACCCCCTACAGACAAAAATCATTAGGATTCCCCAAGTTACTGTTCATATTTGCCTAGGAAAATCATCAAAAGAAAAACAAAGGAAACCTCACCCAGCAAGGTGTAAACTCCAATAGAACCCCAAAACGGAAAACAGAAACTTTTCCTCCACTTCCTTTATTTTTACCAGAGTCAGAATTGGACATGGGTACCTATCATTTATTCTCAAAACTATATCTCATATCCTTGCCCATACTTCCTGGTGCCAAAATGATGTTACCCTGGTAAGAGTTTGAGTTCATGTAAAAGGGCATATATACATATAAAATATCTATCTATCTATCTATCTATCAATGAAAATTAGCCATCAGAAAAGAAAGACTCAGGTAGTTAATTCCTAGTGTAAGTCTAAAATGTGACAAGGAAAAACTGAAAACCTGATGATCATTTACAGCTTGGAGAAGTTCATCTCGATAAGGATAAATGGGTAAGGTTTTTCGCTCCTCCTGAAAAAAGATGTAAGAGACAATCATAAGTGACAATAACATCCAATGTATGTTAGTACCATTCTCATTCCAACCATAATTACACCAGAAAGAAAACAGATCCTCAGGCAGACTAAAGGGGAAAGCTCATGACATATTGTGCAATAGATACACATGATTGCCGTTTTAGTTCATTCATTTCATCCGGGATGAAAGAGTAGCCATTATTCCTGACACGTAACAGTCCATGTTGCCTAACTGATGCAGACAAAGTGTTACCAGATGGCTTTACCCCTCTGTTCACTAACATATCTTTGATCCTCACACCTCTCTTATGAATCACTGCCATCTAACATACTTGTTCCACACGTGTATTGGAAAATGACAGGAAGGAAAAAGGTTGAACAAAAGTTAGACATTAAAATGCACACCTGTAGCTTCTCCAAAGCTGATTTTTCCCCAGATTTATCAAGAGACTCCGCAGGCAGCTCATAATCAAACTGCCAAAAAGGAGAACATAGTCATACAGAATTCTAAAGAAAAAAAAAGTTTCATCACCCAAAATAAAAGGAAAGGAAAACCATGTATACCTTGTCACCCTCCATAACTGATGCCCTGATAAAGTCAATCTGGTCCTCAAACACAAACCTGAACATAATACGAGGATGCTTGGTATCAGTGTTCCATTATAAAAACAAATTGCAACAAGAACATTTCTCAAAACTTCAATCAAATATAAAAAAACATAAGTGTAGAATATATGAGAAAATGAGATTAAAAATCAAAATGCTAATGAAAATTAAACCCAGATTAAAATGATTTATAAAAGTGACTGGGCCAGAATCTCATTGCCTTCGTCATAACCTGGATATATTTTCACTTACTGATAGTCCTCAGATGTTTGCTTTTTATTTTTTGAACCAAATTTCAGTGTTGCTTTGCCTGCAACATAACTTCAGAATTAGTCCCAAAAATAACCAACTTAATTTTTGCAGAGCACAAGGAGAGATGCTTCTAGAACTCTACAATGCCCATGAGATTACCTATCTGATGATCTTCCCAAGCATCCTGCTCTGCAAATGGGTCCATTTTATCCCCCACACTAGTGTCCCTACAATAAAAAATTGCAAATGGATTAGTGCAATAAATTAACATGTGCAGAATACATAAGTAAAATGCAGATCATGAATTCTCCAACAAAACAAGGTTTATGTATTGTCTTAAAAATTCCGTAACTTCAACCAGTGGGAGCATGATCTTTGAAAGTGACCTGTATCGCTGCAGTGCTACAGAAAATCTCTTCTCTTGGTTAACCCCTCCTTCCTGATCATATGCTTCCGGCATCCTGTACTGCACTCCAGAAAGAAGAAATAGGTTGGCAAATCCTGCAGTAAGCTCACAATGTCTATTCTAACGGCAACAAGAAACATATGTGAGTAGGAAATTGATGGAGTTGAACAATAGTACCATCAACTTCTTCTCACTAACAGGTTTTACAATGCATTAGACATGTTAGTTACGGTTTTTTACTTTGGCTGAGAGGACTAGATTTGTCCTCCATAACCATGCGCATGTCTGTGCTTTGTGTGTGAGTGCACAAATGTGCCTACAGAGAAGTGGGTGAACGACACACAGAATTGGACAGACATAAGGATCGGTAATCCATATACTAATGACAATATATGAACAGATATATTATCAGAACAACCAATTAGTTGGTGATACCAATGCACATAAGAAAATGTAAATAGCTAGGAGTCATCTTAAAGATTACAAAGCACATGGCATCATGATAAAAAAGTAGTAAAAGCAGCTTAGTGGACCTACTATCATACTGTAAGAATGGTTAATTACCTCATTCGTGTCATCAGCATCTTCTGATCTCTTCTTCACAAGGTCATAAATTTTTCTCTTGTAACTGCCAAGAATAAGAAATGCATGATTCTTCCCAATGATATATGCCAAAACGACAAAATTTTACTGCACGACATTGAAAACATTTCACAGATAGCAAATATTCAGAAGTCAAAAAAAAAGTTTCATAGAAACCAAAAAATAGAAAATGTTACAGCTACAGTCATTAGTCACCATACCCTGGAGGACAGGCTATATCAAAAACAAGATTGAAAGTCTATGAAGTGAGTTACAACCCATTTTATTATTTCATGCCCAAAAAATAAATAATAATAATAATAATAAGAGTGGATACATTTCATTTCACCAGAAATAGGTGGAGTTTGATAGAGAAATGCTACCAGTTTAATAACATTACTTGGCTTAATAAATTCAATCAAAAAACAGGCCTATGATGGAAATGGCAGCAAAAATATTTTATTGGACAAATATTACACATGGATTATGCCCATAAGACAGATCCACTTCTTTTATTATGTTGCTAGAAAGAGAAACCTGCACATATACATGAGTACAAGACTGTGTACTTAAATAATCAATGAACAATATATAAATACATATGTGATCATCTGTGAATGTGCATGGATGTGTACATGTGTGTGTGAAAGGGAGAGAGGAGGAGGAGGAAAAATAGAGAGAGAGAGAGAGAGATAAATCAGAAGCATACTCAAGCCATTAAATATACAACAATGGCAGCTAACAATTCATCACGCACAAGATTTACCTTAATTCACGTTTTTCCGCTTCACTAAGCTTGACTCCTTCAAATAAATATTGCTCATCTTCTATGTCATCTCTAGGAAACACATGGATAAATATTTTATAAGCACAAAAAAGGTATGCAATTGTA
Source organism: Kandelia obovata (assembly GCA_021464305.1). Classification (NCBI taxonomy): domain Eukaryota; kingdom Viridiplantae; phylum Streptophyta; class Magnoliopsida; order Malpighiales; family Rhizophoraceae; genus Kandelia; species Kandelia obovata. The sequence continues at coordinate 1,731,796 of CM038480.1, forward strand.
AAAAATAAAGGAAAAAAACAAGACAATAGACCAAGCCATCACAAATAGTCCACTAAAAGATCAAGGCTTTTCCAGGCTGAAATTGTTTAAAAGCAAATTAACAAAACTAGCATCAGCAATATAGGATTATAAGATACCTAAGTTCTTCCAGCTTCTTCTGCTCCCTCTTCTTCAGATACTCTTGTCTCGATACTTTTCTGAGTTAGATCCAAAGAGAAAAGGATGATTAGGAAAAAGAAAAACTAGTAAACAAATGAAGAAATTCCCAGCAACCATCAGAGAATTAGGATGAACCTCAAAGTGTCGATCTCATTTTTCTCCAAAGCATTTGATCTACGAATTGCCTCTTCTGTTATGCAATAAAAAATAGTAGCATTGTATGTTATATGCATCAATGTATCCCTTTCATCAGGGGGCTGTATCTATACATGAATTTTAAAAAGTTATACCTTCCTCCTTTCTTGTTAACTTTTGCTCTGTTGGCTGTCATAGAAGGTCCAAAAGGAAGCACATCAATGGCATTAAAATTACATAAATGAACATTTTCCTTTTAATATTTGAAACTTGCAAGCATGTTTCCAGATATCCTTGTGCTTTCAGGTCAATGCACGTATTATTTGTGGCCCTTGTGTGTGTACACAGATATTAATGCACATTCAAGACCAGTAGTCCAGCAGACTCCAAACATAATAACGAAAAGTTTACAAGGTAATGCATCCTATCCAGGCCAACCCAAGACAACAAATTAATTTGAAATCCATGGCCAAAATGCAAACATATGAGTTCTATAGCTGCAAAATTTATGATGTTTGCTTAAGATGATAGGCTTAGAATGATCTTCAGTTGAGTAACAAATGACATCAAGAACATTGAGCAGAAAAGTTGACATAAGATTAAAAAGATCCAAGTACATTTCCAGACTAGTAGCATCGCCATGACAGGAACACTACATTAGATTGTCAAATGCAAATTTGTACCTTCCGAGTGTGTGCAGCATCACGCTCTCTTATATTTCTCTCTAATTGCTCCCTTTCTCTTTGATCACGCAAAGTCTCTTCATCTATCTGCAAAGCACATATATAACCTGTATGTGAATCTTCTGTGGTTAAAAATAACAAAGAACTAACAAGCAAGTAAATTGACATTCCAAAGAAAGTATCTAAGAAGCTTAATTCATCCATTTAATCCTGGAAATGGAATTAATTGCCCATCCATGGACTAAAAGAATCTCACCATGAGACAGCATGATAAACAATTCTTCCCTAAAAATTCTGGGGAAGTTAAGAGTTAAATTGATTAAAAAGACCAGCAGCCAGCCTTCACAGAAACACAATGTACCTCAGAGCTATCCCCTTCGTCCACAGAAGAGCGTCTTTTAACAGATCTCTCTTCCACTCGTTTAAACACCTGCAGCATTGCATATTGTCAAAACAAAAGAAATACATGATGTTAGAAATGGTGTTGACCAACAGCTTACCATAAGGAACAAAAAATTTGATTCTATCAGTAAGAGTATAAGCACTCTGCCTCATTGTCTTCATCCTCTTCATTTTCAATCTTCTTCCTGAACCGCTTCTTATGTCTATCAGGTCTTGCAGGTACAGAATCAGTGTCAACACTAATACCACTACCTCCAGTGCCATCGTCGTCATCAGCATCCAAAAGTGCATATGTCTTTTGCTTCCTTGCATACATAGCAGCTGCCCGTTCTTGTTGTTGATAAAGCTGCTCAGCAATAATTGGATGAGGGTTGTAAAGGAACAAATCTCATATGATTACACACACTATCCAAACATGTTCATATGCATTCAACAATAGAAACTCACATTTGCACCAGAAGTTTTATGGGGAACTCTAGCATAAAGCTCTTCAGTAAAAGAACGAGTTTCGGCCGATGATGGCAATCCACACTCCTGCTCTAGCTTCCTCAACAGGTCACCAGGTGATTTTGCTTGTTTAGCTGCAACAGAAGCAGCTTTTGGATCTAAACATTCTTGCTATTACAGTAAAATACTATACATTGGCAAAATGATACTTTAACAATCTTCCTTCTTCCAAAAGTTTACATTTTGAGAAAATAAAAAAAAAAATCACCAAAATTATTTAGACATATAAGCATGCATGCACATGTGTATGCATTGGCAAACACAGGATGGAAAAGAAGATTATGATACTAATAACAGGCAAAGGCAACTCACCTAAACTGATCATGTACTGGACCACCGTGGGCTGGGAATACTCAAGCAATGAAAATAGCTTGTCTGACACCCAGGTCTTCAAACTATTATCCCCCATTTTCACTGTAACAATAAAGAACAAATCAAAAAAACCAAAAAAGAAAAAACTTAAACTGACAATACCAAAAACACATGATAATATAAAACAATACCATATCAGATGTCAAATGAATTTAGCTGCAGCTTCTCGGTGTCAAAGAAGTAAGATTGTTCATTCATACAAAGGCAAGAATTTAAACAAAATTGCAAGCCTAGTCCACAGTTATGGACTACAAAGACCAGATAATATTATCTGATGGAATCAATTAAAAAACCTAATTGATGCTATTCAATGTCCCTCCCTTCGCCGCCCTATCTCTCGTCCTTCCCCCAACCTATGCTTAAGGTTTATGCTGGCATTGCTATATATATATATATATATGGCGTCCCAGTGCACTAGGCAATGTCATGCAGCTTTACTACTTTACTAGTAACTGGAAACTGTAGACTCCAAGTCAGAATGGGTAGCTGTTGCACCAAGGCTCGCCAAGACTACTATGTTAATTAACAATTTTGGTCCCCATAACGTGAAACCCCACACATGACACATAAGTCATTGTCCGGTTCACTTAAAATCCATTAATGCCCAAGATTTGTTTTTGACATCAGTACAAGAATCTGCAAAACAGAGCAAGATAACAAACAAAACCCCCAACACTTACCAGACCAACAATTCAAAAAAAAAAAAAAAAACGCACGAAACTGTACGAGGATTATGCTCATGGATATCGTAATGCCCCTTCCCCTCCAATATAGATGATTATCTATAACTTAACTCTTTAAAAAATAAAAGAAAAAACAAATAATAGTTCTTGATCAAGTAGAAACACGAATAAGTAAGGAGAAGAAGGCGAGAGAGAGAGAGAGAGAGAGATAGAGAGAGAGAGAGAGAGAGAGAGAGAGAGAGAACCAACCGCAGCTGCAGAGGTGAGAGAGGGAGAGAAAGAGATAGGCAAAATTTGTAAATTTGGAGAAGATTGTAGGCAAATTGTAGAGGTAAGGAAACTGGTTTCGAGCCGAACCGACGATTTGGGCAGCGTGTCGTCGAAGAACAGACAGGTGACGACGACGTCGTCTGATGTTTTGTCTTCTCGCTACTCGCTAGGGCTTAATTTAACGGTCTCTGTCCCTCTGTGGAGGTTTTCTATCCCTCTCTCGCACTTATCATTGCTTGGTTTGATGCGCGTGCTTTCGTTTTGAAGGAGAAGAGATTGTTATCCAACCGACGTCGCACAGCACACAGCGTTTAATAATTTATTTATTTTTTTCTGGAAAAAAGAAAAATTAATTGCAGTTGAGATTTAAAGTTTGTTTATAAGAGCTTATAGTTTATGCTCTTATAAAAAAAAAAAAAAAAAGATCACATAAATTCAAAAAAAAGGAGTATATATTCAGTCTCACTAAATATTAAATATATATATATATATATATATAACATATAACTTTTAGCAAGTTAACAGACTATTTCCTTACCACTAAACCACACGTTCGGTGGAAGAGCTTATGGTTAAAAACAACCGAAGTCTCTACAAATGTGAGATAATTCATGGTGCCGCTATGACAATTTGTGACGAATGAAGCAACTTCTTGCTTTTAAAAAATAAAATAAAATAAAATATAAAGAGTTGGGGTTTTCTTGCTCCTACTGCTTATGCTAGCATTTAATCCAGCAGATTTGTTACAAAACCGGTAGATTAAGCATTATTGAGTATATTAAAACTACATCTACAAGTATTGAGCCTGTGAGGGAAGGAAGAAGTGAGATGGGGTTGTCATGTGTTTACGGGGAGGTGACTAAGCAACCACCTTGAACTCACATGCTATCTTAGTTTACATGATAAAAATATTAAATTTAGCTTCTGCCTCGTCAGGTCTTCACACCCATCTAAAGTTTTCAACACCTCACTGATCTCTTTTTGCCTTTTTTTTTTTTTTTTTAAGGAAAAATGATGACCTCAAAATTCAGAAAATTCTTTTAACTTGGAAGACTAAAGTTCAAAGTTTCATTAGCAACAATGCAACATCACTTTCCATTCCAGTATTGGGGGTGTATCCAGACATGAAATATTAATATGCCTTAAAATTACAACAAAAGAGGCTGACTCTTTAAGCAAGGGAAAATAAAAAATCAAAATGAAAAACATGTAGGATTAGGTTGATTTGATATAATTTTCTTTTTATATTTTCTTTTGGGTCACAACAGAAAATATGCTTGATAGACCTTTTTTTTTTTTCAAACATTAAATTACTTTTTAAGAAAAAAAAAAACTAAAATTTTTTGAATTGTTTTTTTTTAAAAAAAAAAAAAAGCATGTGAATGTTCTTAACACTTTCTTTGCTCTCTATACACTTTCTCTTCATATTTTCTATATCTGTAATTGCTTTCTTTATACAAAAAAAAGAGAAAAAATATTAATGAAAAAGTAGTTCTATGTATAACAAAAGAAAACAAGAAATAATAAAAACAAAACAAGAAGTAAAAAATAACAAATATAAAACCAAAGGTAGTTTACATTTGCTTTGAAGATGGAATGTTGTGAAATTGTTCCAAAGTTAAAAATCGCTATCAGGAGTATACTCATATCATGGATAATGCTTGAGTCTGTAAAAAGAATGCATGAATCTGTACACCCTTGAGTCTTGTTTCTGGAAACCATGGCACAGAAGGAATAGATATATATAACTCAGTTGGTGATCAAACCCACAAAGGCTTCGGGCTTGTGGCTGCTTCCAATCCACCATGAACGAAATCCCACAAGGCCATTGCTTTCTTCTTCACCAGGAGCTGGAAGATTAAGATCCAGCAAGTCTCTTATTGCTGGATTTGGCTCTTGAGTTGTGCTGGTCTGGCTGTTTTTAGCCTCAGTTTCGGCCACTAGATGAGACCTCTTGTGACCTCCCAATGCTTGTCCTGATGGAAACACCTTAAGACAAACTGGGCACTCATGCCCTTTACTCTTCTTTCCCCCACAACTCATCTCGGCCTTATTGTCACATTCTGTGGTCAGGACATCAATTGTGACACCATTGTTTGTGGGTTTGATCAGCTTGCTATCTGCAGTCGGGTCTGGAGAGAGCTCAGTTTCAATACTTTTGTCACTGCTCTCAATTTTTGAAGCAGAGCAGTTGATCTTTTTGTGGCTAGCTCTGTGGCCCCCAAGAGCTTGGTATGAGTGAAAGACCTTGTTACAGGTAGCACACTCAAATTTGCTGGTTTTATCAGAGTTTTGGCAAACTTCAGAATCCACCAGATCATTGCTTGATGGCTTCTTTAAGGAATCTGACCTCAACTCAGGATAAAAAGAATCCTGAAACTTTCTCTTGCTTCTTTTGCACTTACTGGGAACCATTTTAGCTTGATTTAATCCGGGTTGCTTAATTGAATTCTCGCCGAATTCAACACCAGATTGATCATCTAGGCCTAGTTGAGACTTATGAATTCTATCATCCTTGATAGACCCTTTGCCACAGATCTCAGAGGCAGAGAATTCAGATTTGCCAGTTTGCAACTTCTTATCAACAAATGCCGTGGATTTCTTGGTCTCAATAACATTGGTATTACTAATGCTAACTTCAGCTTTGGAATTAACCCGATCAGTGTCCATGAACACAGAATTATTCTCAGACGATTCTGTACCAGAATTCAAGCCACCCCATTGACCAACATCCCTAGAGAGCATCATCAAGCACAAAGCAACCTCTTCTTGTTCTTGCTTTATCTCAGAAGCAGAAGAGGAAGCATAATTAGGAATAGACAGAGAAGAAGAATTTGCAGTGCCCATGTACCTTACTCTCCTCTTCGATCTCTTTTTCTGGTTAGGAGTGGCAATTTCATTGTCCGATTGTCTGTCCACGACCATCTTCTGGTTGTTACCGCTAGTCCAAGAATCTTGCAGCTCCTCCAAGCTATTGTCTGTAGACAGTCTTTCTTTCTCTTGTGAATGACACTTCATGTGACCAAACAAAGCTTTCCAAGATTGGAAAACTTTTCCACACTCTTCGCAGAACTTGTCAAATTGTGAGTTACGTCTACTTGCGCGATCTGCAAATTTCCATGTCTTCCTTCTGTTCTCTCTGAGGCCATAGGCAGAAGCTTCAGTACCGGTGTTAATGCTATTGGCTCCACAATTGTTGTTGAGAGCTGGGAGCTTTTTCCTGGTGACAATGGTGCCATCCGTTTGAGCTGAAATATCATTAATCATATGAGACCTCATGTGACCCCCCAAGGATCTACCACATGGGAAGCTCTTGCTGCAGAACTTGCATACATGCTTGAATTCTCTGTCTTCTTCCATGGATTTGAGTTGTTAGGTGATAATTCAACCAAGAATAAACCAGATCAGAAGAAAAATTGAAAGCGTCCAATCTGATCGAAGAACCCCAAAAACTACACTGGAGTCAAACTCAAGCGGAGTAATGAAACAGAGGACCCGGTGAAGAGACAATGAAACCCAGATCAGAAAAACCAAATGATAGGAAATTCTTCAAAGGGAATGAATAGCCTCAGATCATAGTTTTCCTTGCTTTCTGAGCCGAGTGAACAAGAACACATCTGAGATTTGACATAATTCTACGGCTACAAAAGATCTAGATGCACAAAAAATAAAGTCTTGAAGTGAACAGCTGGTAGCTCACTAACTTCTTGGGCAGTTGAAATATAAAGAGAAAAAGATCGTATTTTGAGGAGCTGTTGGGGTCTGTTACCTTTGTTGCCAATGATGGCAATGACCAAAGACAAAGCACAAAAACTAGAGAGAGAGAGAATGAGTATAGAAGTTCACTATTTTTAGGAGGAGAAATCCATGCATGGAAGCAAAGATAAAGAGAGAGGGAGAGAGAGAGAGGGAGAGAGAAGTGGAAGCAGCACGTGTACTCAACTTGAGAATTTTACGCCACCATAATCCAATGGCCAAAGTCAGTCCAATTGAGCATCCCCTCCGGCTTTAGAACCTACTCACAACTAACTGCCCCAAACCCCCCCCCCACCTCTCTCTCTCTATTCCTTTCTTTGTCTTAATAGCAACACCAAGAATAACTCTCTCTCTCTCTCTCTCTCTCTCTCTCTCTCTCACACACACACACACACACACACACACACACGCACACGCACACGCACCAAGTGAAAGGTTCCCCTCTCGGCCGTTATTCTTTTGGACCTTTTCGTTTTCTTCTTTATTTAATTATTTTGGGCATTACTCAATCTGGGTCCCTCGCATTGGTCCTTCCCACATCAATCTTTTTCCATTTCGACAATTTCAATTGCCACTGTTCTTCATTCTGTGCGGTCGTGCCTAAGTCCAATTGGGTTATACGTAAGACATCTACTCCATTGGATTTGCGCAGCAGAGGCTGCCAAAACATTGCAAAGCATGCCATTGACGCCTTGTGCACAATTATGTCTAAAGCTTGCATGTGGCTACAGTCCGGCTGGGGGTGGGAGCTCCCTGTTTAACAAGGAAAATAAATAGTAGGGACGGTGTGAAATTCATGTTGCCATCGGCTGTGTCTTAAATGTGAGTGGAAAATTTAAGAAGCCACCAAGAGTTGTGGGTCCTCTCCATTAAAAAAGTTAAAATTAATTTTATTTTTTTTTTAATTCCTCCGCAATTAAGTGGACTACTGGCTAGTGATAAATTATATTCTTGAGATGAGCATCATAGTAATATTTATTAAATATTATGATAAAATAAAATAAAATAATATTTTTATATTTAAGTTTATTTATTTATAAAATTAAGTAAATATATGATTAATTCATATCTTTAAATATTATTATCAAAATTTTCTCTTATAAGATTTCCATTTCTTATATTAAAACAACATATTCTCAATTTCTTATGTTAGTCTCAACCAATAAATAGCTTTTTTTTTTCTTCTTCTTCTTCTTCTTTTTTGTTTCGGTTTTCATTGTATATGTATGATAAAAATATACATATATCAAATGCTTTCTAATTTCAGTTCCAATGGCACTTAAAACTTTATTGCCCCAATTCCAGCATGGTCCAGCTAAATTTTTTTTTTGGCATGGAAAGGAGTGTATAAATAACAATGGCAGCTAACTTGTGAGACAATTTGGTAGAGCCTTGGAAGTAACTATAGCTTTCTAGACAATGAGAGGGCCACCGGCGAGTTAATTAAAATATGTTTTTTTGGGACTACAAATTGAGCATCTTTCGCCCCAAGAATCTTAGCATGGAAGAGTAACCATTTCTCATCTCCCTGTGGGATTGTTCAATGCAAGAATGGATTGACCCTTACTATGTGCTATGTGCTATGGAGCTTTTAGGTATTTCTACCAAAGGTGAAAGTGTGGGTTTGGGAGCTGAAATTGCAAGTTTCTGAGTAGACGATGTAATTCGGCAAGACCCCAAAATCTACTTTGGACAGCTGTGAATGTAAAAGCTCTTACATATAAGCTTCTTTTTCCTTTTTTTTTTTTTTTTTTTTTTTTTTTTTAATGTTTGACGGATATTATAAACCGCCAATTTCACATAAATGCCTCTGCAATCTGTATGTGGAAAATGTGAAGTTAGCAGTTAGAGGCTTATCTATCTCTATAAATTACCAATAACTGGAGAAATTTAGATCAGATCTATAGAGGAACACTAAGTCAATGTTTGGCTTATCAAACTTTGGTTACATGTCACTTTAGTATTTAATAAAAAATGTCAAACTGTCTCCTCTAAATATATAAGATATATGCCCTCCTCTCCAAGAAGCGTGATCTACATATAATATATTGATCTGAAAACAAGTATGTTACTGAGTTCCTAGACAAGTGTTATAATGTATGATGAAAAGGTTAAAAAAAAAACACACACACACATTATTTAATAATCTAGATAGAGACATATATATATATATATATATATATATGAGGGAGTAAGTAGTGACCATTAAGAGGACAGTTAGATGTGAGCAATCGAGACAGAGAACTTCCTTGTTACAGTCAGTTGTGGAATTTGGGTTGTTAAACAACATGTTCAAAACTGAGTGTGACAGAAATAAAAGTACGAAGACATGATGATATTTATATTGAAGTAAGTTTAGTTTTGAATTAAAACAAGCTAAGAGAATAATAGTTGTGTTGTTTTGAATATGTTTAATATAAACCCAAAAGTACTTCAATTAAGAGAGAACCAAATTCACATCGAATGGTAATTAAGCATAAAGATCTTTGGTTACGAATAACTTAAAACAATTACTCATGTCGTTTTTAGGTTTGGATGTTAGCTAGCGTTCACTAATGTTGCCACAATCCGGTGGCATTCATAATAGGGGGCCGGCTTCTTGTTCATGAACAAGCCGGCTGTCTTGCTCTAACCGAAGCACGGGTGTCCTTATTAGCCATTAGACTCACGTATGCCTTTCTCGTGAGAAATTTCTCCACTCGTGGCCCTCTTGTCAGCATCATCAACAAGAAGAGCAAGAAGTTGGAAGCCAAAAGCACCCAACAAGATCGACCAGGGGTCCACCAAAACTCATCATCACTGTCACTGTCATCTCCCACTGAAGAAGTAGTAATAGAAGACCAAAAAGCTAGGACAAGTAAGGGATACATGCTCCTTCTGGTGGTTAACTATTTGTGTAATGTTTTACCTCTTAGTTGCCTACACATGGTTTTTCTTCTATGTTGTTTGTGTATATGTAATAATAATATGGACTAATGGGCATTAGTTACTCATATCTAGACTAGTGATAAATGCAAATTTAAAATTATCTAAATAAAGCACATAATGTTAAATTTAAATTTGTTAACTATATTTTATATTTCAATATATATATATATATAACCATAAGATATCGTATTATCAATTGTGTAGTTACCTTAAAGAGATTTCTTATGGTCCAAAAATATGAGTTAATGGGTATTAGATAGAAATGCCAATACATGCCATGCCAGATGGAGTTATACAAGACAGTACACAATAATCATGGTATATGTACCATCACGTTCTTAGCATAAAAGTAGTTCTAATGTGCATATACATGTGCAAGTACATTTTACTGTTAATGATGGCCAAGGAGTATGCATGTGAACGGCCAATTATTGATTAACAACTTCTGAGACTCATATACAGTAATTCAGGGATTATATTTTTATTTTATATATATATATATATATATACACACACTAGAGAAAACATGCTCTATCATATCATGCAAATTTGAATTATTATTTATAAAATGTAAATTAGGGATCTCAAATAATGTCAAATAATAATAATAATAAACCGCTAATTTGGCTCAAAATTAGACTTTAACATTTGAGTTTCAATCAATAATTAAAATTCATCCAATATGATCTATCACATTATTCCAAGAAGAGTTCAACTGGCCACAATTTTGAATCTAGTTAAGTTGTCTTAACTAAGCCGTAATTAGTGCTCTTATAAATAATAATAATAATTGAATTCGGGCCACTAAATTGTATTCTGGTTACCTACTTTAGATTAGAGGCAAAGTTAGCAGTGATATCATGCTACATTCAACTCATATTTATAATTAATGCACTACACTTAGCACACAAAAAGCTTATGAAAATGGCATTTTGACTGTTAGGCCACCCATTTCTGATTTAAGCCTTGCCGGCCTTCTCATATAGTTTTTTTACGTGAATATTTTAGGCTAATTAAATGTCCTCTAGCAGGTTGGCAATATTGGTCTGAATAATCTTTTGATTTATGCTTCTTCTTCTTCTTGTTTTTTTTTTTTCTTGGGGGGTCAGAGGGAAAAGGTTGGTTGAGAGGATGTTTCCAATTGTTGGAATATCATATACTAAGAACTAAAAATTTTAAGTGCAATCATGCCTAAAAATTATATACAATTTTATATGTATATGCATTTGACATATACTGATGGCTAATCCCCACAGAAACTTCACTTGAAGGTGAAAAGTGCTGGCCTTCCAAAAATAATGCTCAAACGGACAACTTACAAGAAGAGATTTTTGGCCACGCTCTGCTTGTACAATATCTCTCACCATTTATGAAGAGTAAGATAAGATGCCCTGCTCTGGCTTTATGCTTGTTTTAAGCTCTTAGTCTGTTCATTATCATCCACTAGTTACGATTTGGAACCACTAAAATAGGATGGATGATGTAATTGTGGCTGGAGTCCACTAAACCCATCTAATATACTCTTCTTTCTATTCCATTTTTTCAACCCTTCTCCCAGTTTTTCCTCTTCTATTCCTTCCTTTATCATGACCCAAGGGATTTTGTTTCATGTAGGTGTCACGTCCAAACTAACTACTCACATATTTAACTCCAGAAGTTAGTAAGTGTCAAGTGAGTATATTCTCTATCTTGTTAAATTATGCTTGATTCCTTGGGCTAGATTATAATAAATTAATTTTTAGAATGTGTTAACTATGGTGCACATGACATGTTCTTGGCATGATAATATACATGAAGTAAATTAAAAAAAAAAAACAGAATATTATTTGTTCACTTAACTTAAGACTCTTAGAATTAGATAATATAAGAGAACATTTCTTTATGTACCCCTTAATCCCATCTTTGGACCAAAATAGAAAGATAAAATTATATCAAAAAGTAGTGAATCTCACAAAGCTCCTAATTTCAATACAAAAGTGATCTGTTTTGTAACCTAAACGAAAAGCTACACTTAAAGTATAAGCAAAATGTATAATGTAATATTACCTAACTGTAATAACAAAAAAGGGGCTATCATCTCCTCCAAGAATCACTTATGAGAGAAAATTAATTGAGCTTTTACCAAATTATGGAGGATGCAACTTTAGGCATGTGTTTGGAGGACCATAGCGGGGGGATTACGCACTCTGTATGAAAGAATTAAAGGCTGAGAAAAGTTGGTTTGTTAAAGTGAAAATGGATACTAAAGTCATGCTAAGTAGTAAATGTGAAGAAGCACTAGAAGAATGGGCCTCAGTTGATGCCACTTGCTTGCTAGCTTCTTTGCATCACCTCTTTTGTTGAAAATTAAAGAGCGTGCCCATTTTGGTTGCAAAAGTGATATACCCAGATGACAGCCAGAGAATAAGAAAAGTAAAATATGTTGGTTGAAGATGGAAAAGATAAATTATCCCCATGTGGCTTCCTTCATTATGCAAAAGCTATAGCTAATTATTTCTTAACGTGCATCATTTTGGACGCAATTTTTATTTTGCTTGATGGATCAGTTAGCTAGCTAGGGTTTCACCGACATGGATCTATAGGTGAATAAAGATATCAGAATGATGAAGGGTTGCATCAGTCAGAAGCATATTAAGCTATAATTAATCACGTCATGCATGCTTAGCAATCTTCTCTTGGTTGTTGAAGCTTCTCTACTCTAATTGCTCTTTGCAGCTTCAGTGAGGCATTCAGTTAAGCGACACAGACATAAAATAAAATGAATTAAGTGGACAAACTTGCTTAATCTATACCCGTAATTTATAGTCTGGAAAGAGTCTATGGTTGTCGAAATCATTATACATATTTTGTATAAAGTATAGAATATACAGTCTGAGAATTGTTATTTCTTCGGTTAAATTAATTACTAGAGTACAATGAGGAAGAAGTATTTATTTCATTGACTAATTAAATAGAAAAAACACATTCATTGCAAGGTTTTATGTGCAATAAACTTCATATAACTTTGTTGATTGTCAACTTTTCTTATATATGTTCAATGATTATATCAAGTTTAATATGAACAACTACTACCAATTCATATGAAGGCTCATGCACGTTGCTATTTTTACTCATATTTGATATGCAAAGGGGAGAACAATATTTTCTTTTCCATGATTAAAAAAATATAACCAACCCATTAATCAATAATTAATTAATCTAAATGTGCATTCCTTGTGTGCATAAATGATATATTATCATTTGCTTATGCTCTAAGCAATAAAGTTGCATATGCCCCCACAGGAGCGTAGTTTAACCCTTGATTAAGGTATTGGTTAGCTAGTTTGGAGCAGCAATGCTTGTAAAATACTCAAAAGAGAAAAGAAAATGACAATATATAGAACAATCAGGTTGCCACCATGGCCCCCCAAAATCTTACCTAGTCATTTGGATGGCCAAAAGTCTAATTTTGTAGATCTTTATTTTGTTGCCTTATTCCTCCTTATTTTGTTGCTTTATATTTAGCCAAGTTGCATATTCCTTATCGAATGCCCCATGTGACTGTTAGAAGGTATAGCTACTTTCCACTAGCCCACTCAGCATCCCACAGTTTTGTTTACCACTACAGGCAACATTATTTTAGAGCTTCAGAAAAAAAATACAAAAAAAAAAAAAAAACGCAAGTCTATGTGACACTATTATAATCATAAATTACATATTTATAAATTTCATTATTAATTGTTATTATGTATTAAAGACTAAAAATGTAGAATCAACAATGTAATATTACAATTTATATATAAGTTTAAGTTTGTTTTCTGGTTAACTTACTAGTGTCTATGGAATATTTTCAATTATATTATAGATCCCATGGAGGTTTTGGAAGAAAAATATTTGCATGAGCACATGCACAAACCAATAAAAGCAGGTCAATCTACGAACCCATTTTGTGATATAAAATGAGCATGCAGTACATCCTATGCAGCAACATCATATTATTCTTTAAATATATTAAGAAGGAATTCATCCTGTCTGGTCATTAAGTAGAATGCTTTCCTTAAGGTTGAACAACAATTTGGCATATGTTAACCCCTTTGGTGGTAGGGTACTAACAAATTGCTGAATGGTGGCTCCTCTTTCTTATTTAATTTATTTATTACTATCAGGATTATTATATTGTTGTTATCGTCATGGGAAACTGCTCTTTCCCTGGCTGCTTCAATGGAATTACCTTTGCACTCAAATGCTACACCTTTCTAGTTTTAAATAAATGGCCATACTAGCATATCCTAGAATACATCTAGATAAACTGTCCCCTTTTCTGTTTTTCATGCTTTTTATCTGGACTTGCACTCTTTTTCTCTCCTCCCATTTTGCTATTTAGAAAAGCAAATCTAAGATACTATAGTTGTTCCTGCATCTTCATTAATTAATGTGTCCAAGAAATAGAACAAAAAAAACAAGAAGAAGAAGAAGAAGAAGAAGAAAAGGGCTATTGAATAAGAGTGGCCAAAGATTCAGTGACCAGAGGGTTTTTCCTTGGAATGCCCTAGGTGCTATAGGCATTGAATAGCTAACCCATGTATATCACACCAACATAATCATGATCACAGTGGCAAGAGCATCTCTTGGCCACGAGCAAGAATAAGGATGAGATAATTGGGTTTGAAGTTGCTTGAGTTCCAGATGAAAATGACAGAAAGCAAGAGCATTATCATGTCTTAATTTGTTGAGGTCACATTTCATAATGTTTCAATTTGCAGATCAGAAATGTGAGGCAGCGGACATCAATCTTTTGGACTGCCCATGCGGAGAACTCCTTTTCAGCCAACACTTTTTCAGAGATATTGCCTTGCATCATCAGTCACTGAAATAGCAACAAGACACCAAGGATGAAGTTTTTCCAAAGGAAAATATTTGGCTTAATGGTAAATAAGAACTTGCCAGAGAAATTCAGGAAGTCAAAAGGCCACTAGAAAGGACCAGTGAAACAATATCGGAGGAGGTATCACTTTCATCTGTAAAACCAGGAACCACCAAAATGCCCAACATTGACATCTACAGAGACACAACTTGTGTTGGGATCATCAATTACTGTAAAACGAGGTGGAAGTTAATTCACAAACATAAAACCAAGTAAACAGCCGAAAGACTTTTAAGGACTATATATATATAGGTAATCTTTGTCACGAACACACACATTTTGTTATTTTTATCCATTAAAAAAACCCTTAAAACTTTTAAATTATACAATAAAATAAATTTTATTACTCTCATAAATTCCATGCTCTCCTTCTCAAAAATTAAAATTCTAATGTCTTCACAACATTTCAAATTTTTAAAAATTAGAGTGTTTTCAAGAAACACTTAACACAACAGCCCATCTAACAATTATTTATCAAACGTACCTTGGGGCGAGAATTAGGCTTAATGATGCTGTTGTTTCCTGAGGTTAACTTGTGCTTTTTCTTCTTTCTTTTTCTTTATATATATATATATTAGATCCCAATTGAATCTTTCTTAGGGTATTACCGCCAATTATTAAGCACGGTTGAAACTGATTCATTGATTACCATAAATATATATTGTCTCGTTCATATTTAAAACTAGAGGAACATTAAATTTTTTAAGGGGGGTTGTGAAACAAACAGTCTGACGCCTTTGCAAATTCCAAAGTCTCACCTACTGATGGCCCGCAATGGAACTCGTCAAGGCTCTCTGGAACTAATTTTCCAAGCCCAATATGCCCCAAGTCATGCCTGCCTGCCTGCTGCTTCGGGATAAAGCGTTTGTCACAGGTCAACAAACTTGGTCCAATTGATTCTCTCTTTTATGCAAGCAACAACGCAGGCCGGAGATTTTTAATTGAAACAAACAAGCAATTGTGAACGACCTTATTTTATAGCCGCCTTCTCTCTCTCTCTCTCTCTCTTTTATTATATTAATTTGATAAAAAAGAAAAAGATGATAACAATAGAATGAGTAGCAGCAGCATACAGCCACCTCGTTTGGTTATAATTCTGCACATCATTTCTGCACTAGTTCGAGTTTAAGTCTGTACATTGTCTGACTCTTAGGAATGAACGATTATTATTGAGATTTGTTCTATTAAATTTAATATTATTTAAATAATAAAATTTTTATATAAGAGATATTGAATATAGACAATAATAATTTACAAACACGATTACTATTTTACTTAAAATAAAAAATATATATTTTTATTTTTGGTGCTAATAAAAAAAAAAGCATAAACAAGTAAAAACATTAATGGTTGATTTTTTGCAATTCAATATAATCGAATTATTGAACAGATAAATCTATAACCATAAACAAGCCATTTTGTTCGTACCAGTTGCAACGGTCGATTTGGGGCTCGATGTAATTTCATTGAAGAAAAAACAAAAAACAACAACAACGAAAAGGTGTCGTAAGGCGTTCAATTTTTGAAAAACAGAATAATAATAATAATAATAATAATAATAATAATAATAATAATAATAATAATAATAATAAGTCAAGGTGAGGCCATTTCTACTGCGTGGAACGGGTCTGCCAAAGAATCTAGTTTGAGTCGTCTCGTCGGCTTGTTCTTACCGATTTCCGCTCTCAAAGACTATTGTGTGTTCAGTTTAGCCCTTCGCGTGATTCCTCACATTGCTCTCTTTAAATCCATCCACTTCTCTCTGCTCTAAAATCCAAATAGAATTCTTTGGATTTGGGTTTGGCAGAAAAGTCTTTTCTTTTCTCTACGTTATCAGGTAATAATACCCATTCACTTGCTCACGACTCTTGATTATGTTGGTATATTGGTTTTCTTTTTTTTTTTTTTTTGTTTTTCGCAAATCTGTTTGATTTAAAACTGAATCAATCTGGTTTTCTTTTCATTTATGTATCTGTCTTCTTTCTCGTTATTTTACGGTCCGTTCCTTCTTGTTCTTCTTCTTTTTCTGTGTGCTTCGATTTTGATTTGATTCTTTGTATATAGCTTCACTTTTAGACACCCCTTTGTTGATATTTTCATGGGTTTAATCCCCCCCCTTTTTTTTGGTTCCTTTTATTTTAAGAAAAGACCTTTTTTTAAAATGAAAAACAAGGGAAAGTTTTTAGTGAGAGCTCCATGGATTCATGCCCCTGTTTGGACGATGAGTAAACTGAAAGATTGAAAGCTTTTGACTGTACGTTTTCTTCTTTGATTTCTGGGTTTTCAATGAATCAAGAAAGAAACATGCCCATTACGTTTTCTTCTTTGATTGCTCGTGAATGATTGTGTTTTTGCTTTGCTTTTGACCTTCAATCCTTTTCATGGTACATATTCAAAGTATTCTGCAAAAACTAGCACCTTTGTTGTTGTTGAACCATATAAAAAGAAGAGAAGGGATGACTGATACATTGACCTGTCACTTTTCTTGCGGTTATATGAACCCTTCCCCTTGTGAATTTTGGATGTGCTTTGGGATTTCAATTTTAATAACCACTCTTCCTACTAATAGTTCTTATTCTCACTTGCTACTTATCAGGCAAGGCTATGCTGTTTGACATTGTTTTATTTTTCTCTTTGAATTCCTTATTGTGTTGTTTTCTGACAAAAATCTTTATATCATATTGAACTGAAATTATAACGTGTCATGTACTTGAGGGTGTTTGATAGTTCACAGCTAACACTGTCTCACATGTTCGGCATCTGTTAACTTATGCAGGCATTTTAATTGCTTACTCATCATCTGCTTGATCAAACTGTGAACCTTACTTCGAGAGAGAATGTTTGGTTCAAAGAAATCTCCGTTAAAGGATGCTAAGCATGACAAGGCTGAAACAGAATATCCTGCTCCATCTCATTCTAACCCTTTTGATTCTGATGATGAGTTGGACAATAAGAAAGCCTTTAAACCACAAAAGAAGACTTCTTCAGAACCAAATTTGATGACACCGAGTATTAGCACTAATCCCTTTGATAATGATGAAGAAAGGGCAGTGCAGTCTTCATCTTCATATTCTCTCACTTCAGCAACAAGAAACAAATACAAGAACGATTTCCGTGACTCTGGAGGAATAGAGAACCAATCAGTGCAAGAACTTGAGGATTATGCTGTCTACAAAGCTGAGGAGACTACAAAGGCAGTTAATGGCTGCCTAAAGATTGCTGAGGAAATAAGAGATGATGCAAACAAAACTTTGGTCACATTGCACCACCAGGGCGAGCAAATTACCAGGACTCATAATGTTGCTGTTGAAATAGATCATGATCTTAGTCGGGTATGTTTTCTGTTTTTCCAACTTAAACCGTATGATTCATGATCTAAAAGTTTTTGAAAAAAAGGCAAAGACATGGAAGTTGTAAAATGCACTTCACCTAGATTTTCTCACCATATCCTTTGTAAAAGGGCATCCAAGTGTATGAGTCTCCTACGCTGTGGGATCTAGTGAAGACTTATATGTATATAGCCTTACCCTTGTTTTTATAGAAGTTTTGTTTTTTTTTTTTGCAATTAGAACCTATGACCTTAACATTACATCAAGACTTGCCCTTCTCACTGTATCCACAGTACTGTTGTTAATAATGTTGCTGCATGTGGCCTTTCAATTTTATATAGATAGTTGAATTTGTTAGAAGCGCTGTTCTTTTTTGCTAGATTGTTACTCCATTTGTGTATTTTATAATTTAGTTCCAAATAATTCTGCACAATGTTTTTGTCTATTAGTGGTAGGCATGTAGTTACTTTGTTTTGAGGGTTTCATTGAGATTATTGAAAATCTGTTCATGACAGTATCAGCTTGAGTGTTATGCCTCTTCTTCTTGACAGTATGGGGCTCTACCATCCTATTACATCAGCATTTATATTTGAAGGATCAAAATTTTTGGTAGACAATAACTGATTGCAGACATGCAAAAGGGTCAATTCTCAAAGGCAGTCATGTTAAGACACTACTCTCTTTTTCTTGTCAAGCTTCCCAATGTCATGACCCTCTTCCTCTTTGATTACTTGGTTGTCTTCTTTAGAACTTTCTAGCTATGGTTCCTTGAATGCAAGAAAACATTATGGGATAGCCTAATAAAGATTAAAGTTGCTGAGGGGTGGGAAGGGGGAGAGACGGAGAGATGGGTCTTGTTTTTCCATTTGCCTCTAGCCATTTGTGAGGTGATACCTTAGACAAGCAATGAAAATGTTCAAATGCATTAAGCACATTTGTTTTTACATGGTTGTTCGGGAATAACCATCCCAATGCATCCCATTGATTAATTCCTTTTTTAATATTAATTCTTTTGGAATTTTTGTTTTTTGGCTTTAGGATGACAGAGGAACATAACCATGGTTTTTTTTTTTGGGGGTCAATTTCAGGGGGAGAAGCTTTTGGGAAGTCTTGGGGGCATGTTCTCACGGACATGGAAGCCAAAGAAGACTCGCCCTATAAGTGGTCCTGTCATTACAAGAGGTTATATATCTATTCATGTTTGCCATGTTATCCAATTTCTGTTTCCACAACTGGTTAACATGATATTACATAACCTATGGATGTGGAAATGAGGTTGATATGACTTTTCCCTAAATTGAGATTATTGTATTTTTGCCTTATATTTTTCCTTTTGTTTTTGATGAGGAATAAGCTCATTAAAAGGAAGCAAAAGGTGTAAAAGCATGCTATTTAAGCACTAAAAAGTTCCGAGAATTATGTGTTTTGTTGGCATAGCTATATGGGTAGTTCATTTTGTTTTACAGACAATTCACCACAAAGGAGGATTGCCCACATGGACCAGAGGGAGAAGTTGGGGCTAAATCTTGCACCCAAAGGACGGTCAAATACACGGGTACCCACAGCTGAACCAACCAATGCACTACAGACAGTTGAGGTATGTGCTTACTTTATTCTAAATCCACTGCAAAAGAGCCATTTGGGTTTCCATGATATGTGCTGAGGTTGTTTTGGAGAACACTTCTCGCCCCCTCGTCAAAAGGTGGTCAGACAGATATCTGCCCCAGTACTTTTTTGGTAATTTTTTTATTAATTTCATTTTTGTGTTTAACAGGTAGAAAAGGTAAAGCAAGATGATGCACTCACAGATTTGAGTAATCTGTTGGGAGAGCTAAAGGAAATGGCTGTAGATATGGGAACTGAAATTGACAGGTTAATTCACGAGCTGATTGCATCAAATAATAATTTTTTATTTTTTTTTTTATTTTTTTTTTTTTTGTATTTCATTCCTTTCTGTACCTTCTGTCAAAATGAAGTGGCCATGATTTGTTAGACAAGTTAAGTGGCTCGAATATACTTGTTTTTATCCACAGTTATTTTTTCTTCAATTATGATTGTATTGTTTTGCTGTCTTTCCAGGCAAACGAAAGCCCTGGATCATTTCCAGGATGATGCAGATGAACTTGTTTCCCGTGTGAGAGGTGCAAATCAACGGGGTCGGCATTTGCTTCGAAAATAGATTTGCACTCAATACCGGTATTCCCCATACTGGCTGGTGCAATTCTCACTGTTACCTGCATGTTGGATCAAGATTCTCGTTAATTGATGATGGATATATTGTGATCTACTTCATGGTTCATATTCCACGCGGAACTTTTGACATTCTCAATGAAGCTTATTTTCTTTTATATGAATGCAATTTTCTGCCCAATGGTTATTTCTTGGTTTTTGTGTTGGATAATTTCATGCTTGGGTCACCAACCCTCTTTGATTTCACTTTTCAATTCTCAATTTGTCGAATTCAAGTACCAACTCTTACAAAATTGGGGGGCTTTACGCAAACCCCCATTAAAAATATCCGTTGAAGTAAACGCTGTGTCCTACGTGACGAAAGTAGGACTTATTTATTTTGATGATATGACTCAATACTCTCTCTCATCAACCCTCTCCTGATTCTTGCCTTCCCATCCATCCCTTCTCCTAATTTTCCAGTTCCAAATCAAAAATCCTAGCCCCACAACTGGCGAAATCACTCGTTCTAGCAAAGATTTGGAGTTTTCCAAGAATTGAGACATGAATTGACAATGTAATTTGGTTAGTTATGAGATTAATTGTTGACAATGAAGTCATATTTTCCAGCTCTTAACAGGAGTGTAACGTTGTTGATATTGTCGCAGAAAAAAAAAATCCAGAATCACTGGGCCCAATTGGAGAGGCGATAGAGGAGGAAGGGCGATAGGGAGAAAGGGCGATGGAAGGACGTGGTGAGAAGGCCGTAGGTCCTTTATTTATTTATTTTTTTTGTCATGTTGGCTGATGCATGGATGCCACTCTCGCCACGTACACCAATTTGTACTTTAACCGATGTTTCCAGCAAAGTTTGACAGAAGCTGTAGATTGAACTACTTCTAAAAGTTTGACAGAAGATGTAGTTGTTCGATCCCACAATACACGTTTTATCACGAACAAGTCTCGCTATTGTAATACCCGTCATATGCATGAATCAAATTCCGGGGAGTAACAATTCGAAATTACAATGCCTACTCAAGTAAACACAGATGAAAATTCTTGGGTGATACAGCATTAGCTTACAGAAGTAACAACAAAACTCAGGCAGAAATGCTACATATATGAAATTCTCAAACACTTGATATTCACAGGTGAAGGATCACATACTAAATTATATGAAAAAGCAGAATCAAAGGATCCACTAATACATTGATTCTACTAAACTCATCCATTTGCTCTATCGCTATTTGGTTTTTCAGGAGTAAACATTAGAAAATAAAAGGCATGGTTGAACTTCTACTTCCCACGACATCTAACTCAATCTTTCCTCCCCCCGCTTATCCAGAAATCCATAAAATTATGGTCTATAGACTTTTCAGATAAAAGGGAAAGGCTTAAAACATGCGCATAACTTGCCCATGGTCAGGAAATAGCTGTCGTGGAAAACAATATATATGATTCAGATAACTAGAAAGCAAACTTGAATGATAACTCATTTCAGGACATATTAAGCAACGATCAGAACACTTAGGATGTGCACGTAACATACAAGAGCTGGGACAGTTAAAACCGAACCCAGCACACATATCCGAGGGCAGAATGCACACATGTCATACAATGCAGAAACAGTCTCAGAATAGGTTCATAATATACAGTAACGATCACAAGAACATTAGCATCACAATTTGGCTAAACAAAATCGTCTGGACAAACCAGTTATTTGAAGAGGCCAAACTAATGGACCCATCGAAATGTTATGCCGGCCGGGCGGGGGGGGGGTGCAAAAGTTTCTCCATTCTCCATGTCTCCTAGTCCCACTTATTCTTCGCCAGCGAACCATCAACTCATTCATCAATCCCTACCACAGGCGAAAAACAATGACCAATCAGTGCCTAAATCTAAATCCAGCAAGCCAAAAGATTATCCACATTACACACAGAAATTGTATTCCAAAATCCCCAGATATTTGGATGCAAGTAAAAAGATTGATTTTTACTAAAAACCCACAACGTTGACTAACAATATTCGAAAGCGGAAGGTGAAATTAAACAAAAAGGAAGAATTACCAGCAGGCGGGGCGAGGCGGCTCATTAGTTCAATTAATGAGGGGAGACTTCAATGACGCTCTTGATACTGGGGGCGTAGAGAGAATAGATGAGGGCCTGCCTTTTGGCGACTTCGAGCTGGGCCTTGCCGTCGGAGTAGGCGGCGGAGATGGCGGAGGGGTCCGTAAGGTCCTTGTTCTGGCGGAAGCCGTCGATGGTGCGGCGCTTGGTGTACTCCCTGATGTTGTAGTCGGCAAACTGGCGGGCCGTGCGGAGGAGGGACCGGTACAGCGACAGCACCTCCGCTCTCGTAACCCCAAACGAAGCCATTTCCGCCGCTACCGACAACACCCACACACGCGTAGAGGAAGGAGGCGGAACTCGACTGCGTGTGCGTGTGATGCGCTTTCGATGCGGATTGGCTTCGATGATTCTAGCCCGCCCCTTTTATTACGCATTGTTAAAAACAAAAGCGGTGTCGTTTAGAAGATGGCACCGCGTCATTTCGATCTATGTATGTGTCTGCGTGTGTATTACTTCATTAATTGATTCATTTACAAATCCCTAGTCCCACAGACTGGGTCTACTCTAAGCATCGGTGGTGTGTTGAGGTTTTTTTTTTTTTGGGTTGGGGGGGTCCTATAAGTGAAAACGGTGCTGAGCTGAAAGCTTCCATCTTTGAATTCTATTTCCTTTTCTAATTTCCCTCAGTTTGCGATTCATTTTTTTGTGTGCAAAAAAGTGGGTAGCCTTCAATTTCTTTCGAAGATATTCATGCAAGATTGAATTTTGAATTGTGTTTGGATGGGCAGATCGGTGGGTTGGTAGAGAGAGCCATGAAGAGAAGAAGAAGGCAGACCACGATCACTGATTTGGACTATGATGTCCTCAAGTACATTATGATACTTATTGCTATGTCCGAAGATGGGCCAGCTAATCTCGCCAGAGCATTACCCGTGTAACTTACTGCACTAATTTTTTTTCTTTTTCTTTACTCATTATATTCTTGGGACTTTTGTAATACAAAAAAAAAAAAAAAAAAAAAAGAAAAGCGAATGGTTGTTTGTGTAGTGTTGTACTGTGTAGGGTGGTGTGTGTGTGTGTGTTTTTGGAAGTTATGTGATGGTGTCTTGCAGTTTATCCTTAAATAGAATTTTGGGAAAACGGTTGTTAGAGGTTAAGCCCATAGCAGAGTGCTTGCGAGATAAAAATGACTGTCTCGGTGCACAAGGCTCCCTCGCTGTCGTGTATGGTGAAGGTCAAATGTATGCTGATCTACACTTGTTTTCACAAATGGATTGTTTCCGCTTCAAAAACCTATGACCTCAAAGTCATAATGGAGTATCCTTACTCTTACATTCATGATATTGTCCGTGCGAAGCTGAAATCTGATTCATGGAATTTATTTGGGAGTTGGATGTGTATTTTACATAGTTGAGTATCCAACTTAATGCTTTGCTCCCAGTCTGTGTACTGCTGGGTTGGTTCTAAAATGATCTTCACTTTAGGAAACATCACTTCAATTCATCTATCTGTTTTTTTTTTTTTGGAAATTTTTTGTTTTACTTTGATTCTAATTGTTTTTTCATCCTGTCCTGCAGTTGCAAATTATTTATGAGACTTGCAGGCGATGAAGAAGTATTAAAAGCCATATCTTTTGATAATCTGAAGATATTTGATCGACTAAAATTATTTCAGCAATATAATGGTCTGTTAACCAGATGTTCATTAGCTGGAAATGCTGCTGCAGAATATTTGTTCGCCAAGGTAACATGCTGGACTCTAGTCAGTCTCTTTCTTATCCCTTGGTTGCTGAATGCACTTGGCAATGTCTTGCTGAATAAATTGTACCATCTGTTGCCTGGTTATGGGTATTTTCCTCCATTGTTTAAATTAGGTTTATTTAGGTCTGAAATGTTATCTTTTCATTGCCCAGCTAATGCTTGTGAGTTGCTCTCGATTTCTAGAGAGTGGAAGAAAGTTGATATCATTGGAAATGTCATCAAATGATGAGGAGAGTTTTGATCGCATCTCTAAGCATGTCTCCGAGGCGTCTTCTTTTATGGCTTATTTTGAAATAACCAGAGCATCAAGTAGTAAAATTTTTCCAAGGCATTCAAGCCACTATCAACTTTTGAGAAAGTTTTTGTGTCAGTGCAGCCATGATGACTTCTCTCAGATGCAACAACATATCAGAAGTTATTTTGACTGCTACATAGAATGTTCAGACCATCTTATATTCATTGATGTTATTGACAACATGAACAATTCATGCTCTAGCCTCAAAGATTTGGAAAGAATAACAACCATATTGAAGAACCTCAATTATAAAAGGAGAGTCTTGGAGCAGTTGCGGCCAAATGGCATGGAGAACAAGGAAAAGTTTAAAACATTCTTGGAACAGTGTCGAGATTTTGCTGTCTGCCGTTTTCTGCTGGAAGTGGAATGCAAAGAGAGAGGCTTGAATGGTGGATTAATACTTCGCGGTGATTTAAAAGAGTTTAGTGCAGCTTACAGAAAGGCAGCTGGTCACTTTGAAATGTATCGTTCTCATGCCATTTCTGTGATCGATGACATATTTTTTGAAGTATGTCATGCCCCTTAGTTACGGGAGCAACTGACTGTTTTTGACATTGCAGTACTCTGTAAGTCAATTAAAGAACTTTGTTAATTGTTTATAAGAAACTTTGGCATAGGTAACTTCCATGCAAATATTATATTATGTACGAACTTGTATGAACTGTCTTTGGGTGAGGTATGATTGGTGAAAGCTAGCCTGTGATGGGGTTCCAGCTTGATGCTCATGCTATAGATTATTGTGAGTTTCACATCTTTCGTTCCAAACTCTGATGTGCCCCTGTTCAAAACTTTCCCGTATTGGTCTCATTCTTCAACTTTGCACTGGACGTAATTTTTTTTCTTCTGGGTTAAATGCTTTGCAAACCTTTGAAGCTTTAACAACTTAAAACCAGGCTTCCCTGGGATTCTAAGTTGAACTCTGTGGTCCTGGTGGTTTGCACCACCAACTGCAACGATCAAATCTACCTGTTGATCGTCTACCAGCATGTCTGGGCAAAACAACATTGTTTTGACACTTATTTTTCTGTCATTCGACCAAAGTTTTCCCCTCCTAATTAACTTTGGATTGATTGTTAGTATAACATCGAGTTGCATGTTCTTTGTATCATTGAGTTAAAGTCAGAGTGATGGTGAGATTGTTGGTAGTTAATGAATGTTGGAACTTATCATGGGATAACTCATTAGTAGGGCCATTTTGTTTGTCCCATTTTCCTTGTCTTCCTAGGTAAACCTACTAGCTTTTAACTCCGCTCATTACCCGAATTTTTTCATTTATGTCAAAAATGTTTTAGTATATTGTGCCCTTCATTTCAGCTAAATGCCAACATTTGATTAAATTTTCTAAGTAAATTTTTAACATTACCCTCCAAAAAAAAAAAAAATGAATGCCAGCATTTGATTGCTGTAAGATTGCATTACCATTACAGCTGATTCTGTATAGTGTTTTTGCCACTAGCATATGATTCATAACTACCCTCTGAAGTATTTGCCATGCATGGTCTCCCTTAAAAGCAAACCAAAGAATAAAAATAGTCTTATGAAGCTTACATCCAGAGGACAGATCTTGATGTCCAGAAACTCAATGTCAATGATGAAGTAATCATTCATGCGCTGCAGGAGAAGGCAGCAACATCCTTAGAAACATATAGGGGCAAATGTTCTAGTTTGTATTGTACAGCTTCTTTCTTTTGATTGCAATCAACAATAAGAATTTTTTTATTATTATTTAAAAAACAAAAATTCAAATTATCAACGTCCACACTAAATGGAATTTCCCAACATTTGAAAAACAAAGTAGTTAGCCAAAATACATTATCACCAAAAAAAATAAAATAATAATAATAAATATAAATAAAATAAATTGGTGGAAACTGTCCCAATTGTCCCCGAATGAAATAAATTATATGTCATAATTAAAGATAAGAAAGGGAAGCAAAATTTAAGACAATGGCTCATAAAACCACATCCAAATCAATATGATTGGTGAAATACATGGCCTACGTTAGGAGATAATAATAATAATAATAATAATAACCCATATTGGCTACTGCTTTTTTAAGAGATTTATTATATAATAAATTTAAAATATATATATATATATATATATATATATATATATATATATATTTTTTTCTGATAAGTTGCAGGTAATTAAACTTCAGACCACATAAATAAAAATTTAAATTTTTTATCACTTGAGTATAGCCTGTCCAGTCTAACGAGCGCTCACTCTCTCTCTCTCTCTCTCTCTCTCTCTATCTCTGATCTAACATGTTTTCCAGGTGTTCTCTCTCTGTGCTGTGCATTTTCTCTCTGCTACTCACTCTTGTCCATTCCAAAACCCTTAAGAGAGATGGTAACCAAATCTTTACTCTCTCTCTCTAGATTCATTTTGATGCGAAATTCAAAGTTTCCGTGAAAAATTTAGATTCAAAGTTTGCAGCTTTGTTGATTTTATTCTGTTTGTTATTGTAATTGCACGTGGGGTTGTTTTGCTGAGTGGGGGCTTAATGAAGTCGTGGGCTTTTAACTTTTTTTTTTTTTTTTGGTTCACGTCCATTGAGAGGACTATTTCTAGTGTCGATTGTTAAAATGGGTCGATCATGGAAGTAGCTTTGATCTTTGTTTTTTTCTTTTTTATTTTCCAGTAAAGGCATTGAACGAAATTAAAGCTTCATTGGGCTGGAGAGTGGTGTATTCGTGGATTGGAGATGATCCTTGTGGAGATGGCGATCTGCCGCCCTGGTCTGGTGTCACCTGCTCCACTCAGGGTGATTACAGGGTTGTCACCGAGCTGTAAGTACTAAGTTATACGTGAACAACTCAGTGTTTATTTTTTTTTTCCCCTGCCTGAGTACCGGTTGTGGGATGCTTGGATACATTGCAATCACAAATAAAATTGTAATACTTGTTAAGATTCAATTATTTAATTTACATGTTAGCAATCTCAAACCCGACAAAAGATTTGCTTGTTTCTTAATGGAGGACAAGGACATTGAGTGATGTGCCTTTTTTCAATCACTGTTGCTCTTGGATAAAGGTTTCCTGCCACTTGAAAATCAGGATGACTCAATCCTAGAAGACGAAGAAGTATTTGATATTTTGCTTACCACTATTCTTTTGAGTGCTTTAATTAGCCGAATGTATTTTTTTTCACTTTGTATATGAGAAATATTGAAGCAAAATCACTGAGATTTTGTAAGTCGAATTCTTCTGTAAAAGCAATAGCATTTGCTTGACATAGATTTTCCTCCAACAGTGTGCATGACTAACCATTTTTCATCAGTCTTCTTCATAGAGAATTCATTAAGAATCATGCGATACTTAAGAATTAGGCCTGACCTTAAATCCTGCTTATGATCATTTCCACTTTCAGGGAAGTATATGCAGTATCAATTGTTGGGCCATTTCCTATTGCCGTAACCAATTTGTTGGATTTGACAAGGCTGTGAGTTCCTTGACTGCCTGCTTGTTTTTTGCCTCCCTTTTTTTCTTTTTTTTTTGTCTGTTTTGCTTACTGAAGTTCTGTAACATTAAAATACTACTCATTTCTGCAAGTAATTATTCTGAACATCTATGAAGCTACCTTTAATATGACAGGGATCTTCACAATAACAAGCTGACTGGATCCATTCCTCCCCAAATTGGCCGATTGAGACGGCTTCAAGTACTGTATGTTCCCATATTATTTACTATTGTCATCAATGTGGAAGAATTCATACCTATATAATCTGTTCCTTTTCAATATAGGGGTTCAAATTTTGGCTGCTTGCTACGTTTCCATTTTTATTTTATTTATAATATGTGCTACTAGTTTACAACTCTTACAGCAAGGACTGCACTTGATTTGTAGGGCTCTTGTAGCTAAGTAAAAACTACCTTTAGGGAAAATTGACAAGGAAATCATGGAAGCTGTGGACACTCACACGCTGCCACCCTTAAATTGACTTCTTTCTAAGTGATTGGTTGTGAAGTGAGTTTCCAACATATGCTTTTACGAAGAGTTCTAGATATGGAAATTCACTAGTGGTAGTTGGTTTTGAATTTTAATCTTATGTTTTAGGTCAAGCCTTTTTATGAGTAACTATGGATTTTTATCTTCAAATGTAACCCTTGTGGAAGTTTTATGGCTCTTATCTCATTCTTGTGCTGTTAGTAAAGTTCTCATCTCACGAGACATCCATTGTATGCATTATCGACTGTTTTCTGTTAAAATATTTCACAGTGTGTTCCATTATTTTGTCATCATTGGTTATTCACAACATTTGAATGCTTAGTTTCATGTCTTTCCAATTACTGAAAAGATATGCTTTCAGCTTTTCACTTGACAAGATATATGCTTAATTGGCTTTTGGGAATGTGGAATTTACACTCAAAAAAGCCAGATATATGCTTAATTATTTTTCCTTTGCTCTCATAACTGTTCAGCCCCCAAAAAAACCATAGCCTTTGCTATCAAAGCCTCTGCCTGTGCATGTTTCCAGCAAAAGTTCCATGGATTATGTCTTAGATAATGCTCTTCTTACAGAAATTTGAGATGGAATAAACTACAGGATGTCATTCCCCCAGAGATTGGTGACTTGAAGAAGCTAACACATCTGTGAGTTATAGTAACCTTGATTTTAGCTTTTAGCATGAGTTAGCTTTTGTTTGTTCTTGTCCTCAGAAAATGAAAACTTTTAAATTGCTGTAGGTACTTGAGCTTCAATAACTTTAAGGGCGAAATTCCTAAGGAACTTTCAAACTTACCAGAGCTTCGCTATCTCTACCTCCAAGAAAATCGTTTGAATGGTCGAATTCCGGCTGAATTGGGGACCCTACAGAACCTTCGACACCTGTAATATTCTAATTTTTGTTAGCCTCTAGTTTGTTTGATAATGAAGATGAGAGACTGGGATGAAAAGAGAGGATAAGACTGCACAGGAAAATGTGATTATGATAATGGGCTGACTTGGGTTTTATATTCATATTAAAAGTGAAAATTTGAAACCCGTCCCCTAAAAAAGATTGACAGTGCAATGACAGAGATATTATAGCAATAATAATACAAATACTAAATTAGTACAAATACTGAAATTTATACTACAGTAATATCTTCTCCTCATCTTTTCCTTTGTGCTTCCTCTTTTCCTCCCAGCTTAACATTAAATTCGTTTTTTCTAAGGATATCTGCTGTCCTTCTTGCCTTGGTGAAACAATAATTGGGCTCCTTTTTCTTACCCTCATCGATTGAATACACTATTTTCTGTAGTGATGTTGGTAACAACCATTTGGTCGGTACAATTAGAGAACTCATCCGTCTGGAAGGATGCTTTCCAGCTTTGAGGAATCTGTAAGTTGATTTGAATTGTTGTGCAGTTATTTTCCATGTAGCTAATTGTTGTACCTAAGAGCTTTAGTTATGTTATTGCCATGTTTTTGTGAAGGTATTTGAATAACAACTATTTGACTGGTGGAATTCCCTCACAACTTGCGAATTTGACAAATTTAGAAATTCTGTAAGTGTTAATCAATAATTTTACTCCTCTTCACCATATTTTGTTTTATGTTTGTGTTTTCTATGTCAAGTTTTTGTCAATATCTGCTTTCATCATAGGTACTTATCTTACAACAAGATGTCTGGAGTGATACCACCCGCACTTGGCCATATGCCTAGGTTGACATACTTGTAAGTTTTGCCATTTCTGAAATAGTTTATTTGAAGTTTATTGTATTGGTGAGTTGGTGCCTCATTTCTTGTGGTAGCTTCTTTACCTTTTTCTTCTGCCTGGTGTTATACTACTTGAAATTTGAATTTGATGATTTCTTAGTTTTAAGTTCTAAAACGTATAATTTTTGTGAAATTGATGCATATTACTTTTTGATTTAGAGATTTTAAAGCAGGCTTTTCTTTATGTTGGGTACAATATACCATAATGGACGGGTCTTTCATTTGAGGATTTGAATGAATAAGCACGCAAATACCTGCTGAATAACTGCTCTTGAAAGTTGATTATGTAGGTACTTGGATCATAATCAGTTCACAGGCAGGATTCCAGATGCATTCTACAAACATTCTTACTTGAAAGAGATGTGAGTTATTTCTGTCACTTGAAACGGGATTATTTTGTTGGTCCATTAGGAGGCCCTTTGGGCTGTGATCTATATAATGAGGCGGTTCTTTTTATCTCCATAAAGCTCATTCTCTTTTTTCTAGGATTAGAGCCTGAGACCTCAAAAATAGAGATATAAGTGCTTAACCAATGGAGTATTTTTTGAGGGACCTTTAAATGAGATTATAAATATGATCATGATCATAGATATGGAACTGTCTGCTAACTTGAGTGTCTACTTGCAGGTACATAGAAGGAAATGGATTTCGGCCAGGTGTGAACCCCATAGGTGCCCACAAGGTTATGGAAGTCTCTGATTCAGAATTTATTTTCTAACTGAAAATGCTTCAGCTTCAGTCTGCCTTTTGTGTGGGAAGAAAGAACCTGTAGTTAACAGTGGCCTCGGGAGAACTAGGAAGCTAAGTACTGCTATGCCGGGGCAATTCTCAATTGTGGAAGTTTTGAAATGGCTCTTCAGATGATGTTTCTCTTGTGTAGTTAAGTTTGTGGGCAATATGGTGCTCTTGTTATCAACTATCAAAGAAGTATAAAAAATATATATGTATGTATATTATACAATTTAGATATATTTGAAAAAAAAAATGCACAATCAAAAGAAGAAATTGAATAAAAACTAAACTAAGTTGCGATTGTTTAATGGCCTGGTTATCTTAAACTTAATTTCATTGGAATTTTCAGCCTGGCCAGTTCAAAAACCAGTTTTATTTCCCTCTCTTTCTGTTTGAATTCGAATTAATCAAGAATTTAAAAGAAGAAGGAAAAAAAAACAAAACAGATAATAATAACAGATATTTAATCTCTCAACTGTGTTGTGGAAGAGAAGAATGATGGTTTATGCAAGAAATGGAAATTAATGGACTTTCCAAGATCACGTGGGTTTTATTGGTTGTGGTGAAGTTGATGAGAAATACAGTGGATTTGGTAGGGAATGTGCAGCAAATGTGCTGGGAATTTTTTCCAGGGATTAGATCCTGATCTTGGGTATCAGGAGCTGATGGCAGATGTTGGGAGCTGGAGAAGTTCAGTTCCGGGTGGATGATCATTCCAAACTTGAGTGCCCACAAGAAGATTCAAGATTGCGGACGTCTTTTCTTGTGGGCTCCATTGATGATCTTTTGCTGGAAATTACGCCCCAGTGATTTTGATCACTGGCTTGGGGTGAGGAGGTGCTGCAAATTCTGAACAGCATCTTGCTATTGATGGACGTGTAGAGTTTTGGATTGAGCATGAAAATTTGGCAGGAGACAGAGGAGGAGATGACTGATGAGGCTGAGATTTGTGGCAAATCTGAACAGGAGTATTCAAAGAATGGATAATTCAAGCCACCAATGTTGCCGACGTTTTGGCTTAGCACCATGGCTTACAATAATTGAGTTACAACGCTTTGTTTCACAATCTATTTGATAAGGAAACCTAGGCAACTCAGAGGGAACAGAGGCTGTATGAGGTTATAGGAGCAGATATCATTTTCATTTAATGGTTATATATCTTTTTTTTTTTTTTTGGGGGTCATGCATGTCTTCTGAATGTAGTGCCATTTTGCCACCTTTTTTGGTTCCAACATGTTCCTACTTTTGGGTGTAATTTGTCTTCATTGAGATGTAAAACTTAGTTCTTTTAGCTTTGTATTACTCAAACAAGATGTTCCTGCTCCGCTTGACATTACAACTTTTACAAGCCACGAAAAAAAAAGAAAATCAGACCTAATATCAAGCAGAGCAGCTGGTTTCCTGGCGGCATAAACTGGGCCTAATTTTACAGCCACTAAATACAATGATACAAAATTTACAAAATTGGTTTCCAACTATACAATGGGAAAACAAAATTGACATGATAGGATTGCATCAAGTACTTTATTCACTGTGTATCCGCTATGAAAGATCTTAAGCCTTCACTTCCAGGATCAGTGTCTTTCCCTCTTGAGTAGGCACTCCCAGGGACCTTGACTAAAAGCTCATCATCAACTGGGTCCTGTTGCATACCAGGATCCACTCGCCCTTGGAACTGATTAATGAACATAAGTTAATAAAATTTTATTGAGATACAAGTCGAAGATGACTAATTTCTGTTGACAAGAGCAAGTGCTTGTCATGTTGAGAAATAATATGTCAGGGGGAGAGGATCAAAATGCTTACAATAAACCATAACACAATTCAGACAATCTCACTGGTGCTCAACAATACAGAGTTATCAACAACAATCAAGTTCCAGAAATCACCTTAAAGTTATTGTCAACCTTTTCCATCTCCTGACAAAGTTTAATTCCTTTCATAGTGTCCTTGAGTAGCTTCCTAGCCTTGGCCATTGTTGCACGGCGTTCAGCATGTTGGGATGCAGTGACTTCACAATGGCATGCCACACAAAGAGTCCTCATGTTCTCTAGATTACATTCGCCTACAGGAATTCTCAGAAATGGATTTAAACCCAGATGTCTAGTGATGAAAAGTGATATCTTAAAGGACATAAGCCAAGAAAGAAGCAGCAATCACAACATAGTTATCAAGAAATGATAACAATGATGATAGATCTAGTATCAACAATCACTAGTTAATTTCTTTTTCTGTTCACAATTAACATGGAAACTTGCTTATATCAGATTCGACAAGCAGCTGTCTGAATAATTTATTGGGTTGTATTATACACATCCAAAGCTAAAGCAAAGACAATAAGGACCTGAGCTTTTTGGAACTTTCTCCATTGTGTATCTCCATTTATTTCTGCATTTTCATTTTGTTAACATCTCATTAAATATAATAATTTGGCATCAAGAGATAGCAAGTGCCACGTTGCCAACTGACATAACAACAAATAATGTTTATCTATGAATATTGACAAGCAACTAACTCAATGAGTCCCAGTGGACAAGCAAAGCTTTCAGTGTCAGGATGTATAACATGGTGCAACATCTACCAAGTTGACAAATTGACTGTTCTGCAACAATAGTAGTTTCAAAGACAGAATACCATGTCATACCTCCACCCCGGTAAACAGGAACAATGTGGTCTGCATGCCATGCATTGGCCTCAGATGGATCATTGACTAGCTTATCAAGTCTATAAACATTGAACAGTTGAACTGTCAGGTATTCAACAAGTTCATATTTGGAAATAACATTCAAAACAGAAAAATCAAAATCACAATTACTAATATTTCTGTAGCAGCCATATTTCATTATCCCCAAGAGTGTGAAAGACAGAACAATTGAACAGCACAGTAGAAGTGCAACATTTCATATTAAAAATCATAATTCCTATGCAACAAACACTAATTATTTAGCAATGATGCGTATGTCTAATGGCATCACTAAGTCTGTCCAACAACATCAAGCAAGTGGCCATACAGATGCTTGTTAATCTTGCACCAATAAACAAACTGTTAACGAATAAAATATTAACTTACAATTTCTTCTGACTTGCTAGTTTTGGTGCTACCTCCTCAATATATTCTCTTCTCCTTCTCACCGACAAAGGTTTTATGGTCCTCACAAGTTGATGACAGTCCAACTGACAATTTGTGCAGATGCCATGTTCTATTTTGAAAAGTTCCTGGAAATATCAGCTAGGTCAAATAAAATAATCGAGTGCTACGGTGAATAGCCAATGAGCAGCAGATACAGGAAAATGCACTAAATGTACCATCTGTCACATTGGCAAAAGGTGAACTAAAAATTTGATAATTCTGAACTGTGCACAACTATAAAAAGCAAATGTATCACTAACAGTAAATAACTTGATATTACAGGCCCTTTTTAGCCTAGCTTTATTCAGAATGGCAGTTTCTAACCTGACGAAGAGATCTACTGCTGGTTCTTACACGATACTCTTCATAGCATCTAAGATTACAGAAAAGATCCTCAAAATATTCCGGTGTCTTGGCATTGTTCCCCCTAAAAAATTTTTAATTTTTAATGAAAGTAACCATAATTCCAAGAGAAACATAGGAAGATGCACACAAGAGATGCACCCAAAAAAGGAGAATGCAGAGAAATAAAAGGATAACAAAAGGAAGAGAGACAAAGATAGGACAAGAAACCATACTACTTCATCCCATAGTAATGAGAACATAACTCTGATACACAACATAAAATTGATGCAACTTGCAAGAGCTCATTAATCTTGAGGCTGAACTTACTTGCATGGTTTTTGGCAGAGTTTGCAGAGTGGCTCATCCATTATGGTCCAACCCTGGGTGTACTGTTTTTCCTTTTTTCCAAATCCACCAGGCAGATATACCTTCTTCCAAATGGCATTTGGTGGCAAAGGATAGCTAATCTCACAACGAGGGGTAACACGTCGCTTGCTTCCACCTTTCAGCAGTCCCTGTAACAAAAAAAGGAGGACTAATACCCAAACCATTTAATTCAATAGACATTATGCACTATAGTAGAGGCAGATCCCAATTTAGTGGTGGGACAACTAATAGAGGATCTGTAGGCTAAAGATATCAATATCCAAAGTTATGGCAAGGAAAAATGAGAGAACTGGATTCAAAAGACATACTCCGGCATTGTGGTTGATGCTTTCATTCAAGTAACATAATTCAATGGTCAAAGGAAGCTGCAATGTCTTTCCACATAATTTCCTTTTCTCAATGGGCCTTAGTTTATTCCACTCGCTGATGAATGAAAGAAGAGCATGCCAATAAACTGGGTTGCCCTTGAATGTTCTGGGACATGTTTCCTTATTTTCATTTTGAGAATGGAGTGACTCGATTTCCTCAAGTCGGAAGTTCTCAAAGAGTGGCTGTGGCCTTGAGTCTGTCCCAGGATTGCAGGAGTAAAGGTGAATCCTTCCAGTATATTGACTTACCTAAACAGAAATTAAAACTAATCATTAAAGATGATTATAATTACAGGGCTCTTATATTTTATTTTGTAAAACTGAAGACCTTATATCACTTGTAACCAACTAATAGCTTATGAATAATCTGGACATTGAACATAAAATTGAACACGCATTGTTGTAGTTACAACCACCAGGCCAAAAAATGTTGTTAAACAATAGGCAGCCTTATCCATTCACTCATTCTGCTCCAGTGCAAATGCATGAATTCAGAAAAATGCAGAAATAACAGCCCTGCTCAGAAAGAATAATTTTGGCCGTTTACAAAATGCTTACTGTATTTATGGGGGAAAACTGCTTGCTGCTAAAGTTCTACAATGTATCAAAAAGTTTCTCTAACAAAAGGAGAGTAATTGAAAAATAAGGCTACTGGTAGCCTCTGATATGTACAACAAAATGCAGGTCAGTAATCACAACTCAGCCTCTGATCAAGAGCAGCCATAGTGAGTTGGAATAATACTTTTGTGCAAGAGTCAGCTAAACTGAAAGTTTCAGTTAACTTTATCAATGTTTCAACCCTGTGATCCATGAAAGAAATGTTATGTAAAGGAGTTGAGGAAGACAGCCCATGAAAAACCTATCAGTCTTTACTGATAACAGAACTGACCCTTAATCTATGCCAGTAGCTTAAACCCTACCAGGCAATTCCTTAAAAAGCCCAAGGCATAGAAGTCTATCAAACATGTCCAATATCTCAAACAAGGTATATAGTCCTACTTTATCCCTTGAAACATATCCACCTAGTGACATCACTAATATGTGTATTTCTATAGAAATCAAACTTCAAAATACCATAGGACAACAGCTTATTGCCAAAGTGGAAACTTTTCAAGAAGGTAAAGAAACAAGAAATAAATTCTCACAAAATTGTCAACTCTTTTTTGGAGCATAAAAAAAAGACTTGCTTCATATAGAAGTTAAGATACATAAAAACAACAAAAGGAGTAAACCAGTAAGTATATCTGAGTGACCAATTTCATTGACGTACCTCAAACCGCAGAAAATTTACATAATTAGAACACTTTTCATTGGCTTCATTTTGATGTGCAGGTGCACCATACTCTCTTTCTGTTTCTTGCAGAAAGCAATTACAGTCCTGCATTTTCAAATTTATAAGAATATTCCTTGCTCATAGATACAGAAAAATAATGAAAAGTTAACTCTGCATCAGAAGATCAGAGCCTATTCATATTTCATGACTTACTGTTATTGATTGATCCTTGCCTCTGTTTCCCTCATACAAATTAGAAGAATCCCTATCATGAATTCCAATTTCAGTTCTGAAAATATTTCCTTCCAGGTTTCCATCTCCAGCAGAATCGTTGTCTACTTCTGGATCAAGTGCCACATTAGCCTGCTATTTCAATGACCATGAATCAGCCCCCATGTAGGTATAAAGACAACAAGGTAACCAACACAAAGAACAGAATTCCAATAATAAAGTTGTACCTCTCCTTCTGAAATATCAATCAATTTTCTAGCCACTTCATCATGCATTTCAAGAGGCCTTCTATCTACTAACAAACCTGATGCTTTCTCCAACAATTGTTCTGCAGAACTCTCAGCTTTACCAGATGCTTTCAAATAAGAAACAGAATCAACCTGTCAAGCAAAATTAATGTTCATTCAATCTCACACAACTTATATGTGTGTATTAATATAATAGACAAGAAAACCAATGCTTTAGTCGAGATCATTAAGGAAGAAAATCTTCTAAGCCCCACTACAAAAACTTTCAAGACAGATATGGAAAACATGTTCCTATAGAAACTTTGCTAAAGCACTACAAGATTAAGACTTCCAATTTGGCCCTCACAAATTCAATTACAAGTTAAATTTGTTTTAATCAATAAGATCTGCTGAAGGAGCTCATTTTGAAATGCTGTCCAACCAACTCCTAAGGAATCAAAACCTTTGAATCTACTACCAGACAACAGCAGCCTCTTAACTCATTGGCTGACCAACACTCATTGTCATATTTGTTTTGCTTTGCAATGTCAAGACTAGGATCTGTCACTCTCCTCTTCCACAACACAGGAAAGGTCAAACCCCTTATAGAGGGCAACAAATTTATGTGAAAGCCAACAATATCACTTATATGAATCATTTTCAATTCCAGATTGGAATGTGTGAAAAAGTCATTGTGAGAAGCCAACCATTTCTCGACTATGCTCATGTTTTGACCTAGTACCAACTGCATATCAAGAATGTTTCCACCAAAACAGTTGAACTCATAAATTGAAACCTAGACAATATTTTCCTGTTTGAAAGAATATTACAAAGAAGAAAAGCTAAGCCCAAACTACAAATAAAATGGGTGAAAAGGCAAGAATGGATACTGCTATCTCTGGCACTGCATCATATTTTCCATTTGTGGTTGAAGAAACACAATGAAGACTTTTGTTTAAGCTCTGCCAATGTGTTTCATCAATAGTGTCCTGCAATATCATAAATTCATCATACCTTGTTACAGAGGATAGATAAATGTCCAGAAAATCAATAGCTATAATCCAATTGCAAACCTTTGCACAGAAGATATATATGTTGACTGCCTTTGTCTGCCCTTGCCTGTGAGCTCTATCCTCAGCCTAAAAGGAGTTGAAAAGGGTTGTGCCCGTGTAAAGATGAGGAAGAAACCAATAAAAATGACATACTATGAAATGACCAGAACATAAAGCATGTACACATATAGACATGCTTTTTTCAGAAAATGAACGCATGAAAGACAATTGTAAGGTTGGCTACAACAACTAGTTGCACGGTTAATGTTCAAAATTGCAGTACCAAGAGAATATTAAAAGGGAATCTCTCTGAACAAGATGCTCATGCAGACAATCTGCTACTTGTAAGACAACTCAAAACTCAAGAAAAAAAAAGAGGAATATAGAATAAAACATAACTTCATTATGATGTAATACAAGCACAGTTTTATAACAAGATTAGACCCATTTTAACATTACAAAAAACCTTATTAGATAAGAATATGCACATATAGCAGATCCTTCTGATATTTTATGGCCTCAATAGGTTCTGCATTGCAGGATGCCTACCCAGCATCTAACAGTCTAAGAAAGTCATTCAAATTATATCCCTGCCTTATCAGTCAACTTCATTGGCAGTGTTATTATCAATGCATCCACAAAGTCTTGTCACTAATCAGCAAGATAGAAACACTTGAAATGACTACTTCAGCATCATTACTGATCTGACCATATGCCATAATGCATAGTTTCCTATCAGCAACTGATGTGCACTGAGTAGAACTTCAAATGCATTGCGATGTATCAGTTTCATCTAATGTGTTTTGGACTATTGTGATTTTATCATTTCTTCCTCCACTCATCCATATCAACTCCCATTGTATGGCTATGCCCTAATGATATATAATAGATTCATGACTCAAAAACATGCTTCTTCATAAGTCTGTATGATTTATAACTCCAAATCTGTTTTGTGTTAACCAACAGAACCCACTGAAGACAAGCCAGGAAAAGTGATTTGAACTTACAAAGAAGGCCAGTGAATCTGCTAGAGGTGGCAGGACATGCAAAAAATAGCAGCAAATTGCCACAACAGATTCAAAACTTAGACATCCTTATGAAATATAAGGCTGATACTTGGGGAAGAAAAATCATTCTCGCATTTTGCCAACATCAGCTACTGTCATAAACTTTCCCACTAAATTTAATCAAATTTTAACCAGAGGCAAATTCAGACCTGAAGCATCAGTGATGGTGAATCAGGCAGCTCCAAGAATACAACATTCTGTGCTGCAGAAAAATTTAGTCCAACACCACCGGCACTTGTACCAATTATGGCAATCTTGACCTGGTGAACGGAGAAATCAATGTGTTCGCTGAGTTCTGTCAGACTTCAGCACAAATACACCAAATAAAAGCACAAACTCCTTTTTTTGTGGGTTTTTTTTTTTTTGGTGATGAGGGGTGGGGGAGCAGGGGTGGGCTTCAAGAATAATGATAAAAAATATAAAGAAATAGACATTGAATAAGGCACAATCTAGTGTACAGTTATATGGCAATTTCTTTTTTTTAAAAAAATCAAACTAAAGAAATGAAACTGGAAAAGAATAATATTAGCACCTCATTTGATGACTGGAATGACTGCACAGCCAATTGCCTATCTCTAGCGAGTGTGTTTCCATCAATGCGGATAAAATGAACCCTTTTCTCACAAATGAACTCCTTAGTGATACAAAATAATAGAATCCATTAACAATGTGCATACCAAGGGATAGACAACTAATGCCAATATGACAGAAAAGATCTTCAGCAATTTATGCCATTTCCTTTAATAGTCTCTAACTTGATATTCACTCCTTTTTTTTTTCAGTAATAATTTCTAATATTCATGACTCTTGTGAAAGAGAATACATTGCAAAAGAAGGGCTGGAGATAGAGAATAAAAAATGGAAAACAACTCAAAATCTGGCCAATATTTGGGACATTTTTAATGAAATTTCTACAAGGAATTGCAATCACTAAACCAAATGTGACCACAGGAATTAAAAAAAAAAAAAAAACAGAACATCTCACCTGCACACCATTGAGAACTTTATGGTGATGAGCAAAAATTAACATTTTTTGAGAATTGGGGTTCACATCCATTTCTGCTACACCATCTGGCTCTGAAATCAGTGGATGAATGGAAAGCCATTCAAGAAACCCAGAGAGTTTTGCAATACCAAGCTCTTGGCGGGAAAGTTTCCATGATTTGTAAATATCCCTATTATCTAGAAAAGCAAGTGAAGCTGGTGAGACATTAAAGAATGTATGAATTGTGTTCTCCA
The DNA here is from genome assembly GCA_021464305.1 of Kandelia obovata. Classification (NCBI taxonomy): domain Eukaryota; kingdom Viridiplantae; phylum Streptophyta; class Magnoliopsida; order Malpighiales; family Rhizophoraceae; genus Kandelia; species Kandelia obovata. The sequence continues at coordinate 1,771,977 of CM038480.1, forward strand.
CTTGTCAAGTTCATGCTAGATTAAGAATTGAAGGCTCGCACTAGTTATAAAGTAATAGGCAATGCCACCAACATGGTACCAGAAGTCAAATATGGGGTGAACTCATTAGGTCTCAAGTTCAACTGTCATCTCACTCACCAAAAGTGACAATTTAATTACTTATCAAAATGTTGAAAGTTCAATATGTAACAATATTTTCCCAGTAAGTCTCTACATGGAATAGCATCAATGTTGGTTTTCAAGTTTGACCAACAACAGTGCAGGAATAAATTCACAAAAATTGTCCTTTTTGTGAGCAATGACACTGTATCAACCAAGAAACAAAATGTGACCCATCCATCCTTTACATATATCAAAGGAAATAGTAAATGATATGAAACTGATTACACAAAGCTTATGCAGGACAGCTACTGGAAGAAGTCTTACAAAAGATAGAATAAGGAATGGACAGAAATGAGGATAAAGATTGAGAGAAATAGGAGCAGAAAAGACAGAACAATTAGAAACAAAATGGACAGAATTAGGAACAAGAAGGGAAGAGGAGAAGAGGACAATTTTGTGACAAAAGAAGGAAAGTGAGACAATTCTTGATTCAATTTCAATAGTCAATTCTTAATTAAACCATTCCAAAGGTTCTGCTTTTTATAGGGAATTTAAATGTAGAGAAAAACAGACTTAGACTCAACTTTTGACAAACATAAACTAGTTGACACACAAAAACAAACTAAAAAGATAAGATCATAGACTAAAGAGATATATTGTAATCAAGCCAAATTACTAGAAATCTAACTTAAGACTTTTCTGACTCAATCTTAAGCAAATCTGACTTTCATTCTCCCCTCATTGTCTAGTAGAAATAAGAAATCTAGGAACTTCAAATCTTTTTTCTCAGTTGAACAACACAGATTATGAGGAAAAGTGAAAACAACTGTTTCAACATATTGTTGTGGTTTAAGTTCCTCTTGAGTAAACTTTAGGGGTCAACTTCATTGAGGTCAACTTCTAACGGCTGGGAGTCCAATGCCTTTAACCTCCACATCCCAAAAAAAGCAAACCACAACCTTTTAATTGGAGCCTGTTACAAAAATAAGATGGAGACCATCCACCACCAAAAGAAAACTCCCACATTTGGGTGACCAAGAAGAGGCCTCCATATCTCAACATTGAAGAAAATGTGACAACAGAGAAATGGTTTCGCCATAATTGACAAGAAAAGGAAGACAAAAGCTTCGACCACAGTTCTGTTGTTCAGTAACTATAACAAATGGCATGTAGAACTACTTGTTTCAGGCAAATAACTCACCATCAGGTTCATCTAACGTTTTTGGATCTGTTGCTTCACCAGCATTACTTTCAGGTGCATTACCATCAACAATTCCAATAGCAGCTTTTGCTGAAACTATATCTGATCTCTTCAACAACAGTCGTATTATTTGCCTCCGTTTTGGTGGCAACTGCTGCAGCACATGCTCTTTTAAGCGTCTTATCTACATTAACAGACATGCAGTACAGATATGAAATGGTTTCTTGAAAGAAGTATGAGCCATATCTAGTACAATCTAAGTGTAATATCAAAGGAAATTGCAGCACTAAATGAAAATGAAACACACTAAGGAAAGGAACTGTTAAATATGCCTGCATAAGGAAAGCCTATTGGGCAGGCCCCAATGTAGCTATCCACCCAGTCCAATGCTTTAATCAAGTCACTGTCACTCTATTTGTTTGGCAAGTAGAGAGGTGTTTCATTTGGCCAACAGGTCATTTGCACTAGTGTAGCTAACAAACCCAGTGCAACTGACATCATTTGACCAAAAAAAGAGTGGCAACAGACCACAAACTTACAAATACTGTAGCTTATTTATGTTAAATCCCTAATCCAACTTGTAAATACCTTGAATTTCCATCAATATTTGTGTTTAACTCTTCACATGTTTATAAAATGAGTATGGATTTCGTTATACCAGCATCCTTTCTATCTTAATATGCAAAAAGAACCGGAAAATTGGGGAAAAGATGACAAATACCCAGTTGGTACTCTTTCAACATCTATGGTTCCCATCCTACTCAGTTTGAAAAGGTAAAAACTCAGAGGTGATGCCTTGGCCATGAAATCTTATAATATTTTCATTGTATTTTTTTCTTTTGTTGGGAGGGGGGGGAGGGGGAGTTGAGTTTTGCAAACTAACTGTAGGATAATAGACTGATAAGTAGTATGCATGGCCTTAAGCCTGGAGAAACAAGAGCATACCATGACAGTCTGCCTAAGTAATACGTTTAACTCTTCCAAGCGAACGCCCTTCGAGAAATCCTGCAGTGAAAATCCTTGAAGAATCAGCACTTATTATCTTGAAAGCTGAGTTCCTAGAAACAGCTTTGTGCTACAATGTGAACCACTAAAGTTCCTATACTATCTCCTAAAGCCAACTGTAAGCCAGTCTCTACCACTCTCTACCAACTTCTATGCCCTTTTAGAAATAATTTAGTCAGCTTTAAAACCATTCCAAAAGTTACCTGGAAACCTTTCCCTTCAGAAGTTTGGACAACTCTAACATTGCAGTAGTTTTTTGCAAAATCATATTTGCTCTGTCCTAGCAAACCAGGCCTAATAGCAGCATTGTCAAAATGATTCATGTTATCCAGAACTTGATAGAAACATGGGAACAGATTAAGATGTAAAGATGAGGAGACAACTTGCCATAACATATTTATCTGGTGAAAAATGTCAAACGGCCTAAGATCACCTAGGAATTTAATGAAATAACAAGTTAGAATGCTATTTAGAGCAAATCCAGACAAAAAACAGGGGAAAAAAAACTATTGAGCACAATCAAAATAGATGGCCAGAAAGACAATATTTGTGAGAAAATGATTCCAAGCTTCAGCAAATTCACATGCTACAACCTGGACAAAGAGGGTGTCCCAGACAGAAGAACTATGCGTTTGACTTTTGCTGCCACATCAAGAACAGTTTTTACCTGCAAACACAATCAATAGCAACATAATGCAGGCACTATAAGACTACAAAAATGTCAATAAAAATTTAATTGAAATTGTGCATATAAATTGACAAATTCCCTGTGTCCCACAATATGCATATCGGAATCTTTACATGGTAATTAACAAAAGCAATTTGTTGGTTGCCCCTTAGCCTAGGCCAAGCAAAGCCAACTCTCAACAACTTAAGCATGGCAATATAACTTTCTAATTAAGTCTTTTAAAGGACCAGTGTGGCTTAGTACAAAATTAGTGAGCACAAATACACACCCACCCACATACAGATCAAGACTTTCATGAGAACTATATTATTCCATGGAAGTACCATTTGAGAATAAAATGTTACTCCCGAATCATTATTAATACCTAACAGAGAATGAAAGGGAAAATCCAAAGCTATCAATAAACTAAAAATTATCATAGCTAACCCACAGAACATATTCTATACCTCTCCCGCTTCTTTCTTCTTTGAACAGCGCACATGGTGAGATTCATCAACTATCAACAAAGCCCATTCTTGATCAAGCATGCTCTTTTGGAGTCTATGAAGCATTGTATATGAGATAACTACAACTTTTGGTAATCTTGTTAGAGCTGCTGGATTATTTCGACGACCAAACACTGAATTTGGAAATTAGTAAGTGAGAGAACTGAATCCAAAAGTTCCCAGATGATACACAAAACAAAGTTCACAGGTGATACAAATGAGAGTTGATCCTTGTTCCCCACCAAAATAAATGACTCTAGAAACTTATAGCCCAAAATTCAAGAATAAAACAAAGGACCTGTGTACTAAAGGTTTGCTAGTTCTAATATGGATCATTAAATCAAGTAGAAATTTAATCAGTGCACAGGGGAAATAAAGAAATAAGATAAGATCTATTACATAAGACATGCTTTTGTTTCCACATAAATGAAAACAGCATTGCTAAAAAATATTGCAAAAAAATATCCATAGCCTGTCCCAACCATACAGGATTGAATGTCTAAATTGAATTGATGACATGACCAGATTTAAATATTTTGAGCTGGAATCTCATGTCTTTTCAGGAAAATTTTGTAGAGCATTATAATAGTAGACATTAAATTTTCCCCAAAATAATGATATCCTTTCTTGACATCAATCCTCATAGTCCACCAGCGCTCTCTTCCCCACAAAGGAAAACAATATCAACAGTTTAATGAAAAACAGAAGAACACAGGGGGCAAAGCAAGAAAACAGTACCTAGGTGGACATCAGAAGGCAAGCAACAGGGTAGCCATCTCTCTAACTCTTCTGCCCATGAAAACCTCAATATAGCTGGGCAAACAACAAGTATAGGACCTTCATTCATGAAACAGCCTGCAATAGCAATTGCCTGAAAACAAAAAGGGCTAGCTGTTACAAGAGTTAGAGAGAAAATTATAGGACCTCCATGCCCTCTTACAAGATAATTTTCAAGATTTATCAACTATCTATTCAAGCATGAGCAGTAATCAAACAAGCATTCTTGACTACACATATCCATGTGAATTTGCTAAAAAAATTAGTAGCTATTGTTCAAGAATAGCAGCCATTAACATTTACTAAAAACTATGAAAAAGCATAAATAAGGACACTAAGCACCAAATGGAACAAGGACTTTTGTGTTGCTTAAGTGCATATTCAGGGCATGATACCTTATCACAAGTAAGGCTTCATTCTAAGATCACTGAGAATATATCATGTAAAATATTACCTGGAGTGTTTTGCCGAGACCCATTTCATCTGCAATAAGACACCGACCACCCCTTTGCAAACCAAATCTTAAACCATCAATTTGGAAAGGCAATAGTGTATCCAATAGCTTTCTTGGCAGTTTCGCAATCGTTTCATTGACAACTGCATCTGTTAAATGTTCGGGCCTACAAGGTTCCCATCGCTTCATATCAAACGAATGTGAAAGCCTTTGAATGACATTCAGTGTGCCAAAAGGAACCTTTTGGATCTCAATACCCCGGTAATCCTTTAAACTCGTCAAAACTGCATCATAATCTCTGATTTTATAAACGCAAGCCTTTCCACCACCATAATTTTGCGTGTAGTGAGATGAGATTACCTAAGAAAAAATTCCACTGAGGTAATTCAACAGAGCTTGAACTACTTAAACTTAACCAGCCGTTAAATAGTAAGTTCCAACCCAAAAAAATAATTAAAAAAAAACTTTTGTAACCAATTAGGATCAAGATTTCCCTAAAATCGTGTTAAGATAAACATTTGATCCACTTACATTTGACAAGCAATCCCCCAATATCATCAAGCAATCCTCTTCACCTGGATAAACAAACCCCTGCATGGCCTCCGGGATGACAGAGAAGGAGTCAGGAGAGCAAATTTCCAGGCGGACCCGGAACTTTCGGGGAAAATGGGTGTCCGAATCCGAATTTTCCGGGACGAAAGGAGGAGTCTTTGTGGGATGAGTAGTGGAAGGCCGCTCGGAACAGAGCTTTCGGCACTTGAAGAGCCTCCATGGATTTTGTTGATATCGTTCTTTATGTTGCTCTTCTTGTTGTTGGCAGATTATGGACTCCGTGAATGCCTTTCTCTTTACAAGGGCTGCTAATCGGTTGGCTTCTGCTCTTTGTCTTTGCTCTTCTGTGATCGGCATTCTTGAATTTTAGGGTTTATCTTCTCTTCTTCTTTTTTTCTCTTGGGAGTTGTGATGATTGAGAGGGAGTGGGAAGGGCTTTTGAATCTGGATATCGGAGTTCAGAAGGCGGGCAAAGTTTATGGAATTCACACGTGTGAGCAGCTGACACACGGGGTAAATTCGCAACGTTAGAATCTGAGAGAGATTCTGTATAATTTTTCAGACTTCAACGCACCAATAACTTTAAACCACCTATAAATTATAATAATTGAGAAACCTAATGTGTTTTTTTCATTCTTCTTCTTCTTCTTCTTCTTCTTTGTTTTTTTTTTTTTTTTAACGAAAGAATCAATAATGTGTTAGATAATCAACCAATCTTTAAAATTGATTAAGGACAATAATCAATTTTGTAGGGGTATTTTAGGACTGAAAAGTTATCATCTCAAGCCTCTTGTGTACAGATTGTAGATTTTCATCACAACCTTATTTGATCATTGGCATTACTGAGTGTCACAACCTTCTAAAGTGTTTAGATGATTGTCAGAGGCAACAGATTTTAATGATAGGATAATTAAATTCTTAATTTCAGTAATTAAGATATAAATTCTAACATTAATTAATAAAATATATATATTAGTAATTCAATACTGTCTTATGTTCCTACAAGTAGTCCCTTATCACAGACGCGGATTTGGAATCCTGAAGAGAGATTACTGTTTCAAAAGCCCCTACCAAAAGCCTTGACCTTGCTCTTCCTGGTCTCAGCAAACTTATTTGCAGTCCCCTCAATCACATTATTCAACAAACTCTCCAGAACTTTATTTGCAGTCGTTGGCACGCCCTCTTGAATCCTATGAAGAAGGGCTTATAAAGAATTCATCTCCATCAAAAAACTTTCGAAAACCATAGTTACAAGTAATATCCAGTCTAGTGTAAAAACCCCATGTCTCCACAGCCGAAGGAGAGCCGTTTCTAAGTTTCTGAGCAAGCCCAACCAAATGGATATTGCTTGGAACTAAAGTTCAATTGAATGGGTATATGAAATGATAAGGGCATTCTTAACCAGACACAGGCCCAGGTAGATCCAGCCTTCTAAGCTTAAGACCTTTGCCCCAATTTTTCTAGGCTTTCATCTTTCAAGTCCATACCATCCATCCCGCCTGCAATAGCCCACACCATCTGGTTGGATCAACCCACAAGACACAAACGACACAGATATCAACTGTTGATGTTGTCAGACACGTCACATTATTATTCCAGTATCCAAAGTAGTCCTAGCAGCACCAGCATTGTTAAATTTTCTTACATCACGCACGAAAAGACTCACCAAGAGGAGGCTTCTCTAAGCTTATAGATACTCACGTCTCACTGAGGTTAAATACGATTATTCTTTATATATTTACTTCTTTGACTTATATTTATTGACAAACTCTGACTTAATTTTCAAAATACTAATGTTGGACTATCAGTTTAGTCCTTCTCAGTTTTTTTTTTTTTTTTTCACTTTGCAAGTTTTCAGTCTGACTGAGTCCTTTTAGCCAAGATTCATCATCAATCAATTCTAATGTTCAGCATAAATTTCAAAGTGAAAATTTTTAATGGTCAAATTGATTTCATTTATTTGTAAGAATGACTGAGATTTAATTAGTTTATGTTTTTTATTCTCCCATGTTTTGCAAATTGCAAATTTACAATGCATTGAAGAACATTTAAGATTGTACACAGTTATAACGACTTCAACCTTTATATTATTACCAAGCGGATGCAACGATGTTTTTCACTTTCGACCACATTTCAAAAGGGAGGGACCCAATTGTGAAGATAAAAAAGCTTGAATCGTATTACAAGTAAACTGGATATCGTACCAAATTGGCAAATGGCATTGATGGGCTAATGAAAAAACAGCAAATTACAAAAGCATCAGCGCATTTTTAAGCTTTCCATGCTGCCTATCAGTTCCTAACCCACATATTTTGGGTAATTAATGAGTAAAATGAGCATTTAGAAGAGATCCTGAAGAGAAGCCAGCATCCTGGCATGCCAAAGACTACATTCTTTCTTCCGAGTATGCAGGCTTCGAAAGCCAAAGCCATAAAGCCTGAGCTACTAGTCAACTAGCAACCAACTGCAAAATTTCTGTACTAGTGCGAATAATGGGGCATCTATGCTACTGATCTTCACTTACGTATCTCCGGTCCTTTCAAGGATTGGAAAGCTTTTATATGTTTATGCAAACCAAGTGAAGTGTAAATCACAATAACAAAGGACAGGCAGCAAAACCATTATGCTAACCATGCAAAACAAAGATATACATGTTTAAAATCACGTGAAAAAAGAGAATAAACCAGGCAGCAAACAACGTTAATCAACTGGCAATCATACGAAAACAGTTATTCACATTAGAAAAAAAAAACAAAAAAACAAAGAAGACAATAACAGGAGATCTAGAACAAGAAGAAGACAGGATAGGAGGTAAAAAGAGAATGAAGATACCGCAAAGACAAGAAGGACACGCCTCTCCTACCGTCGCCCTGTCTCTGTTTGTCTCCCTGTCCGAAGGTTCTGAGCTAAAAATAAAATGCAAAGATGGTTGGATTCAAAGCAAGCGGAGTGAGCAAGTCAGCAAGCGAGGGAGATGCGGTGGAATTTGTTTTGCATGTCCGGAGAGGGATCAAGGAACGACGCCGTATCGATCTGTTGGTGTTTTGTTTGTCCTCCGTGTCGTTTTTCACACGCTTTTGTGGGGTTTTGACAATTTTTGGTAGAGATCGGCGTTCACTAGTTTGAGGGGTACATTTTAGTGGTTCACCAAATTTAAAGTTTCAGGGTGACTGAGTGAGAGATATAAAATCCCAATTAAAATTTGTTTTGATTTTAGTATTGTTAGTGCACACTACTTAATAACGAAAATCAATAACTAATCAAATCTTATATTAAAACCCTAAATTCAAAACTAAAGAATACTGAATCCAATTGTGAATCACTATATACTCCTGGTCTAGAGATTTAGCCGGATTTTCATTTGAGAAATTGGGTGTCGTTTGAATTGGACAAATCATTAAAAATGATAATAATAAATAAGAAAAAATTTCTTGATACATAAAGGTAAAAAAATATTAAAGGACATTTTTGCATAGTTTGATCACACGGGTAGTGCCATAATAATTTCTTTTGTCAACTTTCCCCTGCAGATGGGCAGTGATCCGAGAATTATAAATAGGCCGATTGGGACGGGCTAAGTCCTGAGCCCAATGTACATTGAAATCCATCTTTGTTTCGATCAGCTGTGCAGCTTGTCAGTCCAGTACTTGGATCGGCAGAAGGATGCAACATGATCACCATGCCTTGGAATCGTCCGTGGAAGTTAATTACCACAAAAAAAAAAAAAAAAAAAAAAAAAAAAAAAACTGGAAAAAAAAAGTGATTGTAATGGCCTCTGGGTTTTGGCAACTTGATCTGTATAATTTATTTATCATTTATCATTCACGTCTTCCATTCCTTTATCTTAACGTTATATTTTTATTTGTGTAGTTGGGAGAGTAGACCTGGCAACTACTCAGCTACACAAGGGTTGATACTTGATAGTAGTACTAGACGAAGAATCATTAAGGCTCTGCATTAACTGCTGTCTTTCCTAGCTAAAAAGCACAAGTGGGTCTTTAATTTATTATTAATTTCATTTTGGGGTCTCATTTACGATATCAATTTCACATGTGTGACCAACACGGTCTGTTATGCAATTCATAATTGTTCATGATTTTCTGGTTGTCCAATCCTCAGCTAACTTCCATGCAGTGATGTGAATCATGACCATGATGGATATGGGATGTGTTAAGCCGCCATTATCTGGTTCAGGAAGTACTGTTGTTAGATGTTTTTTTTTTTTTTTTTTGTTTTGTTTTTTTAAAGACAATTTCAAGTAATTCATTTTCTGTAAATTCCTTTCATTTTCTATAAATATCTCCTTGTCTACTTGATTACAATAGGAATTTATAGACACAAAAGACTTGAACAAAGGCATTGAAAACTTTGCAAAGTTTTGCCTTCTCCATGTAACCTATTTATAGAATTAACACATTTGGACATCAAATTCTTCTAATTTGGAATGTCATCACCACTGCTTACATAAAAACTACATTACTAAAACTATGACATTATATTTTTTTTATGAGCTTTTACTATTAAAAGATTACATTATTGTTTGCATTGTGAGTGTATTAATAAAATTGTTTCTAGCTATACAACTTGGACGTCAACCCGCATCTCCTAGTTTATTCGGTGCACGATGTGCATAGAATCCCCAACTCTCAACTAAATATAAATGACCAATTAAAGCAATATACACACAGACATACAACTTTTTTCCAACAAATATCTTCGGAGTTTGGATAAAGGGAGAGAGGTTATAATCACTGTTAATAACGTAAGTTGTCTTGCAAGTTTCCCACACCTGCCAACAAACTAATACTTCAGTAATAATGAGAGTCAATAAACATATCATTTTGTAGGCAAATAAACAAAATTTTATGCTGTACGTTTTTTGGTACATCAATTTAAGGTGTACTTTGTATAAACTTGTATTTCACCCAAAGTTATATTGCTGGCCAGCAAATTTAAATAATTAACCTAACCCTTTTCTTCAAAGTAATGAAATATTATGATATTTTAGCGAATTAAAGAAACTAGCTTCAAGAATGTGGGGCAGTATATTCTTTTCTTTTTCTTATCATGCCCTTTTTCTCCTTTTGACTTGGGGGAAAGGGCAGGCAAGAGAGCCCCTTGACAACAGTGAAAGAAATTAAAAATTGCAACAACAATGTGAAGGTCCTCCAATTAAGGAAACTCCTAGAATGTGAGGCTTTTTTTTTTAAAAAAAAAAAAAGTTTTTTTGGGAGATAAGTGAGGCAATTTTTGTTTCTCCTTCTTATTATGTCATTTTTCTTAATGACCCACCAGCGAGAGCCATACCTGGAAACAACCAAAAAAAAAAAAAAAAAAGGGCAAGCAGGAGGCCCGCTCCATTCTCTTTTTTTTGGATCTACCACGGTCAAAAAAAAAAAAAAAAAAATGATGACATTGGAGCAGTTTGCATTTGAATAAACATGATCACTAATTCATTCATTATTGTTTATGTTCCTTGGCTTTAAAGAAAGGCCATTTCTTGGTCCCACTGGTGGGCAAAACCCCTATCATTTTCCTCTTTCGGCCTTTGTTATTAACCTAGTAATTAGGCTATAGTCATTCGTTCTTTTAATATTGAATGTTGATTAATTTTTGTAATTATAAGGAAACTTTCTAAAGCCCCATAAAGAAATAATCATAACTTCGATTTGATCGCGTCACCACATTGACGATTTAAACATTTTTGGGTCTCAAGGCCATTATTGTGTTCTGTGTGCTAGTCAAAAGTACCTAAAACAACAATAGTGTGTGTATATATATGTGTGTGTGTGTGTGACCCTTTGCCATGGTCATTTTAGTTGATTTCGCAACCTCACTTCATTTTATTTCCAAAGTAATTTTCAATTTCAAAATTAGAAAAAAAAAATAATCATAAAGTAATATTAGAATAACAAAATAAGTCAATCAATCAATTTTATAAATAAATAAAATTAAATATAAAAAATTATTTACTTATTTTTTTTATCTATCATATTATTTAACAAGTATTCATGTATAATGTTCCTCTTTAAAGTTATTAAATTCATTCCGAGGCCATCTCTATTAGCAAAATAATAATAATAATAATAATAATAATAAATTTAAATTTTAATTATTTTACTTAAAAAATTTAAAGATATTTTTAATGAAATATTCAAAAAAAAATCAACCTTCTTATAATTGATCATATTTGGAGACATTATGATCTAACTTCTTTTACATTGTCATTATTTTTTACTATTTTTCCGGGAACTATATTGGGCTATTTTTTAAATGGGAAATATATATATATATATATATATTTCATGGCTTTTCCTTTTATTTAGTGTGAGGTCAAACGTAAGAAAAAGTCATCACGGAGGTCATTTTGGGCATGGGTGATTTCGGTATAAATTATTGTGGACCCAGATTCAGTGTGGTCCACAAAAGGGTGGGGGTCCGATTAATTGGCCACCGGCTGCATGCTGTCGGGTCGATGCCATTGGTCGAGAAACTCATGAGCATCTCGGAGTTCGGCTCGTGAACGCAGATCCGCATGCCTGGCAGCTCAGCATCAATTCATTGGGTCCTACTCAATAATTATCGTTTAATTTTCAGTTCCTTCTCCCTTTTTTTTGTTTTTTTTAAAAAGCATCGTTCATGCTTCCCATAACATTCAAATAAATACTTTTGTTAGAAGTAACATTACAAATAAATAGTTAATTATGTCATTAAACAATATATATATATATATGCATATAAATATAAATTGAAATGAATTTATTAATAAATAGAATTAAGAAAATTATTTAATTTTTAATATATTTATTAATAAATAGAAAAAAAATAAATATAATAGTTGACATTCTCTTATATTTATTGCTATAAGTAAGTTTTCAGTGAGAAAAATTGACCAATTACAAAACGTAGTTCTTAAGAGACAAAGCCGACAATATCACTTTGAATATATCCCGTGTCTCTCCAGTAGGAAACCATCTTTTTTTTTTTTTTTTTTTTTAATCCTTTTGGATATCTTTTGGTCTACTAAATAGTATTTCTAAATAAAGATTTTTGTGTTTATCTACATTAATTGTTTTTAATATAAATGATTTATCCGTTTGAGATGCCTTGACATAGGGAGTATTCAATGTGCATTTTTCTTTGTTTTATTCAAAAAATGAAAAAAAAAAAAAAAACTATTAAGAAACTTTTTGGTATGCTAATTTATTTTTACATTTGCGATGAAAATTTAATTCACTTATAAACAAATTTCTAAGCACAAAAAAATATTACCAAAACATTTGTGTATATTGTAAGTAAAAAAAAGCTAGTTTTTGTTTTAATTAATAGGAGTTTGCACAGTATTATTAACAAACATTTTCTTTTCCCGTATCTATTTATTGGCTATTAAAGATTTGGTAAGTCAAGTGTCCAATTACCCTTCCCCTTCTATATATTCTTCTTTTTCATATTAGGGCTAATTGACTACAAAAAAAAATAAAAATGGAATTTTATAAAGTACTCTCATAATGCGAGAGAGCCGTATATCTATATATTATTTTTATATCTCAAATTTATAACTTTTTAAATACAATGGAGAAACGTTGCGGTTAGACAAAGGCTCACTCTTTCTAATTTGCCACCATAGGTGCATATTTATGGTTTTCTTTAATGCTTAAGTGTCCACACATTTTCAGGAGCTGCAACTATAAAAACCCCATATCAGCCACACACATTGGCACATACACACCAAGGCATATTATTATTATTATTATTATTATCATTATCAACTATCTATAACATAACATTACCAACCCTTTGTCACAAAGTTTTGCAAACATCAGTTGGACCACCATGGTCTCCGAACCGAGCCTACTGAAAAATGTGTGCGTAATCGGCGCCGGACCATCGGCTGTCTCTTATACACATCTAGATGTGTATAAGAGACAGGGCATATTATTATTATTATTATTATTATCATTATCAACTATCTATAACATAATATTACCAACCCTTTGTCACAAAGTTTTGCAAACATCAGTTGGACCACCATGGTCTCCGAACCGAGCCTACTGAAAAATGTGTGCGTAATCGGCGCCGGACCATCGGGGCTGGTGGCGGCGAGGGAGCTGAGGAAAGAAGGACACAGAGTGGCGGTTTTGGAGCAAAGGCATGACATTGGTGGGCAATGGCTGTACGAACCCAACGTAGAGAAGGAGGATCCTCTAGGGAAGAAGAAGTTTCTGGAAGCGCACAGCAGTATTTATGAATCTCTTAGGTTGTTTTCTCCTAGGGAGATAATGGGTTTCACTGATTTCCCATTCTTGATCAAGAGAGGAAGAGATACGAGGAGGTTTCCCAGCCACAGGGAACTTTGGTTGTACCTTAAGGATTTTAGTGACCACTTTGGGTTAAGGGAGATGATAAGGTTTAACACTAGAGTAGAGTACGTGGGAATGCTAAAGGATCATGATGATAAGTTAAGTGAAGATTTGAAATGGGTTGTGAAGAGCAAAGAGAAAAATAATGAAGAGGTGGTGGAAGAGGTGTTTGATGCAGTGGTTGTGGCTACTGGCCACTACTCTCATCCCAGGTTGCCTGCCATTAAAGGTATGTGAAAAAGATTTACAAAGAAAATTCCTTGTTCTTTTTCTCTTCTTTTATTTCTGAATGCAGGTCAAAAAGGCATTCTGGTAAAGAGAATCTTTTAGTGAATGTTCTTCAGTGTGATGTCAAGCTAAGTGAGAAGTTACTATGTTAAAAAAACATCTTTACATTTTCCTCAATTATGTTGTTGTTGTGGGGTGTGTGTGTGTGTGTGTGTGTTTTTGTCTTTTTTAATAATGATATGATCTTTATTTTTGTGTTTTGTTGAAGGAATGGATAAATGGAAGGGAAAACAAATTCATAGCCACGTTTACAGAGTACCAGAGCCATTTCGCGATGAGGTAAATTGGTTCCAAGATAATAATAATAATAATAATAATAATAATAATAATAATAATAATAATAATAATAATAATAATAATAATAATAATAATAATAATGATAATAACAAAATATTTTTTGGGGGGACGGGGGAAGAAGCCTTCTTAAGTTTTTTCTTCTACTAATTACCATTCCATTTCTACGTGAAAATTTATTAATTTTTATTTTTTTTTACACCTGCTCTTGAAAGTCACTCTTCCTTCCTTCCACGAAGTTACCTTTTGCTTTACGTTGAATGAACCACGCGTGACAAACAAAAGAAAGATTAATTAAAAATAGGATATATATAAAGAAAGAATAGATAACAAAATAAAAGAAAAAGTTTAGAATAATTCATGTGAATATGGTTGGTGGTGGCGTGGGGTGGGATCAGGTGGTGGTGATTGTAGGGAATTCACTGAGTGGGCAAGATATATCGATAGAGGTGGTGGAAGTTGCAAAGGAAGTCTACCTGAGCGCCAAGTCCCCCACTAATACTTCCCTTGGTTTGTCAAAACTCGTCTCCAAGTATCACAACTTGCATCTTCATCATCAGGTATGATAATTAATGCTAGTATTATTGCCTTCCTTTCTTAATAATTATTCATTAATAATCCTTTTCTTTTCTTGGGGCTTTCTGCTTTGAATTCGTGGGCCTTTTTTTTTTTTTTGTACATATATATATTTTTTTATTTTTTGCTCACCACGCATCGTTAGATTGTTGCGTAGAAAACAAAATGTATCACCTTTTTGTCCAAAACTATGCACATGTGATGTTATCTTGGGTAGAGTGAATCAATTAGATCGATTATAGATCCAGACATTAAAATTATGTCGTAGGCATGGTTTACGAGACTTTCACGTGGTGGGCTCGTAGAAGGGTGTGTGGCCCGCCCTTCTAAAATTATGTTGCAATTTTTGAACATTTAACATAAGGAAATTGTCGTATGATTAGAGTTAAAAATAGAATTATTAGCATTTGATTACCTGAATTTTGTTTTAGTAGCTTCCCTTATATTTGACTCTTAAACGATTCACTATTTGTCTTTGATCATAAAAGCGTAGCAAAAAGCTTTAT
Source organism: Kandelia obovata (assembly GCA_021464305.1). Taxonomy (NCBI): domain Eukaryota; kingdom Viridiplantae; phylum Streptophyta; class Magnoliopsida; order Malpighiales; family Rhizophoraceae; genus Kandelia; species Kandelia obovata. The sequence goes on from CM038480.1 coordinate 1,787,265, forward strand.
TTAGTTCTGGGGGTGTTCATTTCTCATCAATGACATTCGTCTTCTGTGTAATGTTTGCAGATAGACTCCCTTGGGGAAGATGGCAAGGTTTATTTCGTAGATGGATCTTGGGTTGTTGCGGATGCTATCATATACTGCACGGGGTAACTGATTTGAATTTGTCGTGATCGAGTCGCCTAATATAATATTTTCTGCATTGTGACTTGTGAGGAACGTAGCGAATTTTGTGTAATATATGGCCAAAAGAACCTACACTAAGCATTGACAATGTAATTAATGCTAATGTCTTGCTACCAACTTCAAAATTTTACTCTCCAAAAGTTTACTTGATTGGTTGATTTTGACCTCCTTTTTTTTTTTTTCAACCCATCAAATGCTTTGGTGGGTCCCCATTCCTCATTTTGGAAGGGGGGGGGATCTTTGCAATCTTTGCTTCTTAGAGAGTTAACTTTTTTCTTTTTCTCCATTGAGACATACAAAATGATAAGTAATGATCAACCGATTATGTGTGTGTAGGTATTCATACAAGTTTCCGTTTCTTGACACCAAAGGAATATTAGTTGTGGATGATGATAGAGTGGGGCCTTTGTATGAACATACCTTCCCTCCATCTCTGGCTCCCTCTCTCTCTTTTATAGGCATACCTAGAAAGGTAAACGATCTGATGATTCTTTTCTACTTATGGCAATGCATACCTTTCAATATCATTAATGTTGGCAGTTGGCTTGGTGGAGTGTCCCCGGTTCAGAAGCGTAGAAAATTCTTTCTTTGTTTTTTTTTTTTTTGGGGGGGTGGGGTTTGTTGGGGGTTCCTCGGTTGTGAAGAGGGTTTTTTTTTTTTTTTTTTTAGTGTTTATTAGTAGAGTGGAGTTGGGATGTGGAGTCTTTTGTTGTTGGGGTTGTTTGTGGGGGGTTTTGCGGCGTTTAGTGGGTTTTAGGTTGTTTTTTTTTTTTTTTTGTGTGGGGGGGGGGGGGGGGGGGAGGTTTTTTTGGGGCCCTTAATTGGTAATGTGATGCAGATCATCGGGTTCCCTTTCTTTGAATCACAAGCAAGGTGGATAGCTCAACTGTTGTCTGGGAAAATAAGTTTGCCATCATGGGATGATATGATGCAGTACATTAAGGAGTTCTATCAGTCAAAGGAGGCTGCTGGGATTCCAAAGCACAACACGCACGACATTGCCAATTTTGAGGTGAGAAAAGGTTTCTGCCCTTCTTTCTTTCCTTTTTTCCTGTTTGAATGTCCCTGCCCTTCTTTTGATTTGTTGTAAGTAGATTGCAAAATAAGCAGTGAATTAAAATACCCCTAGGACCTAATCACATACGTAAGTTCTGAATTGGGGTAGCATACATATGCATGCCTTTTCCCCTTTATGACGATCACTTTTAGTTGTTTAAATTCTTAACCGATGGGAAAGAGTGTATTGGATATATGCTGGGCAATTGGGCTACATGTCAAGTATACTGTGATGGAATAAAAATGTCATACATGATCAAAAAGTGCATTTTCACATTGCTTGCATGAGGCAATTTCTGCAATTTTTCTTGGTTTTTTTTTTTTTCCCGTTGCAGTATTGTGATAGATATGGAGACCATGTTGGGTTCCCGCACTTGGAAGAATGGAGGAAGCAGCTGTGCCTAACAGCCTTAGTGAATGCTGATGCCAACCTGGAGAACTTCCGTGATACGTGGGACGACCATGAGCTGCTTCAAGAGGCTTTCCAGAGCCCGCATTTTACTCAACTGGGGGTTCAGGATTTCACTATATAAAAGTCCATTGACTTCTTTCTGGACTCCTAGATGCATCTTTTAACTGCAAACACAGTACCATAATTTTAGTTGTAGCAGGGAAAGGAGAGAGAGAATTTGGGGAATTATCTATGCTTAGGTGCTTTAAGGAAAGCGAGACCCAAACACTCAACACTTTGTTTGACAATGGGCTTGCTGGGGCAAACCCAGTGTAATCCAAGAGAATGTGTTTGGCCAAAAAAACCCTTTTTCCTTTTTTTTTTTTCTTTTTCTTTCTTTTTTTTTTTCGTTTTTTGGGTGTTGTTTAGTAGAGCTAAGCACTTTTTATTAGCATTGGTGAATTAATTTTTCAGCTATAAAAAAGTGTGTTCCCTTATTATAAAAAAAAAAAAAACACACACACACACACAAACTGACTGAACTTTCAATACGAAAGTATCGTGGAGGGTCCATTAGGTCCTATATGACGCGGGTCATTATTTCTCTCTAAAAGTAATTATTCTTTCGCATCGAGTTGATCGACATTCTCATCAATATTCGAATTCACGTCAAAGTAAATAAAATTAAGAGTTTGCGACATTCTGCACTTAAAGGCTCACGGTTAGATAGAGGTAATTTTTGATATCATCTATCATGAGATCATTATCTTTTCTTCTAAAACTACCAATTAAAATATATAATACTATCATTTATACGTTTTAAAAAGATGTGAGAATTAAGTAGTCTGCAACTACCGCATATAATTGTTAGCAATTTCAATTTACGCATTTAACCTGCACACAGCTATTTGTTTCCAATCATTTTAACGCACAAATTATATAAATGAACGAAAATTAAAAGAAAATGGTACGCCAAAGGCCCCAAAACCCAATTCTTAAAATGTTAAAAGTCTTTAGTTTAGAACAAAGACTTGTCACATAGTTTGGTGTTTCTAATATAATTGGTTGGAACATTTTTATTAAAATTTTTTAATTTCATGTTTAAATTCTAATCATTCTGAATTGACATCTTATATATATATATAACTTATTAAAGACAAAAAGCTTCACAATGTGAAATAAATAATGAACTGTGCCCACCCATCGTATATATATATACTTACTACATTAATGACTTCAGTTGTAGTTAATTCTTGGCTTTTGTTCAAAGCAAACAAGCATGCCATCCCCCACCAACTGGCAAAATTGACATATGGCTATGGATATCTTTAATGTTTTTCTGCTGTTCGGTGACTAAGACCGAAGGAAAGGAATGTGTGTTTTTATATCCCATGCTTCAAAAGTTGTTCTTACTTTCTTACGGCCATTCTGTGTGCTAATTATGGCATGGATGAAGCAACCATGAACGCATAAACATCCACGAGGACAATCAAGTTTTCAGTGTACTTAACTCTCCCATTCGTTCAATTATGATGGAAAGATAACATAGACACCTTTAACATTTAGTGGGTAAAATGATGGATCTCGTTAAGGAAAAAGGGGCTCAATCTTTGGGGTTTGGGTGGTTTTCAAAATTTGACCAATCCAATCCGTCATTTGCGGTTGTTTTTTTTTTTTTTTTTGAAACATAGCTCCACAATCAATTCACTGCAACAACAGATAATTAAAATTTTATACTTCTAACACAATTAATTGAAAGACCCTTGTTAAAATCTCTTAATTTTACTAATAACTATATATATATATATATATATATATTTCGTTTTTTAGTTCAGTTTCAGTGATTTTAACTATTAACTTAGTTTTATATTATACTAGTCAAATAATCCTTCTATTAATAATAGGCTTGGAAAACTAATGGACATTTTTGTCAAAAAATAAAATAAAATAAAATCCCTGATTAATATCTAATATTGAGACAAATTAGTTTTAAAGTTTAGTAATTGAAGTTCATAATACACTTATGCTAATAAAAAGAATATTGCAACTAGAACATTACGATAAAATATTACATATAATATATCCTAAATCTATTTATGTGTATAAATAAATATATCTCATAAATTTACTTCCACTGTCTAATTACTTAATAATGGTGCATTAGCGAAACAAGAGGCTCTCTTTCATTTGCAGAAAATTGTTGGGATTTTTGTAATAACAAATTACACAACTGCATTGTTTCAGTTTGGGTGTCAGCATTCACTTTTAATCTCTGCCAATCACATGAAAGTAATATTGATGAAATCTGTATCTTTTATTTCTCCAGGGACTAAAAAGGATGTTCTATTCCTTTAGAATTTGCACAATGAGATTCTAATTTCATCCTGATCTTTTATTATTATTATTATTATTAAGAAGGGTGAATTCATTCAATAGGTTAAGTTCAATACATCATATATGAAGTGTTAATATAAATACATAAAGCTTATATCTTGATCTCAAATTTAATTAAGGTCGGTTACATACATACATACATACATACATACATACATACATATACAGAGAGCTTTTATTACGAGGAATCAGTAATGAAGTCAAAGAGAGTTGAAGAGCTCCATCCGAAATCAAGACATTACACGCCTAGAACACATATTGATTGATGGGGTCCAAATTCATGCAGTCAATCTTCTAGTTTTAGATGGAAGATTTAGTCTGATCAAGGGCTGGATATTTTCTGGCATTTTTAACAATCTTTGTCAGGGCCGCCTGGCCAAGGTCAAGCCCACAAACATCTGCAAGGCGAACAAGGTAAAGCAAAACATCAGACAGCTCCTCCTCCAGATGCTCCTTGTCATCAGGAGTCCAATTTGGTAGTCCTTTTGCCACCTCTCCTTTCCATTGGAATATCTCTGATAGCTCCCCCACCTCCCCTACCTACACGTGGGTGTACATTAATAACAATTCCAAACATTGGTACGAAAATCAATATAGTCAACACATTCTAATTATGTCAATCAATTGAAATTAATTGTGATCTAATGGAAATGAAGATGCATGGCAGTAGTAATTAAAAGGCTTACGAGTGCTAGAAGGAGATTTCTGGGACTGTGATACTGTTCCCACCCTCTTACTTCGGCAAACTCTGCAAGCCTGTCTCTAAGTTCTTGAAGAGAGACATCCCTGGTGTTCCTGGTGTACTCATCACCAGATGAACTTGAACTCCCCATGTCCCTTCTATCAGCTATAATATGCATCCCTTTTGATCCATGCATGCCTGAATTTAAAGGGGTTCGAAAGGAAAAGTACCATTTTTTCTCTCTCTCTCTCTCTCTCAAAAATTAATTTCCATTTGTTACTTAACTGAAAGCACTATAAGGGTAGTGGAGAAGCAATTGATTGGTGTTTTGCCAACAGAGACCATGTGAAGTATGGCAAAGATGTCTCCCCATGACTTGATATCACTTCCCACACCTGCAAATATTTTACTAGGCATAAGGCCACCAACTGGCCTACTACCCATTTCACTTCCCCCCATGTGCTCTTGGCCTCCCTAATCTACACAATGCTTGGTTTCTTTTGTAGAATCTAGCCTTGTTCCTAGGCAGCATGGGTTCATCTAACTTGAAGAGATTTGGTGGATTCTGGGCATGTTGTACTGGAAAGGACCATGGAACTTTTTATTCATTATGGACAAATAGGCATCATTGTTGTTTGTTATATTTATTCCTTTCTTTTTTAGCTATATTTAGAATAAACATTCAATTTTACGTCTCCTATAATCCATTCTACCTTTTTTTTTTTCTTTTTCTTTTTTTTAACTAAGTCTCACTTATTATTATTATTATTAAATAAACTTAGCTTCACTATAATGAGAGTTAAATCAAGACCCGTAAATTGCGATTCCATTCTAGACTGTTTCCATTATTCTAATCCTGAGTATACTGTGAGCTGGCGAGCGACACGTGTCCAATTTCTATACACCGCCGCCCACAAAATTGTCTTTGCTGTCGGCTAATCAGCCACGTTTGTTCCCTTTCTCTATCCTAAACATACTTGCACTTGGCAATAGTACGACGATGATAAACAATACAATCTGCAATTTTGTCTTGTGTTTCAAGCTATCCAATCTTTTGCACCATTTAGCTGAAAAGATTTCCATATGATAAGATCCTATGGCTAAATATTTTTCTTTTCTTTTTTTTTTTTTTTTGTCCATTGTAATCTCTAATTGATCTTGAGCTACACAAAAAGGAGCAATTATCATTTGTCTTACATCAGACCATTTGTAGTTTGCTTTTAGTTCTGTTTTTTATTTTATTTTATTTTGATTCATTTAAGCTCCAGTTCCGACCTACCACTTCCTTGTTTTCTTTTCTTTTAGATATATATATATATTGAAATAAAAACTACATATAGAACAATTAATGTGAAGCACCCTGTTAAATTCAATTTTCATTCCTAGTGCAAATTAGGCTGCTATGTCCTCAGAAAAGCAATTTTCTTCATAAGATGAAAGTAATACTTGGGGGCACAACCTTGTAGTTAACCTTACTAAAAATGCTCCATGGGAAGTTGGCTTTTTTCTTTATGGTGATAATATTGGCGCTGGTGGTGATAATTCAATTTGTAATTGGAAAGTATACAACCTCCTTATTCTTGGGGTCATTGAGCCGCAGCATTTCTTGTGATTTTAACCCAGTGGGTCCCAGAATCCACAAACTCGGTGGCAGGTTGCCCCTAACTAAAGGTTCACCTTCATCTTGCATCTTATAGATCCAAGGCCCTGAAACCTGAGAAAGCTTTGACAAGCAAAGCAACAAGCCTAGCTTTACTTCATTCCAGCACTGGATTTTGAGAGAGAGAGAAAATCCATGGAGAGAGGAGAAACATGCATTACTGATTGCCTATGTTAGAGAATACGTGCTAGACAGTGCCACACCACTGAGCTATCGGCACAAAGAAATTTTAGTCCTCAGGACTCATAGCAGCACATGCAACTAAAAATATTCCTGAATATCCTGAAGAGTTTGCAAACCTTTTAAGGTTTAAGGTGATACTAGCTTAAACATGGCAGATTGAATCCTGTAATATACTCTACTGCTAATATATTAGCTACATTAGAGTGAAGGTTCACGAATGTGAGCCTAAATTCCAGACTCTTTGGTGTCCATCCGCGGATGATAAGCTGTACTGCTACTACATTTCAATTTCCATTCCATTCTGTTTCTTTGGGCGGTTGCAGCCTATCTCAATTTGGTTTTCTTTTCTCACTTTTGTGGAGTTGAACAATATGCCTTTTGCCTTTTAGGTGCATTCTAAGGGAATTCTCATTTACACACCAGATGTTGCATACATGGCACCAATGTCGCTGTGTAGCTATCTCGCCAATTCGTTTGCCAGCAGTTTGGAACCTTTGTAGTTCAGCCTTGTGCCGTTTTCCACTGTAATGCATGTTAAGCGAATCTTCACCTGAGCCCGAGATATTACATATCTCACAGCGGCTTTCCAGTTTCACAATCGCTAAGCCACTTTTCCCAGCAGGTTCCAATTTCGCAAGTTCATCCCTGTGCTTTTGACCTCCTATATGTGCATTTAGTGATGCGTCGTCCATGCACCAGATTTTACACAATTCACACCGCCGTCGCTGGTTTGTTGCCTCACACTCGTCACCAAGATCTCCAAAGCCGAACTTCAACTCTTGCTCTTTGAGCCTGTGTTTTCGACCTCTTATGTGCTGCTTATAGTTGAAGCTACCTGAACAGGGCACCTGGCAGAGTCTGCAAAACAAGTGATCGATCTTGGTCTGAGGTTGATGCAGAAAGGGAGGTGGTGAGCATTCAAGGTTGATTATTGGTGCCTGCCGTTTAATTCCTGAAAGACTAGAGCTTGGACTTGGATTGGCAATTGGACTTGAGGATTGCCCCTGAGATGAGTGATATGTTAGTTCACAGGCCAAAATTATTCAAAAGGCCAAGAAAGGAAAGGGAAGACAGAAGAATGCCTCATGGTAAACCTGTTTTCACACCAACAATCAAATCTCTGTCGAATTTTAGTTTGTTATGTCTTTTCATTGGTTAATTTCAAGTTTTATTTTATTTGAAGTTTCAGTGTAATCAGGCGTTTAGAAAGAGCTTGTTAGATCTCAATCACGAATCATTCAAGCATTTATGATCTTACTTCAGGGTTCTAGATGGAGGACTTCAAGATTCCCTTTAACTAAAGAATGCACAAGAAACACTCAGTGGAAGAACAACCAAACAGATTTGACAATCAACTAATATTCATAATCAAATATATGTCATTGCCATATATATAGTAATTGAAATCTAAAAGCCTGATGACGAATTGCAATGAGAATGATCTACCAAAAGTCTCTTCAGGAGTGAAACGACAAATGGAAATTTACCATAGAGCATCAATCAGAATGATCTGCTGAAAAGCGAGAGTTTGCATGCCACAGAAGCTTTATCCACAGAAGACTCTACCAAACTCCAAATTTAATGTGACAAACTCGAAAAAAGAAAAATAAATAAATAATAAAAATAAAACTTCACCAGGACAGCTTCATAGCAGGCAGGTAATGAAAAACCTCTCTCTCTCTCTCCCTCTCTGTTTTTTTTTTTTTCCGGCGGGTTTGTTGAAATTGGTACCTCTAATTGCAGAAGGTTTTTGCACTTTCTCTTATACACATCTAGATGTGTATAAGAGACAGCTCTCTCTCCCTCTCTGTTTTTTTTTTTTTTTCCGGCGGGTTTGTTGAAATTGGTACCTCTAATGGCAGAAGGTCTTTGCAAAACTCAACAAGTGACATTGAGTGCAACTGGGCAACCTTCCTCCTATATGCCAGCTCTCTTTGGACAGCAAGCTCTATTGGCATCACGTTCTCTTTCCTCAAATCGGACATTTTTTTCTTCTACTTGTAAACCAAAAGGCCTAAAACACCAAAAGAGCAACTCCAAACCAATAAGTCATTTATACTCAACAAAAATTAAATAAGAAACTTGCAACGCAAGATTTGTAGTAAACGGAGAGAACCCCTGCGGGGAAAAGTTAAAAAGAGAATCTTTGAAGTAAAAATTATAGGGGAATGAGAAAAACAAGAAAGAAAGAAAAAATAATAAAATAAAAGGCTTGTCATGCCAAGAAAACTCACAAGCAAGAAATACTTGGAAGTGGAGTAGAATAAACCCAAATTGCTTTTATTTACCTGGTTACTTACCAATGATAAAGAAAGAAAGGCAAATTGTAGATGCCCACTTCAGATAACAAGTTTCAAGCACAAGCCTTTCAAATCACACACATTGTTAAAATGGGCCCCATTTTCTTGCTAAACAAATTCCTTCTTGGTTGGAAATGCTCCCTCAGGGACTCGCTAGAGATCACACTATTTTCCTCTCGACTTGAAGCTCAGTTTGTGTGTGTGTGTGTGTGTGTGTGTGTGTGTGAGAGAGAGAGAGAGAGAGGGAACCCACAGGCGGCAAGAAAGGGACGCAGTGAAGGTACAACTGCTAATTGGCATGGCATGAGATGGTTGAGCGGGGGCATTTTGGTCAATGGGAAAAGGAGTTGATATTTGTGCACACTACCCACCCAAGGACTCCATCTGCCCCAGAACGGAGAACAAAGTTGCATGTTTGACCCTGTACCTTGAGGCTTAGCCCCTGTCACCCAGAACCAGAATGGAAAAAAGTAGACCATTTTTAGCATGTTATTAAGTAGCCCTTCTACAAGTCTCCCTGAAATTGCAGAAATAATGACAAAATTTGAGTGAATTCTTCCTCAATTCTACCACTATAATTATTTGTGTGTACAAGAAGAATCAGATTTAACAAAAAAAAAAAAAATCTGTGCAGTATACATGTACAAGTGTGCAAATAATTTGGCATTTCCCTTCTTGCAAGAATGATCCACATCTCATCAACACTGAATCGCAAGCAGGAAGGAGAGGACCTCCTTCATGCTTGGTCTGGCCTGGGGCGCCTCTGCAGTGCATCTTATGCCAATCTTCAATAACTCACACATCTCCTTCGCCCCAGCCGCCAATCTAGACCCCAAAAGCACAGCTGGTATCATTGCTTTGGTCATTCCATCTCGCCCAATTTCCATGACCCGCCTGGCCCATTCCACCAAACATTCTTCCCCACCATCCACGGCTCGCCTTGCAGTTGCAAGCTCCATTGCCAATACCCCAAAACTGTAAACATCTCCTTTGGTTGTAGCTTGGCATGTTTGTCCATATTCGGGTGCTACATAACCAACCGTGCCAGCTACAATTGTGCTCACATGGCTATCCCCAGCCTGCACAAATCTAGCAAGTCCAAAGTCTGTGACTTTGGCTTTCCCGTCTTTGTCTAGCAGGACGTTGCTGGCCTTGACATCACGGTGAACGATGGCAGGGTAGCACTCGTGGTGTAGAAACACTAGTGCACGCGCCACGTCGATGGCTATATCGATACGCTGTCTCCATGTTAGTCTTGTTTTATCGGACACGAGATCTTCCAAGCTTCCACCTTTCATGTATTCATAGACCAGGATTTTCTCCGAACCATCAAGACACCATCCGTAAAGTGTTACGAGATTTGGGTGTGGCCAGCCAAGGCCTTTCCCACTTAATGCTTCCATCTCGGCTTTAAACTCCTTTTCACCTTCGGTTCCTTTCCTCTGTAGCTTCTTTACTGCTACTTCTCTCCCATCAGGCAATACTCCTCGGTAAACCGTTCCGAATCCTCCCTTCCCAATGATTCTACTGTCTGAGAAATTTCCTGTTGCCCTCAAAATGTCAGAATGAGTGAATACTGTTTTATCCAAACGGATTACATCCACAATGTCTGACAACCATGGAGACGATCTGCTTGAGTTTGATGGCAAATCATGCCTGTGTTTAGTATCTTCCAGGAGATATCCCGGTGAGTCTGATGGACTTCTTAACAAAATACGCACTATAAGTGACAAACATCCGCAGATTACTAAAGCCAGAACTATTGTTACGAAGAGCAAAAAATCAGGCCACTTTGTATTCTCCCTCTCCTCCTGTCCAAAGACAAGACCCCTTGGGGGTTGATCTGTGGAATTGCCGATAAAATTTGGAAGGTGCAACAGTGGATCACCAAAGTAGGAGTCTTTCTCAAAAGTTGCTAATTGCCCGGTTGCCGGGATTACTCCAGAGATGAATGGATTGTAAGAGATGTTAAACTTGCTCAACTCAGACAAGTTGTTCAAGCTAGTCGGGAATGTGCCAGAGAAATTGTTATAAGACAAATCAAGATTTTGTATGCATCTGATGTTTCCGATTTCAGTTGGAATTTCACCCGAAAACATGTTCATGGTGAGATTTAGGACCCCTAGTCGCAGCTGTGCTAGCTGAGGAGGTAGCTGGCCATAAAACTTGTTGAATCCTAAATGGAACAAGCTGAAATTCTGCATCTTGCCGATGCCTTGAGGTACCTGACCAGTGAGCTTGTTTCTGCTTAGTTGAACATAACCTGAAATCTGGAAAACTTGCACTGCAGAACCTGGAGTGCATACTGGGAAAATTCCATTCCCTGTAAGTAACTTTTCCCATATGATTTTGCAACTTTTATGTGTAAGTATGGTATATACAAAACTGAATGGAGGGTAATCTGCAGGAATCCATCTCTTCATTTCTGAACACTCCCTGGAGCCGGTAATAATTTTGCTCTGCTGGTTTGATTGAAATGTAGGCGTGGGATTGCTGCCTATGTTCGTAAATTCAGCCGGGATGCTCCCAGAAAGTTGGTTGTTGGCAAGATTTAACCACAGCAAGCTATTGCAGTTTCCTAGTTCGGGTGGAATTGGACCTGTGAGCATATTGTCTGCAAGCATCAGCCACAGAAGTGAGGTCAAGTTCCCTAGAGTAGCTGGTATGCTTCCACTTACGCTGTTGAAGGAAATATCAAAAGCTTGGAGGCTTGACAATTTTCCATATTCTTGTGGTATTGTCCCATTGAATTGATTACAAGCCAGCATTAAGAACTTCAACTGTGTCATTTGGGAGATTTCAACCGGTAATGGACCGGAGAAATTGTTGTGGCTCAGGTCTAATCCTCTAAGAGTAGGCAATTTGAGAATACCAGAAGAGTGTAAGCCACCAGTGTACGCATTTCCATGGAGTAACAGAAATTTTACCTGCGTGAATCTCCCAAAAATTTTCTGTATATCGCCACCAAAACTATTTCTGCTCACATCCAGAAAGATCAAGCTACTCAAGTTCAAAAGGGACTCTGGTATCACAGGCGAAAAACTGTTGTTTCCTAAGAACAAAGAATCTAGACTCGAAATTGAGCCTATCTCAGATGGAATTTGACCCGTAAAAAAGTTTCCCCACAGATTCAAAGTCGTCAAATTTCTGCATTTTGATATCTCTTCTGGCACCATACCAGAGAAACTGTTCACTGACAGGTCCAAAACTTCCAGTCTACAATTCTCATAAAAATGTGATCCCAACATTTCTCCAGAAAAGTAGTTCTCAGAAACCGAAAGCACCTTAAGCCTCGGAAAGCCTTTCCATATTCCTCCACTGAAAAGGTTCAAGCTCAAATCAAGGTACTCCAAACTCGAGCAACTATCAAAAGCATTATCAAGCCCACCAGTGAAATTATTTTCTGAAAAATTTGCCACGACTAGCTTACAGTTTGCAGGAAAGCTGAACTGGCCTATTTCCCCATGAATCCTATTCAAGGTCAAGTCAAGAATTTCCAAGTTAATCAATCCTGTCAAGTTGAGATGGCCATCGAGGATATTGTGTGAGAGATTGAGATAAACCAGGTCATGACAGCTATTTAGATCACTAGGAATGACGCCAGAAAAAGAGTTTCGAGAAAGATCAAGGTGAGACAGTGCTGTTAAGGACGAGAAGTTGCCATATAGCTCCCCGGAGATGTAGTTGTCGCTAAGGTTGATGCCTTTTACTCTTGAGCCATCAGGTGTGCAGAGAATTCCAGGCCAGTTGCAAGGGTTTGAGCTCTGCTGGTTCCATTGAGAATAGTGTCCTCTATTAATCTGGTTGTGCTTTTCCAGAAATGATTTCAGGTCTAGCAGGACCTGTTTGTCTGTGTCCAGAGAATCTCCATCAACTACCGTAACTGCAATTTATTAACAGAAACATCGATTCCCGTCAACCGGATCATCCTCAAATCCTCACGAAATTGCGATTCTTCCCAATACAACAAAAGAAAACTAGAGAGAAACATGGGAAGATAAAGCATTGAACTTGAACTTGAATTGGAACAATGCATGTGTCATATGTTTCATGATTGAAACCAAAACAAGAAAATCGAACTTGGAACAACAAATGGGTATTATAAAAGGTGATAGTTATGTCATGTAAGAATTAGCACAAAGTTCCTAAGAGCTTGATCATCATGCAATCTGAGGAACTTATCAAGAAAGAAAGGAAAAAAAAAAACAAAACAAAACAGAACAACAAAAAGCAATATGCAATTAAAGACTGGTACCTGTAATCAAGACTAAGAATATGAGCAGACCAATTCGCCATAAATCATTCTCGTCCTCTGTCATGATCAATCTTCTTCTCTTCCTTCTTCTTCTTCTTCTTCCTCTGTTTGTTTCTTAGTAGAAAATCCACAGTTGCAGTAACTTCCACAACCCCATCAAGGGAAACCGTGGACCAGAAGCAAATGGCATGCTAGACATCCAAAAAAAAAAAAGTATGCTAAAGTTCAAGCTGTTGGCATGTCGTTGAAGCATAAGGCCTGCTTTTTAGATCAAACCAAAGTTTAGAAGTAAATTTTGCTACTTATATGTCTTTATTATTATTAATTGTTTGGTTCAAGTAGCATTTCTTAATGTAATATCTCATTAATTAATTAATTGGGGTTCTTAGCCTGTAGAAGCGTTGAATTTAATTACTCTTACAACTGCTAGTACGATATTTGATTATTTATGTTTTTTTTGTTTTTGTTTTTGGTTGGTTCGTTCTATGGTAGGAACTGGAAAGGAGCCTTAGAAGCAAGGGGCCGGTAAGCCGCCCATGCTGACCGGTCCACTTAGCCGGCATTTTGACTCTGAGGCCCCCCCGAAATAAACGAGGGTATTTTGTTGTTAAAAGGTTGTTGAATGGTAAATTATATAATAAATATAATTTTTTTTTTCTATTTGTAAATTTTATATTTTTTATTAAAATTAAAATTTAAAATTATTAATTATTAAAGTCACTTTATATGCTTTTCTTTGTTTTTTCTACACCTTTTGACTTCTGTATTTATTATTATTATTAAGAAAGACGGCAAAAGGAAAAAATGGTGTAATTAAATCTCTTTTTGGTTGGTTGGTTGGTTGGTTGGCAAATTGCTCCATTAAGCAGCGGAGGCAGTAATCTCTTGTATTTGGGAGAAAGAAAAATTAAGTATGAGCAAATTAAACATTTTAGTGGGAAAAAAAATATATAAAATAGTAATAAATCGTACCTTTTTTTTTTTTTTAGGAATTTTTCCTGACTCTCCTCTATGTGACGTTGCTATTGGTTCCATGGACTTTTCATTTTTTCATTTTTTTTTTTTGCTAAATAATAAGACCCAAGGAAAATTATATGCTACAATGTAATATCATGACAATTGATTTTTGGAATAAAAAATGAGAAAGTAAGTGTGTTATTTCATGGTTTTGTTAAAAAATAAAATATTAATTGTATTTTAAGTAATTTAAACTGTTTAATTAAATTTTAAAAAAATAAATTTAATGATATTCACTTAAAATTATTAATTAATTTTAAATTATATAGGATTAAAATTAAATTGAGATTTTTTTTTCTTTTGTTTAAAAAAAAAGTAATACAAAAAGAATTTTTTAATTATTAAATCTCAGTTTATAAGGAATTAATTTGTAACAGTTTCATAATACTCAATTCTCACACGTACTTAAGAAAAAGAAAATCTTAACCATATAAATGTTGTTACTGCACATTCTAATGGTTATTTTTTGAGAGAAGGTAAATATGGTGACAAATTATTCAATAATTTTTTTATTTTTTATTTTTTTATCTAATTCCTTTTCCTTTTTTTTTTTATTTCCCCCTTAAAGCTGGTTTGTGGATTAAGTTAAGTTTCGTTTCGCATGAATTTGCATTTGGGACCTTTCTGACTCCTCCTGTCAAGGCCGATTGGAGCCCTAATTCACTTACTAAAATACGAAAGCTCCAGCATACAAGAAATTGTTCGTAATTCATAGTTGACAACAATGCCCAAAAAAAGCTGAGATGGAATCATCATTTTTAATTTAAATATAATATGTCATATCAGTAAATTGACAAAAAAAAGAAAAAAAAAAATAGTAAGTTTCTTGACATTTGAAAACTGCAATTCGAGTTTTGTCTTTCTTTCTTTCAAGCAAGTGATGTCAGCTTGGCGCTTAAAAGGGCCATGCCAAGAAATTTCCCAGAAACCACTCCTGCTGGTCGGATAGGCATTTTGGGGAAATAGCATTTCTCTCTCCCAACACATTTCCAATTTTATCTGTCAAAAATCAACCCAGCTCGTTCCTATAATTCTCCCGTTCAAATTACTCGTTATTATTATATTATACATAGACGTACTTAATTTAATATAAATTTATATCATATTATCATAATAATTATCATTATTATAATATATATCTTTAATCTCTTCACAAGATTAAAAATTATTATTAATAATTACAACGATATAAATTTACTTAAAAAACATTTACATTATTATGTTCCTTTCCAACTGTAAAAGAGGGTTAAAATCCATAAAAATAATTAAACCCCTTATGAGGTTCATCTGCCCCTAAATTAGCTTAAATTAAGTAATTATACAATGAATGAATGAATAGGGTCCCACGACAAATCCCCAATTATTTATTTTTATTATTTTTGGCTATCTGCACCAAATTTCATTTAAGTAGGCCCTACTTCTCGGCCCCTGGTCCGAGGATTTGACCACTACAAATTCGCCACGTTTAATATGTTACACATGTGCATACGTGGGGTGGAAGCAATGCTTGCCATAGGCAGCTTTGGAGGTTTTAGTCAAAAAAAAAATTAGCCATGATCATGGACTAGTCGGAAGTAGACCCCCCCACCCTACCCCACCCCACCCCACCCCACCCTCTGCAATATATTTTTTAAAAAGCTTTATATTCCCAATCTGTATATTTGTTTTGTTCTTTCTTCTCCGTTGAATTTTTGTCTCCTCCTTTTTCTTTTTTTTGGGGGAGGGGGGGGGGGGGGGGGGGGGCTTTTTGGAATATGGAAACGTATGTTTCACTCATCTATTAACCTTTATTAGAAGGACAAACGTGTGTGTGTGTGTGTGTGTGTGTGTGTGTGTGTGTGTGTGTGTTGATGATGATGACTTCGTATGTCTAAAAGCACAAATTGCATAAGCATTTGCTCCAAGTAGCACAAGCAATCCTAAACTAAGAAAAATTTAAACAATTCATATGTATCAGTTATTAAAATGTGATAGGATAGACTAAGAAATAATGTTGAGATAAGAGTTTTTGCCGATAATGGAAAGATGCTCCAAGCAAACAATAAGCTTGTGCAGCAAAATTAAAGTCTGCTCAAGTGAGAGCATCATCATCAACCCCTTGACAGGTTCAGGCAAGCAAAGAAGAATCAATCAATCAATCAATGCACTGATGACACAAGAAACTTGAAAGAATAGAATAATACACAACACTCTATATATTATAAAAACAGAGAAAAAAGAAGGCACCCATTGCTGACGGAAAGAAACATGAATAAACCAATTTTGGGTTCTTTTTATGTCGTTTTCAACATTCAGATTGGCTCGTTTGACAAAGTATTAATGTAAAGTAGTGCAATTAAGGTGGTCCATGATAAGAGTTACAATAACATAATTGTAAATGCAAACAATCTCGTTTTAAGAAAACACCCTTCAAGGCAAAGTGAACCATTCCATGCCCGTGTGGGTTGTCCTCTTCAGATGTACTAATCACTAAAAATCAAAGTCAAAATCTTGCCTCCCATTGTCAACCATTTTGGTAAGGAAAATTTGTGTTGGAGATAGACCGCAGTGGATTTTTATTTTTTATTTTTTAACCAAAAAAAAAAAAAAAAGTAAAGTTGAGAAATTACATTACACATAAAACCCTAAGATACATGATGCCATTATCATGGTTTTACTGTTAGGAAAATAAAAATGTTATATAGATACAGATTTTTTTTTTAATTTTCTTTTTAAGCAGTATAAGTTCACAAAATGTGTTTCCTCGCAATTGTGCCATGAACGACTTCAAAATCAACCATCTATTTAATTTTTCATACGAAGAAAATCTTTTTAAAAAAATAAAATAAAATAATAATAGATTTTCGAGCGTATAATGGCCCCACCGAGACCTTGCAAATGGCCATAAAATAAAAACCTAGATGTAGAATTGGAACATTAATGGAACGAAGGTTTTCAATAGGGTATTTGCATTATTGTCGATGAGGTTATACAATGTTGACATCCACATTCAAATAAAATATGATTAGTGGGTTAGCTCCTTAATCACGCAAGTGGAACCAATCTCTCAATAATTTTTATGTAAAACTGGAAACTCTGTTTTCCTGATCGGTATAATATTGCAAATTGTCATGAACAACCCATATAGCTTCAAGCCTTCCACCAATTTTTAATTTTTATTTTGGCTGCTGTTCCATTCTCCTAAAAAAAAAAAAAAAAATTGCCCACTTTTTTTTTTTTTTTTTTTTTTTTTTGTGTGGAGAAGCCGTAAGAAAGATTTTGAAACCTATCACATCAATCCAATGAATGGGCATGACGCTTAAAAAAAAAAATCTTTTTTTTTTTGTTTCGATTTTTTTTTTCTTCAATTACTAAACTCGAGGACTCAAGTAAATTGATAAAGTTCTGATTGTTTACAACTAAAATGCAAATTCCCTTGGTCCTCCTAACTTAATCCACCACAAGAGAGCCATGATTTATTTATTTATTTATTTTTTATTTTTTTTTTGTACTTTAGTACTTGGCCATGGATATCTAGTCAAACTCAAAGTAACAAAATCCAATTAGTTGACTAGCAACATGACACGTGGCGATCCACCGAACGCCTTCCACCTTAATTTTAACATTCGTCCGTAAAGGAGACGACAAAGAAGTTATGGTGTCTCGAGTTTAAACAAAGGACTAATGGTAATGGTAATCAATAAAGTAAGGGCTAAGGACCACATTAATTAATTACGGTAGCCAACCATAAAGTAGGCGAGTAATTAGCCCCACCAACCCAATTTAGTGTGCAAGATGAGCGATAATTAGCATTTAACAATCTTGATTAGTACACGCACGGGTGTGGAATTTTGGAAGCATCCAGCAGAAACGAAACACAATGCTTCCACGTTCCAATTGCAGCAGAACGTCTTTTGGCTCACTTTAAAATTTGCATAATCATGCATTCAATTTGATTTAGTTATATATATATATATATATATTAGTTCCAGTCGGCGAGCGAACCTGAGGCTTCAATCCCACGCACAGACTTCCACAATATCATGCAACAATGTCAAACAGCTACCATCATTCCATGATAATTGATACCACCTACCAAGACTACCAAATATCTTTAAAATAAATAAATAAAAAAAGAGAGACTTTTTTATTGCGGCCAGAATGCCAACAACGCGTCTAGTAGTACGCCACAATGTTCGGTCGGCTTGCAAAAACACAGACGGGATTCATTCAAAATAGATACATCGACCTATGACTTTGAGAAATCGCAATAGGCGGCATGTCTTGGAACAATTTCCTTTTTTTTTTTCCAGAAGGAAAACACACAAATGAAATGTACAATACAAGCATTTTATCGTCAAGTTTTAGAAAAATGAGTCGGCATTGTCCTCGTTAAGTTTCTTTGTCATTTGTAGTCGTTGAATATGTAATATTATAACTTTTTTTTTTTTTTGGCATAAAGGCTAAGTGGTACTTAATTCCCCCCTCCCCCCACCTGACCTTTTATATATTTATATATATATAGAGAGAGAGAGAGAGAGAGAGAAGATGCGACTAATCAATTTTACATTATTTAGTACTCAAAATTATTTGTCCATGAAAGTAATAAGCAACATAATAAACTATTTAGCTAGGAAAATTATTGGTAATTACTTTTAGCTTCTATTACTCTTGGTCCGTCCTTACACTTAGTATGATTTATAGGAAGGTCCTTATTGAAGCATACAAGAGAATAGGCATGAGAAGACATGAAAATTTTCCATTATTTCAAGGGATTAGTGGGCTACATTTCTTGTTATACGGCATGGCCCAATGATATGGGCTTTAAGACCACGCAATCTCACCATTGTTCAAAGGCAGAAATGAAGGCCATGATTATGAGCATTCCTTCTACGTAAGAACCTAAAACGGGACCCCATCACACAGGGTTCAATTGTTTTGAATTATGGGTGCTTAAGGTTGAGAATTATGATTGATTTAGTCTAAATAAAGTCAATCCTTGCCAACTTATAACTCAACCGTGCACTGCCCTACATTTCGAGCCATACAACTTTCAGGTTAATAATCAATTTTCTTTTTAAGTACATGTTAAAAAGAACATGGAACAACAAGAATTCAAAAGACATTGCTAGGAAGGAATGAACTTCTCATGTGGCTCTCTAACTGCTCTGGCTAGCCTTGCAGCCACCCAAACAAATCTTGGGAGGTTGGAACTCAGGTCTAACCTCTAAAGATCCCTCACTCCCTATCTCGGCTACGGACCAAGAAAAATATGTGGCTCCCGTCAAGGCCTAAGTTTTGGAGCACTGTAACATTGGAGAGTCCTGAAGCAAGGATGTTCCAAGGATTAAGCCACCGAAGTGCAACTGCGCAGAAAGGACTCACTTGTAAACGAATGCAGAGTCCACTTAGTGCAGAAGATCCCAGGAAAAAACATTTGCAGCAAAAAAAAAAAAAGAAAAAACATAAGAAAACGTCTCAACCAAAGCTATCTAACAGGGCCAATCTCACGTCTTGGGACAGCTTGACAGCAATGAGTAAAGGTCTTATTAAGAGAAGCATAGGATCAATCTCATTGAGTGACACAACATGAAGGTGCCAGATTTTACTTTCACAGCACTTCTTCAGATGCTAGAGTTCAATGTTAAGGACCTTCCCCAGTGTCTCATATGTTTTAAGGTGGCCGCAGCAGGTGTCAGGACCAAGTCTGTACGACTCCTCCTCCTCCCGAAGAGCAGCTCGAGCGGCCTTTCTCCTCTGCTTCTGGTCTCGCCACGTCTTTAGCTGATCCTCAAGTGACATTTTAGCTTTCTCAGCAGCTTCAGCCCTCGAAACAGCTTGTTCTGTCCGAGTCCTCAACTCCACAATCTTTGCCATTGCTGCCTCAAGTTCCTTCTTCAAATTTTCCGGTTCACAGTTTTTGTTTGATAAAGTTAATGTAGTAGAATCTTTTGCTACAGATGGATTGGCCTTCTCAGCATTTTTAGACAAGGACTGGCATTCTTCAAGTGAAATTGTTATTTTTCCATCCTTTTCACATTCTTTTTCTTCTGCTTCGGCTTTTGACTTTGTACGAGACCCCTCTACAAACTGAGAAGGGTTCCTATATTGGGAGTCCACAGGTCCAAAGCCATTAGATTCTTCATTTACTTCATCTTCTCCCCGTTTTAACCTTCGATTCTCCTTCTTCGCTTCTTCAGCTTCAAGTGCTAGCTGCTGAATTGCAAGGTATAATCCTGATTTAGCACTTACAGCTCTTGCTTCGGCTGCCTTGGCTGCTGCGAGTTCTGATCTTCCTTTATGAAGCTCAGATTTCAACAATGCTATCTCAACCTCAGCTTCATTCTCTCTCTCACTTTAATCTCATTCATTTCTGTTTTAACGTTCTCTAACTCATCTGTGATCATTTCAACTTCATGGTTCAAGTGAATTACCTCATCATTGGCATTCAAAAGTTCTAGTTTTAAGCGACTTAGTTCAGTTCCGAACGCCCCAACGTACAATTCCTGATCAGAGTTTTCTGCTTCCTTGCCTTTTACATCTGTTTTCATCTGCCCGCAATCGTCCATGTCGTCACATATAGCCCTATCAGATGAATCAAGTTCTTTATTGGAATTATTAAGGTCCTTCCTTGATGATTCAATAAATGCAGATTTGGCCAGCAGCAGATTTTCCAATTCTCCCACCATTTCCAACTGCTTTTTCATCTTAGCATCTTTCTTTGACACAGCCACACTTTCTTTTGCTGCCTGTTCGACAGCCAGTTTTGACTTAAATATAGATTCATTCAGTTCATCGACATGTTGGAGGAGCTCTTCAGCTCTTTCCTTTTCCACGGTTGCAGCTGTTTCCATCAGTTGTGCCTGTGCCAAGGCCTTCGCCTTCCCCTCTCTCACCGCAGCTAGTTCTGTTTCCTCGCTGAGCAGCTTTCGTCTTGTGGTCTTCAACTCGGACTCAACATTCGAAAGTTGCTCCTTTAGCTTTTGTGTTTCGGACACGACATCGGCCATGTCCTTTACTGTGGACTCAAGTTCTGTGGTCCGGCATCTGGCCCACCTCAGTGCATCTGTGGAGGCTTCTCTCTCCAACTCGGAATTCTTCAATGCAGTGGAAAGTTCCTCAGATGTTTTTCGGCAGTGTTCTAGCTTAAATTGTAGTTGCAAGTAAGCAGAGTCCTTTGCATCCAGCTGCACATTGCAGTTGGCCAAATCCCTTAGCAGGATTTCGATATCCTTCTCTTGCTCCTTCTCCTGCTAATGACCGAAAAAAAAAAAAGCAGAAAATACAAAATACTCACAATCCACCCCACGGTAACGCGGCAGGATTTTTCAACGTGAATAATTTTATTTTTAAAAAAAAAAAAAGAAAAGAAAAGGAATCAGCCATATTATTGTTTTTAACAAAAAGACAATTTTTACATTAGTGATTTTCAATCACAATAAAGTAACCTTACATTTACACCAAGGTTTTCCTTTCATTTTTTCAACACCTTGTTCTGATTTCTGTAGGTTGGATAAGAGGGGCATCAAAGGGTACAAATGTACCAGATTGATAATTTATCGGTTGTTGATTAGCTTACAATTATGATCACGGTTTGATCTGATAAAAGTCTGACTATGCATGGATACAATTCTCTGTTGCAAAACTGGCACATGACTCAAGGTGGATGTGACCAATCATAAACAGATATATGCACACATACATCTTTGAAATTATACTAAACTCTCCGGGTATAATTCAAAGATCTGACCTCGCTGCTGGTATTGATTTTCCTCTGGTCACCCTCCTGGCCAAACAATGAGAGTGCAAATTGTACTGGCTCGATTGGTTTGGTGTCAATCTCACCCATATCTTTGCAAGCCAGAGAAATCCCAGCTTCCCAAAGCCACTTCAATAGCCAATCTGCCACAGAAACAAGTCACAGGTAATACATAAACAATCTTTGTACTGAAATTCCCATGCAGAGGATGGTTACATTTTTTGGCACTAACAAAGACTTACCAAATGGAAAAAAGACTAAAAATATAGAAACGGATCCCAAGAATTCCCCCGAGAGACTGTGATCTGAAGAAGAGTGAGTAACTAAAAATTTACGGGAAAGAAAGTTGGCGGGATATAGACATGAACAAGAAGAGAAGAAAAGTATTAAATGGTTTGCACCATTAACCTTCTTTGCAATTGTTTTGTTAATATTTGTTGGAGAAAACAACGTGGTGAGCCCTTGTCATGAGTGGAAAAAACAATGTGTTTGCATAGAATGTTCATTCGTTTGTCCAATGGTACGCCTTGTAGCGATCGATGTGAAAAAAAAAAAAAAAACGATTTGAAATCATTGGTTTTTACGTAATATTCCCAATCTTTCCTTCGGATTCCATGAAGAATTTTTTGACTTTGTGTCTTTTGCATTTCGGTGTTTTTTTTGTTGTGGGGTGTGAGGCCAGCAGCAAGAAGAGCTAGCACCTCCCGGACAGAGACACTCGGCCAGGAAGATGCCAATATTTCAATGACGGCAGCTCCTAAGAACTCCCACAACCCAGTAGGCGGGGCTGCCTGCCTGAACCAGAGGCTCGTAACCCGGAAGATCTTACTATGTTACATGTAAAAATTTTTGTGGTGGCAACTCGATTTCAAGGACTCAGATTTCCCAATTGGTCCAATTTTATTAATATTATCTTCTAATTATTGGTTAGACTGACTAAAAATGTAAAGATTTTGCTTTTCATAAAACTGAGGGAAATGCACTAGGAAACTATGGTTCATGTAGAGGCTATTGTAAGAAAAGGCCACCAAGCAGTAAAATTACATTTCATCATCACATCTATCCCTCAAATCAATTGGGTTGCAAAGACAATTTAACCAAAAAAAATGTTACAAGAAGAAACTGAATTAGACACTTTATAAATGAAGTTATATATTATATTATTATAATTATTAATTATAAAATATTTTGATATAAAATTATAATTAATAAAAATATAACAAATAAAAGTCATATTACTTGAAAAAAAAAATCCAAAAATATTATATTCATTGTTTCTATTTTCCAAGCATGGCTTAAGATTTTTATTTTTTATTTTTTGAAAAAAAGGTGGGGGAGTGGGGTGGCGGCTTGGTTACCATAGGACCAATCAATAAAAGACATTTTTCACTTGTTCTTTATTTCCACAGTTTTAACCGGTTCTCCTCTAATTATTCACTTGTCCTTGGAGACGGAGGAGGTAAACGGAATGGGCGTGGACGCATCTCCTGCTCCTCCGTCGCCGCCGCCGCCGCGTTCTCGAGGCCAAAATAGCGGCAGTGGAGAGGAAAGGCCGAGATTCTTCAACCAGACGGCGAAGAACAAGTGCTGGGCGAACGCCGAGACGGTGCCTGGCCGACACCCGGAGAGGTGGCGCAAAGACCCCGCCGGCAACATCGTCTGCAAGCGCTTCTTCAACTGCAACGGCTGCCTCTGCTTCGAGTACGATCATATCATTCCCTTCTCCAAAGGTAGTTTGTTGCTTTTTTTTTTTTTTTCATTTCTTCCTCAGATTATTGCTGGCAAAAAGGAAATGCTTGGCGCATCAACTTGGTTTTGTTCTTTGCCCTTTGTTGAATATTTCTCTTGTAAATGGCTTTAAACTCGATATGGGTTCGTGGGTATATTTAAAGTTGTTAGCTTTAGCGTTGCTTTGTTTGCTGTCAGCAAAAGGGGTTTTCAATGAAGTTCAAAGCCGAGGTCTTTTTACATTGAATCTGCCTTTGGCCATAGATTCTTGATGCCGAGCTTGTTTGTAATTCTGCGTTGTGTCCTAGGCGGTGAATCTACGGTAGAAAATTGTCAAATACTTCAAACAAGGGTCAACAGGCTTAAGGCAGCCAAAGACAAGTTGGACAAAACTCAATTGAGGGGTTATTCTTGTGATATCCAATTCACTGGTAAGTTTGCTTTATTATTTTCTTTGCTTCTGCTCCAAAATTTAAGAGTGTGTGCGCACCTTTCCCTCTTGTCTTAGAACTTCTAAGGCTGAGCTTGTCAGTTGCAACTATTTCGTAAGTTTTGAGTTCATCTCATGGTCATTTTGATGAAGTTGATGTTAATCTTAACCTATAATTCAGGTTCAAACTCATATTCTTTTGTCTGCTGGAAGTGAGATTTAGCCTGTTTTATCCTCTGAAATCAATTCAAGTCATTGTGTTTAGTGTTGACTGAAGGTGGGCTACGGGTTTCACTTTCTGTGGTCTGGTACTGGAAAAACTTGCATTTGAATGGTCATCCTGTTGTCTGCCGTTTACTTTGTTTGATTCTAACAACATTTTTTCTTTTTCCCTTTGTAACTGGATTCTTCATTGAAAAATCTCTCGTGTCTGATGTGCAGATAAGGAGCTTGACATAATTGAAATGGCAGTTTATGGTGATGTGATCAGGCCTGGAAAACAATGTCGTTGCAGAACTGTTTCTGAAATGCTCGGCCAATACAAGTCGAAAGACCAGGCAGCTGCTTGCAAATTGCCATATAGTGGTGAAACATCATAGCAGGCTGGAACGAAATATCTGGACCAACTCACGACATCAAGAACTTCATGTGTCAGGTTTTCAGACGTGGTTCTTGCCAAAATTGAAGAGCTTGTTCACATAGGGTTAACTGGCGCTTCTATTGACTGAAACTGAATCACTCAATTCCATTTGTCCCTTTTGGCGTTGTGCAATTGCTTGAGTCGAACTCTTGACTCTTCCCTGATTTCACAAAGTGCACATTTCTTTCGAGTTTCAAAATGAGCGGCCTTTGTAGGCTGAAATGCCAATGGGGGGCCATACTCCTTTCTAATTGGTGCACTTTTTACGTTATTTGACTAAATTAAGTGTGAAACTTTATTATTCTAAAGCTCGGAGCGGATACATTAATCAATAAATAGTCTGACAAGTTCGAGTTGGTTTAATAACTAGTTGGGAACGTCCACAAGGTCTCTGTTATTAGCCCATTCATCCCAGTCAGAATGATTGGCTAAATGGCCTGTTTCCCAAGCCTGTCTGTCTGCCACTCGGGCTTGGGGCCTTCCCCATCGATTCTTTCCTCCACAGCCCACGAGGGTAATCTTCAGCTTGGACTAGTCTTGGTAAATTATTCCGGTGAAAAAGAATCGACTCTTACGTAACTAGTCGGGGCCCCGATCAGTGGCCACCCGACCCACAAGGTAAAGGTAAAAGGTTAGAATTCGAAATTTAGTTTCTCTATCATCCTTTTCTCGGGTTAGATGCTTTCTAAGAAAGACCCCAAAAAAAATAAAATAAATAAAATTGACCTTTTCATTCGGTATTTCTAATATAATATATTAGAATCGATAAGCTTTTATATATATATTTTTATTGTATTTGTTCAACACTTTTTCTCTTCTGGATATTCTTCTCCTTCTTTTAACTTCTCATAATTATATAGAGAACATTCTTAAAACTTGACCATTAATCTCATCGGAAAGTGACTGATCAAATGGAAGCTTACTCAAAAGTCATTTCCAACCAGAGAGAACAATGGGTTGCCATATTCGTTGGGAGGGAACAGAATGCGACCACTCTGCCTAACACAACTCACCTTTAAAGTTTTAAGAAAATCTATTAATAGAATAAAGAAAAAGGGCAGCAAATGGTTTTTTTTCACGTCAAGGGTCAACGTTGACCAGACTTCTAGAAAAGTTGTTCATTTTATTTTCTTTAATCTTTCTTTCTTTCTCTCTCTGTTTTTTTTTTTTGGTTGGTTGGGGGGTATAACAAAGATGATATCTCAGCGCTAAAAATGCGTCGCGCTTTTTAAACTAAACCCATTAAAGCAAATACGTTTTATATATTTAATTTTACTAAAATTTTTTGGGAGTGGGTGAAATTTAATAATTTTATATTAAATAAATAATCATTCTTGTCATTAGTAGACTATGACATTAAATGGTTGCTTTTAAACTTTCCTGTTGAAGAGGAATTGATGATCAATGATGATGATACGAAAAGCAGCTGGGCACACGTTATTCTCTTCCGAGACAAAAGTTTCAATTTTTCTTTAGCAAGAGTGGCTGCTAGCTTTGCATCGTGTAAAATAATAAGAACACCATTCGTCATCCAAATAAATTCTTACATTGCTCTTGATTTTTTATACGTACTCTCTGGCCGTTCAAGGGAAGGTGGTATGGGTAATGTTAATGAATGTCAATTCGAATATCAAAGGTTGAAAGAATTACATCACACCGGTCAGTTGAGTGTTAAAAATCGACAATCAGTTAAAATATAGTTTATAATTTTTGGTTTTATTTTATTTTATTTTATAATTAATCAAAATAAGAATGAGTGTAAATATCGATAAATTGATGGATTCAACCGAAAGTTGATTTACTGAACCTAATTTTTAGGTGTTAATCAATTTGATTTAAAAAAAATAAAATATTTTCAATCTCAAATTTCAGCATTTCATAATAAAAAATTATATATATATATAATTAATTATTTATTTAATATTTAATATTAATTTTAACAATTCACACTTACGTAGTAGTTACTTCAAGGTTTATCTCGATGGACATTGGTAACATTACCCCCATTTGTCATTTTCACAGTAAGGGTAAAACACAACTCATCCCAAAGCCTATTTGTGTTTTAGCTGAAGAGCATGGCAATGACAAATTCATTTTTTGACCAACAAAATCGAGAAGAACCTCAAGCATTCTGATTCTTTTGGTGTCCCCCCCCCCATGCTTCTTTCTTTCTTTCTCTCTTTCCATTCTTATTCTGTTGTTTTTTCTCTCTTTCTCTCTCTCTCTCTCTGTTTTTTTTTTTTTCTTTTTTCTTTTGTGTTAGAAAGCAATTATTCAATTAGTCGTTTTGTTAAAAGGTTACTATTAGGTTATGATATGGTTTTGTGCATTAGGGTGAAGCGCAATCAAGTGCATGTGTATTGTCAGTGGGACCGACCTTTGATTGAACCATGGGAGGCAGGCATTATGGCTTAATATTGAGAGCAGTTGGTGGTGGGCGCCGAGCACAATGACCCACATGCAAATTGATTAAAGAAATCTTATTCCACGAAAACAAACAAAAAATCTACTAAACTATGGAGTGCAACCAGACTCAACAAGGGTCAAAGATCACAATCAAAGATTCAAAATAGAGATTTTTTTTTAAATATTTTTATTTTATTTTATTTTTGGTTAAGAAATATTCTTCTTAATTATCCAAAATGTTTTGTAAATATGTAATAAAATGTCACCTTATTCTAAGCTCATTCTATCTATTTTTTTCCTCTGTCAATGTTGCGAGACTTTTTGCTTCTTCTTCTTCTTCTTCTTCTTCAAGTACATCGGAAAGAAGGGCTAACAATCTCTTAGAGTGTCCACCTACGCCTGGTTTAAAGTCAAACCGGGCACAAAGTTGTGTGGCTGTCTTTGAGTTTTTGAATTACTATTACAACCACCAGCAATTGCAATAAATGCCAATGCCCATGTTAGAGTTCAAGAAATATTAGCCAAACAATGTCTACAATAGGCTAATTTCAAACTCTAGATCAGAGATGGCACACTCTCGTCACCAGGTTAAGTGGCTCCTTTTGCTACCATGTCAAAACCTCGAGGCACACAGAAGACCGTGCAATTTTTGCGAGGAGAACTATACGATAATTAAATTGACTAAATATCATTACGCGAAAATATAAATATATGCTCATGAAAAAAAAAAAAAAAGACTAAAAAGAAAAAGGCAAAAAAAAAAATATAGGCACAAGCAAAAAAAAAAAAAAAAGAAGCCATTTTCTTTCGTTCCATTGGTATGAAATTGCTATAGTTTCTTCCCTTCAATGTCACCTTACTTCAAAAGAATTTTTTTTTTTTTAAAAAAAAGAAAAAACCCTTAAATTGTTCTTTAGATGTAACAAAACTCTTTTTTTTTTTTTTTCTACTGAGTTTAATTTGGTCGGAGTAAGACTCTCTCTCTCTCTCTCTATCTTTTCTTTTTTTCCTTCTCGTAATAAAGGAGGAAGTCATCTAGAAAAAGCATCTAGATCAATTATAAGTGTGTATGCTAATGGAGAAAGACGACTATGCATAGTAAGAACCACATCACCATTTAATATGCACAGTAAGACAGTTCATGGTTGGCAAACATAAGAAAGCAAGTGGAATTGAATTAAGCCACGTTTCATGCGTAATGCCTCTATTAAAGACCTTCTGTTTTCGAACAAGGTAATGGACAACACACACCTAATATCCACTAGCCTAAGCATCTCAAAGGAACAATTAGTTTGGATTACTGCTAAACGATGCATGATATGGAATTTCCATATTAATATTCCACACATTGTACATATATTGTGGAAAGCTTAAAAAGGTAAAACGAAAATGAATGATCATATTAAAGAGGAGGATGTGGCTTTAAAAAAAAAAGCAGAGAAAAAAGCAAGCCTTTGAAAGGAAAAAAAAAAAAAAGAAAAAAAAGAAAGAGGGTCGGTCCCCAGTAGCCAACAACACCCAATTTCAATGCAATGTGCAGAAAGTCGTCCTCTCATCATCATCAGTGTGTAAGCTACTCCATTTCTCTAATCCCCATCATCCAAAAGTATGCCTTTTCAGAGTAGAATGTATAATTGCCACAAAAGAAAAGAGCCCACGACAATGAATATGCAGCTTTGAGGTCAATAAAGATCACGAGAGAAACTTAAAGGGTTACATTGATTGGTCAAACTAAAGTGCTATTCATTTTATATTTTACGATTTAAATTTTAGTTACTTTCTTATAAATCTCAAAATTGCAGTGCGATTGTTATTAAATTAACCGACCAAAAGGATTAAATTTAGTACGATTGACTCTTAATACCACACAATGGGAAACAGACGAGGGAGGTCTCACATAGAGATGCTCGTCCGAGCTGGCCCCCTCCCCCCACTCCATGCACTCGCGTGGAGACAACAAAGACCAATCCTCAAAAGCAGAGAGACTTCGAATACCCAAAAGTAAGAAGGTCGATGTTAAGTCTTTCTTATAAAGTAAAATTAAATCTAAGCAATTATATAAAAATAATAAATAAATTAGAAAAATGTATAGAACAGAATATATTTAAGATACAATTTTTTGTAATGTTAAATTAGAAGCACATGGGGTATTAAATATTGAAGAGGAGGCATATTGGATATTATGTGTAATGCAAAGTGGGTCTATGTTGCGTTGATTTCGGTAATATGGTTACGCGCTGGCTAATTGGAAATGGCGAACCCAAATACACCCATATTCCGCAAATGGCGGACAATTTTGAAAGCATAGAGAAAGACAAATTTTAAGGGAGAGACAGAGAGAAGGAGGCTGTCCATTTTCCAATTTAGGTTTTTGGATATATAAACAAAACCTCCCATGTTTTTTATCCCCTGAGCTGTGTTCTCTTCGTTTCTGGATCCGAATTCACCTGCCGGAAGTGGGTCCGGGTCCGGGTCTGAGTGGGTTTGATTCAGTCCGCCTCCGGGATGGGTTGCGTCAGCTCGAAGCAGGCGGTGTCCGTGACGCCTGCGGTAGACCACTCGGGCAGGTTCAACTCGGGTCGGATCCGCGGAGGCGGGTTGGAGCAGGAGAACAGAGGCGGCGGCGATCATCAGAAGAGCTACGGCGTCGTCAATTACAAGAAGAATAATGTGGAGGTGAGTTGCAGTGGGAGCGAGCCGGGCGAGTCGGGGAGGGCGAGCTCGAACGGCGATTCGTTGAGCTTCAGGCTGCGGAATTTGCACAAGTACATTGAGGGGGAGCAGGTGGCCGCCGGCTGGCCCGCCTGGCTCAGCGCCGTCGCCGGCGAGGCCATTCATGGCTGGTTCCCTCTCAAGGCTGACGCTTTTGAGAAATTGGAGAAGGTTGTTAGAACTACAGAACAAACGCATCTATTTACCTTTTTCATTTGCCAAATAAATAAAATCATAATAAAAATTCGACTCTGGAATTTCAAAAGTTTGGGGTTGAGGTTTTTGTCTTCGTTTGAAAGGTCAAATGAAAGATTTTTGGTTATTTGAAATTTTGTATAATAAAAACAGAATCTTTCTTTTGGGGTTAGTGTTTGCCAATATTTGTGTTGTTTTGTCAATCAGTTAATTGTTCTGATATATATATATATTTTTTCTTTTTTGGATTTATTGTTAATCAATTATGACTACTGTACTTACTTGTGCGTGTATATATATATATATATATATATATAAATGTTTTTTTTGGGGGGGGGGGGGGGGGGTGGGGAAGGATTGAGATTTTTGAATTTGGGGCTTAGATGATCAAACAGATTTGAAAAAAACAAGCCCAACAGCTCAAAAAGAATTACATCACAGATAAAATGCATGTCTTTTTAGCTTATTGTCTGTTTTTAAACAAAGCTGAATGCTGCAAGCCTGATTCTGCTATGCTTATGCCTGCAACCCGTATCTTTTTCATGGTTATGCTGAATTGAGTTGATTGTCTGACCACTCTATATTGCTGCTTTTCCTGATCTTAATTGTTGGTGAACTTACTGCATTCTTGATTGTTTTCGTAGATAGGACAGGGTACCTATAGCAGTGTATTCCGAGCACGTGAGCTTGAAACTGGAAGAATAGTTGCTTTGAAGAAGGTTCGATTTGACAATTTTGAGCCTGAGAGTGTGCGATTTATGGCTAGAGAGATATTAATTCTTCGCAGGCTTGACCATCCAAACATCATAAAATTGGACGGGTTGATTACTTCACGATTATCATGTAGCCTCTATCTCGTCTTTGAGTACATGGAACATGATATCACCGGACTCTTGTCTTGCCCTGATGTCAGGTTTAGTGAATCACAGGTTTGGTCACTTTGGCTTTCTGCATTTGTTTTCCAGAAAATTATTTGGCTTGTTATCCATGGTTATTAGTTTGTTAAGGTGCCTTCTCAGTGTGTTGGCGATTATTTATTCATGTGCTGAAGTGTATGTGATTTTTTATTCCACAGATTAAGTGTTACATGAGGCAGTTATTATCTGCACTTGAACATTGTCATTCCAAGGGTGTAATGCATCGAGATATCAAAGGATCAAACCTTCTTGTAAACAATGAAGGGATACTGAAGGTGGGAGATTTTGGGTTGGCAAACCTGTGCAATACTGTGCACAAACAACCTTTAACCAGTCGTGTCGTGACTTTGTGGTACCGTCCTCCTGAGCTTTTGCTCGGTTCAACTGATTACGGAGCATCTGTGGATCTTTGGAGTGTCGGCTGCGTTTTTGCAGAGCTTCTGGTTGGAAAACCCATTCTTCAAGGGAGAACAGAGGTAATTACCTCTCTGAAGTATGTTGTTATTCATGACTAGGCAATTTTCATATTTGGTTGGTAGATATGTTAGTGGGGGGCATTAAAGAAATGTAGCGGAAAGTAAATTCCTTCTGTGAAAGGAATGCATTATTTCATCTTATAGCTTTGGAAGAAACCAAGTTAGGTTTGCTGGTCCAGTTTTCTTAGAATACTTTTCGAACTTGTGATCTTACAAATTTTGACTGAAAATTAACATGACTATGATTAAAAGCCTTTTTTCAGTACCTCCTTCAGCTGAATAGATTATAGATATTCTCCTAGAAAAGTGTTGCTAGTTTATGTAGATGAACCAGATGCATAATGAAGTTATCCAAGCTTGAGGTTGCCTTCCAGTCTGAATGGTTATATTACACTTGTGTGCCTCCCAAAACAAACAATAATATCATTCTTTACAATCCAATTTAGAGACATAGCATTCCTGAATTCATTGTCTGCCATTTCCAATTAACAATTCATACTGCTCCAGTGCTAGAGGTATAGCCATTATCCCCATTGAATGGAATGATAGCTGGGGAGCCCAGTGACTTTTTCTGTTAATGGGCATTTAATTCTCTCATCCAATAAGCACTTCAATCATTGGCAATTTCTAGGTCACTGGATGGTAAATTTTGGAAATGTATTGAAATGTCCCTTTTGGTAGATTGAGTCTTTTCTTTATTATTGTTAAACTCCATCAATGTAAGCCATACATTCGCATGATCAGATTTTGCTGTTCTCTCGTGATATTTTTTGAGAAAAGCAAATGAACCACCGGAATTACATTTTAAGTTGCATGCAAAAATCGTTGCTTCTCCTGCAGGTTGAACAATTGCACAAAATTTTCAAGCTTTGTGGGTCTCCTCCTGATGAATACTGGAAAAAATCCAAACTTCCTCATGCAACTTTATTCAAACCACAGCAACCTTATGATAGTTGCCTACATGAGACATTCAAAGATTTGCCAGAGGCTGCAGTGAACCTAATTGAAACTTTTCTTTCAGTAGAGCCATATAAGCGTGAGAGTGCCTCCTTTGCTCTTGCTTCTGAGGTGAGCATCATCTTCTTGGAAATCCAATGTGCCATCATGATTGATAATGACTTTAATTTGTGTGATTGTGAAAATGAGTGTGCTTTATCAAGATGTATTTCACTTCATTCTTTTGTTGGAATTCATTTTAGCTACACATGTTGGTACTTGAAGATAATCAGTTCTTCTCCAACTATCTTGTATCCTTCATTTCTATCAAGTGTATTTCAATTCTAGTGTAGCATAAAATATTTGTCGTATTAGTGTAGGCTTTTACATCCACTCACAATGTTGTCTACTCAATTTTCAGTATTTCACTACAAAGCCTTATGCATGTGATCCATCTAGCTTGCCAAAATACCCACCTAGTAAAGAGATTGATGCTAAGAACCGTGAGGAAGCAAAGAGGTTGGTCTATCATTCTCTGTATTCTGTTTAATTAAATGGTCTCATCTAAGAAGTTACCTTTCTGAATGATGTTCTTTTTTTTATGGCACTGGTAAATAAACTGTCAACTTGTAACAATTTAGGTGATTCAAGTATAAATAATTGTGTTCAAGATGCCATCTAAATTATCAGCTTCTTGGATATCTCTGCAATCTCCGGATGGTTGTACTGATATAAAATTTTTGGCTCTGAATATTCAGGAAGAAGGTCAGTGGGAGAGTTCGTGGTGCTGAAATAAGACGGCCTGCAAGAAAAGTGTATGGAACAGCTAAATTGGCTCCAGCAGAGGTCTCTTTCTCTCCTCACCTCCATCCTTCTCTTACATGTTAAACATCCCTCCAACCGTCACCCCCCAAAACCTTGAAGAAAGCTGAGGCAATGTTTTTCCATTTTCCAGGATTTGGTGGCTCGTGTGCAAAGTGACCAGAATAGTACTAATAGTACCATACGTGTTCCAAAAGGAGGTGATGGTAGGTTAGGTGGAGAGGCACGGAAGTCATCTCTTGATAAGGTGGAAGAGATTTTCCATGTAAAGAATGCATCGCAAGGTGATGTTCCCTTCTCTGGCCCATTACAAGTCTCTGGTTCAAGTGGCTTTGCATGGGCAAAAAGGCAAAGGGAAGATACATCTGTAAGATCCCACAGTAGGTCTATTTCAAGAGGTCATATTACTAATGGATTAGAAACCTCATTCCAAGAAAAGACTAATTTGGATTCAAGACGGCACAATAATCGGAATGTCACATATGGGGGTCATACCAGTTCTAGAGGCCATGATTCATGTGAGATGTCCAAGCATTGTTTACACAAACAATGGAGCCAGTTTGAACGTCCAGATTCCTTTGACACTTCTGGTGAATATCACTCACAAGAACTATCATTGGCACTTTATCAAAGAGAGGAAATGGGGGCAAAGAGAAATAATTTGGTACGTTTGTAAACATTATATGCACATCTTACTTTAGCCTAAAATGATTAAGATGAAATATCTATCTAATGCTGCTACTAGTGTGTGATGAGGCATAACTTGTATTTGGTATCAGTTCAAAGAAATCATAATTTTATTGAATTTCCAAATACTGAAACAGTGAATCCCTAAATGGTTTGTCAGTTTCTCTAATTTAGGTATATAAGGAGACCTCCATTTACTGGGTTATTTTGTTGCATTTGTTTTCTTTTTGGTGTTTCTTTCTGGGTATCCTTCTATGAGTTGATAGCAAATAAAACTCATCTAGGTAGGCTTTCCCATTCTGAGATGGTTAAGAACATAAGCAGTACACTTATGTTCTCATTTCTTCCCATCCTCAAACACTGGAGTGCTATAATGTGGAAAACCATCTCATATTCCTAATGTACAAAGGGCAATTTATGAAGGCAGGAGCAAAGTTCAGGAGGCAGTAAATTTTGTTGTCACAAAAAGGGCAGAGGGGATAAACCCGTGTATTGGAGGTCTTGGTCTTGCAAAGCAATGACAAGGGAACAATTTGCAAAATTTCAAACTTTGTGGGCTTTCTTTTCTGGAGCATTAATGTTATTGGATCCTTAGACTTTCTTTTTTTTGTACCCAAAGATCAAACATGGAACTTGCTCAATGTGGTTTTCCCAACAATGTCATAATTAAAGTTAGAAACAGGAAATGTTATCTTTAAAGATGATGCTTGAGTAGCTGATGCCTTCTACTTTTTGTCCTAATCAATTATGTAGTATTTAACTGAATAGAATCTGAAATATGTCAGCCATGTTCAACTTTCTATTGATTATTTAATCTAATGTTGGACTTGAGCAGGGTTTCCAAGATCAAGGGGACAAGGTGGAATTTTCTGGACCATTGTTATCTCAATCGCATAGAATTGACGAACTCTTGGAAAGACATGAGCGCCATATTCGCCAGGCAGTTCGAAAATCATGGTTTCAAAAGGGTACGATGACCACCATAATCTCATTTTCAGCCACTGAATGTTTAATATGTTGATCATTTCTTTTGGGACTTGAGCTGCGTGCTCTTTCTTGCCTGTCGCCAAGTCCTCAATTGACAGATTCCGGAGGGGGATTGGTTCAAACTATTATGAAAGAAATATATATATTAACTAGCTAATTGATTTCCAGACAGCATGTAGCAAAGTTGTTTGTTGGCCATCACATGCCATTGTGATCGTCGTAAGTGGTGTTATAATCCATGGGTTCTAATGGGGCATCCACTAGTATCTGACTTTATCTGTCATGTAAATGTGCATTCACCAAGTTTCTGATGATATGATTGCTTTTGTTTTCAGGTAAGAAATATGGAAAGTGATCGTCATTGAGTATCTCGACTCCTGCTGTATCTATTTTGGATAGTTGGCCTGGCTCTCTCCTGTGCGTGGAGACTTGAAGAAAACCTGGAACAAGGGGCCAGGTATCAGGAATCTCACTCTCAAGACAATGGGGTCAAATCTACTTGGCATGCCAATGATCGCAAAAGTGAACCAATCAGCTGAGTAAAATTCCTTTGTGGGATTGGTTACGAGAGAAATCTGGAACTTAAAAGTTGACGAAATTTCGGTATGCCAAAAACGAAGAGCAAAAGGAGGTTTGCAAAAGTTGGTCTGTCCATTTGTATTTTTCTTTTCCCCAAGAGCATTTAGATGGTGTTCTAGCTCTACTTCCATAATGGCAGATCGCATTTCTTTACCACCCATTCTATAGTGGATCATTTCCTCGGTTTTGTTCTTTTCTTTCCTCTTTCTTTGATTTTCACTTCTTGTTTTTGGTTTAGCTTTCTTTCCATAGTTTCTTCTGATTTTTCACATCCATGCCATTCGTACAGTGTTAATGGTCATTGTTCCTTAGATTTATAGTTTTTTAGGCTCTGCCATTAAACTTATCTGTTGCTCCTCTCCTTGGCATTTCATTGCTTCCCTTAAAACTGTTTTAAAAAAAGAACCTGGTTTTTCCCCTGGAGAATCCTAGCCGCGAACTTGGAAAAGAAGAAAGAAAGAAAAAAAAAAAAGGGGTTCTTTAAAGCTGCAATTTACAGGATGGTGCTGGCAATCCAAATAATTGTTAAGCTTTGGTGGTGGAAGGTAGACTGAACAAAAAGACATGTCCGTTGATTTTCTCCCTTTTAGTAGGCTATAAACTAATTGTGGATTTTCAATTGGGATTTCAGGGAGGGGTTTGTTGATCTTTTACATATTTTTTCTTCTTGTCCGTGAACATGAAGAGATTTATTAAACCGTAACCTGTGACCAAAGCCCGACCATTTTCCCTATGCTTAAATAAGGGCCAGGCATGTCTACTGTACTTTGTCTTAAGTCTATAATGCCCAAGAGTCATTGTGGTTTGTTATTTGAAAAGGTTGGGTTAGACCAAATAGGAATGGACTCCTGAACTCCAAGCTCATCACCATCCCGCGTCCACTCTCTTTGTTACATCAGGCTTCAACTTTGAATACAACTTACGCTGACATTAGGTAAGAGTAGAAACATTCAGTGACTTGGAATTACTATTCTCAAAGTTTCATTCCCGCATGCATAGCACCGTCATTGATCCAAGAGAATGGTTGGCAAATTAATTCATGGAATGGTGGTGTTTGTAAATTGCCCCTTTTGGAAGCACTTCATCATTGTGACTTAATTTGTGAGGATAGATTGGAGAAATGACAGCTAGGACAACATGTCACCACCACAAAATAAATAAAATAAAATATGGTTGTTGTTTCATTGGCCTCCCTCCTCCCCCCCCTCTTCCATCTCCAAAGCCACAGGCCCACGACGTCGTATGATAATTTGGTAAGTATCCCCCAACAGAATAATACTTCTTAAATCATAATTACGTGGTCAAAGTCAACCCACTTGCTTGGCCCCCAAAAGAACGAACGAATTAATGAAGCCGCCATCCATGGGGGGCTGTGCATCGGTGGATTTCTTGTCCCGTAGTACAAGACACCCGTATATATATACACGTGGAGTCACTGCTCTTTACAATTATCTAATTGTAGGCCACCTTTTATTATAATTATTTCATAGAGAGTTGGAGATTGGTCCCCGCCAATCAAAATATTGAATTGGGACTAATTTACAATATTGAGCTGAATGCATTCTTTGTTTCAATGATCATATGCTTTCTCTAAACCCCATCCGTTATAATGATTCTTCTTCTTCTTCTTCTTCTTCTTCTTATTTTCCTTTTCTTATCCAATAAAAGAATAAAAACAGGATTCTATATTCCCATTAAAAATAATTGTACATTTATTTTTTTTATGTATTATTATAATTGTATATTGAAACCATTACTTATAATCTTATGGTCACTAAATATAAAATTTGAATATATATATATATATATATATATATATATGAACTATTGGATCGTACCCATACTATACACAATCAATGGTTTTTGGGTCAAAACCAAATAGATCGTTAGAGTTAAATGGTTAGTTAAATTTAGAGGTGAAACCATAAATAAATACTAATAAATGTTAGCCAATCGATCTTTCACCTCAATCTTCAGGGTGCTCTGCTGGTAAAAGAGCAAAGCATCTTGGTGACTTTGATCTAAATCTTTTTCTTTTTTTTTTTTTTTTTTTTAGCCCTACCAACTTAAATTCAATAGATGATGATTATGCCAATCCCAATTGTTACAATAATTAGTTCCAACTTTTCAATTAATCATAAATAAAAAAAAATTATGAAAAAATAATAATAATAATTTTTGGTGTTTAGCAAATTTGGTTGTCTACCGCAGTAGTATTCTCTGTTTTTTAGTTTTTTTTTTCTTTTCTTTTCTTTTCACTCCACCCTACGCTTCTCTCTCACTCTCTCTCTCCGTCTGGCTCTCCATGTGAATGTGATTTTTGCTAAAACCTTAAAAAAAAAAAGTTTTGTAATAAAGCTGTGACAAAAAAAAAACAAAGTTTTGTAATAAAAATTCCACCTTCGTTCTCGTTTCTTCTCGTGTCATCGCTTTCACTTTGATCCCTACTGTCACTTCGTCTCCCTTATACCCCAATACTCTCTCTCTCTCTAAATTATCGTTACATTGGTTTGGATTGAATTATAATTGCGATTAAGCATTTCTTTATTTATTTCTTTCTGTTCAATTCTTGTTTTGTTTTTTTTTTTTTATTTGATTTGATCAATTCGGGGATTTTGTTTAATTGCCGAGTGCGGCGGCTGATTGATTCTTCTATCTATCAATCAATCAATTGCGTAACCAACTTTCCTTTGTGGGCTTTTCTGCCCCATTTGTTTATTTATTTGTTTTTATTTTGAAGTAAATGTTGTGTAAGCATTGATTGAGGGGATCTTGGAGAATATCGGGATCTGCCTTGGTGGTACTTTTTTTGGGTGTCAAGATTGTGATCCGTTCGGTGGTATTATAAATCAACGGTTTGGATCCCGTCGGCGGAGAAACAGCGCCATCCGATGGCGCTGTTCAGACGCTTCTTCTACAGGAAGCCCCCGGATCGGCTTCTCGAGATCACCGAAAGGGTCTATGGTACTTATTCCATTCAATTTGCCATAGCCCCTTTTCTCAAAGTTTTGCTCTTTTTTTTTTTAATTTTATTATTTTTTTAAAATGTAATATAAGTTTTGTTCAATTCTATTAAAAGGGCGTGTTGCATTTTGTGTGCCCCTCTCTGCCTGCATTTCTTATTGAGTTGGAAGCTGAACTTGGTTTCCTTATGTCTTTTGTGAATTTATGTTTTTGAAGTTCAATTGTTGATGTCTGCTGTTGAATTTGGAACAATGCAATGTCCATTTCTTTCAAATTAACTTGTTTCTTCCAATGCAAGCTAGCAAATATGATGAAAGAAGTTGCTGTTCTGTGGTTTCCTTGATTGCTTTACTGCATTTTTCTGTATGCGATAGGGTTTCCTTGATTGGTTTCAAGTGAAGAGTTTGACTCTACGAATGATTTCCAAGCTTTCAGATAGTAATAGTACTTTGGGAGATTAATATTGGGACATTTGCTAAGAGGAATTATGAATATTTTGCTTCTCTGGAAGCTAACTGTTGTTTCATCTCGGGTTATTTTCATTGTTTTGCAGTCTTTGACTGTTGCTTCTCCACTGATGTGCTGGAAGAAGATGAGTATAAGGTGTACTTGGGTGGCATTGTAGCACAACTACAGGACCACTTTCCGGATGCTTCCTTCATGGTGTTTAACTTCAGGGAAGGGGATAGACGAAGCCAAATTTCTGACATATTATCTCAGTATGACATGACAGTTATGGATTACCCTCGACAATATGAGGGGTGTCCCCTTCTTCCCCTGGAGATGATCCACCACTTTCTTCGATCAAGTGAAAGCTGGTTGTCATTGGAGGGGCAGCAAAATGTGCTATTAATGCATTGTGAAAGAGGAGGATGGCCTGTGCTTGCCTTCATGCTTGCGGGTCTTTTATTATATCGGAAACAGTACAACGGTGAGCAGAAAACTCTTGAAATGGTCTACAAGCAAGCTCCTAGAGAACTTCTTCACCTTTTGTCTCCTTTAAATCCACAGCCTTCCCAACTGAGATTTCTTCAGTACATTTCTAGGAGAAATTTGGGTTCCAATTGGCCTCCATCAGATACACCTTTGCTTTTAGATTGTCTGATGCTTAGAGCCCTTCCATTGTCTGGGGGAAAAGGTTGTAGGCCTGTTATACGAGTTTATGGGCAGGATCCTTCAAAACCAGCCAATAGAACTTCCAAGCTTTTATTTTCTAACTCAAAAGCCAAAAAACATGTTCGCCAGTACTCACAGGTAAAGACTTAGTCATGGGATAGAAACAGAATGTGTTTTCATTGCATCTTTGCTATTGCTTATGGATTTCAACTGCAGGAAGAATGCATGCTGGTCAAAATAGATATTCGGTGCCGCATGCAAGGAGATATTGTTCTTGAGTGCATCCATTTGGAAGAAGACTTGGTTCACGAGGAGATGATGTTCAGAGTTGTGTTTCACACTGCATTTGTGCAAGCAAATATTTTGATACTGAGTCGTGATGAAATTGACACTATGTGGGATGCCAAGGAACAATTCCCAAAGGACTTTAGAGCAGAGGTAAACAGCTGTTATTCTGTTGTGGATTTGTGTTTTTGAAGATAGGGGAATTGAATACATGCTCATATGTGTGTCAGGTTCTTTTTGCGGATGCTGATGCTGTTGTGCCTGATCTCACCACAGCTGTAGCTGGTGAAGAGGCAAATGAGACGGAAAGTGCTTCACCTGAGGAATTCTTTGAGGTGGAAGAGATTTTTAGCAATGTAATAGATGGACACGAAACAAAGGGGGATGGTGATTCCCGTATCAGCTCTGAGAATATAGCAGTTTATGTAGATCATAAAGAAGTATGGAAGGAGGATGTGGATCGTCACTCATTTCAAGACTGTGCATCTGATGAAAGCAATCACAAACTGGATGGTCAGGTATGTTCTAATGTTGATGCTGTGAAAGACATTGCTATTGATGGTGTGAAGTATAGAATGGATGAGAAGGGTGATCCTGATCTTCAAGCAGTGAAAGACATTATTGTGGATGATGGGGATGCTAAGTTAGATTATGTGATGGTTGTCAATAGTGAGCTTGGAAATAAAGAAACAAAGAAAGTGGATGAAGATTTGGATGGAGAACTTAATGACAGGGAGTATAAAGCTGATATAGAAAGTGACACCCTCAAGAGTGCGTTAAAGACTAAGGTTCCACAGGTAAAATTAACTGTTGATGTTGGCAGACAAAAGCTTGAGAAAGTAGTGCCTCCTTCCCCCAGGAGAATAGCCATATCAAATGCAAAAGCAGCTGCAGATTCATTTGTAGCCAAACAAAAGACTAAACAAGAAACTCATGAAACCAATGTAAAACAAGCAAAGCCAAACACAGTTCCTCGGTGGATTCCTCCTAATAAGGGTCCTTTCTCTAATTCAATGCATGTTGCATATCCACCCTCAAGATATAACAGTGCACCACCTGCTCTTGCCATTTGTTCTCCTAAGGATTCCAAACCTGTGCCTCAGGTAAAGGCTACCTCTACTGCTATTACTCATGGAGATTCAGTTTCAAGAGATCTCACTTGCTCATCACCATCTCTGAGCCGAAGAGAGGCTGTTCTTCCTCCACCTGCAGCTCCACCTCCCCCGCCACATCTTTCTCACTCTAGCAACTCCTCATTGCATGCATTGGCACCCAGGCTTGTAGGTGAAGCAACTCCACCTCCTCCACCACCACCACCTCCACCTCCCCCTTCTTCCATCTTTTCTAACAGGCAAAATCCTGGGATGGTGCTGCCCTCTCCTCCTCCTCCACCCCCTTGGAAATCTAAGCTAAATTTTGTTATTACCAACACATCAGTAGAGGCTTTGCCAGTGCCACCACCCACCCCTCCCCCTCCACCCCCTCCCCCTTCTTTTGGCAGTGCATCAACCACTTCAATGCTTGGAATTCCCATTGCACCTCCACCTCCAGGTGTGCAATGTACTATGCCTCCTCGGCCGCCACCTCCACCTCCACCTCCACCTCCATCCCCATGTGTGTATGGTTCTCCTCAACCCCTGCTACCCCCACTTACTCAAGGAGTTCCTCTTCCACCTCCACCCACTCCTACAATTTCGTCTCTACCATCTCAACTACCCAAAAAAGGAGCACCCCCCCCACCACCACCACCACCACCTCCGCCACCTACTCCTTCACACAGAATACCATCGCCACTACCTCCAGCATTGAGTGCAGCTCCTCCTCCCCCTCCACCTCCTCCAATACAAGGAGCCCCTCCTCTCGGGCATGGACCTCCACTTCCTCCAAGTCGCGGAGCCCCCCCCCCTCCCCCTCCCCCCGCCCCCCCGCCTCCACCTCCGCCAAGTTGCGGAGGACCGCCGCCCCCGCCGCCCCCCGGGTGCTGAACACCCCCGCCCCCTCCTCCACCCTCTCGCGCAGCACCACCGCCACCTCCACCCCTAGGCCACAGCGCCCCACCCCCTCCGCCCCCTGCCCCTTCACCCAGCATACCAGCGCCACTACCTCCTGCATGGAGTGCAGCGCCGCCCCCCCCTCCACCTCCTCCCCCTCGCCGCGCGCCCCCGCCTCCTCCTCCTCCTAGTCGCGGAGCACCACCGCCACCTCCACCTCTAGGTCACGGAGCTCCACCCCCTCCGCCTCCTCCAATGTG
This sequence comes from Kandelia obovata, assembly GCA_021464305.1. NCBI lineage: Eukaryota > Viridiplantae > Streptophyta > Magnoliopsida > Malpighiales > Rhizophoraceae > Kandelia > Kandelia obovata. The sequence goes on from CM038480.1 coordinate 1,829,252, forward strand.
TGGAGCTCTTCCTCCCCCACCAGCCATAGGTGGAGGGCCACCTCCTCCACCTCCTCCTGGAGCTCGTGCTCCAGGCCCTCCAGGTGGGGCACCCCCTCCACTGCCACCCTTAGGTGCCAAAGGAACTGCAGCTGATTTAAGGGGCCTACCTGCAGGAAGAGGGCGTGGGCTTTCACGTTCTTTTGGATCAGGGACAAATGCCACGGCTATTAGAAAATCTTCCTTAAAGCCTTTGCATTGGAGCAAGGTGACCAGGGCATTACAAGGAAGCTTGTGGGAAGAGCTGCAAAGGCATGGAGAGCCGCAAAGGTACTGTAATTTCTCTTACTACTTGAATCCTGGTTTAGGAAGTTGTATGCTCTCTGGCAATAGTAGTTTTTCTTTGTTTAAATTCCAGTTTCATCCTTGCTTTAATATTTGATGTTGTGCTCTGTTACTTTAGTGCACCAGAATTTGATGTGTCAGAGCTAGAGAGTCTTTTCTCTGCAACAGTTCCAAAACCATCTGATTCAGGAGGTAAAGGTGGGGGAAGACGGAAATCTGTTGGAGCAAAAACTGACAAAGTTAACCTGGTAGTTTGAAATACAATGCTCTCTCTTTTTTTTTTTCTTTTCAATTTTTACCTCATTTGCATGGTTTTTTAATTGTCCTGTTGCTTTCTACTTTTCTATCACTTGTCAACTTCCTTATTTTGCTCTCTCTGGTTGAAATATTGCATGTTGCAACTCTTTTTTGGAATGCTCTACTTAGTTAATGAACCATTGTGACACTTGTTCTTTGTATCATTGGATTTTTTTTTTTTTGGAAGTGGTGGGGTACTTTATCTGAGATATCTTTTAAAGGAGCAAACATCAATTTGAGTTTGTTTCCATCAGGTATTCATATGGTCTCTACACGAGCATCCAAAGACACTTGTGCACGTATATTTCAAGTGTTTAGGTCTGAGATTAATAGGAGACTGTCTTCCAATTTGAGATTGTATTAGTAGTCAATTGTTTTTATACTATAGGTAAATTTGTTGGCTGAGTGAATTGTACAGGAGGATAGTTGTATGCTAGCTTTCTAATAGTTGTCTCCCAAGTACCTCAAAGTAGTTCAATATGCATACAAAATGGACTTGTATTAAACGAATGCAACAAAGTTTTCACTGCATTGAATAGTTTTTAAACAACAGAAAATGATTTTGACTTTTGAGCATCTCACCAAAATACAGCTTGGATTAGGGGCTAGCTAGTTTTCACTTGATTGAGTGATTTTTAGATTACAGAAAAGGATTTAACTTTTGACCATCTCACCAAAATACAGTCGTAACCAATGAAATGATTTGTTTCTGAGCCCCGACTAGCTTGGATTGGGGGTTAGTGAAATTAAGTGAAGTTGAACTTTGAATGAAATTGCAAGTTTCCTGTATACACATACACATGTTGAAAGGGTTCAAGAAATATGCCCCTTATTTTCACAATCATTTGCTCCTTTATTATGTAGTTCTTGCAGTGAGTTTTGCAGCTGCATGGTTGCTGTGGTGTTTTGTATCCAGCACACATGCTTGTCCATAATATATGTTATTTCCAAAATACTGTAATATAGTTTTTTTTTTTTCTTGGGTTTAGTTCGACTATAATTTTTTCCACAGAGAAGCTTTTGTGATATGATGCTAAGCACAAGATTTCTTGTTCTTTTATGCCATGCAAGTGAATTTCTCACTCATTTATGTCTTACAGATGAATCTTAATTTATTTTGTAGATTGACTTGAGAAGGGCTAATAACACTGAAATTATGCTCACAAAAGTGAAGATGCCTCTTTCGGATATGATGGTAAGATGGACATCTTGAGATTTTTTTATTGATTGAAGCTTCTCTTTGCTCAGCTCTTCTTCTTCATCTTCCTCCTTTTCAGTTTCCTTTTAATTGATGGACTTGGACATAATTATCTTAACCTGTCTGCGTCACATGATTATGGACAGTTGATAACTTTTGAAACTTTTGAAATTTGTATTTATGAAATAATGTCATTCGTTTTGTGGTCTTGTCCTCTATATCAGTAGAAAGGCTTCCTCTTTGAATTCGAAACTGACCAAGTTCAAGATATTCCCTTATTTTTAAAGCACTTTATAGCACATTTTACAGGTGCTTTTGGGGCAAATGGAATTGAAATTGTTGTAAGGGATGGGCTAGCCATTTCTGGACATTAGACTATATTATTCTTTGATTGGAATTAGCTTTGCATTTAAGATGATTGAGATATGTATAAAGAATTTTCCTCCTATCTAATTTGAATCTGAATATATGTACTTTTTTTTAAGGGCCTGAATGTCATAGCAATGTGAGAAGAGCTTGTAATCTGTGTGTGGGATTTTGTCAGATACTGTAGTTGATCCTATACAACTAACGAATTAGCTTTTCTTCATGTTAGATTCATGGATAGAAAGATTTAGTAATTTTACCTGTGTGACAATTAAATTGTATTAAATATTACCAATTTTGTATGGGTATATCTTCAGGCTGCAGTACTGGCCATGGATGAGTCAATATTGGATGTTGATCAGGTGGAAAATCTTATAAAGTTCTGCCCTACTAAGGAGGAGATGGAACTTCTCAAGGTGAAGCTTTGAATAAATTGTGACTATTTTTCTTCTATTTTTCTTTGAATTGTGCCTACCTCCAGGGCCTTAGTGCAGGAGCCTCGTATGTTAATGTGCCACTTTTTTCATCTATTTGAGGTTTCTTCTGACATTTTGTCAGCAATTGGCTCTCAAGGTTGAATCAGACATTTGATAAATGATTCCTTTTTGTATCACAGGGCTACACTGGTGACATAGAGAACCTTGGAAAGTGTGAACAGGTGTGCAAAGATTGTATATGTGGCATCTTTACAATTATTCATCTTTGGATGATATGCATTTGTCAGGAAGTTGTAAAGTTTTTCCTTTGGCTTATTTCAAATCTTTGAAAGTTTGGCATATGATTTTTCCTTCTTCAGAACTTATGTATATCACTTTTGATCATGTATTTGGCTTCCTTTTGTTAATTTAGGAATTGTATGAGAAGTGCGTGAAAGTTTGATATAGAGATTTCAGTTTTTGTATTGGTACCTTTAGTTCAACTTCTAGAAGATAAAGCATGCTCAGAAGGGTAAATGGAGGACTGGGCAGTGGAACTATAAGTTTATATGATGCTAGATGAGCCTTAACCTGTTGGTTTCTTGTATAATATGAATGCAGATTCCTTATGTTGACTTTTCATATTTGATACAGAGTACATATGTTATGATTTCTTTTTGTCCCTGTTCAGTATTTCTTGGAGCTGATGAAAGTGCCACGCGTTGAGTCAAAACTAAGAGTATTTTCTTTCAAAATTCAGTTTGGCTCTCAGGTGTGGCAGTACTTGCATTGTTAGTATTATGATTGTGAAACATCTCCCCTCCCCAATCAAAAGAGAATTGGCCGTACCTGTCTCACTGTTGATCTGTTGTGCAGATTTCAGAATTTAAAAAGAGCTTAAATACTGTAAACTCTGCATGTGATGAGGTATGTCACTTACTGCTGAAACTCTCCAAGCTGCTTTGTGCATTAGTCTTCTGTCTAAGTGCCTTTCTGTCATTCAGGTTCGAAATTCCTTCAAGTTGAAGGAGATTATGAAGAAGATTCTTTATCTTGGAAATACATTGAACCAAGGCACTGCAAGGGGTAAGCACTTCAAGTTCTTATAAGTGTTCCTTTCCCTATAGTAATAAAATTGGAACATTGGCTCTGTTCCTGGTAAGTTGGCTATTATTAGTTGTTGTTTTGGTGTTTCAGAATATGGGGAAAATGGATTCTTTGCATGTTTCTGCTACAATAATGACAAATTATCACCACCATCTGTGTACTTATTTTTCATGTGAAACTTACAAAAAGAAGAGCTAAAATGTTTGTCTTGATGCCAAAAATGTTGAATTGACTCCTACTTCAGCAGCATCAAACTGTGTTTTGTTCTGGGGAGTATGCAGATCTATATATAATCCTGCAGTGTCCCCCCCCCCACATGCGGGCAGCACAAACAAAAGAAATAATAATAATAGAGGAAAAACCTTTTGAAAAGCGAAGTTGTTTGGTTTTATGGATGCTGAAATAAATTCTCTATATTCTTAAGGTACCATATCTTTTCTTGATGCAATGCAAGCTGATTGCAGGAAAGTGTCCACTTGTTTGTAGTTGCACAGTACAATGTGATTAGGATAAGAAAAGAATACCAGCACTTACAATTTTGTTTTTTCTTTACTGCTCCATATTAGATACTGCCTTCTTGTTATTTTTTTACTGGTGACTAATACTCATAGTTCTTTTAGAATTTAAAAGGCGGTGCAATGAATAAATTTTCAACATCTTTTATGTACAATTTATGACAAAATGCTTCCAATTTTGCAGGTTCTGCAGTTGGATTCAAGTTGGATAGTCTTCTAAAACTCACTGATACACGTGCTTCTAATAGTAAGATGACACTTATGCATTATCTCTGCAAGGTACAGTTAGTCACTGATTTTAGGTTTTATCACTGTTGTTCAGAGCATATAAAGTCCTGGTCTGGCACATAATGTCCATATTCTTCACCACCTGACAGCTGAAATTTTTGTGGTGGACATGAGGTCTTATAGCAATTGAAAAATGCAGTCACAAGGACAATTTTCCATCTAAATTGTAGAATGCCTTGGTGTATTAAGCACGGGAACAATTACTTTTGCAGCAAATGAACAGTTGTAATGTAGTACTATTGATGAGGGAATATTTTTCACATTTCTGATGTAAACTTGGTGATGGAGAAAATTATTGGTGAGGATTATATTGATGTGGTTCCTACTGAATATTAAATGGCAACTGCTATGAAAGAAACTTAAAGGTAAACCACCATTCAGAGTGGTGTATCATGGTATCACACTTGTGCAGCAAGAAGTTGCAAGGGCCACAAGAGCACAGATCTATTTTTTTCTCTTCCAGCATCTTTTGTGCCATGTTAGACATTTTAATATTGGTTTTTTGTTTAAATTTGACCTCAAATTTGGTTCTCTGGTGCCTTCAGGTACTAGCTGCCAAGTCACCAGCACTTCTAGATTTTCACCTGGACCTTGTTAGCCTTGAGCCCGCATCTAAGGTTCACAAATGATTTTGTTGGTAATTTTTCAACCTGTGCTTGTATTAAGTTGAGACTGAGCACTTGGCTCCTTGCAGATACAATTGAAGTTTTTAGCAGAAGAAATGCAAGCTATCATCAAGGGTTTAGAAAAAATAAATCAGGAGCTGGTAGCATCAGAAAATGATGGTCCTGTGTCCGAAGTTTTCTGCAAGGCAAGTAAATACAATTTTTCCTGTTTAGGATTCTCAGACATCTTGTTTGAAGATTGATCATTTGTCTTTCTGTGTTGAACGAGCATGGGCTTGGGAGTTAGGCTTCTTGTTATGACTTATGATTCTATGTATGGCCATTTGTTGCATTTCATTAGCTCACTACTTGACTTGGTTTTCTCATAGTTAAGATACTTGTCTAAATTTTTTATCCTTTTTGTTTCCTGAGGCCATTTGATCCTGGACCACACTTCATATTTACTTGCTTCATTCATGAGAGCTTGTTAACTTTCCTGTGGACTTGTTGCTATTTTTGATTTGTCTTTCTTTTATTAGCATTTTCTTCCATGTCTAATGTGCTATTTTGTGTATTTTAGACATTGAAAGAATTTATCTCTGTGGCTGAGACAGAGGTGGCATCCGTGACAAATTTGTATTCTGTGGTGGTAATTTTCTGACCATTTCTTTGGCATGCTATTAGGTAGTGTTGCATATCGTTGGTGTCATTAATCACTTTGTTATGGTTGACAGGGTAGAAATGCAGATGCCCTTGCTCTATACTTTGGTGAGGATCCTGCCCGTTGCCTGTTTGAGCAAGGTACACCATAGCATTACTGAATTTTGATGCCAACACCAAGATTTATGAGATCTATATTTGGATGGGATTAGAAAGGGTGCTTTATAGTAATAGTGTGCTTCAATATAGACACCTTGTCTTTTCTTTTTGTCCTTTCGGAGTTATACCTTTTCCACAAAGTTATTTGTAAAAGTAGTGTCAATTGTGTTCTCCATGGACTTTTGGCTGGCCTCATGAACATTGGGTCTATTGTCATGAGTGCAGTCCATGGTAGGCAAGTGCAAATGGGAAAAGAAATAACTAAATTAGAGTTATGTCTCATTGTTCTGGATGGTTTCAGTGATTATATTGAAAAATAAATAAATAAATAAATTGAGAAGATTGTAAAGAGGTCTTAATTGACAGGCATCTATTTGTGTGTTTGTGTGTGTATGTGAGAGGAGAGAGAAAAGAAAGGGGCTAGGGGAAAGTAAATTTCATGCTTTTCTAGCTTTCAATAATAATTTGTGTTTATTTGCTGTTATGTTTTGTAGGACAGAATCTAAATTGATGTGTTTTTTAACACTGTAATGATCAATGCAGTTACCACGACTCTTTTGAATTTTGTGAGGTTATTTCGGAAAGCCCATGAAGAAAATCTTAAACAGGCTGAATTGGAGAAGAAGAAAGCAGATAAGGAGGCTGAAATGGGGAAGGCAAAGGGAATAAATCTCACAAAGAAGAGTGTGAAACAGACGTGAATCAAGTTATTCTTTCCCCTGTTATGGAATTTGAACTTCCCCCTTATGGCAGACTTCTGCCACAGTGTTTTTATTTAGGTGCGGCAAATGGTACTGCTAATGACTTGTCAAAGTGCTCTATCCTCCAGTGCAGTACCTTTTTCCAGTGTAGTACGAAGACAAGCCTTATGAGGGGATGTTGACAATGTGAAAAGCCTATTCATCACATCTGGTGATTTTGGAGGTGTTTCCGCAAGGGGAGAAGACTATTCCTCAGGTCTGGTGATTTTGAAGGTGTGTCAACTGTGATATTTTAATGATTGACGAGGCCACATGCTATTGTTTACATGGATTATGCAATTGCTTACTGTAAGTAAGCAAATGCTGAGGGGTAGCACAGATTTGCTGCACAGTTTATGAAGATTATAGATTTGGCCCCTGTGCCATCATTTTATGGAGAAGGTTTGTGGCATTGGCATATCCTTCATAGAACAGGATGTCCTGTTTCAGGCTTTCACCGTCCGTCTGGCATAAAGTTTTTCAGCAGCAGAGCGGATGCCTTTCATCATGTAAAGCACAAAGTTCTACTGTAGCACAAAGCCATGTACAAAGCTCTAACCCTCCCTTAATCTGTAGATTTCAATTCTTTTCCTGTAACATAAAAGGTGTTCTCCTTTCCCCCATTTTTGTCGTTCCTCTAGTTGAGATTTTGACATAACCCGTCCCAAAGCATGTTGTATAGGTATTCAGGTTCAGATAAGAGCGATTGGTAGACGGGTTGCTCAGTGTAATTGTAAGATAGCTTAGGAATATAGGTTGGTAGATTTGGATTTTTCTTTTTTCCTTTTTGGTTGTTTCTTTCTTGAGTTTTTCATGAATGAAAAGAGGCACCCCAATTCCTGGCTTCTGTATTTTTCATGAACGCATTTGTATTGACGAGTTTTAGACATGAGTTTATTGAACTAATTATTAGTTACATATTTTGAAACTTTTTATTTGTAGGTCAAATTAAAAATTAAATTACATATATATATACTGTCTCTTATACACATCTCATATGCTCGCTTGCCGTCATTAGTTGGTGCACTTCAAGCAAGGAGGACTGTCGATCGTAAATTTAGAATGCATAAAAAGAAAGGGTCAGGAGGAAGAAAACAAAGAGATAATGAGACAACGAACGAACATAATTAACCTATACATTATAGGTTTTATGTTGCTTCTGTCTCTTATACACATCTAGATGTGTATAAGAGACAGATATATATATATGTGATCATCATAATAATGTAAATAATGTAATATAAAATCGTGTAAAAAGTGTTAAATTTATTGTGTACATATAATAATAATAATGAATCTCGATAAATAAGTCAAGGGGGTACTGGTTGGGCTCACTCGAGTAGTAATTCATCCTTGATATTTTCTTCTTCTCTTTTTCTTCCCTTTTAACACACCTAAAATAAAAAGAGACGTCAAGAAGAAATTAATTGGGCACACTCTCGTAGTAGTCTGTGCATTCTAACTCACGCCTGCCTGTTTTGCATAGTTCATATGCTCGCTTGCCTTCATTAGTTGGGGCACTTCAAGCAAGGAGGACTGTGGATCGTAAATTTAGAATGCATAAAAAGAAAGGGTCAGGAGGAAGAAAACAAAGAGATAATGAGACAACGAACGAACATAATTAACCTATACATTATAGGTTTTATGTTGCTTCGCTATGAATCAAAACCCTCTAAGGCCATTATGGATGCCTGTGATAGAAAAAGGTGGCAACTCTTCACCCCAAATTTATTTGCTTCTCATGTTATCACAATGATGAAAAAGATATACGAAATCTTTTAATCTTCTATTGTTGGTTTCTGCCACTAGGAATTTTTGCTTGCGCGTTCTGGCTCCAAACTTTACTACTAAACTCCTTATGAAGAGACATTGTTAATCATGGATTGATAAATAATAACAGGACTTGAATACATAGACGGAGACTAATGGACAGAAGCTGACTTCAGCAACATTAAAAAAAATTATATAGATATTTTGTTCAAATTCATTCAACAATTTGCAATAAGACTTATGGTATGTGCAATGAGTCATAAATTGTTTTTTTTTCTTTTTTTTGGTTAACAACTTTCAATCGGTCTTATTACTTCATCTAGCCTCTGTCCAGCTAACTTTTCTAGTGATTAAAAAAAAAAAAAGAAAAAAAGAAAAAGCAATTTCTCTCCAATTTTTTCTTCTGTCGTTATAAAACACCAAGTTGTGACCGGAAAAAATAAACAGAAAGGAAGAAATGAACCATGTACAAACAATGTAACAAAGGGAAACAAAAGAAATCAACCAAAGAACTTGATCCAATGCGCTTTAAATCATTTTGTGCTTCATGGAAATTCTCGGGAAACCTTTAGGCTCAAATACCCACCAATGTTTTCCTCTGCAATTTCAATCCTGTAGGCGAATCTGCTATCTTGATCTGTGCAGCAAGTACTTGCCTTGCAACTCTTGTAAAAATTGTAACTCAAAATGGTGTCAAGAACAAGAAAGATTGAATACAGGTAGGCTATGAGCATTCCCTCCAGAGCCATCAAAGAGCCTGGCGTTTCACCCTCATGAAAAGACCTCGTGACCCGGTATTGGAACAAAGCTTCAACTCCAGCCAGGGCTAAATTGACAGGCAGTGCCAGTGTCAATGAAGTCGAAGCCTTGTCACCAATCATCACGCAAGCCTTGAGAATTGCTGTGTATCCTCCATTTTTTTCCACGCCCGATAAGACTAATGCCAAGTTGCATATTATCATCGTATTGGCAAGAATTATGGAATAAAGAAGTGCTCCAGAAGCTGACAGAAAGAAGAAGCTGGCGGGTGTAGAGAATCCAAGTCCATCAAGAAAGTTGAAAGAAAGGAACCAGAGACAGAGGGCTGTCGCATTGGCAGAGAGAATCAAGAACGAATTGAATATGTAGGTGAAGAAAAGTGGCCCAAAGATGGACAGAACAGAAGAAAATGATGGTGGCACAGATGGTTTTTGTGGATGACCAATAAGAGATTGAATTACAGATGCTTTGGCTATCAGAAAAAAAGTGAGGGTAAAGGGAAGAGTAAAGATATTGGCAGAGATTGTCTGAGAGAGCTTGAGATTGAGAAGGGTGAAGAATCCTGAAGAAGGAGGGAATCCTGCTGCCTGGAAGAGAGTTTCCAGGCGACTGTATAGTATCTGCAGCAAAGATGTAGGGAAAAAAGATTGTGTTGAGAGGAGAATTGAGGCTGAAAAAGGCAAGGCAAGAAGGGCAGAAGTTGTGGTGAAGTACTGATAGTCCTTGAGGAATGTGTGGATTGATCTTCTGATGATCTTGCCAGGCTTTTCCATTGGAATTCTTGAGCTATCTTCCATTGAAGAGAAGGAGATGGGCATGTGAAAAGAGTGCTTCGCCTATTGGGTTATATTTCAGAGAGTAGGGTGCAAGGCACTCATATGCTTGCCTCTCTCCTTAATTTTGAAGTCTTTCTTTTATGAGTTCTTATCTCTCTCTCTCTCAATACCCAAATTTTTTGGGTAGGTTGGAGGAGATTAGGGGGTTGGTTATATTTGGATTAGCAGATAGGCCAAATATATATTTATTTATTTATTATTTTTTTCTGCAGAGTTGGGGTGGTTTTGGAGCATTGATTTTAACAACAGGGTGTTTTAACTCTTTTGGAGTCATTGTGTATCTTCGTTATCTCCAAGTTCGCATATTAGTTGGCCAAAACAAGGACACTTTGCTTTTGCAAGGCTACCATTTTTCTTGATTTAAAGGTAACATTGATAGAATACGGCCAATAATTTTTCTTTAGAGAAGAAGAAGAAAAAAAAATAAAAAAAAAATAAATAAATACACACACACACACACACACACACTGACAGATTGGATTGGCTTATTCAAATCTTGGCAATGTAAAGAGTTGGGACTCCGGAGCATAATGGGGTGTGGTTATTTTGGTTAATTAGATAAACATATGCCAACTAAACAAAGCTAAGAAAAAAAACCTGCAAAGATGGTGTGGCTTTTAGGCATTGTTTTTTTTTTTTTTTTAACAAGGAGTCTCTCTGTTTTTTTTTTTTTTTTTGGGTCCTCTTTGGCAACAAGGTGGCACATCAAAATCGCGATTTTCTTGGATTAAGATTACATACTTATTGAGTTAAGCCGGTTTTATTACTATATACAATATATATCAATCTATATATTACTAAAAAAGAAAAAAGAAAAAAGAAAAAGAAAAAGGAAAAAGAAAGAAAGAAAGAAAGTGACCCAATTATAAAACGTTAAGGGGCAAGTAGGGTCATTGCTCCTTTCCGGTGAAGTTTCACATGGTAAGTGACCTAATTCTCAATTCTTAGCTTTCAAGTGAGCTTTTAATAATTGGTGCAAAGAGAAAATGAAATAAGACAGATATTAAATTCAAAAGATGGATGACCTTCTTTTTGTTGAATCAGGAAATTGTGATCTGGAGAAAAGAATTAAATATAGTCCATATTCATTAAAAGAAAATAACATCAGCCATTTGATTACCATAATTCTGGACCCCAACATCCAATCACCTCCATCCATTACGTGGGTCCTGCCTCTTGAATTCTTTTAAACTTCATCTTTGCCATGATTGCTGCTTTTCTAGCCTACTTGGGCTGTGGTTCTTAAAGTGATAAATATTGTCTCTGTGTGTGTGTGTGTGTGTGTGTGTGTGTGTGTGTGTGTGTGTGTGTGTGTGTGTGTGTGTGTGTGTGTGTGTGTGTAATTCCTATATAAAAAGATGGAAGTAAAACTGTTTAGCAATTGAATAAGATTTTCATAATAAAATTGTACTAAATTAGTTGTATCATTATTAATTATTTTTTGCACATGGTTTTTGGTATAGAAAAAATAATAATTACAAACTAAGTAAATAACAAGAATAAAATGATAGAGGAGTTATGGTGCATTTTTTACCTGTGAATTTTTTCTTATAGAGGCTAGAAAATAGTTACCAGATGCTCCCCGGATATAGAAAATTCCAATCAATCCTCGTACATGACATTTAAAAAATCATTAGATAACCCTAACACTTTCATTTCAAACCCATTAAAGTTCAAAAAGATTATCTTAGAATTTTAAATCAGCTGAGAGATCAAACGAAGCTCTACTAGACAATTTGAACTGTGAACAAAACTTGTCTGCATATATATATTTTACAAAAAAGAAAGAAAAAAAATTTGAAAGTCAAATGATTTCATTCTATAATAATCTTAATTTATGAATAGTTGTTGTACATGTAAATTCAGTAGATTCAAGTGAATATAAAAATTTTTATATTGTATCTTTCATACGAAACTAATTTACACTAATATAATATAAAATATAAAATTATAAGTATAATTTATTTATTTATTTTATATTTATTTATTTATTTAAATCTGTCGAGGCAGTTTGAATCTTGACGGAGGAGCATAGGGCCCCAAGGCGAGCTAGGGGCAGAATGAATGAATGGATTAATTGTTGGATCGTGTGTGGGGCCCGGGGGGAGAAGATAGACAATGACAAGAAATCCTACGGTGGTTGTTGCGCAGTCGGTTTGACTTGTTTGTGTTTGTTTGGCGGAGAATCTTTTAAACATTCTCAAGCGTCATCATCGTATATGCCCATGAAAAATGAAGAAAAGTCCGGTCCTAAATTTTTGAATTTTTTTATTTTTTTTGGTTAACAATTATGGGAAAGCAAATGACAGAAACTGAACCACCTTTAACTATATATATATATATCACAATTTAATATTATAAATTGAGACCACATTTCATACATGAGACATAATAATAAAATTAAACTAATTTATTATTTACTATAATATGGTATGTTATATACTAAATACATCGTATTTGAAACAAGTAGTTAATAAAAATTAATCAACTTATCATAAGAATAGAAAGTATCATTTTGTGGGAAATGAACAATTTGGAGAACTATTTTGATGGGTCCTAGTAGAATACCGATTATTTTCAATGTACACAAAATCAGTATTTCAAGATTAAAATTAAATTGAGAAATGAGAAATTAAAAATTAGAAATCCTAAACTCAGAATATATATATATATATATATATATATATATATATATATAGAGTGTGTGTGTGTGTGTGTGTGTGTGTGTGACGGATTAGATGTAAAATGTGACAGTAAACTTAAATAAGCATAACTAATGAGCAGCAGGAACTCCATTGCTTTTCACCCTTTTCAATTTGGTAACGGATGCTTTTCATGAGTTGCATTATCGCTTTCCTTAACAATGCTTGCTCCAGGAATGCCTAGTAATGTAAGCCTATATAATATAATAAATCAAACCCCCTTTTATCTATATCTATATATATATATATATATATAATAATAATAATAAATAACAAAAGAAGAAGAGCTCATCAGTTGGTGGTTGGCATCTAGAGGCCTCTCCATTAAGTTCGTTGAACCAGTTGTGTCTGTGGATTTGATTTTTTTTTTTTTTTGGGTTAAATAAACACCAGTATAAAATCCACGCACTGCTATTAATGTCAGCGTTTACATTACGTCCCACCACCTTAAGCTATTCATTCGGCAAGGCAGCGGCAGTTAGGGCCTGGGCTCAGGAAACTCTCATATTCAATTAAAGCCTATAATATTGTTTAAACTCCATTTCACCATCGATCGGGCTTCCCTCGAACGAATGGACCTTTATATATATAGTTTATTTGATGGTGATGAGGCTTATATTTGATAAGTAAATTGCCCCCTTTGGCTACAATTTCGTATTTACCTGTTGTGGCAGATTGTTTAACAGGAATTTTATGGTATGACTGATCTGTTGATTGGGTGGTAGGTTTACTTCTCCATGTTTCTGATAAACCCTAATCAACTTCTTATGCTAATAGTCTCACAAAGCATAGTTCTATCATCACTCTAGATGTCTGATACTGTGGGACAATAGTATCTTTGAGTTGTACTTTTCTGCATAAATGTTTATTCTTATTAAAATATCTTGATTTTGTATTCAATTTTTGATGGCTCTGTTTTTTTTTTATTTGTGTTTATTTCACCTCTATTTGTTTAATATTTTAGAGTACAAAAATCTCTAGAATTGCAGCAAAGGTTTTTTTTTTTTTTTCTGCTCCTTCAAACATGTAAGAATGAATTGTGTAATCGAAGATACCGGATGGATTACAAAGGTGGTTATATTACCAATGCACTTCTTGTTGATTGGTTAAAAATAAGGAAGCCAAAGTAGTTGTGGGTTTCAAGGTCCAACGCGAAACTCGCTATCCGTTAAGCCTCCATTCATCTTTCTGCTTTACCAATTCTCCACTCCCCCTCTCATCCATCCGAACAATTCTAACAAAAACAATCTCTCCATTTCCATTTCCTACAGACAAACCTGCACGTCCCTTTCCCCCTCACTTGCTTCCAACTATCTCTCAAGCTGACATATCCATTTCGTAACCTTCCATTCCTCCTTTCTTGGAGGAGTGTTTCAAATAAAACCACCACCCCACCAACACCAGCTCCACCATAACATCCCGCACTGCCCTGAGATAATGGGAGGTCAGCACCATAGGCTGTCGTCAAGGCCTCAACGAGCCTCCTCCCTTTTGCTTCTTTCCCTGTGTTTCCAGCTTTTCATCCTTGCAAATGCGAAAAATGATCACAATTCACCTTCTTCTCCTTCCTCTTCTAACTCTTCTTCTTCACTACCGGCTTTCTCTCCTCCTGACAACTATCTAATTAATTGTGGATCTCCACAAGATACCAAGCTTCAAGATGGCAGAACCTTCAAATCTGATTCTTCTGCTCGAAGTTACCTTGACACCCGCGAAGAGGTGCAAACTTCGGTTGATTCCCTTCCTACAAATGCATCTTCTAATTCTTCTTTTCCATTGTTTGCACTAACTCTATATCAGTCCGCGAGGATATTGACTTCTGAATCAAAATACAGTTTTTACATCACTCGTCAGGGTTGGCATTGGATTCGGCTTTATTTTCATCCACTGCCTCACCTCCAATACAATCTGACAAGTGCAGTTTTCAGCGTCAATGCAGACCAGCTTGTTCTCTTGCATGACTTCTCTCTGCGGGATAATGTAACATTGGTTTTCAAGGAATACATATTTAATGCTTCCAGCGAGAGATTTTCCCTTATTTTCAAGCCCAAGAAGAATTCTTTTGCATTTATCAATGCCATTGAGGTTGTCTCCGTGCCTGACGGTCTTATCTTAGATTCAGCATCCACTGTCCCCCAAGGGGGAACTTTCAATGGGCTGTCTCAGTATGCTTTTGAGGTTTCTTATAGGTTGAACATGGGAGGGCCTGGCATTACTCCAAAGAATGATACATTATCAAGGACATGGCTGCCTGATACAGAATACAATGTCTTTCCTCAAGGGGCTCAAAACGTATCTATTGCTCCCAGTTCCATCAAATATCCTCAGAGTGGTGCGAACCCATATACTGCCCCAAATTGGATTTATGCAAGTGCAACTGAGATGGCAGATTCCAAAACCATGCAACCAAACTTCAATCTCAGCTGGCAGATGAGCGTTGACCCAGGATTTTCGTATCTCATCAGAATGCACTTTTGTGACATTGTGAGCAAGTCCCTCAATGACTTATACTTCAGCGTGTATATAAACAGCTTAATAGGCGTTTCAAGTCTTGATCTCTCATCTATCAACAATGCCCTAGCCACGGCATATTACATGGATTTTGTACTTAATGCCTCATCCATCAACAATGGTTCCATTAAGGTTCAGGTAGGCCCTGCTTCTAGTGTGAATTATGGCTTGACCAATGCTATTCTTAACGGATTGGAGGTCATTAAGATGAGCAATTCAGAGGGAAGTTTGGATGGCTTGTTTGCTTCTGATGGGTGGTCCTATGGAGGCAAACCAATGAAGATTGTTGCGGGTGTTGGACTTGCAATAGGGGTGACAGCAATGCTGTTCCTTGGGATAATTTTCATCCGATGGCAAAAAAGGCCTCAAGATTGGGAGAGACGTAACAGCTTCTCATCATGGCTCCTCCCCCTCCATGGAAGTAACTCTGGTTTCCTGTCCAGCAAGAGCAGCTCTTGGAAATCTAGCATCTTTGGTTCCCGGAAAAGCAAAAGTGGTTATTCTAGTTACTTTACTAATCAAGGTCTTGGAAGGTACTTCACTTTTAGTGAACTTCAGAGTGCCACACAAAATTTTGACGATAAGGCAGTAATTGGTGTTGGTGGATTTGGAAAGGTTTATTTAGGAGTGTTGGAAGATGGAACTAAGCTTGCGATAAAACGTGGAAATCAAGGATCGGAGCAGGGCATAAATGAGTTTCAGACAGAAATACAAATGCTTTCCAAGCTCAGACATCGTCACCTTGTATCACTTATTGGCTTCTCGGACGAACAATCAGAGATGATTCTTGTGTATGAATATATGGCTAATGGCCCATTTCGTGATCACCTCTATGGCTCTAGCAAGTTTCCTCTGTCATGGAAACAACGTCTTGAGATTTGCATCGGTGCAGCTCGTGGGCTACATTATTTGCATACTGGAGCAGCGCAATGCATCATCCACCGTGACGTAAAAACCACCAATATTCTTCTTGATGAGAACTTTGTTGCCAAAGTTTCCGATTTTGGCCTCTCGAAAGATGCACCAATGGAGCAAGGCCATGTGAGCACAGCTGTGAAGGGTAGTTTTGGATATCTCGATCCCGAGTACTTCAGAAGGCAGCAGCTCACTGAGAAATCAGATGTCTACTCTTTTGGTGTAGTCCTTTTTGAGGTGTTATGTGCCAGACCTGTCATAAACCCCACATTGCCTAGGGAACAGGTGAATTTGGCCGAGTGGGCAATGCAATGGCACAAGAAAGGCATGCTTGAAAAGATAATCGATCCTCGCATTGCTGGAACCATTTGTGCAGGATCGTTGCAGAAGTTTACAGAAACTGCAGAGAAATGTTTAGCCGAGCATGGTGTTGACAGGCCGGGAATGGGTGATGTTTTGTGGAACTTGGAATATGCTTTGCAGCTTCAGGAGGCTTCCTCCCAAGCTGCTGCTCCAGAAGACAAGAGTGCCAGCCTCATTGCCCTGGAAACGCCTAGTGAAGAGAATTCTTTTGTGGTCTCCGTTGATTCGAGTAATGATAATTCTGAAACGACAGCTGGTTCTCCTTTGTTCTCTCAGATTTCCCATTTTCAAGGAAGGTAACGACGGCTTTCACACCAAAGAACCTGGGCAGCAAACATTCTCCTGGGCAGAGCTCTTCATGCATAAATCAGACAAGTAAATCTAGGATCTTCTTAATCTTAATCTGAAATTTAGTCATTGTCATTCTACCCATCCACTTTGCTTTCAAAAGAGAAAATAGGGAAAAAAAAAAAAAAAAAACTCCACTTTAAGTTTAGGCAAGAGTCAGTAGGATACGCCGGGGTTCATCACTAGACTAATGAAGAACCCGAGTGGCAACCAGTAGTTGATGAACATCAACCGTCACTGGTGATTGACGGAGACTGAAAATTGTGCTGAATTCAAAAGAAGATACTGTTTTTCAACTATTCTAGCTTGGACCATCATTTACCACTGTCACCGGTTGTGACAAATTGCTATCTGATTCTAATGATAGTTGAGCTAACAGGTTGCAAAATAAATCTCTGGCGATATTCATTCTGCCTTGCTTTGAAATTGGAAATTATGCCGACTGTGACAAAATGTACGGTAAAAACAAGTGGAAACAATTAAGAATCTTCAAATTTTGACTTTGGAACAGTTATTAAGTATAGTTTAGTGACTATTAACAATAAAATGTAACATATAAGATTGAAACTTTAACCTTAATTTATTATAAGCTTTTCTCTTGCATTTCAACGACACTTGGAACAACTCCAGATCTGGCAGGACAGCAACTTGCCAGACAACCCTCTGTCGTCTCGCAATCTCAGATAGTAGTGTTATCACAACCCAACCCTGATCCTATTGTACCAAGTAAAAGAACAATTCTCCAACATTTTGAGGCACGTCTTCGTTAAGAGTATATTTTGCATTTTTTATTATTATTCCATTTTCAAGACACTTTTGCTTCAAAGAAGAATCAACTTCATATTCTATTTACATCCATTGTTGGTCAAATAAAATATACAATAACCAGGATAGTTTTGTATCTATCAGACCCCTCCTCCCCACCCCTCCAAAGAAAAAAACAAAAAATAATAATAGTAATAAAGCAAGTGCTTCCAAAAGAATTTCCATGATAATACATAAACATATATATATTCATAAAATTCGAACAAGTAAATATTGAATGACTCAATTTATCATTAATAATAAAATTTAAAGCTAAAATTAAAATTTAGGCCACTAAACCATAGTTTGGACCAAATTATGCATATGGCCCACGATCCTCCGTGTAATCTGGACCTATATGTCTCTTTTGGGGGATTGCCCTCTTTTACTGCCACGCTACGCTTACGAGAACAAACATCTCCGACTTAGAAGCTCAGCATCTACTTACAAGTCTCTCTCTCTCTCTTTTTCTCTATCTCTCTGTCTGTCTCTGTTTTTTTATTTCACATTGGCTGTTTGAAGAAGAAGAAGAAGAATGGTGGAGGTGGAACATGATCATTTGTTTTTTGATAGTCTAACGATAGGAAATGACTTGGAGTTGTTGGACCACTCTCACCATTCTTCCTCCATTCCCGATCCCTCACAAACAGCTTACTACGACAAGTCCTTTTTAAAGCAGCGGCAGCAACGGTCCATGGTTCTTATTAGAGACGCCTCTCTCGCCGGCAATAACTCCGCCGCAGACGATGATTTCCACGTTTTCCCTCCCAGCAGCCACGAAAATCTAATTCCCTCGAATTTCGATATCGAGCCCCACAAATACCCATCTCCGCCGTTGGCTTCTGCGTCCTCTCCGCCGCCCGTTTCCGACCCAAATCCTGAAAATTCTCCGCCTTTGTCGGTTTCTCCGTTTCTCGGATGGTGGGTCGTTGCCCTTGAGGTTCTGCGTTCGAAAATTGTTAATCTCGGGTCCCGTATCAGATGTAATGTTTTTGGTGACGGCCGTAATAGAACGGCATCCCATCCATCTTGGAACGTTGCTTTCGCGGCGGCGACTGTGGTGGCGTGGTGGTTGTGCGTGAGAATAAAGCGGCGGTGGCGGAGGAAAGAGCATGTGGGGCATTTGCTGCGGATTATCAGAGAGAAAGATGAGGTATGGTCTCTGTAAGTAAGCGCGTTTGTTATTGAGGTGTTTGTTTTAATGCTACTGTCAATCTTGTTTCCTTGGCAGAAGATTATTCAGCTCCTGAATGAAATGGCACAAATAAATGAAGAACTGCTAAACCGCCACAAGGCTCTGGCTACAAAACTGGCTGGTAGTGGCTGTTGATGACAGGAGGGTCAATTTCCATGGCTATTCTCTTTAGTGGAGAAGTGGGTTGGCATTGGCAATGTGCTCACGGTCACTGTTACTCAGTTAAATGCCAGCAACCTTTGCTTGGGATTCATTCAAACTGGCCTGGCTTCGATCCCATGAAATATTATCCAACTTATATTACGTTTAAGACAGGTGGAAGGCAAATCGTGAGCGCCACAACAGTGGTCGGCAAAGCCGGAAGAAGAATGTGGTTGACCATATGGGACCACTACCATCTGAGCTCTCGAAGATGGCCAAATGGAAAATCTGCATATTTTTTTTGACCTACATAAAACGTTTGGTCTGTATTGCTTATTGATTTGTCATATCCATGGTTCCATTGATATCCATTATTCTGTTAGCACTGCATTCCATTGCCCTTACCAATCTTTTTCCTGCTCTATTTGATCAGAGATGGATTGCTCAAGGCGAGCAATTAGTTAACAGAGATAGGAATTTTCGAGAGTGACAGCTTGGCGCAAATGACAACTTGTGAACTCGTGGCGTCATATGTATAAATCTACATGTTTGGGGATATAATTGCGGCCAAAATGACAACCAGAACTAATATTGCCACATAAGAGCTTAATAATATCCCATGGATGCTGCCTCTTGACGCTGCTGCTCCAATGGATAGCAAACTCAAACCAATTATGATTACCAACATACAACCAAATGATGTGAACCCCACGCAATACCTTGGCAATATAATTGAAGGGGCGCTCTTGCTGTCCTACGTTGGTAGCAACTCACTCCATACCGCGCTGCAAGGTGTGGCGTGCAACAGTTAGGTATAAATGTCAATTGCCACATCGATAATGAATAGATTAACAAGGGCAACGGGAAAATCAACAAATCTGTATCTCAAATTGGTCAACAGACCTGTGTGTCAAATATAATTAACTCTTCAATGATAGGGATCTCATACAATGTTCAAAACGATTGCTCAAGAGATTAACAAACAGTCAAAATATATACATGTCCGCCATAACAAACTCTTTGGTATTATCATGAAAAATCTTGAAGTGACTTCAACTCCACATAGCATGATGATGTGAAATAACCATAGGATTTCTGATTTCAGGTTTCTTTGCTTATGCAATTTTCTTCAGTAGTATGTAATTGCAGATCCTGGAAGTAACATCTACCATTACCTTCTAAAGCAAATGAACTGAAAGAATTGGATGACACTGATAAAGAGAGAAGTAAACAAAGGAATATAGCCTGCATCAGAAATTTCCTTCATTTGACTGAAAGGCAGCCTAAAAAAAACGAAAATTAATAAAAGAATTTTAACCACTTGTTCTCAGAAGCAGAACCAAGATGACAGAAAGCAAAATTTACCCAAAACATAAACTGGTATTACATTTAAATCTGCCTTTGATGAGGAACAACATTACCTACAAATTATGGCACATTGGATACATATTTCACCCGCTCTTTGATCCACTATCTCCCTTATCTACTCTTCTCGTGAACTGGATGGCGAATATCAAGTTTATCTACATATTCCAATGAAGTCGCAGTCTCATTTCTGATCCTCTTGATCTTGGGGCTCAACAACCCTCTGTGGCCAAAACCATAAAGCTTAAGCACTTGATTATCTGCAAAATTAAAAGCCCTCTCCATGCTTCTCAAGCATTGCTCAACAGGATAATCTCCATAGCTCCCACAAGGCTTGCAACCCACAAAATGGGTCACAAAAGGCCACCTTTCATCACCCAACCCAGGGTGATACTTCTCGATCATCTCCTCATATCGATCCACCAGTCCTGCCCAATAACCGTGCAAATAATACTGGTTCTCAATATAAACCTTATCCATCCACTGATCCTTCTCTGAAAGCAACAAATAAATTAAAGCCGATTGGTCATCTGCCTCAAATGTGGGTCTGCCCTTCAAATTTGCTGTCAAAATCTTTCCAGCCTCTTCCCTTATCGGACCCTTAGGACCCATTGGAGCCCAAGCATCAAGCAAATCTAAGCTCCACTGACAATTCCTGAACAAAAAGCTGCCAGTGTTCAAAGCAACCCAAGACTTCTGCTCAAAGAGCAAATCGGGATACCCATGAATCACCAAATTATGCTTATTGTACTTTGATAAGGGGATCTCGAAAACCATGTCAGTAAACATAGCATCGCTATCCATCCACCAAATCCACTCCACTTCAGGGTGTGATAGCATCAATCTCCTAATCATAGGCAATTTTGCCCAGTACCCAGCTAGCTCCTTATCCAAGTGAGCCAAGTTATAAACAATCTCAATCCCATGAATCCTACAGTAATCAATCTTGTTCTTTATTGCCTTTAATAAGTAGTGATCTCCGATCGGGTTATCACACGGGCTCGGTGGCGATCCAGTAAGCAGTAAAATCCTAGCTTTCCCATTAACAACATTAGGGAACTCAGGGTTTTGGTTAAGCCATACCTTGCGTTCCTGGTCCCAGTCAGCTATTTTGGGACCCAGGGTGTAAGTGACGTTGAGGGTGATCTCGGTCTCGGCGGGCTCGTCCGGGTCGGTGGGGTCTTTGTCTGAGCGGATCTCGGCAAGAATCCGGTTGGTCTCTTCAATGAGGTTCTGGTTGACGGCGTCGGCGTCGGAGCTGGTGAGGTTGCCGATGCCGATGGTGCCACGGAGGACGAGGATGGTGACGAAGCCACATAGGATGGTGATCTTTATGTTATTCAAGGTCTTGTGGATCTGCCTGCCACGCGGCATCATCATGCGGCCTGCTCCGCCGTTGGCCGTGACGGTACCGTTAGTGGATGTAAGTAGGCCTCCTCCTCCGCCGCCGCCGCCGCTGGCTCTCTTCTGGGGTATGAAGCTCTGTCGTCCCATTTTTACTTCACTCTCTCCAATTATTAACTTTGCTAATTGATTCCACTCAGAGAAACAGAGATATCCGATTTCACTTTCTTGCAAATGGGACAGTTGTTTAGCTTGTGGATCTAAAGTACATTTAATTTTGATGTTTGCCTTTGCATTTGTTTGTTTTTTTGGTGTCTACTTCACTTGAACCTAAAAAATCCTGTCTTTGATAGACCGACGCAAAAAGAGAAAGAGAGAGAGAGAGAGAGAGAGAGAGAGAGAGAGAAAGAGGGAAATCAGTACTCTAGACGACGGTGGTGGTGGTGGTGGGGACGGAACTGCGGGTAGCAGCGGCGGTGCAGAGGGAGAGAGGTTTTAGACAAAAGAGGGAATTGGACGACAGATGTCCAAAGAACAGAACCCGTGTAGACAACAAGTTATTAAACAAAAACTACCTGTCGTTTTGGAGGTCAGATGACGTGCGCTTTGTTGGATTCTATTTCAAGTATTAGGAAGATCTTGTTATATTGCATTAACTACTATCGATTGACTTAATGATGTTCTTCTCTCTTTGGGAAAGCTTGTGGCTTGGTGTGGGATGAAACCGACTTCAGAATTAAAGAAAAAAAAGATTCATCATACTTAATTGAAATTTGATCCTTTCTTGATGATTGATGGTTCATGTTAATCAAAGAGTGGGAAGTCCAGGAAAAGCACATGGGGCCAACTATGTCAGAATATGCCTGTCAATGGACAACCCCGTGTTGATTTTGAGGATGCTCTTCTCTGGAAAGTAAGACTCACATTAATACACTGATTTATTTTCTACTTCTTGTAACTCTTAAGGTAAAGTCTTAGGCCTCAAGAGATCACCAACACCTCCCATGGTCTCTCTCTCTCTCTCTCTTTTGTCCTACAGGCCTGATGCCCCCATCCACGTGCCATGTGTGCCCACGACGATTCACTCTAATTGCCACTGATTGCTGGGATGGGATTGATGTTAAACCCACCTCAGGATTTTATGTTACTTGAGTATATATATACTCACTCTCCTTACAAGCATTATATATATATATTTTTTAAGGGTTCTTTCCTTTTGGGCCTCCACCATGGTTCAAGGCTCTTAGTCGTTGGATTGCCTCGGTTTGCCCTTCTTCTTCTTCTTCTTTTTTTTTTTTAAAAAAAAAACAATTTATAATTTAAGGTAGTCTTTGGTGTTAAATAAAGAAAATACAATAATTTATCTCTACCATAAATCTTTCGGTTCCTTATTCAACAATTCTAATTTAAAAGAGTTTTATGACCACACACACACACACACACAAAATCAATTCAACAAGTTTCAAATAGAAATTTAAATATGATTATGTATTAAAATAAAAATTAAAAAAGTTTCATTAATAACCTTTTTAATTAATTCAATGCGTTCACCAACATTTAATTTATACTTTTTATTTTTATTTTTTACTTTAAACATTTTACTTAACTATCTTGCATAACCTGGAGATTGCATACTCGGATTGTACATCTGAAATCCTTGTTTTCCAAAAGCTGTGAGTGATTTTTTCAATAAAAATTAATAAAAAAAATATCATATTAATATTAATATTAATCACCTCACTCATAAATTGAAATTAAAAATTATTTATTCACTTCAACATTTTCATTTAACAATAAACTCTTACTTTATATGGTAACTGTTGAGGAAGCTGATGAATGACCCCATCACTTTTCTCAAGACAAAGAACAGATGACGTGGCCGTTTCTCCATCTCTACGAAATTTATCCAAGTAAGCACTTTCTGCTTCGTCGTCTTCTTTCCTTCACCCCGGCCCTTTTTACGCCTTTGCACTTTTTCCCTCCTCCGTTCGCCCGTACTCTGCCACGCCCTCCTTCGTCTCTAACGTACGCCAATGCGCGCACTCAACTCCGATCGCTTAATCTCAGCCCTCCATCCCTCCTTCCAATCCTGCGCCTTCTCTCCCCCACCCCCCTTGTCGCACGTTAGCCAAAACAGCGTCGATTGATATTTTATTGGTGAAATAAAAATGGAAAAAGCTGCGAAGAGAGAGAGAGAGCCTTAATAGAATTTTAGTAAAAGAAGTCCAAAAGAAAAAATGACTTGTCAGAGCAAAACTAAGTCGGCCCACCGGAGGTGGCTTCTACGTTAAGATAACGTGCGTGCTCCTTTTCCAGTGATCCAAATCCAGCCGTTGGTTATTGTCGATATCCAGACCCGTTGGATGCTCTGACCAATGTGTTTGACATTTGTAGATTGCTTTCCGTTTTTTTTTTTTTTTTTGATATGGAACAACTAGCTAATATGGGCACAGAAATGTGAGAACTTTATTATTATTATTTATTGTTTTGAATTTTCTTATGAATTCATTGTACGGGAAGTCTCTGATCTAAACCCTAACCGTTATAATCAGTTTGTCAAGTAAAAAAAGGGGGATGTTTTCTTCCATGGAGGTTCTCTAGTACATGGCCTTGGTTTAGGGAGAGTTAGAGAGATTGTTGGGTGGGGGAGAAGGAAGAGGATTTTTGGGTTGGTTTTTGTTGTTGTTGGGGGGGGGGGTGGGTGTTGGAAAAAGTTGTGTTCTTTATGGAGGGGAAGGAGGAGAATATAAGCAAGGAGGGAAGTGGTGATGGTGGTAATAGTAAAGGTGGGGATGGGTTCATTGATAGGAGCAAAGTTAGGATTTTGCTTTGTGATACTGATGCCAAGAACTCTGAGGAGGTTTTCACTCTCCTCTTGAAGTGCTCTTATCAGGGTATGTTTATTTTGTCCAACCAAAACCCTTTTTCTTTTAATTTCTTGTGTTACCATCTTGTTGTTATTGATTATGGGTTATGGTTTGATAGGAAAGATGTAATGCGTGGATTTAATGAATTTAATCAATACAAAATACATATCTTCTATTGGAATTATAAACTTTATCCTGCTAGCCAAAACAAAATTGAATCTTGTTCAGGTGGCAGTGCATTTGCCTTTTTGTGCACCGTTTGATGGAGACGCTAAATATCTTTATCAATTGCCTTCTGTTTCTGTTATTTTTTATATTGATTGTATGAAAATAATGCTTGTTATATATAGTTGTTTATTTTTTCTATGTTGGATGAATAATATGGAAATGACTGTAAAAAGCTCAATGCGGCTAGGAAAAAATTGATTGCAATACAGTAACAGTGCATTAAATGAAGTGAAACAATTGTATTGTGTACCACTTTTCTTTTTTTTTCTTTTTTTTCAGGGGGAAGGGGGGAGGGGGTAGGTAGGGGTGATCTACCTTGCCTAAAAGTTTATGTTTTAGTTGCTTTTATGTAATAAGTTGCATCATTTAA
This sequence comes from Kandelia obovata, assembly GCA_021464305.1. NCBI lineage: Eukaryota > Viridiplantae > Streptophyta > Magnoliopsida > Malpighiales > Rhizophoraceae > Kandelia > Kandelia obovata. The sequence goes on from CM038480.1 coordinate 1,854,445, forward strand.
ATTTGAAAGACAGTTTGTGCATTGTGCTCTTTCTCTAACATTTTTTCAAATGGCTCTGGTAATTATAGTGATTTTTCAATGTTTGAATTTGGTGCATAATTATTAACCAGTTTTTGCTTTCTGAAGAAAATTTCCAGAAAATATACTCCTCTGCTACTTTCTGATAAGGTTACATATTTAGTGACTGGGTTTGTTGATTGCATTAATTTTTTTCGTTGTATTTTTCTTTGGCTATATAATTACTGAACGGTGATATATTTTCTTTCCAAGCTATTTGCTGCTTTCAATGATTTTGTGCTTCTTGGCTTTGCAGTGATATCAGTGAGATCTGCGAGGCAGGTAATTGATGTGCTTAATTCCGAGGGACCTGATATTGACATTATACTCACTGAAGTTGACCTTCCAATGAGGAAAGGAATGAAGATGTTGAAGTACATCACACGGGATAAAGAGTTGCGCCACATTCCTGTTATCAGTAAGCTTTATCCACTATGCATAATTCTTGTTTGTCTTGTTATGAAATCTTTCTTCCACATGAATCCTAATTATCAAATGCTTTTGCTTTGTTAAGTGATGTCGGCACAGGACGAGGTCTCAATTGTTGTCAAATGCTTGAGCCTTGGTGCAGCTGACTATCTTGTGAAGCCCTTGCGTACTAATGAGCTGTTGAACCTGTGGATCCACATGTGGAGAAGACGACGAATGGTTTGGTTTGCTTCTCTTACCTTGACTTTTGACTTCTTGCCCACACTCATCTCACACCCTCACTGTGTTCCACAAGAATGATATGAATGTCAGTTAGATGTTAGGTTATGGACTCCTTACCCCTCTTGGAAAAAGAATTTTGCAAAAAGAGAAAAAGGATAATCAGAGGAGGAAGAGGAAGGAAGAAAAACTAAATAAGGTGGTTGTTGAAGAATAATTCTACTAGAAGCTTAGTCTATTTGCGAGGTCTTTGGGTTGCTTTCATATCAATTTGCAACCTCTCTTTGGCTGAAGTTTGAAGTATTGACAGATCATAGACATACCGTCCATTATGCTAAAATTAAAATTAATTAGAATAACTGCCACTGGTGGGTAGCATGATTTGAACTCTTTACTGGCTTTTCACGTGTGCTTTTGACACACTTTCAAAAATTGTTTAGTTGAAGAGTTTGAGCAGTTGGGCATCTCAAGATTGGTTTTAAAGTTAAATTTTAACAATGGTATCAAAGGGCACTTCCTTTGCATTTACTTATTGTATGTTACTCCATTCATTTGCTCAATAAATCTCTAATAGTGAGTTTATGCTTGCCTGGAGCAAAACAAAGGCATCATTGATAATTTTATGTTGGCAGCTTGGATTGGTGGAGAAGAACATCCTCAACTATGATCTGGTCGTGTCAGATCATACTGACGCTAATACAGCCAGCACTACTTTGTTTTCTGATGACACAGATGACAAGTCTCAGAGGAGCACGAACCCAGAAATGGGGATGTCAGCTGATCAGAGAGATGAGGTGAGTAGAATATGTACTTTTTCTTTTGTTTTTATGGGTGAGCAAGAGTAGAATATCTACTTAATGGTGTGAGAAATCTATGCCTCATTAAATGATGAATTTTCTGCTAGAAAATCCTTTGGCCATATGAGTAATGATTTGTGATGACTATCGCAAGTCCATACATTTGTACTATCACTGTTGTATAAGTTACAGAACTATGATGACAAGGTGATTGAATCTTTGATATTGTTGAAAGTAATGTACTCCAAAATTCTCAAATTAGGGTATTTGTCTGCTAGATTGCAGTTTTGGATTTCTTGGATTTTTTTGTTTTTGCTTTATCTTGTGCATATGCTTTATCATTTCTTATGATAAATTTCTTACTGCATCAAATATTCAATATCATGTTCAAATATTATGCTATTGTTACCAAACCTTATTGCATACTGGGCCAAATTCAAAGTGTTGTACTTGTATTTATCTAATAGGATAAGTTCACTTTGTCCAAATCTATGAAGGCTACTGAATTGCCAATTTCATGTCTACATCCATTGAGATGTTATGAGTGATGTCTATACTGTACAGAGGCATCATCGATTCTTTTGAAGTTTCAACTCAATTTCCAGTGGATCTACTTTAAAGGTTAAAATTGATGAAAGTCAGATGTGAAATGGGGCGGTTGGCTCTCTACTTAAAATTTGTTAATCTTTACCCAAATTTTGTGCTTGGAAATTTGTGAAGGCCTAGCAAGCCAATAAGAAAGATGCATCTCTTGATGTCATTTTTGGTGTATCAAGCAACATCATCTATTTTGTGTGGCTAATATCGCTTGGCAGCCAAGTGATGTGAAAAAGAACCACCATGATATTCCAACTTCTGATATTTTATGCAGCACCATACCATGACAATTCAATGAGGCCAAGTTGGATTTCCTATTGCAATATCATTTTATGCAATTTAATATCCTTAATAAAAGACCAACAAACTTTAATGACGTAAAAGTTCACATTTGTGTACCAGTCTATTGCTGTTGCTGTTGAGCCTTTGCCTGGTGATCCAGATGGGCTTCAGCCTGATGTGCTGGGAATTGGCAACCACCGAACAGGTATGCTGCTGTGCATCAGCCAACTGCTGCACATTGCATTGATTTTTTCACTGTACCCATTCAAGCATTTTTGTCAAGCTTCCATTGTCTACTTTTAAGATGGAAAGTAGCTCTCAAGCCAAGTTGAATTATCTAAAATGGCGTGCAGGACAATTGCCATTTGGTCCAAAAAGGAGTCAATTGAAAATTGGCGAGTCCTCTGCCTTCTTCACTTATGTTAAATCAAGCACAGTCAAAAATAATTTCCTAGGCGTTGCTTATACCGACGACAAATCTGTACAAAGCTTAAGGATTGAAGAGGAATCTCAACCATGCGGCCAACAAAAGGTTAATGATGTCCGAATACATGAAAATGGGGAGGCCTGGGAGAGCCATTCACAAGATGACTTCCCTTGCAGTTCCAATGTCCCTGATTCTCTTTCTCTGGAGAGATCTTACACCCTGCCTTTGTCAAAGGAGTTTCCTCAAAGAAATTTCAAGGATAAAAATCTCGCTCTCCCTCATGTTCTAATGCATCCAAGAAATGAACCTCAAGTCGGTGCTTCAGGTTTATCTCTGCAAAATGTTTATCCATATTTTATGTCAGGGGTCGTGAATCGGGTTATAATGCCATCGAACACACAACTATATCAGAAGAATATGCATGGGCTGCAAAGCCATGCAAGTTCTGCGATGCTTCCTCAATACAATCATCTTCCACAGCGTCCTCCTCATATGACTGGGATGGCATCATTCCCATATTACCCTGTTAGTATGTGCCTGCAACCTGGTCAAATGTCTACCAATCATTCATGGGCATCATTTGGAAGTTCACCTTCTGCAGATGTGAAACTAAATAAAGAAGATAGACGAGAGGCAGCTTTGATGAAATTTAGACAAAAAAGGAAAGAGCGATGTTTTGATAAGAAGATTAGGTATGCTAATAGGAAAAAACTAGCAGAGAGGAGGCCTCGTGTTCGGGGACAATTTGTTAGGAAGATAAATGGTGTAAATGTGGATCTTAATGGGCAACGCGAGCATGTGGATTATGATGATGATGGCAATGAAGAGGATGATGATGAGCATGCATCAATGGATTCTTCCCCTGACAATAATGCGTCAGGATCATAGGTTGAAGTTTCTGATTAACGAGGTTTCTTACATTTCTTTAATAGCCTTTGCAATTATTAAGCTCTCTGTAGGTCCCCTCGTGCTTGCAAGTTGTTCCCAATGCTTATGAATGGACAGTGAGTGATTCATCTTTCTGTTGAGGGAGGGATTGATTGGATCGAGTTTCCAATGCCTTGAATTCCTCAACAGCACACTGATTGATTGCTGAAATTCTAGAAATGGTTCAGCCAACTTGAGCTGGCGGTGGCTTGACAAATGACTTGGCCGGAGCTCTTTGAGAGGCATGCATGCTACCCTGAGATTGTGTGCAAAGGACGGAGCCCTTTCTTTCCAGGGCTATTACTGTGGTTCAAATTCAAAAGTTGGGGAAACTTGTCTTTGGAAATTCCACAATGAAGCATTTAAGCGTGTTATAAGTTTTTTTTTTTTTTTTTTTTTTTTTTTGTGGGGGCATATACAGCGGTCTAGATTAACTCCTAACTGAATGACTGAATAGCGTTTCCTTATCTGCAGGGATAAATCATTTTAGTTGTTAAAACTTTATATCTTGATTACAATGGGTTCCACACTTTGTCGTCACAATGGCCTTCATTTACGAAGTGCCACATAAATGCACTCACAGTTTATTTGCCACATCGGTTTCTATCAAATTATTTCAAGATTAATCTCAAATTTTATGACGCTGATGAAGATGCTCAACTTTTGGAACAGTAAATGACCGTTCAGACCCTGCATTCAATATTCCAAGGGATGCAAATCTTGCAACTTACATACAAACGATGTTAATATCAGCAATAATGTGCTACCAATTCAAACGCTGTAGACAAGAAAAGCTGTTTCCTTTAATTTGTTAGCCTATCGGTCACAATTTTGCCCGGCAGTCAATCTATGTACAAGTATTGTTTGAGCTTCTTTCATCACTTGTGAAAGATCAGTTTCTTTGCCACTAATCTGATCCCAGCACTCAGCTGGTAGTCATATGGAGCAGGGGCGAGGTATGCATCCACAACGTCCCCTGTACTGAAAAAGGCATTCAGTTCTGAAACATCAACCTTACTGAAAGAAAGCTTTTGCATGCATCCAGAAGGTCCTTTCTGGTACATCTCTGTTGCATATTGAGCATTATTCTCAATTACAACAATGGGTATGCTGCAAAAGGAAAGAAATGGGGTAAGTCTCAGTATAGATTTTTAAAAAGAGGGAGGGGAGCCTAAAATCAGTGCATCATTTGCTAGGTATGATAGAAATAGGATGCATAAAACCTTATTTTTTAGGGAGAAAATAATGCAGCAATCAATTTCCATGTTTAGAAGATTAAAACAAGCAGTATTCAAGCTGTTGCTCTATTTGGATGGCAAGTTTATGACACATTGTAGTTTTGAGCTATTGTTCTATCTTGCATGCAATGATATATTTTCCAATCTACTTTGCAGACAGCAGCTTATTGGTAAACACAGGAAGTTCTTTGAACAAATTCTGATGGTAGCTCACAACATGAACAGACCCCAATATAATTGACATTTCATGTTTTGCTCTAAATATATGCAATACCATAAAAAAAAAAAGGTCTGAAAAAGGAACCAAAACTTACTGCAATCTTACTGTAGGATTGTGGGTAAAGCCATCTTTCCTGATCACAACATTTCTCCAATAAGAGTTGCTACCTGAATCCACAAACAATTTCTGTGCAACATCATCACATGCATCGAGGACCCTACATAAACTTGGAGGTGCATCAACCACAAAGTTCAATCGTGGCCGGCCTGCGTGGTCAACGAACTTTGAATTTATTCCAAATCGCACCTTCAATTGTGGACAACAAAGCTGTAAAGCAACATTTTCATGCAGCAAAATCATTTTCTGGCCTCCATGAAATAATGGGACGAGAGATGCAGTAACAGAAGGAATGGAAACATCATCGGGATCTAAAAATCTGCCAGAGTCGCTGGATCCAACAGGGTCACTTGCAGTAGAAGGCATCTCATGCAACTCTGGCAAAGGTCTTTCTTCCATATAGACATCTGGTTTGAGGGACACTGTGTTCACTTCATTGCCAAGTGAGGCCATGTCAAAAGGGTCTTCAGGAGTGCTGCTTGTGAGAAGAGATAATATTAGATGCTTTCCCTCACTTCCAGAATCTGCAATGTTTTTGGACTTTAAACTTGAAGATGGAGTATTTACATTTATGCTCGTCCCTTCTGGAGGAGACTGTCCATTTCTACGGCTTCTAGTAGTAGCATTAGGAGAAACCCAACTTTTTTCAGGAAATGTTTCTGGAAGGCTTGATTCCTGTTGATATGGTAAGATTATAAAACAACTGCTACTTAAACAACCTAACATATAACATGCAAATTTAACCACTCAATCTAATCCCAATTCAAGTGAATTGGGTGGAGATTGCCCTTGAACCACTGAAAAACAAGGGTACACATAATTCAATTTCTTAACCTAAGCTGTTAGTAGGCCAACACATGTGCTACATCCATGGAGCATCACAAAAACAAAAGAAACTACTGATGACAACAATAATCTATGACAATGCTCAGAACTTTGTAAAATTTCGTTCTTCCGCAAAATTCACTAATATTCTTGCAACAGAGCTTCAAAATGTAATGAGATAAATCTATTAGAAGTGCTAAAAATCAAACATAATCGGTGACCGAAATTATCTTATAACTTGAGATATATTTATTAAAGATCTGAGTTGAAAATTTGCGACAAGGGAGCATGAGAATTAAATCGCTAGAATATCAAAATAGAAATGGTTTGCTATTACATCCATGATGACCATAAATGCACAAAACACTCACAAGGAAGAATGTTATTCCTTTTATTTTTCTGTGCTGGATGGGCATCAATACCATAAAGGAGGAGAATTAAAACAGAAGGCATAAACCTTTGGGCCATATTATGATGAAACATGCTCAATTCCCAAAAACCATACCCATTAAAAAAATTTTCGTTTGTGGCATGACAGGCTCACAACAAATATTATGGGGACAAAAGTAGGGGCTCACCAAGAACAAAACTGTTGCACAATACTTTACAACCTCAAGGTTCATACGAACATCATCTAAGCTCCTGGAAAAACACAGCAAACAATAAGATTTATATTTGTAGAACTAAGACACTAAATTACAAAAGCCTTGGTGGTAATATAATTCCATCCAGATTTTCAGAAGATCTACCTGTGTCTCTGCTTCCCAAGCCCAAAGTAGGTTGCAAGACTAGCCATCTGCATGGAGAAATGTGGAGCTAGAAATTGCATCAATTTTGCCCAGAGGTATTAAAAACAACAGCAGAAAACAATTAATCTAGAAAACTCAAGGTACCATTTTGACTGAAAAACTTTTTCATAAGGCAGTCCACAGTAATAAAGGGCATTTCCGGTCCCAATATTGTAAGGTCCGGAGGAGGGTCAGATACACAACCTTACCCTTGTTTTTCACAAAGAGATTATTTGGAAGCAACTCCCACGTGACCTGAAGGTCACAATGGAGCAACCCTACCATTAAAGCAAGACTCGCACTTCATCGATCCACATATAATAATATGGACAATTGGGTGTGAGTGAATGGATATGCTTATAGTAAGACATATACACAGGCAAGTAGACAGGATGAAGTTACCTTCATGTCGCCAGCTCTCCTCCCAAACCTCTGAGTCAGCAAGGCCAAAGAATCTATAGTGCCCTTAGGCTCCGGCGGAGCCTTCCCAATCTCCGTGAAAGCCTCCTTTATCCGAGGACAATCAAACCTTAATATGTTATGTCCAGCCCAAATCCTCCCTGTTTTATTAAACAAACACACAGCCCTTTTTCACACTGTTCCAATTAAAAATAAATGCGCCAAATTGCAAAGAAAAAAGAAAGAAAAAAAAAACTAGCAGACCATGAAGAATGTCGTAGACGGTGTCGGCGATTTCGGAGAAAGTAGGGGCAGAAGAGACGGCCTCTCGGGTTATGCCATTGCAGCGTACGGACAACGAGGAAATAAGAGAAGGGTTGGTGGGTCTGACGAGCGTGGAGTAGCTCCGGAGCTCCTCTAGCTTTCTGGGGCAAACCAGGATGGCTCCGAATTCGAGTATCGCAAATCCCTGGCCTGGCCGACTCGGGACAGTTGTTTCAACGTCAAAGAAAGCAATCTCAGATCTATCCTCTCCGAGATTGTCCATCGCCTACGATTTCCGGATCAAAAGGAAGAAGCTTTGCAGAAGAAGAAGAAAGAAGACGACAGGGCTTAAGGTATAAGGCTGTGCTGTCTGATCTGGGTTTTCGTTTGGATATGTAAGGCAAGAAAAAGGAGAAACGTGCCAACTTTGGAGAGCATTGAAATGGGTCGCCCCGCGGCCGTGGCGTTATATAAAGAAAAAATGGTGTGGCGTTGCGTGTGGCCTCGACACATTTTCTGTGCTCAGGGCCTTCGAATGAATCGAAAAAGATGGATTTGAGGAAGCCCAAGTAAAATTGTGGATTTGAAGTCCAATACGACACGATACGCAACTCAAAACGGTGGGGGAGGGGAATCTTCTCTTTTTGATTCCATTACTCTTACGGTTTGGATGAAATTTTGGTTTATTTTTTATGTTTTATCTTTCCTAAGGCTAAGGTTATAGGAGAAGGTCTGAACCACAGGGCAAAAGGACAACACGACACGAAATGCAAAAACATTAAACATGGTATGGCATCTTTTTCCTGTTATTCCATACAAGCCAAAAGGACTCGGAATTTTTATTTTTTTTAACGTCAACTCTTCATTTTAAAACATTTTTCTTCTATCAAAGCCGAGTTCCAAGTTTTTTTGGATTAGGCAAGTACAAAATGTGTTCCAAGAATCAAGATGGTCAATGCCCTTAACCTTCATTAGCTTTTGCCAAAAAACTTTCTTTGCTTGCTTTTTCCGGCTTCCTCCGCCTCCTTCTCTGCCATAATTCTTTGCTTTTCTTGGAAGCCACACCATCTTACACAAACAAGATCATCAACGTCGGAGTCAATGCCTGCTCTAATCCTAACTCTCAGGTTTTCCCCATGTAATCCAATTTCCTCAAGCAACATGGACGATTTGCTGGCAAAGAACTTTGTACTCCCAAGTTGGAAACCTTATACTTTTTCCCATTTGCTTGGAATATTTGGTATGACCATAGAGGGAAACGCCTGTTCAGTAACTTAAAGCGTCGAGAATTACAAGAAGCTAAAATAGAACAACACAGGGACAACAGTTATAATAGATAATCACCAAATCATTATACCATGGAGCACAGACGCTGAAGTTACAACAGGAATATCAAGAGATCAGATAAATGTTCAATCTACGATCAGCTGTATAAGAGAGAATGAAATAGATAAATTAATAGATCAAAGAGAAGAAGGTACTAACAGAATTTCCTAGATAGATAAACTTTTTGCCCGTTGCACAAGCTTCTTGGAAAACTGTATTAGGAATGACTTCAGTTCCTAAGACAACATAGCATATACATTAAATCATTGAAAAGGGTAACACCATGTCCTCCCACTATCTTCTCACTGTTCTATATCTTTAAGTACTTTCCATGTGTCTGGCTTGTGGCTTGTAGCCTTCCCATTTAGCTTGCCTGGTAATCTTGTCAAGCATCTCGTAGGTTGGGGATGCTTGTTCATGAGTCCTGTCAGCCGCCACAAAATCATGAACCACTCCATTTATTTGAACCCAACTTCGGCCAGCAGGCTTGTTCGCACCCATTTCAACCATCTTTCGTCTCACAGTAGCAACATCTTGCCACCTTTCAGCAGTAGCATACACTTGTGATAACAGCATGAGATAGCCAGCAGCTTGGTCGGTGTCAAGCTCAGCAACCATCTTTTCAGCCACATGGGAAGCAAGCTCAGCATTTTTGTGTATTTTACAACCACCAAGGAGAGCACCCCAGATAGCATCATTTGGTTTCATGGGCATTGCCTCAATGAGATTGTAAGCCTCATCCAAGAAACCGGCACGGCTCAATAAATCAACCATACAACCATAGTGCTTGATTCTAGGCTTAATACCCATCCTTTGGATCATATCATTGAAATGTAAGCGACCCTCATCGACCAATCCAGCATGACTGCAAGCACAAAGAACCCAAATAAAGGTTATGTCATCAGGCATCACTTCGGTGGCTCCCAAAGTTTGCATCAAATCAAATACCGCAAGAGCCTCTCGGGCATAACCATGTTTTGCAAATGCAGCAATCATGCTTGTCCAAGAAACTGTACTCCTTTTTGGCATCCACCTAAAAACCTCATAAGCGTCTTCAATCTCACCACAGCTAGCATACATGTGTATAAGTGCATTATTCAAAGGCACCGACAATGGTTGGCTCTTACAACTCAATGACTTCTCAACGTACAAATGAATCCACCTTCCCAGTTCCAAATTCCCCAGTTCAGCACATGCAGATAAAACCGCGACCAACACCACCTGGTCCAATTCCACACCGGCTCTCCTCATTTCATTGAACAAAGACAACGCCTGCCAACATTTACCATTTCGAACATACCCAACAATCATGGTCGTCCACGAGACAACGTTCCTTTCCATCATCTCATCAAAAATCCTGGTAGCCCCATTAACATTTCCAGACCTCATATACCCAGCAAGCAACGAATTCCAAATCGCAACATTTCTCCCACTCATTTCATCAAACACGCGACGCACGCACTCAACACCGAAATCTCGACCGGCCATTGCATACAAATTAACCAAATTCGTTCTTACAAACAAATAGGAGCAATACCCATTTGCGAAAACTCTCCCATGAACCTGCTCTCCTTCTCTCAACAACCCAGAGCTCGCGCAACCGCTCAAAAGGAACGAATACGTATACTCGTCAGGCCGAGCCCCAGTCCCCAGCATTCGACTGAACAATTCGAAGGACTCTTGCGGGGCGTCGCTTCGAGCACGGCCTCTGATCATCTGGTTCCACAGAGTAGTACTTGGGTCGTCTACATGGTTGAAAACATGGTGTGCGGAAGCGAGATGACCAGAGGATGAGTAGAAAGAGAGAAGCTTGACGATAATATAGTTTTTGCGAGAAAAGCCGTTGATGAGAATCTGGGTGTGGACTTGAGTGACGCTCTTGAGGGTCTTGCAGTTTTGTAATAAAGCGAATAGGTGCTGTTGCAGAGCTCTGGAGGCCTTTCTTATTCTGTTGGCGGGAGATTGTTGCTCAATGAGCATCTAATCTCTCACAAGTAGGAAGTTCGAATGACAAAAGCATATACACATAAACAGAGCAACAACAGAGAGCTGTGTGTCAAATGAATAATAAAATACTTAGGAATTTACTTTGAACTTAACTGCAAAGTTTTCTGGTGAGGAACCATACTGGAAGTTAAACTAACTTACATGGGAAATATCAAAGGACCCAAAAATAAAAAAATAAAAAGAAATCAACTTTGTAATGTAACAACACAAGGCTTTCCCTATCTTTTAATTATCTCTTAATTATCCAAAATAAATAAATAATAAATCAATATACTGATTATATTTATTTTTTAATTTCTTAAAATATCCATTATATTCTAAGTAAATTTTTTTTTTCATTATCTTAAATTTTAGAAATAAAAATTTAATTTTTTTCAATGAACATAATGATTATTAATTTTTTAATAAAATTACAAGTATATTATTGATGAATAGAAAATAATAATAATAATTGAAAAAAAAAATCAATTTCCAAGTGCATGGTGATGGACCACCCATGGCTGGTTGGATGGCTATTGGCTAATAATAGCAAAAGTATTAAGTCCAAAATCTTAGCTCAGCTCCTTCTCCTCCAGTCCTTGTTTCCATTCTTTGACTCTTGCAAGAATAGATCTTTAGGGTTTCTTTTTCTTTCTTTCTTTCTTTCTTTTTTATTATTATATTATATTATTTTATTTTACTTTCTTTCTTTGTTTTGTGAATCATTTGTGTATGCCTCGCTGCACCTGTGGCGAATACCAAGCAAGACCGGCACGTTGCCCGCGTTGCGGCGGCAGCAGGAGCTCGACCTACCTGCCGGCCATGGAAAGCGCCGCCTTGGGACTTGAAGGGAATCGGGTTCTCGATTCCGTTCCCCGTTTGGTCGCCGGTGCCATCTCCGGCGCTCTCACCGGCCTTTTTGCTCTCGGTGATTTTTCCATTACCGTATTTTGGCTCTCTAGCAATTTTTTTTGTTCTTTCTAGTTCTTTGGTCGTTTTTTTTTTTAACAATCTGTTATTTGAATAAATTGCACTTTTTATTTTCCGGTTAGGAAGCATCTCTAATGAAAGTTATTGGCTAGGATTGCTAAAGTTGGATTCTTTTTTTTATTTTATTTGTATTTATTATTATTATTGCATGTTTAATTTGCATGAACCAGTTCTATGAAGCACATGATACCCTTTATTTGTTATTTGTTCATCTAGTTTATCTTAGGAGTAAAGATAGTGCTGCCAGTTGTGTGGGTATCAATCGAGGGTTTGATTCAGGCAAAGTTTTGATTTTGGAATTATAGTAATTTTGGGATGTTGGATGTTGGCGTAGTATTAAACTTGGGGGAGCGAAAAAAAATATGATGTGCAACTTTATGGCCTACATGTTTGTTTTTTGTTTCTTGGGCATTAGTCTAAATTCTAATGATATGTGTGTTAATGGTGTTATCTTGCAGCTGGAGCTTTTACTGGAGCTATATCCGGTGCCTTGGCTGGTAGAGCTTCTGATTGTGGCGTTCTTCGTGGGGCTGGATTGGGGGCCGTTGCAGGGGCTGTACTTTCTGTTGAGATTTTGGAGGCTTCTCGTGCTTACTGGTGCTTAGAGGAATCTGGTTCAAGGGGACCATCATCTATGGTCAGATTTATTGCACTTTTGTATTATGTATTCTCTTTGGCTCATTGCTTGTGTCTACTTTTGACAAGCTTGATTTACATTTCTAAGGAATAATTAGTGGCAATGTGCAGAAATTTCTCTGTTTAATGGTATTATTTGGTCATATCTGTGCGTGGATGTGTCATACCATGACCATGTGAGTTGCACGATGCTACAATACTAAGGGTGTGCTTGAAATGGGCTTTGACTTATATCTGGGATTCTCTAGCATTTAAACCTTTAGATACTGTTATTGGACCTTTCAATTATTAGAGTTCTTTTTGGTAGTCTTTATTTGTGGAGTTAATTGTTTGCCCTCTGGGTCCAGGCAGATTTCATAGAAGAGCTTCTTCAAGGAAGGTTTGTGGATGAACAATTGACTCCTGCAATGTCAACTGCTTACCACTGGCAGGTATCTATTTTATTGTACTACTGGCAAGTTTTTATGCTCTCTCTGTATGCCCAAGTGTCTGTGAAGGACTTCACAGTTCAATTTTTGTAATTCAAATTGTTTTCCCTGCGATATTTCAAGAGTCGGCAGCTGAGAATTGAATGAGAATAATTTAAAGCTTATCAGTAGAATCAAATTGTTAATCAGCTTATTCTTCAATGAGCAGGTGAGAATAGCTAATATAAGATATGATGAGATTCATGATGTTTATGATGAAGTTGCGACGAGAGGGTTATCAGGAGATTCTCTAAGGAAATTGCCATGTCATACCTTGGATGAAACTAAGACAACGCAGACCATCTGTTGTACAATATGCTTGCAGGTCCGATCCCTTTTCTCTCCTTTTTGTCATTTGGGGTTGACTCGGGGGTAGATGTGGACTCCATATATAGTTCCCTTCCTTTTGTAGCCTTCCCTTTTCTCACTTGTTTTCCCTTCTTTTTGTAGCCGTCCCTATGATAGTGACTATTGTCAATTTATGGCTCTTTGCAGGATATTAAAAGGGGGGAAATTGCAAGGAGTTTGCCCCATTGTCACCACACTTTCCACTTGGCCTGCGTGGACAAGTGGCTTGTAAGACATGGTTCATGCCCAATATGCAGGCAGGATGTATAGGCTTGTTTTTGTGTGTAGAGAGAGCTGGTGAGATAAAACTCTGGATGATTGATACATTGTCGTTGTAGTGTACGGTCTTTGTTGTTTTGATTGTTAGGACTTAGCTTCAGCGATTTAGGTATGTATATTATTGGGTATATGTTGTTGTGAATTAGGGTTTCTATAGTCTTTATCAACATAAACCTGAAGTCAAGACAGGTAGTGACGTTTTCAGGTCAGTGTATTAAATGGGGGTTTCCGTAAGTTTGTATGCTTGTTTTTTCAATTTTCTTGTAAGTTAATGACCCAAGGATGGTCAAAACAAAAAAATTATGAATGCAAAACTATGGAAAATGGATATAGTTACTGTTACACAATGACCCAAGGTTGGTGTGCAAACATGCTCACCAGCAGGCTTATCACTGGTTGGACCTTTTATTGTTTAGCTGTGGCACCAGAACAGTCAATCAGAATCAAGAAGATTACAGCACATTTGACAACAGAGACATGGCACTATGCTGCTTATCTATCAAGTGAATTATCTGCAAAACACAGAAATAACCAGACATGATGAATGTTAACAGAGCCTAACGGAGTCAACGTTCACAATAAACAAGTACAACACGTGAAGCAACTTACATTGTTATTCATATGTATGTATCACACGTGAATTTATTGCAGAAAATGAAATATACTCAAACTAGGGAACTCATCAGATATCATACAGGGCTATGCAAGATGTTCAAAATTTCAGTTAATCAGATGAATTGTGACTACTCCCACCTTTGGTGGGTTTTGAAATAGATTTAATAACAATGGATGGAATGCATCCCTTCTCACTTGTCAAGTATTCCATTAACAAACATAAAAATTATGGTTAACTGATATTGCACACCATCATTGACCTATGGCATTTATTTTTTCAAGTTGCAAGTCATACATAAAAAAGCCTTTCAAAGGATTGTATTTAACACTTTTTTCTGACGGTATTCATCATGGTAGATCTAGCTGTGACATCAAAAAGTTATGTACAATATTACATGTTGAAATTTGATTGAACGGTTCCCAGGTGAGAAAGTGACGTACATGGGGATGACGAAGCTGTCTCCCACATGCTGATCAAATATGTCTTCGTGCCAATGATAAATCACACAGCTACTGTCATTGGCTTCTTGCTGGTTTTGATTCCTCTTATTGCTGTGAGACCACAAAATTAGGTAACCTAACATCAACTTATTGATCATAAAAGATTGACAAATGCTCAATTTGTCCATACCTTCAGCATAATCCTTGGCTCCAAACACAGCTGAACCAGCAACAATGGCATTGGCCCCAGCCTCAATAACCTATCAACAAAGAAGTTGATGGGATCTTATCAATCATGGGTGGCTTATTTTGATACTGAATTGGTGCTAGATAAATTCTTTGAAATTTCAGAAAGGATTAGAACATTTTCAAGTTCAAGAAGCTGACATTTTGTTCCCTCCAGTTCCAACCCTAAACCCCTTGTCATTTTTATAAAAAAAAAAAATCAATTTTGTCAGAATAATTTGTCCTCAATGACAGTGAACAAGAGAATGCAAATAATTTAAAATAGTGAAAGCTAAGGAATGGTTCATGCAGGTGTCTTGAATGTTTGAGACATCCCCTTGACTGAATTTGATTGTCAAACAACATCACTTATTCTTCACTAGTGAATTTGAGCTATAAGAACCTCAAAATACAGTTCAAATTGAGAGACGAAAATTTTCTAGAGCATCATCCAAACAGTGGCCTCTTCTTTAAACTATTATGAACCATCTTTCTGTTTAGACAGAACTGATCTAAAAATCTCTACATAGGTGAATATCTTGTTCAAAAGAAATACGCAAATATGGTAGATACCTTATATGCATTTTTTGGACCAACACCACCATCCACCTCAATCCATGGGTTTACTCCCTGCATATAGAACCACAGTTCAGAAATTTTTTATTCATACAGCAAGGAAATAAACCAAAATGTGAGGCAAATACATGCACAGGATGAGTATACCTTTTCTACACACAATCTTCTCAAATCCGAGATTTTCTTGACTTGACTTTCAATAAAGCTCTGCCCTCCAAAGCCAGGGTTCACCGACATAATTAACACCAGGTCGACCACTGTCAATATTGCACAAAAAATATATAGGTCATCAAAGTGCATTTCCATTGGCTAAGTGGTTGCCGATAACGAGATACTGTGCTGATTAACATTTTCATGAATGATTTTCCTTCCTTCTTATTTGTTTCCCCCTAACAGACTAGTTCAAGTAAGTTAGAGATTCTTTCCTCAGAAGTTGAAGATAAAAAAAGGATCACTTATCATGACGACATTTTATTTCTCAGTTTCAACTAGGACTACACTTATCATGTCTCACACACATAATGCACCAAAAAGGCTTCCAATCTTGTTCACTAATGACAGCCATCCACCATTATGCAAAACTATCGGTGTCAGGTACTCCAGATGCGATTCCCAGGAGCTTTTAATTTTAAACATTTCTCTAATAAAATATTCCATGCCCAACCATATCAAAGCAGAAATGCATCCATATCCAGTCTAAGTCCTGTTTACTGAACACTTAATATAGTAAAAACTTGACAGCAGGTTTAGATTATAGCAGTCATCTTTTGAAATTTATCCAATATGTCAAAACCCTAAAAAGGGATCAATGGAACTTTAGAGAAACAAGGAATAGAAAACTAACCATCAAGGACACATTCTATAGCACTCAGTGGTGTAGCAGGGTTTAGGACAACTCCAGCTTTAGCCCCAAGACCTTTTATCTACTTTGCAAGACAACAGAACAAGCTGTAAATCGTCAATCACTAATAAAAATGAGAAAGCAATTTGGTAACAAAATGACATAATGAAGTTTGATGAGATAAGTGATGTATAAAGCATGTCAGTAAGTTCTCTTAGCATCATACCCCAATAGAAGCATGAATCGTTTTGTTCCTTTGTTCTAACAAAAATGATTTTGATGTAAATTTTTCAATAGATTGTCAATATCTCTCCTTATTCCCATTGCTGCAAGAAATGGAGATCTAGACCTTTACATTAATGGGAGCAAAGATATTTTGTTGCTAATTAGGGGATATAGACGAAATAAATTGACATTCAGGACTAGTTCTCTGACTTTGAATGCAATATGCTGCTTATCAATTTTTATATCATAGCCACACAGTAAGCGGTAACAAAAATCAGACCTGGTTTAGGGTTCGATGCAAATGGATTGTAGAAGATTGTTCACAGTGAACACTGACTATGTCAGCTCCAGCCTTGATAAAATCGGGCACACGTTGTTCGGGTTCCACAATCATCTGGAGTGCTAAATCCCACATTAGAAACAGGCTTTCATTTGAATTTTGGGCAACATCAATGGGAATTAGACATAAAAAAAAGTACCAAATGTACATCCAGAGGAAGTTCCGTCACAGGGCGCAAGGCATCCACCACAAGAGGTCCTATTGTGATGTTTGGAACAAAACGACCGTCCATTACATCAACATGAATCCAATCAGAACCTGCCACCTCCACAGCTTTTACCTATGCCAAACGAAAGCGAGTCTTAGTGGTTATAGCATAGTGCAATAGTGCACCGAGGCCACAGCATTGCCAAGAATGGAAGAGTTAAAGAAGAAAGAAAACCAAAGCATCTTTGGGACAGCACAGCACAAGCTGAAGGATTCAAACCTGCTCTCCTAACTTCGAAAAATTAGCAGAGAGAATAGAAGGGGAGACGATAATGTCATTTTTAGAGAATTTATCAACCCTAGCTGTTGCCTTCACTACGGTCTGAATTTTTCTCCTGCACATCAGATCAACTTGTGTGATTAACATATCAAAGCAATCTTGAAGGAAATCACAAGGAAATGAAAACTCTGAATGGCTAACACATCAAAGCCACGAAGGAGAGCTCGACTTACATATTATTAAACCCATAAAAACATGGAGAATCAACTACTCTCTCTCTCTCTCTCTCTCACACACACACACACAAAAGAAGCAGAATTTCACATAATATATATATATATATATATATATAAACATTGTTTGGGCTTTAAACCCGGACCTCATTGACATTTCTGAGCTGTGTTTGATTTTGTTCGACTTTCAAGCTTCAAAGCAACAACTCATACAAAGACCCCAATAAAATTCAATGGAAGAAAACGTTGAGGAGAAGTAAAAAGGAGGTACCTTGTAAAGGTAAGGGAAGTGGGTTGGGAAAGATGGATTTTTTGGAGCTTAAGGCCTCCTCCAAACCCACTCATTTGAGTTGACGAACACAAGGAAGCTGTTGACATCTCTGTGCGTAACGGTTCGGTAAGGAAAGTAAGAGAGTTTGGTTTGGTCTGTGTTTGATTGGGAGTCCCGCTTCTCTTGCCACCAATATATTTTTCAGCGATGGCTCTCAGAAAAAAAAAATAATAAATAAAATAATAATAATAATAATGAAATAAAAAATAAAGAGAGTTAAAAAGCTTTTAGGAGATTTCGAGCTGGATTTTCTTATCTGCAATGGTTGGCGCTCCACCGATTTGGGCCCATCCCACATTGACGGTTCGATTAAAAAGGAAGGGTCGTGATCTCTTTACAAACTTGTTATGTTCGTTCGATAATAAATTTAGTGATAAGACACAGATCTCCCCTTCCTTATAGCCAAGGTTTCAAACATAAATGTAGAAGATAAAGCAGGATTTTGAAAATGAAAAAACGTGACTAAATTTCCAGAAAAATAATCCTTTTTTTTATTATTCTTTATTTTCCCAAGTTAATTTCCTTTTATTACCTTTTTTTTTAATAAAAAAAAATCTATAACCACGCCTCGTAAGTAAATGAATTGAATTTCGCCACTTGACAACTTGCTTAGTTGCTCGTATTTTAGGATTAAGAATCCTACCGCGAGTGATTTTAGCACGCACCAATTATCAACTCCTAAGACTATCTTCCTCCCTTGTTGACAGATCATGTAAACATTCAACGGGTTCCAGATTGCCTAACATTGCAAGTTTCATAGGGAGCACTTTCTTGGTTAAAAAAAAAAAAAAGACTGCGTGCTACAGATCCTTCACAATACGTAATGATGGCCAATGTTGAAATCCAACCAATTCAACATCCCATACATTGAAGTTACGAGAAGTAGACTATAGAATGAAAGCCTATCTACAGAGAGAGATGTGTTGGCACCTGAGGGCCCAAATTCCCACCCAGGTTGGTGCAATTCAAAGCAGTGTAGCACCCAATCAAAATCTAACAGTAGCACTCAGTCAGAATCTGACAGTGGCATCTGGTAAGCACCTTTTGGTTCCTGGTCTGTCATGGAAGGAGATGGATCACTCGATGCATTCCTTGCTCCCTCTCTGCGTCTTTGTCTAGTTTCATCCTGCCAAGATATGTAACCAAAGTATTACATAGGTGAAAAAAAAAAAAAAAAACAAAGTACATGAATTAAGACTGAACATACAGCAGTAGCAATTAAATTTGAATAGTAAAATATTGAAGCATCTAATCTACAGCTGGAGGATGATGAAGAACAAGATGAAGCTAGCCCATTAAAATAGTCTGACAGGAATTTAGCCGATCTGGATTTACGAATTATTATATATTATTCCATGGAAGAATGGAAAGAATTAGGAAAAGAAGGGCCAGCAGGGAATGAATGGGAAGATCAAAAAATTAGAAGGAAGGATTTTTGGGTTAGTAGTCTGGAATTAGCTAAGCATTTTATTGGAACAAATATACAAATTAGACCAAAAGTGTAGTTGGGATTATGTGCACAACCATGATTTGCAACTTGTGAGAGTAAATGAACATAATTTGATTCTTGCTAACATCTATTGCTTTGCCTGGGAATCTTGTGTGTAAACTCCAAAGGCAAGAGAGTGAACAATCAATAATCTTTAGATTTGACCAGTCAAATATAGAAACAAAAGCAAGAGTGCACCATAATATACCTTGGAAGTTGATTCAATCGATTTTCTGAATTGCATGCCTTGACTTCTCGTCAACCACATGGTACCAGCAGATATTAAAGCTCCCAAAAGCAACATTGGGCCAATCCTTGGATCTCCTACATAATCATAAATTCTGTTCAAGATGCTGTAGATCTTGTGCTTGATTCCATTGCTTCCGGAAAGAATGCTTTGGGCACCCCTTGACCATATGGGATCTGAATCCTCGGGAACAAGATTAACAACTCGCGAACTCTGTATCCAAACAGATAAATGCTTCAGGAAAGGAGGAAATGTGCCAAAAAGGAGTGCCACAAATATCCAGAAAATTGTTCAAATATGAGCATGAAGACATATCATGGACCTATAAAAGAGAACTACATCATCTTCCGACCCATAATTTATTTACAAGTCAGTTCTCTGAAAGGCTCCAATATAAAAATTCCAAAGGAAACACGTGGAATGTATGGAATACTTCCTGGATACCCCACTACATAAGGAAAAATACCAGTGAATTTTTTTTTTTCAACAACTTTTAACTCCTATATCATTAAAAATGCAAATCCAATGGCTAGGTCAAATTAAGAGGGCTGAACTCAAACTATGGTAATCTGAAGCAACCAAGCTAAAAACAGTTTCATTTCTAGTCCCTGTTTGATCCCCAAAATACTGAACCACTGAAGCTATTTGCACTCCATACAACTATTCTGCATGTACTATCAAATCACACTTCGGAGAGGAGATAGCCACTATGAGTAGCCTTCCTCATAAAATGATGTTATACAGTGTTGCTCATGGAAAAATTCTGGAGCTTACAAAGAAGGGGATATCCCTTGTGTCACCATCCTGAATTGTCTTTGAGATCCATCGAATGATCTGGGCCAAAATTAGAGATCAGATAGAAAGCAGTGAAAAAGTGGCTAGATGCCTCTTACTTGAACTAAATAAAAATGACACATGAAAATCATGTCGATGATTCAATTAGTAACTCTGAAACCAAGCAAAGTAGAAAACAATCCAACTAAAATATCACATACCTCTGGAATTTCATTTGAACCATTGTACCTTGAAACAAGCTGGGTTGTAGGAACCAAATCTGCATCTTCTACCAGATTAAAGACATCCCATTTTCTCTCAACTTTGACATCTTCCTGGGTTGTGTTCTTTTTGTAAAGGATAATAAATAACCTGGGTATGTCAATTAGACCCCTCCTTGGTCCACAAGTATCAAAGCTGGTTTCTGAATGCAAATAGTATAAACAATATTTCTGGATAAAACACAATAATGTTAGTGGCTTAGGGTTCAAAAGACTCAAATATTAACATTACCACAAGTGTGACTTGGGGTACTAAAATATTAGCTTAAATCCATCTATCTACAATAAAATTATGTAGAGCAATGCCATAATCAGAAGGGGAGCCATTCTCCCTCACTTTAAGACTCCCATCCTTCTTAATGTATATGACCCCCGTATGTCAATATTACAACATTTCATTCTGCATGCACCCTGCAAGGGAGCTTTCTTGAATAGATGGCATTTAAAAATGAAGTCCATTTCCCTCAGTTTAGTGCTGCCAGTCTTCACAATCTGTCTACCTAAGGGTGTCAAATATAACAGTATTTTGTTCTGCATCCACTATGCACAGCAACTCTCTTGAATAATTTCTACTTGAAAACAAAGTCTACTACGTGCAACAATAAGACAGAAAATTCTCCAGGATCATGCATTGCGACAATGTCACCACACTTACGCATAGTTGTAACTATGACGAATTTTCCAGCAGGCAACTGTGAAAAGCACATCCACAAACTGTTGGATGTTCTCATTATCTGATATTTCACTAACAATGACAATAAATGCAAGTAATTGGGAGCACTGAATGTGCAAACAATACTAGTACTCCAGCTATGCTCCAAACGGCCATGATGCAAGCCAAAATTGAGTCAAACTAAATGTACGCAGTGCATGTGGTCTACTAAAACTAGCTGACACAGGAATTTAACCTCATTTGGGAAGGAGGGCTTCAGCATAAGAGATTGAATGAAGGTGCTAATATTTTTTTTTTAAGAATTAATCTTGTTTAGATAAAAACTGTAAGAGCAATAGATCACTGTCATGCAAAGAGATAGCTCTGGGGACATAAGTTTATTTGATGGAGAAGCCTCAATTCCATTCCCATTCTAAATCCACCTGAGTTTTCTAATTTTAATGACAACTAGACCTTGTTGGGATTTTAAGTGTGAATTATGTGGTTAAAAAATACTACATTAGAAGAGAAAGGGAAGAGTAAGTAATGTATAAGTAGGAATAACTCATAAACCCAATTTATTATGGTTTTGAATTGAGATATGATGTCAAATTTACAAATTTTTTAAGAAAAGGTAAAACTTCTTAAGAAAGCAACCAAGGTTAATTGATGTTGGAGTTTAATATCTGATCCATTCTTGAACCTCACATAAGAACTTAGCTTTTAATTCAAATAGTTTCATGACATGGTATGAAAACCTTCACAACAAGGAGATCATGAGTTCAAACTACCTTCACATTTAATTGTGAATTTCTTGTTTAGGCCCAAAGAAGTAACATAGGTCCACCAAATGGAAAAACTAAGAAAAAAGGATGGAGATAAGTTTCCACCTTTCTTTTTTTATTTTTTATTTATTTTACCTTTTCTTTTTCTGGTACCCTAAGGGTCTGGGGTTTGAGGTTCACAACATTTCAAAATGAAAATTGCAGGAAACAACTAGTATCTAATCAATTCAGAAGTCTAGACCAAAGAATAAACACAATAGCATCAATCGCAATGCGAACAAGCAAAAAGCCAATTTACACTTGCTAGGTTGACATGAGGTTCCACATGTTTTCCTTTTGATTGGAAACGCAAACATGTGATATGGTTATCAATAGTTTTGCACGGCTATGGCACAAAACATTTAGCACCTCATAATTGAGAACATCTAAAACAATTTTAAACATCATTAAACATGAGCCGTCAGGAGATAGAAGGCATTAGCCAGGAGATATAAATCTCCCATCACTTTCGCTTTTCAATGCATGGCACAACTAAGGCCAATATTGGTAAGGAATCGGAAGCTAGCAACTTTCTAGAGTCATGCTCAATGACCATCGGCCAATACCCAGGAAAAAAAAAATCAATTCAGTGTTATTAATTCATGCAATCACATGCATAATTCTGAGCTAAGCAGCTAAATAAAAAAAATTTGCAAATAAAATTTTAAACAGAACTAACTTGTTAATTTCTCAGTATGAATAAATTCTGCTTTTCTAAAAATAAGAAAGAACAAATGAAAAGGGAACTCACTTGTTGGGCTTCTCCATCAAGCCAAGTAAAAGTCAATCGCTTGTTTTTAAGAGCAGTTGCCAATAATGAAGATTGATCTGTATCAGCTGCACTCAACTCACTACCATTTAATAACAGTTCCTGTAGCCTGCGCATGGTCTATGAACTCATGTAATTCACCACATTTTTTACATTCAAAAAAATGAAAACATTGAAAGTAAATTTCTCATCACAACACGTTCAAAAAAATACTATAAACTGGCAAAAGACATTTATTTTAAGATTCTCTTCCTCAGTACGCAAATTTTGTAGACCTCTACTTCCATCTTAACAAACTGCTGCCTGCATATCCAGATTAGTCCACCATACATCTTAAAAATGGCTAAGGCCATAAGAATTAATTAGGGAAGGGATGCTTACTTCACGCATTTTGAGGAGTTCTGGGCCTTGCCTTCCTGCTACAATAACACAATACCATGATATGGTATCATTTCCAGCACGAGAATAGCCACGGGCATCACAACCGAGCTCCATTGATGTCACACTTCGTAATTGAGGCAGCTCTAAATGCAAAGGCATGGAAATTGATTAGGACCTTTTGGAATATAGGTACCTTATCAAACACATTAGTGATAAATGGCATAGGATTAGGAGGGATTGACTATTAACTTCAATATCATGTATTTGGCAAACAAAACCATTAGAAATTATGAGTTTTACACAAAGCCTAACAATATTGAGAGAAAACAACATATCCATCACATAACTACCACTACTGCACTAGTTAGATTTGCATTGTTAGCAATCTATAAGTTTGATCCCCAAAGACAAGAAAAGGTATGTAATTTAAGGTATCATTGGCACCATGAGGAGAGCCATGAGTGAAATTCTTTCCAGAATTTCTATGGCTGTTATGATGTAGCATTTGTGCTAGCGAGCTGTCAACTTGCCCACTTGAAACAATTTATAATTTAGAAGGCCAACAATTAGGCTGTGCTACTACCATAAATTTCAACTAACTAATAATAAAGAAAATATACCTTGGTGTTTATTCTTTTCCATGACATCCAAAAACCATGAATTGTTGAAAAATCCTACAGAATAATATGCATTGTTAAGCTCACTGCATGGGTCCCTGGTGTCAAAGGACTTGTGCCCCAAATTTTAGGACAACAACATGGAAAAAAGTATTAACATACCATGGAAGACAAGAGGTTTTACACCAAGGTCCTTAATAAAAACAATTGCAGGGGCAGATTCCACATCAAACCTGTTATTGATGATTTACGCACTGTCAAATCAAACGATCCAGTAGAAAAAGGTAAAAGGCAGTCTAGGCAATTGAAGACACATATGTCATTTTCCTTGCACAGTTTGCAGTATAATAATTATAAAAGAAAGAGAGCATACACATACACAGAAAATATGGAATAATGCACAGAAAATAAGAAATAATACACAATTTTCAGAGACAAAGAGCATAAACACATACACACTCCACCAAAAAGAGAAATCTTCTTGTCGCCACAGCACAAATGCAAAAGAGGCATAAGCCCAATAATTTTTAGCAGTTTGTCGAACAAATGGAGTAGCGCGCTGTCCTGTTTTTGAAAAGAAGATGACTTTCACCTATAATCAAAAGTGTAAAACAGTCACATGCCATTGAATGGTTGCACTACAAACAATCTGCACATCAAAGATGCCATCAAGTCCAGAAAATATAGGCAAAGTTTGAAAAAATTAGTTTATTCTGAACCAAGAACTAAATTAGAGCACTAGGTCATTATAGACCCATCTCTACAATTCTTTACAATCTCCAGCCCTGGATCTACTGCTAAACCCAAACTTTCAACTTCTCTGTATCAGCTTTTCCTTCTTCTGTTACTGGAGCTGCTGGATATTAACCTAAGAGATGCTAGACTAGATGCAAGAGGCAAGCTATCTTCTCTAAAACATAAGGGGCTAGGGATAAGCCGCTATAATGATAGCCGAACTACTGAAATGAAACAACTCAAGTTTTTTGACATTGAAGTTCTTCATGTTGGTAAAGCTATCACAACAAAAGCAGAAATTACCCACTGCCTACACAAACAAGAAATATGTGTATCCAAATGGCAGATCATATTTCATTATAATCATAGATAAATTTTTTGTTGAAAGCAAAATAATAGCTATTAAAGCAAAGAAAGAAAAGCAGATCATGATAACAGCATAGTAGGATAATCCTTTTTTGGGTGAAGCAATTACCTTATGTAGGCCGCTTTTTGGCAAAAAATTTTGCACCTGGTATTAAATATGCTATCATGTCATTTCCAGATGTAAGGAGACAAAAAGTACAGAGAAAGAGAGAACCAGATGAAGAACAGCTAGGTGAACAAGTCAGACATATTGCTCAAAGAAGTAAATGTGAAAGAAGGACTAATAAATTTACTGCCATGCACAGTTATCATGATGGTCATCAATGTTTGCAGCCAAAATGAAATGATGACCATACTTGATTTTGCTTTGTCCAACTATCAACTTGTTTTGATCCAATACAATTTGTCAGCTTGAAAATAATGAGGTTGACTTCCATTTAATCCATTAAGAAACCACCTGTTGTATGCTATCTACCTAAACTATAGAAAGAATCACTTCTGGGGCACCTAGAAAAAAGATAACATTAAAAACTGCAGGAACATGCTAAAAGAGTCAAAGCAGAACTACAATAATTCCCTTTGTTTGACACCTCAGTCCTAATTTCAGATTTACTACAGAATTGTGTCACACAAAACCACTATTAAAGAGGAAAAAATATAGGGCTGAAAAAGTTAATTCCATGGTTCATTGAAAAGACTTTATCTTTAGACAGCACTTAGACATCAACTGCAGTGCCATAACTTGAAGAAATTTCATAATGACACTCTTCAAAATGAGGGGAAAAAACATTTTCAGTTCCCATAAAACAGTTAGATGTAAAGATGGCCTTCAAATTACCAGTGAATCCTTTGAATAGTACAGAATGCGTGGTAAACCAAGAACAGTCGTTGCAAACCAATCGCTAACAGCATCCATGGAGAGATCTCCCTCAAACCTAACACAGAATGATATTTCCATCAAAAATTTCAAATTAAATGACATGCACAAAAAGCTTCTGAATTAACATCCAAGCTGCATCTTTCACTTCCATTTCCCCAACCTTTTATTGTTTGTTTTGCCCCCCTTCACCTTGCCCATTCAATCTCTAACAACATACTCACCTAACAAGACAATCATAGCTTTTACACTCAGGTGGAACAGCAACAATTGAAGGAAGCCCTGCAAGCATTTCCGCCAAGTTAAATAAACACTGTAGTCTTTATTCAAGTTGTTTATTACTTACTTTTGTATGCAAGAATTAAGTTATTGGGTGTAAAAAAAGATTGTAGAAATTAAAAGAAGATACCAGTACAACTAAAAAAGGACTTGAGGATTGACAGAATCAATATCTTACAGCCTCAAAATACAACACGGTGCTTTATAGAATAAATGCAGTAGAGACCTTTATGTCCTAAAACATTCAGCTGGGTCCAACAGCATTACCATAATGTTTGCTATGCTCATAGTACAGGGAAGGGATGTTTTGTTAAGGTACTAGCAATATCATAACAACTAAACAAATTAAATGGCACTGATTTTTGACTACTGTCATAGGAGATTTACCAATATGTTCCTTAAGGTATCATAAAAAATAAATCAATGTCACCTGGCAATTACTAGGGCACAAGAACAGCTGGAACTGTGAAATTCAATTCCATTATAGTAGGAGGAACCATGGGAAAGAAACCAGTCTATTTGGTATCATTTCATTAGATTGTAAAACATCAAACTGTTTTAAAGTCTACTAGAGATACATTATCAAGGCCTGACCTTTCACTTTGTTATACTTCATTCAAATAAGGCCACATATTTTGTGTCCCAAGTTGCAAAATTCATTAATCCCATGATTCAGAAATGCAAAAGAATAGCACACATTTTTGTTGCCAATGGTATAACTGACTAGATCTTGCATTCAAAGATATTTTCATTTCTCACAAATAGATAACTGACAATGATAAAAATATCCAAAGATGAGAGCTATAAATCCTCATCAGCACCCAGAATCCAACAACAAAACAGAACAAAAGAAAATTCCTCCCTTATTCTCTCTCCCTTTCTTCTTCTTTTTTTTTTTGGTTGGGTATATCAGAATAATCTCTCTCCCTTTCTTTTATACAAGAAAATGTTCAAGACTTCTTCAGGGATCCCACCTCTAAAAAGTATGTCTTCACATGCAAATATGCATCTTGAAAATAGCAACTGATGCAACTAAAATGAATGATAAGATTGGGTAAATAGAAAAGTTAAATTAAATACACTTCCAAAGAAGAAAAGAGAAAATCAAAATCCAAGCTCAAGTCTTGTAACATATTCACTATTGATTCAGCACCCAATGAAAATTTCTCCTTATCTCATGATGGTAGCAATCTAGGTAAGATGTCACTTACCATTCCTAAAGAAGAACTGTCCTGTTGGCTTCCTCTCAGCAAGAGATGTTGCAAGTTGAATGTCACCAAGTTCCACCATACCAGTATTAGCCACCCCATCAAGCAAAGCACCTGAAAGTAGTTATGGTAAGAAAAGTAAAATCTCAGAGGTAACCTTGCTGCAAACAGAACTTTGCTATTAATATTCAAGATGTATCATCCCTCAATAAACAGTAAGTTTCTATTTTTGCAATTCAGAGTAAATCAAACTCAATAAAAAGAGTAAAGATTTAACTTCATTTAGGTTTTAGGGCAAACAAATCACTCTTTTTCATTCCACCTGAGATCTAGAAGCATCTATGGTCATAAATCAACTCCACCTGAAATTTTACCACTAGGGTTCTAATCTAGCACATATTCATAACATAGTATATACACCATGATCCAATGCAAACCAAAAAAAAACAGAGAGAGAGTGGAAATCTACGGCCTGCTCACAAAGGCCCAGATTTTGAAAGCTACCTTTCCAGTTTTACCAAGGCTCATCTAAGAAATGTTTAGAGGCATGATTATGAGACCCAAACTAACCTAGCCCTTGACGTGGTCAGAGTTCTTAGTCATCTGGTATCCATTTGACTGCTTCAACCAGATGATGGTCAACCTTTTACCTATTACCATCTTTCCATTTTGATAATGCAGGCTTTGCTCCAACACTGCATTGCCTATTCACAAGCCTACAGTTCAACAGCATAACATGTCTAGATAGAGTGCACAGAACCAATAAAAAGGAATTATAATTACAACCAATATCTGGTAGCAATAAGCATAAATCACCAGATTATGCAGAGCCCCAGATAAAACAACTGCATGTATGTATTTCATAGTCATACAGAGAAAAAATAAAGTGAAACAAATAATCTACCATTAGACAGTGTTCAAAATTTTTTACATGTCAATGCTGGAAACATACCAATTTCTTTCCACAAGCCAAAGAATTGGGCACAGTTGATGCTCCCACGTGAATATACCTGTGTCCAGATTCCAATTCACAACAATAAAAAAACCAATACAAAAGAAACAGATGTTTATTATATATAGCCACAACAATGACAAACTTTCATAAAAGCAACTAAAAAAAATACAGAAAGGAAAAACAAAGGTAAAAGGAAACAAGGAGGTGAAAAAAAATGGAATAAAAAAATAAAGACCAAAGCAGAAACTGAACCTCGGAAGCACAATTATTATACACGAACAAATATATAACAAAAAATCAGGTTTTTCATCACTCAGATGAAAATGAACAAATTGCATATGTGCACATTGTTATTTCTGTGAATTCTCATCTGTTTTCTGAAATGCAGAACTTAAACCTCATCTGAAATATTCAAAAAAGGCAAAATTAAGGAAGAAAGGTTCACGGCATAATTCAGCTAGGAAGCAAATTTGATGTTGATTCACCCTGGTGTCAAGGAAGAAAAGTACTTGGGAAATTAAAACAAAGAGGTTTATACCACAGAATTCAGATCAGCACATAACTGAAAAAAAAAACCCATAGAATGGTGGAAATTGAAAGGACCATTGCACCACAACATTTAGGAATCACTCTTGGGAAAAGAAGAATCATTCTCAGGCCAGAAACTAACAGGTTGTAAATTGATTGATAAGCCTCCTCTGAAGATACTACATACAAATGTATATGTGGGTTCTTGAAACTATTAATCTTTATAAAAATTAGTCTCCTTAATTAATTAGCAAA
This sequence comes from Kandelia obovata, assembly GCA_021464305.1. Lineage (NCBI taxonomy): Eukaryota > Viridiplantae > Streptophyta > Magnoliopsida > Malpighiales > Rhizophoraceae > Kandelia > Kandelia obovata. Next base: position 1,883,554 of record CM038480.1, read on the forward strand.
CAGATGCAATACTTTAATGGAAAAACTGAATAAAGGCTATTAACTAAAGGACACTTATACCTGCTTAAAAAATTAATATGGGTGCCTTACTCCAGCACAACTGGAATTTAGAAAATGTATCCTTTTTCTAGCTAATATTGTGGTAACATTCAGCTGGTACATTATTCAGCTCTACAGACATAAATCTTTAGACTCTAGAGACTACATTAAGCCCACATCATGCCATACATTCTAAGAAATGTTCAGCCTGAGAACAATTTATTCCTGAGAGCAAAGCAACCAATTTATGAAGTAGAAGATTTGATTGCAAGTCTTTATTTTTCTCATGGGAAGGAAGAAAACAAGACTGAGTTTATTAAAAGTGTGTATCAAAATTTTACACATTACCTGAACAATCCATGGATTAGAATCACTAAGTAGAGACTTGAAATCCTGAAACGTAATGACATTGAAAGCATAATCTCCATTATCTGGAAAAAATATAAGAATTGTCAAACCGTTGGCCCATTACAAAAAGTCAAATCTATCATACAGAAACTTTTGATCTGAAAAGGGAAACGGAGGGACATATACTTTGCACAATGCATCTTAACTAACCAGCAACAGTAGGATCTAGTAATGGAAGGTCAATACGTGAATAACTTTCCCCAGCATATTGGGTTTTGACCTTCTCAAGAACATGCTACAAGCAAGAAATTTCAAGTCACTTAATAAGAATATGGATGCCCTGAAGAAGATACAAGAGTTTAGATTTAAGAACTAAACAAAGGCAACCAATATAGTGGAGCTAGGTACTCACATGTTGTTCATCTATGCCAAAAATGTCATAGTCCCTCTTCCATAAAGGATTCGTCAGAAGTTCATATGCATATTGAATCTGAAAGAACACAACTTAATCAATCAACTTAAATGGGAAACACCAAGCAGCAGGTGATAGCCAAGGCAAAGATCATGCTACAGAACATTCATTCTTGGCAATCTAGTCTCCTGCAATGCAACATCTCAGGAAACAACAACAACAATCTACAACATGCATTTCTGCTTGCTACAAAGCATGATGCAGCAAATCATTTTATAATCAAAGTATATAATATATAAAATGCTGACCTTTATAAAATCATCAGTACTAGGAACCTTCACGCCTGAATTCCTGAAATTTACACCAAATAAATAAATAATCATTTCCGTTTCATTCAGAAATCACAATAAAAACCCAAACATAAGTGGAATGCAATCACGATTTTTCGTACCTAAGTATTAAAAACTAACATATTAGAAAAAGAAAAAAAAAATCAAAATTTACCAATTGGAAGAAATTTTCTCGTAGGCATTGTTCACCTCTTCCATAGAACTGTACGGTTTGATCCTCAGAGCTACAAAGAAAATTTCACCAAATTACGAGTTCACACTCTCTCAATCACAATATGTATATATATATATATAACATACGATTCTACGATACAGAAATTCTTGTGTGTGTGCGCGTGCGTGCGTGTGTGTATATATATATATATACATATATATATTGAGAGCAGACTGACCGTCGTAGTGAGAAGGCGGGAAAGATCGAGGGATAACGACGAGTTGGTAGAAAATGAAGAGTGAAAATAGAAAGAGAGGCACGGCGTAGGCTTTGATCGCCGACGCTACTGATGATCCGAACGCCGCTCGTTCCCCGGCCATCTTGAGTTTTCTCGTCACTGCCGCTGTATGTGGCAACCACTCCAGGAATGAGTAGGGCCAAATTATATTTTAATAATTATTGTTGCGATAAAGGAATTATTCAATGAGATAAAAGGATTCTTCTTTCCTTTTCTCTTCATCCTAATAAAATTTTCAAATATAACCTTTTACATGGTAGTGTGCAATATTATTTTATTTAAAATTTTAAATAAAAGATATTTTACATTTTATATATTTTTAATTCTATATATATAAAAAAGTTAAGAGGTTAAGAATAGAAATATACTTATTAGGACTTAATTGTAAAATTAAGAGATTTTAATAAAAAAAATATTTTAACGTTGGAAATACGGACACAAAGAGAACCAAATGGCCCAGATCGCGACGAAAGGCCCGAACCCAAATGCACATACTGATCGCTGGACAAAAGCCTATGATAGATACTTTTCGAGCCCACCCTCCCTGCATGCCCATAGCAAATACAACAGAGCCGAGAGCCCCGGGAGAGTGGTTGCCGGCTTGTTGCACCATGACAAGCAATGACAAAAAGAAAATACGAAATGCTCTTTTCATGCGTTGCCCAAATGATTATCATGCTATCTTGAGACAGACAACTCCATGATCTAGTGCAAAAGATTTTCATCGAATTTTTAATTGATGCTAATTGCACTTTGGCTCGCCAAGCCCCATATTGTTAAATGGGATAGCGAGATGATATTTACGAGGCAGTTCTCTTGTTTTACATTTCTTTGTGGGGGAAATAAAGATGGAGCCCTTTTCCACCCTTTTCAGCTTTCTGCGAGCGGGACAACTTCAAATGTACAATTGAATACATAACACATGAAGACTAGTTAATGAGACCTAAAGGCACAGTAAACCGGAAGGGCCATTGTTACTATCGGAAAAGGAAAAAAAAACAGAGAGAGAGAGAGAGAGAGTACCATTTTGATGGTGGGTAAGGAGAGCAAATCACGCGAGCCTTAACACAACAGTAAGTTGGCTATTTTGTGATCACGAAAGCCTTGAAAAGCAGTTTCCTGGCAAAATACAAAGAGAAAGCTGTCACACTCCCAAGTATCACGGGAGCTACTACATGTACTAGAGACGTTGTCTTCAGAGGAAGGACGAAAGATTAATTAAGCAGAAAATTGGTCAAGTAGCATTCAAAAGAGAATGTAAATATCATTATTATCTACAAACCAATTGGCTAGAAAACAAACTGTCAGTGCAATCAAGGATTCTGCGTATGTAACCAGATTTTCTCATTCTGTATATAAAAGTGGCGAATGGCCCGAACGAGACAATAAAATTGCTGGTCATGAGTTGACACTTGACAGCTTGTCCATGGGTCACTTCTGAAATTCCATCCTTTAATTAGCGCATAATTAATTGTCTGATCCCAGATGTTTCGTAATGCTCTGGAGAAGACAAGTTGACATCAATATCTTCTCCTCCTGAGGTTTTTGTTGGATGATTCGGGCAAGGGGCCATATAATATATATATGGAACATTCCCCGATCTCTCTCTCTATATATATATATATGTATTTATTTATATATTTTTATATTTTTAAATAAGCATAGAGACAAACGCATGCTTCTTTGCTTGTTGGTGCCAAATGGTGTGCGGAAGGACATCAGAACGATTAATGGCTAGTGAGTCTCGGACAGTGGATAAGATCAGTTTTCTCGGGAAAATTTTGAGAGGGCATCAAAAGACACATTGAAGTAGTCTAAAACTATCAGGTGAAACAGTAATCAAGTTCGAATCTAGACATGCCCTGTGATTTATATATATATATATATATATATATATATATATATATATAAAGAGAAATATAAAGTTATTGTATTATTTTCTTGGGAGCTCTATAAATAAAACAAACCAGAGACTATCATATGAAGGCCAAGTCCAGAAAAAGTAAATTAAAGTTACTCCAACATTATGCATATGAATGGAAGAGCTCAGTAGATCTGGTAATCCAAGAATAAAAAGTGAGCACCCAAATTTGGCAAGAAAAATATTCAAATCCATTCTTGAAAAGAAAATGTAATAAATGGTAAATTCCATCTTCTTCTGTGAATGGAGTGAAGTTAAACAGTAGGCATTGTGTACTCTCTTACCACCCCTTATCTTACTAGTATGGTCCCCAACATCATGGTTCGATTTCATAGCCATCATTTGCATATATATTACTATTAATGGAAGCATCTTTTCACTGATTTCATGCCTATGAACATGGCTTTTTCCTAACTAGATATCACCATTATTGGTATAATTACAATTAGTTTAATACCGCTGTCATTGGCATAATGAAATTACTTTTATTTTTTTATATAAAAAAATAATAATAATAATTTCACAACTGAGATGGGTCTAACCGATTATTCAATTAATTTTGAATGCTGTTCTCGTGGACTATGCGAATAGTGGTCTAAATAACTGTGTATCATTTTATTTTTTTATTTTTTTGACAATTGAGATCGATTTTATTAAAGATGAATAAGAAACAAAACAAATAAAAGTCAAAGTAGAGAGTTAAGTCTAAACCAAAACTAAAGTCACACAATAAGATGAACACACGGATATTATAACTTGCAAGGTATGCTTTAACACCCACATTTAGGTCCTATGGATGTACACGCTTTGTAGTTTGTGCTTTATTTTTTTATTTTTTATTTTTTTTTTTTTCAAAATCTATCTGATTGAAGTTTATTCCTTTCTGTCTATCACAATATGCATGCAAAGCCTTCGCCCACAAATAAAGGACTCGTATAAAAAAACAAACCAGTGAAAACAAAAGCCACCCACACTATTAAAAGTAATACTTGATTGAAACATTTTAAACATTATAATTAAGCATTGGACATATATAGGAAGCTGATATCTTTGTCACAACACCTAATGCATATGAAAGTGTCCATAGGATATAATTATTTATTAAAGAATGTCGACATAAAACATATATGCTATCAAGCTCTCACTATGCACATGGAGAAATATAAAACATAATGTTATTAAATACGAAGGCCTGACTATTTTCATTATTTATTAACCCCCCCCCCCAAAAAAAAAAAAGCACATGCCATTAGGCTCTACTCAGACTTGTTCAAATGAGTGGGTTAGACCGGCTTTGGATCGGACCAAACCGGAGTCGATTTTTTGAAATCTCAAGCTCAGTTTGAACCCTAGCATATTGTTGAATAAAATAAAAAATAAAAAAATAAAAAAACACGGAACCTCTGGCATTTCCACGTGAACATGCTCCCTAAAGCTGGAAACTGGTCCCCAAGCGTGATAGGAACCACGTGGCGATCTTTAGGTATCAAAAGTCAAAATCCATTGTCACCGAGGAGTGACGGCAGCAAAACCTGACCCCGCGTCTCATTAGCGCGGGATCGCTTGGTGGAGCCCATTTCATTCCGTGTAAACCGTTTATAAGCCTAACTCACGACAAAAGGTGACCTCATCATTTGTGGGGACACACACAATGATAATTTCTAAAGTTACCTCCGCCACAAAGTTTTTTTTTTTTTTAACCTAATAATATAATATCGCAATGCTGCATTAAGATATTTTATTAAATTTTAATATTATTTTATATATGTATATTTTATATTTATTTTTTAATTGTTATTATATATATATATATAATTATTAGTATGAATTATACATAAAAATTTAAATTTATTATTAATAAATTATTTATTATATAATTATAATGTAATCATGAACACAAAAAATATATAATAATATGTTAAAAAAATTATATAATATTTTTTATTTTATTATTATTTCTAGTAAATCTCTATTTTACTTCTAAAATTATTAATTTTATGGTAAAAATATCTTATAACTTAGTTATTATAATGCAAATATTCTAATAATTAAAATTTTAAAATTTTATTCTTAAAATTTTTATATTACATTTTAATTTTTTAAAAGAATATAAATTTTATGAGACAAATAAAATAATAATAATAATAATAATAACAATTCAATAAACATTTTAAATGGATCCCAAAATTTTCGCCTAAATCAAAGGATGTGACCTTGCATTCTCGTGATGGGGAAATTTTATTATTATTATTATTTTTTTTTGTCTTCAAGTAGATCACATTAAATCAAAATATTTAAGAAAATAATGATTGTGAGCGCATGGTCATAAGTGCGAAGGCATGCACACAAAATTAAAACTTTATCTTAAGTAAGTGGATTTAAGGTAAATTTAAAAAAAAAAAAAGATTATTCTTATTCATCAGTGAGAGACCTTCTTTCATAAATGAGTATATTCTTTGTCCTTCAGCACAGAAAACGTGAATATCATGAAGGCCAAAGCCTCCAAAATGAAAAACGTGTAAAACATTGTTACATAAAAAGGGGGATTTAGCTATTTGTTTCCAATGGGGGCCGTTATTCTTCATTAGCTAGCCACCTTCTCCAATCTCCACGAAGATTTGCATGAGATGTCTTCAAAAAAATTTCTTCAGACACGACACCACACAACAGTATTAGTGAAAGACAGAGCTGATCTGATCACTTTCCATATATTGTTATAGCATCCATATCGTGTAGGACTCTCAAACCGTTCACTAACTGTAGGCAAAGACTTCATATCATGTGCCAGAAAAAAAAAAAAAAAAAAACTGAAATACCCACGTGGTGGACAAGGCATTAAAATAAAAAAAAAAGGGAGTGCAAAAGAAATATGGGTATCCTTCTTTTGCATATTGCATCATGCTTCTTCTGAGAGTTTACAGCTGTGAAAACGGAATGCATTGCATCATCAAATGAATGAATCCCTCAATGAAGCGAGTGAAAGAAAGAATGTGCATATTGGGGAGTATGAAATGAATGAATCAATGCATGCAAACTGAAATAGAAGAAATTAAGAAAGAGTAACAAATAGGCCTTTATATATATATATATATATATAAAGTAAAATTATATGGTTGTGGTCAAGTTGATTCTCATACAAATAGGTCTTTAACGTTGATTCATGCGTTATATTATTATAATGGTTGATCATATATTTTTTATTTTTTAATATACAATTTCAATAAATGACAAAGGCTATAAATATGAATTTAAAGATTAGGATTGTATAATATAAATCTTTCTCAAATTTGTGTGAAGTTTGCAGCATCTATTAGAAATGTCTTTGTTTCAGTTTTGAATTCTGCTGGCTTGATATTTCAAGTTCAAGTCTTGTAATTTTGTGCATGAATGCATATCCACACATTCACATGCATAGAGATGGAGACAAAAAGGCGAAGAGAGAGAGAGAGAGAGAGAGAGAGAGAGGAGCGTGTCCCAATTAAAAGAACCATATTTTTTTTATGATATTCAGTGGAGTCCCCACGGCAACAAATAATAGAACACACAAATTAAAATAATAATAATAATAAGAGCATAAATATACAATTGAGTATTTCCGAAATCCAAGACGAGACAATGAAAAATTATCAGAATGGAATTCAAGATCTCAACTGATGTAAGCATTCAATAGTCCATAGGCCTTTAGTCTAAATTCTTTTTTATGACAAAATGAAAACAGGATCAGTTAGTTACCAACTGAATCTCCATACGCTACAAGTCTTTGTGAATGTGAAAATATCAACTCTCTAGTACAATAACACCATCAAAGCAATTTTAGCAGAACACAGCTAAAAGCTGTCCGTAGTAGTGTAATTTCTCACAAACACTAGAACATATGCTTCACAGTAACTCCTTACAAGAAGTGATAATATATATATATATATATATATATATATATATATATATATATATATATATATATATGCTTCACTATAAGAAAACAGGTAACAGTAATTTCCTTTAACCCTTCCACTAGATTCAACAAATCTATACACAGACCCACACTGTCCTTTTGTAAAACAATAATAGTAAAATGAAGGTCCTCTTTTGGTCTTTTCCTTGGAGTTCATCGCCCAATGCAGCCAGCATAATTTTTAATAATTCCAAAAACTATCAAAGTCCACTGGTCCAGCTGACGCAGAAGGTGCACCTTGATCATCAAAGGGCCTCTTTCCCATGTCAAGATTTGATATAACAGAAGAGATTTCTGTGTTCATATCAGTACTTAACATTGTTTCTTGTGAGACACTAATCATCTCCCTCTCTGTTTTCAAACTCTGCTTCATGTTTGAACCTTTGTTTTCAATCAGGGCCCTTAAAATTGAGTGATCTGGGACAAGAACAGAACTCGGGTATTGCAGATTTGCTGACACTGGGATGGCCTGAGCCGAGTGGAAAGAATTTGAAAGTGGGATGATTGGGAAAACATTAGTAGGGTTGGAAGGAACTGTTAAGAGATGATTGCTGAAGTTTTCAACTGTTTCCTGTTGGTTTCTCTGAACATCAATGGAACTGGAGAAGCAGGGCACGTACATCGAATCAGCCAGAGTCTTAGTCTTACAATTAAAAGGTGAAGAATCCATCAATGGTGGTAGACCCGAAGGACACAATTCATCACCAATAGACCCCACTCTAACTACCCCCGAAACAGGGTTTTTCTTTTCACCAGAACTCTTCTGGAACACCCTACAAATCACCCATTCATTCTACATGACAACAAGAACAAAATCCATCAGCACACATGGAAATAAACAGAAGAGAAGCAGTTTAAAACAGAGCCTAAGGCAGGGGAAATTGGGAAACAGAGAGAAGTGTGCCTTGGCAGATTTGGGCAGGTTGTGGACAGAAAATTTTCCATCCAATCTGTATTCATGCATGATCCAGTTGCTTTTCTCTCCTTTAGGGGCTCTACCCTTGTAGAATACAAGAGTCTTCTTCATTCCAACCAATGATTTCCCTCTATAGATCTCCTTATCTTTTCCTGTGGCTTTCCAGTAACCAGCTTCAGTTGCCCTATTTGTCCTCAGACCTGTTGGATACTTTCTGTCCCTCAGACAGAAAAAGTACCAATCTTTCTCCCCCATTTTAGCTTTCACTATATTAAACAAAGCCAGAGGAATTGATACAACAATTAGGCCAAATCCAATTCATTGTCTGGAGAAACACGGAGGGAGAGATTAATATAGATTTTGTGATAGAACTTACATGGCAATTCCCAGGGCTCGGACTTGTTCAAATCCACATCTCCAATGGCTCTACAAGAGAAGTGAACATCAAGAACCTTCTTGTATAAGTATTGAGAAATAAGTTCCTCATCGGTAGGGTGGAATCGGAACCCCGGGGGCAAATCCATATGATCATCCTCCTTAACAATTCCAGGAATGTTTTCCATCCGTTGAAAAGCTAAAACCCTATTCCCTTCTAAATTAAACCAAAAAATGCATAAACCTCGATTGAAAAGCTTGGGTTTTAATGAGCTAGAACCGAAATTCGGGCTCAGTTCCTACAACAAGACCTTTAAAGTGACCTAATACCAAGTGGGTGCTGACCAAACAGCTCTAATTCTCCATGTTACCTCGCAGATGAAAGGTGTCTAATGGAAGGTGAACTGCTAAGACCTAAAACAGAAAAGGACTGAATATAAGGCTATGGAAGGCTAGGAAGAAAGTGACTGATTGAGAAGGTAGAAAGAAAGAGAAGCCATGAAACCAAAAAGGGTTGCAAAACTTGGAAAGATTGAGAGATGTTTAAGAGAAAAGGCAGTAAGGAGAAACAGAAGCCCCTAAATACTGGTGTTTTTGGACAGCAAGAAACGTGGCATGTAAGGCAACCTTGGTGGGTTGTTATTTCTCTCTCTCTCTCTCTCTCTCTCTCTTCTTAACTTTGATGGTGTAATAATAATAAAAGCTCTACATTACTAGATCTTGACCAAAGGCAACTCAATTCATCTCTGATTCATGCACAAAAATTTTTTATTAAAAGTTAATGACCAGAATAGTATTTTTTTTAACCCCGCTAATATAATGATCCGGAATTATTGTTTATTTTAAAAATGTTTAGCAATATATTATTGGAAAAAGAAATGTCACGGAGGTAAGAGCCAATAAGGCAACGTTGTATAAGTTCATTGGTGGATTCCTTTGCATACGAAAATTGACTTGGATTTTATCAAAGGGATTTTGGTTATCGAATATGTAAATCCAAATCGAAAATTACTTCTTATTGTTCTAATTCAATATTACTCAGTAAAAATAATTGATTATTTGATTATTAATGACTTATGATAAAAAGTTTCTACACCCAAATTAACAAATTTAGAATCCAACGACATATTTCAACTTGGACCCTGCATCTTTTGAGGGGAAGGATGCACTAAAAGAGGAATTAACATTGAATTGTCACATGGGGTGGCATCATAATAAAGCTTTAAAAAGAGAAAAATAGCTGAGAATATAATCTGTTTTTGGATGCCCAAAAAAGGGACTTTTCTCTTTATCCGATTGGCGATGGTAGCAGTGTGAATGCATGAAAGATCACGGAAAGACTTATTTGAGCTATTCAAGTTAACCAGGGTTGTTGTTACATGATTTAAAATTAATTACTGATATGACCCCGTTTGTCTTCTCTACTTTGTTAAAAGTAAGAATCGCGAAGAAAAGAAATGCAAAACAACTACAACGGTTAGAAACATTCCATTTTGTAAATTTAATTAGCTGTTACCAGCAAAAGTGACATGAAGGCACGTATCATATTGGTTTAATTTCCAGGCTATTTCCACAATCATTAATCTTAAACATAAACAATTGGTAGCATGGGACCTCTGACAAGGTTCTTAATTCTTGAAAGCTTTTAATGGGTATAAATATAAAATAATTAAGTATATTGGTTTTTGATATTTTATGCAAAAGTTTCCCAACTCTTCAGAAATATGACAAGATTAACAAAAACATAACTAGCTCATCTACTTGTTTACTTTTAACCATATGCATCTGGATTAATCAATGTTGCAAATATAAAATCAAGTCAGGAAGTGCTTTGTGATTCAGAGACATTGAAATGGTTAGGTGGGGGAATGCTCAAAACACTGGACAATCTTACAAATTGTGCATTGGAAGCTAATTTGTCTAGCATAGAACGTGAATTCATGAGGTTCAGTAGTGCTTGAGTAATCAAAACCAACCATCTTGTTCTGGAGACTCCCTTTTTAGTTGTTAAACCTTTCGGTATTCGTGTCATACGTGACATGAAAAATATATCTAATCAAACCTTGGGATACACTTTTTGGAGATCGTGGTCCCTTTTCTACTCTTATAAGTGTGAACAGAAACTACACTTTTGTCCATACATGAAACAATCTTATCCCATACATCCTATTCTTATTCAATTGACATGCAGTTTGTCACTGACCCACATCAAGAAAGGCCTTTAAATTGCACAAAATAAACCTCACAGTAGCTAATCAACGCTCCCCCCCCCCTCCAGACGGTATCAAGTACTTTGGTGGACACTTTGGCCATTTAAAGCCATGAAAGGAACCAATTCATCAGATGTGATATGTCTAAATCCCCACTTCTGTTCTATGTTGTCCACCTATAACCAAAACCCACATATGAAAATCTAACTTAGAACTTGCGCAATTTGGTGCAAAGTGACTATCCAATTGGCCCACAGACTGTAAGACATTTTCACGAAATTATTATGTATTATTGACAAAATGTTGAAAACATTCCCTAATGATGCTTTGGGATATTTGATCCCAATTGAGAGACAAATTAGTTTTTGTCAAATCGCTCTCTTTTCCCATTTAACTATGATCATATTCACTTGGAGAATGTAATGGCAGCAAGAATCTGGATCGACGAGACTGCCCTTTCCATTTTAGGAAGAATTCCAGTTCATATCTGCCACGTAATAACCATAAAAAAAAAAAAAAAGAGAGAGAGAAATGGAAAAGGAATTAAGAAATTGACAGGGCACACGGTCGTCCGTCAAAAGCTCGCCGCTTGGCACGAGTTAACTAACTAACTCTTCCTATGGCTAAGCTAACCAAGCATTTATTTGGATCGAGTTGATTGACCCAAGGGTTGACATAATGGCATTAGGTGGCGCTGAGCTGGCAGACGTGGAGCCCTTTTCTTTTGCTTTCACACCCGCGGAATGAGCTCTATTACATAATTATGCCCCGTCCCCACGCTAATTTGATCCCTATATTATGATTATTTATAACACATTTGTGATATTTTTATTAATTAATAGTTTTAATTACATATTAAATTATTATAAATATCTAATTAATGATTTTGATTGTGTGTGTGTGTGTGTGTGTGTTTTTTTTTTTTTCTCTGTGTATTCCCAACTGATCCGTGCCAAGAAACTCGCGCCTATGAGGAATGCAAGGAAGCCAACATGGGGTGCTGTGATTGGTTGAAAAGCTAGTGAACTTGGGGGTGTTCTGGATTTTGGAAGAAATTTGCTTAAAGACTTGAAAAACCTTTTTAACTCCAAGTCAAGGATATGACCATTGGCATTGCCTCACTTTGAGATGTGATCGTAGCAAAGCCAATAAGTTCATGGAAATAAAGAAATAATGTTGAGGAAAGAAAATACAGGTACATGACTAGGAAGATAGATAGAAACGTATGACATTAGGTCACTATATTCCATGGATAAGGGGCATGCCACAGTTTCATTGAAACCCCCCCCCCCTCCCCTCCCCCTCCAAAGATCTGCATAGATCATTGACTTGGTAATTTAAAGACGTAAAATAAGTTGAAGATATTGTTTTCATTACGTGGGTCATGACTTGCCTGTTCTTAGTCGGCTGGTGCTGGAAGTTGAATTGGTTATCTTCCAAGGTTTTGGCTGGAGACTGAGACGGTGTATCACTACATTGAGAAATAATTAAGAGTTAAATTAGCATATTCTAATTCCATGGCAATACCGCATCAACTTACTTTCGAGCTTCACCTCAAAAAAAAAAAAAAAAAAAAAAAGAGTTTATTTGATTTAAGCATTTTAAAAAAAATTACTACTTTTATAGGAATTAATAATTATATTATAATTTTTTAAAATTAAAAATTTAAATATCATAAAATTTTTAATAAAAAATCTAATATAACATTAAACTAAATGAATAAAAAATATTAAGAATAGTGAGATAATATTTTGATAGAATAAATTTAATAATATATACTAAAAATAAATAATTTAATAAAATTCACATTAAACATAGAGTTCATTCAATTATCTAGATCTCTTAATTTCAATTTACTTAATATTATTCAAAATCAAATAATTTTAGAAATAAAAAAAATAAAACATAACTCTAATTTTTTAAAATTTATTTTTTATTTTTTCAAAAAATCAAGCGCCACCACACCTAACCACCACCACTATTAATTCTTCCTTTTTTTAATCCCTAATCCAATAACAGACTTAAATCCTTCACCAAATCATAATGTTCACATCAGCATTATCTTTGTCTCTACCATCGCCACTGGCTACCACTCTTATACTCACAATGAAACAACGCACCTAATCCGTACCTATCAAGCAAAACGGTACACTCTAGGGTACAAATAGCTCAAAGCCAAACCAGCAGGAAGATGTCTCCGACCTCGTTGTTAATCGTCACCAGTGAAATCTACCATTCAACGTTGCCATAAGATGGTGGAATTTTGTTGTTGATATCTTGACAGAAGACGTCTTTTCTATCAGAGGTGTTAGTTCTTAGTCATACTTTAACCTCATGGACCTTTGACCATCCATGCTCTACATCTGCTCTCGATGTCAACTGTTAACAAGAATAAAGCGAAAATGATGTGTCCATTGGAGGTGGTAATTACAGCGGCAGTAACGAGTAGGCTTGAGGAGGAAAAAGAATAAGATTTTAGGTATAGAAATAGAAGGAAGTCCTCGAATAACAACTATGTACATAGCAAAAAAAATAATAATAAAAAAAAAAGCTTGATTAACAAAATTGCAAGGAGTGAGTAGGAAGCAATGAAGAAAAGGAAAATGAGAGGAATTGCTGGTGATTGACAGAATGGACAGATGAGGAAAAGGATATGAGATTAGACGGAATTGACACTAAATGGAACAATATTTTTTAATTTTTTAGTTAAATTAAAATTAATCTTCTTATTTTTTAAAATTACTTAATTATAAATTTAATAAAACAATAGTAAGTGAATCAAAATTAAAAGGCCCAACAGGGTTTCATTAATTTTTTATTTGTGAGAATATCATTAATTAATTTAAATTTACTTTACTTTCGTATTATTTTAATATTTTTTTATCCATTTAATTTAAGATTGTGATAAATTAATTATAAAAATATCTTATGATGTCTAAATTTTTTGTTTTTTAAAGTGAAAATATATTTATTAATTCACATAAAAATAATAAATTTTCTGAACATTTATTATAGGTTTGAAATAAAAATTGGTGGAAAACAAAACAAATAGAATAAACTACCACAGCAGCCCTCTGCTCCACGTACTACGTCAATGGCTTCCCACGGTTTTCAATTAATGTGTTTGGTTTTATATATAATTAGCATTGTCTTGGATTTGAAATTCTTATATTATGACTTGAAATGGACAATTAACTGATGTTAATAATTAATTAATTAATTTTTTTTTTTTAACTTATTGTGGTCAAAAGTTGGAGGTTGCAACTAACTTGTATGGCCAGGGCAATATGGCCTATTCCCATCCCTGTGATGGGTTTGATGGGCCATCCATCCTCTTTATTAATTATTTATGTATTTATATAAAATTAATAAGGCAAGTGATGGATGATGTCCTAGTTAATTAATAATATAATATTTTCTTACAATGTTCTATATGCCTTTAGGAAGCAACATGAACAAAACTAAGGTGTAGAATCTAACAATTTTTGTACCCATACATACTAAATTATGCCAATTCGATTTGAATTTGATATTAACAGTTGGATATTATTATTATTATTATTATTATTATTATTATTATTATTATTATTATTATTATTATCAAAAGGAGCCAGGCTCAAAAGAGCAGAATAGTCCAAGGCTGAACGCTACTCAACTTATCAACCTTAATAATTGTGATTTGTTTATTCACACACCCGAATGGCCTATGAAACAACCTGCGAGGTCAAAGAGGTTGATTGCTTAATCTGATGCCTCGTAAAGCTAACGATGTTGCATGTGGATTTTCGTATGTTCTGAAGGGACACATCCACTTCATTGAAACAAGGCAAGAACTCACTTGGCGTCTTGATTTTCTAACTTTACACCCAAGACTGGAATTTTTCTTTGCATTTGTGCACGTGTGGGGACAAATATGAGCTTGAGATTATTATTATTATTATTATTATTATTATTATTATTATTATTATTATTAAAATTAGTATTATCACTATTATTATTAATAATCTGTTATAATTTTGAAAACTAGATGATGCATCCCAGAGAAAAAAAGAAAAAAGAAAGAAAAAGAAAAGGTGAGCTTGAATTCCTGTCTCTTATACACAGCTAGATGTGTATAAGAGACAGATCTTGAAAACTAGATGATGCAGCCCAGAGAAAAAAAGAAAAAAGAAAGAAAAAGAAAAAGGTGAGCTTGAATTCAAAGTCAGAATTAAAATTAGGTCTTACCTCACGTTGGGCCATTTGGTTCAACTAATTGCCAATTGATGTCCGAATGTTCCAATCTGGATGCAACCAAATTGTAGCTGTGACCCCTGAATCATGTAATCATTTGCAATTTTAAATCCCAAAAGGCAAATAGACTTTTTTTTTTTTTTCTTTCTTTCTTTCTTTCTTTCGTAATGGAAGCCAAAGGACTAAAAATAAATAATAAAAAAATAGAATATTAAGATTCGAATATTATAATCAGACAACTCTAATAAAAGTGTCCCAATCAATAAAAATGAATAGATTTTTTGTTTTTGATTATAAAATAAATTGAAAAAACAAAAAACAAAAAACAAGAGTATGATCTCTAAGATTCAAATACGAAATTAAAAAAAAAAAAAGTTTTACCAAAGTTATTTCAAAAACACAAAGCAAAGGCAAATAGATTTTTGAAATCGCCAGTGAACTTCACATTTCAAGGTAGTGACAACATTCCTCCTCCATAATTGCCATTGTCATGGTCACAAACTATTATTCCCATGCACCAACTCACTCAATTATATTATTATTATTATTTAAAAAAAAAAAGAGGATTACAAAATCACATATTTACCAAACTTTTTAGCTCGTAGCACCATTTTGTCCTTTTTTTTTTTTTTTTTTGTCAAGGTCACCACCCAATTTTCCAATGTATTTTTTTTTTTTTGGACTTGTGTTTGTCACACTCCACAAGCATTAAGATAAACGTTACAACATCTGAAAAAAAAAAAAAAAACCCTCACATTCATAAAAATTAGACAAGCGTGAATAATAAATAAATAAATAAATGTTATTAAAAAGAATAAATTTGATATTTGGTTTGGTGTGCGAATCTCACAAATCAATTCTATTTTAATGGGGTTATTATTATTATTATTATTCTTGTATTTTTAACTGTATCCCTTTTCATGCATCCGTGAATGGGAAGATCTTAGATATGATATGCATCTACACATGCGTACGTAGAGATTTGATAGAGGGTTTTGAATATTGCTCGTGTAAAAAGTGTTTATAAAGTTATTAGGTGCTGTTTTGGTAAGAATCAGAACGGGGGACCTTATGTAAGATTGGCCCACCGTGACCTTCCTTTTTTTTATTTATTTATTTTTTAAGCCCCCAATGTGGCCCATCCTGAATTGTACACTTGTAGCTAATGCCAACCATCTGAGGTTAATAATCTCTCTTAACCTAAAAATTAAGCCAGCTGACCTAATCTTTTGGTTCTTATTAACATTTTATTAATTTTAATATTAAAATAAAAGTAGCAAATATTATTATTATTATTATTTACTTTTCAATTTTTTTTTTCAAACAAAAAAAATTATAATTTTACTTCCATTCATCACCCTTTTCTAAATACAAGAAGATGAAAAATTTTCCTCTCTTTTAATTTGCATTCCTCTCAATTATTTGTTTCTCTCGTTTTTTCTCTCTCCCTACTCTCTTATTCAAACAAAAGGTTAATCTCAATCTTGTCAAAAAAATAAAAAAATAAAAAAAAACAGACAAACAAACGAACGAGTTGGGCTCATGTACAAAGCTAAAAAGATATCCTAAATTGCCAACCCAAACAAAGACTAGTCAGGTCCATTCCATTGCAAGAATGGCTTAAACGGTTTGGATCATCAAAATGCTCAAACTTAACTCAATCCACAGCACTCCGCCACTAGTTCCTTAGTTTTCACCTACTTTGTTTTTTGTTTTTTTTTTTTTCACTTTATTTGGTTGCATTAAAATCTTTTTATTCTCATAAAATTTATTTTCTTTTTCTAAACTTAAAATTAAAACCTAAACAATAAAAATTGGCAAAAAGTTGTAATTGAGTGGATGCTGTGTCTATTAGCGGTATGGCCACTTAGGATTTGGGTCTGGGCGCCACTGTCTTCACTCTGAACCCCCATGTACGAT
Source organism: Kandelia obovata (assembly GCA_021464305.1). Classification (NCBI taxonomy): domain Eukaryota; kingdom Viridiplantae; phylum Streptophyta; class Magnoliopsida; order Malpighiales; family Rhizophoraceae; genus Kandelia; species Kandelia obovata. Next base: position 1,900,682 of record CM038480.1, read on the forward strand.
GATTTTATCAGAGCACGGATGCGAAACTAAAAATGAAACTGGGTCTCGTAAAGTTTGAAACCATCATGTCCCTTCTCAGGAGATGTTCCTGCATGGCAGATTTGAAGCAAGTCCACGCTGTTATTATCCAAGCTGGCTTTGATCAGAACCTGTTCCTCACCGGCAAGTTGATCGAGTTTTGCGCCGTTTCGGAGCGCGGGGATTTGGATTATGCTCTGTCGGTTTTCGAAACAATCGGAAACCCAGATGGGTTCCTCTGGAACACTGTGATTAGAGGTTTCGGCAAGGCTAGTGAGCCTCACAGGGCTTTCGAATACTACAAGAGAATGCAGCTGAACGAGTTGGCTGCCGACAGTTTCACTTTCTCGTTCTTGATTAAGGTTTCCGGCCAGTTGGGCTCGGTTCTTTTGGGGAAACAGATGCATTGCAGTGCTTTGAAACGTGGGTTTGGGTCGCATGTCTTTGTCAGGAACACCCTCGTTCACATGTATGGTTTGGTCAGGGACATCGAACCGTGCTGCCAATTGTTCGAGGAAATTCCCAGTCCAGACTTGGTGGCGTGGAACACCCTCATCGATTGTCATGTTTATTGTGGTCTGTACAAAGAAGCACTTGACATGTTCTTGCGGATGTTAAGAATTGGTTTAGAGCCTGACGAGGCAACATTTGTTGTGATCCTGGCGGCATGTTCTGCGCTAGGGGCATTGCATTTTGGGAGATGGATTCATTCTTGCATTAGCAATACTACTAGTCTTGAGAGCATTGTAAAGGTTAATAATTCGCTCATCCATATGTATGCGAAGTGTGGAGCACTTGAAGAAGCATTAAAGATATTCTATTCGGTTGAAAAGAAAGATATAGTGACGTGGAATAACATGATTTTAGGGCTGGCAGCTAATGGCCGGGCAAAAGAGGCATTGCAGCTCTTTTCGCAGCTGCTACAACAACAGCCTGTGAAGCCAGATGGTGCAACTTTTTTGGCTGTTTTATGCGCTTGCAGCCATGGAGGGATGGTTGATATAGGAAGAAGAATTTTTGATAGTATGATCAAAGATCATCACATCCAACCAACAATAAAGCATTATGGGTGCATGGCGGACACTTTGGCCAGAGCTGGTTTTCTGGATGAGGCCTATCAACTTCTAAGTAACATGCCAATGAAGCATAATGCTGTTGTGTGGAGGACATTGTTAGCTGCTTGTAGTTTGCATGGAGATGTTGGACTTGGGGAGCAGGCGGTGAACCATCTTCTGGAATTAGAACCAGACAATAGCAGCGATTATGTCCTCCTTGCAAACACATATGCAAGTTTGGGGCGGTGGGATGAAATGATGGCGGTGAGGAAATCAATGCAGGAGAAGGGAGTTCAGAAATGTGCCCCTGGAAATAGCTTCATCGGCATGTATCCAGGTACAAGTTGAGATGGAATTATCGAGAAATTGTACTAAAGCAAGAAATATTAGTGAAGCGACGTCAGGTAATGGCTTCACTGATAGTTTTGACTCAGATTATTCCACTTTATACTGTTTGTTCTGAGATGATTAGTTAAAGGGATTATAGATTGGGAACATTTCCATTGGCAATGAGATGGCGATATTCAACTTTGGATGTCCAGGATAAACTTTAATGGAACACATTAACATGGGATCAGTTTACTTGACAGTAAACCAGCACAAATCCATTGCTTAAACAAACAGACTCGTCCACTAGGTGACTTCTGTAAACTAAGAAGATTTCTTTTGTTTCTTGTCTTCCCACTCCTTCATTTCAGCTTGTATCTTTGCTTTTACGCTTGCATGAAATCCTGGATACGGTTCATATCCAAAAAATTTTTCAAGAACCTGAAATTGAGCTCCATAATCAGTAACTATCCAAGTCCTTCATAAATCAGAGAGTAATTCTGAAAATTCATTAACTGAAAACACAAGGTTACCTCTAGTAATACAAAAAATGGAGCCATCAAAAAGGCTTGAGCGAGGTTGTCCAAGAGAGCTGGAGCCCGTTTCTACAAGAGAGTATGTCAGTCAGCAGTATGGTTTGCTTAGATGAAGAAATAAATCGTCTGGCATAACTATATAGATAACTAGCTGCTTACCTCAAACACCCCATGGCCAAGAAACTGTCCGGTCCAACAAAACAATTGTGCTGCCAGAACTACCTGTTTTCAAGTTTATTGCAACCAACCAGGGTAAAAATCTAAACGAACTTGAAACTATAATTCATGGTATGGCTTTTCCAACGGTCCCAAACTAGAGTTAGTCAGCCTGATAGAAACATCTCTCCTTGGTGATCAAATCTTTAGTGCACCTTAGACATTCTATTCATAATTCTATTTCCGTGCAAGTTATGGCGAAGTGGGTCTTCTTTTGTTGCAATTAGGCAAAACCAAAACCATCTTCCAAAATCTATTCTATTCACATAAAAGCAGCAAGCCGCTGCATACGCATAGATTTTCCTACATAATCAAGATGAGTATTGTGTTGTAACAATTTTATCCTAACAAGTTTTACGACTTCCTAAAAAATTTGAGTGAAAGCACAGTGCACTAACATTTCCAATGCAAAACAGAATCGTGCGAATACAGAGTAACCACAGACGAAATGCAAACATGCGAGACACACAACCATGCCAGCTTGACCAACATGCAGTTTCTTATCATTTTTATAAAAATGACTACTTGTAAGAGGGTTTTGCTTTCTAAGAGCAATTTAGCCTACACAAAACACTACAAACGACATCCACTTTCACACATTTTCTTATCATTTTTATTAAAAAAGAAAAAAATTATTGAATCCCACGTTCAATTTTTCTACCTATTTCTGAGTAATTTCTCTCCCAACGGTTATCCAAACACATAATTATTCCTTTTAATTCCGTTTTCTTTCTAGCCACTTTCTTTTTCACCCCTCCCCCCCCCCCTTTTTTTTTAAATAAACCAAACAAAGTGTAAATGGCCACCTAACTTATTTCGGTTCAGCAATCTCCTCCGAAACAATAACTTCGGAGGGGCCACCGCTGTTCCTCTTTACCTCTGCAACAGCAGTCCGGAACACACATCAAATCCCTATATTACACGGCACTGACTCCTAGACAAACAATAAAAGCAAGAATAACAAACGAACTAGAACTCGATACAACACCAAAGTACCAAGAGGATCGGATTTCCCTTGAATCCAAAACTTCTAGAGAGAGACGAGAAATTTCAAAAAGAATCTACAAGTACAACAGAAGCCAGATAATAGTATAAAAAATATATATATTTGTCATTTGAAAATTAAGAAGAAGAAGAAAAAAAAAAGGCTTACCTTCCAAGCCAATGAATATCCAAGCCTCCCGGAAAGAAAACTGGCACCAACCCAACAAGCGAAGCAAAGGAAAGCAGCCAAGGTCCCAGCTCTTTTGTCAAAACGCAAGTAAAACAAGGCATAGATTAAAGTGAAAAAGAAGCCGAAATTCAAAGCCAGCCCACGATCAAGAACCCTAAAGTGGGGGAAATCGTATATAGAAGGGGTGAAGTGGAAGAGCATGAGAGAAGTGAAAAGGATGGGCCACACGAACAAAGTGTGTATCAAAATGTTAACTGGATTGCTATGGTATGCCCCATAGAAGGCAAAATGGGTCTCCAAATCAAAGATTCCTGCTTTCTTAGCCATTCGGATTTTGCAGATTTTTTTTTTTTATAAAAACAAAAAAACAAAAACGGAGAGAGAAATTTTGCTGGTATGTATGAAAAGGGTATAGAAGAAGAAGAAGATATCCTATATATATAGAAGGAGATTCTCTAGTAGAAGATACGCAGAGCCGATTAGAATTCAATGGAAAGACCGCAGAGCCTGAGAACACACACAGAATAAGCGACAAGTTTTTATACTTGTCCCATGGGTTAGTTTGGTCTTTATAGTTTTCTTAACGAGGTTGTCGATGTTTCTGCATCCGGTCTTGTTTGGTTGTTCGGAGAATTGTCTGATCAACACGGCATCGTGTGTGAAAGGCACATTGTTCAACTGCAAGAGATTATTGGTGCTTGGAAGTTAAAATCTTAACAATTTCATCACCGTGCAATGTTTTTGTTAATAGACTGTGCATTATTGATTTAAGGGTCCAATTACGTAGTCGATAAGTATTTGACGGGAGGAGAATGGACCGGTGGGTCTCATGAATGAGTAATTTTATTTTTATTTTTTTATTTTTTATACAAAAGTATGATTGTATAAGAAAATAAAAGAAAATATATAACAATTTTTATTCAACATATAATCATACTTATTACATTTATTATAATATTATATGATAATTTTGTTCATTCTTCTTTTATTATAAGATAACGATTATATATTTTTAAAATATATATTGCACATCTCATGTACTTTAACCAAAATAAAGTATCTTTTTTAGGCATGGGAGTCATTGCCTCCTCTGTACCCTTACGCCTCCACCGTCTGACTGTTTCATAAAGAAAAAGGGGAACATGTTAAGAAAGTACTTAAGCACGTGACGACAGATATATTATAATAGAAAAATTGAATGTTGCCTCAAACACATAGATCTATAAATTATGTTATAATAATCAATAATTTTATATTTTTAGTCCATTAATATAAAATTGAAGTTAATAATAAAAATTCAAAATATGTATTAAATGATCATGAATAATGCAATTTAAATTTACATCTTGAATGCTTTAATTTGATAACGTTGATTGTAAAGGTCTTTTTTAAATTAAAGCTTTACATAAGAGTGTTATTGCTAGGCAATACAAGTTAAGTTAATTATAGTTGCGTTCACATTTGGTGGGCGTTCAAAGCTGACAGACAATTTGGAATTATGTGTTACAGTGGAAATTTTTAATTTTTAATTTTTGGACTAGACCCGAAATTAAATCTTAAAATAAGACTTGGTGGGGTTTTAGAGTTGCAAAGACGCCTTGGCATTCGATCCAATCTGGGCCATAGAGACAAGGCCAGGCATGCATCCCCGAAGCTAATTTTCAGAGTCGCGGAGATTCGCATGGACGCCACCAATCCAATGATGGATGAAAAAACAAGAAAGAAAAAGTGCTGACAAAGTTACCAGTTCACAGACTATTTCAAAGTATGGATGCCGGTAACCGGTGGACTTTTATGAAAGGATGGAGGGAGAACTGTTAAGGCTGCCTAGAACCGCAAATGGGTTCGCCATTATCGTCAATGGATTAGTTACATTGATGTAATGAATTTCAAATTCATTCTTTTTTTACCATAATAATAAAAAAAAAACAATGTTAATACATTATTCTTATTTTTCTTTTTTTCTTTTCTTTTTTTTTTTTTTTTTTTTGATAAAAATACATTGTTGGTATGAAAATCTCAAATTTTTATGCGTTTTCAATTATATATATGAGCTAATAATCTAACTAGACAACTCATTATGTATTGTGCACGTCTCTCTCGCTTGTTTTTTTTTTCTCTTTTAATTAATAGAAGAGAAATATCGTTTATACATCAAGTTCGCTGACTGTAATGGATTTCACTGTTTAATTCTCGCATTCTTAAAAAAAAAAAAAAGGAGAATCTTAGACATGGTAGTGTGATAATAACCTTTGAGATTACGGCTGGGCTGGGCACCACTGATACTAGCCTTTAGAATCCAAGCAACATCTCAACTCCGACATTGTAGAGAGTTTCTTGGTGCAAAAATCACATTGGTCTCATTTTCGTGGAGACCTTCATCCTAAAACACATTTTTAAATTTTCCAACTTCGATTTGGGGCTCTATAACTTGAATTGGTCATAAAACTGGACTCGGCTATTCAGTGCAAATTATCAAATGAGAGTTGATATTCTAATGCAACAGACCAAGTAACTTAGTCCAATCCTTAACATTGATGGAGTTCGACCTGCAACAAACCCACAAGCTTTGCTGCTCCGTCACCCGGCATCTGGTGGCCTATTCATGTAGAAGCTGCTTCAATTTCTCGAATCAGTGTTGAACATTCAATTTCATGCATTGAACCAATGGGGGGCAAATCGAAATAATAATAATAATAATTTATTTTTATTTTATTTTTGCTTAGTCACATATTAATTTCTCGGAAAAAATTTTGACTTTTTCAACATAACTGCTAATTCCATATCTCAGAGAGAAGATTAAATGATGACATGGTAAAACGAATTTTTCTATTCTTGTGGCAACGTTTTGCTACATAAGATGCTGGGGCAAAATGTTTCCAATAAGACTTGTTTCCAAAACTTAGAATTGAATGGTTCCAAATTAACCAAGACGTTATCATCAACCGAGGACATGTTGGCCATTTCGCTTGAAATTCAGGGTCCTAGCCAACCATTGCCCTGCAATCTGCCTTCACAGCGGAAGGGTGGACCTGAGTGGTTTTCTTATCCATTTCCTCCTCCAAAAGTGACTGAGTAGAAACACTAAAAGCAATTCTTCAGCACCCACTTCATAAGAATGGCTGAAGCTATCATGGGGTTTACCATTGCTAGGCCACGCCTTCACAATTCTTTCCAGGCAACAAAATCAGATGTGAACCCATTTCCAACATCCGTAAATTCTCTCACCCCACATACAGTCACTGTTCCTGTCATGGATTTAATTGAATGTTTAATTAAAATGCTGAAATTTGGGTGACCATCACCGTATCTGATTCTGCAGCTTAGGCAATTTTCAAGCTCTAGTCTTTTTAATGGGTGGCAGAAGGTAAGTTGATAACGATTCTTTCTAATTCACCCCCTGCATCGCCACCAATGTAACATTCCCATTTTTCTCTCTTTTATGTTAATTGGGCATGTGAATCCTAGTGTAGGATTTTCTGGTTTTCTATACTTATTTGACACCAATAAGACAATGGTCAAGTGACAATTAAGGCTTATAGCATTGAATTCCATTTTTTGATTGAAATATATATATATATATAGCTTGAAGGCAGAAAGAACAGAACAGCCTCCTCCTTAAGTAAAGTGCACGCTTTCCCAGATTGGCATCTAATGGCAGTCTTAGTTCAGCATATGGAAGGCCAAAGAGACCTCATAACCCACAAATCTATATGGCACCTGAGTGATCGAGCCATCAAGGATGTTTGTAAGTGTTTGCTCGCGTTGGATGGACAATGCCAACCTGGCCTTTCTTATTATTGATTTATATGCTTTGAAGCTGAGTTTCATTAGCCATCGATTTCTAATGTTCTGTTTGTTCACTTCATAGATGTATTTTACATGATGTTCACTTGCTGGGGATGCATGGTCTTTGGGGCAATGAAAGTAAACACCTCTCATGGAAATTGGAAACTTTCTAATTTTTAGCTTTTCATGTATAATCCGAATTCAAAAACAAACTGTTGCGTAGGATCCATATTATGATTCAGAGGCATACAGGAAAGATGGAGGAGACGGTAGTGGACATTGGGCCTATGAAAAGGTAGTGTTCACTTTCTTATTTATTTATTTTTTTGTAGGTTAAAAATATAACTTTAGTGATCCAAACTTTACTTTTTATGGATTGGTTCATGGATTGGAGTTATTCTTTTTTTAATGTATTTTCTAAACATTGGCTTTGGTTCTGATACAATTCTTTAACTTTTTCTTTCACTCTGTTAGGCTCTGCAGACTTTATTTTTTTGCTTAGCTAAAAATGAATTCCGAAAACTAAATTAGAAAGTTAAGGATCAAATAGGAGTGAACTCAAAACCCCAAGTACCCAGTTATAGCTTTAGGTTTTCCTAGCAATGACAAAGGTCTGGACGCTTTTTGCTTTTTTTCTTTTTAATTAATAATTTCACATAATATAATGTTTGAAATGTGACTTTATCTTAATTCAGTCTACAAACTTTGTTTTTTTGCACCCAAGAAGATTGACTTTTTCTGTGTTTCTAGGCTTGAATGTGAACCAAAATCTTTTTTTCAGCCAAAAAGAGCATAATTTTACTTTTGATGGAAAATGTTACATTTACTCTTCTTTTTTTTTTTTTTTTTTTTATACCAAGAAGTTCTTCAAAGGCCATGGCGTACTACTAAATTTAAATTCCGATCATGCTAATATTTTATTTTGATGTCTATGTCACAAAGTTAATGGAAAAACATTTATTGCTCATGGTAATTTCATTTGGGGCTGCCTAAATTGCATTAATAATATGGGTGGACAGCAAGAGGACATAGAAGAATCTGCAAGAGCAGAGCTGTGGCGTGAGGAATTAATTGAAGAGATTGAGCAAAAGGTTGGAAGTCTCAAAGAATTAGAAGAAGCTGAACGGAAATAGTTGCTCATCCATCTGAATTTCATGCCAAACGTTGTACATAGCAACAATTGAACCCTTTGCTATGCTTTGTTATGCATACCAGACAACTTTGTTATGTCATTTTTGTTACTCTTTCTTAATTTATCAGTTACAATTAATTTATTATTTTATAAAAAATAATAAGTTAATTAATATATTTTTTTGATAAATTAAAATTTAATTTACGTAAAGGTACAATGAAAATATATTAAAATTTATGTTTAAATTATGTATTTAAATTGTATATATATTCAAAATATCATTGTATAATTCAGTATTAAGTCAGAGATATTAAAGTAAATTTTGATATTATTTATTACAAGATTATTATTATTTTTTAAAGATATTCATATTTTTTTTTTCAAAAGATATTTATGGAATGTATCGTATTAATATTTATATAAATTATTTATTTTTTTGAATAACGGGAAAATTAGGGAATGTGAATCGGTGACACATATCTCTTTAGGAGATGTTGGCCAGCCTTATTCAGTTATTTTGGGCTATAACTACAAACCTGCTGGCGTTAACCATCCATGCAAGACATTGAACCTTTTATCCTTATGTACCCACGAAACTTCTACACCGGCGGCGTGTCGAATCCAGACAGCAGGCAAAAATATTATTATCCGACGCCTTTTTTTGTTTTCCGGCACGGTCGGTTGAACCTCTCCATGTCTACTTTTAGCTATATAAGATCTGATATCAAAAATGGAAAAACACAAAGATGAGAAGGTTCTGTTTCACATATCGTGAGAAAGATGTTATGATTCGTTCAATTTATTATTATTATTATTATTATTTTGAATTAAAAAAAAAAAGGAGTAAGTAAATGACAAAAATTAATATCACCGGCGATTCCTACTTGCAGAATTTTAAAACCCAAAAATGAAAAGGTGACGAAGTTGAACATATAATATCGAGATGGTGTGGAAAATCGAGCCGACAGCGCTGCGCAAGTTCCTAACTGGAAAGTTCTGTCTTGTCAACAGGGATGGAAAAAATAAAATGCTTAAAATGCCAAAAAAAAGAAAAAAGAAAAGAAAAACTAACATACTTATTGTCAGTTTTAAGAGTATTAAAGGACAAATAAATGACCCCAAAAATGAAAAATTAAAGGAGAGAGAGAGAGAGAGAGAGAGAGAGAGAGAGAGAGAGAGAGAGAGAAATTCAGAATAATAAAGGAGCCTTGGGGGACGATAGATCATTTAAAATTGGCTTATCCACTCCAACGCGGTTGGGCCTTTCCTGTTTTCCATCAAGCAACTGCCAAAACACAGTAACTTGGTTGGTGATTGACACGTTTTTCCTTTTTTTTTTTTTTTAATTGAAAGAGCACCTCAGCAAAACACGTGTTCAAGAATTTAGACACTTAATTAAAAAAAAATTATTCACGTTAATATTAATTAAACATAAACAACTTTCAAATTAATAATATTTAAATACTAAAATTTTATTATAAAAAATATTAAATGAGAAGGGTAATAAAAATTTTAATTTTAATTTACAAATAGAATGACATGTATTTTTATTAGATATATTTTGCTTTTATTAAAAAACACTGCCAAAACACGTGTTAAATAAACTAAGAAAATGTTTATTATAAATAAATAATCCTTAAAAGAAAGGGACAAGAAGATACATTATACTCAAAAATTTAATTACTAAAGGTGTTTGTTGACAACCAGAAACTGCACCTTGAAATCTTGAAATTTTAAAGTATGGTAATCCACTTAATTTTAAGCAGATGACCACACCAAACATCTATTTTTATTGAGAGAGAGAGAGAGATGTCAGGATTCTATACTTACTAAAATGAAATGTATAATCCATAATTTTACAAATATAATGGGTGTCTCATTTTTTTTTTCAAATGCATCCAATTCTGTTTTTTTTTTTTTTTAAGAAACAGTTTTCACAATTTAAATAAGTAATCACCAAATTATAATAAAATAATTTTTTTATTCTATAAAGTCTCGCCTTTCATTTTATACGTATGATATCCACTCTTTTTTCTTTTTTTTTTTTTTTTTTGGAGAAAAACAAATGAAATTTATAGATTAATTATTGATTAAATGAATAAATTTGAATTAAAAAAATTATACATGTGTGGGAATTATAAAACTACTACTTTTTATTTCACTCTGCCCTCTTGCTTCCTCTTCCCCATCCAATTCTGGAAGTGCAAACAAACTCTCTCCTTCTCTTCAAACCAATATTAGTCAAGAAAAAAAAAAAAAGAAGGAACTTTGGTTCATATTATATGCTCTTTTTGGCTGAAAATATGAGGTGGGTTTGTGTTCCTTTTTGTGTGTCTGGGTCTTAAAAGGATCCGACTTTACTACAAAAACAGAAGGCTTTGCTGTCATTTTCGGCGAGTTAAAGTATTCGATTCTGGATCCAGATTTATATAGTAGGCTTTTAGTGGGTTTTTCTTTGTTTTTTAGCTGAAAGAAAAATATACATAAGCCATGGCTTGTTTATTGAACACTGGTCTCAATCTTTTTGGTTCGTATGAGACCACTCTGAGATCCAAAAACAGAGGAATTTTCGGGTTTTGCCCATCTCTTGGTTCCCCAAGAATTGAAGAATCAAGAACAAAATACTTCCTGGATTTTAGCATTGATTTCGCTGGCAAGCCTCTCCTTTTATCAGATCAAAAGTGTATCAGACAAAGAAGTGCCAAAGCTCCTGCCAATTTCCCTGTTAATGTATGTTATTACTCTCCATTTCTCTAGCATGTATTTTCCTCTACTTAAAGTAAACATTTTTCCCTTTAATTTGGAATCAACTAATCAAAATTGATGCCTTTATTCCCATTTACAGGCACAAGAATCTGTATGTGTGAGCAGAGCCCTGAGATGGTGGGAGAAGGCCCTTAAACCCAACATGTTGGAGATTCATTCAGCTCAAGAACTTGTGGATTCCTTGCTTGATGCTGATGATAGGTTGGTTGTTGTTGAATTCTATTCTCCTGGTTGTGGAGGCTGCAAAGCTCTCCATCCTAAGGTAGAAAAAGCCTATTCTTTGATCAAAATAAAGTTTACTTGGGAGAATTTTGATCTCATTGAAGCTTTTAGTGGGTTAGTAATTTTCTAACTATCCACGTATCTTGAAAATGTTTATCAGATCTGTCAGCTGGTTGAATGCAACCAGAATGCAATTTTTCTGAAAGTTAACTATGAGGACCTCAAAACCATGTGTCAAGCCCTCCAAGTTCATGTCCTTCCATTCTTCAGGATCTACCGAGGTCCAGAGGGTCGTTTATGCAGCTTTAGCTGCACTAATGCAACGGTAAATTATTGTTTTGAGTCCCTTACATTTCCTGCTAGATTTGTTAGTCATTTTGTTCCTTCTCTTTTTTTCCCCCTAATTCTGGGCTAATCGCATATGCAACACAGATAAAAAAGTTCAAAGATGCATTGGCAAAATACGGTGAGAATCGGTTGAACGTAGGCCCAGCAAAGGGCTTAGATGAATCTGAGATATTGAAATTGGCATCAATTGGTCAACTGCCTGCTGATTTTGCACTAGCAGCTGCTAAAGAAAGGAAAGTTGAGAATTTGATTATTGGAAACCTGATGTGCACGCTTCTTGGAGGAAAACTGGCCATATGATGCGTCTTGGAGAAGAAACAGCAACCTTATAGCTTCAATTACATCGTTGATAATTGAGAGTTTCATATGATGCTTTTAGTCTTTGGATTGTATGTGTCACTATCGCAGATGTTTCCGTAAGCAGGCCTCTAACTTTTTCATATTGAGCCTGCCATATTGATTAATTTATAAATGAGTGGTTGTTTTTATTTTTTTTTTTCCCAATGCATAATTTAATTTAGATATCATATTTTCGGGTGGTAGGATCTTTAAGTTACAACACTTAAATTAGAGATTATCGATATATAAATATATTACAAACACAATTTTTAAGAAGAAAAAAAATAAAATATATATATATATATATTCACCACGGCCTGAAGACTTTTATTGGCCAAGGAGCCCACTTTTAATATCGCGTAAGCATTAACATAAGTGGCTCCAAAGTGCAACTATCCTTACTCGGTTAAGGGTCCCGCAGAAGTATAATTGGATAGGCACAAGAAAAAATTATTTTCATGGTAAAACATAAATGAAGAAAAAAGATAAGAAACGTGCCTTTTGAAAAAATAATATATATATATTGTAGAATAATATAAAGAAATATAATATTACAGAGATGACAAAGACATGACTTGACTGGATGGTTTGCTCTCATGTTTTAAACATAACTATTGAAGACACCTGCCCCAGCTAAATTGGGTCTGCTGGGCTCCAGCCCCTCAAATTCAATTCGCTTAAGGCCTATAACTTTCAGGAACTGAAGTATGCAAATTTTTTTCACCAAAAAATAAAAGGGAAAATATGCAAATTCTTTATCTACATATTTCATCTAACAGAGTTCTTTACATGAGATGCTCCTGGAGCCCATAATGTCATCAGGCTACCACAAAAGGCACCATTCAAATCTTGGTTCCTGTCAAAACAATCGGCAGGTCTTCTGTTAAAAAAAAAAAAAAACAAGAAGAAATTCACTAGGCCATTTGATAATCAGAAGAAAATGCACGAAGTTTTAGTGCTCATGCCAACTCTTAAAGAGTCCAGAGTCCATGGCATGATAAGACAGACCCATGAAGACCACCAAAAATTAGAACAGTTGACACATGCTAAAAAGAGCCGCTGCGAATGAGAGATGAAGAGAAACAGGATAGCAAAGAAACTAGAGACCGCATACACCAAAGAAACACAAAATAAAAAAAAGAGTTCCTTCAACAGGATCATGAAGCCAAGCAGTACACCACAGGTTTACCTCAGAGGTAGTGACAATTGAATATCATCACATTTGTGTCTGATAATTCGTGCAATTTGATTGCATCATTGGTAAACTGTCTGTCAAATCAGTAACGTAAACCTTGTAAAAGGAAGGGAGTGGCAAGTACTACTCTTAAGAAAATGTGGGGTTCACTGGGTGAGGAAGCGAGCTTACATAAAAGGGATGAGAAATCATATTTGTGATCAAGTATTGATCAAATAATGGACATATGACCAAAATGACTCAAAACAACCTATTTGAAAATCAGCAACCAACAACTACAAAGTAAAAACTAAATACAGTTTTCACTAATATTGGAAAACCTAATAATAAGAATTAGAACGAAGTGCTTCACTTTTGGAAAGTACCACATCCATAAAAACACCAAACCCACATCAATATGAAACTATGTTGTAAGCAAAAAAATGGAGAGCGAAAAAAATAAAAGCATATTAGGTGTGCCTCAGATCTAGTTATTTTCATAGCAGTTTTGCTCATGGTATATTTAAACCCATCATAGGCACAGAAAAAGAATTTTGAATCTAATATGATCAGGCTTCAAAATTCCTGCAAAACTGAATATGAAAAAGAAAGCTGCAAACCATCCAGTGCTGGCAAAGGAAAAAAGAAAGAAGATGAAACCAAAGGGGCTCAAACCAATGAGGCCATGTAATTTTGAGTTCAAGAGATTTAACTAATTTAAGAGGCAATGCTGATTAGATTTATCATTGAAATTGCCTACTAAAATCATGTTAGCATTCATCAGTAACATACAACGTCCCAGTCATACCATCAATTATAACATGACTAACCTCTACACATTCCTTCGTCAAAATGATAACAAAGATACTAGCACAATAACTAATCAGATAACTCTTTGAAAAACTTAGATATGTCCCAGGAATCAAAAGCATACTGTTTAAAGGTATAATTCCCGTATTCTATGCAGAGAATTTACGCATCATTGACATTTAGATGCACAAGAGATATCACAACCCGACATGGAAAGAAACCACGAGACATCTCAATATAATGGGCACTTCCAAAAGGATCGAGACACAATTTCAGGGCACTAGACAATACAGGCAACATTGCCAAAGAAAACCATCATAGAATTTTTTTAAGACGTAAGGTAAACTTCAATCGGAAAACACACATCGTAATATATAAATATATAATGCATCAGAGAGATTCCCATTTTAGACGAAGTCATCATCCTCCAGAAAGAGTAACTGATGTCCCTGTCTGTTTTATCATCACTTGCATCATATACATATTACTCTAAAACTTCCCAACTTAACCAAAAAAAAAAAAAAAACATTGATCTTCAAATGACAAAAAGTTTCATTTCATATCAACAACCATGGCAGCATAGCAAGAAAAGCACATTCCTTGTGCCACACAAGTTAGAAGTCAAAAAATGCCATCACGCAAAAGCCCTACTTCTATCACTTAAGGCAGAGGAACAAGCCATGTATCCAAAAGACAAATCCTAATGGAATTGGGCGAAGAGCACAAGGGGTGAAGGGGTTGAGGGTTTTAACTTCCAAAGAAGCAGCCACCGTCTCCACCTTGGACATCTCAGACAAGGGCTTTGCGTAGTGTTTATATGCATAGGTTACAAGAGTGAGTGAACTAGAAAGGAGGCGGCGCCAATCCATTAGGGTTAATAAAATATGATATTCTTTTTCGCCGTTGTGATCTTGCCACGTCAGAGAAATTTTGCCATACTGTGATTTGGGTGAATCAAAGACGGACAGTACAGGGATTTATGTTGGGCCTCTTCGAGCTTGCAAGGAGCCCAATTATTCTTATTTGGGTTATCGTCGGAGCCCAATCTGAATTTTGGAGGAATTTACTTGGTGTACATGTTGCCTATTTTTATATTAATTATGTGCTGTCTAATTCAAAACTTTCATTCAAATAATGATTAAGAATTCACAACTTTCATTTCTAATATTTCAAACTCTAGTCTTATAAAGGAATATAGAGTTTATAAAAATAAAAATAATAAAATTATATATATTTTATATAAATCTTCAAATTAGATGAATTGAAAAAAAAAAAAAAAAAGTTTAGTTAACTAACTATTTTTAACATCTCCAATTTCTTGGTAGAATTCATGATAGTATGGCTCTTTTCAGATTTCAAGTATTCGGAACCAATTCCACCAAACTAAGCCTCGTTTCCTTTTATCAATAACCTTATATATGCATCTTCAACTTTAATATTTTCTAGTTCCATCCCATTTTATTACCAATCTATGTACTTGTGAGTCTTAAATGTCACTCCCCGCCGCCGCCTCCACCGCCGACCCCCCTCCTCCTATTATTGGCATATTGAGCATTTATTTTGTTGATTCTTTAAAAACTAGTGAGCAAGGGGGCTCCCATGACAGAAATAGAAGTGATGATATAAAGGAGAAAACCAAATCACAGTAGTAGACGTTTCAATGTGGTCCGTCCACTTAAAAACAAAACGAGATTTCAGGGGTCCAGAAGAAAAGGATCTTTTGATTGCCAAGTAACAAAAAGTGCAATCTACATATGTATTAAAGTTGCATGCGATCCCATATGGCCACAGGTCTCTCTTCAGGTTGCTTTCGTTTCATTAGCTAAACGGTGGCACATCCACCCGTTTCCATTTTCAAAAATTTGTTCATCTTATTTTCTTTGAAGGGCATAGGCCAATCAAACATTTTGGTTTGAGCTTTGGAATAAGCTTGTTTTATTCATCTATTTGGATGTATCTGAATGAAGAAGATCGAAACATGATTTGCATGGGGGTAAAGATGCTCCTACACGATCAGCAAATTGACAATTTCTGAATTCAACTTGCAGAATACTTTACCTGGTGATATCCAAGGGGGCCTTTCAGCGGCAACAATGGACAGCCAATCCTCCAATTGATTTGCTTCTCTACGCACGATTTATGGTGCCCCACCAGTCTCTATCCAGCAATTTCCCAACATCACGAAAGAAAGGTTGCATGGGGTCCTAGATACTGTGCATGCATTGTTTTCCATTGATCCGAAGAGGCTGAAGCTAAATCTACAAGCCATAATAGATCACTTATTCCACTTAGTCAGTCAGTCAATGTGCTCTACTAAAATAATCTCTCAATAAAGTTTTTCTCAAATTCAAAAATTATTATATACACTTAAATTGGTTGATATTATCATAATTATTATTTACATATTTTGTACTTTTTAATAAATAATTTTAATTAACTATAAAATTATAAATATATTATAAATGCTAGTAATAGTGTAACGTAGATCGAATTTTCTATCTAACTCTTTCAAGTTTGATAATCTATTCTGACATAATATACTCATAATTAGTAGCTTAATACAATAAAGAGATGGATTTTTTTTAATTTGCTTATATTTTACATTAACTTACACTCATCTCATTGCTTTTTCTGTGCTTCTGGGAATTAATTTGATAGATTGTACAAGAAATTAAAAAAAAAAAATTATGGTAAAAGGCAGAGGAAGAGGAACGCTGGAAAGCAACTAAAGAAAGATAACAAAATTCAAGCCGAAGGTAGAAGTGAAGATAAGGTGTGGATGGAAAAAAACAATTCAAAAGGGCATTTGGGTTCAGATTTACTAGGCAATTTCCACATGCAATGCAACTTTGCAAGTTGGGTTTTTCAGCTTTTTCGAAGAACCAATTGGCAATAGATGCTATAAAATGAATGCAATTGAGCTTTTCTTGGTTGTTGGAGTATCATCTTATCAGGGCATCATGCATCGGCAGCCACATCACCCATGTTCTCTCTTTAGGCTAGCAAACATAACTTTTTATTTTCGGTGGTCTTGAAGGGTTAGAGATTCTTCTCTCTCTCTCTCTCTCTCTCTCTCTCTGTGTCAAAAAAAGTGGAAAGAGATAAGAACCTCTAACTTTTTTCTAGAGGGCCTCTGACCCAAGCAGATAACTTTTTAATGTAAGAAATGCTTTCCAATTTCAATACAAAAGGGGTCAAATCTTGCTTATCAAAATTTACTTGCACTCAATTTTCACAAACAATTTTTAATTATATATATATTATTTTAATTAAGTTTTATATTTTCACTGGTATTTGATGTTGTTAGGTGAGCTAAATTGAAAATTTCTTTTTTTATTTTTTAAAATGCAATTCACACTCATCTCACCTGTTGTACATCATTATCTTTTACGTTGATACTCTCTGTTACAGAGAGCACCCTCGGGTTACCTTCTAACCCTTCACATTACAACGAGTTAACTCTAGAGAGATTCCTGTGGGTCAACTTATTACCTATAGATTCCCTTTGATATTTACTTGGAGTTTATGCTTCCTGTGACTACACATATGGAAGACATGGCAGGGAGTGTGGGAATATAAATCTTTTTTAAATATTATTACTCCGTAAACTTGAATTATCAACTCATGGGGTAAATACTGAAGACCCCATTAAAAACAATGGAAATCTGTGAAATTCTAGACTTGTCAAAATCAATCCCAGCAACCCCATTTACCAAAATGAAAAGGTTTGTAATTAAGAGTAATGCTACGGCTTTTTTTCAACTGGTCCATCTTAAGACCAGACGGTTGGTCTTTCTGCTTTGAACCGCTACTACAATTTGTGAAGACATTCATCACCATGGTATTTGATTTTTCACGAGCTCTGCCGTTCATCCACCTCCCCTCTATGCTATTACTGCCGCTATAAGGTCGGCGATGTTCTTTATTCTCGACTCTGCAATTTTTGTCCACTGCTTTTCTCCCACCTTATCTGAAAGTTTCATTGTTATCTCTCTCTCTCTCTCTCTCTCTCTCTCTCTCTGTTTTTTTTTATTTATTTATTTACAATATATATTTTCTTGCATGTATTTATCATACCATTTGGTTACTTCCTGTCTCTTATACACATCTAGATGTGTATAAGAGACAGGCTTTTCTCCCACCTTATCTGAAAGTTTCATTGTTTTCTCTCTCTCTCTCTCTCTCTCTCTCTCTCTGTTTTTATTTATTTATTTATTTACAATATATATTTTCTTGCATGTATTTATCATACCATTTGGTTACTTCACTCAAAACTCCAACTTCGGCTAACAACTCTGCCATCTATTCGTAGAAGTTCATTACATGTACACATCTCATTTTACTAGTCTATGATTAGGTTCATATTGTAATAATAATAATAATATTATTAAAAATTTATTTAAAGTGTTTATTATTAATTATAGTTATGTATAAAAAATTTAGAAATGTACAACCTTATGAGCCCGCCGTTGAGATGCGCAACCATATAACTTTCGGAAAAGACAGCATTTATACAGTTGCTTGATGACTTGACGGGATATCAGTCAACGAGTATGGTAACTACCGCAGCAAAAGGCCACCACTGCGTTCCCACTTGTGCCATTGCCAAGCCAGTTTTACCCTGCAAATTAGGCAGATACTTTGAACGTAGAAGCAACTTTCTTTTTCTTCCTTTCCAAGCGTCAAGTACGAGAGGAAACAGAGAAAAGAACATAATCAAAACCGCGTAGTTCTGAAAAAGTAGGCTAGTTAGCATCAAAAACAAAAAAACAAAACAAAAAAAGGACCTGCACCTGGCGGTTGAACACGTCCCCACAACTCAATTTAGTGTCAGGTTGTTGGGCGTGACGTTGCACTGTCTGTTACCTTTAAGCATCTATATATATTCACCGCCTCGCCTCATCTTAACCGCATTCACATGCAAGGCTTTCTCGGTATCTCGCAAATCCCTTTGGGACAAACCACCATTTATTAGGTTTGTCCGTTTGTCAGCAATTTCCTATGCATGTCAACAATGTTTCATTCTTGAGTTTGGTTGGTTAAATTAGTGAGAGTCACAAGCATCAGAATAGTCATAATAGTGCTAACTGCTTAAACTGTAACACATCGAAATTGCAGGGAAAAAATGGCACTTCTCGAGCTTCTCTTGGTGGGTTTCCTTTCTTTGGTCCCATGCATTGCTGGGTATGATGGGGGTTGGATCGATGCTCATGCCACCTTCTATGGAGGTGGCGGTGCCTCTGACACGATGGGTAAGTTCTTCACAAGAACTTGACATTCTTGGAGTCTTAATGCTTAAGGGCTTGGAAATCACATGTATTGACCGATTTTTACAGGTGGCGCTTGTGGGTATGGGAACCTGTACAGCCAAGGATATGGAACAAGCACTGCAGCTCTGAGCACGGCACTGTTCAACAATGGGTTAAGCTGTGGGGCTTGTTTTGAGATAAGATGTGCAAATGACCCAAAGTGGTGTCTGCCTGGCTCTATTGTTGTGACTGCCACCAATTTCTGCCCTCCAAACTACGCCCTCCCAAACAACGCTGGGGGCTGGTGCAATCCTCCCCGGGAACACTTTGACCTCTCTCAGCCCATCTTCCAGAAAATTGCGCAATTCAGATCAGGGATTGTGCCTGTGTCTTATAGAAGGTAATGGTCACAAGATCTAGCATAGATTGGACATTTCTATACACACACATCCCCTTGTTAGGACAAGAAAGAGCTTAAAATAGGGACAAATGGATTAGGTCTAAATAAATAATAAAAATTTATGAACTTAATACTATCGTCAAAATAATAAATTTTCTGAGACTTTGTAACTTATTTGTTTGCTTTACTCTTTTTTTTTTTTTTCTTCCAATATGGAACGTTTGGATCTCCCTATATTCACACACTGGCCTTGATTCCCTTCTTATTTCCTTTCTTTCTCCCCTTCAAATTGACAGAAAAGAACCCCTTAATTAATATTAATTCGGTCTCCACATTCTGTATCATGGCTTTTAATTTGGGCTAATATTTTTGGCTTACATGTATTATAATTTGTCAAACAGGGTACCTTGCCAAAAGAAAGGAGGCATCAGATTCACCATTAATGGCCACTCATACTTCAACCTTGTCCTAATCACAAACGTTGGAGGTGCTGGTGATGTTCACGCTATTTCAATCAAAGGGTCAAGAACTGCTTGGCAGTCCATGTCAAGGAATTGGGGCCAAAACTGGCAAAGCAACTCTTACCTTGATGGACAAAGCCTATCCTTCAAGGTTACCACTAGCGACGGACGCACCGTGGTCTCCTACGATGCTGTTCCCGCTGGCTGGTCCTTCGGCCAGACCTTCTCCGGCCCACAATTCGCCTAAATTTAAGTCAATATCAAACCAATCATTCACTTGATTAGTAGTTAATAAGTCAGTGTCTGTTGCAGACAAGTGAAAATTATAGTAGATGTCCTGCCTAGTGATGGTTAGTGTTGAAGTCAAAAAGAAGTATTTGAAAAAACAAAAAAAAGAAGTAGAGAGAGGGAGAGAATTGTTGAGGGCTTATATTAGGATGGCCCTCGCAATTGTCATTAAAAATTCGATTTGGGGTTTTCTGATCTGCTGTCATTTGCAAAAGCTGACAGGAAATTTGGCAGCAGAGGGATGCTTTTTCCCCCAATATTTTGCCATTTGGTTGGTTAGTGGTTAGTGGTTAGTGGTTAGTTGGACGGCAGCAAAGTTGCCAAGCAATTTGTGCCAAAGCTGTTAAGCCACTATATATTCATCCTTTTAGTTGTCTGTCTCTCTCCTTTCTGGTTAAGGTCTGTGGCAATGTTAAATGCAATGAAGATTAACACCATTATGCAATTCCAGTTTGTTTAAATTACAATTACAAATTAAATTTTAAACATTATTGTTATTTCTCATATGGAGATTGGTATGAAAAAAAGAAGAAGAAGAAGTTATTTTAAGATGCAACGAAGATTCATCAAAGCAGAGGCAATGAAAAAGGTGCAATCAATTACATTAAAGTATGTATAACAAGAATATATGAGTTTTAATAATTAATCAATTTTGAATCTTAACACAATAACATGAAAAATGAGTCAACATTAAAAAGAATGTCACCCCCCCCCAAAAAAAAAAAAAGAGTAGCAAAAATAAAAAATTAAGATGAAAAAAAATATATAATTTAAATTTTGTTTCTTTTATTATATTTTTTCTATATATGTATCTATCTATAGATGACAATCCTTTGAAATAAAAAAGAAATTGGCGTCCAATTGGACGGAAAATGTTTGTAATTTATACTTATCTTTGCCTCACAAATGGACAAATTTCTCACCTCATCATGCTCAGAACACACAATGGGGTTACCAAAAGAATAACCTTGGTAACACTTTATAGTTAATTAGCTAATTAACTAGTATAATTAGATATTAGGGATAGTGATTTCAAGTACTTTTAGCCTCTAAATTTGATCTATCACGCACTTAAGTCAACCATTTGCTTCTGTAAGTCATAATCGAAAGTGTTTTTATCAAATATTTTTGCATCAAAAGTACTCTTTAAAAACAGTGAGGGTTCAATCTTCATTAATGTCCCAAACACTTCCTTCCACTCAGAAGGAAAAAAATATAATAAAAAGGAAAAAAAATTAATTAAAAAAATCTATTGAATGGTAAGTTGAGAAACAAATTTAATTTTTTTATTCTGATAAAAATATATGTTTTTTTAAAATTAAAATACTATAATTTCTAAATTTCCAATCATTTTAATGTTTTTGGGAACACAGCAGATCCTACTAGAAAAAAGGAGGACTTCTGTCTCTCGACTGGCGACGTGTTAAACAATGTTTGGCCAGAGAAATCCAACGTGGCAAGATTCTCCAACCATCATCACCACCTATCTGGTAAAAAGGGGACCCTACATAATCTTTTTCCAACCAACGGCAACAAAGAAATAGATATGTGGATATGGCACTAGGATAAAGCGATAAGGCCCAAGTGCTCCGATTGGCCGAACCTAATCCCACAAGCAAATCTCGACCGTTGGATCCAAAAAATCAACCCTCGAAATTTAACAGAGAACAATAACCACAATTCCCAGGCATTGCATTAAGATATGAAACGCAAGGCAAGTCCAAAAGAATCACATTTTAAGCTCACAAAAACTACTCTGTCACCGCCACCCAAATTCTTCGAGAACCATTTCCTTCACCGGAATTAAGGTGAGGTAGACAGATGGCCACGGTCACAACACAAGCTTCAGCTGCCGTGTTCCGGCCATGTGCATTGAAATCGAGGTTTCTCACTGGGTCTCCAAATAAACTAAACAGAGAATTGCCCATTAAGCCAATGGCAGCTTCATCCCATGTTTCTTTCAAAGTTGAGGCCAAGAAAGGCGAGTGGCTGCCAGGTTTGGCCTCTCCAGCTTACCTTAATGGCAGGTAATTACTATATCTCAACTCAAAGAACTGCCCTACGAAAACAGATTGTCTGGTTGACTTTACCACAAACATTCTCCCATAGCCAAGCTTGTTGCATTGCACGGTTGCACCATGCGAACCATGATATTTAGACTAGGACTGGTAAAGGCAATACTTATAAATGCTAAGAATTAGCATAGTTTACAAATTGGGGTTTGGAGAAGAGAAACGTGCAGGTTTACTTTTATTTTTTATTTTTTAATTTTTACTCACAAGTATGACTTGTAAATCATAATAAGATAATTTTTTCATTACACGAAAGTCCGTACCTCAAATTTAAAGAAAAAGGTCGAATATGTTTGTTGTGTGGGCTGAACAGTATATTGGACCGGTAGAACGGATCAGACTAATCACTTGAACTTTGTGACATGGACCAGCCTCCCAGGGGACAATGGGTTTGACCCTCTGGGGCTAGCTGAAGACCCCGAGAACTTGAGATGGTATGTTCAAGCTGAGCTTGTCAATGGTCGGTGGGCCATGTTGGGGGTTGCAGGAATGCTACTGCCTGAGGTTTTCACCAAGATTGGAATCATCAATGTTCCTGCTTGGTATGATGCTGGCAAAGCAGAATACTTTGCATCATCGTCAACCCTCTTCGTGATTGAGTTCATACTCTTCCATTACGTGGAGATCAGAAGGTGGCAAGACATCAAGAACCCCGGATGTGTCAACCAAGATCCCATCTTCAAGCAATACAGCTTACCTCCAAATGAATGTGGCTACCCCGGTGGCATTTTCAACCCCCTGAACTTTGCTCCTACTCTCGAGGCCAAGGAGAAGGAGCTTGCCAATGGTGAGTAGCATCATGAACCAGCTGTTCAAATTCTGTTTATAGAATTTAGTTGGCTAATGATGTTATTTGTATGCAATTGCAGGGAGATTGGCAATGTTGGCATTCCTTGGATTTGTGGTACAACACAATGTCACTGGCAAAGGACCATTTGACAACCTGTTGCAGCACATCTCTGACCCATGGCATAACACCATCATCCAAACACTCAGGGGTTACTAATCAATTGGAGATGAAATGGGGTCATGTTTCTTTCTTTTGTAACCATAAGCACATGGTTTTTAAGGGGAGATTTGGGCGTCAATGTAAAACAAGGAATCTTCAATGTACAGGGGGAACTAAAATGATCTTTTATATTACGACTTGTATCATTTGTTTTTGTTTTCTACTTGTCAAAATAATTCTCGACCGAATGCCTAGAAATGGAACTAAAAGCCTCTTCCAGCAGGAAAAATAAAAACCGAAAGGAATACCGTTTTCAAACTTAAACTAAAAGTTTTCAAATTGCTTCTGTTCTATCCTATAATAGATGGCTACATTGAGTGACATATCTCCCTGAACGTCGTTCCTAATACCAGCAACCCTGTCTACGTTATGACCTGGTCATTCTGTATCCTATAAGTTACTTTATACAGCTACCAGATTGGCTACACTATCTCCTGAACTGCTTTACATTAACCAGAATGATGTGCAAAATCTCCATGGTTGTGTCGGTTGTTTTTTTTTTCCCTTTTTTCTTCCAGCATGCTTCTCAGCATTCAGAAAACAGAAATGCGTCAATTCGGTTGCTGCAAGAAGCAAACATGGCTAGAAAAAGGTCAAAGAAATTAACCCTCGACAGGAATTAAGCAGGGTATCCTTTTGGAGTTCACATAACTGACTGTTTTAAATGCAACCGTTAGTTTGGTTGAAGAACAAGAAAATGGAAAATGGGAAAGATTTTTCACCTGGTGATAGGGGTGCCCATTGATCATAGTAATGCTGCAAGGCCTAGGTGCAGATGCCCATGCTTGGTGCCCGCTACAGAATCTAGATCTAGGCTGTTCAAAATTTCCATTAACTTGATACATAGCATGATTTCCTTGCAAATTCATCTCCATAGCAGGCTTCATTTGCCTATTGTCCAGCAAATTTAAACCACTGTATGTAGCATATGAGAATGGTTCACCCAGTTGTGGCGTCAAACATGCACTGCTACTACTTAACTCACTCAATCCACTACCTTCTTGGGCCATGTTATCAATTGATCCTGTATTTCCAATTTCTGTTTGATTACCAGTGCCAAAGTAGCCAGTGTAGCATGGAAGGGAAGCATCTGTGGAGCTTTCTATCTCTCTGGGGAAAAAAGAAAACAGAAAATCAGAGGGTCCAACAACACATGGAACAATCAGTCTGTTTTCTACATAGCCACTAAAAAACAAGAGACTGAATTAAGAAAAAATAAATAAATTTAGAGGTTAACAAGCGTCAGTGGTCCATTCACACAAAACTGTCATTATCTCGCAAATGAAGCATACAATTAAGTCCATGAAGACAATTGCTTCTCATGTATTGAACATACATTATTGGGATGCTGAGTCCAAAGATTAATAACAGAGGTACAATTACCTATGAGACAAAAAGTTTGGCTCATTAGATAACACCATATGTTGATTGCCATCATTGGGAAGCCATGCTAATGCTTGGTTTTGCAAGCCAGGAATCATCAAAGGTAAAGGAAATCCATTCTGATACTGTTAAGCAAGATAAACAATTATGTTTTTCCCCACAGGGCCAAAGAATCCATTACACAACCAGCACATTACCTGGCTAGAGCTTTCTAGTGGCAGAAACTGGTGCTTCCCAAAATTTTCCTGCAAAGAAGTGTAGTGTGTGAATACGCAATCCACTAATCATTCCACTACTGAATGCAATACACAAAGAAGTGCTCCCTGATTATGCCTCAAAGCAAGGTGGAAAGTTAGAACTTGGAATACTCTTCATTCAGCAATGAAAGAATGAAAGGCAACATGTTAATGACACTTTGAGAAGCAACTGCTCGGACTCATGCATGGTGAAAAAAGAAATTCATCCCAAGGTTCAATCTTTTAAATCTCCGAGACTTCAGTCATGTCTCTATACCAGCTTAGATAAGAAATTTCTAATCAAAGTATCAGACATCACCACATAGCTACAGCCATATGAAAATGGTACCTTGTGTGCACGGATTTGGTTTATTGATGCTCTTAGAGAGTCTTCCATCTCTCTAAGATGTTCTAAGCTGTCAATTCTGTCCAGATTACTCCAAAAGCTGAAAAGGATAGCAGGAAATTGTAAGATTATGAGATGTTGTTTACCAATAGAAATGAGTCCTACATATAGGCATACACCTGTATGTTATTGTATACCTATGATTTGAATTTTTGTTTATGTGACATGACCTGCATGCCTGTTTATGTACGTAAATGCCATGGAAATGCATGCTAAAATAGAAACTTAGAATTGGTGTCAACAAATGTTATCACAAGATATTAGCTTGAGACTGCAATTTAGATATTGGTAATGGGAAGACACCGACAGAAGTAAGGCATCCATTCTGATGGTCTGTATGGGAAAATCAGGTTGGACAGGAACCTAATAACCTACATAAAAGGTTTGTTTGTTTGCTGGAAATCACAAGCTACAAAGTTGTCGATTTTGGCAGAAAATGAGGTACTTTAATTGCATTTGCCATAGTTTTTAACATATTTAGCATGAATAATCAGTATAAGGGACATCAACTATGCTCACTCTTCTTTTGAGAAATCTCAAATAGCTCCTTCTGGCACATTCAATTTCCTACAGATACAAAGATGCAGACAACTGCAAGACCATATGCTCTCAGTAGATTGATGAGATAACATGCTAAATATGACCAATTAACAAATTGTCCTGTGAAGGACAATCTTTAATCACAAGAAGGGAAAATCTGACTTAATAGAAGAAAGAAACCACAGGTAAATGGACCACAAATCCATAAAATAGATGAAGCAATTAACAACATAGTTATGGCCAAGAACAAGGTTTTGTACATTTTACTTAATCAAAGAGAAATTATTATTTTCACTGAGACAAAAAATGAACCAAAAGCCCAAAAATTTCAGTCCCTTGCATAGAAGCTTGGCTCTTCCCTGAAAGAAAAATGTTTTTGTGCATTGCTCAAACTTACACGTGATAACCCTTTGTTGCATATTATCACATGCTCACAAAAAAAAAAAGGGAATTGACAACCAAAAGCTCGAGGGGTGTACCTCAGTCTATTGTGTGCTTCTGTAAGTTGAGCTTGCATAAGCCTAGCCTGATCAGTCAACTCCTGCCCATGATAAGTTACCAGAGAAATATTATGCACAGAGAAACTAATCACAAATGATGTTCTAGGACAACAATTATTACCTCAACAGTTTGACAGCTGCAAAGAAAAAAGAAGTGCAGCTCAGAGCCTTCCTATATTATACTCTAATGAACCAAAAGTGTGCTAAGTTGACTGAGACACTCTCTTACCTTGTACCCAAAAAATCTTGTATATTTATACCATGATCCAACTTCTCAAAGGTTTTCTTCAATGCCTATATTATCAGGAAAAATACACCGATTGATTATATACATTGAATACAAATGCCAATGGTCCAATTTATACTAACATTGGGTCGGAATAAGTCTTACTTCAAGGCTCTCCAGTTTCCTGTTCCAATTACATGGAAAATCGGTTACTACCATAAAATTCAACCAACTAATGAATTGAAAAGGTTCAAAATTCATCTCAGATTCCACACCTTTTTGCTCTTTCCTGTGGGGTTAATTGGGCAAATCTTGCAATAACACCTTCTACATTGCTGCAAAGTCAAAGAGCCCATGGAGTTTAGAGGAATTGCAGAGAAAAATGAGACATTTGAAGAAGGATGTTTTATGTATTGAATACTCAAATAAAAAAAATAAATTACTGAGGAGCACCATGTACAACGAAGTTTCCTCTTTGCCAAAGCTCCCTAAGTTAATATAACCCATTTAAATTGGTTTAGGATGTTACAACTGCTCCATGATTATTGTATCACGTCCATGCAAGTTTCACTCATGATGTGTTCCACAATGACACAAGTTCATCAAAAAAGAAAATCAGACAGACATGTAACAAAACCTGGAGATATGATGTTGTCTATATATATCTTCTCACAACCATAGAGAAATTCGAAGAGCTTGGATTAAGTTTATATATGCCAGCTTTTAAAGAATGCAAAAACTACACAACCCCAGTCCATAACCCAAATGATCATTTCACTACCTTTCCAAAACATTTTTCAAGAAAAAAAAAAAAGGTTGATCTCTACATTCAAAATGGGTCCAAAAATAAGTAGAGAAAAGTCTTGGCGAATTATCAATAGTGTCTACCAACCATAAATGATATATAACACCAGAATCACAAAAAGGCAGTTTAGTTGGTGCCTCCTACAAAATATTTGCTAAAGACCACAATAACAGGCCAGCAGTGATGAATTCATTCAACGCAAACAACAATGTGGGTTGTTTTTCTTTTGATTACCTGTGCTCTCCATGGAATAATGTAGGCTTTCCAGTTGGAGAAAACATGAGAAGGATAATATCAATATCACACAGTATAGACAATTCCCTAGCTTTCTTCAAGATCCCACTCCTTCGTTTTGAATAGGTCACTTGTCGATTGCTAGAGCTCTCTAACCTCTTTATCTTCAGTTTAACTCTTCCCATCCTGTAATCAATAAGTGAATCAAACACCTTGAGACTCCTATGAACCAAAAAAGACCTATATTGGATTCTCTCCCCCCTCTCCTCCCCACTCCATTATGAAGACTGTGCATTTAGCCACTTACTCAATTTAATTGTCAACAAATAAACCTCAACTGAAGCTGTCATTCCAGGCAGCAAAAATGGATGCCGAGCTCCCAATCCACAACTTTCAGAAGATAGCGAAAAAAAAAAAAAGCCACTAGCTAGCTCCAAAGCCAGGGAAATCCTCAATATCCCTCTGTTTTCCGCAAAGAACAGAGCAAAAATCTGTATCTATCTAGTTTGAAGACAAAACAAAAACTTCCGTAATACCCACTTGGAAAAGTGTCATTTCCTTAAAACAAAAAATATTGAGACCCTTTCGCTTTCATCCTTATAAAAAGGAAAATGATGACATATCCCAGAAAAAATAAAAATAAAAACTACAAGAGCACCCAGAACTGGACACACCCAGATGAGAAAATCAGAAGGAAAAAGCAAAGAGGCATTGAATATTTCAATGTGTTGAAAAGATAAGCTGATAACAATGAATCAGCAGAGCAGAAAAAGAGAGAGAGCAAGCCGGGAGAAGGGTGGAGAAGGAAAGCGAGGAAGAGAAGAAAAGGGAAGGGATTGAAGCGGAGAGAAACATGGAAAGAGAGATTGTGATCTACGAAGAAAAAGCTTACAAATGAATTTCTCGCTCGCGCGAGGGGTCTGCCTGTAATTGCGGTCGTTAACTTGAGCGGGACCAACCAACCAAAACTTGTAACTGTTTTTTTTTTTTTTTTTTTGTGCAGTCAGTGATAGAGCCAGCCACTGTCAAAATTGAACGGTGAGATTTTGTCCGAATTTGGTTTGGTCGGTGTGCCTTATTACTATTTGGATAGATGGATGATGCCAAAGAAACTGTGGCACCGTGTTTGCGTCTTCACCATCATACCTGAAGCTGAAACACCAGCACAGACATCAATACAAAGAAACTTGCAAATCCTTCAACATGTCACAAATTACAAAGACCCTGAAAATCCTACCAAGAAAGAAACATGGAAAATTCAATTACAAAACAATAATACAAGAAGGACGTCTTATGTAGTTTGTCGTCAATAAAAAAGTAATTAAATCATTAACAGACAACCACATCCTTTGATGTCAAATAAACTGCCCTCGGGCAGGATTTATTCAATGACTCCAATTTCAGTTATCACATCCCCCCAAGTGATAAACCTTGAAAGAAACTCTGCTGGAACAAGTGCTGCCTGCAAATCCTGCCCCATCAGTAGTAGCTTAGAAGATTGGCTGAATTTTGTGTTAGACAGAGCTTCAATTGCTTCCAACCCTACAGATTGTACAGTGAATTGACTTCCAGTTGCCTGCACCATTCGCTCAATGAAATCTGTTCTTAACACGTAGTCCTTCGTGCGGCATATAAAATCCCAATGGTTCCTTGCCTAAACAGGAAGTAGATAGCATAATTAGGAGAGAAAAGTAGTTTAGAAAACACAAACTCATGTCAACTTGGAGAAGCAAAAGCATTTGACTTGCAGCTCTAGAAAGTTTTGCATTTAAATAGCAAACCCAGTCTAGTGACTACTGGTAGCTCCAGCATATCATTTAAAATCGACTATAACTTGTCATTCCAACTTAGAAGTTCCGTGACCAGATTTTACTCAGATGAGATGAGGAGGTTTTATGGATCTGAGGTAAGCCAATGCAACAACCCAAACCAATTGTTCTGCCAATGATCCGAATTTTCCATTCATTTCACGCGGCGCCTTTGCTACTCTATGCTTTAGCTAATGGCTTGTGGGCAGGATATCTTGTAATAAATGATTAGTACAATATCAAGGCAGAAAAGGACTGCAAAAATTTCTTTTCGTAATATCACTGTCCCCTGTTTTGCTTACCCAGGTGCTTTAGAAGTCGGTGCAGACACTGTGAATTTGCTACGTAAAATCGATCAGATGGCGCTTTTTCAACATGAAGTAGATGGAACTTATTATATATGATTATACGTTAAGTGTAAGAAAATTATGCAAGAAAACCACGTAGATGGTATAATGCACCTGATTTCAAAATATAAATAAATAAATAAATAAATAAATATATATATATATATATATATATATATATATAGCAAAGTGTCTTACATTGGACAATTTTTAAGAAATAGTAACTTTATTTTTTTTGTGAAGTTTAAGGACAGTTATCGTTATTTATGGGGGCATTATCATTATTTTGGGCCAATTTGAAATTATCTTATAGTGCAATGTCTTTAGCTGATTTTTATTTATATTTAATTTAGATCGTTAATAATAATTATTTATACATAAATAAAGATTGCTAATAATTGATCTTGATATTTATTCAGAAAAATAAATAATAATTAAAAAAAAAAACTGATATCTGATACGTGGGTGGGGTACGTCATATTTTTGTCTTGAAACTAACATTTTAATATTTGTCTGAATATCACAATAATATTCGTTTTGAAATTACTCAAAACAAGAGCAGAGGAGGAGGGGCAAAATAAATAAATAAAATAAATGAAGCAATCAGAGATGAGCGTGACCAGAAGGACGGCATAGAAAGTGTTACGGCATCGCAGTAACGAGTGGACGGCTGGAGGGTCAACCCAAGATCTGGAGTGAGGCAGAACGGGCAAACGTCGTCCCTCGGATGGGCAATCAAACCAATAAATAGCGTTAGATGGAAAGGTAAATGTAAGATGTGACCCTCCCAAAAACCCTACTACTCGGGCAATAGGCACCAACCCCCAAGACCCGGCCTTCTGCCTCTCTCTCACTCTTTATTCTCTCTGCCACGACCGTGTTCATTCCTCTTCCTAAAATGGTTTTGCTTTTTTGTTTTCTAATTTCCCCCCTTGTTTTTTGGTTTTTGACACTAAGCGAATCCATTTTAGGAGGGGAAGGAACACGGTATTGATTGGAGAGACGTTCGTCTGGTCTTTTGGGGTTTGTGTTTGGTTGGTCAAGATTGCTTCTTTAATTGGTTCTTCTTTTTTTTTTTTTAAATTGGTTTTGAAATCATTTGATGTTTACTCATGTTCCGCAAGAAAAGGAACTTTCTTGAATTTAGATTGGATGATACATTGGACGTGAATGATATCACTGCTTTTTAATAGTAACTCTTTGTGCTTACTTTCTGTTGTCAGAAACAAAAAAGAAACTTCTTAAACCAGATGAATGAGTGAAAATCTCATTTCAATCGGACAATCATGCATCTGGGAAAATCTTTTTCCTTAGAAAAATTGATTATTTCTTCCCTCCTCCTACTAAGATGACACATTTATGATATGGCATTTTTCACCATGACAGTTATTGCCTTTGAATTGGCTACTACATCGCATGCAGTATCAGTTTGGTTTGATTCTGGATCAACTCCGCTTTGAGGCATTCCATGGCCCTTGTGTTGATTCCCCTCTACACTTTCTGCTCTCGGTGCTCTGGATTGTAATGAGTGCAGGTTTGTAATGGACCCGCATCAGGACAGCGAGCAAAGCCACCTCTCTTCTATGCTCTTTCAGTCAGTCTCTATGCTTTGTGAAAGGACTGGGATGGAAAGATCTTTGAACATTTGCGGCATCTGAATTCTTCTTTGAGGAAGCTTTATATTAGACCTTACAATAAAAATGAAAATAACAGTGAAATCATTGTTACAATTTATTAGTACTCCAGATTTTCAATATACATATTCGGCTGTCACTACTACTCTTTTATTTTAGGTACCTCTGCACAGCTGCGAATAAAAGTTAAATTGGAAAAAAAAGAAGGGGGGAAAAGAAAATATGGTGCACTGGAAAATGGTTGACCATTCCCAAATTTAGATGAAGCTATTGTCCATAAGTCTTACAAACTCCTGAAAATCGACCAATCCATCTCCATTTTGGTCGTAGTTCCGAATCATCCTTTTGCAATCAGCTTCAGTAGTTTCTGTGAGACACAATCTACAGAGGACTTTCTGTAACTCTCTTGGAGTAATAAAACCATCGTTGTTCTGATCAAACACAGCAAATGCATCTTTTATTTCCTGAAGGCTTGGCTCCTGCTCTTCAAACAGAAGTGCAATGTCGTTTGAGCTAAGTTTTTCTTGGAGATTATCGCCATGTGGGTCATATGAAGTTCCCAGCTTTTCCATCACCACCGCGAGTTCTCCTGTGTTTAGTTCCTGATCATCTGCATAATTAGAAAGGCAAGGCTTCAAGTTCAAATCTGCAGCATTGGCGATCTTGGTTTCGAACTCTGGTCTCTTCTGTTCCTGTGACAGCTTCATATCCACATTCAAGTCAATGCAAAGCTTACGGATTTGGAATTTAGGTGCCCAAACCTTCCGCACATATGATGTTAAGTTGAATAGGGATTGGAGTAAAAGCCAAAGACATGAGTAGGAATCCTTGAAGAAGATGATGCATTCAATAATCACTAACAATAACAAGAAAGCCACAATGGTTGGAAATAGAATGTAATTGGATTCATTTTCCATTGTATTTCTCGTCTCCGTGCTATTTTGGCAAAATGAATAGCAGAACTAAGAGATTTTAGACTCTGGAGTACAATGGAGCCGTTGCTTGTTAGACCATGTCTTCGCAGAACATAATTCCATGCAGAATATTTATAATGGACGCGTCAACTGAAGTCAACTCCTTAGGAATAACGGGAAATGCCAGCAATCTGAATGCAATTAATAAAACTGCATATTTATTTGTTTCTAATTTAAAATATACTTTTCTATATTTTTTTTTTTTCGAATGGATAATTTAGTAAAATTCAATGATATAAATGCACCAATTATTCATCGTATGGACAATTTAGGGTTTGCTTGGAATTGCAATTGAGTTTTGCTATTGTGGTTAGCAAATGCATGGTTGTAAAATTTACTGCTAATAAATGTTTATTAATTTTTTTTTAACTATACTAAAACGTTATATATTTTTTTTAACCTATGTTTAAACTGCATTGTACTCATACCAAATGAAAATGTTACAATTTGTTAAACATTAATAAAATTGTATTGGACTCAAAACATAAAATTTTGAATTGTAATTACAATTTTAAATAAACTTTTAATAGGTTTTTTAAGGAAAAGAAAAACTAAATACACCCTTAATAGGTTTTTTTTTTTCAAAGAATTTTTTTTTTTTTAAAATCAATGGATGATTTAAGGATTTAAATAAAATTAATGATATAAAAATTTATGAATCTACCCCACTAATATCTGTATCATCTAGAAGATTTAACTTGGGTCTTCTGACTCATTATTTGCCTTTATTTATTTATTTATTTATACAATAAATAATCGTTTGTTTACTTCGAGTCTTCTGGGAATTTCCCAGGCATTTTCGAAGTCTGCGCATTGATCATTTCCGGACCATAAATTTAAAGAAATCAGAACCCCTAGGACAAGGCAACCCGAGAAAGAAGAAAGCAAATATATTATTTATATGAGAAAGTAATCTTAAATATGACCCAAAAAATAATAAAATATATATATATATATATATATTATAAAATATTTTTTATTAAAATAAAAAATATTTAATAAATTTATTTAATAAAATTAGTATCTCTCATAAAAATAATATTTTATAATAAATTAAAAAAGTTTTTTTTTTACCATATTTAATAATATTTTTTATCGAATCAAATGAATGTTTCCTTGAAATTTCCGTGATAATTGACAACACAACCCATTCTTAGGTGAAGGACGAGACCATCTTTCTTGGGTTCCACACGTCGACGAAGAAAGTAGTTGATGGTACTAATTTCCGGCCAATGCGGTTGGAACTGTTTTTTCCTTTTCTTTTACTTCAAAACTCCTTGGATTCCCGTGAAAAAAAGCATCATTTGCCTTTTTTTAACTCCTAAGTTGTCAAGTAAAAGCAAGAAAATAAAACATGCTGGAGTCATTGTAACGCGTAGCATCTATGAATGACGAAACGCATGCTTTAATCACCGATGATTTATTTAAGTGAGAATCCTCCTATTATAACAATTTTTTTTGTTTTGTTTTATTTTAAGTGAGAATCATTATGTCAATAATCACGTTAATAACTCCGAGTTTACATGTTTTCAATCATTAAAAAAAAGAAGAAGAAGAAGAAGAAAATAAAATAATAAAAAAAAAGAAAATGTTTGGGTTTGAAAGGGTGGGCGATTCTTGAAACAGAAACGAGGCAAAGTCCCCTTCTCCAGTTTATCCGCTAACAGTAAACAGAGACCAAATGAGGCCGAGCAAAGACCCACCTAAAAGGCGAACCGCCCGCCCCCATTCTCCACCCGGTTCACGCCGACCCGCAACCACTCCGTCGGCAAGTTTCCTCGACCGCGAGATGGCGACTGAACCGGACACAATCTCTCTCTTCGAAGACCTACAAATCTCCGATGAATACGCCAAGTCAAACGCCGAACCCAGGAGCTTCTCGTACAGCGTTAAGCAGCAGTGCTGGGACAAGGCGGAGAAGGTGAAGGGCCGGGACCCAGATCGATGGCGACGGGACCCACTTGGCAACATTGTGTTTAGGAAGCTTGTAGGTTGTCCTGGCTGCTTGTGTCATGATTATGACCACATTGTACCTTATTCCAAGGTAATGGTTCTTCATAAAGAGTTTCTCGTTTTCAATCTTTTATTTTTTATTTTTTTAAAAAAGTTTTTTTCTCTTTCTCTGCTTTTATGTGAAGATTCTTTGAATTGGGTTTGATTTAGTTTTGCAATTTACGCGTCTGCTATGTATTCATGTGTTGGGTCAAGCCGATGACCCATTATGATATCAAGGTTGGTGCATTTTTGTTGTCAAGGGAAATTTTATTAGGAGTGGGTGGTGTGCTTTGAGCATTGCAGTTGAGGGTTTTGCAAGTGCTACAATGGAATTATAAGTTTTTCTTTTTATTTTTTCTCTCAGGACATTGGTTATCGGGGGTGGTCTTGAATTTGTAGGATGAGTTCCTTTGAAATTAAATGAGACCAAGCAGAAATCTATCTTTATAGAGACCAAAATGTTGAGAACTGTAGCATGAGCTACTCTGAATTAGCGCATTTTGAGAATGGGATTATGATTTCTGGTAATCTTTTTGTTCTTTTTATAAACCATAATGAAGCATGCAGAAATGTGAATTTTCACTTAGGGTTGTTTCCAATGCTTCCTGTAATTGCAATTCACAATAGAATGTCCTGTAAGATTTTTATGAATTTGTTTGTTAACTGTAAGTGTTCTATTCTCGGTTCCCTTACAATATAAATATTAGAAAAAAAAAAGGGGTAAAAAGCCATTTAGGGTTTGTGATGCAAGGGATGTGATATGGAGGGTTGTAACAATGTGATAAATTTTTAGCATTATTTAGATGAGGTAAAAGCTGTGCTGGATGATAAGAATGGAGAATAATATTATAGTGCAGTAGTGTTGTAGGACAGGTTATATAAGAACAGAAGGAAGTGGTTTGAAATTGGTAAGTATGGTTGCAGATTGTGGCACCTAGTATTGCAGGGGTGCAAGTTTGGCGCTTTCCCACTTTGTGTTATTGTAGACTACCATTGACTTAATAGACCAGCAGAATTTTTCCATGTTAGCCATTGTATTTGAGGTTTAGTATTGAAGTGTCTGGTGCTTGATCTAAACTTTGTCTTTTCACTGGAGTGATAAAAGAGATTACAATAATGCCTTGATATAATTGGAAAGAAATTTTTTGCATTCCATTTTAATTGCCATTTTCTCATAGTTAGAAGTGCTTTTGATTGGAAGAATATCAGTAGATCTCTTTGCCTGCACACATTCAGTAATTTTTTTAGGTTTGTGCCCTAAAGGATGATCATACGTCAAAAGAATAATAAAAATCGGATTAAGAACTTATTGATATAACAGATTCTTGTAAGCATGAAAACATGAGAAAGATAAAACAGCTCAAAGGGAGAATAAGAATCAGATTGAGAAGTTATTTTTATCACTAATGCTTGTAAGCATGAAGACATGAGAAAGATAAAACAGATCACTTCTGCTTCTTCATCTCTCTCTCTCTCTCTCTCTCTTTGGGTGAATTGGCAGATCATATTTACATATTTTCGTAGCTTTCAAAATAGTTAGTATAAGATTAGGTAGCTTCATGGACCATGATGCAATGAATTTACTATGTTTCTTTATTTTCTGTTGAAGTTGCTTCTCTGTGCTTAAGATGGATATGGTGTCATTCAACTCGCTCTTAATGTACTTCTTAGATTATAACATATGATCTATATCCTGAGTCTTAATTAACAGTTTAAGCTTTTTGGTAAAATGATTTTTGAAAGGGTATCAGAGTTTTTATGACCAAGTAATCATTAATTTGAATCACACTAACCTTATATTTAATCATGAATTGATTATGAATTTTTAGTTTGTTCACGTATTAGGCCCAAGGGAGCCTAACTTGTTCGCACTTTTAATCCAAGTGAGCTAGTTCCAACTTAAGCCAGACTCACTTGGGCCTAAATTGTGAACAAACCAGAAATTTATAATTAATTAACAATTAGATGTGAGGGTAGTATGATTCAAATTTATAATCACTTGGTAATGAAAGCTCTGATCTCATGTCAAGAAACCATTTCACCAAAGTTTTTAGGTGGAATGGTTTCTTGACAGTACCTATTTTATTTTGGCATGCTTATACACAGTTTTTTTGTGCCTTTTTTTGTTTTGTTTTGTTTAATCCAAAAGAATTAAACAATGGTTTAAGTGGTTGTTTGTTTATTCATTTCTTAATGTTTGCGCATAATATCCATGGACTTCGAGATGTTGGGAAACCTTTTACTTAGTGGGGTCAGCATTCG
Source organism: Kandelia obovata (assembly GCA_021464305.1). Classification (NCBI taxonomy): domain Eukaryota; kingdom Viridiplantae; phylum Streptophyta; class Magnoliopsida; order Malpighiales; family Rhizophoraceae; genus Kandelia; species Kandelia obovata. The sequence goes on from CM038480.1 coordinate 1,937,417, forward strand.
TTAGTGAGTTAAGTGACAAGTTTTGCTTTGATACACTAATTTCCAGTTATATGCAACTCTCATGTTTTTCATGGAGGTTTCCAACATTGCGTGGTAAAGGTATCAGCATGTCCGTCAGTGGTTTGACTCTCTTTTTATGCAAAGGATTCTGTCATGAAACCTTGTTTTCTCTTTATGAGACTGCCATTCCTGCTGTGTAACAAGCCTTAACATCTACTACTAATCATTCTTATGAACCAGTTGGTAATTTGGAATTTTGTTTTTAAATGAAGAGTAGTTGCAGATGTTACATCCATTTTCTTTTTGTGCTACTTAAGGCTGATATGTAAATCTCAATTTTCAGGGGGGAAAAAGCACACTGGAAAATTGCCAGGTTTTACAGGTAAAGCCACCAATGGTTTGCATTCATGTAAATGAACTTTGCATTTCTTTGGCATGTCATTTTTCTCCGTTTTGAATTCCCTGAATAATTCTGCCTTTTTCATTTTAAATTCTTCTCACAACTTGGAAAATTTCAACGTTTTTGTTTACTTGCTGAGGATAATTGATGATTAATCAGCACAAGTTTCTTTATCTACTAGGATTTTCCTTTTTGCTTATCAAAAGTACTTTAAGATGTAAAGATTATCTTTGCCTATATTTATAACCAGATCTAAGTGAGCGCTAAGAGACCAGGCAGCTATTTAAGCTGCAACATTTAATGTAAAAAGGGGGAGGGGCAGTGTGGAGTTGATTGTGTTGCCTGCTAGCCAAGTTTGTAGTTCCTTGTTTATTGGCCCTTGATTAACACCATTTTTTTCTTTTTGTTACCTCAACACTATTGTCTTTAGGGCAATCATTTTAAGCAATGATATCATAAGACAAAATGAAGAGCTAACATGAGTTGACTCACATATTTATTAGAGAGTCTCAAGAGGGAAAGACAGCCTTCTTTGCATAAGTGAAGCCAATGTCACTCATAAAATCATTAAATCGGTTATGGTCATTAGTCACTTGGTCGGGCAAGTAATAATTACATTATAATTTCCTTTTTCAATCAGCCTGCCGTCATTTGCTCGAGGACCATGCCTCATTCTATTTTCTCAGTTTTGTAAATCATTTGACAAGAAAATTTGCACTAAATGCCCTTATGGTTTGCTTTTTCCCTGCTGACTTTTGGCTTGTATATATCAGGCAAAAGTTAATCGATCAAAGGGAAATCGAACTGAGTTGTCTAGAGCTGATCTTGTCCAGAAAAGCACCTATTGCCGTGTATCAGGTACTTTATACTTTTCTTGACTATAGACAGTTCTTAAAGGAACAATTTGAGTATAACTAAATGGAGAGTGCCTATTGGTTTGAACGACTGCAGGTCGTGACATGGATCTTATTGAACTTTCAGCCTATGGCAATGTGCGCCATGCCCAAGGTTCAGAGGGCTGTAGAATCCAATGACAATTTTGCTGCTTTAACCTCTTGTAAAACTGACTTCGATGAAGGATAAGAATGCTTACATACACTTGCACAACTGCTTGAAGGTTTGTGCGCAGCCTTTGAATTTTTTTATTTTTTAGGTGTGAAACCACAGAATACATATACACAAGCTTATGTTACGCATGTGAAGTGAGTGGTCTGCACCGCACTTTTATTCTTGTCACTGAGGTTGATTGTTCTTGATGATTGGAAACTCCAATTTCAATAGTGAACCGTCTTTAGCTTTCATCCAGTAGATGGAAAATAAGTGACAGAACCTTGTTCTGGCCGTTCCTCCTTTGGCGGGATTTTTTTTTTAATGCTATACAGGTATCCCACGAAGTCATTACAGAGCACTGCCCAATTTTCTTAGCTGAAAGCTACGTACATTAGTAACCCAAAGTTGGTGGTTTTGCTTTTTGTTATTCTTGACTTTTTGACACATTTCCTACTCTGTTTATTAACAACTACTTGACTGGTGGGTTTCAGCGTTCTTTTATTTGCACCAAATCAGATGGCCATCAACATCATTGTTTTTAGGTGGGATTACTACTTCATTGGAGGGGGTCAGTGACTTTGAGGATAATAACAAATTGCATCCACATTTACATTACACCTTGTTGGTTGATGTCACAATCTGAATATACAATATTACAAACACTAGGACTATAAGATAAGTTCATATTTCCTTTCTTTCTATTGATAAGGACATCTTTCTTTTCTTTTCTTTTCTTTTTTTTCAAAAGAAAAAGAAAAAGGGTTTTGTTACATTTCAGCTAATAAAAATTGTTATGGCACTATGATATAAGTTTATAGTGGGAGGTTGACTCCGGTTCCCAATCATAAGCCATACTTTTCTCAGCAGCCAACTTTTAGTAATGGTGTCATATTTCCACATGAGCTCACCTTTAGTTTGTTCACGGAGTAGTGGAGATGTATAAATCAAAAGGGTTTATTTTTTTTCTCCTTTTATTATTGTTATTTCAAAACCGAAAACAGAACTAAATTGTGATTAGTTCCGCTCGTCTCCGAGCCAAGTTGCAGCTCGCATTAAGAAAGCAGAATTTTGAAATTGGGAACAAGTGGTTTTGGCATATGGCTAGGATTTGATGATGTATATCTTGATGGAACTGTCATTAATATTTCTAGATGTTTTCCTTTTTTCGAAATAAAAAAATGAAATTAAGCCAGTGGATGAAAAGATACGAGCAATTGCTTTCTCCCACAAAATTAAAAGGGCAAAAGGCATGGAGTACAAAAGCAAAGAGGGCCAAAATACCATTTGCGGCGTTATTGCAAATGGGTCCCCATGACAACTCACATTATACACAAGATGTGGCCTATATTTGCTCCTGGAAACAAAAATATCTTGCTTGTTGATTGCTCCTGGTGAAGCAGGGACACTTGGCGTTTGGGTTTTTGGTGTATGTACTAAATGCTTTTCAAAAGTATGCACCTTTTTACTTATTGTTTTTTCTACTTGATACGCAAAGGCTAGTTCCTGTTTTTGTCACTATTTAAAAGAGGAGCTATAGTAAGTCTTATTGGCGACAACCCATGATTTGTGAGTGCCACCATCTCTTTTGGTTGTTTTATTTCCTTTGTGGAAAATTCAAAAGCAACATTTTTCCCGAAGAAAGTTTGATCAACAACTTAATGAGGAGACAAAGACCATAAAGATGGAGGGGGGGGGGAGTGATGCACACAAAAACCATTCAGTGGAAAAATCAACCGACTTGGCTTCAAAATTCTACCCTCTTGCTGTCTCTTATACACATCTAGAGGTGTATAAGAGACAGCCATAAAGATGGAGGGGGGGGGGAGAGATACACACAACGACAATTCAGTGGAAATATCAACCGACTTGGCTTCAAAATTCTACCCTCTTGTGCAAGTTGTGGATGACAAGTTAAGCTATTGGCCTTTTGAATAAATATAAATTATTCAAGTTTATCTGCACGAAAGGAGCACAGAGAATTTTATCTCATGCCGGACCTGTCATTTTCTCTGCTTTTTTCCTCCACCAGGACCACCCCATCAGCATTTATTCCTGTCTGTAATTGCGGGGAATGACTTTCGTGCCAATGACACTTCCCACCATTACATACTTTTCTTTGCTGAAGAGTTAGCTGTCTTCAATTTCTGCATGTTCTCTTGTTTCTTACCCGTCTCTATGGTAAATCTTCTGATCCTTGGGAAGGAGATGCTTCTTGTTACTGTATAATTAGAATGGAAAAGACCAATGATCTCAAAGACTCTTATTAGCTATTGTACATTTCAGCCACGAAAACCGGGAAAAAAAGATCCCTTTTTCCAGCTGACTGTTAAAACTTTAGTCCAGATTTTTGGTACATGAAAGGGTCTCTCTCTCTCTCCATCACTAGTTCAGTATACATTTAACTTGTATAAGATATTTACATCAGCAAACCCAAAAGAAAGTACAACAAGAGGCGTATGTTTGTAATATTACAAGAAGAAAATTAGTTTCACAATAAACCCTCTCTCCGGCCTTGAAAAGCAGGAATTTAATTTATACCCTTTGTTCCTTTGTCTCGATCAATTAGCTCGCCAACTTGCTTGCTATGAGGCTGTATGCAATCACATTCAAGTCCGTTGAACTGGTAGTTGAATTCCTGCCCAATTTTATGTGCCAAACGCTAATCACTTCAAGATCTCTCGTGGAAGTTGATGGACCGAGACAAGGCAGAGGGGTTTGCCTGCAACACCGGAGAGGTTTCAACTACTTGATTCTTTGCATCAGTCTTTGGTTGGAAGGCCTTGAACAGTCCTCTCGAAGCAAGGGATTCATTCTTGATTCCAAGCGTTGCCCATATAGAGCTCTTTGCTGCTTCACTAGGGTCATCAATCCTTAGAATTTTGGGAACCACAACACTTCCATTTTTATGCTTTGATGGCTCTAGATCACCTGTTTTAGGCATGTCTGCTTCTCTTGAATGCTTCCCCAGCGTAGGACAACTAGGACTGGAGCATGGAGCACTTTGATTTGATGAGGAAGAGGATTGAGGTGACAGCATTCCTATGTTCCAAGTGCCTGGGATACTGCAGTTCCAATAAGCAGGATAGAATGAGATGGGAAATCCTGGAGGACAAAAAGCTGGTGGGGGCAATGCAGAGTTCCATGGATAAGGCCAAGGAGCACCAGGGAGGCATGATATTGGAGGAGTGAAGGCATTAATGTTTTGTGCCAAAGGTCCTTTAGGACTGGCCTTGCCTCCTTCTGTGAATGAATTGGAAACCGTCACTGAAGATTTACTTGAGCAATCATCACCATATTTTTCTCCACCCTTGCATGAAATTGCAGTTTTTTGCTCTTCTAAACCGCTGGAACCATTTCGGGGGCCATTCAAAACCTTTTTATCAGCATGATTTAATACAGAGGCCATGGAATCGCAAATTGGCATGTCCAACCCAAAGCTAAGGACTCTACCATTAGTTTTCATTGCAGCAGGCTGGTGTGTTCTGTTAGGACCTTCAATGCAAGCTGCTTGAAGTGCTTCGGAGATGGTTATGTGCCCATAATGCGAGGCAGAGTTCTTGTTCTTCCGCCGTCCAGCGCCCACAGGTACATTCCTCATGGTACCACCAGCAGTCCAGTATCTTTGACAGGCTTTACAAAAATGGCGTGGTTGATTGATGTTGTAGTTGTTGTAGTAACAGAATTTTGTATCCATGCTATTGCAACGTGGGCAAGGAAGTATTTTGTCTGGCTTCTTGAGAGTTTTCTCTTGCGTGTTTGTTGCATCATTCTGTCCTTTCTCTGTCTTGGAAGTCTTTGATTTTGTAGATTCTTTATTGATAGAAGGGTTTTTGAGATTCTCATTAGTCTCCGGTAATGACTTGGGATCTGAAGTCTCCTCAACGTGATGCGGTAGAGCATCGGTGGTCTTCCCTGCTGTCCAATCCTGAAATTTAACATAGGATCTTAATTAGCAACATCTGTGTCACACAGCATCACACTCTAAAAAGAAAAATGCTCCCGCATGGGGGTCATTCAGATATTCCCAGCCTGAGAGGCTCGTTTATTGTATACACCTTTTCTCTTGCATTTTGCAAAGCCCTATTGCATAACCTAAACTGTTAAAACATTTGGTGACAAGGGAGTAACCTTACTGTTTCTGTCAAAGATCAAACCTCTAAAACCAATGTATAAGCCAAAGGAAAATTGAAAATAACTTTTGATCTATCAAGAGCTTTACACATTTCTTGTTAAAAACCTCTAAAACCAATGTATAAGCCAAAGGAAAAATGAAAATAACTTTTGATCTATCAAGAGCTGTACACATTTCTTGTTAAATACCAACTATGCTTTCTCCATCCTCTTGTGCTTGTTGTTTTCTACAGCACAGAGGGAAAAAATTTATAAACAGTAGAGTAAAAAATTTGTAAAAGCTCATTGGGAGATACTTCCAATATGTGGTGTCAGACAAGAAGCTAGATACTTCCAACAGAGAGTATTTCGATGGAAGACCTAGTTTAATATTATTTTTTGTTATTATACCATTACAGAAAGATCTCGATTGGCTAACAAGCACAATTTTATTTTATTTTTTAATCATTAGAGAGCGAGAATCTTTATTTATTGAGCTCCCTGTTGGTGAATTAGTAGCTTGAAAAGATTTGGCAAATCAACGAATAGTCCCAAAAAAATTTAAATGGAAGATAAAATCAACTATAATATATATTTTTGGCCAAAATCTATAATCCAATATAAAGCATGGGAAATTGAAATTCAAAAAATATCACTATTAATTACGGAGTTACGAGCAATCATCATCAAAAAACTGAAACAGAGAGTAGGCGAATTTATATTGATTAGCTAATTGAGCGAAAAATTCCAACAAAAAGTTGTCAAGAAAGGAGAAAATGGAAACCAAACCCCAAGAACTAACTTTCCAATGCTAAGGCAAGAAAATCAACTCAAATCAAAGAAGTTAAAAAACGAAGCAACCCATCGATCCTTTTAGGATCCTGACAAATGGGTTGTCTTCAAATTTCCATTTTAACACAACATCTATATCACCTTTACAATTTACATACAACTGTAGCAGCAGAAATAAGTACCTTCTCTGCTTTCTCTTCTTCTTCTTGAACTTCTGTCTCCGATGAAGGCAAGTCCACGCCGGAAATTGCTGGAGAGTCGGCGTCTCGCAGAAGAGAGATTTCTTTTCCGAAGAGCTTGATGGCGGGGTCTTTGCTAGTAGTATTTTCCGGCATTTTTGTCTCTAATTTTCTAGGAAAGCAAACAGAAGGAGAGGGAGGGGGGGAAAAAGGAGGGAGAGAATTCCTTCGAGTTGAGTTGGGAACGTGTCTTTGTCGGCATTCGAAAGTAGTTTGGTGTCTCAGTTATTGATCCGTTTAAACAATAAGTGGATGCCATGTCAGCATCTTAGTTTGATTCTCAGCCACATGTTCTTGTGGCCTCTAGATTTTCCTTTTTCCCATTCACTTTTCCTTCTTCCCCCCCCCCCATCGTCGTTTTACTTGGACTCTCTCTCAATCAGGAAACGACGGTAAATGGGAAGCCTGTCGCACTGATCTTGGTCCAAGTCAGCGTTTTGGACTCTTGACTTGAGCAGATGGAAATTAAATTAAATTTATTGGTCGGTATAATAAATTTCAATCTCATGCCCTTTAGTACCACTTTGAGAGAGTGTTTAAGAATTTGATCAAATTCTTTTACTTAAGAATTTATTTCAAGCTATAGAAATTTAAAATTGCAACTCAATTTCTAAATCAATTTCACATCTTAGTGGGTCTCCATATCATAAATTATTAAATTTTGATCTTTATTTTATAATAATAATAATAAATAATAATCATTTTGAAACTCCCCTCATGACTTAAAAAAAGGTTATGAGTTTGAATTAGTAATTATTATTAACATCAATCTCGCACTTCCGAAGAATGGTACCTTGTAAAAGGGTCTAATGATCTTTTTGGCCAATCGTGAACTTTAATATCACAAGTACTTGTCCTGTCCTTTCCTTTTGCCAACACATTAATTGCGCCCTCTTATCAATTTTGATAAATTTAAATAATTATAATTTTCTTTAAAAAAAATAAAAGACAAAATAGAGAAAAAAATTTAATTTCAAAAATTTTTAAAATAATTGTTAAAAAATCAAAATTCACACATTTTTCTTAAAAAAAAAAGGAAGAAAAACTATTCTCATGTTTTCTTAAAATGAAAAAAGAATTACTCTAACATTTTTTTTATTTTCTTAAAACGCAAAAGATTTTTCTTAAAATGTAAAAGAATTTTCTTTTAATTTTATAAAAAAAATCTCTTAAAATTAAATTAATTTAACTAATTATATATATATATATATATATATATATATATACACATATATTTATTTAAAATCTATACTAACTAATAAATTTAATTTAAATCAAAATTAACTTATTGTAAAATTTTAAATTTTATTATTTTAATATCAATTAAATTTTAATTTAAACTAATTAGTCGAACAAAATATTAATTAATTTTTGAATAAGATGTCTCTAAAATTTTGGAATTAAAATATGTTAAATGTTAAGTTTTAAGGTATAATTAATATTTACTAAAACAAATGAATGGATTAATATACTTTAACAAGTTGGGGATTTTTCGTGTATATTATTATTAACTGAGAAAATCATAATAATTATATTACTCACTTTCTTTGGCAACCTACTAAATTACTAACTCGACCTTTTTTTATTCATTCTTCTTACCCGCAACACAACCCCTTAGGGGAGCACGTGTATTTTATGACGTAAGCAGCAGTCCATCGCTTCGAACTTGCACGGTTCGGTCTTTTTTTAATCAACAACCCTCCGGGGTCCGACACGTAAGAGGACTTTTAACCAAAGCTTTGTATGGTATGGGACCCACGAGGGACAGACCTTTTGTGAGTCGTTTATGTTTTTTTTTTTTTTTGAATAATATACGTATAATTAAAATATATATGTGTAAATAATTAATATTTTTTTAATAACCGTAAACATATTTTATTTTATTTTATTTATTTTTATATATTATATTTTAATTATATGCACATAATATATTCTTTAAAAGATAAAATAAACAACTCCATCTTTGTCGTTCTCCGGTCTCCCAGATCTTAAAGCCTTATCTTTTTCCACAGCAAAGAAAGTAACACGCGTCATTCATAGATATTTTTAAAAATAATAATAAAAGGTAAGGTTTACTTTTAGCTCTCTTTTTTTTTTTTTTTTGTTTTTTTTTTCATCTTTCGGTGTGCGAAATAGCCAACCAGCTTTATTTATTCTATTTTATTTTTCAGAAATTGAGATGAATTGAATTTGTCCTAAAAGAAACAAATTATAAATATACATCATGTATAATATAAATATATATTTTAAATGATTTTTATTTATAATTTATTTATTTATTTTATATTCCTGACCATTTGTATATAGAAGTTTTACATCTCAATTGAGGCAATCCATCATTTTAAGATTAGTTTCTTAGTCTGGTTAGACGAAAACTAAAGCATTCATTATGTCTTATAATTTGATATCTAAAATTAAACTTAAATGGGCAGACTTTACTAAGCAAGATGGCTTTTAGAAAATATTATTTCGTTTCGGTTACTACAAACATCAATGAAAATGTCTTAGGCCCACTTTAACTTTATGGATTGAAGTTTGTTTTGTTAAGCTGGGACGGCGTAGTGGGGGGGGGGGAGGGCGGTGGACGATATGTTTATGAATTTTTATTTTTATTTTTTGTACATGAAAATAAAAATAAAAGGGAGTCGTACAAATTCTGATTTGGACAACTTCATTAATAAATTGTATTTTTATATATTGACATGACTAGAAATGCAATAAAAGAAGGTTACGAAGCCCTTTGTATTTCTATAAGTGGGCCCAGAGAAGAAAATGATTTTTTTTTTAATTATTTTATCTTATGAGAGATTTGACCTGATTGGCATACACTGCAAGCCCTTGAGATGGAGAACTCCATAGCTGCTCTATATATATATATAATCAAAACAAAAACAAAAATCTAAAGCCATCTCCACTGTCACAACTCCTATTGATAGCAGCTTTAGTTTGTGAAATGGGTTTGGGATAACAGGACACGACAAAGAGGTCGAAGTCTGACCCAGTTTTCGTGCTGCCCTGGAGACATATATATAATCCACAACCTTGCAGCCCGCGACCAAGACCATCTCATTAAAAATCCATTGATCGAGTGAAAAAAAAAACAAAATAAAAAATACAGATGTCAAACAAATGTTGCGGAAATATACTTCAATAATTATAATTTAGATATTTATCTTAGATATTTTAAATTTTTAAATTTAAAAATAATAAAAAATACATATCATATACTTTATAAATTAATAGAGTTTTTAATAATATATATATATATATATATATATATATTACACTGAAATTTAGAATTTTTATTTTTTTTAGTAGTTCTAAATATTGATTAATCGGAATATTTTTCTCTTGCAACAAAATGGAAGCTTTGATGCTATCTACCTGCAATTAAAAATTTGAAAGTGGGGAGGGGGGTAAGCTTCTCTAGCCACCTTCCCTGTGAGATCACAACGGAGGGAGCACGACAAAATGTATAAATAAGACAGTAATTCAACTTGCTTAAGACTCATACAAATCGCAGGTTTTCGAACACATTTTCAAACAGTAATAGTTTGTCTTGAGTACAAGGGAAGAGATTGACTTTGAAATGGGGATTTAAGAAGGCCGTGAAGTCCATTAGAAACTTTGGAAATCGGACTTCCATTGTTCTGTAATTGCCGGGGTGTAACGGCGAAAGTCTTAATGCGTATGCACGGTGTGATCACTTGAACATCGTAGATGTTTCCGACTGTTGACCACTGTGCTCCAAAACACGAAATGATGGAAATTATCGGTAAAATTGGTCCTGGTTGAGATTGTGTTTTTAACCCCTTTTTTTTTTTTAAGTCTTTCCACCCACCCCATGTTTGGTCAAAAGCATATCATTAGCATTAGAAGTAGGAGATTCACCCAAGAGGATATATATATATATATATATATTATTTTCGTCCTAAAAATCGAACATGTGTTAACATCCTTTCTGCGATAAAGGGTAGATCGTGGCTGATCTTATCGTACCTATATAATCATGTTAAATTTTGCATTTAGAACATCCTTTTTGGTTTTTGGTGTGAAAACAACCTCAATCACCTAGAAATTGCTGAGTACTTTTTTTCGTGCACGACATCATTATGGTTGTACGTGTTCATGAGTTGGGTTGCAGACTACATCAAACTATTCATCTGAGAGTTCTTATATGTGTATGATTTATGAGAATTTGAAGATTAATATTGATTGTGTAACTTACACCCCCCCTAATATATATATATAACAAAACCAAAAAAGTTTGAATGGAGCATAGCCCCAATTCTCATATGCATATGTGTAATTAATAATATACTTAGATTAGCATTCTCACACACGTGAATAAAAAGAAATTTAATATTATTTGAATTAAAAAAAATATATCATAATATTTAAAATTTTTATGTTGTAAAATATGAAAAAGCCCCCAATACAACTTTATTTTCATTTTTGCCAAAAAAGATTGCCGCAACACCTTGAATCTATGACTTTTCAGTTTATAATGAGATAACTTTTATTCACATCAAAGCTCGTCCTCATAGTTAAAAGGCTGTTATTTGTTGATGCGTGTGTTAATATACTTTGATTAATAAAAAGATGCATAGGGCCAAAAAAAAAAGAAGAAAAAAACAGAGAGAGAGAGAGAAAAAAAAGTTTGACAATTTCGTTGTGATGGCAGTCAAATCGCTGCCACGTTTAGTAGCTGAAATTGACAACTGCATTTTATTGGAAGTCACCAAAACGCAATTGCTCTAGCTTTTTAAGAATTGTTCACACTTTTTCATTGACATGAGCCATTCATGGCAATGGCCCTTTCTGTTCATTGAACACTATTGAACTCTCATGATAATCTCCACTAGAGCTTGAATTTAACTAGTGCAACAACCCCAAATATGCTCTTACATCATCCTTCTTTTGTCGCATTCCACTTGCATAGCGTGTGCGCTCCACAGTTTGCTCACCTCCAACAGAAAAATAAATAAATAAACAAATATATATATATATATATATTAATATAATACTATTTTTTCTAAATCACAATAAAAATTTAAAGTTATGCTAAAAATTTGCCTTCTTTGCTCATTGTCACCTCCATCTTTACTTAAAATTTATGAATTTCTCTGACTTCCACCACTTAAAAAACCTAAAGGATCTCATAGCCTTCTGTGACTTTTTCATATGTTATGTTTTGCAACAATTGTTAAAGGGTCAAGTCCGCATAAAATGCTGTGTTTCTATCACCTTTTTGACTTTTGGCAAAGTATAGTCTCACTGACTATTGTTTTCTCACCCACACAGCATCACAAACTTCCAGAAAAACCTATAATGCAAGTGCGTACATTCAGTGCATTGCTTTAGAAGAAGCAGCATATAAAGAAGTCTTGTCAATTTGGAAACTTGCCATAGCAATGGCAGGCAATCTCCTTCGCTTACTAGTAATCTTTTTGAGCATTTCTCGCTTAATCTGCTTGAATAATGCTGTCCCTCTTACAAGTATGTCTTTGACAAATCATTTCCTTTCCTCTTCTTTTCTTTCTACTTATGCTGAAACTTTTCATTTATTCTTGGCATGTGCAGGACTTGGAAGGCTAGTGCATAGGCAAGAACCTGACCAAGTTGTTTCAGTTCCAGAGAACAACCCCCTGCAGGTTGCTATCTACCAACAAAATTTTGTAGCTATACTTAACATACAGTCATCAGTTTCACATACTTGTTACAAAGACTTGATACTTGATGATGGGTTTTTCGGTGACCAAGTCCTGAGGCCCAGTGGGTCTAATTTAGTCCTCATAATATGATCTTCTTCCTTATTTGACTAACCATATATTCACAGGTAGTTGAAGAGAAGAGCTGGGAGGAGCTTATGAATGTTGGTGGTGGCAGGGTGGCGATGGAGCTAAATGACTACCCGGGTTCCGGTGCCAATAACCGTCACACTCCAAGGCCATAGTTTGGCAAAAGTGTTGATTGCTAGTTTTCTAAATAATTGTGTACTTCATACTACTAATTGCTAATTACTGCTGGGTGTGAGCACTCTACAAATGATTTTGCTATGTTACAATTATAATAAGGAAGGTTTTTTTTTTTTTTTCCTTTTATTTTGTTGCTCATCTCTGGGGGAACTTGATTAGCTAATAAAAATCTAATGCTGCTAAGCTTGATGCAAATCATTACTATATGTTCGTATTCTCCAGAAAGATACATGCTTCTCCACGCAATTTACCATCTAACCAATACTCAAAGTTCCATTCTCAAGTAATTATAGTAAGTTTCATTCTGTCAATCATTCACTAATGTTAGGCTAAGGGAGAGACCATTTCCTTGCTTCAATTTAAGAAGACCAGAGTCCTATACAATTCGGAGGGAAGTAATGTTCCACCCTGCCTCTTGTGAGCTTTGATTTAAATGATTTGTTGGCGAGAGAATGAAGCATCAATCTCACTTCATATCAATGGAAACTAAACGTTGAAGTTCCTCCAGACCTTGACTTGTGAATATTTACTTTAAACAAAATAATAGAAAGGTTAAGCACTCACAAGTTTGAACCACAACTCCTCCCTCCCTTTGAGAGAAGTAGAAAAGAACTAACCACAAAAGAATAGTGGCCTCTTATATTATGAAAAGGAACTGTGATTGGATCACCTTAATTTAAGCCATTTTCTGTTATATCAGCTTCCTTTACAATGTAGCTTTACTCTAAATCAGATGAAAAAGGCTATTATAAAAAAAAAAAAAGGAATGTGAAGTTGCTTTGTTGGGATTGGTGCCAAGCAGCCCAGCTCATGAAAAAGTCCACTATATTTTTCTCCCACACATTCTTAGGTAAACTGGTAATTGAAAGCCCTTGCAAACGTCTCATGACAATTTTACATGTGTTTGATGTTGGGAAAGTGGATTGATGAGTCGGTAACCATTCACTTCCTTACCACTATCTTCCCATTGAACTAGGGGACCTTAATTCGCTTGTTTCCTTATTTGGCCATCTTATGTTAGTGGACAACAAACAACAAACAACAAACAATTTGATTCGAAACACATAATCTCAATCTCCAGTTAGTACGCAGATAATGAGAGGAGGGGTGGATTTAGTCCATGCAAATTGGAAAAAAGAGAAAACAAAAAAGGGATCAATGAACCACATCATTATTTGTGTGATGTGCAGAAAATGCATAGGCAATAGTTGCTGAATATTACATATAAAAGTTATTTCCACGAAGATGCATTAAAAAAAATAGAAAACTGTTTTTGGGGAGGGATCAAACTTGATCTAATTTATCTCTGAGGGGGATGGAGCTGGTGAGGCAGAAGGATGATTTAAGAAATTAAATTTCTTGATGAGCTCATTTGCAATCAACTCATTAGCTTGATCTGATGGATGGTATTCGTCCCAGAACACATATTTGCTTCTATCTTTGCACAATCTTGATGCAGGAATGCATGTCAGAGCGGGTCGTATTCTTCCGAATGAACAACATGGATCGTTGGAGTTTTTGAATCCTGCTAACACAAAATCCAGAGCCAATTATGAAATGCAGGCAAAAAGACGGAAAAAAAATAAAAATAAAAATCGAATTTATGTTCAACTATACAGAAATACTTTGCGAAAGCAACTTCTTTTTTTAAAAAAACAAGAGTAAGTATACTTGATCATTTCACAAATCTTATAATGTCAGAGCCTCGGGCATTAGAACTCTTTATATATATAATATATAGAATTACTTTATAGAAATTGTTCCCAATTTACTTACCATATTTATAGGGGTTGCTGATCAGGTCATTAACAACATCATAAGCATCTCCAAATTTGAAACTTCCATTGGGAAGTTTGGTTGATAAACTGTCCATCAATTTGCTTGTAGCTTGATTAAAGCTAAGGGCTAATTTATTTGTTCGGTCTTGACACTCTCCATCTGAACTCAAGACCCTCTGGAGTGGAATGCAACCCATTGGTCCTAGCCCAAAAACCAGCATGTCTCTTGCCCCCAAGCCATGCAGCATCTGTACAGTAGCAGCCTCTGATCAGAATCCATTAGCTGAAATTATCATTATTAGATTCGTTACTTGACTATGACTTCTAATAAACTCATCTTACTTCCAGTTGTTCCCTGAGAGTTTCAATTAAGTAGTCAATGAAACTCTGATCGTTGTAAGTCCAGGATTCGCTGTAAATTGGCATCAAATAATTGTTAATGAAGTCATTGCTCCCAAGAGCAACCACGTACTGAGCATCCTGAAAGAACTTCTGTGCTGCTTGTTGGCCAATTTGGTCGACTATCAGTTCCTTTGTTCCTTTATGTAGCTCAATCTGCTTCGTAAGAGACAATCTCTGAATCTGCAGATTGTTTTGAAGTTTTTTTTTATTGAAAAAAAAAAACCCTGAATCAGTGCTACGGTTACATATGCATTGTTTCTCCTACATGAAGTACAGTAGAAACAATTGAATTGCTTATGGGGATTGAGGAGTGGGAATTGCAAATTTCAACTTACAAAATGTCTACCAGTGTCATTTAAAATGCCACCACCTCCAGAGGCATAGTTTACACCATTTTCCAGTATCATATCTTCTGTCAAAGATGGATCAAGAAAAGCAGGTGGCCTTGGCAGACCAGCTCTGTCACCTACACAAATCAGAAGGCAAAAGTCAGAAAATTGAAAACGAAGTCATGTTTCACAAGCTCGGGACCTTCAACAATTTGCATTTCTCCTATACAGATACTTAGGAGAGAAATCATTACAATCTTAACATTGACACTAAGCCATTCGTTTATTTTGAAAACATAGATGTTACCTATTATATCAGCAACAGTGCGGCCATTAGTGAACCTGCCGTTAGGCAATCCAGTGCCAAAATCAATACCGTACCACGGCAGGCTTGCCTGAGCAAGACTCTTGCTCAGGTACATATTGTTACCCACATCCGACAGCGAATCGCCGAAAATGAACTGCACAACCTTGCATTGGCATCCATCAATTGCAACCCCTAGGATGATCACAATCAATGCAGTCACTGCAACTCCAGGCTTCATGTTAATTAGGCACAACCCAATAAAACAGTAGCTTAAATTTTCTGTTTCGTGGTCTTTTCCAAGTTGAACTGTGGCTTGGGGTTTTGGGATTTAAACATGCAGGAATATGGACTGTTACATTTGTGCAAGAAAAACCTCGGCCAAGAAAGTTGAACCCAGTTACACACTTGTTCCATGAGAGAGTAGGGAGTGGCTTGTTTGATGACCCAACTGTCAATCATTCAAACCTACTGCAACTACCTTGGTATGGTTACAAGTTACAACGATCTTACAAGGAAAGACAATCAATATTTGTGTGTAAGAGACCATTGTTGCCAATTTTCCAAATGGATCGCGTGCCAATTAGCTGCGTTTGTGTTAACGAACAAGTTAAAAATAAAGGTTGGTGGCCCAATTAGCTCTCAGAAACTTATTTGCGGAGGAAATTGTGTAAGCTAGAAAGAGGGTAAATGCTTCTCAAATTCCCCCACAAGAGCCTGCGAGACCATAGTCCATACTGATTTTCATAATTGTTGAGGGTGGGTCCAACTACCTGGACCCTCTCATTAATTTCTTGCACGCTTTCACTGAATCTTGAATTTGGAGCTGTTATTTTTCAAACGACGATGATGATAATAATAATAATAATAATAATAATTCAAGATTTGGCAGATCATAAATATCCCTCTTTTTTTTTTTTCTTACGACACACTTTGAATTCAAGATCTTCAGTTATAAAAATTATTTCAGTATCAATAAATTAGAAATCATTAGTATAACTCATCGGTAATATTCTCATTTACAATCTACAAAAAAAAAGAAAGTACAAAGTTTAAATAAATAATTAGGTATTAATATTAGTAATAATTCAAATCGTGTCATGCAACCGCCGACCCATCTCATAGTGGGCGGGTCTGTGCTGTGGGCAGCGAAGCCCATTTGGTCAATTTTCCTTTTTCTTTTTCTTTTTGTTTTTAAATTTTTAGTTTTAATTTTTTTTTTTTAAAAAAAAATATGTTAACCTTACAGTTTCGTCGTTCATTTCTTTCTCGATTGTTGCTTGGCTTCTAGATTTTCGGCGATGCCACCATTACAAGCTCTCCAGCTCTCAACCCTCCATTCTTCTTCACTGACCCAACATTTCTCGCAAATTTACGAACCTATCCTCCTATGGAATCCGTCCCAGAAGCGTATCCGGACCCAAGTTGTCTGCGTCTCGACCCGACCCAAGAGGAGGAAAGGCGGTGTTGCAGAAGACGGCCACAATTCGGAGGCCCAAGAGCTGGTTCGGGTCCTGATGAAAGGCTGCAGTGGAAAAGAACCTCTGGTCAGGACGCTGAACAAGTACGTGCGGGTTGTTAGGACTGAGCACTGTTTTATGATGTTTGAAGAGCTTGGCAAGCGCGACAAGTGGCTTCAATGCCTTGAGGTTAGGTTCCTTACCTTTGCTTGGGGACCTTAAAGATTGGTTCTTTGGGCGTTTTTAGCTTGTGGGTCTTTGAATCTTTTTTTGTCGAAGTCGGTTTGGGGAATCTAAAGATGGATTCTTGGGGGCGTTTTTCAGCTTCTGGGTCTTTGAATTTTTGTGTCGAATTTGGGGTATATGTGATTTTGTACTGAATTCTTTTCTTAATATTTTTTTCATGATGGAATCTTTTTTATTAACCATCAGGATTACAATTATGAGCTGACAGGGTATAATTCCACAAGTTAGTGGCAGATTGTTTTCATTTCAATTCATGTGGTTAAAAAGTGATCTTTGTTGTGAATTGCTATACATTTTGGAAGTTATAGCCACATGTCTTTATAGGACCTTCTTGGCAAAGTGAATATATTTTTACTCACAAATTGTGCATACAGGTGTTCAGATGGATGCAGAAACAACGTTGGTATATAGCTGATAATGGTGTTTATTCGAAGTTGATATCAGTTATGGGGAAGAAAGGTCAAATTCGGATGGCAATGTGGCTCTTTTCTGAGATGCGTAACAGTGGATGTCGACCTGACACTTCAGTGTACAATGCTCTCATTTCAGCGCATCTCCACTCCAAGGATAAGGCAAAGGCTTTGGCCAAAGTTCTTGGATACTTTGAGAAGATGAAAACCATAGAACGGTGTCAGCCAAATGTTGTGACATACAATATCCTTTTAAGAGCTTTTGCTCAAGCTAGAGATGTAAATCAAGTGAATGCTTTGTTTAAAGATCTTGACCAGAGCATTATTTCTCCCGATATCTATACATATAATGGTGTGATGGATGGATATGGGAAAAATGGTATGATTAGAGAAATGGAGTCAGTGCTTTCTAGTTTGAGGAGTAATCAGTGTAAGCCTGATATTGTAACTTATAATTTACTCATTGATTCATATGGTAAGAAACAAGAGTTTGAAAAGATGGAACTAGTTTATAAGAATTTGTTGCGCTCCAAGGAAAAACCCACC
Source organism: Kandelia obovata (assembly GCA_021464305.1). Classification (NCBI taxonomy): domain Eukaryota; kingdom Viridiplantae; phylum Streptophyta; class Magnoliopsida; order Malpighiales; family Rhizophoraceae; genus Kandelia; species Kandelia obovata. The sequence goes on from CM038480.1 coordinate 1,955,461, forward strand.
TTGCCTACATTTAATTCTATGATAATAAATTATGGGAAGGCACGGCTAAAGGAGAAAGCTGAAGCTGTTTTTGAGAAAATGATGACTATGGGATACACACCAAGCTTCATAACATATGAGAGTCTTATCACGATGTATGGGTTTTGTGACTCTGTTTCTAAGGCAAGGAAAGTATTTGATGATATGGTTGAATCTGGAAAAGAGGTCAAAGTCTCAACCTTAAATGCTATGCTTGGTGTCTACTGTATGAATGGTTTGAACATGGAAGCATATTTGCTTCTCAAAAATGCACGTAATTCAGGGGTGCTGGCCGATTCATCAACATATAAACTTCTTTACAGGGCTTACACAAGATCTAACATGAAGAAACTTGTGGAAAGATTGCTGGAGCATATGGACAAAGACGGCATTGTCCCTAATAAGAGGTTCTTTGTAGATGCTTTGGGAGCTTCTAAGACATTGCCTGTAAGATCAAATTCTGCCATTCCTAACAGTGTGACAAGTGGTCCAAATAACAGTGAAAAGACTCAACTAGAATGAATTATTTGTCCTTTCATGTACTTTTTTCATTTGCAATTAATAAAATTCAATTTGATGAAGAGATTGTACATTAAAGGAGCAGTGGGCTAGTTTGTCACCTCATTAGTGAGAATGAGATTGATCTATCTCTATATGTTATTTCTTGCTCTTCAATCTGTCAGCTTGTGATTTTTGACAATGGGTTCTTTTAAGTCTCTTCCCACAGTTTTGTACTCTGCCTCGTCTGGTTCAAGCATTCCACAGGAACGCTGAAAAGATCCTATGAATAATGTTTCTGTTTTTCTGATCTTTATCCAATTTACTGGTCATGTTCGGCTATATGTACATGCATTATTTATACATATACATGATACTACTATCAGTGAAATAGCTTTTCCTGCACAAAGTTTTCACATGAGGGCATTCAACTCAGTAATTGCTAATCAAGTCACTCAAGTCCATTTTTGCAGCTATCCATTACAACAGAAAATGGCAAATTGGACACAGGCTCTTAAAATGTGACTATTTTAAAATTAAAGGTAAGCATAGCATTAACAGCAGACTGGGACTTTGTTGTGTTACAGTAGCTGGCCCCACAACCAACAAAGTACATTCAAACAAGCCTTGAGTTAGCAACGGTTTATGTTCCTGAACTGTGCCCAAATGACTGACTTGAAGCCAATCAATCCTCTTCTGATTCTGCAATCAACAATTTATGCGTTAGAACAAGTTAGTAGGTTGTTAATATGTGAGCAGCACAGAGAAGGGGGAAAAAGGTCACTTTTCAAACAAAACAAACTGCACGCCACTCGTGCTTCAGCGGGAAAACATGATAATATAGACACAGCATACAATTCTCTCTTGAAAAACATACCACGTATGGCTTCCATGTTATCATCCTTATAGATGCCAAGAGGTGAACCACGAACAGAAAGAAGCATTTCACCAGTCTTAGGAAGCCTCAGAGTCTTAGGTGTCATCCCAATAGAAAGTGCCTGATTGCTGATCTGCACCATTTAATAGGACATTTCTTCATACTCATACATTATCAGACCCTGGGAACAGGGTAGAATATGATTTCTTTACTCGTAAGCTTCAACTAATTTATAAAGAGCACATAATATCAATCAACAGGTCAGCCATGATGGTGATTAAGCAATCTGGAACAGTTCTTAAAACTATTTACTGGTGAGATTGGCACAAAAGGGACAACTCACATCCACCCACTAATGTACACAGTAACACACAGAGAGAAAGAATAGATTCTTAATAGCAGTCTCATTCCTTATTGCTAAATTGAATGCCACTAACAAATATTAGCAAGTCTGAAAGACTCCCTGGGAGTTATTCAGCACACTATAAGATAATACATTCAACTTGTGACACAAAGTAGCTCTAACCTTGGTAATTCTTCAAAGCCAAGAAAGAAGCTCATCTAATTTCAATAACAAAATTGTTTGTTCTTGCAAAAGTCCACAGAGGGCAGGGGGTAAGGACAGGAGAGTGAAAGAGAAGGTAAGATCAAAACAAGAGACAAACCCCAGGAGTTTGGAGACCATCTTGCATCCTAAGCATCTGAGAATCAGATGGCCCCTCCAAAACCTGTGAAACATAAATGTTAAAAATGCTGCAAAATAGATAATGGTATTTTGGTTCAATCACAAATAACCAGACGGAGTTTCAGGTCCCATTAATCATGCTTCTAGAAGTTAAATTGATGACGTGCTAAACAAACAATTTAGCCAAGAAATCCTAGAAAGAACCATGCTTTCTGTTTGGTCTGATGGGAGGAAAAGAAGAATTTCCTTCCATGAAACAAAGTAAAAATAGCCAAAAAGTAAAAAAAATAAAAATCCCTCAATTACATAACCCCAGTGCAGCGGCAATAGCTCATAAGAAACATAATTAAAAACTTCCTCCACTTTTTCATTGAAACTTCCAAAAAGCAAAAACATAGCACATACTACGTCTTTTGTCTGCAAATTATCACCACCAAAGAGGCTTCTTTGCACTGCCATGAAGCAAGTAACTCGGGTTAGATACAAACAATTTGAGGAGCCAAAAGAGGAATAAAAAAAAAAAAACAATCGAAAGGGTTTGACATTACTAGTATCAGATGATGAGTCAAATCCACCAAGCGAAGGCAAGGCAGAGCAGCGAGGATAAGCAAACGACAATCGCTGGAGAAGAGAGGAATGTATATCTCTTCCATCAGCAACTTGGTTCATGAATAAATTATCATATTTATCATTCCATTCCACTTCAAATTCTCCATCATCACCATTTTTAATGGTTGCCAAATTCGGAAGGTTTTCTTTGAAGAACTGCAAAGCAGGTGTTTGCAGCTGTTCCTCGTTAAAATAAGAACGAAGCAAACGCAGCCCAGTTCTCAAATGTTCAATCTCCACATCTCGTATAGCTCTAATTGCAGCACTTTGGCGCTCAACTGCAAAAATATTTCGGAAAAAAAAAAAACAAAAAAGAAAACTTTTAGGCCCAAACTGAGAAAAATTGAGCCCCAAAACCCAAAATATAAAATGCAAGAAAAAAGAAAATCCATTTCTCAAATTACAAAGAAACACAAGAATTTCTCTTTTCCGAATCATCAAAAATCAAAAAAAAAAAAAAAAAACCAAAGGAGGATCTAAGTAGCCGACTCAACAAGAATCCAAACTATCTGTTCTGAAAATTCTACTGAGAACCAAGACCTAATTCTTATACTTCTCTGCAAAATTTTCAGAATATGAAGCAAAAAATAATAAATAAAAAAAATAATAAACTCAACCAGGTTCGAACCGGACAGTGAAAAGGCTTACATTGTTGTTCGTATGATTGAGAGAATGAGTCTTCGTCTGATGCCATCTTCCTCCTCATTTATCTTCCATCTCACTCTCTCACAAACTGCCTCCCTAATTTTTCGAATTCTGGAGGCGGGATTTCATTATTTATCATTATTAAAGTTTATTTTCTTTATTTGCAAAAAGACTTTCTTCTTCTTTTTATTTTTATTTTTATTTTCAAATTTATATTTCAGTCAATAATATATAATAATAATAATAATAATAAATAATTATTATTTTTGTTTTAAAAAAAATCAATAAAAAATTGAGATGACCATAGCTGGACCAAAATGGGCTTTGATGACCATAGCTGGACCAAAATGGGCTTTGATGACCATAGCTGGACCAAACCCAGTAATACGATTGCAATGGGCTTTGATTCACATTTTACCAGAAAATCAAAATTACATATTTATAAGCTTCCAACAGGGTTAGTTTGAGACAGCTTGAATAAACGATTGGAATTTTTATTTAAAATGAATTATTATTTGACATTTTTTATATATAAGAAAATTATAATTAAATTAATATAAGAGTAAACCTTGTCAAATTTTTATTAGCTGATCAGTTGATTTATTAAATTTGGTGGTTTGAATTATATATTATAAGAAAAAATAAAATAATATTTTAATCGGAGATTTAAAATTTGTAGTTCGAATTTTAAACTTATTTACAAACTAAGACAATGCTCTATTTAATTTTCACGGCAATTGTCATTTCCAACATGAGACAAGAAAATGGTTAAAGTGACGTGATGAGTTGAAACTAATAGCTTCATAACACCATCCAACATTTGTTTTTTTTTTAAAAAAAAAATAAAAAATAAAAATTCTAATGTCTTTATAAATTAAGTTTTAGGACTTTTGTCATATGAACTGGGCAATTCAATTTTGATAATTTTTAGATTTTTAAAATCATGAATAAAATGTTGAATATACTTCACTTAAATTATAAATTATAACCAATTCTTTTACAGTAATTTTAACTTAATTTTGGTCAAATTGATCTCACCAAATTTGTAACCCTTTAAGTATTTCAGCGTCTTGAAGAATATCTTATCAGTCAAATGGTTCTGTGGAGTTCTTTAGAAAATATTATAATTAAAAATTTAATTTTTTTTGTCTTATTAATTAATTTATTTTTTAAAATAAAAAAAATGTAAATTTTATAAAAATGACCAAAAAAAAAAGAGGTTACGTGGAACAAACGAAGCTGATCAACGTGGCATAAGCTAAGCTATTCGCTTTCAACCAAAAAAAAATTATATATATATATATATATAAAGACTGCGGGAGTGACATCATGTTTCCATACCTCATTAAAAAAGGGGAAAGCGATGCAACAACAAACTCCCATAATGGTTAGAAAAGTATTATATATGATAATCAAGCTTTTCAGTGCTCTAATCTGAAATCTTTCCCTTTTAAGCATTGCAAAAACAATGGGTTCAATTTTCAAGCATTATTCAGAGGACCTTTGCCTAATTACAAGCAAATAGATTGCATAATAACAAATATGCCACCGCATCCCCCTACAATCCATTTCTTTTATCCAAATCCAATCTCGACCCTCCATTTCTTTCATCTAACGGTCTTTAGTTCCTGATATCCCAAACCATATCTACCGGAAGAGTAGTACCACAAGTGTTTCGCGCGATCTGAGAGACCAAGCTCCATCATCACTGTCTTAGTCCAGAGAGAATCAGCAACGATGTCATCCTCCGTTGGCTTCAAGTCCTTCACCGGACTCCGCCATTCCTCCCCCGCAGAGTCCCCCAAGCTCCACTTCCGGACACACACCATTTCCCTTCTCCCCCGCCGTCGCCTCCATGTAAGCGCCAGCAAATCCAGCCCGAAGGTCCAGAACCGCAACCTTCGCGTGGCGGTCATAGGAGGAGGCCCTGCTGGAGGTTCGGCGGCAGAATCCCTGGCGAAAGGCGGCGTGGAGACGTACCTGATCGAGCGGAAGCTGGACAATTGCAAGCCATGCGGCGGCGCCATTCCTTTGTGCATGGTGGGAGAGTTCGACCTGCCACTAGACATCATAGACCGCCGAGTCACCAAGATGAAGATGATATCGCCGTCGAACATCGCTGTGGATATCGGACAGACTCTAAAGCCCCACGAGTACATTGGGATGGTGAGGCGGGAGGTTCTTGACGCGTACTTGAGAGACAGAGCGGCGGAGAACGGTGCAAAAATCATAAACGGGCTGTTCTTGAAAATGGACATCCCCAAGGGTAGCGATCGGAGCACTGCGCCGTATGTGTTGCATTACACGGAGTACGACGGAAAGAGAGGTGGGACCGGGGCGAAGAAGACACTGGAGGTTGATGCGGTGATCGGCGCTGATGGGGCTAATTCCCGCGTCGCCAAGTCCATTGGTGCCGGCGATTACGACTACGCCATTGCCTTTCAGGTATTGTAACTTGTTGCGTTGATACTTGACATAAATAAATGCCCTTTAGCGTCCTTTTTTCTTTGTTTTTTTTTTGGATATTCTTGCTTGAATTTTTTATGGATTTGATAGATCAATAAATGTGAACTGTGGAGGACTATAATTTAGTTATAATCAAGGAGATATGAAATTTCTGTCTAAGGAATTTGATAATCTCTGAAATTGTGGTGCTTGATAGAAATGCTTGTTTCGCCGACAACAATTTCTGGAAATAGAGCTGATGCATTTTGGATGATACTTGGCTTTACATTAGAGTTTTTCCTGATAGTTATTGCTTTGACATTGTTACTGGGTGTACATATGGAGCTCCAAGTGAGCAATTAATCAGCTTTTTGGTGGTTTCTGAAATTCCAAGAGTCTTGTTATGTATTTACAGGAGAGAATCAAAATCCCAGATGACAAAATGGAATACTACGAAAATCTTGCTGAGATGTATGTTGGCGATGATGTCTCTCCGGACTTCTACGGGTGGGTCTTCCCAAAATGTGATCATGTTGCTGTTGGTACTGGCACGGTGACTCATAAAGGCGACATCAAGAAGTTCCAACTAGCCACAAGAAACAGAGCAAAGGACAAGATCCTTGGTGGTAGAATCATTCGGGTGGAAGCACACCCAATCCCAGAACACCCTCGCCCTCGCAGATTATTAGGGAGAGTAGCATTAGTAGGGGATGCAGCCGGGTACGTGACAAAATGCTCTGGTGAAGGCATCTATTTTGCAGCAAAGAGTGGCAGAATGTGCGCAGAGGCAATAGTTGAAGGGTCAGAGAATGGGAAGAGGATGGTAGATGAGAGTGACTTGAGGAGTTACTTGGAGAAATGGGACAAGAAGTATTGGCCTACGTACAAGGTTTTGGATGTGTTGCAGAAGGTTTTCTATCGATCGAACCCCGCAAGAGAGGCATTTGTTGAGATGTGTGGCAATGAGTATGTGCAGAAAATGACCTTTGATAGTTACCTGTACAAGACAGTGGCGCCTGGAAATCCGCTGGAGGATTTGAAGTTGGCTGTGAATACCATTGGGAGCTTGGTCAGGGCTAATGCGCTTAAAAAGGAGATGGAGAAGCTTAGTGTATGATAAATTAATCCTGGATTCTTTTCTTCCTATGAAGCTGAGACATCCATTTTTTAAGTTAGCCTCTACGAGATACTATGTATGCCAGATTAATATCTTTGTTGTCTTCCCTTTATGCAAATGGAAATTTATAATGCTATATTCGTAAGCTAGTGTTTCCTGCATATGTAAGAGAGAAGACGTCTACAATGGTGGTCGGAACTATTTCGGCCTGGCCGCTCCGATGCAAGTCATGTGCTTTCCGGAGGGACGGAGGTCACAAAGAGAGTGTTCGTTGAGAAAAGTTGACTTGGCTGCCTTCTTTGGGTGTTTTCCTTGGGTCTTAACTTTGAACCAGTGGGCCACTCCTGATTTATTGGGATAATATAAAGTATATTTTTCTAAACAGAACGGTTGTTTCAAATACAAAAGTTCTGAAATAAGCAAATTATGATATAACAAAATATATTTACAGATGTTGGCAAAGTCTTAATTTGTTAATATATAGTATCATAACTATTATATTATATAGGGTACTAGCATAAATTACTAGCAAAAAATAAAACAAATGAAAAATTTCTTTTCATATTCCAATTTTCAAATTCTAAAGTTGACATAGCAACAGCACACAAAATTGAGCCTCACAATACACAAAGATTTGTTTTTTTTTTTTTTCTTTCCTTTAATATAGAGTGTGAAGACGATTAAGTGTGCATAAGTTTTCTTTTATATTTAATCAAAGTTTGTTTCTACGATACAAACCTAAAGTTCTTAATAAATTAATATTATTATCACGCTAAGACTTGTTATTGATGCTAATGGCACGAAATAATAATTAATTAAAAAAATTAAAGTGAATTTTAGGATAATTGTAAGATTATTTGATTGTGATATAAGAGTTATAATTAAAATGATAGAGATATATATATTTTTTATTTTGGTAAAAATAAAGATAAAACTGTACATATATTATTTATTTTTAAAATTATTAAGATTTTGACAAATATTTAAGGTATGATTTATAGTATCATTATATTTTTGTAACTAGATAATATAAATTATATTTTATTGCTATATTATTATTTGAATTTTATTTTATTTTATATTTTATAGTCTAATAAATTTTTTTAATGAAAAAAGAAAGAAAAGAAGAAAGAATACATCGTTTGCTCAGTCTGTCTCTTCTTGAGTGGCTCATCGCCACACAAGCAATGACTTCTCTGGCCTTTTTTTTTTTTTTTTTAAGTCTGATGATGTAAGTGTCGATGTGTAATCTGGCCACCATGCCAACACCAACTTGTCTTATTTTGCATCATCAAAATGGAGACTCTGAGCGCAACCCCCTTGAATCGATGCAAGGGCCAAGTACTTTGATGTTTTTTAAATGCAGCGTTAGTTTTTGTGTGTGTGTGTGTGTTTCCCTTAATTTTAATTTTTTTTAATAATCTAAGTGACTTTTATCGTTCTCCAAAGAACCTATTGCCAATTTTCAGAAAACACATTCCGTCTTTTAAACGTACTCAAGGATCAAATTAATTAATTAATAGTCCCTTCTCCTTCCTAACAGTGGACAAATCGTGTTCTTCTTTTTGTTGGTGTAATATATATATATATATATATATATATATATATATATGACAACCATTGAAAACACAAGGCAACCTATAACGAAAAAGAAAAAAAAATAAAAGAGTTATTAGACTTTATAAAAGATCAAAAATTTTCAAATATATATATAAAAAAAAGATATACAAGTTAATCTAACGGTTGTGAAGGAAATTAGGTTTTCCAGCTAATTGTTGCAATTTTCTTAAAAATGACCAGAAAAGAAAAGGGTCTTCTAACATACACTGATTTATGAATGAATGCCCAAGTATTTAGAGATAGATGACCTCTAATACCATATAGTGATAAATTGTTTTAGTCAAAAAATAATAGAAAAAAAAGAAGGGAAATATCAAGAAGAAGAGAAATTTTAAGTAATAAAGAAGGAGAATTTTTTTACATTTTAAGAATTTATTATTCTCTTGTATTTTTATTTTTGTTAAGTTGAATATTATATTTTACTATTTAAAAATATTATATCATTTAGAATAAATATTATATTATTTTAGTTAACTTTAATATGTTTATTTAGTTTTCTAAACTATTTTTATATAAAATAGTTTAATATTATTTTATAAATAGACTTGTTATGAAAATTAAAATATTTATTGATTATTTAGCTTGTTTGGAATAAAATTTCGTTTGTTTTTAAGGCGAATTCCCATGTTAGTTGTTTAATTGTTCTTATTTTTCTTCCATAATCTAACAATTTGACTAATTTTTATTTTAAAGAAATTATGTGTAATATATATAGAAATATTATTATTATTATTATTGAAAAAAGAAAACCTAAGATGTCGTAAGGTGGGGCCGGGCCGGGCCGGCGGGGGATGCTCTGGCTTTTTATGGAAATAACGAAAAGAAAAGGAAATCAAAGTGTTGCTTTGCTTCTGCTTTCCGCAGGCGGGTTAGGTGGTGTGGGTGTTGAGTAGAGGTTGCATCCATTGGCGGACATTTCGACGCTGCTTGCTGCTCCTGCTGTCTTTCTCTATAGTTATAATAATAATAAAATAAAATAAAAATAAGGAAAAAACTAAATAATTAAATCTTATAAATTCGTCTCTCTCTCTGTATTCTGACAACAACAGCTATTACCAGATCGATCTCTCTCACTCTCTCTCTCTCTCTACGAGGTTGGTTTTCTTGCTGAATCTGTCTATGTCTCTGTTAAGCCCTTAGGTTTATGTAGAAACCTTTCTGAATCTTTAATGAAAAATTTTGCTTTTCATTGGATTTGAATTCGTTTCCGTGTCCTAATATGTTGATTTTTTTATTTTTATTTATTTATTTATTTTTTCAATGTTCTCGATGTTGTTTTGTCTTTTCCTCTACACATACATGACATGCTATAGTGGTTAACGTTGTCGTCGTTGTTCTCTCTTAGCACACGGACTATCCTAATCAGAGAGTGATTGGTTGGTTTTTAGTTTTTTTTTTTTTTTTTGGTTGCTGCGTTTTTGCTGGATTCAATTGAATATGAATTGGCTTCTATCTAGTGTACCTCTATCGCGCATACTTATATCCTCTGTAGCTTAAACATGGTGTTTTTATGCCATGACATTTGCTTGACATGATGTTTTGTTTGTTGTACAGATTTACGTAATGGCGACAACGTCTGCAGCTACCTTTTCAATTGGATCAACCGTCGTCTCCTTTGGGGGGGCTAAAGCTAGTCAACTTCCAGGGCCAAAACCCTTAGCCGTAAGGTTCAACTCCCAGAGCACACTCGTAAGCTTCAGTGGTCTCAAGGCTGCAACATCTCTGAGCTGTGAAACTGATTCATCCTTCTTGGACAAAGATGGTAGTGCAGCTTTTCAAGAATCTTTTTCCCCAAAAGCCCAAAAATCAAGCCAAATGTCACAGTATCGCCTGAGCCCTCAAGCATCATACAAAGTGGCTGTTCTTGGAGCTGCTGGAGGGATAGGTCAGCCCCTTGCACTGCTAATCAAGATGTCTCCACTGGTTTCGGCACTGCACCTGTATGATATAGCTAATGTCAAGGGAGTTGCTGCTGACCTAAGTCACTGCAATACTCCCTCGCAAGTTCTGGATTTCACTGGTGCCTCTGAATTGGCCAATTGTTTAAAAGGTGTAGATGTTGTTGTCATACCTGCTGGAGTACCAAGAAAGCCTGGTATGACCCGCGACGATCTTTTCAACATTAATGCCAACATTGTCAAGACCTTGGTAGAGGCTGTTGCTGATAATTGCCCTGACGCTTTCATTCATATTATCAGCAATCCAGTCAACTCTACGGTGCCAATTGCAGTTGAAGTCTTGAAGCAGAAGGGTGTTTATGATCCTAAGAAGCTCTTTGGTGTTACTACACTAGATGTTGTGAGGGCAAACACTTTTGTTGCTCAAAAGAAGAATCTCAAGCTCATCGATGTGGATGTCCCGGTTGTAGGAGGGCATGCTGGGATTACCATTCTGCCCCTTCTGTCTAAGACAAAACCCTCCGTTAGTTTCACTGATAAGGAAGTGCAAGAACTTACTGTAAGGATCCAGAATGCTGGGACTGAAGTTGTGGAGGCAAAGGCAGGTGCTGGTTCTGCCACACTTTCAATGGCCTATGCAGCAGCTAGGTTTGTTGAGTCTACTCTCCGTGCACTGGACGGTGATAGTGATGTGTATGAGTGCTCATTCGTGCAGTCAGATCTTACTGATCTTCCATTCTTTGCATCAAGGGTAAAACTTGGAAGGAAAGGGATTGAAGCTCTCATCCCATCGGACCTCCAGGGTTTGACTGAGTACGAGCAAAATGCACTTGAAGCTCTCAAGCCTGAACTGAAGGCCAGCATTGAGAAGGGTATTGCATTTGCTCAGAAGCCACCCGTGGCTGCATAAATTGAGTTTTTATTTGAAGCCCTAACCAAAATGAAGGGCTTGTCTCAGCAAAGTCAATTTTCAAAATTTTTGTCATGATTCATGGTGGCATCTGCACTTTAAGTTTTGTAGAATTTTCTTTTCCCTTTACTGTGTTTGAAGCACAGTTTCTAAAGAGATATTGGAGGAGGTTATGTCAGTGTTGTAGATTCAGAAACTACAAACTTAAGCAGTAAGAGTTGTCTTTACCCAAATAACATGGATGGTGCTCTGTATCACAGAAATAGTTAAAGGAAAATCATTAAATCTCTCTCTCTGTCGTTGGAGTTTGTCAATTGCATGTCGCATAGAAATGAATGCTGATTTCTTTACCGTATATTTCTACCTGTTTAATGTTAGTATGGCCATTGGATAGAACTTGGCTGTTGCTTTACCAAATGTCCTGAAAATACTTTTTGACTTCGGACAATGAAGGATATTTCTTGTACTGCTATGAATTACAGGATTGATCGTTTTCACAAGAATGATGCAGGTTAGAGGCATCTGTGCTCGTGTTGGGAATCCATTGGCATGTGGCTAATGAAGTTAAAACCGAAAGAACCCTCCATCATTGTTAGAGCTACTCGCTAGAAATCGTTAGGTTATATTCTACAAGGCATGACATATATAAGCCTATTTAAAGGTAACCTATCAGCTAATAATGTCACACCAGCAGGTTCTCCACCTTCTACCTAAGTTAAATTTCAGCTAAGGAGAAGAGGACAAAGAAACTAGAAAACTCTCCCTCAAAGGAAGTTTTTAGTCTCCTCAATTCAGGATTCGGCTCTGGCTTTTGCTGCTGTAGCCATCTTCACCTCTATTAACTTTACATCATTATCTCTCCTGCTGCGTGGCCTGAAAACTACTAAACTGGATCTAGAGATGCAGGGACTTTCCATTATCCATCAGGCATGGAGTTTACTATCATTCTTAGGATTCAGAACCCATTTTTGTCATTAGTTACACCACATGTGATATGCCTTGGCTGATAATGAAGCTCTACTGTCCAATTAAAGTAAATTCCCTGTCCCAGCTGGTAGAACAGGTAACAAATATTTTGAAATGTCTTTGACCTGAAATCACCAACAAAATTCACATCAGACTGGCAATTATCATTACCAATAGTCATTGCAAGAACAGTGTCCTTCTCTGAAATGATGAAACCTAGTACGGTCCCTGATAACAACTTCTCTATTATAAACCCCTGAAAGAACTTTGGAAAAATTGTGGCAATCAACGCATATACGGAGATTCTTGGCTATTCTGATTGTTGTGCCAGGGGGTGTCGCAAGGACTCCAAAAGCAATAGCCAACTTCTCACTATGATAGGATAGCACATATCCTTTTTCTTCTGCAGCTAAATTATGTAATTCAGATGTTATTTCAGCAACATAACCAGCAATCTTGAGCTGCTGATTTATCTCATCCAGCATCTGGTATATCTCATTCTTTTGTGAATGAGAAAGATCATCAACAACAAATTCATGTACAACACCTTTCAACACAATGGAGCTACATCCAGGTGAGGTTTGGATCCCTTTTTCCTTCATAAACCTCCTCATTTCAGTCACCTTCTCCCAGTCTCCAGTGGAAGAATATATGTTCAACAACAGAACATAATCTCCAGCCTCCTGAGCCTTAAGTTCAATCAAATGGCCTATCACACGTTCTCCAAGTGTAACATGGCAATGAATTCTGCAAGCCCCAAGCAAGGTCCTCCATATTTTTGAATCCTGATTCACCCCCATTGACATTACAAGCTGGTATGCCCGATCTAGTTGACCAGCACGACCCAATAGGTCAACCACACAACCATAATGATGTATATTGGGCATTATCCCAAACTCCCTGCTCATTCTTTCAAAGAACATCATTCCTTCATCAACCAAACCACAGTGACTACAAGCAGAAAGAACTCCAGTTAAAGTCTGATCATCAGGAAGAAGCCCATGTCTTTGCATCTCTCCGAATGCTTTAATAGCTTCTCTTCCATGCCCATTCATCGCAAAGCCAGAAATCATGGCACTCCATGTAACCACATTTTTCTCACACACATTTTTAAACAGGCCATACGCCTTGTCCAAACATCCACATCTTGAATACATAGATATAAGCGAGTTACACAAATTTATAGCATTACCAAACCCTCGTTCATTGATATAACCATGGACTTTTTCACCAAATTCCAGCGCACTCAGGTTTGCACAAGCCTGAAGAAGAAGCAAGCAGGTGACGTCATCTGGCTTGCACCCAAGCTGACCACTCACCATACCATCAAACAATCCAAAAACATCCCTAGTCCTATGGTTACGCATATAACAAGAAATCAATACATTCCAAGCAACAGTATCCCTGTGAGGTATTTCATCAAACACTTTACACGTTTCATTACCTTGATCACAAAGCGAATATAATTCCATCAATTTGGTGAGCAGCAAGCTATCTGATTGATGCCCATCTCTTAAAATCGCCGCATGAACCTGCGCACCACCCGTCAACGAACAAAGTCTAACAAAACACTTGAGAACAAAAGATAAAGACAGCGCATTTGAAGGCAAACCCCGCAGTCCCATTTGTTGGTACACGTAAAACCCTTCGATGGGCGAGTTGCTAACAGCGTAGGCTCTAATCATGGTGTCGTATTGGAATGAACATGGGTTTGAGAGTTGATCAAAAATTTGGCGGGAATAGTCGACATCTCGAAACGGGGAGAGAGCGACGCAGGACAAGAAGGGGAGAGCAACGGCGGGGTCGTCGAGAAGAGAGGTGCGGAGGAGATGGGCATGGATTTGCAGCAATTGGGACTTTTGGGTGCTTGATTTTATCAGGGAAATCAGGTTTCGGCGTGGCGTTGCAGGGTTTGAGATGGGTGGTCTTGCTTGGTTCAGCTGCTGCCGGTGGTGATGGTTTTCTGGTGGTTTTTCGGTTAATAGGACGTGAGAAAGAGAGAGATGACGGCGGTGAGTCAGTGCAAGCAAGTGAGTTTGTTCATCTCGTCTTCTCAGAACTAAGTTGCACAGTGTTTTCATGCCGAGGTAAAAATGCAAATGCTGCGAAAAAGTTTACAGGTGGAGGGTTAAGATGTTAAGGCAACCTACGGCGGTCCGAAAAATGGCTTTACCTGACCAAGAATGAAACGCTAATTCACATTTGGGTTTTAATAACAGCAGATGATGCCTCTCATCGCATGTAGACGGAGGAGGGACTCACCTCTGCTACAATGGGACGTTTGTCTATTTCATTAATTCACACATTAAGGGAATTGTTTTTGCAGTTCCTTCCATGAGGTCCCTACAATGGTAATTGTTCTCTGTAATATAATAGATGATGGTCTTCCTTAGCAAGCACAAGTTGAAGATGAAGCAACACATTTGCATAATAAATATGGCCCAAAAACAAAAAAAAAAAAAAAAAAAAAAACACTCAACTTCTATAACTCTCTAAAATCGTCAATATCCATCCTCTGAGTTTGTTTTGTCTCACATAACGGATGGACATTGAAATTCCATTTAATTCAATATTTAATCTTATGATGCCCTTAAAAATAAAAATAATAGTAAAAAAAGAGCTACTTTTTGGTCAAATATACGAGCATTTCGCACTAAGCCCCCTTTTTTTTTTTTTTTTTTGGCTAATTTGTTCCTAATTATATAGCCTTTTGTAATACCCCTTTGCTGTTCAAGTTCAACTTAGTTCCTCGCTGAGAAAGTTTAGTCAAATTCAAGTTCAATCTTTTTATTTTTAATTTTTTTTATGTATATCTTCTCACGTTTCTCTCTGGCTTTCTTTTATTGTATCACGAAGAATGCTAATTAAATTGCTCGTAACATTGGTGCAAAATGAATAAAGATATTAAATCCGCCACAGATTTTTGTGTCAAAGGACTGGACGAGAGGTTGCAAAGTAACTAAGACACTATAGCATAACAACACTTGCATTATTATTTATGCTTTGTTCACCTCTAATCCATGGAGTGCCACTAAACAGAAAGGGCTGGCGACTAGGCCAAAAAAAAGAAAAAGAAAAAAAAAAAAAAGGCCAAAAAGCGAAGGGCTTAGCATGAGGTTTAAGAGCAAATTTAGCAGAGTACGTTGGGAGAAGGATTAGAGTCGCAAAGGAGAGATTTAATTTCCTCATCCTCATAATCATGGGAATTCCCAATCTCATTTATATTGGTAGCTTCTAAACTTGCAATGCTGCATCCACCATTAGAAGAAAGGGAATGTCTACTCATCGTCATGATCCCCATTACTTTCCTTTTCTTGTAATTTGCCTTAAAACAAGCTTGCCTCAGCCTTTTAGTCTTGCTTTGAAGTTGCAGATCAGGCATCTCCTCCAGCATCTTCCTTTCCCTCTCCAATATCTCAATTGCCTCTCTCAGCTTTCCTTCACTCCCTTCTCCCTCCACCTTCCCCAACTCCTGCATCCATGAAATATAAAACATGTTACCATATAACATTATCAATCTCATCAACGACACATAAACATCAGTACACAAAATTTTCACACGGTGTAACCTGAGAAAGAGTCAAATGTAAAAATATATACATGATAAAATATGATATGTTTACACATGTTGATTACCTTAACATTTCTTATTAGGGATTGGATGCTCATAAGCTTCCTGTGGGGCCATCTTCGAATCCCCAAGTCCCTGCATCTTTTCTTCAAAAGGGTCAATCCCACGTTAAGCTCTTTGGCTGCTTGGGTTATGGGCATGTAAAAGAACTGAGATAAGATTTTCCTTGTCAAATCTTTGGATACGCTGTTGTTGATTTTCTCTTCTTCCTGTTGGCACCTTTTGGTCACTTTCTTTCCCTCCATTACTTTCGTATCAGTCTCTTCACGGCACAAGAGAAGGGGTCTTGATGATCTCTTGGGCTCAAACAAAGAACCCAATTCATTCCACAGGACATTACCACAGACATTACTGTGTAACTGTGGATCCTCATCGTCTGAAATAAATGAGAAAAAGGCCAAAAAATAAAAAATAAACAAAAAAGCGTATAACTTGTTGGAGGGTGGAACGTTACTTATAATTCAAAACCTAATAAATACCTTGAGTTACACAAGGCCATTGTACAACATCCAACGAAGCATATAAAGGATCAGTATGGAGACTTTCCATCAAAGGGAAGGCATCTAAAAAGCATTCTTGTACTGAGAATTCATTTTGCCATTCCACCATAAAATTACCACTTCCACTAGCAGAAAACATGAGCATAAAAGAAGAAGGCATCAGTAAAGAGATAAAAAGTTAATAATAGAGTGAAAGTCGATCGATATACAACGCCTTTGAAACTAAATTAGCTCAGATTATTGCCCATGTATCAAAAAATTAAAAAAAAATAAAAAACCTTAAATCCAAAGAAGGTTTTTGGGTTGAAAAGATAAAAGGGTCTTCCGCTACGGTCACCATCACTTTGTTTCCAGTGCAACCCCCAAGTGATTGATTTGCCATCTTTGAGCACGCACACTACAAAGAAAAAAAGACTCTTGTCCAACGCAGAAGGAGAGGCAACGACAAAATGGTATAATGAAGTTTGCCAAAGAAGATGAATCGTGGAGGAGTTATATATATATATATGTATGTATGTATGTATGTATGGATGGATGGGGGCAATTGAAATGGGTCATAAATGAAACAATAAGAGCGGTAAAGGGTATTTACTTCTGGGAGATTGTGCGCCGTCTTGGGGATGTATAACCGGCCTGGCATGAATGTTTCTAATTCATTCATTGGTTAACGTGCGTGCTGCCTTTGTGGATTACATTTTTTAAATAAATAAAAAAAAAGAACAGAACATTTGTTTAAGATAATTGAGAAAGAGGGAGAGTAAAAGATATGAATAATGACAGATAATTGGAGGAATTCCGAGACTGCGTTGCACAATTTCAAGTAATCGGCTATCGATGCGATTGATCATCTTTCCGTCGTATCAAGTAATTGTATATTTTAAGCCCCATCTGGGGTATGAAAAATTAAAGAATAAACGGAGGTAAGAGGTTAATAATTTTTTTACGATGACGATACTTCTACTGCGTATTATGTTATCTCTCTGATGAATTTGGTATTTCTGTCTGCATGCAAGCCACATGTAAATCCTGCTTTTAAGCTACCATGTAGGGCTTTCAATGGATTTACAATATGGATGCTAAGCGTGGGATAAATGCTATTATCATCTCCTTCTCAAGGCACTGAAAACATGGACTCCTTTTTCAAAATGTTCTTCACGGCAAGTCACATCGATTATCTTAGCAGCCAACTTTCCATGCTCTGGTTCATCGTTCTTTTTTCTTTTCTTTTCTTTTTTGGGGATAAAATCTGGCCTAGTTCAATAATTGCATTTCGATATTAACGTACCTAAAAAAAGAAAAAGAGAGAGAGAGAGAGAGAGAGAGAGAGAGTTAATTCATTGTTTTCCCAATTGTAAATAAGATTCGACTTAATACCAAAAACTACTATTAAATGGAGGCCGAGATTATTGGACTCGGAATTTGCAAAATTAAAATGGTTGCGGCTGTAACGCACCAATCATTTACAATCCACCGGAGGTTCTAACTCACCATTGGGGTCGTTTCTTTACTGTGGAAATAATTACCAAGGGGAGTTACACTCAAAGTTGTGCTGTGATGGGAATTTACTCTCCTCCCACGCTTTTATCTTTTCCTTATCCCACCCAAAAGAGTGGATGCTTTGACATTAATCATGAACGTATTATTATCTTTAATGACTAATTAAAAAAAAATTATGCTAGTAATTGCATTTATTTAACTAAGTTCATTAATTTAAAAGTCCAAGAAAAGTGTTAGAATTGAAAATTACTGGGTCTACGCAAATCTGGTGTTCACGAGTAGTAACCTAACATGCAAAATATATAAAATAAATATTTCATATATAGTATAAAATTCTTTTGTCACTGTTGACTATTTATGTACACTACTTTTCTCTACATCTAAATTCTTCTTAAAGAATTTTATTACTAGAAAAAGTTTTTCGTGTAAAACTAAAACAAACTACACTTGTTAAATGCCTTTTGTTTTCTCTACCAAAGTGGGAAGAAGAAAGCACGTTGATGTGAAGAATGAACGGAAATGACAAGACATCATGCAGTTTCTTTTCACGAAAATGAAAGTCAAAGAGGAGGAAGGAAGGAAAGAGAGAACCATGGCCGCCCCTTCCTCTCGTTGCCAGCTTTGTAATGGCTGAATGCGATCCTGGAAAGCCTTCGAGCTTTACCGTTAAAAATCATGGCGATCAGAACTTAACGGTGCAAAACCCTTTTGAAACTCCACAAATTATTGGTAAAATTTGTTCAGAAGTAGACTCTAATCTCCATGCTTTTTTCCTGACCACTGACATTTCAATTTTATTGAGATTGAAATGTCCCAAATCAATTTTAATCAACCAAATATTTTATGCAACAAACTTTAAGAACACACTTGTAATTTTCGCTATTATATTGTTATATTCTGAGCACCCAAAATGAATCCACAACGTTACACGATTACCAGCTAGCCGAAATGCCTCTTTGGCCTTGATTGACTGTTAAGTCAGAATACTTTCAATCACTCTCAGGAAAATATGTGTAGAAGAATAGTAACCCATGAACCCATGAAAGCACCATAAACTAATGATCTCCAACACCATGCAGGAGCCATTCAGTTTAACAGTCAAAAACTAGGACATAAAAGAACAGGGCGATCCTTAAAGACAGTTCAAGTCATCCATTTACCTCCTCTTCCTCGGCCACAGCCACGGCCGTGGCCCTTTCCTCCTTTTCCTCCATGTCCCTTCCGACCACTTAAAGACTTATTGGCATCAGATTTTACTTTCATATCCTCTGGCAAGGGAAGAATTTTGTCCACACACTTCCTGAAACTGAAATCATCAACAGAATCATCACCCCTAATGAGGAAGAAGCATCTACTTTTCCACGTTGGATGATTTTGGACCTGAAAAGCTCGGATTCCATGGCCAATCTTCTTATCAGGCTCCGAATGACCCTTCTTAAGCAAGTCCAGCAACACCACATGCTCGTACTGCAACACAAACCAAAATTAGAGCCCTTCATAAACAATATTAGGCTGCAAAAAACTTAAATATCAATCAGGAAACCATATACAATATCGAACTTGCATCCATCAAAATCAATCCCAACTTAGATTGGAACATGATTATCCAGTTATTTTAGTAGGAATAGAAACTTGGAAGCTAAATTGTCCATCCTCCACCATGATACAGCTTTCTTATCTAACTTCTTTGGACTTCATGCCTTTCACCAATAACACTAACAATTTTGCCAACTTCAATGAGCAACACTCACTGATTGTACACTCAACACATGGTAGGGTGTAAGAAAGTCACACATATCAGATTGGCAGAGAACACTTCTCAGTTTTGCGGAGCAAACTTCTATGAGTTCTCAACGAGAATGAATGAAAGATGAACCACAAAACATTATAATACATGTTTGCCCACATACACATCTGAATGTTTCAGAGATGGAGATGTATACAGTGACATGGAAAAATCTTTTAACAGGTGAAACTCATCTAGGACGGAAAATGCAGTAACTCCAAAACCAGGACATTGGCATGGTTAATCGAAAACCACTGAAAAATGCATGTACCATGCTGTATCTTGTTACTCTCCCTAGTGTTAATCATTCAACAATAAACTAAACCAAAATGATACGACAGCACCAATTAGGCATTGAACAAGCAACTGTTTGTCGACACACAACCTACACAAATACAACAAAATAAACAGAAGAACAGGGTTAACAAGTAAACAAAATGGCGTTCCGAGGATCCCACGTTACATTCAAGAAGTTCAAGTTAATATAACACAAGCACGTCGAACTTTGGAGAATATGGCATTTAGCACACACATATGAAATTATTTTTTTCAATTCACTTAATCAAAAAAACCCAGAAAAGAAAACCTGCAAATAATCAAAAGAAGCACAGATTCAAAAAAAAAAAAAAAACAAACAAACAAATTGAAGTACCTTGTTTATATTTAGATTGGGAGGCCAAGAATGGAGAAGTTTATAGAAGTAATCGAACATCTCCACCGACGACCCGAAACTCTTCGGACCCACGCTGACCCGACCCGGCTCCTCATCCTCCTCCTTCTCATCCTTTCCTTCCTGGTCGTCTGCTTTCTTTTCCTCTCCTTCTCCGTCTCTATTTCCTTCAGTCTTCTCCATTCGCTCTCCCTCCACCGATTCATCCACCTTCTGCTTCTTCAATGCGTCGCCGTTCTCCTCGTCCTCGTCCTCGTCCTCTTCTCTCTCTCGCTTCCCGCCGCCGTTCTCCGCAGAGTTTTGCACGAGATCCATGTCTTCGGCGGCTGACTGCACCTGCTCCTGGCTTGCGTCGGTAGCTTCGGTTGCCGTGTCCTCCGCCATTCTCTCCTATAGCCAAAAACCAAAAGAGGGCTACAGGGCACAGACTAAAAACCCTATGCTGTGTGGGTTTTTGTTTTCATTTTCGGGTTTCCGGGTTTTTTAAAGTTCGGGTCAACATTCGGATGGGTTCCATCATTATTGGGTTCCTGTCCGAAATCAATCATTCGCCTTCCATTTCTGGGCCGCTAAGGTTGGGCCCTTCGTGGGCTTTATGGAATACATAATTCTTCTAACCTTCCGTTTTGCATTCTAATTCCATAAACATTCTTTTAATTAGTTCAGTTTACAAATAATGCAATGATTAAATATTTAATTACTACCTCTGCATAGGGCTCCAAATATCTTACCTCCGGTAATTTCTTTTTTTTTTTTCTTTTTTGAACTCAATAAATTCAAAATAGTTTCATTTTCAAAGTTTTTTTTTTTGAGCTTCCTTAAATAGAATAATATACAGTAAACAAATTGAAAACGTAAATATTTGTTGAGTTGTTATATTAAATTTATAAATAAATAAATTTTACAATACTTAATAAAAATCATAAATAAATCAAATGTATATTTCACCCCCACTAAATATTTTAATAAAATTTCAAATTCATGATCTTTATCACGTAAATGAAATCTATAACTATCACATTTGGCATTATTTTAAATTAGCAAGAAATAGTTCAAACTATTCAGTTCTTTTGGCTTGTTAATTTATAAACATTTGGCTTAACTGATTCAATTCCATTTTGAATCAACTAATTGTTTGTTAGAAAAATTCTCTAAGTATTATTCGAAATACTTGGGATTCTATTCTATTCATAATTGAGATATGATTCGTAGTACTTATTCATCAAGACATTAAAAAAATAAAAAATAAAAAAAAATATTATCATGCTAGGTTATAAATTAAATTAATTAATATATAAACCTATCAGATTATTTGTTTCTTATTTTTAAATTCAATATAAGCCACGATATTATTATTTTTTTTAAAAAAAAGATTTATATTCTTAAAAAATTCATATTCATGATATGATGTTACGGAGTTCTTACAATATAAGGTAAAACTTTATTACGATAAAAAAAAATCAATAAAATTAGAAATTTTATAGTAGATGTCAACCCCCAAAATAATTGGGTTTGATTAAATTGTGAACGGTCTTGACGTGGCGGGAATCTAATGGACCTTGCCTTAGTAATCCTACCGCCTAAAGGACGACGTGATTGATATTTCCAAGCTTATATTAATATAATTTAACGAAAAACAAAGCCAACAAATCCTCCACTCTCTTTATAATAATTACGAAACCAGTCATATTAACGATAAATTAATTGTTATAAAATAATAAATATAAATATATTCATAGAATAAAGTCTTCGTTACAATAAGATGTATATATTTATATATATACTTTTATACAATTTTTAAAAATATTAATACAATTTATTTTTTTTATCTAATTTAGTGACTTAATTTATTATAATAGAAGCTGTGGGAGTTGTCCCTTTTTTTTTTTTTGAAATAAAAAATAAATATAAATATTTATAAGGGACTAAGAAATATGGTGGCAGAAATATAAATAAATAAATAAATATTTATATGTGGAGAAGAAACAAAGACGAGAGAGAGAGAGAGAGAAATCATCAGAAAGACTCTGATTTTTACCTCTACAAAAAGGCTTAATTCAAAGTGTCCCCTAAGCGTGTTTTCTTTATCTACATTTTTCAGGTACTTGTTCTTCGCTGAGATGTTTTTAATTTTTTTTTTAAATCATGATCGTCAATTTCTAGGGTTTTATTTGGATGATTGAATTGAATGGTTTTTTTCTTCTGTTTTTGATTTTTAGTCTGGGTTTGGTCTCGCAATCGGGCTCGGGTTTTGTTTGGTTGGTTGTTAAAATGGTGAAGAAATCGGTGGAAAAATGGATTTAATGGGAAATGAATTTTTTGGGGTCTTTTTTTTTTTTTTGCCCTTTTGATTTATGAAAATGATTGAAATTTGATATCGGATGCTTTCTGATTGAATTGGAATTTTCCCATTTCTTAATTGGTTGAGAGGGAATTATGATATTGACCTTCATTTGGAGATTTGTAGCATTTTCCCGGCCACCAAACAGGCCATTTGGAATGGGCGGACTTCTGTAGGTTTGGCTGTTTTAATTGGGGTTTTGCTTCTTCGGTAATTGGTTTCTATATTTTCCTCACAAAAGAAATTGGTTTTTGGATTGCACTATTTGTTCAAGGAAGCAATGCAGAAGCTATAATGTCTTTAGAAATTTAGAATTTAGCTTCTCTCCATTATTAATATTCTGTAATATAAGAAAAAAGGCACAAGCTTTGAGATTTTTTTTAATGCTAATTTCCCATCCATATGTTGCAATTTTAAAATGTAAGCCCAATATCAAGGTTTGTAAAGCTTATACCTTAGTTGCAAGTGGCTGCTATTTGTTGTTATGCTTACTTGGGGTTTTTTTTTTGGGTTGGGTAGTGTTTTCAGTATAAGTTTACTAAGTGATTGTGTGGCTTTGTGTGTTAACCATTCCATAGGAACTGAAAGTTTGAAATCAATGCAAGGAGATAAAGTGACAGGATCTTCTGGGGAGTGTTCACCTTC